>OX244034.2:14734657-15984657 GCA_945859785.2 Tridacna gigas | reverse complement strand
GTGCCAAGCAAGAATGTGCATATTATATTTTGGTGACGGTTCATTGAATTTTTACAAAGTTATTTTCCTTTGATGAAATTTCTTGTTCTCCCTATTTTTCAACAACTATTGGACAAATATCATTCAAACTTCTCACAAATATTTATATAACCGGGTTTGGTTAAGAAAGATTATCTTCTTGTCTAAACCAAGAAGACTTCGATATTTGGTATTTATCTCCATTGTAGACCTTTACTGCTTAGTACTCAGGTGAGCGATATAGGACCATCATGGTCCTCTTGTTTTCTTTATCCCTTTACCACACAATCCCGACTTTTAACGACCCTGAGAAAGAGATCTTTTGAAAACAGTGTGAGAAAAGGAGAAAATACTGGTAACCAGCATTTTCTCCTTTTCCCACAATGTTTTCTATCCTTTCTAAAACAAAATCAATTTTTGAGTCACATTTATTTTGTCGTCTGCAAATGCTTTGAATTTAGACCAGTCTAAAATTCTGTCGTTTGGTAAAGAGTTAAATAATTATGGGGGGGTTCAGAGAATTATATTCTTAGAGTTGCTTAGCTTGTAAAACCAATCCTGAGCTTTAATGATTTTGAAATCAGTTTCTGAAAAGAAGAAACTGCTGGTAACCGGCATTTTCTCCTTCCATTTCAGCTGCATTTATTCACTATTATGTCAACTGTAGTTGCTTTCAAGTTGGACATGTCTAAAACATTGTTGTCTTGTGAAAATCTTAACTACTTACTTTTTCTGAAACAAATTTGCTGAGAACTGAACTCTTTACTTCTTTACCACATGCCAAAATTTTACACTAGTCCAAATTGAAAGCACTGAACTCTACTTCTTTACTACATGCCAAAATTTTACACTAGTCCAAATTGAAAGCACTGAACTCTACTTCTTTACCACCTGCCAAAATTTTACACTAGTCTAAATTGAAAGCACTGAACTCTACTTCTTTACCACATGCCAAAATTTTACACTAGTCCAAATTGAAAGCATTTTCAGGTGACCAATTAAAATATGGCTCAAATGGTGGCATTTGCCTTTGAAAATGGAGAAACATTTTGGGAAAAGGAGAAAATACTGGTCACCAGCATTTTGTCTTTTTACCAAAATCTTTTTAAAAAGCCTTTATCCTTATGGTTGTAAAATTAGGTATTGTTAGGTAAAGGGTAAATGGTTCCGTTTTCATTTTCTAACAGGTAATGAGGAATGTCAGACCAGGAATGTTTGAATACCAAATTGAAAGGTAGGGATATTTTTAACTTTTTATATTTATATATCATTTCTTTGTCATAGAAACAAATAATTGAATGTCCAGTTACCTTTACCAAACAATTTCCTGAAAAGGAGAAAATGTTGGTCACCCCACAATGATTTTAAATCCAAATCCTCAGTGTTGTGAAAACGGGAATTCATTTGATAAAGGGTTAACAAATATCACACTTAGTTGCTTTCTTTCAAATGAGTCATATCCTGTATAAAGGGGGTTTAACCCTTTACCAGATGACATAATTTTAGCCTTGTCCAAATTGAAAGCATTTGCAGACGACAATTTCAGTGTGGCTCAAATGGTGCAACTTTTCTTAGATAGAGTAGAAAACATTGTAGGAAAAGGAGAAAATGCTGGTTACCAGCATTTTCTCCTTTTCCAACAATGTTTTCAAAAGGCTTCTTTCTAAGGGGCGTCAAAAGGCGGCATTGTGCGGTAAAGGGTTAATGCATCTGCAAAAGTATTAACCCTTTCCCAAACGATGGATTTTAGATTGGTCCAAATTGAAAGAGTTTGCAGACGACAATTTTAAATTTGATGAAAATGACAGAAAGTTCTCCAAAAGGGTAGAAACACTGTGGGAAAAGGAGAAATTGCTCGTTATGAGCAATTTCTCCTTTTCCCACCGTGTTTTGAAAAGACTTGTACTGCAGACACGTGAAAACCAGGGCTTGTTTGGGAAAGGGTTAATGCATGTCAGCCTGTGCAGGCGGACACCTGTTGAAAGTTTTTACTGTTTGTAAATTTTCCGCATGCCAAAGGACCAGTCTGTCTCCGGATTCAGCCAGTTGCTGGACACGATGGATATTATGGATCCATAATTATGTGATGACTTACATGTTGTAATGTATCACGGAAATGAATTAACTCTTTACCAAACTACAAAATTTTAAACTGGTCCAAATTGAAAACATTTGCAGACGACAAACTAAATGTTACTGAAAAAGTGAAGTTTGTTTTGGAAAGGGCAGAAAACGTTGTGGGAAAAGGAGAAAATGCTGGTTACCAGCATTTTCTCCTTTTCCCACAATGTTTTCAAAAGGCTTCTTCTTCAAGGTCGTTAAAAGTCGGGATTGTGTGGTAAAGAGTTAAACCCCCCCTCCTCCCAGAGGATGGCTTAACTGTTTTTCATCTGTGTTATTGACCTAGTAGATTCTAACAAGAGTGGAAATCATACCATTGTATGTGGGTGCCAACACTCCACAACAGTTGCCTTTGCAGTGAAAATCAAAGTCAAATATAGCTGTTTCAAAAATTATTTTTACCTGCCCCTGCTAGTATGGGTGATACTGGTAGTTAACAACTAGCCCAAGTTTTAAACCTTTATCACACAATCCCCTTTTTTATCGACCCTGAGACAGAGGGCTTTTGAAAACATTGTGGGAAAAGGAGAAATGCTGGTAGTCATCATTTTCTCCTTTTCCCACAATGTTTTCTGCTTTTTCAAAAAATTATTATTCATTAACTGATAAATTATATTAACTGATTTGTTATATATTATTCATTATATTTATTCATAACTCATTATTTGAGTCGTGTTTAGGTTCTCCTTTACAAATGCTTTCAATATGGATGAGTCCAGAATTATGTTGTGTGGTAAAGAATTAAGTGAATATTTTGAGCAATGACAGAAATATCAGAAAGGGTCAAAGTCTCCACAAGACAATGGCAAAGAAGAAGACAGTGCAATGACAATGCCTCAACGTTTTCGTTTGAAAACAGGCAAGTTCATAAAAATGGCCTGAAAGATAACGAGTTGAGATTTTTTCTGTTACTTGTTTACAGTATCTTCTTAAATCATTGTTATTTCCATGGAGGATGTCGCCAGTTAGCCTGGGGTACGGGGGTTTGTTGTAGGTATGTTATAATGAATATCTAAACCTGTTCCGAGAGCCATCATATCACAGTGGGCTACACTCGACTGCCATCAGAAGTGTAACCAAGCAATCCTGTGTTTTTATGAACCTGAGGAAAGAAGCTTTTTGAAAACTTAAGAAAAAAAGAAAATGCTGGTGCCCTATTTTCTCCTTTTATCACGATGTGTTTTCTGTCCTTTAAAAGACAATTCCCATCATTTGAACCACATTTAATTTATTGAATGCCATTGGAACTAGACCAATTGTTTTGTCTGGTAGAGAGTTATTCATTAGAAACAAAAAGAGACAGAAGTTTATGATTGACTTAACTTGTTGCCAAACAGAAAAATTAAAGGAAATTAAAAAAATTAAAGTTAAAGGATTTGCAGCCAACAAATTTAAATTTACTCAGATAATGTTATGTGCCTTTAGAGGGGTAGAAAACATTGCTGGTTACCAGCATTTTCTCCTTTTCCCACAGTGTTTTCAAAAGCTTAATTTCTAAGCGTTGTTAAAAGTCGATATTGTTTGGTAAAGGGTTAACTCTGTACCACCAGACAGTTTTGTAGACCTCTCATTTTCCAGATGAGATATTAAATGTGGCTAAAAAGATAGGATTTGTCCATGAAAAGGTAAAACATCGTGGAATAAAAAGAAAATGCCGGTAACCACCATTTTCTTTTTTCGACATAGTTTTCAAAAACTGTCTTTCTCAGAGTTTTTAAAACTGGGATTGTTTGGTAAAGGGTTAAACCCATTACTGTATCAAGCCTTTTGCAGTTGACAGATTTGGGAAACAGTATGTCAAAAGGAGCAATTGCTTGTAACAAGCAATTACTTCTTTTCCACATTTTTGTATATACTGTAGAAGAAGAATATTTTCCCTTTCTTCAAATGTTAGTCCCTTGCATAATTTGAGATTGTTGTTGATTGGTCTAAAAATAACCAATACAATGATGGGTTGAGACTTTGAATTGGAGTAGGTTGCCCTCTGTCTCAATATGATGGCTTATGGCAACTTTTTTGGTCAACCCGTAATGCACCCTTTGCAACCATAGTTGTTATTGCAGCCAAAGTAGATCATGGTAAAACTGCACAAGATGTGGAGTCTGATCTTTGATCTACTTTGTCTGCTATGCTGAAACACTGAAGACAAGCAACAATTTTGCAGCTGTTTGGGTCTTATTTCTTCTCGACTGAAAATATCTGTTTGGTTTGTTTGGCACTCTAGGGGTTATCATGTGTTGTTTAATTTGTAGCATCTTTCGTCACTACTGTTACTTCCAAGGAGGGATTCGAAATTTGTCCTACACATGTATTTGTGGCAGGTAGGGAAATCATTTCAAGTCTTCTTTCAGAAATAAGCTTTCAACCACCCCACTCAGGAAAAAAAAAGGAAAAGGTTGGTAGGGAAGGGGTACATGTGTATTTGGGAATCAAGTCTGTCTCTCTGTCTGTATGTCTATCAGTCAGTTCGTCCAGCCCGATATTTAATTTGTGTCCTTATCTCCTTCAGTTTTCAGCCAATTTTGCTGAAAATTTAACCCATAAAATATGTGTTTACAACATATTGTTGGCTTTGCGACTAGTGTGGATTAAGATCATACTGCGTAAAAGGTGTAGTCTGATTGTTGCTATTATACACTGCCCACTTACCTAGTGTATGGAGGTATTCTTTGAGCTGCAGTAAATCTAGTTATGAAATGTTAAATGTTGAACTTCTGGTATGATTTAGTGCTGGAGTTATTAAGATGTGGATTATTGAACGAGTTTCACATGGCTTTCAACACTGTTTTAGACATGTCATTGCAACATCTACATGTTCTTATTAGTGTCCTTCCTGTATTTCACTTGTATCATGCTGGGGCACTACATTGTCTTGCCAAAGGACAGCCCCATGTTACTGTCACAAACTCACAGAACTATAGAAAACAGCCATTCAGGTTATGCAGTGTTTATCTTAGGGAATCATCTGTGCTTTTTTGATAGTTTTAAAGTCTTTACCAGATGAAAAAACTTTACACAAGTTCAAATTGAAGGCAAATCCATTGTTGCTCAAATGATGGGATTTAGGTTAGTAAAACATTAAGGGAAAGGAGAAAATGCTGGTAGCCAGTATTTCCTTGTTTTCCTGCAATGTTTTCAAATACCTGATCAGGTTTATTTATAATTATGGCAAATTGTCTGATAAAGTGTTAGCAGTAAAAAAACCCTGAATGTAGAGGTTTACAACATTTTTACTAATTTGTTTTCCTTTTAAAGTGGAGATAATGCTTCTATACTACACTACGGCCATGCCGGAGCCCCAAACAGTAAACAACTAAACGACGGAGATATTTGGTGGGTACTTCTAATGTTTTAAGTTGTGATTCAACCTAAAGTGTATAATTAACCCTTTTCTAAAGAACTTCGGGGATTTTATGGGTTGTATAACTTAACATAAGATTGCACAGAAGGTGCAGTCTGATCCTCTATATGACTGAGTCATTAAGTAAAATGTCCTTGGACATGCAGAAAATTGAACAATTTGCAAAAAGTATCAACCCAGGTCAGCCGGCACGGTTTGACGTCGGTTGATACGTTTTTGCAGATGCATTAAGCCCCTTTTTCACAGAGCATTGCTCATATGTTCTTAGCTCTCTATCAGGGTGTTATGGACCAAACATTTTTACCAACACAATATTTGGATCTGTATTTGAAACAAGAAGAGTCCATTTAAGTTTCTCAGGTTGCCTCCTGAAATAATTGCAATTTGCATTATAGGATTTAGATACTCAGTAGATGTATTAATTGAAGTTAAAATCATGAATAATTTAGTTTATACATATTTTTATTTTTTATATGTGAAAATGGGGTTAGCAGATCTTTTAACTTAGAACTGAACATGCTCCTACATTGTTCTGATAATACGTAATTATACAATGGTACAAAAAACTTCTTGAATATACAGTAAAACCCCTCTATTAAGACCACCCGTGGTACTTTTGAAAATTGGTCTTATTAGCAGGGTGGTCTGATTTCCGGGTTTCACCCACCTAGATTTTGAATCAAACCCAGACTATGTGTAGACTTATGTGGATTTAAATTATGTTCCAAGTAATGTATACATATTTTAGTCGGGGAAGCCTATGCCCACACATTTAAATGACAAGAAAATTTTCATGTTTATTGTAAAGTTAATATGTGCTTGAATTTTTCTGAATAAATTCACATGGCAGTGAATGCCCATTCATAATTGCCTATTTAAACTCTTACAGCAAGATATGCACATTAATCAAGAATCTGAACTTAAAGACTACATAATTAAATGTTACTTATAGAACTTGTCGTATTCCTTGTTTTAATCTGCTTTCTTTTTTATCTTGTGTAGTCTCAAGAACTCTTACTCCAAGCGCTCATTTTCATTTTTAAACAAAGAATTTCGAATATTATTGAAGAGCCTGACGTTTTTTTTCCCCCATTTTGATTCGAGTTGAATGTTCAAACAGACCTACTAATCGTCGATCGCAAAGTTGAAGTGTTTACCAGTTCAAAAATTGCATATTCTCTACGATATAAGTATGGCTTTAATGTGTAACAAAAACCAAATAATTATCCCATCCCGATCACTAGATATTAACCCAAGCGTCTCAAATTACAAAAGCTAGATGTACAAAACAAATCGTAATTACCCGGATGTCAACATGTTTTTCACCCGTGTCAGCAATGTGTGATAAACGCCTGATTACCGAATAAAAGCCGAATTAATTATCACCAATTCATTGGTCATTTGATTATGTCAGGTAACACCTTGATCACTTAACACGATTGTGTTACTGTAGTCAACAGATAAACAAAAGATCGCTAATTGATTGTCTACACCATCAGACCCAAGAATATTCGTACAGGAAGCACGGCCTCCAGTTCGCGATTATGGACGCGTGAAAATTAGCTAGTTGTAAAAAAAATGTGAAAATTAGTGGTCGTTTCACGGGGTTAAAATCTGTTGGTAATTACTCTTTGGTACTGAAAATGGTGGTCGTAATTTCGGAATAGCGGGGTGCCCGTATTTCCGGGGTCGTGGTCATTGTTTATGAAGAAGGAAAAATTCCGTTCTGACAAAAATCGTTCGTAATAGCGGGTTGCTCGTATTACCGGGGTGGTCGTGAGGAGAGGTTTTACTGTATTTAGAATCTATTAAATAAAACATCTACTGGAAGAGAGAGACAGACTAAAAGAGACAGACAGAGACTTGGAGAGAAAGACAGTATGGGAGAGAGAGACAGACTGGGAGAGAGACATACAGAGAGACAGAAAGACAGACAGAGAGAGAAGAAGAATATATGTGAAAACATTGTTGCCGTAGGAGAAATTTCTGATGACAGGCAGTTTCTTCTCTTGACATGATGAATTGAATAGCTGTCTGATGCATGATGGAAAAATTTGTCTGCAGGGTTGGGAGTATCACTGTTATGGTTTGGACATTACCTGTTTGTATTTCTGCAGTATTAAGTATGCTGATAAACAGCGGCGGATTTGTAATTCTGTGACATGTTTTGTTGCTGTTTTCAGTTTGTTAGATATGGGTGGGGAATATTACTGTTATGGCTCCGACATCACCTGTTCCTATCCCTGTAATGGAAAGTTTACAGATAAACAAAGGGGAATTTACAATGCTGTGCTAAAAGCTAGCAGAGCGGTGATGGCAGCTGTGAAACCTGGTAAATACTTATTGTGTCGGTCATGATAGATTGTTACTTTAATTCTTTACCAACCATCCCGACTTTTAACGACCCTGAAAGAGAAGGCTTTTGAAAACATTGTGGGAAAAGGAGAAAATGCTGGAACCAGCATTTTCTCCTTTTCCTACAATGTTTTCTGCCCTATCAAAGACAGAGATCATCAATTTAGTAACATTTATTGTCTGCAAATGCTTTGAATTTGGTCCATTCGAAAATTCTGCTGTTTGGTAAAGAGTTAACTCTTTAGCAGACAACAAAATCTCAGACTCATCCAAATCTGAAGCATTTGCCAACAACAAATTAGATATACCTAAAATGGTGGTATTTGTCTATGAAAGGGTAGAAAACATAGTTGGAAAAGGAGAAAATGCTGGTAACCATTTTTCCACAATGTTTTCCTATGGGTTCATCCTTAAGGTCGGTAAAACACAGGATATTTTGTTAAAGGCTTAGCCCTGACATTCCTTAGCACCATTTAGGATCTTTTGCAGAAAGTGTAGACATACATCAGACTGCACAGAATGTGCAGTCTGATTTTTAGCTCCACTGGCCGAAGGCCAGCGGGCATGTGACATGGCCCAGTGTCCGTTGTGAGTGCATGCGTGCATCCATGCTTTAACTTTTATTTCAAACATCTTCTTCTCTGGAACTATCCATTGGATTTTAGCCCTGGGGGTCAAAATTGGCCCCACCCCAGGGGGAGGGGGTCACAAGATTTATATAGGTTTATATAGTGAAAACTTTAAATATCTTCTTGTCCTAAACCATATGGCCTAGGGCTACCAAATTTGGCATGTAGCTTTATCTAATAGACCTCTTCTTAATTTCTTCAAATTATAGCCACATTGGCCCCACCCTGGGGGTGGGGGTGGGGGTCACAAGTTTTACATGGGCTTATATGGGGTAAAAATTAAAAAATCTTCTCCTTCTAAACCATAAGGTCTAGGGCTACCGAAATTAGCATGTAATTTCATGTGATGGACTGGACCTTTACTTAGATTCTTCAAATTATAGCAGTGGGGCCAAAATTGACCCTCTCAAGGGGTCACAAGTTTTACATGGGCTTATACAGGGAAAACTTTGAAAATATTCTTGTTCTAAATCATATGGCCTAGGGCTACCAAAATCGGCATGTCGCTACATCTATTAGACCTCTACCTAGATTCTTCAAATTATAGCCCTGGGGCCAAAATTGGCCCCACCCCGGGGTCACAAGTTTAACATTGGCTTATACCGGGAAAACTTTGAAAGTATTCTTGTTCTAAACCATAAGGCCTAGGGCTTTAAATTCGGTATGAAGCTTCACCTAATCAACCTCTACTAAGATTCCACAAATTATAGCCCTTGGGTCAGAATTGGCCCTGTCCCAGAGGTCACAAGTTTTACAAGGACTTTTATAGTTAGAACTTTAAAAATCTTCTTGTTCTTAGCTGTAAGGCCTAGGGCTACCAAATTTGGCATAAAGCTTCATCTAGTGGATCTCTTCTGAATTTGTTCAAAATTTAGCCATTGTTCAAATTGAATTAAACCCCCTTATGGTTTATTAAGAAAACTAAAAATTTTGTTTACAACTGCATAGCCTAGTCCTATATTACTTGGTATGTGGTTATATCTTGTTGACCTCAACCAGGATTCAATTAATTATAGCTCACAATTATCGTAATCAAAGGTAAAAAATGGACCCGCCCTGGGGTCACAATTTTCACATGGGCTTTTGTATAGAAATTGTATCAGTCTTCTTTTTAGAAGCCTTTAGGCCTAGAGCAATGTTTTATGTATATGGTTTGTACATATTAGCCAGTGGATCCATCATGGCCCTCTTGTTTATCTCTCAGTGCATAAGAGTTAATTGATAGGGTGAAAAAGGCTTTCAAATGTTGGTTGAAACTACTGCCTGAAAACCTTCATATGTTTTTAGCTCCACTGGCCGAAGGCCAGCGGGCTTATGTCATGGCCCGGTGTCCGTCGTGTGTCCGTCCGTGCGTCCGTCAGTCCGTCCGTCCATCCGTCCGTCCGTCTGCGTTAACTTTTATTTCAAACATCTTCTTCTCTGAAACTACCCATCCAGTTTTCATGAAACTTCATAGAAATGATCCTGCCATGGTCCTCTTTAGAATTTCTTGAAAGAATTTGATTCCTTCTAAAACTCTGGTTGCCATGGTAACAAAACTGAAAAATATTGGAAATCTTTAAAAATCTTCTTGTCTGAAACCATAAGGCATAGGGCTACCAAATTTGGCATGTAGCTTTATGTAGTAGACCTCTATCATGTTTCTTTAAATTATAGCCCTGGGGTCTAAATTGGCTCTGCCCCAGGGGTCACAAGTTTTACATAGGCTTATATAGAGAAAACTTTAAAAATCTTCCTGTACCTAGCCATAAGGCCTAGAGCTACCAAATTTTGCATTTAGGTTGATCTAGTGGGGGTCTACCAAAAGTGCCCAAATTACAGTCCTGGGGTCAATTTGGCCTCATGCTGGGGGGAAGGGGGAGGCAGGTTCACAAGATTTACATGGGCTTATATAGGGAAAACTTTTAAATCTTGGTGTACATAGCCATAAGGCTTAGGGCTACCAAATTTTGCATAATTATAGCATTATCTAGTGGACAACTACAGAGAGGGTCCAAGTTACAGCCCTAGGATGAAGTTTGGCCCTGCACCAGGGGTCACAAGTTTTACATGGGTTTATGGAGTGAAAACTTCAGAAACCGTTATGTTACTAGCCATAAGGCCAAGAACTCCCACCAAATTTGGCATATTATTCTTCTAATACACATATTCCCCATTTAGTTTGACTGTAGCCCTGGGGTCAAAGTTTTATAAGGGCTTATATAGTGAAGACTTCTCTTTATGGTTTATATTTATAAGCCAGTGGAGCGATACAGGGCCATCATGGCCCTTTTGTTTCTTTAACTCAGCTGTTGGTGAAGAAAATGCCAAGGTACTGTCATAGCCCTGGCGTCATCTGTGTTGTCATCCAAAAACTTTGACATTATACAATATTTCTGTCATTACTGAAGATATTTACTTCAAACTGACTTGTTTTTCACTATCAAAAGGGAAACCCGTACAGCAGGGGCATATAACCATCAGAATATTTTTTATACCATTATGCCCCTTTTTTTACTTACAAGGCACTGCAGCTGAGCATTTGCACCAACATGTGGTGCTCTTGTTTTATACAGCAGCAGACCACTTCTGAAAACACTGTGACAGGAGGAGCAATCTCATGTGATGAGTAGCTGACCTTTCTGCAAACGCGAGTTTGGCACGCTCACCATAGTAATGCAGTATTTTGGTCACTATGCCCGACAAACAAACAAGAAAATTGCATTGAATACATAGAGAAAGAGAGATTATTTCAGTTTTATTCTAGCTTATGTTTTGCTTTAATTAATGCACCCTTAATTTCTTTTCCAACTGCCTTATCAATTTGAATTTAATCAGCAAAGTAACAAAAAAAAGTGGTTTGAATAATGCCATATTTATTAGAAATCGAAATATGAAAATAGTGCAGATATGTTTGTAATTCCATGGTTGTTCACAGCATTTAAACTAAAAATACATTGTGAGTAGATTGCCGTTGGCATTATCCATGATAACTAATAGGGGCATAAGTTTTTTAAAGACATTTCATCAGTATGTAACATGTCAGTTTGACAGTAAACAATATGAAAAAAGGATTTACAATTTAACCCTTTACCACACAATCCCTTGCTTTAACCTTGAAGGAGGAGACTTTTGAAAACTTTCTCTTTTTCCTTAAATGTTTTTTACCCTTTCAAAGACAAATCTCTTCAATTGAGCAACATCTAACATGTCGACAGCAAATGTTGTCAAAAGAGACGAATCTAATCTTTTGTTGTCTGGTAAAAATTTAATTAATTCTTTACTACACAACAAAAATTTAGACTTGTCTAAATTCAAAGCATTTGCAGAAGACAAATTGAGTGTGACTGAAATGATGGAACTTGTGTAATATAGGGGAGAAAACATTGTGGGAAAAGGAGAAAATGCTGTTTACCAGCATTTTCTCCTTTTTATACGCCCGTTGAAGACGGGACGTATTATGGGATCACCCGTGGCGAGCGGGCGGGTGGGCGGGCGGCGTCCAGTTCTTTGTCCGGAGCATATCTCCAAAACTATACTACCTACGGTTATGAAATTTCATGAGTGGATAGATCTCATCAAGGGGGAGTGCAGTGCACAGGAATCATAACTCTTGCTTCCTTAATTTTTGAGTTATTGCCCTTTCTTGTTTTTCATACTTGAATTTTGTCCGGTGAATATCTCCAATACTATACTACCTACGGTTATGAAATTTCATGAGTGGATAGATCTCATCAAGGGGGAGTGCAGTGCACAGGAATCATAACTCTTGCTTCCTTAATTTTTGAGTTATTGCCCTTTCTTGTTTTTCATACTTGAATTTTGTCCGGTGAATATCTCCAAAACTATACTACCTACGGTATGAAATTTCATGAGTGGATAGATCTCATCAAGGGGGAGTGCAGTGCACAGGAATCATAACTCTTGCTTCCTTAATTTTTGAGTTATTGCCCTTTCTTGTTTTTCATACTTGAATTTTGTCCGGTGAATATCTCCAATACTATACTACCTACGGTTATGAAATTTCATGAGTGGATAGATCTCATCAAGGGGGAGTGCAGTGCACAGGAATCATAACTCTTGCTTCCTTAATTTTTGACTTATTGCCCTTTGTTGTTTTTCATACTTGAATTTTGTCCGGAGCATATCTCCAAAACTATACTACCTACGGTTATGAAATTTCATGCATGGATAGATCTCATCAAGGGGGAGTGCAGTGCACAGGAATCATAACTCTTGCTTCCTTAATTTTTGAGTTATTGCTCTTTCTTGTTTTTCATACTTGAATTTTGTCCGGTGAATATCTCCAATACTATGCTACCTAGGTTATGAAATTTCATGTCTGCATACATCTCATTAAGGGGGAGTGCAGTGCACAGGAATCATAACTCTTCCTTCCTCAATTTTTCAGTTATTGCCCCTTCTTCTTTTTCATACTTGCATTTTCTCCGGTGAATGTCTCCAAAACTATACTACCTAGGGTTATGAAATTTCATGCGTGCATACATCTCATTAAGGGGGAGTGCAGTGCACAGGAATCATAACTCTTCCTTCCTTAATTTTTGACTTATTTTCATACTTGAATTTTGTCTCGAGCATATCTCCAAAACTATACTACCTATGGCTATGAAATTTCATGCGTAGATAGATCTCATCAACTGGGAGTGCAGTGCACATGAACCATAACTCTTGCTTAATTTTTGACTTATTGCTCTTTCTTTATTTTGAAACTTTAATTTTGTCCAGTGCATATCTTCAGAACTATACTAGCTAAGGATATGAAATTTCATGCGTGGATACATTCCATCAACGGGAAGTGCTGTGCATATAAATTTCAACTCTTGCTTGCTTAATTTTTCAGTTATTGCCCTTTCTTGTTTTTTTTTCGAACTTGAATTTTGTATGATGCATATCTCTCAAACTATACTACCTCGGGTTATGAAATTTTAGGGCTGGATACATCTCATCAAGGGGTAGTGCAGTGCACATGAAATATAAATTGCTTATTTTTTATGCACCCTTTCAAGACAGGATGTATTATGGGATCAGCCATGGCGTACAGGCATCCAGGTAGCATAACTTACACATCTTAAAACCTATTAACTTTAAATTTGACAGTTGTGTTTGTTGTAATCATATGGGGTGCAGTGTACACAAAGAATAAATCTTCCTTCCTTATGAGTAATTGCCCTTTCTTCTTTTTCATACTTAAATTTTGTCAGCAGCATATCTCTCTTACTACACTACCTATGTATATGAAATTTCAGTGATGCATACATCTCAGATTATTAGAAACATAACTGTTGCTTCCTTAACTTTTTCTTATTGTCCTTAGTCATTTTTCAGGCTTAAATTCAACACTATCGTATCTATGGATATCAACATAAAGTGTATAAACAAGAGTTCCGTCAACACAAATACACTGCCATTATCTTCAATCAACAGTAAAAAAAATATTCTGCACTACTATTTTTCTATACCTCCCCTTTATCATTATTATGCCCCAACTTTACAACTTGGGGTAAGACGGGCGTATCTTGCGACAATTTGCCGCTCTTGTTCCACAATGTTTTCAAAAGGCTTCTTCCTTAGGGTCGTTAAAACACGGGTTTGTCTGGTAAAGAGTTAACACCTCTGACACCTGTTTAAGTGGAAATCAGTAAGTTTTATTGTAAGTGATCAGTTAGGTAGATTGACATATTTTTTAACAGGTGTATGTTGTAAAAACTTTTAAATTGGGGTTATGTTTGGTCACCTGGGGTGATTGTAAGGATTATACTGATTTGGAAGGTACATGCATTTACCAATCATGTGACGATCGCAGGGAAAACAAACAATCATTCGAACCAGGCAAAAGTGCCATTAACAATCACGTGCAATGGTCTTTGTGAAACAGGAATAAAATATGAATGCTCTCTGAAGTATTACAACAAGAGTTGTATGATGACATTTGCAATGTCAGCTTATTTATGAAACAGGGTGATGATTGGCGGTCAATAAGATATCCTACCTCCTGTTGCTTATTTCGTATGTAATGATTACGACAGTCTACGAGCAATGGTTTGGAATTTGAAAGATGTTCGTTCAGTTAGATTTCGATGCAGGTAGTTTAACAATACACTTTGACATAATCTTTCTTCCTTTCCCCAAAGATTGAATAACGAAAAACACTGCTATTCTGTTATTTGGTAGTGTGCTGGTTTTTCGGAATCCTGGTTGATCTACCGGTGACATTTTACGTAGATCTAGGTTATTGGAATGAATAAATTTAGTCTTCCTTTCAGGGTATATAATTTAACAATTACCTTACTACATGGTTCTTGCATGTAACTTTAATCCATGTAGAAGTAATAATTTTATAATCCAGTCTTCTATGGTTTAAACAAAAAGAAAACCATTTATACATTGTCTGCCGTTAGTAAAGTCTATCACTTTGTGTGACCCTTTTGTTTACATGTTGCGCCATGCTGGGTTTTGATTTGTTGATATGATCAGTCAATCGAAATCGGCAGAAAGGTCAATTTCTTCATGATCTAGGAGGGGTTGTAACCTTGAATCCAAAATTCTGTTCAATGTTCCATGTCGGTGCTACATAATTCATTCCTCTCTCACAGCTGAACAGTGTTGTAAAATTGTTTAAAAATCTAGCTTTGTCCGTATATTTCATGTCATGTGACACTTGTTTTACTTGCGGGATCTTGTGTGGCTCAATGATGAAGGAGGAGGGCCCTCAATCTTAAGGTTCAATCCTTGCTGGAGGCACTGGGTTTCCTTGGGTAAGACACTGCAGACCCATGGCCTAGTACTGGTAAAACCTCGGACACACATGTACAAGTTAGGTGATGCAGTGAAGTAACTGAAACAATAATGAGCTTGGTGCAAAACACCATTTAGTCAATGAATGAATGAATTGATCAGTCCTTCAATCAATTGACCAATCAATTTATCAACAAACAAACCACCTAATCAATCAATCAAATGATCAACCAATCAATCAATCAGCCAATCAATCAATCCTTTTATCTAATGCTTATAAAAAATGTTACAGGTGTATCATGGATTGACATGCACAAACTTGCAGAGAGAGTTGAACTAGAGGAGTTGAAGACTCTTGGTCTGATCCAGGGCGATGTGGAGGAGATGATGAAGGTCCGACTTGGGGCTGTATTCATGCCCCATGGTTTGGGACACTTCATGGGTATTGATACCCACGATGTCGGAGGTTATCCAGTGGTAAGCGGTTTGTTAACTCTTCACCAATTGACAAATTGTTTCATCCCTGTCTTGTGTATGAACATGTCTTTTGCAATGAAATTATAGTAGCATAGTCAAAATAGTTCTATAGTCCAGTGTATACGTGTATCATGTATGAAAGAGGATACACTGTAATAAAGCATTAGTAGCTTGGCTGTTTTGGAAAAAAAATGTCTATGTGTTGTCATAGCCCTGTCTGCATCTGCATTGTCGTCATTTAAAAACCTTGCAATTTTCTAATATCTCAGTTATCTGAAGGTACTTACTTCAAATTCAGGTTTGTTGTCGACTACCAAGAGGGACAGGTAACCCTCAAAACATTTTTTGATACAGTTGTGCCCCTTTAATTAGAATTTTCTCTGAAAAAGCAACTGCACATTAGCATAAACATTTGGTGCTCTTTTTCTGTAGGGCACAGAGAGAATAAATCAGCCAGGACTGAAGTCATTGCGGACAGCTAGGACACTTGAACACAGAATGGTTCTTACCATAGAGCCTGGTTGTTACTTTATAGATGTTGTAAGTCAATTTCACTAGCTATATTTTAACCCTTTGTGAAACAGTCTTTTGATTTCTTTTTAACCATGGGGAAGTTGGCTTTTGCAAACATTGTGGGAAAAGGAGAAAATGCTGGTAACCTGCATTAACTCTTTACCAAATGAAAAAATTTTAGGTTTATCCAAATTGAAAGTATTTGCAGACAACAAAATACGTTTGACTTAGGAATTTAAATTTCTTTTGGTATGGTAGAAAACATTGTCGGAAAATGAGAAAATGCTGGTTACCAGCATTTTCTCCTTTTCCCACAATGTTTTCAAAAGCCTTCCTATCTGGAGTTGTTAAAACTTGGGATTGCATAATAAAAGGGTTAACCAGCAATATCTCCTTTGCCTGATGTTTCCTCTCCTTTTAAAGATAATTTCAGATATTTTAGCTCCATTTATCATCTACAAATGCTTTCTATATGGACTGGTCTAACAATTGTTATCTGATAAAGAGATAATGTAGAACTGTTTGGAAGATTCAGGTCAGATGACCTTGAGACTTTCTTGCAAAATATGTATAATCAACATGAAAAAAGGTTTAACTGTTTACCAAACGATCCCAAGTCATACCATTTAACTCTTTACCACATGACAAAAATGTAGACTTGTCCAAATTGAAAGCATTTGCAGACGACAAATTAAATGTGACTCAAAAGTTGAAATTTGTTTTGGGGAAGGTAGAAAACATTGTGGAAAAAGGAGAAAATGCTGGTTACCAGCATTTTCTCCTTTTCCCACAATGTTTGCAAAAGGCTTCTTTCTCAGGGTCGTTAAAAGTTGAGATTGTGTGGTAAAGAGTTAAGCTGATGAAGAAGGATTTTGAAAACAGTGTAAGAAAAGGAGCGGATACTACTTACCATGGTTTTAACATGTCTAAAAGTTTGCTCTATGTTGAAGAGTTAATGATCGAATAAATTGACATGAAATAAATGACCTCTGTTACCATATATTTCACGGGTGAATTACTGTCTAAACTTAGCTTCGGCTATTGTTGTCTGAATACCAAACTATGTGAGAGATTTTCAAGTCTTTATGTAGCTAATATATTTATCATGTCTTTAAAGAATACCTGATATACCCGAATTAAACACGCTTTTTTTTGCTTTACACTGGTAATACATGGCGGACGGACCATCTGTGCAGTCTGTTCTTGATCCATGTCATCCGCAAAAGTTTCTTATTTTGACTATGGCACTGAAAGGGTCAAACCCGACATTTACCGTTAATAGAATTTCTGTACCGTCTGATAATACCCAATGATATATAAATAATCAATCTCTAAGTATTCTTTGCAGAAAGGTCATTTTCAGGTCAATTTGTTCAAGTAATAACCCTTTACCAAAAACAAAATTTGGGAATCGACCAAATCTAAAGTACATGTATTTGCAGATGACAAATGGATAGGTGCACAGGCTGCCACAATGCAACTAAAATAATGTTGAACACAGCATAAGCCACCATACAATCTATCAATACAAACAAACACATGATGATTTCTGTCTTTGATAGGGTAGAAAACATTGTTGGAAAAGAAGAAAGTGGTGGTTACCAGCATTTTCTCCCTATCCTAGTATGTTTTCAAAAGCCTTCGCTTTCAGGGTCAGTAAAACTTGGGATTGTGTGGTAAAGAGTTAAAGTAGTGAAGAAATGTATGAAGACAAAAAATGACTTGTGCTAAAATTTTGTCCCTGATCTCTTTTCATGAGAACAAACTCATATGCAACAACTAATTTCAAAGCTTGAGTTATCTTCCTTTAATGTTTTTCTTGCTTGATAGAGCTGAATGTATCCAGTACAAGTCATAAAAGTGTTCCGTTTGTCTCAGACAGTTTAAACCCATTTAACCCTTTGCCACACGACAAAATTATAGCCTTGTCCAAATTGAAAGCATTTGCAGACGACAATTTCTGTGTAGCTCAAATGGTACAACTTTTCTTTGATAGGGTAGAAAACATTGTGGGAAAAGGAGAAAATGCTGGTTACCAGCATTTTCTCCTTTTCCCACAATGTTTTCAAAAGGCTTCTTTCCCAGGGGCGTCAAAAGGCGTCATTGTGCAGTAAAGGGGTTTACAGTATCATGAGGAACAGAAAGCAGTGAGTTTTTGAAGATGACATCTGAAACTTAAGTTATTTTTTACCCTCTTCCACATGATCCCGAATTTTAATGACCCTGAGGAAGAAGCTTTTTGAAAACTATGTTGGAAACGGAGAAAATGCTGGTAACCTGTAAAAGACGAATTCCACCATTTGAGTTACGTTTTTAAACTATTGTCTGCAAATGCTTCCACTTTGGACAAGTCTGTGCTTGTGTAGTAAAGAGTTAAAGGAAAAAGAAGGTATACATCTAGATGATAAGCTTTCAGACATGCCACCAAAGAACACCAGTAGAAAAGAATCTGCAATAAATCTAAAATGTATGCTCTTTTCTTTATCATTAGATAAATGTAATTGGCAAATGATCATTGAAATTTAATTTTTTGTATTTTTCTAGTTGTTAGACCAAGCTCTTGCAAACCCAGATCAAGCTAAATTTATGTGTAGAGAAGCAATTGACCAGTACAGAGGTTTTGGTGGGGTAAGTAGTTTAATCCATTACCACACAATCCTAAGTTTTAACGACCCTGAGAAAGAGGCTTTTTGAAAACATTGTGGGAAAAGGAGAAAATGCTGGTAACCAGCATTTTCTCCTTTTCCCACAATGTTTTCTACCCCGTCGATGACCAGTATGATAATTTGAGCTGCATTTAAATTGCTGTCTGCAAATGCTTTCAGTTTGGGCATGTCCTTGTTATCTCATGTGGTAAAGAGTTAACTGTGATTGGAATAGAATAGAATTAACCTAGGCATTTATTAAATCTTTGAACATTAAATATACAAACTTGACCTCTTTCGATAGCTAACATAGAAGATTTTTTAGTATCTTTTAGGCTTGACTAAGCCAATGGACAGTATAGATCTAAGCTAAGATTTAAGGATCTACAAAGATTGCATGAGTAGATGCACTTGCTCTAGTGACATTTCTTAAAAACTGTTGGAAACGATGTTAACTCTTTACCAAACAATGTGCTGTTTTGTACTGCCCAGGGGAGAAAAACTTAAGAAGATATGGGAAAAGAAGGAAATGCTGGTTACCAAGATTCTCTCCTGTTACCACAATGTTAATTGTCTTTTCAAAGACAAATTTCATTTTCTTATCTTTTCAGAGACAAATTTCATTTTCTGAACTATTTTGAATTTGGTCTGCAAATGATTTCAAAATTGGCATTTCCAAAGTAGTATTGTTTGGTAAACAGTTAATTGTTATAAATACTTTTTTACATAATTGCAGCTTAAAAAATTGAGAAATATTGCTGGAGAAAATAGGAATGGCTAGTTGGAAGCTTTTAACATTGAATTTATTTTTTTTACAAAACACTATCATTAACACATCCAAAATTTAGTCATCTGGTAAAAAAAAATAAATACCAACAGTCAAAGCTAACATGCCATGTATTTGTTGTCTATTTTCTTTAACCCTTTACCAGACGACAAAACTTTAGCCTTGTCCAAATTGAAAGCATTTGCATACGACAATTTCAGTGTGGCTCAAATGGTGCAACTTTGCTTTGATGGGGTAGAAAACATTGTGGGAAAAGGAGAAAATGCTGGTTACCAGCATTTTCTCCTTTTCCCACGATGTTTTCAAAAGGCTTCTTTCCCAGGGGCGTCGAAAGGCGTCATTGTGTGGTAAAGGGTTAAAGAATTCACTCAGTTTGTTAATTACAGGTGAGAATTGAGGATGACATAGCTGTAACAGAGGACGGTATGGAACTGTTTACCTGTGTGCCAAGAACAGTGGAGGAAATAGAAAAATTCATGGCAGATGAAAAACAGTCAGTCCCCCTTCCACAAGAAGAGCAGAAATTAGTTATTTAGACAGCTGTTTATTTGTCTTGCAGGTTCAGATAGGTGGTTATAATGGTTGTTATTTATACTGTCACTTGAAATTTATTTGACTTGGGACTTATAAACAGGCTGCATAAACAGTGTGTGGAGCAAAAAGAGTTGATGTGTGCATTATTGCCAGCAAAATATTCTATCTAGTCAGATATGGATTACAAATGAGCAACAGTATATATGGAACAGATGGTTGGTGTTTTGGATAGGGAAATTTTATCAAGCTCCACTCAAGAATTTTATTTGACTTGCCCTTGGCTCTCTGAGTAACCCTCTCTGCCTTGCCGATAATTGTCCCAATCCAAGACATCAACCATCTGTTCTCTATGTCTTCTGCTGTAAAACCAATGCTGTGGGTATTTGTTAGAATTGCCCTAACAAGACAGCTTTGTTGGGTACCATCAGTATAGGTTTTACACATTGACTTTTCAAAGGAAGTTTTTGTCTCACAGCCGATCACAGTTTAAACTTTTACCACATGAGAAAAATGTAGACTTGTCCACTTGAAAGCATTTGCAGATGACAATTTAAATGTGACTCAGATGATGAAATATGTCTTTGATAGGGTAGAAAAAACATTGTTGGAAAAGGGGAAAATGCTTATTACCAGCATTTTCTCCTTTTCCCACACTTTTTTTGAAAGGCTTCTCTATCAGGGTCATTAAAAGGTGGCAATGTGTGGTAAAGGGTTAAATCATTGTGGCAGAACAAGAAATTTCAAGTTACAATGTCTTCTTTCTGCTGCTATTCTATGAATCTTTAACCACACAATCTCTAGTCTTAGAGGCCCTAAGGAAGAGGCCTTTAAAAAAACATTGCAGATCAATTCTTATCACTTCAGCCCAGTTAAATTTATTGTTTGCAATGAAGTTTTCCCAGTGTAGCTGTTTACGTCCCTGGCTTTATCTTACACATGCCTTATTTGATGTTATTCCGAATGAATATCAGTTTATGGCTTTGAGGATGATCATGTTAATGTTTATGTTACGACCAGAAAAATTTGACAATCTTCAGAAAATGAGAAAATAGCTATGAAAGTATTGCACTATTTATAACTGGATGAAACAAACTTAAACCCTTACAGTGCCTTTTTATGACTATAGTTGCCTTCGCGGCCAGTTTAGATTAAAATCAGACTGCCCAAAACTTGCAGTCTCATCTTTGATCTACTTTGTCCACTTTGATGAAACACTATTAGACAAAAGCAGCCATGAATTTTGTATTATTTGGATGTCATTTCTAGACTAAAAATGTCTGTTGGGTTTATTCAGCACTTAAGGGTTAAAATGGACTCTGCAAAACAGAATTCATTGTATTTGGTAGTAGATAACGGCTTGTAGCGGGATTAGTAAATAAGATACTGCTGGTGATAAATTATATAAATATAAAAATATATTAGATACTAAGGTGCCCTCTGAGTTGAACAACTAAATTTTTAATAACCATGTGAAAAGAAAATGTTAGACTACAGTGTTCAATTATCTAAGAATCAAAAACATTAGAAAATACCTCGCTAAAGATACAACTGAAAATCTGGTACTATCTCTTGTCATTTCTCATCTGGACTACTGTAATGGGATTCTTTATAGTCTATCCCAGAGTGTCATACAGAAAATGCACCAAATACAAAATATGTGTGCCAAACTCATTTTGTACAACACTTCTAAAAAGCTCTTTTTGTGCTGCTTTGGCTTCCTATAAAAGCAGAAATTCAAGGTATGATTTTGAATATCGTCTATAATTGTTCAAAGGGCCATGCACCAGCTTAAATGACTGAATTATTTTCAAAGCAGGTGCCTATATGTAGGTTGAGGTCTTCTGATACTGTCAGGGGTTGTTACAACATACCTTTTGATGAATGTAAGATTTTTAGCTGGAGAGGTTTTATAACTATAGGCCCAAGGTTATGGAACAAGTTGGTACAAAACCTAAGAAACTGTGACCCAGTAGAAACATTCAAGAGAGACCTTAAAACTTTGTTTTTCAATGATTTTCAATAGTTGTTTTGGGTGACCAAGAGTGAGATATCTGTTCTAGTGTGATTTATGATGGAAAAAACAATTTGTAACTCATAGATGCAATTCTTATAGCCAAATGTAGTGTTGCAATCAATATATTGACATTTTCCTGTGTTTGACATAATTCTGTATGGTTTTACAACTTGCTATGACCTTCATTTCATCATATCTCATAATATGCTGTAAATGTGGGTTGATCAGAAAGAACATGGACCAGTGCCTGTATCGGAATATTGTCATAAAAACCAACTTCGAATATTTACTGTTTTTGAAAGTAACCTCCTCTGAATTCTATGCACTTCTTCGTTCTTGATTCACACTCGTGAAACATGTGCCTGAGCCTGTCACTTGAGATTACTCTCAACCATCCAGTTATGAAGAGGGTTAGCTCTGCTCTGCTGTCATAGTGTGTGGCATGTAGAGAATCTTTCAAAACAGGAACTAGCCAGAGGTTACAAGAGGTCAGGACTGAATTACAAGGAGGGTTGACTAGTTTTTCTGTTTTGTTTTTTCCAAAGTTTCTTGTACAAAAATGACTTTGTGAGATAGGGCATTATCTCTTCCTGTAAAGTGATGCAAGTCTCCAGGACTTCTGGCCGTTTTTTTTTTTTTTTTTTGTATGGTGTCTGTTCTATATGAAATGCTGACATGTGTCTGCCATTTTCCTGACAGTATTTGGGCGATCTTGTTTTATATCCTGCTGTGCATCCTTGATGATTTTGCCTGTGACTGATATTGATGGACAACCAGATTCAGGCTCATTTTTTACAGAATCGCGCCCTTCTCTGAATTGGTTCAATTGATTTACAGATACTATATTTCTTGAGTGCAGAGTTTGCAGAAACTTTTTCTCAGTCAGCTTTGATCTCTGATAAATATTTTTCGAGTTTGAAAAACTTGATTATTACTCTGCTCAAATAAAACATGGCCGATATTATAGACTACTAATGTAGTACATGACATCATTAAAATGACGTCACACTTTACCTACATGTACTTGATTATGATGACATTTGAAAGCATGGGTCTGTTACCAGATAACTGATGCTCATATATACAAATTTTTGTAACCTTACATGTCGTAGTTTCAAAATAATGAGGTGGTCCTGATTCTTTCTGATCACCCCTCTAAGTTTTTTGTTTTACAATGCAAATGAGTATGCTTTGTGTAAAATTAATAAAACAGTTCCATTTTTAGCTCCACTGGCCAAAGGCCAGCGGGCTTATGTCATGGCCCGGTGTCCGTTGTGCGTCCGTCCGTGCGTCCATCCGTCCGTGCGTTAACTTTTATTTCAAACATCTTCTTCTCTGAAACTACCCATCCAATTTTCATGAAACTTTACAGAAATGATCCTGCCATGGTCCTCTTCAGAATTTCTTGAAAGAATTTGATTCCTTCAAAAACTCTGGTTGCCATGGCAACAAAACTGAAAAATATTGGAAATCTTTAAAAATCTTCTTGTCTGAAACCATAAGGGGTAGGGCTACCAAATTTGGCATGTAGCTTTATGTAGTAGACCTCTATCAAGTTTCTTCAAATTATAGCCCTGGGGTCAAAATTGGCTCTGCCCCAGGGGTCACAAGTTTTACATAGGTTTATATAGAGAAAACTTTGAAAATCTTCCTGTAACTAGCCATAAGGCCTAGAGCTACCAAATTTTGCATGTAGCTATATCTAGTGGGCCTCTACCAAGCGGGCCAAAATTTTAGCCCTGGGGTCAAAATTGGCCCCACTGCAGGGGTCACAAGTTTTACATGGCTGTACATAGTGACAACTTAAGAAATCTTCCAGTACCTAGCCATAAGGCCCAGAGCTACCAAATTTTGCATTTAGCTTGATCTAGTGGGGGTCTACCAAAAGTGCCCAAATTACAGTCCTGGGGTCAATTTGGCCTCATGCTGGGGGGTGGGGGGGAGGTTCACAAGATTTACATGGGCTTATATAGGGAAAACTTTTAAATCTTGGTGTACATAGCCATAAGGCTTAGCATTACCAAATTTTGCATAACTATAGCACTATCTAGTGGACAACTACAAAGAGGGCCCAAGTTACAATCCTAGGATCAAGTTCGGCCCTGCACCAGGGGTCACAAGTTTTACATGGGTTTATGGAGTGAAAACTTCAGAAACCGTCTTGTTACTAGCCATAAGGCCAAGAACCCCCAAATTTGGTCATAAACATGTGCTTATAGGGTGAACATTCAAAAAATCCTTTTGCTCCTAACCGCAAACCCAAGGGCTACCAAATTTGGATCACTTTTGATTTTTTTTTTAAATTAGCCTTGCATCAGGGGTCTTATGTTTTACAGAGGCTTCATATGGATGAAACTTGAAAATCACCTTATTTATAACCATACAGCATAGACTTGTATTATTTTGGCATGTGGCTGTATCTTGTGGACCTCTACCAGGGTTCAAGTAATTATCGCTCTGGGATCAAAAATGGCTTTGCCCTGCGGGTCTCAACTTTCTCATGGGCTTTTACAGAGAAAACTTTGTAAGTCTTTATTGTGAAACCATTTGACTCAGAATTGAAATGTTTAGTATTTATGGTTTATATTTATAAGCCAGTGGAGCGATACAGGGCCATCATGGCCCTCTTGTTTTTTATTCAGGTTCAGAAAGATTTAAATATTTAATGGAATATTGTTTTTGAAGTCATAAGAATAAATGCTGTTATCTGTACCTTTAGTTCTGTGATAATTTTATATGAGCCATTCTCTGTGAAAAGGAGGCTTAATGCATCTGCGAAAAGTATCGATTCAGGTCAGCCTGTGCAGTTTGCGCAGGCTGACCCGGGCCAAAACTTTTAGCTATTGATCAGTTTTCTGTATGTCAAAGGACCATTCTACCTCATGATTCAGTTGGTTGTTAGACACAATGGACTTTATGGATTCATGATCATGTGATGACTTGCTTAGCATCATGCATTACAGAGATGCATTAAGCCTCCTTTTACCCAAGCATGGCTCATAATTATATACAGGCCTTGAAAGATGAATATATACAATGATCATTGAACTCTTTATCAAGCCAAAAAGTACTAGACCCTCCCAAATTGCATTTGCAGACAACAAATTAAATGTGGCTCAAGAACTGAAATTTGTCTTTGAAAGGGTAGAAATATTGAACATTATGGGAAAAGGGAAAATGCTGGTGACTAGCATTTTCTTCTTTTCCCACAATGTTTTCAAAAGCCTTTTTCCTCTGGGTTGTCAAAACTCTGGATTGTTTGATAAAGGGTGAAGAACTTTTCTGTCTACCGCACAACTTTAAAGTAAACCTACAACATAGGTAACTAAGTCTTAACTTTTTACCAGACGACAACAATTTAGACTTGTCCATGTTGAAAGTATTTTCAAACAGCATATTGAGAGTGAATCACATGACGGGATTTGTCTTTGAAAGATAACCAAACATCATTGAAATTGGAGAAAAGGCTGGTTGCTGGCGTTTTCTCCTTTTTCCATGTTTTCAAAAGGGCCTTTAACTCTTTACCACACAATCCGGACTGTTAACAACGCTGAGAAAGAAGCCTTTTGAAAACATTGTGGGAAAAGGAGAAAATGCTGGTAACCAGCATTTTCTCCTTTTCCCACAATGTTTTCTGCCTTTCCTACATCAAATTTCAATTTTTTAGTCACATTTATTTTGTTGTCTGCAACTGCTTTCGATTTGGAGTAGTCTTAAATTTTGTCGTTTGGTAAAGAGTTAACTGGGGAATGTTTAGTAAAGGACAAAACCATCCTAGGCGTAAGTTAGGATTGGCTTCCCCTGTTTCCTGCACTACCCCCAGTAACAAAACTAACAGTCCTCTGGGGATGTCGCACATGTCGGCAACCAGTGACGATAATAAATAAATGAAAATCAAACATCTTAACCCTTTACCACACAGTCCCGACTTTTTAACGACCCTGGGTAAGAAGCCTTTTGAAAACATTGTGGGAAGAGGAGAACCAACATTTTCTCCTTTTCCCACAATGTTTTCTACCCTTCCAAAAACAAATTTCAGTTTTGGAGTCAAATTTATTTTGTCTTCTGCAAGTCTAAAATTTTGTTGTCTGGTAAAGGGTTAAACATGTCAATCTGACCATCAAGTCTCATTATGAGAGCTGACTTTCTTTTATTGCTGCAAATGGAGGTCACGCCAGCTATTAACTGGTTTTGCTAAGTTGAAAATTTAGAGTACATTGATTTGAACCATTGTCAAGGTTGATTACATAAACTATCACCGATGTTTGTAGACTTCCCTTTTAATAAATAACTTGTCTCATTTAGATGATTGGTTGTCTTGGATGGGTTAAGCTTATCAGGCTGGGCTCCAGAATTTATCTGGTTTGCCTTCGGCACAGCAGATAAATTCCTCTGCCTGGCCTGATAAACTTAACCCATCCAAGACACCAATTATCTATTCTCTATTAGTTACCCATGTGTGACTACATTAGAACTAAATTCTATGAATTTAAGTGTTTCATTCTAGGTAATTGAGTGTATGAGACTACAGAATAAGCTTGTCTTTTAGATTGAAAACCTCAAGTTTTGCCACCCATCATAACCGTTACACCCTTTCACAAGTCAGTTGTTTAACTCTATACACAGTAGCCTGAGATTTAACGACCTTGATAAAAAAAGGCTTTAGAAAACATAGTAGGAAAAGCAGAAAATGCTGGTAACGAGCATTTTCCCCAGTTTCCACTATGTTTTCTACCCTGTCAAAAACAAGTCCTATCATTTTAGCAACATTCCAATTGTCATCTGCAAATACTTCCAATTTCAACAAGTCTACATTTTTGTCATTTGGTAGAGAGTTAAAGTACATTCATATCTCAGAGTTTGTGGTACATCTAGAGCAGCCAAGATAGTTCTGGGGTCAAATTGAAGGCAGGGTTTATTCTTATCATTTAACACTTTACCAAATGACAAAATTTTAGACTAGTCCAAGTTGAAAGCGTTCGCAGATGACAAAACAAATGTGACTCAAAAATTGAAATTTGTTTTGAGATGGGTAGAAAACACTGGTTACTAGCATTTTTCTCCTTCTCCCATGATGTTTTCAAAAGGCTTCTTTTTCTTAGGGTCTTTAAAAGTCGGGATTGTGTGGTGAAGGGTTAAAAGTATATGTATAGATATTGTTGACTCGGACGCCGTACAGTTTTGTCTTTAACCCTTTCCCAAAAAAGCCCTGGTTTTCACGTGTCTGCAGTACAAGTCTTTTGAAAACACTGTGGGAAAAGGAGAAATTGCTCGTAATGAGCAATTTCTCCTTTTCCCACAGTGTTTTCTTCCCTTATTGAGGCCTTTCTGCCATTTTCATCAAATTTAAAATTGTCATCTGCAAACTCTTTCAATTTGGACCAGTCCAAAATTTGTCATTTGGGAAAGGGTTAAACAGGTAAAAAATTCTGCAAGAAAAGGAGAAAATGCTGGTAAGGGTCACACTTAGCTTACATAATGAACAAATTGTCAAAGACTATATATGAGTAGTAATTAATTATTCAAGGCCTCTGGTTATTAGTGCTGCCAAATTCAGCAATCAGGTAACTAATTTATTTTAACCCTGTACCCCACAATTCCAAGCTTTTACGACCCAAAGGATTTGTTTGTATTGGAGTTTAATGCCATTTTAACAGCTTAGGTCATATCATGGCGGTTAGTGCACCTACACGTGATTGTGTTTCCTGGTTTTCTCACACTAGTACTGACACAACTTTCTTTCCAAGTCACTGACTACTTTTCCCACATGCATCAGAGGTGAGAGGTGGAATATCACCGAAATGTAAGTTTTCCTCAACTGGGTATGGAACTCACAACCACCAGGTCACAGGGCTAATCATTGAGCTACTCGGGCGGGCCAACCCAAAGGAATGAGGCCTGTGAAAAAAAAAATAGAAAAACCTTGTGAGAAAAGGAGAAGTGCTGGTAACCAGCATTTTCTCCTGTTCCCATGATGTGTTCTTTACTGTTGGAGATAAATCCCATCACTTGAGTCACACATTTATCATATGCATATGCTTTCTGTATGGATCAGTCTAAAATTTTGTCGTTTAGAAAGAGTTAACCCTTTACCGCACAATGCTGTCATTTGACGCCTCTGGGAAAGAAGCCTTTTGAAAACATTGTTGGAAAAGGAGAAAATGCTAGTAACCAGCATTTTCTCCTTTCCCCACAATGTTTTCTACCCTATCAAAGAAAAATTGCACCATTTGAGCCACATTGAAATTGTCGTCTGCAAATGCTTTCAGTTTGGACAAGGCTAAAATTTTGTTGCCTGGTAAAGAGTTAACCCTTTAACACAGTCCTGAGTTTTAACTATGTGTACTCGGAGAAAGGCTTTTGAAAACATTGTGGGAAAAGGGAGAAAATGCAAGGAAAGCTGCATTTTCTCGTTTTGCCACAATGTTTTTTTTACCCTTTCACAAACAAATCCCATGATTTGGGTCACAGTTATTCACTCTTTCGAAGATTTCGTTGTCTGGTAAAGATTAAGAGTGTGTTTGTGTAGACTTTACTTTGCTCACTTAAGACTTGTTTTCCTTTCCTATGTATCTTTCTAGGTGGAAAGGAGGGATGGGAGAAATAGGACACTTAAGATTCAAAACTTTACCAAGTAAATCCCATATTTATTTTTGTATTATATAGTAAAATAGATTTTAACTTGCTCGCTTTAAACTCGTTTTTCTTTCATAGATATATTTCTCAGTCCAGAGGGGGCAAATAGGACACCAATATATCAGTAGATTTAACCAGTTACCAAACACATTTTGAGTTTTAACGACTCTGATGAAAATGTTCACTTCAATAACTTGGTAGTATTGTATGCAGCTTTGAACTTTATCATCTCAGTCATCGTATAGTGTCGAGCTAACTTATGTTTTCCCTAAACCTTTCTGGAGTTTCTCTAGTACTTGGCTCTGAAGTGCCTGACCCAGTGCCACTCACATGGCTGTAAGCCAGCAGAGCTTATGTCATGGTATGGTTTCCGTCATCTGTCCGTCTGTCTCTCTGTCTGTCCGTCCGTTAGTCTTTTTCTTGTTTACGGAATAAAGTCTTCATTTGTGGTTGGATTTTCATGAAACTTGCACAGTTTGTTTATCTCATCAATAGCTTGAACCCTATTGATTTTGAAAAAAAATCTGACAATCAGTGTGGGAAAAGTAGCCATTTAAAGTTCAAAATTTCAATTTCTTGTTTACGTGATAAAGTCTGCATTTGTGGTCAGATTTTCATGGAACTTGCAAAGTTTGTTTATCTCATCAATAGCTTGAACCCTATTGATTTTGAAAAAAATCTGACAATCAATGTGGGAAAAGTAGCCACTTAAAGTTCAAAATGTAAATTTTTTGTTTATGTGATAGAATCTTCATTTGTGGTCGGAGTTTTGTGAAACTTGCACAGTTTGTTTATTTAACACGATTTCGTCTGCATTTGAGGTTGGATTTTTGTGAAACTTGCAGAGTTTGCTTATCTCATCAATAGCTTGAACCTTTTTTTTTTAAATCTGACAATCAGTGTGGGAAAAGTAGCTACTTGAAGTTCAAAATTTCTATTTCTTGTTTACATGATAAGGGCTGCATTTGTAGTCAGATTTTTATGAAACTTGCACAGTTGCTTTGTATCATCCACATCTTTAACCCCATTGATTTTGAAAAAAAATTCAATAATCAGTATGGGGAAAGTAGCCAATTAAATTTGAAAATTTACAATTCTTGATTATGCAATAATGTTGGCAGTTGTGGTTGAATTTTCATGAAACGTGCACAGTTGCTATATATTATCAATACCTTGAATGCTATTGATTTTGGAAAAAAAAAAAAAAAAAAAGACAATCAGTTTGGGGAAAGGAGCCACTTAAATTTGTTGATTTACATTTCTTGTTTATGCAATGAAGTCATATTTTTTATTAAATTCTCTTGAAACTTGCAAAGATTACTTGTATCATCAAGGGATTGAACTCTATTAAGAATGAAGAAAATCTAGCAATTAATTTAGGAAAAGCAGCCATTTGATGACTTAGTATTGTTTACACAACACAGTCCACATTATTAGTCACATTTCTTTGAAACTTGCAGGGATTGTTTAAAACAATGAGTACTGATACCCTATCAAATTTGGCTGGATTCAAAACAATTGGTTTTGAGAAATTGCACTTCAATTTTTTTTTTTACTATTTGTTTGATTCACCATGACTACTTATGCTGTCTTACTGGGTTGAAGCCCAGTTGCAACAACACCTCCTGCTCTATTTCTTCATGTGTTTCTTTTTTTCCTCTTTGCATCATGAATTCATAATGTATGCTAGGGAAAAAAGCAAAGTCAATGCCAGTAGAGCAATTCAGGCCCTCAAGGGCCCCTAGTTTTGTTGTTGTCTGCAAATGCTTTCAGTTTGGAATAGCTGAAAATTTAGTAATTTGGTATAGAGTTAAAACAACAAAAAAAGACTGGGTGGGAATGATCTTGGCCCTCACAATGCCAACAGACATCAGTCTAGCTTGATTAATTGTATGGTGTTTAACTCTACCAAACAACAAAGCTTTAAACATGTCCAAATTAAAGCATTTGCTGAAGACTAAAGTGTTTGTCAGAAATTGAAATTTGTTAATTGGAGAGTAGAAAACAATGTGGGAAAAGGAGAAAATGCTGGTTAACAGCTTTTCCTCATTTTCCAACATTGTGTTTAAGAGCCTTTTTCCTCAGGGTCCTTTAAAGTAGGGATTCTTTGGTAAAGGGTTAACAGCATTTCCAACATCATTAAATTATAATATATTGTGGTGGCTTGTGCACCTATCCGTGCATCCCTGCAGTTTCTGTTACAGTACTTTGCATAATATTCTTCCTAGGCCACAGGCTGCTTTCCCACATTACCGTTGTTGAAACAATGATCAGCAGTGAAAGAGGGATTTTTCCTGTCTATAATGGCCTTTGAAAGAAATTGGCCAAGCTGGGGATTTGAACCAGTTCTCAAGTCCTGTTTGCTACCCACTGCTCTACTGGGGCTTGGCTATTGGTCTAGAAATGAGACTGAAATTACTGTATTTTCATGGTTTGCTTTTGTTTCTAGTGTTTTAGCAACAAGGCCAGTGTAGATCAAAGATCAGGCTGCACATTTTGTTCAGTGTGATCTTGATCTACACTGACGACAAAAGCAGCTTTATTTGTGAAAGACGTTTAAGATTTAGAAATTCCAATGGATTGCGTTTTATGGAACGAAAAAAATGCAACAAAAGAAAACATATGAAGGATTCATTGATACAAAAATTTATTGGTTGTTTCAATACAATAAATATTTTGTTTCTCAGTTTCGTTTTAATAAAATGCTGTGACAAAGACATTTTTTACAAATACATGTACTAACCCTTAAAGTGCTGAATTCATGAAATGAACCTTTTCAGGTATGAAAAGAAGCCAAAATATTGCAATTTCAGAAGTGTTTTGGCCAAAATATGTCGCCAAAAGAGTGGACAGTGGAGATCCAAGATCAAACTGCATGTTCTGTGCAGTCTGACCTTCACTTAAAGTATCTGTAAAAGTAGCCCAAGTTGTAATTAGCTAATTAGAGTGTGTAGTAAACGGCTTTAATCCCTACTACACATTCTAATTTTAGAGCAACACTTTACCAGTCCGTATCAAAATACATGCAACTTACTTATTTAACTCTTTACCAAACGACAAAATTTTAGACTGGACCAAACTGAAAGCATTTACAGATGGCTAATTAAGTGTAGCTTAAATGGTGATGTATGAATTGGATACGGTAGAAAACATTGTGGGAAAAGGAGAAAATGCTGGTTACCAGCATTTTCTCCCTTTCCCACAATGTTTTCAACAGGCTTTTTTCTCGGTCGTTAAAAGTCGGGATTGTGTGGTAAAGGGTTAGTTGCCTGAAGACTTTTTTTTGTATCTCACATAATACTGTTGAAAAACTTGAGTCAAAAAATGAGAAATTGCAGTTTCTCCTTTTCTCACAATGTTGTCACAACAATCCATGTATTGACCCTCCACCTGACAATCCTGCATCTGAATGACCGTGAGGAAAAAGCTATTGAAAACTTTGTGGGAAATGGAGAAAATGCTGGTAACCAGCATTTTCTTATTATCTGACAATGCTTTTAACCCTTTCAAAGACAAACTTCAATAATTTGAGCTGCATTTATCTCCTACAAATCCTTTCCCTTTTTTTTAAAGATTAGACCATTTCCAAAACAAGACATTGTTGACTCTTCAAGATTGAAAATAAATGCTGACGACAATTTTAAAATTAGCACAATTGACCTGTAGTTATTTGACAAGGTAGAAAACATTGTGGGGGAAACAGAAAATGAAGGTTACCAGCATTTTCTATTTTCCCACCCCATTTTCAAAAGCTTTCTTCTCTTCTTCTTCCTAAAATTGTTAAAACCTGTGGAACATGTTGTACAGAGTTAACTCTTTACCAAACGCGAAAATTTTAAACTGGTCCAAATTGAAAGCATTTTTAGACGACAAAATAAATGTGACTGAAAAATTGAAATTTGTTTTAGGAAGGGTGGAAAACATTGTGGGAAAAGGAGAAAATGCTGGTTACCAGCATTTTCTCCTTTTCCTACAATATTTTCAAAAGCCTTCTTCCTAAGGGTCGTTAAAAGTCGGGATTGTCTGGTAAAGAGTTAAAGAAGTACATGTGTCATTGTGATACTAAACGTTAAAAAATTGCATGACTCTATGACATGATACTGGCTATAATGTGATAATTCTATTTCCGGACCCTCTCATATAAACAAACCCACATTTTTCAGACAGCTGCATCTTGTATCCTAGAACATAATGGAGATAATGCTCACGACAAGCTTTTTCTACATCTGTTGCAGTGTTTTCATTTTTTGCTGCATCTACTACATTTGTTCAAACAGTCAATTTACAATCAGATCAGATTCTGAGATACACCTGCATTTTTTTTATGGGACAGTCAGTGACTTGCAAAGGTACCCTTTACCACTCCATGCCAACTTTTAATGATCCTGAGGAAGAAGCCTTATGAAAACTGTAGGAAAAGGAGAAAATGCTGGGTACCAGCATTTTCTCCTTATCCCACAAAGTTTTCAAAAGGCTTCTTTCCCAGGGTCGTTAAAAGGTGGCATCAAGTGGAAGAAGCCTTAAGAAAACAATGTGGGAAAAGGAGAAAATGCTGGGTCTCCTGTTCCCACAATGTTTTCAAAAGGCTTCTTTCTCAGGGTCGTTAAAAGGCGGCATTGTGCGGTAAAGGGTTATAACACAGGATTGTTCTGTAAAGGATAAAAACTTCACTGATTAAAAAAAAGTTAAAGCAGGAAAACTGTTACCAATGTGAATTTAAAAATACCTTTTTCTGAATGAGTGATGCATTCCACAAAAGATAAAACTCTAGAAAAAAATATTTTACCCCATCTTGATGTTTTTAAATGAATATAATTTATGACTTTACAATAGGTAAGTGCCGAGAGTAGAATTTATTGATTACTGTATAATTTCCAAAACACAGCAGTAGATTTCCTTCCAAAATTTACAACCAACACTGATAAAAGCTTTACAGTTTGTTAAAGAAAAAAACTTCTCTGCATCTCAACCCTTTACCAACACACAAAATATTTAGATTTCTCCATAGAGGAAGCATATTAAGTGTGACTCCAACAATGGAATTTATCCTTGACAGGGTGAGAAAAAACTGCAGAAAATGGAGAAAATGCTAGTAAACAGTATTTTTTCCTTTTTCAACAAGGTAATTAAAAAAACGTTTACTCCTGGGATCTAAAGAAAAACAATAAGTAAAGGTTTAAACGTCTACAATCTCAATAGGTATGTGTATTTGATTACACTGAAGAACTTCAAGAAATAGGGCTAGTGAACTGCCTTGACACCAGACAGATACATACATAATTACTGCAGATTCAACTTGAACCTAATTCATACTTGCAGGTAGATTTCCTTCATTTTCACAAATATACAGGTATGTGATTGATGAAATATGAAAGGGGATGAGGACAAATAGACAAGTATATTATTGAAGAAATATGTGAGGGGACAAAGATGCCCCCCCTCCCCCCATCAGTAAATACTTCAATTCTGAACAATCCATCTCGACTGGGGCAGTTTTAATGAATTATCAGTGTGATTTTCAATAGGAGGAATTTCTCTGAGAGTTGGAAAAATCACTCTCCTGATTAGAAGACAAAATATACTTGTGTCGTTTCCGACCATTTGACAGGTAAGTATTAAGTTTTCTCAAACAGCAAATAAGCTTCATTTTGTTTCGTGATATTCGTATCAGTGAAAGAAATGTATTGTTAATGTGTTAACCCTTTCCCAAACAACATATATCAGACTTTCAAATTCAAAACATCTGCAGACAACTAATTCATCACTGGTACAAATGAGCTTTAGCTCTTTGATAGGGCTGAAAACATTATTGGAAAAGGAGAAAATGCTGGTCACCAGTACTTTCCCCTTTTCATTAATGTTTTCAAAAGTCTTCCTTTCCTAGGGTTGTGAAAACCAGGATTGTATGGTAAACCCTTTACCAAACAATCCAGAGTTTTAATGACCCTAAACAAGGAGGCTTTTGAAAACATTGTGGAAAAGGAGAAAATGCTGCTTACCAGCATTTTCTCCTTTTCCCACATTGTTTTTTACCCTTTAAAAGTAATATTTTACAAATTGCGCTACATTTAATTTTCATAATCAATGGTTCTGAACTTGGACAAGTCTTGATTTTTGTTGTTTGGTAGAGTTAAAGTGTTATGTAATGTGATAACTTCAGCAAGAAAACATTCATTCTCACGTCAAAATGTGATTAATTTCATTATATGGCTTTGTAAGATTTTTTCCAACTCTATACCAAACGACCAAAGTTTAACCTTATCCAACTTGAAAGCATTTGCAGATGCCAAATACTACTCGAAACATAAATTTGTCTTTCATAGGCTGGTTACCAGCATTTTAGCCCTTTCCCATGTTTACTACTTTTTCTTAAATCATATCATCCAAGCCTTTTCATTTTGACTGGTCTGAAACCTTGTCCTTTGATAACCTTTGATAAAAGGTTACTGTATTTGACCCAATTCTGTTACATATGTGTTAATAACCCTGTATTATTCATGTATGTTGGTAATTTAATTGTGGTTTTGGCTATTTCTGAGCATTTGCCAGTAATTCTGGGTGTGACTAAATTATATTTTCCTAGAGTTTAGTTTAATATTACAGATATATTCTATATCTACATCAATGTTCTTTTTATCCAATGTCTGTAATGTAGAATATCTGAGATAACTGTATTTATTGTACAGTGTTTTATGGAGCTTTCAATATTATTTTGGTCATATCACAGCAACACCTCACTTGTTCATGCCTGTCCTGGGTTTCACAAGTACCATGCTAGGGCTCTGATGCATCTTGCCCAAGGACACTTGTACAAAACAGACTATGCAAGGACTGAACTGGAGAACACTGCTTTAAGAATCCTACAACTTGCCATCGAGCAACCAGAAAACATGTCTGTGTTTACCAGAAAAGATGCCTGTGTTTAAAATAGAAGTAAAAAAAAATTGAAAACTGCAGTAACTTTTGTACAGATTTGATTGAAGTTTCAGCCCAAATCTACAATGACTTGCATTGGTGTATAGTTGGAAGTTAAAATCAAGGTCTGTAAGACCTAATTCATAAGTATAATACATTGAGTGAGGGTCACAGCATATCATTCCAATACCACAGCTGTTTCTCATCTTTTAATTCAGTTGGAAAACCACAGGAAGAGTTTTACAGAAATCCACCACTTCTTTTCCATTTGGTAAAAACCACACTTCAAAATCAGTTGTGCAGTTTTTAAATCTTTTAGCCCAGCTGTATGTAGTATTGAAAGTTGAGGATTGGATAAAAGCCACTAAAATCTATTTATATCTAGGATCATTGATGAGAACATTGCACCCGTTGACCCCCAGGTCCATCACTGTCCTCATCCTCATCATATGCCTCCCCACGACGTGAACTACTCGAATGCGACTCGTCAAATTCTACAAGGTTCACTTCCTCTACATGTTCACCCTCTGGAGCTTCAAACTTCGGTCTGGGTGGAAGTAACTTTTCCAGTTTCTGTTCATGAAACAAGAAAATAGATAAATAAAGGGTTATCTTAACCATTCACTACACAAGAAAAAATTTGACATGTCTAACTTGAAAGCATTTGCAGCAGAAAATTTAATTGTGGCTCAAATGGTGGAATTTGTCTTTGACAGGGACGAACACATTGTGGAAAAAGGAGAAAATGCTGGTTACCAGCATTTTCTCCTTTTCCCACAATATTTTCAAAAACCTTCCTCCAGGATTGTTAAAACTCTGTATTGTGTGGTAAAGGATGAACTTCTTAACCCTTTCAGGGCATTTCATGACTTTTAGTAGCCTTGGAGAGAGGTGTAGATCAAGACCAGACAGCAGAGAAGGTGCTGTCTGATCTTTGATCTACAGTGTCCACTTGGCTTAGACATTCTTAAACAAATAGCAATCTTGGAATTGGAATTATATTAGTCTTGTTTCCAGACTGAAAAATATCCTTTCAGTTTATTCAGCCCTCTGAGGGTCACGAAACAACAAGCTCATAATATTAACTCTTTACCAAGAAATCCCAAGTTTTAATGACCCTGAGAAAGAAGCCTTTTGAAAACATTGTGGGAAAAGGAGAAAATGCTGGTACCCAGCATTTTCTCCTTTTCCCACAATGTTTTCTATCCTTCCCAAAACAAATTTCGATTTTTGGGTCACATTTATTTTGTCATCTGCAAATGCTTTGAATTTGGACTGGTCTAAAATTTTGTGGTTTGGTAAAGAGTAAACCCTTTCCCAAACGACAAATTTTGGACTGGTCCAAATTGAAAGACTTTGCAGATGACAATTTTAAATTTGATGAAAATGACAGAAATTTATCAAAAAGGGTAGAAAACACTGTGGGAAAAGGAGAAATTGCTCGTTACGGGCAATTTCTCCTTTTCCCACAGTGTTTTCAAAAGACTTGTACTGCAGACACGTGAAAACCAGGGCTTGTTTGGTAAAGAGTTAAATAATATTGTAAAATGACAATGTACCAGTGTCTTTACTTTTGAACCTGCAATAGTTGTAAATTTTGACCTCTAGAACACTAAGCTCACTTCTATTGCTTTGAGAGACAGTGTAAATCAAGATCAGACCACACTTTCTGTATAGTCTGATCTTAGACCTATGCTGTCTGCCAATTTGTACTTAATTCTTTAAAAAAAAAAAAAAAAATATCTTGAAATTGCTGTAATTCCGCTGCGTTTCCTACTTGAAAAGGTGTATTTTATCAATGCTCTAAGGGTTAATAGGCCAACATCACTTCAAAAGGTTAAATGGAGCCTCAAACTTATTACTTTCAATTTGAGCCATGCTCTGTGAATAAGGGCTTCATGCATCAGCTATGGAGCTAGGTCAGCCTGCGCAGTCCACACAGGCTGACTTGTGTTGAAACAGGCCTCTGCCAACTCTCAGACTTTGGGGAGAAGTGACTTCTCCCTAGTCTGAGAATTGGGAGAAGTTTTTCAAAATGGGGAGAAGTGGTCAGACTTTGAGGAGAAGTTTAGACGGACATTAAAATGCGGATGTGGTTGGACTTATAGAAGGAAATAACAATATTTTAACAATTCAACAGTTTGACTGGATAGAAAACCATGTAAAATTAAATGAAAATATTTAATACTGTATATCTTTTTAATTATTAATATATTTATTCCTATTAGAAACTACTTAAAACATATTTATTCATTGTTTACCATGCTCAATTCATACACTTTTTGGATAAAAACATTACGGAAAGAGAAAAAAAAAAAATACTTGTTGTGAGCAATGTTTCCTCCAAGCACATATTTTTTTCTTTCCAAAATCTTTGAAGCACTATTTTTTTTTCCCAAAATCCTTGGCAAAAATTTCTGCTGAAAATCATTACCTTTACCAGGGATCATCTATATTACAATCCCTGTCCCTGACCAGGTAATAAAAAATTCTAAATCTAAAATCAAAAGCGTTTACAGCAGGCAAATAGATAATTACTTGAAGGATGTAAGTAATGTTAAAAAGTAACGCAAATATTGTGTCAACGGAAGGAAAGTTTGCTACCAGCATTTTCTCCTGTTGGCACCATGTTTTCAACTTCCTCATGGTAATTAAAGCCCAGTTTCAGGCAGCAAGAGAAATCGAAGATAAGTTTGTCTGAATACTGTTTGTCTTTTGCTGATGACAGATAAATCGACAATGAAAACATCGCTAAGGACATACATTTCCAACTTAAATACCTGTTTTAACCTCGTAGATCGCCCGTTTGCGGTAGATATGATCCGATCAAGAAAAATGTCAAAATTTTGACAGAGCATAGAATCAATAATACTGTATGCATATTTTTTTAATTTCATCTTTTTGTTCGCGTCATAGAAAAATATACAATTTCATCCAAATTTTTTAAAGAAAACCGCCCTTGAGCTAATGTGAATGTCACAATTCCCAGCAGCCATTTTGAAATTGAATCATGCGACTTGCTGGAATTCGTCCAAAAATCAGTTGTAACGTGACAGTTCGCGCCAATTTGTAGTCACATGATTTAAAGGTATTGCCACATGATTTTAGCAGATCATCTCGTTAGTAAAAGTGCGAATAATAAAGGATGGGGTAAATGGTGTTTTAAAAGCAAGGTGCCGATCTCAATTCAATTCCGGGACATCAAATAAACGTTGATATCTGAGTCAGGGTTTTACACTGAAAAAAGAGTCCAGCCAAGCCGCTAGACGGCGCCGATGTTTGTTATGACTGGCGAAAAATATTGGTTAAACTTTGCAAGAATTTTAGCGACTTGCCGGGGCAAAGGGGTGAATATCGTAGGTTAAGATTATACCTACCAATTAAGGAGGAGGATTTGGTACCCGAGAAACTAATTAACAACTGCTTGTCAAATCGGACAGTTGAAAACAATATAATTTCGCTGATTGGACACCAGCTGTGAATCGGGTATAACACACTGTTATGTAATAGATCTACACATGCTGATTGTGTATCGAGTACCCGACGCATGGTCAATATACGTGAGGCGACTTCCCAATTTTTTCAGGTGACTTCGATTTCGCTTTGCTCGAGGAAATGGGCAAAGTTTTTTTAAATCAGGCGACTTTTTCGCCTAAGTCGCCCACTCGGCCGAGGCCTGTTGAAAATGTGCTTTTGGAAAATTTTCGGCATGTCCATGGACCATTCTACCTCAGGAGTCAGCAGGTTAATAGACAAAATGGATTTTAAGGATCTATAATTATGCAATGACTACCTTGGTATAAAGGATCATGAAGATGCATTAAATCCCCTTTTGCCAGAGCATGGCTATAAAAAAAAAAAAAAAAAAAAAAAAAAAAACAAGAGGGCCATGATGGCCCTGTATCGCTCCACTGGCTTATAAATATAAACCATAAATACTAAACATTTCAATTCTGAGCCAAATGGTTTCAAAATGAAGACTTAAAAAGTTTTCTTTGTAAAAGCCCATGTTAAAGTTGAGACCCGCAGGGAAAAGCCATTTTTGATCCCAGAGTGATAATCACTTGAACCCTGGTAGAGGTCCACAAGATAAAGCCACATGCCAAAATAATACAGGTCTATGCTGTATGGTTATAAATACGGTGATTTTCAAGTTTCGTCCATATGAAGCCTCTGTAAAACATAAGACCCCTAATGCAAGGCTAATTTCAAAAAAAAAAATCAAAAGTGCTCCAGATTTGCCCTTGGGTTTGCGGTCAGGAGCAAAAGGATTTTTTGAATTTTCACCCTATAAGCACATGTTTATGACCAAATTTGAGAGTTCTTGCCTTATGGCTAGTAACAAGACGGTTTCTGAAGTTTTCACTCCATAAACCCATGTAAAACTTGTGACCCCTGGTGCAGGGCCAAACTTGATCCTAGGGTTGTAACTTGGGCCCTCTTTGTAGTTGTCCACTAGACAGAGCTATAATTATGCAAAATTTGGTAGCCCTAAGCCTTATGGCTATGTACACCAAGATTTAAAAGTTTTCCATATATACCTATATAAGCCCATGTTAATCTTGTGCACCTTCGCCCCCCCCCCCCGCCAGCATGAGGCCAAATTGACCCCAGGACTGTAATTTGGGCACTTTTGGTAGACCCCCACCAGATCAAGCTAAATGCAAAATTTGGTAGCTTTAGGCCTTATGGCTAGGTACTGGAAGATTTCTTAAGTTGTCTCACTATGTACGCCCATGTAAAACTTGTTACCCCTGCAGCGGGGCCAATTTTGACCCCAGGGCTAAAATTTTGGCCTGCTTGGTAGAGGCCCACTAGATATAGTTACATGCAAAATTTGGTAGCTCTAGGCCTTATGGCTTGGTACAGGAAGATTTTTAAAGTTTTCTCTATATGAGCCTATGTAAAACTTGTGACCCCTGGGACAGAGCCAATTTTGACCCCAGGGCTATAATTTGAAGAAACTTGATAGAGGTCTACTACATAAAGCTACATGCCAAATTTGGTAGCCCTACGCCTTATGGTTTCAGACAAGAAGATTTTTAAAGATTTCCAATATTTTTCAGTTTTGTTGCCATGGCAACCAGAGTTTTTGAAGGAATCAAATTCTTTCAAGAAATTCTGAAGAGGACCATGGCAGGATCATTTCTGTGAAGTTTCATGAAAATTGGATGGGTAGTTTCAGAGAAGAAGATGTTTGAAATAAAAGTTAACGCACGGACGGACGGACGCACGACGGACACCGGGCCATGACATAAGCCCGCTGGCCTTCGGCCAGTGGAGCTAAAAAAACACACACAAACAAATGTCACGATATGTCACGATAGAAAGGAGGTAGTAGGTATAAGGGCATGTTTTACTGATTTTTAGGCCAACTTTTTGCAACACAACACTTACTGGCATTTTGACCATTTTTCCAACAATGTTTCCTAAAGCCTTTTTCATCAGGGTCATTAAACTCGGGTTGTTTGGTAAGAGGTTAAACTCACCTTCAGTTGCTGAGCTGTGGCAAAATTCTGTGGAGGAAAACTGATGTCAAACTTGATCACTAAATCTCCTTTTTCAAAAGGGTTACGGAAAATTGGAAACCCTTCTCCTTTTACAACACGCAGCATACCTGCCATTTTACAAAAAAATAATCAACTTTTATCCACACCATCCCGAAAGACACTGTAAAGAAGACTTTTCAAAACACTGAGGGAAAAGAGAAAATGGGGTAACCAGCATTTTCTCCTTTTCCCACAATGTTTTCTACCCCATCAAGGGCAGAAATCATCTTTTGAGCCACATTTGTCATTTGCAGATGCTTTCAATTTGGTATTAAGCAAAATTCCTTGTTTGGAAAAGAGTTAATACTTTGGGAGCTTATAAACATATTTGGTTCTTTTGTGGATAGTATAGATCTGAGGCCATACTCACTAGTTTTTCTAACCTCTGTTCCAATACTCAGCCCTCTGATTGGCTGAGATGCTCTGTCTGAGCCAATTACCTCTTTACCACATAGCATAAATGAAGACTTGTTCAAACTGAAAGCATTTGCAGACAATTTAAACTTGGCTCAAGTGAAAGGAATTTGTGTTTGATAGAGAAGAAAACATTGTGGAAAAAGGAGAAAATGGTAAGCATTTTCTCCTTTTCCTACAATGTTTTCTTAGGGTCATTAAAATTTGTGACTGTGGTAAAGAGTTCAATGACTGGGCTGGAAATTTAGAATGTAAGTAAAATTGAAGGTTCCTGGGTAACAGTAGTGTAGGCATAGTGTGTTGCCTTGTCACATCAAAAGTTCTGGGTTCCAATCCTATGATGAAAGGTGAAAGGGGTCAATCTTTGGAATTACTCACATCATGGTAGAAAACACTGTGGGAAGAGGAGAAAATGCTGGTTACCAGCATTTTCTTCTTTTCCCCCATTGTTTTCAAAAACCCTTCTCTTCTGCTTCGTAAAAACTTATGATTGTTTGGTAAAGGGTAAATCAAATTAGCATAAAGAATCTGAGTCAATAACTTCTGCATGTTAACAATACTAGCAAGAAGAAACAAGCCTACACCATACCTGGTTCTATTATTGTCCCTGGTGGATTTTTGATCAACAAATCTCGTCCGTCTAAATGTTTCACTGTGAACTCGAACCCACACAAGGCCTCTGTTAAACTTATATTGTGGGTCATAAACAAGTTCTCCCCATCCCTCGTAAATACATCATGCTGTTTTTGTTGCAATATAATGATTACATCACCGGGCTCTAACTCAGGCTGAATAACAAATGAACACAAAAGGCTTACTTTCGATGAGCAAGAACATTTCATGATTCAATATATAACCAATTACTATAAACCTGCAACTAATATTTTTAGCCAAATTTCAGCAGTGTGAATTTTTTTCTATTTTTCTACCATATTTCATGAACTAATTATGGCAATGGGAAAAAAAAAAAAAAAAAATGCAAAAGAGTGCTTAAATTCTAGTAACGACAGAAATGTTTCTCACTGTAACAATCTATACCATTCTAGGTCATTAAAAAGCTAGAACTTTCACTAGATCAAAAACAAAAATTAAAGGTTCATAACTCCTGCACTATTTGACCAATCACAATGATACAATGATACTTGTGAGCGATCAAGTCCCCTGATAGTAAGGCCTTCACAGAAGTTTCAGCCAAATTGTGTGAGAGTTTTCAGATAAGACGAGTATGCAAAATTGTGTCTACAGATGGGCAACCAGATTCCTGTATACACATCCCTCCCCCTTAGTTGAGATTAGAAAACAAACAAGAAAAGGAAAGACCTACCAGCTGGTCCCCTTCTCCTCTAAATGGAATTTTCTGTCCATCTTTCATGCCTTTGTCTACATGCACTTCCAGTATCTTTGTTTCACTTATGACCTTCTTCCCTTTACATTCTTTACATTTGTCTTTGTCGTTTATAATCTCCCCTGGAAACAAAAAAAAAAAAAAAGCATCACACTGATATGGTTATTGAAAGAATGGTTTTCTTAAGCTGCTTTCGATATACAGTCATATTGTCCCGACAACTTGCATATTTATGTCTGTCCAGAGTTTTACTACAATTAGACTGGAGCTCTGAAGTTTCTTACCCAAGGGGTAACACTTTAACCCTTTACTACACAAAAAAAATTGTAGACTTGTCCAAATTGAAAGAATTTGCAGACAACAATTCAAATGTGGCTCAAATGATTGAATTTGTCTATCTAGGGTGGAAAACATTTGGGAAAAGGAGAAAATACTGGTAACCAGCATTTTCTCCTTTTCCCACAATGTTTTCAAAAGGCTGACCTCTCAGTGTCATTAAACTCCAGATAGTGTGGTAAATGGTTGAGCCTAATGTTCTCTCATCTTTCCTTTGCAATATTTCTCATCCTAACCCTTTCGACACCACACAGCCAAAAGGTCATGAAAACACTGCGGAAAAAGGAGAAAATGCTGGGAACCAGCAATTTAGCCTCCCCCCAATGTTTTCTATCCTTTCAAAGACAAATTCCATCGTTTAAGCACTTGTAATTGTCCAAAATGTTAGGTAAAAGGTAATTTGATCCATTGTGAGCCAGAGCCCAGTAATATAATCGGTCAACTTATCTAATCCAGTTGGGTAATTACTTCAAACCTTGCCATAATTCATCATAAATCTTTAAAATACTATTGGCCACATGCTATTGCTTTCATAAAGAGAAGAACATTTTGATCATAAAATAAGACAAAGTTATGAAGGCTTATTACCACCCACCATCCTAAACAGAACCCTAAACTGATGAAGTAAAACAAGTTTTGATTAGCTTAACATTTGTGTTCCTATGAATTTTTTAACATTCTTAAGAATTAACATTATAGTGCAAATCTGAATGGTTTCTGAACTGTGATAAGCAATTGAAAAATAAATGAATATAGACAATTTCCTACCTTCCCCATGGCACTCTGGACATACAGACTGCATCTGTTGTACCATACCTGGGCCCAACTGACGTAATGTGACCTTCACCCCTCGCCCATTACATACCTTACAACGAACCATAGCCCCTGGTTTTCCACCAAGCCTGTATCATAAATGAGTAAAGTCTATTACATGGTGAAGTTAAAGTGGAAAGCCACAAAATACTTTCAAAGAATGTTGTAGTATGACTTATAAAATAATTGTTCACAGCCTACCTTGCAGATTCTAACATGCAAATTTTACCATGGTGATTTAACAGTGACAGTTCATCTCTTCATAATTCTTCAATAGGCAATATTTTACTCAGTTGCATTTTTCTGAAATTGTCAAGCCATAGGGAACCAGAGGGCCATGATGGCCCTGTATCGCTCCACTGGCTTATAATTATAAACCATAAATACTAAACATTTCAATTCTGAGCCAAATGGTTTCAAAATGAAGACTTACAAAGTTTTCTCTGTAAAAGCCCATGTGAAAGTCGAGACCCGCAGGCAAAGCCATTTTTGATCCCAGAGCTATAATTACTTGTACCCTGGTAGAGGTCCACAGGATAAAGCCACATGCCAAAATAATACAAGTCTATGCTGTATGGTTATAAATAAGGTGATTTTCAAGTTTTGTCCATATGAAGCCTCTGTAAAACATAAGACCCCTGATGCAAGGCTAATTTCAAAAAAAAAAAAAAAAAAATCAAAAGTGATCCAGATTTGGTAGCCCTTGGGTTTGCGGTTAGGAGCAAAAAGGTTTTTTTGAATTTTCACACTATAAGCACATGTTTAGGACCCATATGATAGGACTAAGTTTGACATAACTTGATAAACTTTGGAAGAGGTTATTTAGATTACACTCATACAATATTACAGCTGTAACTCAAGGTAAGGAACAAGAAGACCTTTTTTTAAGTTCTCACTATATTAGCCTATGTAAAGCTTGTGACTTATTGGGTGAAGCAGTTTAAGACGATAAGCTTGATGGCCTTAGGCCTGTGGAGCTAAAAAGCAGTATCTTTTTCATGAGCTACAATGACGTTAGTAAATACAAGCTTTTGTAAAAGATTTTTAAAGGTTTTTCAATACTTTTCAGTTTTGTAGCCATAGCAACCATAGCTTTTAACAGAACTTAATTCTTTGAAGACAGTCTGAAGAACATCATGGCAAGATGATATCTGTAAAGTTTGGTCAAAATTGGAAGAGTGGTTTCATTGAAAAAGATGGAACAATCTTGGTAGAAGTCTACAATATAAATCGGCATGCCAAATTTTTATAGCCCTAGGCCTTACAGTAAGGATAAAAAAAGTTATCTTAAGTTTTCACTATGTAAGCCTATCTAAACTTTGTGAACCCTGGAGTGGGACAAATTTTGATCCCAAGGCTCAAAACATGCCGAATTTGTTAGTCCTATGCTTTAGTTAGTAACAAGAAGATTGTCGAGAAGTCTTCACTATATAAGCCCTTATAAAATTTTGACCCCAGGGCTACAGTCAGACTAAATGGGGAATATGTGTATTAGAAGAATAACATGCCAAATTTGGGCGTTCTTGGCCTTATGGCTAGTAACAAGAGGGTTTCTGAAGTTTTCAATCCATAAACCCATGTAAAACTTGTGACCCCTTGTGCAGGGCCAAACTTGGTCCTAGGGCTGTAACTTGGGCCCTCTTTGTAGTTGTCCACTAGATAATGCTATAATTATGCAAAATTTGGTAGCCCTAAGCCTTATGGCTATGTACATCAATATTTAAAAGTTTTCCCTATATAAGCCCATGTAAATCTTGTGAACCCCCCCCCCCCCCCCCCGCATGAGGCCAAATTGACCCCAGGACTGTAATTTGGGCACTTTTGGTAGAGCCCCACTAGATCAAGCTAAATGCAAAATTTGGTAGCTCTAGGCCTTATGGCTAGGTACAGGAAGATTGTCACTATGTAAGCCCATGTAAAACTTGTGACCCCTGCGGCCGTGCCAATTTTGACCCCAGGGCTAAAATTTTGGCCCGCTTGGTAGAGGTCCACTAGATATAGCTACATGCAAAATTTGGTAGCTCTAGGTCTTATGGCTAGGTACAGGAAGATTTTTAAAGTTTTCTCTATATAAGCCTATGTAAAACTTGTGACCCCTGGGGCAGAGCCAATTTTGACCTCAGGGCTATAATTTGAAGAAACATGATAGAGGTCTACTACATAAAGCTACATGCCAAATTTGGTAGCCCTATGCCTCATGGTTTCAGACAAGAAGATTTTTAAAGATTTCCAATATGTTTCAGTTTTGTTGCCATGGCAACCACAGTTTTTGAAGGAATCAAATTCTTTCAAGAAATTCTGAAGAGGACTATGGCAGGATCACTTCTGTGATGTTTCATAAAAATTGGATGGGTAGTTTCAGAGAAGAAGATGTTTGAAATAAAAGTTAACGCACGGACGCACGCACGCACGCACAGACACACGATGGACACCAGGCCATGACATAAGCCCGCTGGCCTTCGGCCAGTGGAGCTAATGAGAGATGAATGATTGATTGTATGGTGTTTAATGCTGTTTTCAACATTATTTCAGTTATATCACTGCAACCAATGCAATTATCCATGCTTTCCTTGAGTTTCTTTTGCCAGTACTACACACAATATTCTTTCCAAGCCCTGGCTGCTTTCCCACGTAACCATCGTTGAAACAATGGTCAGTGGTGAGAGAGAGGAATGAATCCTGTAGCAATAACTATCATCAATCCTCGGAAAGAAACTGGCTTAGCTGGGGACTGAACCAGCGACCTCCTGTTCTAAAGTCCTATATGCTACCGACTGAGATACCGAGGCTCAGCTATGTGAGATGAAAGCAGCTACAATACTTTGGTATGGCTGATTGGCTACCTGCTAATTCTACAACTGCTACTCTCTGTGTTAAAGGTATGATGACATTTGTATTGAAAAGCTTTGCTCATGGAAGTTACAATAAAATCATTTAACAATAACAGTTGAATGTACCTTATTTTCAAACTCAGTCAAATGATTTTCTTTTATATTTTCTTAAAAACCCAATAAAATGCCAGTTTTTTACAGTCATTACATTTCAACGTATAGATGAAAGAACTGCTTGCTATAAGCAATTGCTCCTTTTCCAACAATGTAGCAGGGACGAAACAGTCATGATTTGAAATGAATAGCTAAAGTAATTTCAGTTATCTATAACACCAAATCCCCAAAAGCTGAAATGTAATATTCTAAAGAATAGTTTGAATTTTAAAGTAACAGAATTTCTGATCGGCTAAAGAGAATTGTTTAGCCAATCAGAAATCACATTACTTTCTAATTTTAGAATAAGACGAAGAATGCAATTTGAAATATTTGATGAATAAGGGCCCCAGATTAAGGGATCTCCAAACTTACCCATTACATTTTGGACATATCACTGTTTTGCTGAGCTGAAGTTTTGAAGTTTTTCCATTATATAAATCTTCTAAAGAGACTCTGAAACACAGAAAGTTTAGAATTACACAGAATGTCACCAATTTTTCTAGTGTTTGTTATGGAGGCAAGTTTTCTTCCGACATATAATACACCAGTGTTCTGCAAAGGCTTATTCATAGAGAGGATAGTAGACCAATAAACCTGCAGAAGTACGGGAGATTTTCAAAGAAGCAGAGACAAATACACTTGAGACTTACGCTCAAAGAAATCTAAACTGAGCAAGGTGCCACTTGTATGCATTATGGAGGGGTATTTTTCTATTTTCTAATTCATTGGAATAATGCCCCTGAATCCCTGCCTTGGCAGATTAATGACACACAAACAAATATTTTAACACTTAACTCTTTACCACTCAACAAAAATGCAGACTTGTCCAAATTGAGAGCAGTAGCAGACGACAAATTAAATGTGGCTTAGATAATGGAATTGGTCTATTATAAGGAAAAAAACATTGCAGGAAAAGGAGAAAATGCTGGTTACAAGCATTTTTTTCCTTTTCACACAATGTTTTTAAAGAGCTTCTTCCTCAGTCTGCACGGACTGCACAGGCTGACATGGGTTGATACTTCTTTCAGATGCACCACCTTGACTCATGTATGAGAAAGATAAGTGATGCAGTCCAACAGAAAGATTGCCAGAAATATTTCAGAAATCATTACCTTCAAATGCATCACAGTCTTAAGCTCAAAAAAGATTGTGGGATAATTTGCATGAATAGTTTGCTAGAAAAGGTATTCTTTATTTCGTTCCTAATTCTTAGTTTCTAGAGTTAAGGTATCAGAGAATGAATAAATTTTCATGGCCCCTCGACACTGTAGGTGACACATGATGCATCAGTGATTCTACTATAATGAGAGAATTCAAATGTGAGAAAGAGAACACTCAACTTACTTGAGGGGGTGAAACGTATCTTCTCCTCTCCGTCTACCTCTGCGACCACCCATACCGCCCATTCCACCCATTCCAAAAGGGCCACCCATGCCTCCAAAAATACCTCCAAAAAGGTCACCGAAAAGATCTGCACCAAAGCCTGAAACAAAATTTCTTGAATGATTAATGTTGATCTCAACCCTTGGAATCAATATTGCAGCTTACCTCTTTACTGAACGACAAAATAGAGTGGAAAACATTGCAGACAAACGAGGAAATGACAGTTACCTGCATTTTCTCCTTTTCCCACGATGTTTTCTAATGTCTTCTTCTTCTGGGTCGTTAAAAGTCAAGATTATTTGTTGAATGGTTAAGTGAGTTCAGGAGACTGTTGAACAATACATAACTGGATAGAACATGCAGGCTGGTTCTTGGTCAACAGAGTTCCAGATTTGGTGAGTGTAATTTTGCCAAATTTACAGAGACTAAGTATTCTCCACAACCTAAAAATATCCATTCCTATGTCAGCCCATGGGTTAAAACACACTTGATCCTCTTTTTGTTAGAGGCTTTTCCTTGACATATGGTCCATAAATCTTATATTGGGGCAAACTGACTCACTCTTCACCAGATGACAAAAGACAAAATTTTAGTTTTGTGGTTTGGTAAAAATTCAAAGGTTTCAGAAAAAACACAACAATATAGTCCAAGCTTGTAAAACTAACACTTTTTTTCATGGGCTGTATTTTGTTGGTAACTGAAATTACTGGTGTCATGAATATTTGCACTGAATATAAACACTAACACACACTTTTTTTCATGGGCTGTATTTTGTTGGTAACTGAAATTACTGGTGTCATGAATATTTGCACTGAATATAAACACTAACACACACTTTTTTTCATGGGCTGTATTTTGTTGGTAACTGAAATTACTGGTGTCATGAATATTTGCACTGAATATAAACACTAACACACACTTTTTTTCATGGGCTGTATTTTGTTGGTAACTGAAATTACTGGTGTCATGAATATTTGCACTGAATATAAACACTAAAATAAATGCCTTTTATTATTCATTCAATGAATAAAACATTGTAGCCAAAAGTGAAATTGCATGAGATAACCAATTTCTCCTTAAGTAACAATGTTTTCAAAATCTATATATAAGCAAACCTGCTACATGTTAATGCATGAAAAATTGTTTATGATAAAAACTTTGCAAGTAATTGAAGTTTAATTAGTGTTGATCTAACAAGGTCCATTTGCAGTAAAATCATGATTATACATACCCCCAGCCCCTCCGGCTCCCTCTTTCAGACCTTGCAAGCCAAATCTGTCGTAGGTTTCTCGCTTTTCTGCATTGGATAAAACTTCATAGGCAAAACTGATCTCTTTGAACTAAAAAAAAAACAAATTGACCATACAAAACTTCACAACAACATTTTGATTTTATTTTCATTTGTCTTCTGTTTTTGAAAGTTTAACTTAGGAGCATTTTTTGTAGCATTCAAATAGATACTGTCTATTATAATATGTAACAAAAACTTTTTTCGAGACAAACATGATGACTTTGTGAAGACTGCCTCTGGATTCTCAATAAGTTTTTTCTTAACTTTGACTTGACCTGACTTTAAACTCCAAATGACCTAATAGTAAACTCCTTACCAGGAAACAATATTTTGGAATTGTCCAAATTGGAAGAGTTCAGAGGTTAGTTAACCTTTTCCCACACAACAAATTTTAGACTCATCCAAATTCAAAACATCTGCAGACTGTCACCAAATTCATCAAAACTTTTAACAAATGAGCCTAAGTTCTCTGATAGGAGACAACATTGAGGGAAAAAAAGGAAATGTTGGTTACAAGCATTTTCTTCTTTTTCCACAATGTTTTCAAATGGACTCTTCCTCTACATTGTTGAAACTCAGGATTGTTTGGTCAAGGGTTAAGCAACTTCATCAAATGAGAAACCATTTAGGAATAGTATAACAGCACTGTATTATTATGTTCTATGTTTTAACCCTTTCCCATACAATCCTGAGTTTTAGCAACTCTGAAGTAGAAATTTAGAAAACACCGTAGGAAATCGACAAAATGTTGGTCACACTGCTTTCTACTCTATCAGAGAACTAGAGCTCATTTTTCAAAAATATTTTTCAGTTTGTTGTCTGCAGGTACTTATCAACTGAAAGAATGAATGCTACATTGCTTGAAAAATGGTTAAAATGACTAAAATTTAGACAAGTCACTCAACCATGATATCCTGTATTAGGTAATCCTGCTGTTTTTAACACACCTGTTGATCCTTTATCAAAAAATCCCGTGTTTAAACAACCCTTGAGAAGAAGACCTTTGAAAACATGGTGAGAAATCAAGAAAATGCTGGTTATCAGCATTATCTCATTTCCCCATAATTATTTCTGTCCTTACAAAGACTACTCCTAGCATTTGTACAACAGTTCATGTGCAGTCCCCAAATGATTTCAGTTTGGACAGTTCTAATATTTTGTACTCTGTAAAGGGTTAACCATTATTAACATAACCCTGTATCAAACAATCCTGAGGTTTAACAACTTGTAGGAAGGTTTTGAAAGCTATGAGGGAAAAGGAGAAAATGTTGGTAACCAGCATTTTCTCCTTTTCCCACTACGTTTTCTAACCTTTCAGAGACAAAAACATCAATTTAACCACATTCGGTATGTCGTCTACAACTGCTTTTGATTTTGGCTGGTGTAATAAAACTTTGTCAATTGGTAAAGAATTAACCCTATACCACACAATCCCAAGTTTTAACGACCCTGAGAAAGAAGCCTTTTGAAAACATTGTAGGAAAAGGAGAAAATGCTGGTAACCAGCATTTTATCCTTTTCCCACAATGTTTTCTACCTTATCAAAGATAAATTCTATCATTTGGCCCACATTTAAATTGCCGTTGGCAAATGCTTTCAATTTTTACAAGTCTATATTTTTGTTGTGTGGTAAAGAGTTAAATAGTCTTCGTTACCTTCTCTCCATGTTCAGGATTTTTATCTGGATGATACTGTTTTGCTAATTTGTAGTAAGCCTGAAAATGAACAATAAAGAAGGTGTATGAACATAACAACCAGCAATCTTAATTTAATCCAGACTTTAATGATCCTGAGAAGCCTTTGGAAAACATTGTGGGAATAGGAGAAAATGCTAGTAGCCAGCATTTAGTCCTTTTCCAGTGTCTGTTCTAGGGTGCTCGATTGCGGGATTCACATTAATCTTTTTCAGATCCCACATAAATCCCTATCCAATGTATGACGGTCCTGCTTAAAAAATAAAAAAAAAGCCCCAACTCAAAGAATTTACTCTTGCCTCGCATAAAACGACATTGTTTTGAACAAAACAGCATCATTGCAGTGTTCAATCTAGAGCGCGCCATTGTGCCCTAGGCCCCCTAAAGTCCTAGATGCAGGCCTCTGCCAACTCTCAGACTTTGGGAAGAGGTGACTTCTCCCTAGTCTGAGAATTGGGAGAAGTTTTTCAAAATGGGGAGAAGTGGTCAGACTTTGAGGAGAAGTTTAGACACATCAAAATGCGGACGTGGTCGGACTTATAGAAGGAAATAACAATATTTTAACAATTCAACAGTTTGATTGGATAGAAAACCATGTAAATTAAATGAAAATATTTAATACTGTATATCTTTTTAATTATTAATATATTTATTCCTATTAGAAACTACTTAAAACATATTTATTCATTGTTTACCATGCTCAATTCATACACTTTTTGGATAAAAACATTGCGGAAAGAGAAAACAAATACTTGTTGTGAGCAATGTTTTCTCCAAGCACGTATTTTTTTTCCAAAATCTTTGAAGCAATAATTTTTTTTCCCAAAATCCTGGGCAAAAACTTTTGCTGAAAATCATTATCTTTACCAGGGATCATGTATATTACAATCCCTGTCCCTGACCAGGTAATAAAAAATTCTAAATCTAAAATCAAAAGCATTTACAGCAGGCAAATAGATAATTACTTGAAGGATGTAAGTAATGTTAAAAAGTATCGCAAATATTGTGTCAACGGAAGGAAAGTTTGCTACCAGCATTTTCTCCTGTTGGCACCATGTTTTCAACTTCCTCATGGCAATTAAACTCCAGTTTCATGCAGCAAGAGAAATCAAAGATAAGTTTGTCAGAATACTGTTTGTCTTTTGCTGATGACAGATAAATTGACAATGAAAACATCGCTAAGGACATACATTTCCAACTTAAATACCTGTTTTAACCTCGTAGATCGTTCGTTTGCGGTAGATAGGGTCCGATCAAGAAAAATGTCAAAATTCTGACAGAGCATAGAATCATAATAATACATGTATATGCATATTTTTTTTAAATTTCATCTTTTTGTTCGCGTCAAAGAAAAATATACAATTTCATCCAAATTTTTGCAAGAAAACCGCCCTTGAGCTAATGTGAACGTCACAATTCCCAGCAGCCATTTTGAAATTGAATCATGTGACTTGCTGGAATTCGTCGAAAAATCAGTTGTAACGTGACAGTTGGTGGCAAATTGCAGTCACATGATTTAAAAGTATTGCCACATGATTTTAGCAGGTCATCTCGTTAGTAAAAGTGCGAATAATAAAGGATGGGGTAAATGGTGTTTTAGAAGCAAGGCGCCGATTTCAATTCCATTCCGGGACATCATATAAACGTTGATATCTGTGTCAGGGTTTTACACTGAAAAAAGAGTCCAGCCAAGCCGCTAGAAGGCGCCGATGTTTGTTATGACTGGCGAAAAATATTGGTTAAACTTCGCAAGAATTTTAGCGACTTGACGGGGCAAAGGGGTGAATATCGTCGGTTAAGATTATACCTACCAATTAAAAAGGAGGATTTGGTACCCAAGAAACTAATTAACTGCTTGTCAAATCGGACAGTTGAAAACAATATAATTTCGCTGATTGGACACCAGCTGTGAATCGGGTATATAAACACACTGTTATGTAATAGATCTACACATGCTGATTGTGTATCGAGTACCCAAAGCGTGGTCAATATACGCGAGGCAACATCCCGATTTTTTCAGGCGACTTCGATTTCGCTTTGCCCAGCGAAATGTGCGAAGTTTTTTTTAAATCAGGCGACTTTTTCGCCTAAGTCGCCCACTCGGCCGAGGCCTGTAGATGGCGCAATTCTAAACCAACCTCGGGCCTGTAGGGCGCACTCGATCGCAAAAGAACCATTGTGCGAATTACGCTCCTTTTCGTCCATTTCTGCTTTTTCTGCTCTATCAACATAATACTGAGAATTTATCGATAACCTGACGGATGTTGTTTAACATGAAACTGGTAGCCAGTTATCGATCTTCGAATCGCGCAGTTACGGGAGATACAATGGGTACCAAAAGTTACGGTACCTTGAGCTTCTGCTGATCATGCAAGATCGCAATGAAGCAATTTTCGGAGTATTTTGGAAGTATCAACTGCACGAAAAAGGCTAAACCTGTTGAAAGTATTACTTCAGAAAGCATAGTCGGGCCAGTCTCTAATTCAGGCAATGAAAACAAAATCCCACAGTAAAGCGAGTTTCAACCAAAATGGCTCCCGGACAATCGGATAAAAGATGGTTAGTTTATGACAAGAAAATAAACTGTATTTTGAGTGATCGACAGAAATGTTAAATCCGTTTGTGATGGGATGTCAGAATTCCGAAAGTCTACCACTGACAGACACTTTTCGTCATTTTTTGGGGGATTAACTTAATGGCAGAAATACGGTTGCGTCAATTAAATGATAATTTCTGCAGTGTTGCAGTTTTATTACATGAATGGGAATACACATGTTAAATAAAAAGGCAACACTTGTTGAATAAAAATGTTAATATATCAGTAATAAAATGTTTTTTGTATGTGGTCCCGTTTTCCAGCATGGCCGCCCCTATTATAATGTCTGTGGGCCAGATGGGCCCCCTTACAAGCAAAGCTAGATTGAAAACTGTCATTGTCAAAGCTGTTTTCACAACACATGTCTATTAAAATAACCTACCTTAATAGGGAGTGGGTCAAAATGGCCCACTTTACCAAAATGGCCGATTTTTCTGAGCACTTTTTGAAGATTGTTGCCCCTGATTTTTAAGATGGAAGGGAGAAATTCCCCCTCATTTTCAGTTTCTAGAATGGACACTGTTTTTCCCCCTATGTTTTCTACCCTTTGCAAACCAAATTTAAATTTTTGAGTCAGATTTATTTTGTCGTCAATACTCTCAGTTTGCATCTGGAAAAGTGTTGTTTGGTGACTAGTTAACATTTCAATAGATTATTTCTCTGGTAGTAGATTTTGTCCACTTTGGATCGAAGTATTAAAATAAATCATTATTTTCACTTTATACGTTTTTTTCCATCTTGTTATATTCTTCAGATCCTACCAATAAACAGAAAGAAACTGTCTCAATCAATTCACAGTAAGATCTTAATAATAATGAAATTTGAGGGTCTTAACTCTTTACCAGTTAATCTTCTTATTTATGATCTCTACTGTAGGTAACCTGCATTTTCTTCCCTTCCCAAAGGCTTTCTCTCCTGACAAACAAATCTCATCATTTGAGTAAGGTTAAATTTATTGTACTTTGCTTTCTGATTTCAATAATGGACAAGTTTAATTTTCTATATTTGCTTCAGAGTGATGGTGACTTTAAGCCTTTTTTTTGTAGTGATTGAAAGAAGTATGGATTTTGAGCTGTCTGGGTAGCTCTGTGGCTAGAGCACTTCTGCTGTAAGCCAGGGGTCCCAGATTCAAATCCCACACCGGCCACACATTATCGCCCCCCCTTCCCACACGGAATTACTTCACTCACAGTTTTAGTGAAAAACCATGCTATAGGCAATAAAATTATTTCAGGTGAAACATTAATTGAATTCTGTACAGGAATCTTTATTCTTCATACCTAAGTTTTCTTTCTTGTAGATTTAGTAACCATGGATATTTTCACGTTGATTTTCCGCGAAAACCCAATACATTTGTCTTATCTAACGGAGTGTTGACGACAAATATGTACGTAGTAATGAAAATCGGTTGCTACTTAATGCTGAAAATAAATGATGTGAAATCTGCTTCAGAATCAAGAAAACCTTGCATGGAAAGATCTTACGCAATAACCCCCTTTTTTGTCTTTCATTTCGACCATTTGATTCCTCTGTCGGTCGCTATGACCTCTAAAGAAATAGTTTTTGAGGAATAGATACGTGGAATCTACATCTTTCTGTGTTTAAATACATAATTCTATACGTATGTATATAAAGGGACAAACGAAATAACTTTTACCTTTTTAATTTCACCATCTGAGGCACTTTTATTCACACCCAGGATGTCATACAGCTTCGTGTCAGCCATTTTCTACATTCACGCCGTACTAGAAAATATTCATGACGTCATTCTGTTGGTGCCACCTATGTACTTGTTAAGAGAGATAACTCAGGTAGATCATTTAAAATCATGCAGAAGAGTTACATTTCTTCGAAGCTTAAAATTTTTACCTGCAGATGACTTTTCGCGTATAAGCAGTGTATCATTTTTAAAATAAAAATATTGTTGCAAAGAAACTGCTCGTATCGAGCATTTTCTCCTTCCATTACAAAGGTCTCCGACCCCCAACGTATTCATGCTCTTAACGTGATTCAAACTTTATTGCAATGTCACTGCAAATTTGCATCGGGAGATAGGTCCTTCAGGATTAACCCTCGTCCTGCTAAATAAGTGAAATGAAACTTTCAAGCCGACAGTAAAAACCCAAAATTTGCTATTTCAAAGGTATCTTTCTGGAAAAAGATATATCTTCTTATCGGACAGCGTAGATCCAATATCAGACTGTATGTTCTGTGCAGTCTGATCTTGATCTACACTGTCCGCCAAAAGGTCCTTGAGTCGCGCTGAGCAGCCTATGTGTTCAGATATAAATAATCTACTCTTTACCAGACGGATAAATTTGTGACTGCTCCAAACTGAAAACATTTTCAGACGACAAATTAAACGTGGCTCAAATAACGATTTTTTTTTTTTTATGAAAAGGATAGGAAACATCGTGGGAAAAGATGAAAATTACCGGCCTGTTCTCCTGTTACCACCATGTTTTCACATGTCGTCGTCCTCAGGGCAGTTAAAACTCGGGGTTGATTGGCAAACTGTTGAATATAGATTTACAATCTATGGCTGAAACAGTTAGACCCCTCCTCTCTCTCTCTCGTTTTTGTTTGTTTGTTTGTTTTTTAACCATGTAGATGTTCACATGTTTTACTCTTTTTACGCCATATTTTGGAGCGTTTTATTTTACAACTTCTTATATTGCTTGGGCAAGAAAAACCGTATACATGCGCTATTTTCAGCAAATTAAAAATATCTGGACGGTGCGTTATTTCCCTGATCAATACATCATACTGCTAGTAGGATGAATCTTTAAAATTCTAAGTGTGTCTACACATGAGCCATGCTCTTTGAAAAGGGGGTTTAATGTATCTGCAAAACGTATCGACCCAGGTCAGCCTGCGCAGTCCGCGCAGGCTGACCTTGGCCGAAACTTTTCGCTATTGGTCAATTTTCTGTATGTCCAAGGAAAGGTCTACCTCACGCTTAAGTCGGTTGTTAAAAAAGTGGCAATTATGGATCCATAATCATGTGATGGCTTGATTGCTATCATGGATCACGGGGATACATTAAGCCCGCTTTTGCTTGAGCACGGCTCACATGATTTTACCAGGTGACTAAATTCTGCTAGACTCGTTCATATTGAACACATTTGTAGACGACAAATTTATGTGCTCAAATGACGGGACTGGTCCTTGAATGAGAAGAAGTAGCTCCTAAACTACTTGGTATAGCACACTTATCGGAAAAAGAGAAGATGATCGACGGTTACCAGCATTTCTGGGTCCTTTTTCAACTGGTTAGCCAATCAGAAGTTGCATAATTGCTAAATCTAGATTAAGACTAATAATGCAATTTAGAATGGTTGGTAAATTTAATACTGGCCAAACATTTTTTCCCACAGACGACACAAACGTTTTCCATCTATAAATTCTATCGATTGAGCCACACTTAGTTTTTCCTCAGCAAATGCTTTCTACACAGACAAAGCTAAAATTTCATGATTCTCGAAAAGAGTTAACGCTGTCTGCCGTACCGCATGTCAAACTGTCTAGTCTGGGCTGCATAACTTGAACGCAAATAATGATGACGTCACAAAGTTTGTGTTGCACCAAATTGTCCCCAAAGTAGTGTTGATTGTCGGAGAATAACTGGGATTATCCCAAATAATTCAAGCCCTGATCGAGGGCATGATCATTGAAATATGTCGAGGAATTCCAAGTCTTCGTTACGGTCCGAATCTGGATTCGTCGAGGTGAAAAGCAAGGTAAGAATAAGGCGATTTCTCGTTCAGGTGTACAGTACAGGTGTGGTTTTATGATGGGGTAGACTTGGACAATTTCGGTTTACATTTTTATGAGTCATCGAATTCCGCAATCTGTAATACAAACTTAAAAACAAAAAGATACACTTTACCTTCATTTACAACTAAATGTGCAACTTTTTTAGATTACTTTAAGCATAAAACAAACCGTAATGCAATTTATGATTAGGTTTTCATTTCCTGGTTTGTTTACACACACCTGGGCAAGTCCAGTCGGCTGACTGGGGTCAGAGACATGTTTAACCCTATACCAAACGATAAAATTTCACTCTTTTCCAAACCCAACAGCATTTACAGATGATAAATAAATTTGCCTAGAAAATTAAAATTTGTTTTTAAATGGGTAGAAAACATGGAGGTAAAGGGAGAAGATGCTGGTTACCTGCATTTTCACCTTCTCCCTTAATGTTTTCAAAACTTCTCTTCCCGAGCTTCATTAAAAACTTGGGATTGTGTGGTAAAGGGTTTAACATTTACTTATAGACAAATATTTATACTCGTTAAAATTCTTAGCATTTGCAGACGACAAATAGATGTGACTCAGATGATTTATCTTTCAAGGGGCAGAAAACATTGTGAGACAAGGAGAAAAAGCTAGTTATACCAGCGTTTTTCCAATAGCCACAGAATATGATATCAGGGTTTTCCCTTAGCAACAAAAATTGGGGGTCATTGTGACCCCTTAGTCACAAATAATGGGGGTCATTCTGGACTTTGAGGGGTCACAAAAAAGTGTAATTAGGTTAAACATTAAAGACTACTATGTATGAAACAATGTGTGTTTTTGTGAAGCTTATTCGTCCCAAAGCTTTAATATAACCTATTTATGAATTACTGAATGATGTAAGATACATTGTAACAGTAGGGATTCTCTGTATAGAGGGGCTTACAGTCTAGATAACATCTTTTTCATAGAGTATCTTGTGTATGCTTTATCAAAAGCCTGGTCTTAACAGGCAAAAAATGCTCTAGCTGCAGACAAGCTGTCATTTATTTACGTAATTTCAATCTTTAAAGGGCATCAATATGACCACAGTGTTTTGGGGACGCACGTTAGAGTTGAATTGCGCAAGTTTGTGCAGCCACTCTCTGTGGTAAAAGGGTTATTGTGTTTTGTTTTTGTCACAGGAATCAACCGTTTGATTGATACAAACAGCTTGTTGTCGGCCGGATTTGATAACCTCTATTTTGTGGGTTTTTTTTTTAATAGGGAGTATCCATCCGACAACTATTTTCACCAATTAAACAGCCGATTCCTGAGTTTTGATACGCGGGTCGCATTCATGCCGCCGTTTTCGACGAACAATTAAGCATAGATCTAGGTCTTTCGCCAATATTCTCTAGACCCTCGGGGCCTTCAAATATTTTTCTCGTTACTCGAACCAGGCGATCATCACCCGATCGTTGTTCAAGGTCTCTTCCAGACAGCAGGAATGACGCAAATTTTGACTGAGCCATATTGTTTTCATTAGAGATCGACTGGTTTTGTTTAGACAAGTTTAAAGACCGACCGTATTCTCGTAAAATCGATACACAGTCTAGAGTTTCGTCCCATTTTCTTCTCGTACTTAAGCTTTCTTATGTACTCGCGATGTAACTTTGTCGGTAGCAAAGACGATCGTGAGTAACCTTTATAGAATTTGTGCGTCCACAGTGACGCACTATTGAAAAAAATACGGGTCATTTTCCTTAAAAATGCGTCAAAACGCACAAAATCGTGCGTCAAGGAAAACCCTGTGATATATATAAAAGAAATCTTTGTCAGGGTCCTTAAACCCAGCATTGTTTGGTAAAGGATTAAAATGTTTAGTTAATGGGCATTCCATGAGTGACAGATGTATCGGTAAATTGGACTTGCATGCAAACCAAGTGGAGATTCTGTAGTTTTAATGCACCATGATGGTCTTCATATTCGGTACCTGGCTTTGATTTGTTTCTCGGGAATGAAACCTAGGCCTGAAAGGTAGAAACCAGATTTATTAATACATGTATTATTTTAATACTCTAAACTTAAAAGAGTTACATGATGAAGACGTCAAAGCCAGGTCTTTGTTGTGAAGGATGACAGACAACTTCGGTAAATTGGACTTGTATTATGAACTGATGGGAGGTTTCAGTAACATTTTAATAATTTTAGTTTTAAGCCTTTACCACACATTTCCGAGGAAGAATCCTTTGAGAACATTGTGGGAAAAGGAAAAATGCTGGTAACCAGTATTTTCTCCTCCCACAGTCTCTTCTACCCTGTCCAGGAACTTTATTTCATTTGTATCACTGGCAATTTTGTTGTGTGCAGATGCTTTCAGTTTGGAAGATTGTAAAATTTTGTGGTTTGGTAAAGAGTTTATGCGCCATGATAGTTTTCCATCCAACACAGAAACCCAGTCCTAAAACATAGAAACCAGTTTTACAAAATACTTTTTTAAATGCTCAGAAATTAAAAAACTAAAAGATGGACAAGTCGAGGCCATCGTGGTGCCAAAAAACACTTGATAACTACAGTCGAATATCCATACCTCGAAGTTCAGGGGACTACCGAAAAAAGTTCGAGGTATAGAAAGTTCGACGTGCAGAGATTCTTCAGACGAATGTGTCAGGTACTGGAAGTAGGTAACCGAAGCATACATCGTTCACAGGCCATACATTTTGTTCCCTCTAATAGTTAACCGATCGTTGTTTTGAAAATTAAAGAGTAAATGATGCATACTGTTTATTTTCTTTCATTAACATGTTTTTCTTTAATTCTGTTTGTAAGAACGATACTGAAAATTGTGAAATTAAAAAAGCATTTCGTCAGCCGAGGTTGCTGGCAATCTCCCGGACTTTACCGGGTTTCTTTCACCAAACAAGTCCTTAGGAGGGAGGATATTTGTATTTTCAGTCAACAACGAAATGCCCGGTCTTTCTATATAGCCACAGCCAAAATCACAGTGTATGGTATGAAAATCTCAGTCCAAACATTTCTAATCGAACCAATTACCGATAATTATCTGCAAGTCAAGATGACTGGCATGTTAACACCCGAGCTGACAAAAGTCAATGATCGAAAATGTGTGACAAACATACCGTCGTTGTATCCGGCATTTCTGTTTATTATGTATAACACCTAAGTTTATAATTAAAGTAAATTAAAATGTGTGAAAATTCTGTCCTGTGTTCAAAGTAAAGATGTGTAAATTAACTGGATCATTGAAGTTCGGACCTGAAATTAGGTTCGACGTATGGAGAATCTTCGAGATATGGACTTTGACGTGCAGATAGTAGTTTATATAGAAAAATAGAGCAATTCAATTAGGACTTTAAATTTACTTCGACGTATAGAGAACTTCGAGGAGTAGGTGTTCGAGCAATGGACATTCGACTGTACTTTGTTACAGAAAACTCTAATCAATTTTACTATACATATCCAATTTACCAAACTTATGACTCTATTTCCAAATCTACCGTAAATCAGTTTGACCAGTCCATGTGCTCCTGGACTTTCTGTAACCCTTTACGAGGCTATTCTGAGTTTTAACAAACCCGATAGAGAAGAAACTTGTCCTTGATTGGGTTGATAACATTGTTGGAAAAGTAGAAAATGCTGGTTACCAGTGTTTCTTATTTTCCAACAATGTTTTCAACCTGATCAAGGATAAATTTTGTCATGTTACCACCTTTAATTTGTCGTCTGCAAATACAATATCAATTTGAATCAGTTTAGAATTTTGTTGTTTGGTAAAGCATTAACCACTAGTATAGTACTTGTATGTTATCAGCAATTTTTCTCGTTTCTCACAATGGTTTCAAAAGCTTGCTTCTTGGAGATAGTTAAAACTCAGGATGGTGCGGTAAAGGGTTAAGAGTGCCCATACTTATATTCTAAATTACTGATTATTTTGTAGTTTGATGCAGAATTTCGAAGGTTTTCCGTGGACCGTAGTAAAGGACCCAAATTTGAAGCATTCCAAGAAACTATATCAAAGATACATTTCCTGAAAGATACGCCATTCACCGTGACCTACACAGATATCCATGGAGATCTGTTGCCAATCAATAACGACGAAAACTACAACCTGGCATTGTCCAATGCAAAACCAGCTCTGCGGATTATAATACAGCGCAAGGGTAATGTATCATTATCTTTTGTCAGAATCATAAAGATTTCAGAGTTGTAGTTTTATCACAAAAGAGTCAGAGAAACAATATTGGTTTCGTTGTTGGGATGCTTGAATTCAATACCTCTACCATGTGCCTGAGAACAAAACTTTAGATCGGTGGATATTGAAAGGGCTTGCAGATGACAAAGTAATCTTTAACTCTTTACCACACGAGGAAAATTTAGACTGATCCAAATTGAAAGCATTTGCAGACGACAATTTAAATGTGACTCAAATAATGGAATTTGCCTGAGAGAGGGTAGAAAACATTGTGGGAAAAGGAGAAAATGCTTTTTACCAGTTTTCAAAAGGCTTCTTCGGGGTCATCAAAAGTCGGGATTGTGTGGTAAAGAGTGAACCCTTTACCACCCAATCTAGAGTTCTAACAACCCTGAGAAAGAAGCCTTTTGAAAACATTATGGGTAAAGGAGAAAATGCTGGTAACCAGCATTTTCTTCTTTTCCCACAATGTTTTCTACTCTACCATAGACAGATTCCATCATTTGAGTCACACTCAAATTGTTATCTACATGTACAAATTTAGAATTTGGACAAGTCTACATTTCTCCTGCGGGAAAGAGTTAACCCTTTACCATACGACAAAATTTTAGACTGGCCCTTATTGATACCATTTGAAAACGACAAACGTGGCTAAAATGAGGGAATCTGTCTGTGATAAGATAGAAAACATTGTGGAAAAAGGAGAAATTAAATGATCCTTCCCAGCATTTACTCCTTTTCCCACAGTGTTTTCAAAGGCCTTTTTCCTTATGGTTGTTAAAATTTAGGATTGTGTGGTTAAGGGTTAACTTTCTACCTAACAACAAAATTTTAGACTAGTCGGAATTGGAAGCATTTGCAGGAAACAAGTTACATGTGGCTCAAATGTGGACATTTTCTTTATGAAAGAGTTGAAAAAATTGTGGGAAAAGGAGAAAATGCTGGTTAATAGCATTTTCTCCTTTTCCCACAATATTTTCTAAAGCTGTCTTTCTCAGGGTCGTTAAAACTCAGGATTGTGTGGTAAAGGGTTAAACCGCTGAATAAACACCTGCAGACATTTTCACTGTAGAGATAAGACCTGATGATTACAATATCATGTTAGCTTTTGTCTATAGCCTAACGGTAAAGCGGACAGTGTAGATCAAGGATCAGACTTCATGTTTTGTGCAGCCTGATCTTGATTTATACTGGCCACAAATGCAACTATAGTTGTGAAAAGTGCTTTCAGGGTTAATGTGGGTCAGGTGATAAAGTTTGTCTTTGAAAGGTTTATAAACATTGTGGGTCAAGGAGAAAATACTTGTAGCCAGTATTTTTTCCTTTTCCCACAATGATTTCAAAAGCATTTTCTCATAATTGTTTGAAGATTAATCCTCATCTTTCCACAATATTTTCTGTCTGATCAGAGGCCCTAGCTTATATTAATTTTTCAACCAGTTGTGGTTTTACCACACAATCCCAGCTGTTAACGACTTTGAAAGAGAAGGCTTTTGAAAACATTGTAAAAAAGAAGAAAACGCTGGCAAGCAGCATTTTCTTCTTTTCCCACTATATTTTCTTCCCTATCAAAGTCAGAAATCATCATTTGAGCTACATTTATGTTGTCCTCTGCAAATGCTTTCAGTTCTGTCAATATACCAAAATTTTGTTGCCTGTTAACCCTTTCCCAAACGACAAATTTAGGACTGGTCTAAACTGAAAGAGTTTGCAGACGACAATTTTAAATTTGATGAAAATGGCAGAAAGGTCTGAAAAAGGGTAGAAAACGCTGTGGGAAGAGGAGAAATTGCTCGTTACGAGCAATTTCTCCTTTTCCCACAGTGTTTTCAAAAGACTTGTACTGCAGACACGTGAAACCAGGGCTTGTTTGGGATAGGGTTTAAAGAGTTTAAAATTAAGGGTTTAAAAACATGAGATTGTGTGGTAAAAAAAGATGAGGCATGAATCATAAGAGGACCCTAACTGAGTACAAATAAAAAAACTGTAAAGTATAGATAAACTATTTTTAAAAAGTGCACAACAATACTTCAGACACAAGATACTGAAGATATAATTATTCACCTTCTGTTATTTTTCTCAAAATATTTCATTTAAATCAAATACATGCAGGTCTTGTTTTCCTGGTCTGTTTCTATGTACACATACATCTTCAGACTGTTGTTTCTCTTGCAGCAGATCTACTTTCCAAAATTATTGTTGCGAAGGGAGAAATTGTTCTAAAAACAGATTAATTGAAGGACACTTGTGAATTAAAACAATAGTTGATTTTGGCTCCATGTATTCAGTGGCCTTGCTTTACCTGTTGCCACATAATCCTGACTTTCAACAACTCTGAGGAAGAAGACTTTGGAAACCATTGTGAGAAAAGGAAATAATGCTGGTAACCAGCATTGTTTCATTTTCCCACAATGTTTTCTAACCTTTCATACAATATAAATTTCAATCTTTGAGTCACATTTATTTTGTCATCTGCAAAAATGTTGACGAGTCTTAACCCTTTCCCAAACGACAAATTTTGGACTGGTCCAAATTCAAAGAGTTTGCAGACGACAATTTTAAATTCGATGAAAATGGCAGAAAGTTATCAAAAAGGATAGAAAACACTGTGGGAAAAGGAGAAATTGCTCGTTACGTTAGACATGTGAAAACCAGGGCTTGTTGGGAGAGGGTTAAATTTAGTGGTTTGGTACAGAGACAAAGAAATACATGTACCAGGTATCACATTAAATTTTGTTCAGGTACTAAATTGGATGTTTAATGTAAGAATTTATTCTGATAGCAAATTCTTACTTTATTCTTGTCATTCAATTTGTCATCTGTACAAATTGGATGTACAAAGGAAGATCACATCGCAATACAATGGAATAATTACTTATTTCAAGCTTCATCATGTATTTCTCCATTTGTCCTAATGTTTTTTGAAAAACCACTCCAGCAGAAATGCAAAGCCATGTGTAGTGAAGGGCAAATAAGGGTCCAGCAGAATTATCGCTCAGTATGAGGATCATTTTCTAATTACCTTTTATCAGCATGGGAAATACCTCTACTAGACACAAAACACACTTCAGTTAATTGTTTTTTTATTGGCTTTTCATTGATATGGCCTTGAGTAAGGCAGTGTCTGTGTTGGATACACAGTCTGGGCTGGCCTGTTATCTTATCCGTTAGCCCTTTATGTAACAATTCCAGTACTTTAACTCTTTACCACACGATCCCGACTTATAACGACCCTGAAAGAGAAAGCTTTTGAAAACATTGTTGGCAAAGGAGAAAATTGTGGTTTCCAGAATTTTCTCCTTTGCCCACAATGTTTTCTGTCCCATCAAAGACAAAAATCGTCATTTTAGCAACATCTGATTTGTGCTCTGCAAATGCTTTCAATTAGGAAAAGTTTAAAATTTTGTCTTGTGGCAAAGAGTTAACTCTTTACCAGAAGAAAACAGTTTTTGGTCAAGACAAAATTGAAAGCATTTGCCGATGACAAAATAAGTGAAGCTGAAGTGATGTATCTGTCTTTGATTAGAAAACGTAGTGGGGAAAAGGAGAAAATGCTGGTTACCAGCATTTTCTCCTTTTCCCACAATGTTTTCAGAAGCCTTTTCTTTCTGTGTCATTAAAACTTGGGATTGTGTGATAAAGACTTCAGGGCTCTGAGCAACAAGGCTTTTGAAAACATTATAGAAAGAAAAAAAAAAAGCTGGTAATTAGCATATTACGTTTTTGTCATCTCAAAGAATTTGTGTTTTGTGTAAAACTTAATTTGTTTTCTGCAAATGCTTTCAATTTTGACAACACTGAAATTTTATCAAGTAAACAGTTATTCCTTTTGTAGACAACATAATTTCAAACTTGTTCAAATTGAAAGCATTAATTTTGCAGAGAGCAAACTAAATTTAGCCCAAATGATAGATTTGTCATAGAAAAGAGTAGAAAAAATTATGGGAAAAGGAGAGAATGCTGATGACCAGCACTTTCTGCTTCCCAAGATGTTTTCAACCCTTAAAGCGCCGAATAAACCCAATGGTCATTTTCATTCTAGAATAAAACCAATATAATTGCAAATTCATGGCTACCTTTTGCTTGTAGTGTTTTAACATAGCAGACAGTGTGGATCAAAGGTCAGGCTGCACGTTTTGTGCTGCCTGATCTTGATCTACATTGGCCGCAAAGGCAACTATATTAGTGAAAGGCTCTTTAAGGGTTAAGAGGCTACTTTCCAAAGCCTGGATTGTTAGGTAAGGGTTATAGAGCCTGTCAAAACTATGGGTGTTTCTGCAGATAGTGTAGTTGTATTTACATTCAGTCTGATCATAAGTCTTTGCTTGACATTTTAGACAGTCAAGAAGTTGTAATATTTTAGTCGCCTTTCGTTGAACTGAGGGAAAGTGTTTAACTGATCCAAGGTCTGGCAAAAAGGGGTTTTATGCATCTCCATGATGCATCACACCAAGCAAGTCATCATGTCATTATGGATTCATAAAATTCATTTTGTATAACAACCAACTGACTCACGAGGTTATTGTGTTAGAATGGTCCTTGCACAGATACAGAAAATTGACCAATAGCAAAAGTTTCAACCCATATCAGGCAGTGCAATTCATGCAGGCTGACATGGGTCGATAATTTTTGCAGATGCATTAACTCTTTACCACACAATCCCAACTTTTAACGACCCTGGGGTGGAACATTTTCGAAAACATTGTGGGAACAGGAGAACATGCTGGTAACCAGCATTTTCTCCTTTTTAGCTCCACTGGCCAAAGGCCAGCGGGCTTATGTCATGGCCCGGTGTCCGTCGTGCGTCAGTGAGTCCGTCTGTCCGTCCGTGTGTCCGTCCGTCCGTGCGTTAACTTTTATTTCAAACATCTTCTTCTCTGAAACTACCTATCCAATTTTCATGAAACTTCACAGAAATGATCCTGCCATGGTCCTCTTCAGAATTTCTTGAAAGAATTTGATTCCTTCAAAAATTCTGGTTGCCATGGCAACAAAACTGAAAAATATTGGAAATCTTTAAACATCTTCTTGTCTGAAACCATAAGGCATAGGGCTACCAAATTTGGCATGTAGCTTTATGTAGTAGACTTCTATCAAGTTTCTTCAAATTATAGCCCAGGGGTCAAAATTGGCTCTGCCCCAGGGGTCACAAGTTTTACATAGGCTTATATAGAGAAAACTTTTAAAAATCTTCCTGTACCCAGCCATAAGGCCTAGAGCTACCAAATTTTGCATGTTGCTATATCTAGTAGGCCTCTACCAAGTGGACCAAAATTTTAGCCCTGGGGTCAAATTGGCCCCGCCGCAGGGGTCACAAGTTTTACATGGGCTTACATAGTGACAACTTAAGAAATCTTCCTGTTTTGATTTTTATACCCCCGCAAACGAAGTTTGTGGGGGGTATACTGGAATCAGCCTGTCGGTCGGTTGGTCGGTCGGTCAGTCTGCAAAATCTTGTCCGGACAACTCCTCCTACAGTTTCTGTCTGATTCACTTTAACTTGGCAGAAGTGTTCATTAGGAGCTGTAGATGTGCAAGACACACATTTTGTAAAAATTCCATCAAGAATTACTGAGTTATTGCCCCTGATTTGACTTAAAAATGCTTGTCCGGACAACTCCTCCTACAGTTTCTGTCTGATTCACTTTAAACTTGGCAGAAGTGTTCATTAGGAGCTGTAGATGTGCAAGACACACATTTTGTAAAAATTCCATCAAGAATTACTGAGTTACTGCCCCTGATTTGACTTAAAAATGCTTGTCCGGACAACTCCTCCTACAGTTTCTGTCTGATTCACTTTAAACTTGGCAGAAGTGTTCATTAGGAGCTGTAGATGTGCAAGACACACATTTTGTAAAAATTCCATCAAGAATTACTGAGTTATTGCCCCTCATTTGACTTAAAAATGCTTGTCCGGACAACTCCTCCTACAGTTTCTGTCTGATTCACTTTAAACTTGGCAGAAGTGTTCATTAGGAGCTGTAGATGTGCAAGACACACATTTTGTAAAAATTCCATCAAGAATTACTGAGTTATTGCCCCTGATTTGACTTAAAAATGCTTGTCCGGACAACTCCTCCTACAGTTTCTGTCTGATTCACTTTAAACTTGGCAGAAGTGTTCATTAGGAGCTGTAGATGTGCAAGACACACATTTTGTAAAAATTCCATCAAGAATTACTGAGTTATTGCCCCTGATTTGACTTAAAAATGCTTGTCCGGACAACTCCTCCTACAGTTTCCGTCTGATTCACTTTAAACTTGGCAGAAGTGTTCATTAGGAGCTGTAGATGTGCAAGACACACATTTTGTAAAAATTCCATCAAGAATTACTGAGTTATTGCCCCTGATATGACTTAAAAATGCTTGTCCGGACAACTCCTCCTACAGTTTCCGTCTGATTCACTTTAAACTTGGCAGAAGTGTTCATTAGGAGCTGTAGATGTGCAAGACACACATTTTGTAAAAATTCCATCAAGAATTACTGAGTTATTTCCCCTGATTTGACTTAAAAATGCTTGTCCGGACAACTCCTCTTACAGTTTCTGTCTGATTCACTTTAAACTTGGCATAAGTGTTCATTAGGAGTTGTAGATGTGCAAGATGCAACTTTCGTGAAAATTCTATGAAGAATTAATGAGTTATTGCCCCTGATTCACATTTAAAATGCTTGTCCGGACAACTCCTCCTACAATTTCAGTCCGATTCGCTTTATACTTGGCAGAAGTGTCCATTTGGAGTTGTAGATGTGCAAGACACACATTTTGTAAAAATTCCATCAAGAATTACTGAGTTATTGCCCCTGATTTGACTTAAAAATGCTTGTCCAGACAACTCCTCCTACAATGTCTGTCTGATTCACTTTAAGGAGGTCTTTTCTGTCATATGTATAGTTGGCCAACATTATGCAAAAAGGCACCTTTGGACATTTGCAACAAGTTTGGATCCAGACCAGCCGCTGTGTCTCAGACATATTATCAGATCATGGTCTGCACTTTTTTACACTCATTTAGTTTTGTGTCCAATTAAATTGATACTTTGCATAAATATTCACCAGGAGCAGTAGAGGTTCAAGATGCATTTTTCTCAAATGTTTGCCAAATTAATTACCCCTGAATTTACTCAAAACTTCTTGTCCAGAGAACTATTCCTTCAGTTTAAGTCTTATTCACTTGATATTTGTCATGATATTCACCAGGAGCAGTAGATGTGCAAAGCACAAATTTCATGAGTGTTGGCCTAATGATTACGGAGTTATTGCCCCTAAATTGACATTGCAGAGTTATTGCCCCTGTGACATGAAATATAGGGGCGGGGGTATTTATCACCTTTAGTGATAGTTTTTCTAGTTTTTTTTGAAAGTAGCCTTGCATCAGGGTTCTTATGTTTTACAGAGGCTTCATATGGACAAAACTTGAAAATCACCTTATTTATAACCATAGAGCATAGACTTGTATTATTTTGGCATGTGGCTTTATATTGTGGACCTTTACCAGGGTTCAAGTAATTATAGCTCTGGGATCAAAAATGGCTTTGCCTTGCGGGTCTCAACTTTCACATGTGCTTTTACAGAGAAAACTTTGTAAGTCTTCATTTTGAAACCATTTGGCTCAGAATTGAAATGTTTAGTATTTATGGTTTATATTTATAAGCCAGTGGAGCAATACAGGGCCATCATGGCCCTCTTGTTTTTCACAATGTTTTCTACCCTATTAAGGACAAATTTCATCATTTGAGCCACATTTAATTTGTCGTCTGCAAATGCTTTCATTTTGGATCAGTCTAAAATTTTGTCATTTGGTAAAGAGTTAAGCCCCAGTTGCACAGAGCAACTTTTCCAAACTTAGAATTTAACTTTTTAGACTTGTCCACATTGAAAGCATCCACAAACAACAAATTGAATGTTGCTCAAAAGATAGGGTTTGTCTTTGAGAAGGTAGAAAACATTGTGAGACAAGAAAAAAATGCTGTTTCTCCCTGTCCCAAAATGTTTACAAAAGCTCTTGTCCTCAAGGTGGTTAAAAACAGGTTTGTTTGGTAAAGGGCTCAAAGAAAGAAGCAATGGAATGATGGGATAGAACATGTCCTAAGATAATATAAGCAGCAAGACTGGATAAATGGCTCATTATACCCCCGCAAACGAAGTTTGTGGGGGGTATACTGGAATCAGCCTGTCGGTCGGTCGGTCGGTTGGTTGGTCGGTCAGTCGGTCTGTCTGCAGAATCTTGTCCGGACAACTCCTCCTACAGTTTCTGTCTGATTCACGTTAAACTTGGCAGAAGTGTTCATTAGGAGCTGTAGATGTGCAAGACACACATATTGTAAAAATTCCATCAAGAATTACTGAGTTATTGCCCCTGATTTGACTTAAAAATGCTTGTCCGGACAACTCCTCCTACAGTTTCTGTCTGATTCACTTTAAACTTGGCAGAAGTGTTCATTAGGAGCTGTAGATGTGCAAGACACACATTTTGTAAAAATTCCATCAAGAATTACTGAGTTATTGCCCCTGATTTGACTTAAAAATGCTTGTCTGGACAACTCCTCCTACAGTTTCTGTCTGATTCACTTTAAACTTGGCAGAAGTGTTCATTAGGAGCTGTAGATGTGCAAGACACACATTTTGTAAAAATTCCATCAAGAATTACTGAGTTACTGCCCCTGAATTGACTTAAAAATGCTTGTCCGGACAACTCCTCCTACAGTTTCTGTCTGATTCACTTTAAACTTGGCAGAAGTGTTCATTAGGAGCTGTAGATGTGCAAGACACACATTTTGTAAAAATTCCATCAAGAATTACTGAGTTATTGCCCCTGATTTGACTTAAAAATGCTTGTCCGGACAACTCCTCCTACAGTTTCTGTCTGATTCACTTTAAACTTGGCAGAAGTGTTCATTAGGAGCTGTAGATGTGCAAGACACACATTTTGTAAAAATTCCATCAAGAATTACTGAGTTATTGCCCCTGATTTGACTTAAAAATGCTTGTCCGGACAACTCCTCCTACAGTTTCTGTCTGATTCACTTTAAACTTGGCAGAAGTGTTCATTAGGAGCTGTAGATGTGCAAGACACACATTTTGTAAAAATTCCATCAAGAATTACTGAGTTACTGCCCCTGATTTGACTTAAAATTGCTTGTCCGGACAACTCCTCCTACAGTTTCTGTCTGATTCACTTTAAACTTGGCAGAAGTGTTCATTAGGAGCTGTAGATGTGCAAGACACACATTTTGTAAAAATTCCATCAAGAATTACTGAGTTATTGCCCCTGATTTGACTTAAAAATGCTTGTCCGGACAACTCCTCCTACAGTTTCTGTCTGATTCACTTTAAACTTGGCAGAAGTGCTCATTAGGAGCTGTAGATGTGCAAGACACACATTTTGTAAAAATTCCATCAAGAATTACTGAGTTATTGCCCTTGATTTGACTTAAAAATGCTTGTCCGGACAACTCCTCCTACAGTTTCTGTCTGATTCACTTTAAACTTGGCAGAAGTGTTCATTAGGAGCTGTAGATGTGCAAGACACACATTTTGTAAAAATTCCATCAAGAATTACTGAGTTACTGCCCCTGATTTGACTTAAAAATGCTTGTCCGGACAACTCCTCCTACAGTTTCTGTCTGATTCACTTTAAACTTGGCAGAAGTGTTCATTAGGAGCTGTAGATGTGCAAGACACACATTTTGTAAAAATTCCATCAAGAATTACTGAGTTATTGCCCCTGATTTGACTTAAAAATGCTTGTCCGGACAACTCCTCCTACAGTTTCCGTCTGATTCACTTTAAACTTGGCAGAAGTGTTCATTAGGAGCTGTAGATGTGCAAGACACACATTTTGTAAAAATTCCATCAAGAATTACTGAGTTACTGCCCCTGAATTGACTTAAAAATGCTTGTCCGGACAACTCCTCCTACAGTTTCTGTCTGATTCACTTTAAACTTGGCAGAAGTGTTCATTAGGAGCTGTAGATGTGCAAGACACACATTTTGTAAAAATTCCATCAAGAATTACTGAGTTATTGCCCCTGGTTTGACTTAAAAATGCTTGTCCGGACAACTCCTCCTACAGTTTCTGTCTGATTCACTTTAAACTTGGCAGAAGTGTTCATTAGGAGCTGTATATGTGCAAGACACACATTTTGTAAAAATTCCATCAAGAATTACTGAGTTATTGCCCCTGATTTGACTTAAAAATGCTTGTCCGGACAACTCCTCCTACAGTTTCTGTCTGATTCACTTTAAACTTGGCAGAAGTGTTCATTAGGAGCTGTAGATGTGCAAGACACACATTTTGTAAAAATTCCATCAAGAATTACTGAGTTACTGCTCCTGAATTGACTTAAAAATGCTTGTCCGGACAACTCCTCCTACAGTTTCTGTCTGATTCACTTTAAACTTGGCAGAAGTGTTCATTAGGAGCTGTAGATGTGCAAGACACACATTTTGTAAAAATTCCATCAAGAATTACTGAGTTATTGCCCCTGATTTGACTTAAAAATGCTTGTCCGGACAACTCCTCCTACAGTTTCTGTCTGATTCACTTTAAACTTGGCAGAAGTGTTCATTAGGAGCTGTAGATGTGCAAGACACACATTTTGTAAAAATTCCATCAAGAATTACTGAGTTATTGCCCCTGATTTGACTTAAAAATGCTTGTCCGGACAACTCCTCCTACAGTTTCTGTCTGATTCACTTTAAACTTGGCAGAAGTGTTCATTAGGAGCTGTAGATGTGCAAGACACACATTTTGTAAAAATTCCATCAAGAATTACTGAGTTATTGCCCCTGATTTGACTTAAAAATGCTTGTCCGGACAACTCCTCCTACAGTTTCTGTCTGATTCACTTTAAACTTGGCAGAAGTGTTCATTAGGAGCTGTAGATGTGCAAGACACACGTTTTGTAAAAATTCCATCAAGAATTACTGAGTTATTGCCCCTGATTTGACTTAAAAATGCTTGTCCGGACAACTCCTCCTACAGTTTCTGTCTGATTCACTTTAAACTTGGCAGAAGTGTTCATTAGGAGCTGTAGATGTGCAAGACACACATTTTGTAAAAATTCCATCAAGAATTACTGAGTTATTGCCCCTGATTTGACTTAAAAATGCTTGTCCGGACAACTCCTCCTACAGTTTCTGTCTGATTCACTTTAAACTTGGCATAAGTGTTCATTAGGAGCTGTAGATGTGCAAGACGCAACTTTCGTGAAAATTCTATGAAGAATTAATGAGTTATTGCCCCTGATTCACATTTAAAATGCTTGTCCGGACAACTCCTCCTACAATTTCAGTCCGATTTGCTTTATACTTGGCAGAAGTGTCCATTTGGAGTTGTAGATGTGCAAGACACACATTTTGTAAAAATTCCATCAAGAATTACTGAGTTATTGCCCCTGATTTGACTTAAAAATGCTTGTCCAGACAACTCCTCCTACAGTGTCTGTCTGATTCACTTTAAGGAGGTCTTTTCTGTCATATGTATAGTTGGCCAACATTATGCAAAAAGGCACCTTTGGACATTTGCAACAAGTTTGGATCCAGACCAGCCGCTGTGTCTCAGACATATTATCAGATCATGGTCTGCACTTTTTTACACTCATTTAGTTTTGTGTCCAATTAAATTGATACTTTGCATAAATATTCACCAGGAGCAGTAGAGGTTCAAGATGCATTTTTCTCAAATGTTTGTCAAATTAATTACCCCTGAATTTACTCTTGTCCAGAGAACTATTCCTTCAGTTTAAGTCTTATTCACTTAATATATTTGTCATGATATTCACCAGGAGCAGTAGATGTGCAAAGCACAAATTTCATGAGTGTTGGCCTAATGATTACGGAGTTATTGCCCCTAAATTGACATTGCAGAGTTATTGCCCCTGTGACATGAAATATAGGGGCGGGGGTATTTATCACCTTTAGTGATAGTTATTCTAGTTATAATCTGTAATGTCTTGGGTTCACTCTTTACCACACAATCCGGAGTGTTAACAACCCTGAAGAAGAATGCTTTTTATACGCCCGTCGAAGACGGGACGTATTACGGGATCACCCGTGGCGGGTGGGCGGGCGGGCATCCGGGCGGGCGGGCGGCGTCCAGTTCTTTGTCCGGAGCATATCTCCAAAACTATACTACCTACGGTTATGAAATTTCATGCGTGGATAGATCTCATCAAGGGGGAGTGCAGTGCACAGGAATCATAACTCTTGCTTCCTTAATTTTTGAGTTATTGCCCTTTCTTGTTTTTCATACTTGAATTTTGTCCGGTGAATATCTCCAATACTAAACTACCTAGGGTTATGAAATTTCATGAGTGGCTAGATCTCATCAAGGGGGAGTGCAGTGCACAGGAATCATAACTCTTGCTTCCTTAATTTTTGAGTTATTGCCCTTTCTTGTTTTTCATACTTGAATTTTGTCAGGTGAATATCACCAATACGATACTAAGGGTTATGAAATTTCATGAGTGGATAGATCTCATCAAGGGGGAGTGCAGTGCACAGGAATCATAACTCTTGCTTCCTTAATTTTTGAGTTATTGCCCTTTCTTGTTTTTCATACTTGAATTTTGTCCGGTGAATATCTCCAATACTATACTACCTAGGGTTATGAAATTTCATGAGTGGATAGATCTCATCAAGGGGGAGTGCAGTGCACAGGAATCATAACTCTTGCTTCCTTAATTTTTGAGTTATTGCCCTTTGTTGTTTTTCATACTTGAATTTTGTCCGGAGCATATCTCCAAAACTATACTACCTACGGTTATGAAATTTCATGCATGGATAGATCTCATCAACTGGGAGTGCAGTGCACAGGAATCATAACTCTTGCTTCCTTAGTTTTTCAGTTATTGCCCTTTCTTGTTTTTCATACTTGAATTTTGTCCGGTGAATATCTCCAATACTATACTACCTACGGTTATGAAATTTCATGTCTGCATACATCTCAATAAGGGGGAGTGCAGTGCACAGGAATCATAACTCTTGCTTCCTCAATTTTTCAGTTATTGCCCTTTCTTCTTTTTCATACTTGCATTTTCTCCGGTGAATATCTCCAAAACTATACTACCTAGGGTTATGAAATTTCATGCGTAGATAGATCTCATCAACTGGGAGTGCAGTGCACATGAACCATAACTCTTGCTTAATTTTTGACTTATTGCTCTTTCTTTATTTTGAAACTTTAATTTTGTCCAGTGCATATCTTCAGAACTATACTAGCTAAGGATATGGAATTTCATGCGTGGATACATTCCTTCAACGGGAAGTACTGTGCATATAAATTTCAACTCTTGCTTGCTTAATATTTCAGTTATTGCCCTTTCTTGTTTTTTTTTCGAACTTGAATTTTGTATGATGCATATCTCTCAAACTATACTACCTCGGGTTATGAAATTTTAGGGCTGGATACATCTCACCAAGGGGTAGTGCAGTGCACATGAAATATAAATTGCTTATTTTTTATGCACCAGCATTTTCTCCTTTTCCCACAATGTTTTCTACCCTTTCCAAACCAAATTTCAATTTTTGAGTTACATTTAGTTTGTCAACTGCAAATGATTTCAATTTGGACTAGTCCAAACTTTTGCTGTGTGGTAAAGAGTTAATAGTAATACAATAATAAACAAGAGTTCCATCAACACAAATACACTGCCATTATCTTCAATCAACAGTAAAAAAAATATTCTGCACTACTATTTTTCTATACCTCCCCTTTATCATTATTATGCCCCAACTTTACAACTTGGGGTAAGACGGGCGTATCTTGCGACAATTTGCCGCTCTTGTTAAAACATTGTTAGAGAACAAGAAAATGCTGGTAACCAGCATTTTGTCCATCTCTTACAATGTCTTTTCTTTCAAATTGAAACATTTGAGCCACAGTTGATCTTTAATCTGCAAACTCTTTCATTTTCGGCAAGTCTAAAATTTTGTCATCTGGTCAAGGGTTAACGGCTTGTAACAAGATTTAGACTTGTCCAAATTGAAATCATTTTCAGACATTTTAAATTTGGCTCAGTTTATGGATGAACAGAAAACACAGGATAAGTAGAAAATGTCTGTTATAAGCATTTTCTCCCTTTCCTACAATTTTTTCACAAGGAGCGTTAAATCATTGGATTGTATGGTACAGAATTATCCTGCACAATCCTGACTTTTAACAACCCTGTGAAAGAGGCCTAGTGAAAACATTGTAGGAAAAGGAGAAAATGCTGCTGACCAACATTTTCTCATTTTCCCACAATGTTTTTCTATGGTATCAAAGACAGAAATCATCATTTGAGGTACATTTAAATAGTTGTCTATACGAGGTTTTATATTTGGTGGAGTCCAAAATTTGTAGATTGGTAAAGAATTCATAAGTGTCTAATTGTTTTACAGGCAAGAACAATGCAGAAATCAACGGTTATGGGACGGCACAGGTAAAGAAAAGAAATCCACTCTCCAAGATACTTAGTAATGACACACCAACTTTGGTGCGGAGAATTCCTATTGGTCTTCCAGAAGATTTCCGAAGAGTCTCAGCAATTATTGATGTAGATATTGTACCTGAAACACATCGAAGAGTAAAATTGATGAAAAATGGGTCTGATAAGCCATTAGGCTTTTACATAAGGGATGGGACAAGTGTGCGTGTGACATCTCAAGGACTTGAAAAAGTGCCAGGTATTTTCATATCAAGATTGGTTCCGGGTGGGCTTGCAGAAAGCACAGGTCTTCTTGCTGTCAACGATGAAGTGTTGGAAGTGAATGGTATTGAAGTGTGTGGTAAGACATTGGATCAGGTCACTGACATGATGGTCGCAAACAGTTCAAATCTCATTATCACAGTAAAACCAGTAAATCAGAGACTAACCTTGGCCCCACAGCGTGGCGGGGTGGGACGGTACTCGCAGATGTCACAGGCCTCGCACTTGTCGTCTGCTTCTGGACATTCCAGACAGTCATCCAATAAATCGTTTGACAGTGATATGATTGCAGAACACGACGACGAAGACGAGGTCCAAGACTACTTAAATAAAAGTTCTAAAAGTGACAAAAGTGGAAGGAGTGAAAAGTCAGATAGAAGTCACGCTAGTGAGCGCAGTGAAAGGTCAGAGAAAAGTCGCAATAGTGATCGATTAGATAAATCTGAGAGACATGATGAGAGTGGGCGTAGCAGTGGGAGTGGCCAACAAAAACAGTCAGGTGGGGCTACAAAAGGGGAGGAAGATGGGCCCATTGTCACATTATAGTAGGACCAGGATCTACAAATAACAGGTTGTGAAGTGTAAATTAAAACATTACTTTATTTTGTTTTATTTACAAAATAAGCATTGCGGTGAATTAAATTTTTGTTAGTCAAATATTTGTTGTTTCCTGCAGTACAATGATTCCATAAAATTTTATCATATTTTAATGACTTTTATGAATAGTGTTTTTTCTATTCAATTTATTGTGTAAATTTCTTCATGGACTGTAAACAAGTTTTTGCTTGATTTAATTACGATTGTTTTTCTCAGTGCCTTTGCATACTGGATTTTGCCTCAGACAGTTTTAGGTTAATATTATGAGGAACCTATATTTGGAAAAAGCTGTATTTGGGAAAAGTTTATGTTTCTAGATGAAAGCAGTTTAGAAGAATTTTTACATGAACCCTTTAGCACATTATCCTGAGTTTAACCCTTTACCACACAATCCCGACTTTTAATGACCCTGAAGACAATACCTTTACAAAACATTGTGGGAAAAGGAGAAAATGCTGGTAACCAGCATCTTCTCCTTTTCCCACAATGTTTTCTACCCTTCCCAAATAAAATTCCAATTTTTTAGCCACAGTTGATTTGTCGTCTGCAAATGCTTTCAATTTGGACCAGTCTGAAATTTTGTTGTTTGGTAAAGAGTTAGACAACCCTGAGAAAATGGCCTTTTGAAAAACTGGTAAAAGAAAAGGAGATAATACTTATGACCAGCATTTCATCTTTTTCCCACAATGTTTTCTATCCTATTAGAAGCAAATCCCACCATATACGAGTTATAACTAATTTTTCCTGTGCAAATGCTTTGAATTTGGACAAATCTAAAATTTTGTCATTTGATAAAGAGTTAAATGGCCTTAGTCCTGTACCAGATGGCAACATTTTAAACTTTGTCCATTTTAACCCTTTCCCAAACGACAAAATTTGGACTGGTCTGAATTGAAAGAGTTTGCAGATGACAATTTTAAATTTGATGAAAATCGCAGAAAGGTCTCAAAAAGGGTAGAAAACACTGTGGGAAAAGGAGAAATTGCTCGTTACGAGCAATTTCTCCTTTTCCCACAGTGTTTTCAAAAGACTTGTACTGCAGACACGTGAAAACCAGGGCTTGTTTGGGAAAGGGTTAAAAACATTTGCAGGAAGCTCAAAAGATAGGATAATTGGTTAAGAAGAAAAGGCTGTTTATGAGCATTTTCTCCCTTTTCCACAGTGTTTTCAGTTGCATTCTTTCTCAGGGTCATAAAACACTGGATCTTTTTGTAAAGACTAAACAAAGACTTTGAGAAAAAATTCTTTTATCTCTCATTTTTAGCTTGCCTGTTTTCAAAGAAAACATGGTATCATAACCCTGGGTCCGTATTCACCAACCATTCTTAAGAACATTCTTAGACTTATTCTTCAAGATTTTCCAAGTTTGAAAGTAACACAACTTTTCATTGGCTAAACCAAGTGGTTTAGCCAATCAGAAGGTGTGTTACTTTCAAATTTTGAAAATTTTGGAGAACAAGACCAAGAATATTCTTAAGAATGGTTGGTGAATACGGACCCTGGTGTCATCATCATTATCGTGCAAAAACTTTGGCATTTCGTAATATCTCTGTTATTACTGAAGATGCCGGTATATACTTCAGACTCGGACTACTTGTTAACTATCAAAAGGGAAACCCATAAATCAGGGGCATTTACCATGTGAATATTTTTGTATACATAGTTATGCCCCTTTGTCAACTTAGAATTTTCACTAAAAGCAACTGCAGCCGAGTGTTGACGCACGCATGCAGTGCTCTTGTTAGATAAACAGTTGTAATGCATGTATATATTATGTTAGTACATTATGTTCAGTTTATTCTATTCTGTGTAACTCTATACCACACAATCCTAAATTTGAATGACCCCAAGGAAAAGGACTTTTGAAAACATAGTGGGAAAGAGAGAAAATGCTGGTAATCAGCATTTTCTCCTTTCCCAACAATGTTTTCAACCTTTCAAAGACAGTTTTCATAATTTGTTCAACGTTTAGTTTGATGTCTGCAAATTGTTTCAATTTGAACCAGTCTAGAATTTTGTCGTTTGAAATGACAACATTTTAGACACGCCCAAACTCAAAGCAGTTGCAGACGACAAATTAAATGAGGCTCAAATGTTTAGATTTATCCCTGAAAGGGTCGAACACATTGCCGGTTCCTTGCATTTTCCCTCAATGTTTTCCAAAACCTTTTTCCCTGTGGGTAAAAAATGGGATTGTTTGGTAAAGGGTTAAATTATACAAAGGATTATAAGATACCATATCATGTTAATAATCTACATTCCTTATTGTTTCCTTATTTTTATCCACCTTCCAGTATGATTATTTACATGTAGGTCCATATTATTTTTGGGCTGTAAGATGTAATAAAATGATATTCCACTTTGCAATGTTTTTATGTTTTTAACTACACAATTTTTCTTACAGCAATGACTGTAATATTTCATTTATTGCATTCCATTACGGGAGTGACCCTTTAACCCTTTATCACGCAATCCCGACTTTTAAAGACCCTGAGAAAGAAGCCTTTTGAAAAGATTGTGTGAAAAGGAGGAAATGGTGGTAACCAGCATTTCCTCCTTTTCCCACAATATTTTCTACCCTTGGAGAACAAATTTCATTATTTGATCGAACTTTAATATGTCGTCTGCAAATGCTTTCAAATTGGGCCAGTCTAAAATTTTGTTGTCTGGTAAAGAGTTAAGGGCAGAGCACAACTAAAGTTGTCTATATGGACAATGTAGATCAAGATCAGACCTCACAGAACTTTCAGTTTGATATTCGGTCTACACTGTGGGTTATTTTAATAAATTTGTTATAAGCATTGAAACTCTCATATTTCAATATTTCATGGGGATAATGATGCTTTATTTGCCACTCTTTTGGTCAAGTCTTAACCCTGTACCTACTAATCCAGAGTTTTAATGAGCCTGAGAAAGTCTTTTGAAAACATTGTGGGAAAAGGAGAAAATAATGGTAACCAGCATTTTCTCCTTTTTCCACAATGTTTTCTACTCTTCCTGAAACAAATTTCAATTTTTGGGTCACATTTATTTTATCGTTGGCAATTGCCTACAATTTGGACTGTTGTTTCATTTCTCGCATGATTTTGAAAGTTTGCTTATTGCTGAAGCATCATAGAGTGTCTCAATCAGCTAATTTGATCATCCAATAGTTTAAAAAGATATTTTGAATTTTTAAACCATTTCTTTTTTTTTTACATAATTTTAATGGCACAAAGTATTTGCTGAACAAAAGTCAATTTTGTGTATTTTTATCTTATCTTATTGAAGATTTCATCATGTTATTTTTCATTTGTTAATACATGTATGTAAACTTATTATTTTCAGTTAACCCTTTCCCAAACGACAAATTTTGGACTGGTCCAAACTGAAAGAGTTTGCAGACGACAATTTTAAATTTGATGAAAATGGCAGAAAGGTCTCAAAAAGGGTAGAAAACACTGTGGGAAAAGGAGAAATTACTCGTTACGAGCAATTCTCCTTTTCCCATAGTGTTTTCAAAAGACTTGTACTGCAGACACGTGAAAACCAGGGCTTGTTTAGGAAAGGGTTAAAACAATGCTCTTCTGTCATGATAAAATGAACAAAGTTAAAAAATAAAGAGATCAGGAGAAAGCAATGAAAACATAATGACAAAGGAGAATAATTTCATTTAACCCTTTACCACACAATCGCGAGTTTTAATTACCCCAAGGTAAAATGCCTATGAAAACATTGTGGAAGAAACTCCAGGAAAGCATGAATAGGTGCACTGGCTGCCACAATATAACTGAAAGTAAAACATATTAAACCACTGCAGTATTTAGTATAAATGCTGCAAATGAGATACAATTGAAGGAAGGAAACTTGTGTTTTCAACTTATCAATTAGGAAAAGCGAAACATGGGTTGTAATAAGATTTCCTTCTGATGCTGTCAACAGCTGGGCCACTCAACCTTTTACCAAACAATCCTGAGTTTTGATGAGGCTGAGGATGAAGGCTTTTGAAAAGTTAAACATTGTGGGAAAAGGAGAAAATGCTGTTAACCAGCATTTTCTCCTTTTCCCACAATGTCTTTCACCCTGAGGCAAATCTCATATGAGCCCAAGTTTTGTCATCTGTAAATGCATTTAAATTGGACAAGTCTAAAATTTTGTCATCTGGTAAAAGGTACACCCTTCGAGTACTGAATTAATGACATGACCCAATTTACCAAGGGGAAAACTGCCACACCGTTTATGTTTCTGGGTTGTTGTGGCAAGAAATATGTAACATAGCAGCAGTGTAGATCCACGATCAGACTGCATGTTCTGTTGAGTCCGATCTTGATGTACACTGTCAACAAAAACAAACTTTAGCTGGATCAAGCATCTTTAGGGTTATGTTTGTACATGTTTTTGTATTGTAATGGATTGAACTTAAATCTAATGATCATATCAAATAGGAACATTCCAAATACCTTTGTATTTCTTTTGTACCTATGTAATCTGTAGTGCCCATATTCACATACAATTCTAGTTAGCTTTCTTAGTGTAATTTTGAATTTAGAAAGTGATTTAACCAAATACCATTGGCTGAACTATATAGTTTAGCCAATCAGAAATTGTGTTTGTTCGAAATTTCAAATATAACTCAATTTCCAATTGGCTAAGCCAAATATGGCAGTATGTGGCTAAACCATTTGGTGTTGCCAACCAGGAATGTTGTTCCTTTGAAATTTACCAGATTCTTGAGAAACAGTATGAGAATTCAATCAAGAATGATTGGTGAATATTTTAAAGTGTATAACTTAACATGATTTTATGATTTTATGAGACATAGATTTTTTTAAATTATCTCCAGACTGCACAAGCTAATTTTAGACCTGATCATGTACAGTAGTATTGTAAAGGTGGAAAAGAGGAGAATCATTTAGAACTGTTAAAACACTTAATTTTTACCAAATGACAAGAGTTAATGTTAGACTTGTCCAAATTGAAAGCATTTGCAGATGTCAAATCAAATGTTGCTTAAATGGTGGGATCTGTCTTTGATAGGTTAGAAAACATTGTGTGAAAAAGGTAAAATACTGGTTACCAGCATTTTCTTTTTCCCACCACATATTCACAACTATAGTTGCTTTTGCAGCCAGTGTAGACCAGTATTAGGCAGGACAAAACATGCAGTCTGATATTTGATCAACGCTGTCTGCTTTGCCGAGACATTCTTTAGGAAATGGACCTGGATAGTGTATTTATGCGGGTCTTATTTCTAGATGTCTTACGTGTGTTGGGTAATTCTTAACCAAACAATCAAATTTTGGACTGTACCAAATTGAAAGCATTTGCAGATGAGAGAATACATGTTACTAAAATGATGATTTCTGCCATTGATAGGGTGGGAAAAGGAGAAAATGCTGGTTATTCTACTGTTCCCACAATGCTTTCAAAAGGCTTCTTGTGTCAGGGTCGTTAAAACTCAGGATTGTGTGGTAAAGGGATAATTCTGCACTCTAAGGCTTAGGAAAACATCATGGCAAATGGAGCAGTTTTCAAAAGTTGTCTGCTCTGGCACCAGACGTGGTACTGTTTAGGGGAGAGATTACCCCTTTACCAAAACAGTCTTATTCATCTTTTCAACTCTTTACCAGAGGAAAAAATTTTGGACATGTCCAAAATGAAACCATTTGCAGACCGCAAAATAAAAGCAGCTCAAATGATAATGCCTGTCTTTTGATAGGGTAGAAAACATTGTTGGGAAAAGTAAGAAAATGCTTGTAAGCCAGCATTTTCTTCTTTTCTCAACCATGTTTTCAAAAGCTTTCCCCCCCCCCCCCCCCCCCCCCCTTAGGGAGGTTGAAACTCAGGATTGTCAGGCTAAGACCACTTTCCTGCATTTGTTACATTCTTATCTATACATTGAATCTTTTATGGTTTCTTTAATTTCTTATTCATTAGTTTTCAGATTAGAGCTGTCTTATTTACAACTGACTTTTTAGCTCACCTGAGCACAAAGTGCTCAAGGTGAGCTTTTATGATCATGCTGTGTCCGTTGTCTGTTGTGTGTCATTCGTCGTCAATAATTACCTTGTGTGCACTGTAGAGGCTACATTTTCAATCATATACTCATGAAACTTGGTCAGAATGTTTGTCTTGATAATATCTCAGATAAGTTTGAAATTGGGTCCTGTCGGGTCCAAAAGTATGTCACTGGGCAAAATCTAAGAAAAACCTTGTGTGCACTCTAGAGACCATATTTTCAGCCTGATACTCTTGAATCTTGGTCAGAATGTTTGTCTTGATAATATCTAGGACAAGTTCGAAATTGGGTCATGTCGGGTCAAAAAGTAGGTCACCAGGCCAAATGTAGGAAAAACCTTGTGTGCACCCTAGAGGCCACATTTTCAGCCTGAAAATATGAAAGTTGGTCAGAATGTTTGTCTTGATGATTTCTAGGACAAGTTTGAAATTGGGCCATGTCGGGCCAAAAAGTAGGTCACTAGGCCAAATCTTAGAAAAACCATGTGTGCACTCTATAGGCCACATTTTCAACCTGAAACTCATGAAAGTTGGGTTGAATGTTTGTGTTGATAATATCTTGGACAAGTTGGAAATTGGGTCATGTCAGGTCAAAAAGTAGGTCACTGGGCTAAATCTTAGAAAAACCTTGTGTGCACTCTAGAGGCCACATTTTCAGCCATATACTGATAAAGATTGGTCAGAATGTTTATCTTGTTGATATCATCAAGAAGTTTGAAAGTGGGCATGTCAGGGCAAAAAGTAAGTCACCACGTGGTCAAATCTTAAACCTTGTGTTCACTCTAGAGGCCACGTTTTCAGCCCGATTCTCATGAAACTTGGTCAGAAAGTTTGCCTTCATGCTATCTTGGATAAGTTGCAAAGTAGGTCACATCTGTTCAAAAAGTAGGTCATTGGACCAAATCTTAGCAAAACCTTGTGGCCACATTTTCAGTCTGATACTCATGAAACTTAGTCAGAATGTTTGTTTTAATGATATCTTGGACAAGTCTGGAATTAAGTCACATTGGTTCAAAAAGTAGGTAACTTACACTCATGTGTTTTACATCATTAAAACCAGGATCTCTTCAGCTTTATCAACTGTAGATGACGTTACTCAGGTGAGCGCTTTAGGGCCAATGGCCCTCTTGTTTATGAAAAGACAGTACTTTAGGCTAGTCCAAACTGAAAGCATTTTCAAGAGGTTTAGTAAAGGGTAGAAAACATTTTTGAAAAAGGCGAAAATGTTGATTACCAGCATTTTCTCCTTTTTCCACATAGTTTTCAAAAAGAATTTCCATCTCAAGGTTGATTAACCCTATACAACACAATACCAAATTTTAACGACCTAGAGGAAGAAAGCTTTTGAAAACAATGTTGGAAAAGGAGAAAATGCTGGTTACCATCATTTTCTCCTTTTTTAACAATATTTTCTACCCTTTCAAAGACAAATCATTTTTTGAGCCACATTTGTTTTGTGCAAAGTCTTCCAATTCAAGAAAGGTTAAAATTTTTTTGTTTGGTAAGGAGATAAACACAGGAATGTTTGGTGAATGGTTATACATATAGATGAAATCGGTTAAAGTATCTGAAGAAAAATTCAAATGGTTTTTGTAACGATTTATGATTGAATTTTTATGTAATTGTATCATAATATATTTTGTATTTAATGGATTCGCAGTTTTTATTCAAAATTTTAGCAGTGTGTTATGAAATACCATACATGTATGTGTCATTTTATTTTCACTGACTCGATATTATGCGGATGCAATAGAAGTGATGAAATACATGCAGATGTTTCTTTATACACTCAATTCTTACTGATAATAAGCTATTCCATACAGAGGCAATTGAGAGCCATTCTTCAGTTATTTCCCTCTATTCATAGTACTTCATTGGACCTGACAAGGGGATTTCTTTGTTTTTTTCCTTGATTTTCTTGCACTATACAGATATGTTCCTGTGATAATATTTCAACTAAATCAGGCTAGATTGTTTTACACATCAATAAATATGCATTTTTCTGATGAGTGAGAACAGAATTTGCTTTCAAAATACTTGGGGACCTTACATATAATCATAAATTATATATTGTAGCCATATTCCCATGGGAAACAAAGATAAAAACAAAGTAATGTAGGTAAAAGGACCAATCTGTTATTTGGTTACCGTAAGTCTTTAGCAGGCAAGGGAGAGAATTTTACTCACAGGAATGGCCCCCTATTACTCCATTACTGTATATATACATTTTCTTATCCCCCCTGCTGTTGATAGCTTGGGAATATACTGTTGGAGTAGGAGACATTGTTGGTTGTTTTCAGCACTAATGAAAAAGAATATGGTACTTTCTTTACCACACAATCCCGACTTACAACCATACACCATGACAAAGAAAACTTTTGAAGACATTGTCGGAAAAGAAGAAAATGCTGGTAAGTAGCATTTTCTCCTTTTCCCACAATTTTTTCATCCATACCAGAGACAGAAATCATCTTTTTAGCTACTTTGAATTTGGAAAAGTCTTCAATTTTGTCGTGTGGTAGAGTTGAGACAACTGAACAAAGAGAATAGTGTACTGGTGGCTATAGTCACTGTAAAGAGTCAAGAGAACATCAGATGCTTATTTAGACAGAGTACATCAAGATCAGATTGCATAGAATGTGCATTCTGATCTTGGTTCTTCACTGTCCAAGAGTTTGCTAGGTTCTAGGGCTGATGCAGCTCTAAAATTGCAATAATTTGGTATTTAATCTTTTACCATGCCTTCTTCCAGTGCTGTGATGTAGTTTCAAACTTTGACCCTGCTCATCACAGATTTGAACCTAGAGCCTCTATGTGAGAGGCATTTCTGTTATCGTCAGTCATCACTTAGTTTTGGTCAAGAGTTTTGAAATCTGAGCACTAACAGAGTGTTGTATTTTGTTTGCCACTATCTGAAAATATGCACTGCTTTTGTTGTCACAAAGTAAACTCTTTACCAGACGACAAAAATGTAAACTTGTCCAAATTCAAAGCATTTGCAGACACCAATTTAAGTTTGGCTGAAATCATTGAATTTGTCTTTCTTTGGGTAGAAAACATTGTGGTAAAAGAGAAAATGCTGGCTACCAGCATTTTCTCCTTTTCCCACAATGTTTTCAAAAGCCATTCTTCTCAGGGTCCTCGAAACAAAATTTTAGACTTTTATTGAAATTGAATATTATTCAGATGGCAAAACAACCTATGCGCAAATAAGATTTGCCTTTGAAAGGGTACAAAACATTACAGGAAAAGGAAAAAAATGCTAGTTGCCAGCATTTTCTCCTTTTCCCACAATGTTTTCAAAAGGCTTCTTTCTGGGGATCGTTTAAACTGTAGATTATATGGTAAAGGGTTAAGGACATGCCTCTGAAGTCAGAGTACTGGTAGAAGCCAGTAATTTCAATTTCCAACTAAATTAGTCATAATCAAACCATACCTCTGTCTCGGTCTAAAGAAAATGACAATTGAAACAATAGGGCATTTGTTATTAATCTTTTGTTATAAGAACTGCTGAGACAATAATTAGAGTAGATTTACAGTTGTGAATTGTCCAGTATCTGTCTACTGCTCTAAAAAAAGATGTACTTTGTCTGCTGCATATGTATACTGCTTTCCACAGTGGCTTATTTTTGTGTTAATGTGTACATTACAGGGGTGCTCTGTTTATCAACAGCTTAACCCTTTCCCAAACAAGCCCTGGTTTTCACGTGTCTGCAGTACAAGTCTTTTGAAAACACTGTGGGAAAAGGAGAAATTGCTCGTAACGAGCAATTTCTCCTTTTCCCACAGTGTTTTCTACCCTTTTTGATAACTTTCTGCCATTTTCATCAAATTTGAAATTGTCGTCTGCCAACTCTTTCAATTTGGACCAGTCCAAAATTTGTCATTTGGGAAAGGGTTAAAATATCTACCCAGGTCAGGCTGTAAAGACTCCGCAGGCTGATGTTTGTTGATAATTATTTTGCAGGTGCTTTACACTACCTTTTCACAGAGCATGACTCACAGGTATTTTTTCTTTACAAGATAACTAAATTCTAGTTCTGTCCATTTTGAAAGCTCTTGCAGACTGCAAGGTCTATGTGGCTTAACTCTTTATCACACGGCAAAATTGTGTACTTGTCCAAACTGAATGCATTTGCAGACAATTTAAATTAAGCCCAAATAATGGATTTATCTTTGATAGTATAGAAAACATTGTGGGAAAAGGAGAAACTGCTGCCTACCAGAATATTCTTCTTTTTCCGCTATGTTTTTAAAAGGTCTGGTATTGTGTAGTAAAGGGTTAGATGATGGAAATTTCATTTTAAAGGGTAGAAAACATTGTTGAAGGAAAAGGAGCCTTGACATTCTCAAAGGCCTTATTCCTTTGGATTTTGTAAAGGGATGCAGTGGCTGACTTTTTTTCAGACGATACAATCTTACACTTGTCCAACTTGAAAGCAACATTTGCAGACAATTAATCAAATGTAAGTCATATCATGGGAATTTTTTTATAAGGGTTGAGATCATTGTGAGAAAAGAAGAAAATGGGACTGTTTGGTATATGGTTAATTTAACTAATTTTTATACTAAAGAAGAGAGGAAACAATTTTTCTACACTATGCATGTTTTTCTTTTTCTGCAACATTCTGTCATGTTTAATAAACTAATATGTATATTTTGTATATGTATCTGAAGTTTACTTATAATACAATAATAATATACACATATGCCATGATATCCAGACTTAAATTTTTTTGCTTCACTTCCTTCCATACCATTCTTCTCAACACATGCAGTCTGATCTTTGATCTACACTGTCTGCTTTGCTGAGACATTCTGGACAAGAGCAACCTTGAAACTGCAATTTAATATTATTTGGGTCTTATTTCTAGACTCAAAATGATTTTTTGGTTAATTTGGTGCTCTAATGATCATCACATCAATAAAGACATTTACATGTATGTCACTCTGGGCAAGGGGAGTTGAATGCCTTCCCATGATCAATTATACCACATAAATCACCACATAACTATGGATTCATAAAATCCATTTGTCCGACGAGCAACTGAATCATGATCTAGACTGGTCTTTTGACATGCACATAATTGACCAAGGGATAAAAGTATCAACCCAGGTAAGCCTACTTGGACAGCGCAAGCTGACCCCAGTCGATACTTTTTGCAGAATCATGAAATTCCCTTTTTACGGAGCATGACCCACATGTTTTACCAAAACAACACAAAGACTATGGCTATACCAGCTCAACTATCAACTTTTAACCCTCTACTAAACAATTCTGTGTTTTAAAGACCCTGAAGAAAAGGGCCTTTGAAAACATTCTTGGAACAGGAGAAAATGCAGGTAACCAGCATTTTCTTCTTCTCTCATGAAAATTTCTACCTTTTCAAAGACAAATCAGAAATCTTGTCACTGGAGCCATGTTTGTCAATTGCACATGCTTTCCATTTGCACTAGCCTGAAACTTGTTGTCTGGTAACAGATGATAAAATTTTATACTGGTCCATTTATTGAAAACATTTGTAGATGACAAATCGACTGTTGCTTAAATAATGGAATGTGTCTTTGGATGGGTAGAAAACATTGTGGGAAAAGGATAACATGCTGGTTACCAGCATATGCGTTTTTTCTCACAATTTTTTCAAAGGCCTTCTTCAATTGTTAGGTAAGGGTTGAATATAGGCCACAATATCAACCATAGGTGTTGTCCAAGAGCCAGTATGGACAAGTAGATTTTCAAGAATTCTACCCTATCATTACTTCACTGGTATGTAAACTATGAATTGTTTTCATTCACAGGCCATTTAATTGATAAAAGAGTTCCACAGACACCAGCATGTCAAGTGTCACCTCTGTATTGCACGTCTAATCCACCATAGATAACTTTACTGCCCTCAAGTTGGTCTCTCATCACCCCTTAGTGCTCTGTAATTGGCCATTTCCTTTGGAAACACCTCTCCCAGCTCGTAGATCAGCAATGCTTTAAATTTCTGTCAATGATATAAGGCCTGTACTCACTAACCATTCTTAGATTCAATCTTAAGTCTTTCTCAAATTCACGATTTAGCCAGTCAGAAATTCTGTAACTTTCAAATTTAATAAAAATTCTTCAGAATAAGACTAAGAATATTCTTAAAAATGGTTGGTGAATAAAGACGCTGATCTCATAAATAAGTAGTGCTACAACTCTTTCATTGCCAATGGCTACTTGAACAACCATGACTCTTTACCAGACGACAAAAACTTAGACCTGTTCAAACTGAAAGCATTTGCAGACGACAAATTAAATGTTACTAAAAACATAAAATTTGTCTTTTATAGGATAGAAAACATTGTGGGAAAAGGAGGAAATGCTGGTTACCAGCATTTCCTCCTTTTCCTGCAATGTTTTCTAAAGCCTTCTTTCTTGGGGGTCGTTAAAAATCGGCATTGTGCGGTAAAGGGTTAATGGATGATATGCATCAAGTTCAGACTGCCCTGAACATGCCGTCTGATCTAAGATCTACATTGTCCTCCTCCACTAAATGTCAAGCCGAGAAAAAAAAATACAATTAACTGCAGTGGAAATATCTTTTCAGACCTCAATAAAAGTCGAATTCATCAGTTAGCAGTCAAAGAATAACCCTTTCCCACAGAACAAAATGTAGACACTTCCCAAATTCAAGACATCTACAGACAACAAATTAAAAATTTGTACAAATGAGCTTAAGTTTGCTGATAGGATGAAAAACTGTGCAGGAAAAAGAGAAAATGGTGGCAACCAGTATTTTCTCTTCTCACAGGAAAAAGAGAAAATGGTGGCAACCAGCATTTTCTCCTTTTCTCACAATGTTTTCAAAAGTTTTCTCCCACAGGGTGGTTAAGGCTAGGAATTTTGTGAGAAAGGCTTAAATAAAATAAATACTGGGTGTTTTATGATAATAAGATGCATCTTTCCAATTATCTATTCTCCATTCACACATATATATCAATACCCTATCAACATCAAAATCACAAATAGAGATTACCATTTTGCATGCCATGTAAAATACAAGAAAACATTGATTACATGACGTCAAAGATGACATCATCAAAAACTGTCATTTATTAAGATTGTGTTGTCCATGGGAAAGCGAAAGGATATCACCAGAGGAATGAAATGCAAAAGAAAACACATTTTACCTTAAAACTTAAACTACACATGTTTTACCTTAAAATTCTCTATCTTTCCTTTCACTTCTTCATTTTTGCCTAGTGCCTTTTCTAAACAATCTTTGGTGTAGAGATTTGGATTTTTACCCTGATCTATGTAGCTGGAAGGAGAAAAAAAAAACATCACAAATTGAAACTTAAGAGCTCTCCAAATTGAAAACAGTTGCAGATGACAAATTTAAAAGGGACACTTTAAAATTTGCTTTTGAAAGGGTAGAAAATATTGTAGGAAAATAAGAAAATGCTGGTTACCAGCATTTACTCCTTTTCCTACAAAGTTTTTAAAGGCTTCTTTCTTAGCGCCATTAAAAGTCAGGATGGTGTAGCAAAGGACTAAATGAAAACAAAGGAAGTCTTCACTTAAGAATACAAATGAGAATTATGCATTTTCTCTTTACCACACAATATTTCAGGCTCATCCAAATAGAAAGTGTCTCAAATGATGAAATTCATTTCTGAAAGGGTAGCAAACATTTCTGGGAAAAGGACAAAATGTAGCTCTTTTTAAAAGTTTTATCCATCAGGTTTAACTCTTTACAACACAATCACAAGTTTCAGTGACCCCAAAAACAAAAGACTTTTGAATACATTGTGGGCAAAGAAGAAAATGCTGGTGACCAGCATTTTCTTCTTTTCCCATAATTTTTTCTGCCCTTCCCCAAATGAATTTCTATTTTTGAGCCACATTTATTCTGTCATTTGCAACAGGTTTGAATTTGGCAGCATGCCCACTGGGTTTTCAATTTGGGGGTACATGCACCCTCCAGGTTTTGAATTGGGGGTACAGAGAAAAAATTGGGGGTACACTGTACCCCCTAGGTTTTGAATTGGGGGTACAAAGAAAAATTAGGGGGTATAGAGTAACTTTGGGCTGTTTCAGTTTTATTAATGAATTTTGACACCCTAGCTCCTTTACCATAATGAATGGGATCCGATCTTAATTAAATTTGTAAATTGCGCATTTGGTGATTATATGGATGCATCATACGTCTCCAGGGCATGCACATACTTCGACGTAATCACAACAGCGGTCAGGGTTTAAAAGCCGAACACGGCCATGAGTTTTGATAATCGACCGCCTTTATGGAGGATTTTTCACCTTTATTCCTTCTCAAAGTTGCAAAGTACATTAGAACTGCTTTAAAAAGAAAGTGTAGACAGACTGATGCTCGTTGTCCAAGATGATGTTCGTAGATCTGGCTATTCTAAAATCACAGAGGAGCAGGCCGATTGGCTCATTGGGTGATTCGCTCATTGTAAGGTCAAACTCCGTCAAATAAGGGCCATGTCGTGTTAGGGCAAAATAAAACTAAAGGTGTTATGGTAGAATCACTTGTGTAAACCTACCTTTCTCAGATCTTCACGCTGTAAAATATTTTAACAGCTTTTGCTGTGATGACATTTTTTCTGCAGCAGACGCCATACATACGAAAATTACATGTTTAATTTGCGGCTCGATTTCTCAGCTTTCATTATGTCAAAAAATGTGTTTTTACCGGTAACTGTGCATCATAATATTATTAAATGATTTTAATTTCTCATTGAAAATTGATTACCAGATTTTCTGTACACGTGGTAGATTTTGACACCTTAAAAAATTGTAGCGAAAATTATTTAGACAGACGAGGGAGCCGCAAAATATATATAGTGAAAATATTTGGTAACCCGGTCTATGTTGGGGACAAAGCATGGTACCCATTTACGAGGAAAACTACTTTTGTTTTGTTTGTTTGGCATGCAATACGAAATGGTATCTAATTTGTATGTGCAGTGTACGTAATTACTTTCCTTTTTGTACGTGCATACTTTTGACAGTGTGTGCATGCATGTAACCACAAAAAATTTGTACGCGCAGAGTAGAATTTATACGTGAATTACATACTGCAGTACGTGATTGGGCACCATGTTTGGAATAGTCTATAATTTTGTCATTTGGTGAAGAGTATGAGTTTTCTCTGCCACATGGAATAGTCCTTCTAGGTCTGATATCTTGAACCTAAAAAAATTGCATTTTATGAAGAAGTGGGAAACATACTTACTCAAAAACCTCCAGTGGCACATGCACATCTTGCATGGAGGATTTCACCTTGTCCAATTCTTGCATGCCCTGTACCAATGTTTGCCTTCAAATATAGTGTAAATACATGAGTTGTGCTCTGTGAAAGGTTTGAAGCATCTGCGAAAAGTATCGATCCAGGTCAGCCAAAGAAGTCTGCACAAGTTGAGCTGGGGCAAAACATTTTGCTTTGGGTAAATTATCTGCATGTCAAAAGACCAGCCTACCTCATGATCCAGTTGGCCGTTTGACAAAATAAATTTTATGGAACCATAATTATGTGACAAGAGTGCAACTGAAATGTGCATATAGCTATGTTGGCACTATAACTCTTTATCAAACAACCCTGTGTTTTTATATGTATTTTCTTTGCCATTCTGAGCTTGCTTTAAATTTAATACTACATGATACTTATGCATTCTATTACATGACTCTATTTAACCTTTCCTTGTGTGGATAAGAGGTAAACAAAGAAAGTGGATGCTAAAAAGCATGGATGAACAAAATTTCATGCAAATTACACAGTATCAGACTCTTGACAGAATACAGCCATTAATTCCTGTGACACACACCATTATCTACAGCTGCGACCAGGAACTAGTTTTCTACTCATCAAGATTTGGTTCTTCAGACAAGTCTCTTGAGTGTCTTCTAAATGTTCATCCCTTACACAATGCATATCTGTAATTAATCTATGTTTACACAGCTGACTAAATTCTGAACAATTCTATAACTTTTAAGCCGATGATAAAAATTCGAATAATTCTACTTCAAACTTATTTTTTTGAGAAAAATGTCAGTACAGTCTTATCTTGATCTACAATGTCTGCATTAAGGTCAGGGAGTCGTGCTTAGCGGTTAGCAGCGATATATCTTTAAATGGACACAGTCGATGTTGACTTTATTCTGGACATGTGCAGTCACCAAATGATTTTATAAACATTATGGGAAAAAATGCGGGCCATTTTAACGAGTAAAAAACTTCTATTACACCGTTTACACACACAAAAAAAAAATGACGCATACAGCTTCTGATTAAGTGCATTCTGTCCTTGTGGTTGGAAGTCGCTGACAATGATCCCTAGCTGCCTTGTATTTTCAATAAATCTTTCTAACTGTTCTTCTAGATTTTCAAATTTGTCTGCCATCTCTTGAAGAGTTTCGCTAATTGCACAGTTACTTCCCTTTTTTTTAAATTGTACTAACTTCTAAATCAAAGTGCTGAAAGAACATTTCATCTCGCACAGGTAAGACGTGTAGTTCTCGGCCCAAAAAATTGTGGTAAGTAATCTAAATCAAATTTCCTAGTAATTTTCTTTTTCATGTTCAACAGTTTTTGCAAACGTATTTCCGTGATTCCGGTGCAGAGAAAATTTGATGAGCAGTGTCAATATTGAGGGTAAACTCGGCCCCTGAACATCTCGGCCCCTGACAAACTGTTTTCTACAGAACTGAATTATACTACAGTCTGCTGAAAAGCCGACACAGATAAATGTTTAATAGATACTGGCTTCACTTACACAGTTTGAAAGATATTAAAGCGAAGGTATAGCTTATTACCAGATGACAAAGATTTTTATCTGACATTTTGCAAATATCTGCAGATGACAAGCCAGGTGAAGAATTCGGTATACGGTTAAAACGTCCCACAGTAAAAACGTCCCACAGTCAAAACGTCCCCCATTTGGTTAAAACGTCCCCATTTCCATTCCGAATTGGTTAAAACGTCCCCCTAAAACGTCCCGTTTATTTTGTTAATATTATTATTTTGATCTTGTTCGATTACTTTATAGATCGTGTACAGTCAGTGTTTTATATTTAGATCTTGTTCTTATCGCAATAGGTTATTGATTTTTAACCCTTATCCTGCCAAAATTGCAAGTTTAAGCAGCATAACATCAATTTTTGGTACATTTTTTGACAGTTACCTTAATTAGTATGACTTAAAATCATTATTAGATATCGTAATTGTGTAATTCAATAACAGGCAACACTTGTGTATTTCTTGGTTTTTCGCTTGGTAGAATGAAGAAAGTGTAATGTAAGCTAAGTAGGATCCAGAATGTGTGTTGTAGACTAAGGGTTATGAATTTTTATTCGACATGCTCTAATGCCTCCCTGCATACCATGTTATCACTAATTAATTTTTCGTGTGTTACCATTTAACCCTTAGCAAAAAAAATTCCAACGACTACAGGAAACATTCAAAACACCGTTGGGATATGAGAAAATGCAGGTTTTCAGATTTAATTCAGCTGATACGTTGAATTCCGGGAAATCACAATTCAATAAAAGTCAAGTTTTGCATGCGACATAATAATTAATTAATTGATTGAATAATTCTACATAGTGGTACAAATTTGCAGATGACAAATGAAAACGCGGCGCATCTAATGGGATTTAGGAAGGGTTTGGAAATATTTTGCTAAAATGAGAAAATGCTTGTAATCGGCGCTCTCTTTTTATCCATAATGTTTTCAAAATCACTTTTTTTCTGTTCTTGTTTGAAGAAGCTGGAACATTACGAAAAAAATAGCGTAACAGCAATACAAAATAAGAACACTTTGACTTCATGTATATGAATTCTTATAATCCTATGTACAACTACGGAACATTCCTGAACAGCAGCAGGCGTAGGGATTTGTGTGATGGTTGCTGGGGTCGATGATGTAAATGATGATGTTTCCACGGAGACTGCGTGTTCCAATGATGGACTTGCCTGTATGGGTGTTGTTGGTGCTAATGGTGTGTGTACAATGTTGGAAGTGTTTTGGGACGTTGTGCAATTACTGCATAAGAAATCTATACCAGAACCTGTTCGAACTGCATGTCAGTACACATCTATGCTTATCCCTGAGAATATCAGAGATTGCTTTTTATATGTGAGTCATGCCCTGTGAAAAAGAAGGGATTAATGCACCTGCGAAAAGTATAGACCCAGGTCAGCCTGTGCGTGCATCTTTAATTAACCGTCATTATTCATTACCGACTAATCAACACATTTTTCTTTTCACGTGTACCCGATTGATCATAATTGCGATTAATTTCAATAAAACTTTTGACAAACAACTTTATTCTTTATCACTCATATCAAAATTAACCAAATGAATTAATAGCTTCAACATTTACCGGCAGTTGATAAGAACAACAACAACAACAAAAAACCCAAGGGGACGTTTTGACCAATTTTTCTTAATTGGGGGACGTTTTAACCAATTTAGTGGGACGTTTTGACCAAATGGGGGACATTTTGACTGTGGGACGTTTTTACTGGGAGACGTTTTGACTGTAAACCGAAGAAATTTCAACTAAACAGTTCATGGGATTTAGATTAAAGAAAGAATAATTCAGCTCTTTACCAAATAACAAAATCGTAGACTTGTCCAATTTGAAGGATTTGAAGATGACAAAATTATTCAAGTAATAATATTTTGGGTAGAAAACACTGCGGGAAAAGGAGAAAATGCTGGTAACCAGCAATTGGTGCTTTTCCCAAAATGTTTGAAAGCTTTCAATATAAGTGTTTTTTTAAAGCAGGGGATTATTTGGTAAACAGTTAAACATGGGATGTTATTTGGTAAAAATTTAAATGAGGCTATTTAGTTTGTATGCCATAGTTTTTATGGCCTTTTAATAAAGAGATGATCATTTTGAAACAGTTGATCCATCATTTTGTTACATCAGATATTATGACATCATCATACTGATTTGAATAAGAATCTTCATGATTGATGTGTGCTATTGATCATGTGACATTCCCAGAAGTCTTTGTGAAATTCTGGCGCAAAATAAAAAAATACCTCAAAAAGCTACATAGCCCATTAACCCTTTCCCAAACGACAAATTTTGGACTGGTCCAAATTGAAAGAGTTTGCAGACGACAATCTTAAATTTGATGAAAATGGCAGAAAGTTATCAAAAAGGGTAGAAAACACTGTGGGGAAAGGAGAAATTGCTCGTTACGAGCAATTTCTCCTTTTCCCGCAGTGTTTTCAAAAGACTTGTACTGCAGACACGTGAAAACCAGGGCTTGTTTGGGAAAGGGATAAGGACATACCACTTAAAACTATTTTTTCCTTATTCTTTCTTTTTTACTACTGATTGCTTGCTGTCGCCTTATTAAATTTAGTTATAAATCAGTTTTGAAGTTTGATAAGATTATAAAAATCTGAATACATCCCCAGCGTTTCAGAAAGTCCACGTTTTTGTGTTTTTGATGTGCAAAATGAAAGCCTGACGCAAGATTATAACTGCAGACTCATATTGAACCTGCTTTCTAACGCTGGATTATTTGTCTTCGGTTTACACTGAATCGGGCTAAAAAGCGACAGTATTCTGTGTGACATCGCTGTCATATTACTGTATGGAATCCGTACTTAAACTTTTTGTCTAAACTTTTTGTCTGTGTTTTATGCCCTACACTATGATGGTCACGGACTTGCTGGGAGTACTGTAATCAGGATGACAGACAACATTTTCTACAAGGTCATTATTTTAACTTTTACCTTTAATACGGTACTGTCATGTAAAACTTTTAGCATTATGTGACATCTACAAACTGGCAAAGGCAAACAACACGTGAAAAAAAAAGTGAAAGACCATGATGCATAAAATTTCTGAATGACCCCCAAAATTCCAAACAGTGATTCACAGATGATCCCCCAAAATTTATGAGCTAGCAGAAACACTGGGTTCCTAGACCTTTAAGATAGGAATTCTTTAGTTCCTCAGGACCTCTACTAATTGTTGTTTTATTACTGTTACTTTCAGAAGATGATTAAAGTTGACATTTGTGTGTCTGTGATGGTAAGGCTTGGTCTGATTATCTATGGAGAATGGCAGGACAGAACAATGGCTGTCAAGTTTACTGACATTGACTATCAGGTGTTTACAGATGCAGCACAGTTTATGTCTCAGGTATGTTGAGGATAAGAAATTTATGAATTTATGTTGACGAGCATTTACGGATGAAGCACACTTTATTTTACAGGTATTTTGACTATCAAGTTCTTACGAACGTGAAAGTTCGTAACAAATGAATAGCTGAAATATAAACCGCTCTGGCTGGGATTCGAACCCATGTGGCAAATATCCTCATTTATTGAGGTTTGAAAACAACCACACTAACCCCTGAGCTAAAGAGAAGTCTCTCTAATGCAGTTGTCAGGTATTGATTTTATACGGGAAGAAGCTATGCTGTAAGGAAGGAGATGATCTCCTGTAACACACCCCCTCTTAAGAGAAGTCATCATTTTGATGACGGAAAGCCTTATTAGGCAGTAAGTCTATTATTTAGACAACAAATGGCTCAATGGCCAATCCCAGACGAGCCCCCATCTTACGGACATGGAAGTTCGCAACAAATGCATAGCTCAAATACAAACCGCACTGACTGGGATTCAAACCTGTGTGGGTAAAGATCCTCATTTATCGAGGTACTCTAACCCCCGAGCTAAAGAGAATTCTCTCTAACGCAGTTGTCAGGTATTGATTTTATTCGGGAAGAAGCTATGCTGTAAGGAAGGAGTGATCTTCCTTAACAAAGTGTATACAGATGCAGTGCAATTTATGTCTCAGGTATGGTGGCTATCAAGTGTATAGAGGCATAGCACATATTATGTCTCAGGTATATTTATTATAAGTACTTAGATACAGAGCATATTATGCATAAAGACTGGTGTTAAAGATTTTACTGACAGCACATATTGTATGTCAGGTATATTGACTATTGAGTATTTACAAACCTAGTACATATTATGTTTCTGGTATATTATCAGCTGTTTATAGACATAGAACAAACTATTATCAGGTAGGTATTTTGGACATCAATTGTTTACAGACACAGAACATAATATGTATCAGGTGTACAGGTGTAGTGACTGTCAGGTCAAGGGACACAGCACATGTTACATATCAGGTATACTGACCTACGGTAGTTTTAAATGTTTACAGACACAGCACATATAATATAGGAGGTATATTGACTATCAAGTGTTTACAGACACAGCACATGTTATATATCAGGTATACTGACTTACAGCACTTTTAAGTGTTTTAAGACACAGCACATATAATATATCAGGAAGAGTCTTTATTGTCTGTCAAGTGTTTACAGACACAGCACATATAAGATATGAGGTATATTGACTATCAAGTGTTTACGGACACAGCACATATAGTATATCAGGTATATTGACTATCAAGTGTTTATGGACACAGCACATATAGTATATCAGGTATATTGACTACCAAGTGTTTACGGACACAGCACATACAGTATATCAGGTATATTGACTACCAAGTGTTTACGGACACAGCACATACAGTATATCAGGTATATTGACTACCAAGTGTTTACGGACACAGCACATACAGTATATCAGGTATATTGACTACCAAGTGTTTACGGACACAGCACATACAGTATATCAGGTATATTGACTACCAAGTGTTTACAGACACAGCACATACAGTATATCAGGTATATTGACTACCAAGTGTTTACGGACACAGCACATACAGTATATCGGGTATATTGACTACCAAGTGTTTACGGACACAGCACATACAGTATATCAGGTATATTGACTATCAAGTGTTTACAGACACAGCATACTTTATTTGACAGTGTATTGACTGTCAGATCATGAGACAGCACATGTTATTTATCAGATATACTGACTTGGTATCAAGTGATTACAGACACAGTTCATACATCAGGTATATTTACTATCAAGTATTTATACACACAGCACACATTATTTCTCTGGTAAACTAACTCCGGTCAACACACAACAGATTGATATCAATGAAATGCTATAAAGACATGAATCAAGTGAACTGTCTCCATGGTTTAACTGAAACGGCAAACTGAAACGCTGTTCATAGTGCTGTTCAACACCAATCTAACATAATATTCCTCACTCTTTTCAGGGAAAATCCCCATATCTTAGAGCTACCTATCGTTACACACCACTTCTAGCATGGTTTCTTCAACCAAACATCTGGATATTTCCAATGTTTGGGAAGATTCTCTTCATAATATTTGATGTTTTGACTGGTTTTATGATTTTCAAAATTACCAAAGCAGAAGGAGCTTCTCCAAGTCTTGCAAGGATATGTGGAGCAGTCTGGCTTTACAATCCACTCACCATGACTGTCTCAAGTAGAGGAAATGCAGAACCTATAATGTCCTTCCTTGTACTAGCTGCTGTCAAACTATTGCATGAAAAGCAAACAATCATCACAGCGCTTGTGTATGCTCTCTCCATCCACATAAAAATCTATCCAGTGACTTACTGTGTTCCTATATATCTGATGCTGGGAGATTATCACCATGACAACAAGAAAATCAAAGCTTCCAAGACAAAGAGTACTATGGCAGAGTTATTCCTTCCCAACAAAGAGAGATGTGTGTTTATCTTAACAGCTGGTCTTACATTTTGTTTCCTGACAGGAGTTTATTATCACTGGTGAGTGTTTGTCTGAAAAAGCATTTCCTTCTTTTCCCACAATGTTTTTTAACCTTTTTTTTTCTATCATTCAAGCTACATTTAATTTGTCGTCTGCACACACTTTCATGTCGTACAAGTCTAAAACTTTGTTGTCTGGTAAAGAATTAAATCATTACCAGAATGCAGTGCGTGCGTTTTTTTTTTTTTTTTTTTCCCACATGTGCAGGTACACATACAGCTTAGAATTTACATCATACCATTTATAATCATGTTGCGTAACAAAGGACATGTTTTGTTATATAATTTTTTTCTGCCACACCTGCAGGTATGGTTGGGATTTATTACATCTAATTATATCTAACAAAGGACATATTTTCTCCCGCAATTGCAGGTACGGCTGTAAATTTTTTTTTCATCAAACCTTTTTATATCATGTGACCTAACAAAGGACATGTAATACTGGCAGTATTATTTTTCTCTCCCACACCTGCAGGTACGGCTGAGACTTCTCATATTATATCTGTTTATATCATATGATCTAATTTAGGACATTTATGGTATGTAGTTGCTTCTCCCAACATCTGTAGGTATTTTTTTCACACCACACCTATTTATATCATGTGATTTAACGAAGAACATGTACTAGTAAATGATTTTTTCCTCTTCATCTGCAGGTATGGCTGGGATTTTTTACATCATACCTATTTATATCATGTGACCAGGAAGGACATTCGCCACAATTTCTCTGTCTACTTCTACATGCTGTATCTACAATCCAAACATGAGGACTCTGTTGTCATTGGTTTATTGTCATTTATCCCACAGGTAAGATAAACATAAAAGAAATGCTACAGGATCAAATAAGCATAAACTCTTTACCACACATCAGAATTTTAGCCTGGTCCAAATGGAAAGCATTTGCAGATGACTTATTAAATGTTATTCAAAACATAAAAATTTGTCTTTTCAAAGGACAGAAAATATTGTTGGAAAAGAAGAAAATACTGGATACCAGCATTTTCCTTTTTTTCCACGATGTTTTCAAAAGGCTTTCCCCTTAGGGGACTCGAGATTTTGTGGTAAAGAGTCTAAAAAGTACACATAGTTTGAACACTAGAGCCTACGCTTTATGCCTTGTAATGAATAATTGAATAATGAATAAGTTGTCCGACTTTGCCAATTTTGATAATTGATTACATTGATAATAAAAACAAAGGCTGTGTTGGCTATCAATCTTAATCCAGTTTCAGTTATCAATTCTAAGACTAGCCATCTGGCTAGTTGAGAAGGAATGTGCCATTCAATAAGGCTAGTCTTGGAATATCAAACAGTTTTTGTGGTTTTTGCCGAAGACAATGCCACACTGAGTTCAGTACGGCATTTTGAAAATCATGTATCATAGTTTGTGCAAAACCAAAGGAAGTAAACCCAATTAAACTCAATTTTTCTACGACAAATAAGTGTTTCAATTGCACTTGGATACGAAATTGAAAATGGCATATTGAAATAAATATCATGGAAATACCTTTTTTTTTTTTTTTTTAATCAAAAATAGTTTGCTCCACTATGGCCTTCTATTGGCGTAGTGATACACCCGATTCCTTGCTTGTTTGTTCCAAAACCATTTTGTTCCTGGGATTATTCATCCCTGGGCTTGTTCGCCCGGACTTTTTGTCCCACAAGGTTGCAGACCACTCTATTGGATTATGCATGACTATATAGTAGGTTGACTTTCAAGCGAATGACACTATTTCTATTGTTTATTTTTCAAATTATTAATTCCTTACAATGGCTCTCTTGACAAATGCTACACCAGTGCTTTCAACACTTTGATTCAGAATAGTTAGTGACTACGAGTCTAGATATAATCGTTTTGTCCAAATCTATGTCTATTTTTTGTGGAAACAAGTCATGTACTCTTGGTTATTTCATGTTACTGCTCATGACAGTAATCAAGGCCCATCAACATTTTTTTTTTTTAAAAAAAAGGCTTAATCTTTATGGCATAAAGAGTTTTCAGTGACAAAAGTGATGTCTTAACTCTTGACCAAACGACAAAATTTTAGACTAGTCCTAGTTGAAAGCTTTAGCAGACGACAAAATCAATGAGACTCAAAAATTGAAATTTGTTTTGGGAAGAGTATAAAACATTTTGGGAAAAGGAGAAAATGCTGGTTACCAGCATTTTCTCCTTTTCCCACAATGTTTTCAGAAGGCTTCTTCCTCAAGGTTGTTAAAAGTCAGGATTGTGTGGTAAAGGATTATTTGATATTTCATACTTAGGTTCTATGAAAAGATTTGGAAAAATTGTACCAGTCCAGTCATCTGATGAATTTGATAAGTGTGTCCTATTTCAGAAAAGTTTAAAGTAACAATACTTTGCACACGGTTTAACCCTTTACCACACAACCCTGACTTTTAACGATCCTGAAAAAGAGGGCTTTTGAAAACATTGTGGGAAAAGGAGAAAAAGCATTTTCTCCTTTTCCGACAATGTTTTCTACCCTATCAAAGACAGAAATCATAATTTTAGCAACATTTCATTTCTTAGGTCTGCAAATGCTTTCAATTTGGACAAGTCCAAAACTTTGTCGTTTGGTAAAGAGTTAAGTGTTAGTACATGTATTTTACTTTGTATTTTCAGATTATTTTGCTACTGGTATTCTCATTGAAGTTCTACAGATCTCCTGCTCTAGTGTTTTTCTTGAACACTTATGCTTTTGTCACCTTTAATAAAGTATGCACTTCTCAGGTAAGCATCTTTAACCTTTTCCAGACAATGATCTAGTTTTAATGCCTCTAATGTAGAAAGGTTTTGAAAACTTCATGAGAAAATGCAGGTAACCAGCATTTTCTCCTTTTGCCACAATGTTTTCCTCTAATTTGAAGACAAACCACATTATTTGAGTCATACTTAATCTGTCAACTAAAAATCGTTTCAATATGGACAGCGTTAAAAATCTCGCGTGTGGTAAAGGGGTAAACCTTCTTCATCCAATCCCTAGTTTAACTGACTCTGATGGAAAAAGCTTTTGAAATCGTTTTAAGAAAAGGGGAAAATGCTGGTTAACAGCATTTTCTGTTATTTTGGACAATGTTTTCTCCCTTATTAGACATAACATATTAGTTGAGCTACATTTAATTTGTTTTCAAGTACTTTCAATTAAGACAAGCCGTAAATTTTGTCATCTGGAAAAGAGTTACTGTTACTGTACCTCTTCTTGGTGGGTAGGATAATTTTGTTTGGTTGGTAGAAAAATTTTGCCCTCTGGCTTGATAGGTAGGAAAATTTTGCCCTCTGGCATGGTGGGTAGGAAAATTTTGCCCTCTGGCATGGTGGATAGGAAAATTTTGTCCTCGGCTTGGTAGGTAGGAAATTTACCCTCCAGCTTAGTGGGTAGGAAAATTTTGCCGTCTGGCTTGGAAAATTTTGCCCTCTGGCTTGACCTTTGAACTCACAAGATATCAATTTTTTCCTAAAAAGCGTGAAGCAAATACAAAATGTGCAAGCATCAGGAAAGTTACTACAACATGATACTCAATTTGTACAAATGTGTCTTGGCAAAGGTTGCAGCATTCTTCATGTGGGAAATATTTTCCAACATCAAATCAACGAGGACATACAACTTACTGGTATATGTTATTTTCTTGAAATAAATAAGTTTGTGAGCTCTAGCACAATGTTTTCTATCCATTCATAGACAAGCCCCATCATTTGAGCCACATGTAGCTTGTCATCTGCAAATTCTGTCATTTTGGTCCATGCTACAATTTTGTTGTCTGGTAAAGAGTGAGCTCATTTTGCATTAACTGTCACCTTTTCATAAGGGGAGGTAATGATAAATACCTTAACACCATATTTTACTATTTTACAGTATTTTCTTTGGTACCTTTGCCTTTTACCATTGTTAGTGCCATATCTAACTAGGATGTCTAAAATAACAGCTGTAACTACCATAGTGCTGTGGTTCTTTGGTCAGGTAAGTTATGTCTTTCATGAGCCGTTTATCTTTGTATGCTTGTGGTAATCTTTCAATTAGGAAAACATTACGATAGCAATTTCTTTATTTGTCTTAATGTTTTTACTGCCTTCCATGGCAAAAGGCACTTACATGAGAGCTACTCTATGGCACTAGGGGTTTAACTCTACCAAACGACAAAATTTCGGACTGAATGAAATTGAAAGCATTTGCAAACGACTAATTAAATCTAGCTCAAATGATGATTTCTGTCTTTGATAGCGTAGAAAACATTGTGGGAAAAGGAGAAAATGCTGGTTACCAGCATTTTCTCCTTTTCCCACAATGTTTTCAAAAGTCTTCTCTTTCAGGGTCGTTAAGAATCGGGATTGTTTGGTAAAGGGTTAATGCATCTCAGTGGGGTGCATTGTACTGTACAGACAAGATATCACAAATTATGGAACCATTTTGTCTAACATTTGTCTTAATCATGAGGTAGAATGGTCCTTAGACATGCAAAAAAATTTACAAAAAGCAAAAACTTTTGACCCATGTCAGTGTGCATGGACTGTGCAGGCTGACATAGGTCAATACATTTTGCAAATGCATTAACTCTCAGAGCTCCAGATAGAGGGAGTGATTTTGATTTCAAAATTGAAAATATCAATCACTCTCCACTAAACCCTATGTTATGGGTACTCATTAGAATTGTCTCTATGAGACAATTCTAATGAGTACCCACAACATAAGGGTTGGAAGAGAAATAATGAATTTAGAACACTATCACTCCCTTTTATCTGGAGGTCTGTCTAAGAGTTGTACCGCACAATTCTGATTTTTAATGACCCTGAGAAAGAAGCTTTTTGAAAACATTGTGGGAAAAGGAGAAAATGCTGGTAACCAGCATTTCTCCTTTTTCCCCCCAGTGCTTTCTACCCTATCAAAGAAGCTTTTTGAAAACATTGTGGGAAAAGGAGAAAATGCTGGTAACCAGCATTTCTCCTTTTTCCCCCCAATGCTTTCTACCCTATCAAAGACAGAAATTGTCAGTTTAGCAGCATTTAATTTGTCCTCTATAAATGCTTTGAATTTGGTCCAATCCTAAATTTTGTTTTTTAGTAAAGAGTTAAGCCCCCTTTTCACAAAGCGTGGCTCTTATAGAAATCTGTCATGTTTTTGAAAGGTTCTCCATGGCAAAAATCACTTACATAATTATAGAAATATATTCATGTCGGTATTTTCAAAAGCTTTTTCCTTGACAAAAGACATAAACATATCAAAAGAAATCTGTCATGTTTTCAAAGGCTTTTTCATGCAAAAGCCATTTACATAATTATAGAAACCTCAATGTTTTCAAAAGCTCTTCCTTGTCTAAAGCCATTTACATATGGGCCATGCTCTGTGAAAAGGGTGCTTAATGCATCTGACTTGGGCCGAAACTTTTCGCTATTGGTCAATTTTTTTTATGTCAAAGGACCAGGCTACCTCATATTTCAGTTGGTTGTCAGACAAGTTGGACTTTATGGATCCAGGATCATGTGATGACTTGCTAGGTATCATGCATCATGAAGATGTATTAAGCCCCCTTTTGCCAGAACATGGCTCATATAGAATGTCTGTCCATGTTTTCAAAGCTGCTTCCATGTTAGAAGGCATTTACATTATAGAAATGTCATATTGTTTTCAAAACCTCCATGGCAAAAAGCTTTCTCATGTAAGACAGAATGCATTGAAATTTTCATTTGTAAATATCATCTTTTTTCCTATTATTTTTTTGTTTGTTTTTGGTTAAAATTTATTTAAATCCTGCTTTTAAAGATACATTACATCCTTACAGCCAGAAGGGAAAAAACCGCTCTTAAAATTTGATAGAAAGAGTCAGAATTTATTCGGCAGTGTAAACAGATTAATTACAGATATATATCGTATAAGGGGTAAATACATAGTCTTTGATTTAAAACCAGAAACGTTACAACAGTAATTTCTTTGATGGCCTCCAGAAAATGAAATGCACTTTCTATTGGTCATAATCTATGCAACCTTACAAAATTTAATGTCAGGGTCAACATTTGGCATGAAGATACAACAATGATTATAGTTTCATAAAGTAAAGATAAAACGGGTTAAACACTGGTTGAAAACAAGTATGGGGGTATCTTTAACCCTTTATACACAATTCCGAAGCATAACAACCCTGATGAAGGAGGCTTTTGAAAACATTTGTGGGACAAGGAGAAAACGCTGGTAGCCAATACTCAGTATTTTTTTTTTTGCCACAATGTTTACTTCCCTTTCAAAAACAAGTCCAAATATTGGAGCTACGTTTGTCTTTTGTAAATGCTTTCAATTAACCCTTTCCCAAACGACCAATTTTGGACTGGTCCAAACTGAAAGAGTTTGCAGACGACAATTTTAAATTTGATGAAAATGGCAGAAAGGTCTCAAAAAGGGTAGAAAACGCTGTGGAAAAATGAGAAATTGCTCGTTACGAGCAATTTCTCCTTTTCCCACAGTGTTTTCAAAAGACTTATACTGCAGACACGTGAAAACCAGGGCTTGTTTGGGAAAGGGTTAAGGCAAGTCTAAAATTTTGTTGTCACCTGGTCCTTTACCAAACAGTCTCAATGTGCTACCAACCTATGGCACAAAGCTTTTGAAATACATTGTGGGAAAAGGAGAAAATGCTAGTAACTAGCATTTTCTCCTTTTTCCACAGTGTTTTCTATACTTTCATAGATAACTCCCATAATTTGAACCATGCTCAATGTGTCATCTGTAAATGCTTTCAATTTTGACAAGTCTAAACTTTTGTTGCCTGCTAACCCTTGACCAAAAAATCCTCAAGGTAAAAATACTCTACAGTACAAAGCTTTTGAAAACATTGTAGGGAAAAGGGAAAAATGCTGACACAATGTTTCGTACCCTATTAGAGTTGTACCAATTTGGAATTTTCATCTGCAGAGGTTTTGAATTTGGACGGTCTAAAATGTTGTTGTCTTGTAGAGGATTTATGGATAAGATTTTGTTGACTATTTTTTCAGGGTATCTGGCTGTTACCTGCTTATTACTTGGAGTTTGAAGGAGAAAATACATTTATCTACATTTGGTTAGCTGGGCTTGTATTTTTTGTCATCAACTGTTACGTAATGAGTGTCATAATAAAAAATTATTCAGAACGACAGACATACGCCAAAAACAATCTAGGGTTAGACAGTAAGAAAGAGAGGAAGAACTCTGAGTTAGATACTAGACCTGCCACAAGAAGTGTTACACGACAAAATAAAGTGAAAGAAAACTAGTATTTTTGTCTTGAGGTTTTTTTCTTGTCCCATTTTCTAGCAGCCCTTAGCTCATTATTATTTGGCCGAGCCCATTACTATGGGCTATCTTAACCCTGTAACTCATGACATTCTAGCCTTGTCCAAATTGAAAGCATTTGCAGACAAATTAAATGTGGTTAAAATGATGGAAATCATGAGCTAGTATCTTTGTTAGGGTACCAGACGACAAAATTATAGACTTGTCTCAAATTATTGGATTGGTTTTTCTAGGGGTAGAAAACATTAAGGAAAAAGTAGAAAATGCTGGTTACCAGTTCAAAATCCCCTTTCCCTTTGGTCAACAAAACCTGAGATTGTTTGATAATGGGTTAAATCTTACAACTACCAGTTACATTAACACAAAGAAGAAACATTTGACAGAAAGGAAAATGCAGTTTTTGAATGATACAGAAAATATTGTGGGAGGACCAAGTTATTGCCCCTTTTCTAACAATGTTTTCTTTCTACAAGGCTGTGAAGTTGCCTTTGAGCAGTAATCTGCTAAATATTTATTCCAATGTCTGTCAGATATTGATGTTTCACATTGCCCTGCTGCCTACATTGTTATTGTGTGGCACCCACTGGTTACCATCAATTTCTCCTTTTCCCAAGATCTTTTCAGAGGTCGTTAGTCAGGGAATTAAAAACACACGGTAAACTGAGTAACTTTTTAACCAGACGAAATTTTAGACTTGTCTATATTAACTCCTTACCAAACGATAAAATTTCAGACTGGCCCAAATTGAAAGCAATTGCAGACGACAATTTATATGTAGCTAAAATGATGATTTGTCTTTGATGGGGTAGAAAACATTGTGGGAAAAGGAGAAAATGCTGGTTTCCAGCATTTTCTCCTTTTCCCACAATGTTTTCAAAAAGCTTCTTTCTCAGGGTCGTTAAAACCCGGGATTATGTGGGAAAGGGTTAAACACATATGTATGTATATATGGCTCAAATGATGCCGTTTGTCTTTAAAAGCAATGAAAACTTTGTGAGAAAAGGAGACCTTGATGGATAGCAACAATTTCTCCTTTTTCCTACAATGTTTCAAAAGCTCTCTTTTTCAGGGTTGTGAAAATATGGCATTGTTTGGTGAAAGGCTAAACGTTTCTATGGTGCTATGGATGCTTCTGTTTTGTTGAGGCTCTGATTGGTACATTCCATCAGCTATGTATGGCATCCTGCGTTGTTTAACTCTTTATCAAATTAAAAAATCATAGACTTGTCCAAGTTAAAAGCATTTGCAGATGACAAATTGAAACTGACTTAAATGGTGGGATTTGACTATGATAAGTTAGAAAACATTGTGGGAAAAGGAGAAAATGCTGGTGTCCAGCATTTTCTCCTTTTCCTACAATGTTTTCAAGAGGCTTCTTACTTCGGTTGTTAAATGTTGGGATTGTGTGGTAAAAGGTTAATGGATTAGGTGTTGGTTTAGTAATCCAGGGGTCACAGGTTTGATCAACACTTTTGACTTTGAGTGTATTATGTGAGTGTCCTTCAGCAAGTCATTTAACCCTTTACCACACGGCAATATTTTAGACAGTTCCGAATTGGAAGCACTTGCAGATGATAAAATAGATATGAGTCAAAAACTGAAAAGTGCTTTTGGAAGGATAGAAAACATTGCAGGAAAAGGAGAAAATGCTGGCTACCAGCATTTTCTCTTTTTCCCACAATGTTTTCAAAAGCCTTCTTTATCAGGGTCATTAAAAGTTGGGATTGTGTGGTAAAGGGTAAAGAGACCCAGCATTGCTCCAGTAAACACACAAGTCACTTTGCAAAGTGTCGGTAAAAACTCAAGGAAACATGAAAGTTGCAGTGGCCACTGTGGTACATAATTATGGAATACTGAAAAAGTGGCATTAAGTCTTTTCCAAACAGCAAAATTCCAGACTTGTCCGAATCGAAAGCATTTATGGATAACAAAAGAAAAATGGCTACAAAAATTACATTCGAGCCTTGCTTTGTGAAAAGGGGTTTTAATGCATCTGCTAAAGTCAGGCTGACTTGGGTCGAAACTTTTTGCTATTTGTCAGTTTTCGTTTGTCCAAGTACAAGTCTACCAAACGATCCAGTTAGTTGTTAGATAAAATGGATCAATAAAGTCCATAATTTCACGACGACTTGCTTGGTATAATGCATCATAGACATGCATTATACATAATTGAGCCATGCTCTGGCAAAAGGGGGCTTAATGCATCTCTGTGACACATGATAACAAGCAAGTCATCAAGTACTGGTAATTATGGATCCATATAATCCATAAACGGGACCATGAGGTACACTGGTTCTTTGACATGCAGAAAATTGACCAATAGCAAAAATTTTCGGCCTAGGTCAGCCCACGGAGACTGCGCTGGCTGACCTGGGTCAATAATTTTTGCAGATGCATAAAGCACCCCTTTTCAAAGAGCATGTAAACCCACTTTTGCCAAAGCATGGTTCATTGTGTCTTTGAAAAGGCAGAAAACATTTTGGGCAAGGGAGAAAATACTTGTAGCCAGCCCTCTTCCTCAGAGTCGATAAAACCTGGCATTGTTTGGTAATAGCTTCTAGACTAAAACAAACAAATATCATTTAAGATGTTTAATAGTGTCTGCTCCTTTGTCTTCAAAACATTTTCCAGGTAGTAAAGAACAAAAAACAGCATCAAATTGAGGCTCAGGCTTATTAGCCGAAAGGCCACTGAAATTTCATTAACCCATCACGGAACGCCTAAATGCAAAGGTGCTATTTTTAGTAATGGTGTTTGATGATCGACCATTTAGAATTTCTGTGAGCCATGAGAGACCAATGAAACTTCAAAGGCCTGTGATTAGCCCTAGCTTTCAATTACTCCTTTACAAAACAATACAATCTTAGACTTTTCCAAAATGAAAGCGTCTGCAGATAACAGATCAAATGTGGCTCAAATGTTGAGATTTCTCTTGAATAGGGTAGAAAACATTGTGGAAAAAGAAGAAGATGATAGTTACCAGCATTTCCTCCTTTTTCCACAATGTTTTCAAAAGCCTTTTACCTCAGGGTTGTTAAAACTCACAATTGTGTGGTAAAGGGATAACTGATAACAACACCCGTACACATAAGGAATTACACACACGATTTTAAATTTTATGCATGAATTAAGTTTTTAATACATGCATTATTGTAAAGAATTTTCTTCTATGCAAATTGACCTTTTTCCACAACGTTTTAACTCTTTACCAAACGACAAAGTTTTAGACTTGTCCAATTTTAAAGGAGCTGCAGACGACAAAATAAATGTGGCTGAAAAATTACAATTTGCTTTGGGAAGGACAGAAAGCATTGTGGGAAAAGGAGAAAATGCTGGTTACCAGCATTTTCTCCTTTTCCCACAATGTTTTCAAAAGGCTTTCTTCCCAGGGTCGTTAAAAGTCGGGATTGTGCGGTAAAGAATAAGGTGGTTTGATGCAAAATGAAAAGGTTGTTTGTAGCTGATAATACACTGCATATAGCACAAACCATTTTCAATAGAAATAAAAGGTTCAGTATGAGCTATAGATCTAAGCAGCCATAACATATTTGCCACTAGAGCAATACACAACCTTTTCTACCCTTTCAGAGACCAGTTTCATCATTTGAGGCACACTTAATTTATTGTCTGCAACAACTTCGAATTTGGGCAAGTCTAAAACGTTGTCATTTGGTACAGAGTAAAACCAACTTGAAACAAGACTTCATACATGACCACAATATCATGTGAAAACATTGTGATGAGAGGATTTTTTTTTCACTTGCCCCAATGTTTTAAAAAAAGGGTCTTCACGGCAAGGCACAAAATGAAGAGGTAATGGATTCACTCTTATAAACAAAATTTCAGACTTTGCTGGATACCAGCATTTTCTCCTTTTTGCACAATGTTTTTACCCAATCAAAGACAAATTCCATTGTTTATGCCAATTTTAATTTGTCATCTGAAAAAGCTTTCAATTTGGACAAGTCTATATTTTGTCATGTGGTAAAGGGTTAATTGTTTGGTAAAGGATGGAGCAGCAGAAAGGTAAAACCGGCATTTGCATCATTTTCTACGACTGGATGGGTCTGGTGCTCTTAACTGTAAATTTTTCTCAGTAAGCTCGATCGCCATTTCTCGTCCCACAGCTGGTGGTTTGTCCATTAAGGGTGCGAGTTCATAGGTCAAGTCATAGGTCACATCTCTCCAAGTTATACTTGTTGGAGGATTATTTTCACCCATTTCAAAATTAAAATACTGGCTGAGATTTATTCCCAAACTTGACTTAATTAAAGCAACCCCACCAAACTCCGGATCAGCTGGATGGTAAACTCTACCCGACTTTGGATGCATGTACAGCTTATCAGGGAAAAAAGCAGTCCTGAGTTTTTCACTGTTTGCAAAACCGTATGTAAACCTATCTGGTTCATAGGACACCAGGCTCGCTTTAAGGTCTAAATATACAATTGGTCTGTCATCACAGCGAATAAAGTTACGCTCTCGTCCACACCTAGACATATAAGGAAAAGAGTCTTCGTATCGTCCTGTCTCATTCACCTCCAGTCTTTCAAAGAAAAATTCAAGAAATTTCTGCTCTGAAAAGAAAGAAAAACAAAGTGAAAAAGTACCAAAAATTATGTCCAATAAATATTTCAACCAATCAAAAAATCTTTTTCTATCAACTTCTTCAAGTTACTTTCTCCTATCATTCCACATGCCTAACTAAACCATAGACAACTCTGTGTGTCATGCAGCTACCCCCTTTTGAAACTATCCTGGCAAAGAAAACTGCTAGTAACAAGACTCTTTTTGCAAGAACTCTTTCAGTTTTATTAATGAATTATGCCTTTCATGTTCATGTTGATTATCCATATATAACAATGATTTTTTTCAAAGTCGTCTGCTGCGAATGAGGTATAACTTTTTACTGAACGACAAAAATTTGGACCTGACCTAATTGGAAGCATATGCCAATAACAACAGTAGCTCGAAAGATGACTTCTGTCTTTGATAGGGTAGAAAACATTGTGGGAAAAGGAGAAAATGTTGGTTATCAACATTTATCATTAAAAAACAAAAAATTGAATTTCAAAATCAGGCAAAAAGTAAACAAAAGATAGAGTGACCTGGCAACTTTTAGCCTAGTTTTGAAATCAATTTCTGTGCCAATGACTAATACTTCGACCGATCGTACAATAACATATTGTCATCTTCAAAATAATTCCCATACATTTAAATGGTATAATTTAAATGCATTTTAACACCTGCTTTGTTCATTTTTGGCAGCTATTGTTACTTTAATTTCTACAATACGGTAGAAAAACTTGTGGGAAAAGGAAAAAATGCTGGTTACCAGCATTTTCCCCCTTTCCCACATTTTCCAAAGCCTTCCTACTAAGAGCTGTTAAAACTCTGGACTGTGTGCTGGACGGTTAAGTTAGAAGGCAGTCAGTGGTGTGAAAAGAAATCTAGGAAAGCAGTTATTGACTTGTAAAAAAATCTGTGCAAAGTACTGTCAAAGAAACTTTATTGTGCGGGGATAAATAGAGAAGATGCCATGATATGACTGATAAAATGTTGATAATGGCTTTAAACACCAAACAAAACAAACGTCCATACCACATCTTGATATGTGATAGCCATTACAGACAAGGGCGGTTGAATTTCCTGTGCTGGTAATAGAAATTCTTTGCCAGACACACACTTTAATCCTTTGTGGCTCAAATGATGGAATTTGTCTTTGACAGGGTTGAAAACATTGTGGGAAAAGGAGAAAATGCTGGTTACTAGCATTTTCTCCTTTCCCCACAATGTTTTCAAACACTGTCTACATCAGGGTCATATGAAATCCGAATTGTGTGCTAAAGGTTTTACATTTTTTTTTTTTTTTTGGTGACATTATAAATATACCTTTGTGACATGATGTCTGTACCTTTGTGACATAAGTGTATACCTTTGTGACATGATGTGTATGCCTCTGTCTTAAGATCTTTTTGACATGATTTGCACAACTTTGTGACATGCAGTGTATACCTTTGTGACATGACATGCATACATTTGTAACATGTGTATACTTTTGTGACATTATATGTGTACCTTTGTGACATGGTGTGTATACCTTTGTGGCATGATAAGTGTACACTTGTGACATGACTTATATACCTTTCTGACATGACTTATATACCTTTATGACATGATGTGAAATTCTTCATCTTTGCATCATCCATGAACAGCTGCAAAAGAAAACAACATTTTCAGTTAGCATGCTACAGACGACTTTTTCATCTTGCAGCAGATCAATGTTTAAAACATTGTGTTAAAAGGAAATGTTGCCTTTACCAAACAATCCCCTGTTTTAACAACCCTGAGGAAGAAAACTTACCTAAAGTTGTTGGAAAAGAAGAAAATGAAGGTATCCATGCTAAGCCATAATGAATTTGTCGTCTTCAAATGCTTTCAATTTGGACCATTCTAGAATTTGTTGTTCAGTAAAGAGTTAATCATTTACCAAACAATCCCATGTTTTAGAACCATGAGTTAAGGGGCTTTTCAAAACATGGTAGGAAAAGAAGAAAATGTTGGCAACAGCATTTCCTTCTTTTCCCACCATGTTTTCTACCCTTTCAGTAACAAAAAATTTGATTTTAGCTACATTTTGGTATGTCATCTGCAAATGCTTTAAAACTGGACCAGTCTAAAATTTTGTTTTTAGATAAAGAGTTAAACAAGCAATCATTCCTCTTTTACCACAATGTCTTGAAGCTCAATTCATGTTTATTATCCATAATGATTTCGAAGTTGCTGCCTGCAGATTAAGCCTTTACCACATGACAAAAATTTTAGACTTGCCCAAAATGATATCTTTTGCTGATGACAAAATAATTGTGACTCAAAAACAAAAATTGGCTTTTGGAAAGGTAGAAAACATTGTTGGAAGAGGAGGAAATGCTGGTGACCAGCATTTTCTCCTTTTCCCACAATGTTTTTAAAAGGCTTCTTTGTTAGGGTCGTTAAAACTTGAGATTGTGTGGTAAAGGGTTAAGGAAGTGTAACCTGCAACAAGTTGGTCACCCATACCAACAGTAACAAAAATGCCCATTGCTACACTATCACTGAGAGACATACATCAAACCGCACTGCTGAAAAAGTTTGCTCAACAGCAAGGCTGGTTTTAAATGACATTTATCAAACAACCCTATGTAACATTGCATTCCCTTTCTAGAATTCTGCTGTAACCTTGATACTTACAAACCAATAAACCTGGCAGAGATATGTGATTGCATATCAAAAAAGTATACAGAAAACAGTTGATTCATATGTTTGAAAAATTCACCTCTCATCTTCTTGAGTTATTTTTGTTAACTTGCCACTTCTGGTCACCCTGTCTATACAGGCAACCCTATTTAAAGAAAATTGTAATATGGATTCTAAAAGAATGATAGCTGAATTTAGATTTTGAAAAACCTGAATAAATACTGATCCGTTCAAAAAGGAAATTGAAGAAAATTTACTTTATCTAAATCTCCTAAACTAAAGTGTATTTAAATATCCTAAATTAAAGCATATATCTGAAAACTTTTGACCATTCATCAATGTCAAACATAAATTATGCCATGGCTGAGGTCTGCAAAATGACATTCAAAAATTACACAATATACCTGTCCCTGGTGGTCAATATAATAAAAGTACTCTCGAATCTTTGGTTCTGGTGATTGTCCCTGTTCATAATGGACATCTGTACTAAGATTCCGACAAATGACATTAACAGCCCGCCTAGCGAGCACGGTCCTCAGCATCTTTCTTGTATCAGGTGTAACTTGACAGATCGGATGTACTGCTATATAAACTGTATACCTAACTGGTTCCTCCCCGCAATGTTTGTGAGTCAGTGAGACCGAAAACCAACATTTGGAACAGTTGCGCTTGCGTATAATTTTTAAGTTTTTCGTTGTAAAACTATCTCTGATTGGTTATCTTTCAATGAGCGTTTGTATTTGTACCAATCAAAAAATATGTTATAATTATTGTCAAGTTTGTATGTCCAAAATGGTGGAAGACTCTCGTGAATTTCTTGTCTAAATCGTATTGTCGGCTACTTACCCTTGTCACAACAATTTTTGTTGATGAGCTGATTGATTTCTTCAAAATATTTGCATTCATAATTAAAGCTAGACGTCACAAATAAAGACAACATGGCACAAACTAAAAGAGCATGGAAACTACGTAAGTGAATTAACACTATAACAGCGATATTTCTAAACATGAGACTCTTTACAATAGAAATACTTTAAAATGAGTCATAAAGTCGACTTCAAAAACATGCATCAAACATGTTCCGTTATAGTTCTAACTCCGCCGTAACAAAATGTTGTATAAATCGTGCTGAACGTGTGAATGAAAACGGTTCGAAAAGAAAAAAAAAAAAGTTTTTCTCGCCAATGGCCAGCTGCTTGAACTTTCATAAATTGTGCCACCAGGCCTATACTCATCTACAATTCTGAATTGCATTTCCAGATTAAATACCTCCAAAATGATCTGACTATCAAGTTACATAATTTCTGAAAGGCTAAATAGTTTGGTCTAGCCATTCAGGAATTTTATTTTTTTTTTTTCGAAATCTAGATTTGGACTGAGAATACTGTCAGAATTTTAAAAAATACAGGTCAAGGATACTCGGGATTACCAGTTACTCACAACTGTAGCAGATAGGGGTGAAACAATACGGTAAAAAGCGTATTGCAATATATTGCAATACGGCTGACCCGTATTGCAATACGTATTGCAATATGCTGTATATGCTGACATTTAGCATATCTGACCACTTGTAGTCACTGTTAGGGTAGCATATGCTCAAAAGGTGATAAAGAAAACTAGTACATGTGCTTGGAACTCTTCCATTCTTTCAAGATAATGAACTAAAAATCAATTGTTTCGCATGAACAAATAAAAACAAACTAAAATTGACTAGTCTTTAACACTCGCTATCTTGACGATTTTCGTCTGCCATTTTTTTTCTTCAAGAGCGTACTTGTTTATATAAAAACCAGCGCTACTATACCGAACTTCGGGACATGGCTCAACAGAGTAGACAGTGCGATGCACTAACTTACTCAGTTGCTTACTGCACTAACACTAATACTTTGCAGCTTAACTACTGGAAAACGCAAAAATAAGTGTGAGCAAAGTTATAAGAAATGAATAACATACAAACTCCATTGATCCAAAAGCATTAAAGCTCGACGTTTATTTGGAGTTCGTGTCGTGAATTTTATGTGGTCATAGTTTTACCTAAACACCGGTGACACCGCCTGTGGAAAAAAATAAACAACTTTCGCTTTCGGAAATCTTTAGAACTGTAAGTTGAAAAACGATCGATTTCTGACAGAATTTTTGGGAAAACCGGACTTTCTGATGCAATTAAGAGAAGTTGACATATTGCAGAAATACCGATACGGTAAAATTCGAACCGGTTTCGGTTTTTTCTTTGAATAGACCGCGGTTAATCGGTTAATCGGTAAACCGTTTCACCACTAGTAGCAGAGTAGTTCCAAATATGTTTTTCTTTTTTAGGCTCCATGATCCTGTCAACTCGATCCTTCTTTAGCTCTGTACAAAAAATAAAAGCCTGAGTTTTTAAATCTAGGAAAAAGCCCTCTAAAAACAGTATGGGAAAGGAAGAAAATACTGGTAACAAGCCACCCCTTATCCACAATGTTCCCCACCCTTACAAAAACAATGCCCAGAGCATAAGCCATATTTGTCTTCTGTAAATACTTTAAATCTAGACAAGTCTAGAATATTGTTGTTTGTTAATGAGTTAATCCTTTACCAAACATCGAATTTTAAGCCTCATCTGTATTGAAGCAATCAGAAGACGACAATTCAGATGTTTTTCAAATGATAGTATTTGCCCTTGGTTAGGTAGAAAACATTGTGGAAAACAAGAAAATGCTGATTACCATGCAGCATTTTCTCCGTTTCCCATTGTATTTTCTAAAGGCTTAGTCATTACTTTTTTTGTATTTCAGAGGAGTTTGTTGCCCATGGAGCAAATGTTAACTGTCTTGCAATGGGACATAAGACAGGCCGTGTCATGGTCACCGGTGGTGAAGACAGGAAAGTTAATTTATGGGCTGCTGGCAAACCAAACTGTATAATGGTAATTTTTTGTGTATTATGCTCATAATCTGTGTTAATTGTTTACTACACAATTGTAAGTTTTAAAGATCTTGGAGAAGAAGAGTTCTGAAAACATTGTGGAAAGAGGAGAAAATGCTTAAAAGCATTTTCTCCTTTTCCCACAATATTTTCTACTCTATGAAAGACAGAAATCGTCATTTGAGCTACATTTATTTGTTTTTTTGCAAATTGCCTTCAATTTGGTCGAGTCCAAAATATTGTGGTTTGGTAAAGAGTTATACAACCTGTCTTAGTCTCTTTAGATTGTATAACAACCCATCAGATTGGGTTAGACAGATGGTATTGGGCAGCTAATCTTAGCATTTAGGATTAGAATATTTAGAATTTAGTATTGTTGGTGAACATAATTGCTGATAGTCAAATGATAGGTGGTAGATGTGTGTGTGTGTGTGTCATGTGCCTGGTGTTTTCTGGTTCAACCCTTTAGCACAAATCCCCCTCCCTTAACCGTTCACGAGATGACAAAATTTTAGCCTTGTTGAAATTAAAAGCATTTGCAGATGGCAATTTTAATGTGGCTCAAATGGTGCAATTTTTCTTGATAGGGTAGAATACATTGTGGAAAAAGGAGAAAATGCTTGTTACCAGCATTTTCTCCTTTTCCCACAGTGTTTTCAAAAGGCTTCTTCCCCAGGGTCGTTAAAAGGCGGCATTGTGTGGTAAAGGGTTAAACGAACCTTAGGAAAAAGGCTTTTTAAAACATTGTGTGAAAGGAGAAAATGCTTGTTACCAGCATTTTCTCCTTTTACCAAAATGTTTTCTATCCTTTCATAGACATACTCCATATTGGTATAACTTCAGCTAAATTTAGTTTGTCATCTGAAAATGGTTTGAAAGTGATCCAGTCTAAAATCATGTCATGGTAATTAGGTTAACTCTGAAACTAACTAGGAAACTATAGATTATGTAAACTAGAAGCATTTACAAACAGCAAATTAAATGTGAATTCAATGATGAAAGTTGTCTTTCAGATGTTGGAAAATGTGTGTAAAACAGAGAAAATGCCGATTGCCAGCATTTTGTTCTTTTTCCATAATTAATGTTTTCAAAGGCATTTTTCCTTGGATCATAAAGTGGGGGATTGTTTCGTAATGGGTGAAATATGAATTTTGCCTCTCCTGTAGAAGACAATTTTCTTTGCAGAAATATCCTGAATAGTAATTGGTCGACCCTTTAAGGATAAACCTAGTTTTTTAACAACCCCATAAAAATATCGTAGATAAATGAGAAAATGCCAGTTACCAGCGTTTTCTCATTTTTCCATATCAAATTCTACCCGTTCAGTGACGATTTCAGTCCTATCATTTTGTGCTACATTTTATTTGTTGTCTGCAAATGTCCCCAACTTTGAACAGTCTAAAGTTTTGTTGTCTTGTATATAGATAAGCCTGCTAAGGTGGGTTAACAAAAAGTAGCTTTTAACAAATACTGGTAATAGTAATATTTCTTAGAAACACAGTCTTGATATAGGTATTTTTTTCTATGAAAAATTAATCCTTAACCAAACAATCTTGTATTTTAACAACCTTGAGGATTAAGCCAATTGAAAATATTGTTGGATGAGGAGAAAATGCTTGCAACAATATTTTGTATCCTATCAAAGACAAATTTCACCATTTGAGCAATATTTAATTTGTCTTCTGCAAATGCTTCCAGTTTGGACCAGTCTAGAAATTTGTCATTTTGTGAAGAGTTTACCTTCTGTAAATATGCTACTTAAACTCTTTACCACACAATCCAGACTTTTTACAAACCCTGAGGAAGGAGCTTTTTGAAAATATTGTGGGAAAAGGAGAAAATGCTGGTAACCAGCATTTTCTCCTTTTCCCACAATGTTTTCTACCCTTCCCAAAACAAATTTAAATTTAAAAGTTGAATTTATCCTGTCACCTGCAACTGCTTTCAATTTCAACCAGCCTAAAATTTTACAGTTTGGTAAAGAGTTAAACAACATGAACACATTAAAAAGTTACAGGCAAAAGGAGACATTTCTAGCGATGAGCAGTTTACCCTTACACCTCCATGTTTTCAAAAAGGTTTCCTGATACAAAAAAGTTGTATGTGAGAGTTGAATTGCACAAAACAGTCCTGTGTTTTAATGACCCGAAGAAAGAAGGCTTTTGAAAGCATTGTAGTAAATGGAAAAAACTGCTGGTAACCAGCATTTTTTTCCTTTTCCCACAATGTTTTCTGTCCTTTCAGAGACAAGTTTCATCATTTGAGCCACATTAATTTGTCATCTGCTTCAATTTGGACCAGTCCAAATTTTGTCATGTGGTAAAGAGTTACTGGGTTAAATACTGGAAAATCGTATGGGAAAATGTCACACATATGATTGGATCAATGATTATACAGGGTGATAATGAAACAGAACAGGAATTCAAGTCTGCCTTGGTGAGTTTTTGAAATTTATGAGTAACAAGAACAGTTATTGGGATATGAATGGTCCAGGCTTAAAATTTAAATGCTCTATACCATAATTCATAGACTTATTTTGCACATATTAATTATACTATGGGCCTTATATGTTAATTATGCACATTAGTACTGTTTCCTCATTAGTAAGAAATTTCCTCTTCAGAATTAATTCTAAGTATTGTTTCTAGCATAAGAAGACAAGTTTATTACCTATCCCTTTACCAGACGACAAAAGTTGGGATTTGTCAAATTTTAACTCTTTCCCAAACGACAAATTTTGGACTGGTCCAGATTGAAAGAGTTTGCAGACGACAATTTAAAATTTGATGAAAATGGCAGAAAATTCTCAAAAAGGGTAGAAAACACTGTGGGAAAAGGAGAAATTGCTCGTTACTAGCAATTTCTCCTTTTCCCACAGTGTTTTCAAAAGACTTGTACTGCAGACATGTGAAAACCAGGGCTTGTTTGGGAAAGGGTTAAAGCATTTGCAGACAACAAATAAATTGTGGCTCAAATGATGGAATTATGAGTGAAAGCACAGAAAACATTGTCTGAAAAGGAGAAAATGTTGGTTGCCAGCATTTTGTCATTTTCCCACAATGTTTACCAAAGCCTTCTCCGTTAAGAGTCACTAAAACTCTGGATTGTTTGCTAAAGGGTTAATCAAACTTGGAGACAGTGTAGATTCAAGATTAGACTCCTCAGACATTGCAATATTTACAATCAGTTCTATAGTATATCATGTACATCTGATCACTTATATATTTTGTTAACAAAGTCTATAAATCTAAGAAGTAATCTTGAAACATTACATACTGAACATAATGTAATAGCTCTGTCTTTGTATCTTTTTTTTTTTCTTAACCCTTTAACAGACGTCAAACCTTTAAAATTGTCCATATTGAAAGCATTTTTAGACAACAATTGAATGTACATGTAATTCAGATGATGTTTTAACAACTCTCAGGAAAAAGCCTTTTGAAAACATTATTTGAAAAGAAGGAAACATTGGTAACCAGCATTTACTGACTTTCCCATGTTACTACTTTTTCAAAGACAAAGTCCAACATTTGATTTGTTGTCTGCATACCGTTTAAATTTGGACCAGTCCAAAAATTTGTTGTTTGTTAAAGAGTTATTAAGGTTCTAGGACAAATTTCATACAAGGAATCGTAGGGTACTAAATTGTTCTGATACAAATTTTCTGGGTAGGAGTTGTCCTGTCACCCTTATACAGTAGTTAACCCTTTCCCAAATGAAAAATTTTGGACTGGTCTAAATTGAAAGAGTTTGCAGATGACAATTTTAAATTTAATGAAAATGGCAGAAAGTTACCAAAAAGGGTAGAAACACTGTGGGAAAAGGAGAAATTGCTTGTTATGAGCAATTTCTCCTTTTCCCACAGTATTTTCAAGAGACTTGTACTGCAGACACGTGAAAACCAGGGCTTGTTTGGGAAAGGGTTAATGCACTTTGATTTTTTTTTCTGGTCTCTGGTCCGGTGATAAAGCAACTTGTTGGAAACTATTCATCCACCTTTGATGGTCGCAATTTTCAATTACTTTTCAGAGCAAAACACTAACTCTCAGGGTGTGTCATGTCAGAAAGTCACAGTTAGTTTTAAAATCCTTACCAGACAACAAAATTTTAGACTGTTCCAAATTGAAAACATCTGTAGATGACAAATGTTGGGTGAATTATGAAATATGTCTGTGAATGGGTAGAAAACATTGTGAGAAGAGGAAAAAAAATGCTGGATACCAACATTTTCTCCTTTTTCCACAATGTTTTGAAGTATTTTTCCTTGGGGTCGTTAAAATTTGGGATTGTGTGGTAAAGGGTTAAAAGTTAGCTTAGCACACCCTCCAGCAAGATGAATCTCATGTGTCTCTTTTAAAATTTGTTGTATACTGGATTGCAGGACAATGTGACTGTTGGCCCCTTGCTTTTGATTGATCAATAATTAACTTGTATAGTACATGTATTTTGATGAAAACACCATTTAACCCTTTTCCAAACAACTAATTGTTGACTCTTCCAAAATGAAATTCACTGCAGATTTGGAATTAGCACAAATGAGGTGCATTTTTCTTGGGATTGAAAATACTGCGGGAAATGGAGAAAATACTGGTTACCAGCATTTTCTTCGTGGAATGTTTTCAAAAGCCTTCTTCCTCACAGTTGTTAAAACTCATGTGGTTGTGTGGTAAAGGGTTAAATTGAGTCTAGTATTTTCTGGATGCATGAATTTGCATGAAGTATTGTCTCATATGGTACTGCTGCTATCTAAATGAGCCATGCTCTGATAAAGTAGGGTTTAACCCTTTACCAGACGACAAATTTTTAGCCTTGTCGAAATTGAAAGCATTTGCAGACGACAATTTCATTGTGGCTCAAATGGTACAATTTTCTCTTGATACGGTAGAAAACATCGTGGGAAAAGGAGAAAATGCTGGTTACTAGCATTTTCTCCTTTTCCCACAATGTTTTCAAAAGGCTTCTTTCCCAGGGGCATTAAAAGGCGGCATTGTGCGGTAAAGGGTTAAGTCTTTACTACCAGATAACAGTATTTTAGACTTTTCCATATTGAGTCTTTGATGGGGTAGAAAACATTGTGGGAAAATTAGAAAATTCTGGTTATCACCATCTTCTCCTTTTCTCACAATGTGTTCAAAAGGCTTTTGTCTCAGGTGGATAAACTTGGGATTGTGTGGTAAAGGGTTAATGCATCTTCATGATATATTGTGTTGTATTGCAAGTGATCACATGCAGAAACTTTACCAAAAGCATAATGTACATAGGTCAGCCTTTGCAGTCCGCCCAGGCTGCTGACTGCGCAGGCTGACCTGGGCTGATATATGTACTTTTTGCAGATGCATTAAACCCCCTTTTTCACATAGCATGATACAAATATAATGTGCATGATGGGTTAGATATACTACTTTGTGTTTTAGATGATTGTAATCCTTTATCAAACAATCCCATGTTTTAATAGCCGAGCCCTGGTAACACTGTTGGTAGCATTTAGGACTTGAGAACAGGGGATATTTTGTTGGAATCCCTAGCTTGGTGAATTTCTTTCCTTGGATTGATGATAGTCATTGTGACAAGATATGTTCCTTTCTCACCGCTGATCATTGTTTTGATTCAATGGTTATGTGGGAAGAATATTGTGCCAAGTACTGGCAATAGAAACTCCTGCGGAAAGCATGGATAGGTGGACTGGCTGCCACAATATAACTGAAATAATGTTGGAAATGGCCTCAAACACCATACAATCAATCAAGCAACCATATTATAATGTTAAAAACATCATGTGGGAAAAGGAGAAAACACTGAGACATTTAACCCTTTCCCAAACAACCCCTGGTTTTCACGTGTCTGCAGTACAAGTCTTTTGAAAACACTGTGGGAAGAGGAGAAATTGCTCGTAACGAGCAATTTCTCCCTTTCCCACAGTGTTATCTACCTGTTTTGAGACCTTTCTGCCATTTTCATCAAATTTTAAATTGTCTTCTGCAAACTCTTTCAATTTGGACCAGTCTAAAATTTGTCGTTTGGGAAAGGGTTAAAAAAACCATATACCAAACAATTACATGTACATGGTTGGACAACTCTGAAGAACTTCAAGAAGAAGCCTTTTGAATACATTTTAGGAAAAGGTTAAAATGGTGGTAACCAGCATAATTCAATTCCATGTGCATGTATGTGTTAAGAATTTCTGTTTTCATCTCCATCAGAAGATATATGATTAACCTTTTACCAAACAGTCCATGTTTTCACTACCCTGAGAGAGATGCTTTCGGGAAACATTGTGGGAAATGGAGAAAATGCTGGTATCCAGCATTTTTTCCTATGCCCACAATGTTTTCTACCTTATCAAAGAAGTTATATTGATTTTTTTTGTACATCTTTAAGATTTACTGCCTGCAGATGCTCTCAATTTGGAAGAGTCTAAAATTTGTCATCTGGGAAAGGGTAAATCCATGAGGTACCAGGTACTTACTTAGCTTTTGTTGACAATATAGTCCAAGATCAGACTGCACATAACATGCATGTAGCCGTACTTTTTGCCTTCAACCAACCTTCTCTCTGATTGTTATTCTGACAAAAAGTCTTAAAATAATGATATTGAAGAAATGGAGGTCTTACAGTAAGACTGCAAATACCAATCTTATTTAATCTTTTACCGCACAACAATTTTAAACAAGTCCAAGTTGAAAGCATTAGCAGAGGACAAATCAATTTTCAACGGAGGGGTCATGACAGATTTTCTAACATATTGACCCTATGATCCAGGTATCCAGGTAAACATGGTTCAAAAGATAGAATTAGTCTTTGAAGGAGCAAAAAACATAACAGAAAAAAGAGAATATGCTGGTTACAAGTATTTTCTCCTATTCCCACAATATTTTCTAAAGCCTTCTCTCCAGGGATTTTTATCTGGATATTGTTCTGTAAAGGTTTATACTAATTTATGATTGAAGAATAAAGAAGTGAATGTTACTTACCTTTTCATACATTTGCCACCATCATTGCTGTTTGTATGTTTACAGAGTTTAGCTGGTCACACTACTCCTGTGGAAGCAGTCAGATTTGGGCATAATGAAGAAATGGTTGTTGCTGGCTCCATGTCAGGGGCTCTCAAAATCTGGGATCTAGAGGAGGCAAAAAGTAAGGATGCTTGTGTAACTTATGTTTGAACTTTGAGAACAACGAAACCAGACCTCCAGATAAAAAGGGAGTGATAGTACATGTATTCTAAATCCATTATATCTCTTCCAAACCCTATGTTGTGGGTACTCATTAGAATCGCCTCATTGAGACGATTCTAATGAGTACCCATAATGTAGGGTTTAGTGGAAAGTGATTATTATTTCCAATTTTGAAATCAAAATCACTCCCTCTATCTGGAGCTCTGATGTAACTGATGAATAAATTTCTCATTGTTTACAGAAGTCAAGTTTGGATTAGTGGTAGAGTTGTAGGGTTTGAAACTCTGAGGTCCACAGCAATCAATCCTCAGTTTTAATGATCCTGAGGAAAATGGCTTTTGAAATCATTGTGGGAAATAGAGAATATGCTAGTAAACACAATCTTTACTACCCTTTTTACTACCCTATCACAGAAAGTCTCATTATTTGAGATACATTTAATATGTTGTCTGCAAATACTTCCCATTTCAAATTCAAAGCTGTTGCAGATGACAAATAAAATTTTGCACAATAGACGAAACCTGATCCTAATAGGGAAGAAAACACTTTGAGAAAAGGAGAAAATGCTGGTTACAAGCATTTTCTTCTTGTCTCACAATGTTTTCAGAAGGGTTTTCCCTTCAGGGTTGTTAACCGTTAAAGCGCCTTTCACGATTATATTTGCCTTTGCGGCCAGTGTAGATCAAGATCAGGCTGCACAAAATGTGCAGCCTGATCTTTGATCTACACTGTCCGCTTTGCCGAGACACTAGACATGAAAAGTGACCACAAAATTGCAATTATCTTGGTGTTATTCTAGACTGAAAATGTCAATTGGGTTTATTGGGGGCTTTAAGGGTTAAAACGATATGACCGAAGCTATTAAAATGGCCTTGAACTTCGATGCAAAGAAACATATATTTTTCCTCAGTACAGGTTGATTGCTTGATACTGTGGCAGGCTTTACTGTACAACATGGATGTCTTGTATATTTTTCAGTCTTGAGGACTTTGACAGGTCATAAATCAAGTATTAAAACTTTAGACTTTCATCCGTATGGAGACTATGCTGCATCAGGATCTGTGGATTGCAATATAAAAGTAAGTGTGGTATATAACTGTGCTGTGTCTTTGGTGTTATTGTGTACCACTTCACCTCCTGATTGTTTCCTAGTAATCCTACAAATATTTGTACAGATCCTTGTTGGGCCATGCTCTGCCTGATAGGTCAGCCTTGAATATCAGGTCTTGAAACCTGAGGATTGTTTGTACGATTACCAGCTTGACCTAATTCTCTTCTAGGATTGATGATATTATGATTGCAATGGGGTCCATTCCTCTCTCACTGCTGAATACTGTTTTCACAATGTTTATGTGGGAAGTAGTCAGTGGCTTGTAAAGAATGTAATAGTATTGCGAAGTACTGATATTAGGAAACTCCAGGAAAGTATGTATAGGTGTACTTGCAGCAGCAATAGAATTGAAAGTTGAAAGTTGAAAATGACATAAAACACCCAACAGACAAACAACTCACTGTTCATAGGTTTTATGGGCCCCTTTGTCCTTGACAGCACAAAAGACTGTACTTTTCACACCTTGACTTTGAAAGCAGGTCATAATTAGAGTATTAAAACTTTCTTTTTCATCATTCTTGAGACTGTGCTGCATTAGGATCAAAGGATTGTGTAAAACTATGTGGGATCTAGCTTCAAGAGTTGGATCTATAGACAGAATTATGCTTTTCCATTAAGTACCTGTAAATTCCTGAAGCAAAACTGATTCACATTCATGGGAAAACAATCTCTACAAATCTTATTAATCACTCTTAACACTTTTCCACACAATCCTAAGCTTTGACAGCCCTAAGAAGGAAGGCTTTTGAAAACTTTATGGGAAAAGGAGAAAATGCTGGCTTCCCGATATGTTTTCTACCTTTTCAAAGACAAATACCATCATTTGTAAAAAAAAAAATGTTGCCTGTAAAGCCTTTTTCTCAGGGTCGATAAAACTTGGTATTGTGTGGTAATTGAGTGATAGTAACGCTGTTTGTTACCATGTATTATTTCTTTTGTGTATTTATTTAGCTGTGGGACATCAGGAGAAAAGGTTGTATATACACATATAAAGGACATATGAACGCTGTGAACAATCTCAAGTTTAGTCCCGATGGGAGATGGATTGCTTCTGCTGGCGAAGATGGATTAATTAAGGTAGGCAGATTTTTATTCTTTAGAGTGCCAAACAAAATCAAAATATTTAGTCACACAAAAAAAAGTCCCAATAATTGCCATTTCAGAGCTGCTATTTGCAATATAGTCTGGTAGTATAGATCCAAGATCAGACTGCATGTTTTGTGCAGTCTGATCTTGATATACACTGTCAACAAAAGCAACTATAGTTGTGACAGGTGCTTTAAGGGCTGTTAAAGAGAATGTCAAGAAATACTTCCAAAATTGAAAGCATTTGAAGACGACAATGTAATTGTGGTTCACACGATGAAATTGTCTATTAAAAGGTAAAAAAACATTGTGGACAAAGAGGAACATTTTTCTTCCTCAGTATTGTTGAAACGCAGGATTGTTTGCTAAATGGCCAAAGAATGTGTAAACTGCTAAGTGAATCAAATGGATATTTTGTCAGTCATAAAAAGACCCAAAACATTCTCAGATGCAAGACATCTTCTATGCAGTCTGATCTTGGTCTACATTGTCTGCAAAAGCATATAATTTGTTGTAAGCATACTATTTAAGCCTATGCCACATGACAAAATTTAGACTTGTCCAAACCTAAAGCTCTTGCAGATGACAAATGTAGGTCACCTAATGGAAGTTGTCTTTGGTAGGCTAAAAACATTGCAAGAAAAGGAGAAAATGCTGTTTATCAGCTTTTTCTCCTTTTCCCACAATGTTTTCAAAAGTTGGGACTGTACTGTAAGAGAAATTAAGGAATAAATCCTTAAAATGAAAAAAATTTAATAGTAAATAATTATGACTTCCATGTTTAACTCAGATCTGGGATTTAACAGCTGGTAAACTGTTGACTGACATGAAACTACACACTGCTGGTGTAAACGTAGTTGAATTCCATCCAAATGAGCTACTCTTGGCCTCAGGGAGTGCTGACAAGTAAGTGAATAAATTAGTTGTCACTGTAATTTGAGGTAACTCAAGCTCAAATTTTGTGAATTACAGTAAAATCTGTCCTTGTGGCCACCTGTATTACAGAAGCAATTGTATTGACTTTATACAGGACAAATTTGTAGACTTGTCAAAATTGAAAGCATTTGCAGAATACAATTTAGATGTGGCTTGAATGATGGAATTTCTCTTTAATAGGGTAGAAAACATTGTGGGAAAAGGAGAAAATGCTGGTTTCCAGCATTTTCTTATATTCCCACAATGTTTTTAAAAGGTGTAGTTAAAACAAGGGATACTGTGGTAAATAGTTCAGTCCTTTTACAAGTGACAAACATGTAAACACTTAGAGAAGGAAACACTCTTTCTGAACTGTATTGAAAGTTTGATGGGAAGAAGAGCAGTGTTATTTTACAACCAACTGCTCCTTTTTCCACAATGTTTCAACATTGTCTACACTAAGGTCTTCTTTGTATAATTACAGGCAAATGTGAAAGACTTGACAGTATTTTTCAAAGAATATAAACAATTTTTTTTCTTCTTTGTTTTTGAGAATCAACACAATTGTTCTTTTTTTTATTCTTTTTGGTGCCTGGCTCATAGTTAATCTGCTAATTCACGTGGTTAAAGTTGTTCAATTGGGTTTGTAGACGATTCCTATTTTTGGTTAATTAATCCTTTATCAAACCATCCTGTGTAATCAGAACCTGGGAAAAGGAGAATATTGGTAAACAGCATTTTCTCATTTTGTGCAATGTTGTGAACCCTTTGAAAGACAAATATGAAGAGCCACATTTATAATCTGTCATCTGCACACACTTTTAATTTCGATAAGACTAAAGTTTTGTCTATCAGTTGAGTTAACATAGTTTACTATCATTTACAGAACTGTAAAGTTTTGGGATTTAGAGACCTTCCAGATGGTCAGTAGTACGGAAATGGATGCTAATCCAGTGAGGTAAACTTTCTTTTATTGCTGCAACTTTTAACTAGAAGAGTGCGTTTTGACTTTTTAAGACACTGTGACAGGAAAAAGATCTTGTTTATTAGTCCCGTACCGGCGAAGCCGAAGGGGACTTTAGGTTTGCACTCCGTCCGACCATCTGTCCACCCATCCGTCTGTCCATCTGTCTGTCTGTCTGGCAATTCAGTTTTCCGGACCTTTTTTCTAAATGCTCGTACATATTGAGCTGAGTTTTCATGTGTAAATCACCCACCATCACTTACAAAGTTCGACTTTCCTTCCGGTCCACTGGTTTTTCACCGATTTACGGGCCTTGGACTTACAAAATTTCACTGATAAATCAGTTTTCCGGACTTTTTTCCTAAACGCTGGTAGGTATTGATCTCAGATTTGCTGTGTAACTCAACCACCATGACTTACAGATCAAGTTCGACTGTCGTTCCGGTGCACTGGTTTTTCACGGATTTACGGGCCTTGGACTTACAAAATTTCACTGATAAATCAGTTTTCCGAACTATTTTCCTAAACGCTGGTAGGTATTGATCTCAGATTTGCTGTGTAACTCAACCATCATGACTTACAGATCAAGTTCGACTTTCGTTCCGGTCCACTGGTTTTTCACAAATTTACGGGCCTTGGACTTACAAAACTCACTGATAAATCAGTTTTCCGGACTTTTTTTTTCTAAATGCTGGTAGATATTCACCTGACTTTTGCTGTGTAAGTCAACCACCATTACTTACAGATCAAGCTCGAGTTTCATTCCGGTCCAATGGTTTTTCACGAATTTACGGGTCTTGGACTTACAAAATTTCACTGATAAATCAGTTTTCCGGACTTTTTTTAGCTCACCTGAGCACAAAGTGCTCATGGTGAGCTATTGTGATCGTGCTGTGTCCGTCGTGCGTCGTCTGTCGTCAACTTTTTACCTTGTGTACGCTCTAGAGGCCACATTTTCAGTCCGATCATCATGAAACTTGGTCAGAATGTTTGTCATGATAAAATCTCGGACGAGTTCGAAATTGGGTCATGTGGGGTCAAAAACTAGGTCAGTAGGTCAAATCTTAGAAAAACCATGTGTACACTCTAGAGGCCACATTTTCAGTCCGATCTGCATGAAACTTGGTCAAAATGTTTGTCTCTTTATAAAATCTCGGACGAGTTCGAAATTGGGTCACGTGGGGTCAAAAACTAGGTCACTAGGTCAAATCTTAGAAAAACCTTGTGTACGCTCTAGAGGCCACATTTTCAACCAGATACTTGTGAAATGTGGTCAGAATTTTTGTCTTGATAAAATCTCGGAGGAGTTCGAAATTGGGTCACGTGGGGTCAAAAACTAGGTCACTAGGTCAAATCTTAGAAAAACCTTGTGTACGCTCTAGAGGCCACATTTTCAGCCAGATACTTGTGAAATGTGGTCAGAATTTTTGTCTTGATAAAATCTCGGACGAGTTCGAAATTGGGTCATGTGGGGTCAAAAACTAGGTCACTAGGTCAAATCTTAGAAAAACCTTGTGTACGCTCTAGAGGCCACATTTTCAGTCCAATCTTCATGAAACTTGGTTAGAATGTTTGTCTTGATAAAATCTCAGACGAGTTCGAAATTGGGTCATGTGGGGTCAAAAACTAGGTCACTAGGTCAAATCTTAGAAAAACCTTGTGTATGCTCTAGAGGCCACATTTTCAGTCCGATCTTCATGAAACTTGGTCAGAATGTTTGTCTTGATAAAATCTCGGACGAGTTCGAAATTGGGTCATGTGGGGTCAAAAACTAGGTCACTAGGTCAAATCTTAGAAAAACCTTGTGTATGCTCTAGAGGCCACATTTTCAGTCCGATCCTCATGAAACTTGGTCAGAATGTTTGTCTTGATGAAATCTCAGACGAGTTCGAAATTGGGTCATGTGGGGTCAAAAACTAGGTCACTAGGTCAAATCTTAGAAAAACCTTGTGTATGCTCTAGAGGCCACATTTTCAGTCCGATCTTCATGAAACTTGGTCAGAATGTTTGTCTGGATAAAATCTGGGGCGAGTTCGAAATTGGGTCACATGGGGTCAAAAACTAGGTCACTAGGTCAAATCTTAGAAAAACCTTGTGTACGCTCTAGAGGCCATATTTTCAACCAGATACTTGTGAAATTTGGTCAGAATGTTTGTCTTGATAAAATATCGCACGAGTTTGAAATTGCGTCATATGGGGGTCAAAAACTAGGTGACTAGGTCAAATCTTAGAAAAACCTTGTGTACGCTCTAGAGGCCACATTTTCAGTCCGATCTTCATGAAACTTGGTCAGAATGTTTGTCTTGATAAAATCTCGGACGAGTTTGAAATTGGGTCATGTGGGGTCAAAAACTAGGTCACTAGGTCAAATCTTAGAAAAACCGTGTGTACGCTGTAGAGGCCACATTTTCAGCCAGATACTTGTGAAATTTGGTCAGAATGTTTGTCTTGATAAAATATCGCACGAGTCGAAATTGGGTCATGTGGGGTCAAAAACTAGGTCACTAGATCAAATCTTAGAAAAACCTTGTGTACGCTCTAGAGGCCACATTTTCAGTCCGATCTTCATGAAACTTGGTCAGAATGTTTGTCTTGATAAAATCTCGGATGAGTTCGAAATTGGGTCATGTGGGGTCAAAAACTAGGTCACTAGGTCAAATCTTAGAAAAACCTTGTGTATGCTCTAGAGGCCACATTTTCAGCCAGATACTTGTGAAATTTGGTCAGAATGTTTGTCTTGATAAAATCTCAGACAAGTTTGAAATTGGGTCATGTGGGGTCAAAAACTAGGTCACTAGGTCAAATCTTAGAAAAACCTTGTGTACGCTCTAGAGGCCACATTTTCAGTCCGATCCTCATGAAACTTGGTCAGAATGTTTGTCTTGATAAAATCTCGGACAAGCACAAAATTGGGTCATGTGGGGTCAAAAGCTAGGTCACTAGGTCAGATCTTAGAAAAAACTTTAGTACGCTGTAGAGGCCACATTTTCAGTCCGATCCTCATGAAACTTGTTCAGAATCTGTCTTGATAAAATCTTGGACAAGTTTGAGAATAGGTCATGTGGGGTCAAAAACTAGTTCACTAGGTTAAATCTTAGAAAAACTTTGTGTATGCTCTAGAGGCCACATTTTCAGTCAGATACTTGTGAAATTTGGTCAAAATGTTTGTCTTGATAAAATCTCAGACGAGTTCGAAATTGGGTCATGTGGGGTGAAAAATTAGGTCACTAGGTCAAATCTTAGGAAAACATTGCATGCGCTCTAGACGCCACATTTTCAGTCAGATACTTGTGAAAGTTGATCAGAATGTTTGTCTTGATAAAATCTAGGATCAGTTTGAAATTGGGTCATGTTGGATCAAAAACTAGGTCAGTAGGTCAAATCTTAGGAAAACCTTGTGTGTGCTTTAGAGGCCACATTTTCAGTCAGATACTTGTGAAACTTGGTCAGAATATTTGTCTTGATAAAATCTCGCACAATTTAAAAAATGGGTCATGTGGGGTCAAAAACTAGGTCAGTAGGGCAAACCTTAGAAAAACCTTGGGTGAGCTCCAGAGGCCTCATTTTCAGTCAGATACTTGTGAAACTTGGTCAGAATGTTTGTCTTGAAAAAATTCGGACAAGTTTGAAATTGGATCATGTGGGGGCAAAAACTAGGTCACTAGGTCAAATTAAAGAAATGCCTTGTGGGTACTCTAGAGGCCACATTTTTTGCTCAATCGACTTGAAAATTGGTCATGATGTTTTTCTTAATTAAATCTCTTGAAATTGGGTCACCCAGAGTCATAAAGTAGGTCACTAGGTCAAATTAAAGAAATACCTTGTGGACACTCTAGAGGCCACATTTTTCGCTCAATTGACTTGAAAATTGGTCAAAACATTTGTCTTAAGTAAATCTTAGACGAGTTTGAAATTTGGTCACCTGGGGTCATTTTGCCTATTGGCTCAGGTGAGCGATCCAGGGCCATCATGGCCCTCTTGTTTCTAAATGCTGGTAGATATTCACCTGACTTTTGCTGTGTAAGTCAACCACCATTACTTACAGATCAAGTTGGAGTTTTGTCCCGCTCCACTGCTTTTTCACGCATTTACGGGTCTTGGACTTACAAAATTTCACTGATAAAACATTTTTCTGCACTTTTTTTCTAAACGCTGCTACATATAGAGCTGATTTTTGGTGTGTACATCAACCACCATGACTTACATATCAAGTTCGAGTTTTGTCCCGCTCCACTGCTTTTTGACGCATTTACGGGCCTTGGACTTAAAAAATTTCACTGATAAAACATTTTCCACACTTTTTTTCTAAACGCTGCTACATATAGAGCTGATTTTTTGTGTGTACATCAACCACCATGACTTACACATCAAGTTCGAGTTTTGTCCCGCTCCACTGCTTTTTGACGCATTTACAGGCCTTGGACTTTAAAAATTTCACTTACATGCCAGCGATACATATGGCCGGTAGGGGACTGTGTATTGCTATGCAATACTATCAGAATGCTTGTTTATCATACTGCTATCCCTATTATTCCTGGTTAAGTAATTATTAAGTTTAGTACCATATTTTTGAATCACACAAGTTTCAAAACCAGTTATCCTGATTTTTAGCTTGTCTGTTCGCAAAGAAAACATCAGGATATTGTCAGAGCCCTGGCTTTGTCTTCATTGTCCTCATCATGCAAAAACTTTTACATTTATAATATTTGTCATTACTGAGGATCAGAAGGGAAACCCATACAACAAGGGAAATTAACTGTCAGAAAAATTTTGACACTTTTATGCCTCCTTTTCAACCTAAAATTTGAGTTGGATTGCTTGGATTTGCTTGGATGATGTCTCGATATGTGACAAATGATGATTTCAAAATGAAATGAAACTTGAAGTACAGACATATGATGGATAGATGTAACCATCCATCCTCATTACTGCTCACCCACTTTATTTACCATTGAAAAGGAGCCATGCTCTGTGAAAAGGGGCTTATTGCATCTGCGAACAGTATCGATTCAGGTCAGCCTGCAAAGTCTGCCGAAACTTTTCGCTATCGGTCAATTTTCTGTATGTCAGTGGACCAGTCTATCTTATGATATAGTCATTTGTTAGACGAAATGGATTTTTATGGATCCCTGACTGTGTAACATCTTGCTTGGTATGATGCATCATGGAGATGCATTAAGCCCCCTTTTAACAGAGAGCATGGCTCAAATATTACAGATCCATCATGGCCATCAAGTGTCAGATATTACATGTTAGCCATGCTCGGTGAAAAGGGGGTTTAATGTATCTGCAAAAGGTATTGACCCAGGTCAATCTGCGCAGTCCACTCGGCCAGACCTGGGTCGAAACTTTTTGCTATCGGTCAATTTTCTGCCTGTCAGAGGACATCTGTACCTCATGATTCAGTCAGTTGTCAGATAAAATGGATTTAATGGATCCATAATCATGTAATAAATAGCTTGGTATAATGCATCACAGCAGTGCATTAAACCCCCTTTCACAAGAGTGCTGCTCATGTATTGGTGCCCCGCGCCCCCCCCCCCTTGAAATTGCAACAGTTGATCTTTTTATCCACTGACTGAAAATATCTCTAATTGATAAGAGTGGTAAATGGCTTATTGATACATTTATTTACACCATTTGTCTTATTTTCTGTGTGTTGGTGTAGGTGTGTATATTTCAATCCTGATGGTTCCTGTTTGTATTCTGGTGTAAAAGACTTCCTGAAGGTGTATGGCTGGGAGCCAGCCCAGTGTTTTGATTCAGTTCCCCTCGCATGGGGAGATGTGGCAGATATAACATCTGCCCAGAGTCAGCTAGTGAGTAAAATTTGTTGTTACAGTCTGTTGTCTTACCTGTCTTTATTCAACAAGTTTGTTTGATGTGCAGCAGTTTTCTATATCAATTTAGTTATATCCCAGTAGCCAGTGTACCTAACCATAGTTTTAAGGAGTTTCTATTACCAGTACTTGGCACAATAGTCTTTAAAAGCTGCTGGCAGCTTTCCCACATGAACATTTTCAAAACCAGTTTCGGCAGTATAAGAGGAATGAATCTTGCCCCCAAGGAGTATAAACAATACTCGGAAAAGATTTTGCTGGGTTGGATATCAAAACTGGAAAACCATGGGCTTTAACCCTTTACCATACAATCCCTAGTTTTAACAGCCCTGGGACGGAAAGATTCTCAAAAAATATTGTGGGAAAAAGAGAACATGCTTATAACAAGCATTACCTTCTTTTCCTACAATGTTTTGTACTCTTTCCAGAAGGGATGTCATTATTTGGATCACATTCAATTTGTTGTCTGCAACTACTTTGGGGCCCGCCCAAGTTGCTCAGTGGTTAGTGTATCTGACTCGTGACCTGGTGGTTGCGAGTGTGATACCCAGTTCAGGCAAACTTTCTTTCCGGCATTTTTTTGACTCTCACCTCTGGTTAAAGATTAAGCCCAGTATGTTAAGGACTGAGCTACCAAACTTGGCTGGTTCAACTAGCACAGAAAGGAAAAAGTATTTCAATGTGGATAAGAGCTGTAGTTGAAGTATATCTAGTGAAATGCCAGATGCCCTCGTCAGTTTGCCCAATAGCTAGGTAATTTTATCATATGTAGTCACATCGGTATCTGGGGCCCTATTCACCTGGGGGTCCTACTTGTCCCATTTATGAAGTGTCAGATTTTCAGTTCTGCGGCACAGTGTTTGATCCTCACTCATAGCACTGGGTTTTTCATGGGAGTGTCCTTGGGCAAGTCACTTCAGGGCCCTAGCAATGTTCTGGTAAAATCAAAGACACACATTATTAAGCAACCTGTTGAAGAGATATGACAGAAGTAATATTGAAAGTGACATAAAAAAGTATTTAATCAAATTTTAATGATCCTGAAGGAAATAGCTTTTTAAAATATTGCCAAAAAAAGAGAACATGGAGATAGATTCTGGAAACATTGTGGGAGAAGAAAATGCTGGTAACTACCATTTCCTTTTCCGACTATCTTTTGTACCCTCTCACTTACAAATCACAAAATTTGAGCAACTTTAAATTTGTTGTTTGCAAAATTTAATGCTTTCAATGCAGACGAGTCTAAAATTTTGTCGATTGGTAAAGATTTGATGTCAGGGGCTTTGAACGCATGATATTTTACAGAACTGCTTAGCTTTTTACCAGAGGACAAAATTCTACACATACCTTTATTGACAGCATGCAAAAGACATACATATGGCTTGAATGATCGAATTTGTATCAGAAAGGGTAGGAAACATATTGGGAAGAGAGAAAATGCTGGTAACCAACATTTTCTCTTTTTCCCACAATGCTTTCAAAAGCATTCTTCATTAGCTTTATTTGAAGCAAAGAATTTTTTGAGAGTTAACCCTTTACCACATGATCCCAAGTTTTTATGACTCCCAGAGAAATGGACTTCTGAAAACATTGTGGGAAAAGGAGAAAATGCTGGTAACCAGCATTTTCTCCTTTTCCAACAATGTTTTCTACCCAAAAACAAATTTCAATTTTTGAGACACATTTATTTTGTCGTCTGCAAATGCTTTAAATTTGGACAAGTCTAAAATTTTGTCATGTGGTAAAGAGTTAAACACCAAGCTAATGAATGCATGTTACCTATTTTACAGATTGCTGCCTCCTTTTCCAAAACTAATGTCTCCACATATGTAGTAGATCTGAAGAGAATAAGTCCACATGGTGGTGTTCCACATGAAGAGGGTGGAGGTCAACCAACAAGTCCAGCCTTAACAAGGTATTTGTCAAGTTCAGGTCAAGTATAACATGTGCAGTACTCCAGGAAAAGGGGTTTTAATGCATCTCAGTGATGAGGCAGACTGGACCTTTGATATGCAGAAAATTTACCAATAGCAAAAAGTTTCAAGTCAGGAACAACTTTTTGGCACTTTCTGAACTTCCCAGCAGGGTACCTTTTTACTAACAATTCATAAAATTTTGCATAAGAATTACTGTGACTTTACGCCTACTTTAAGATTTACAAAATTTTTAAATCTGTTTTGCTAAACTTTTGTTACTTTGTGAATTTGCTTAACCCTTACCAAACGACAAAATTTTAGCCTGGTCCAAATTGAAAGCATTTGCAGACGACAAAGGTGTCCCAAATGATGAAATTTGTCATTGATAGGTTAGAAAACATTGTGGGAAAAGGAGAAAGTGCTGGTTACCAGGATTTTCTCCTTTTCCCACAATGTTTTCAAAAGGCTTCTTTCTCAGGGTCGTTAAAAGTCGGGATTGTGTGGTAAAGGGTTAACTAAGTATTTCTGTAACTCTTTAATCAAAGGCAGATACAGTAGGTCATGTACACTTGTAGCCTATGCAAACATTGTATGCCTTTCAATTACACTGTAATTCTCGTGTTGTGTCTCATCTGATATGTCATGTGGTCTGCCAAAAATGTGACGGAAAATGAAGGTTTCATTACCCTTTCTTCTCTTTTTGTACCATTTTTGATAATTACCAGAAAATAAAGGGTAAATTAGGTATAAAATAAATAGAATAATCAGCTTACTGTGTGTGATATTAAAAGTGTATCACTCGACTTGGGGTGTGATGTGGTTGAAAAAGAATCATCCAAAAAATTGTTGATGTATTGTCATAGCGCTGTCGTCTTGACAATGGTGTCATCATAGTGAAAAAACTTTGACATTCTGTCATACTTCATATTTCTGTTCTTACCAAAGATTTTGACTTTGAACTAGGGCTAGTGGTTTAATATTAAAAGGTGAACCCACGTGACACTCTTTTTCATTGTTTGATATGCAGTTCTGTCTATGTACTGAAGTATTTCTCCCTAACACATTATTTGATGTTTCCTTTTTGTAGTAGTCACGGTAGCAGAAAGAACTATTTAACAGATAGACCTCCCACCCAGTCATCAAGACAAGCCAGGTATTTACATCAGTATCTAATGCAGTTACATGCATCCTTAATGCTTTACTACACAATTCCAAGTTTTAACAACCTTTAAGAAGATGGCTTTTGAAAACATTGTGGGAAGAGGAGAAAATGCTGGTAAGTCGCATTTTCTCCTTTCCCCACAATGTTTTCTACCCAATCAGAACAGAAATCATCATTTGAGGTACATTTAATTTGTTGTCTGCAAATGCTTTCAAGTTGATTGCATCCAAAATGTTGTTGTTTGGTAAAGAGTTAATGCTTTGCAACCAGCCTTAGTACATGGGTTTGTCCATAGTTATCTTTGTGATGACAGTAGAATGATGATAGTGCAGAGGTCAAAGCATTAGCCTCTTACACCAAAGTTGCTGGGTTCAAATCCCATGAGGAATGGAGTCTACCATTGGAACTGCCCACATCATGGTGCAAGTACTGGCTAAGATTTTCAGGATGCAATCACCAAGCCACGGTATTGCAGTCGGTAGCATACAGAAGTTGAGAACAGGGGTCGCTGGTTTGAATCCCCAGCTCTGCCAATTTCTTTCCAAGGATTGATGATAGTCATTGCAACAGGGTTCATTCCTATGTCACTGCTGATCATTGTTTTGACAATAGTTATGCGGAAAACAGCCAGTGGCTTGGGAAGAATATTGTGAGAAGTGCTAGTAAAAGAAACTCCAGGAAAGCATGGATAGATGCACTGGCCACAGCAATATAAATGAAATAATGTTAAAAACAGCGTAAAACACTATACAATCAATCGGTCAACCAGGATGCAATTATCGAGACTGATTAATGTTAGTTGTAAGAAATTGTTGCACAATAGATGTAAAATGAACAAGATCAAACTAAGATGAAAGTTTGAGAAAAAATATAGCAACATCAACACAATTCTAATTCATACCCACAACATAAATGCTAGATATTGAAATATGTTGTAAGAAGAAGAATATCCGGTCTGATCCAAGTCTCTGTTAACACAGTATTCCGAAAGAGGATTTATCTGAGCCTCCAAGCAGTTCTAGTCCCGACCAAGAAGATAAGGAATCTGTTGCTGACATCCAAGATCCGACAGATTATCAAGAAATTTTCCAACCTAGAAAGCGATTGGGTAAGTAGACTTTCGTTTGACTGTAAATCATAAATTGGTATTTTGCAACTCAACATGATGCAGTTTTTAACTGTCTTCCGAACAACACAATATAGATTTGTCCATATTAAAGATATTTGCAGAGGACAAATTTAATGTTGATCAAATGAATTTGATTTGTATTTAAAAATGTTGGAAACAAACATGGAGTCTGATCTTTAACCTACACTGTCTGCTGTGCTGAGACATTCTGGACAGGAACAACCTTGAAATTGCTGTCATTAGGTCTTATTTGTAGACTGCTTGGTTTATTTGGCTCCCTTAGGGTTAACTTTCATAGAGCTAGATAAACCAATCAGTTCATCATTTTCAAGACCTAAAATTACAGGTCCTTTGCAATAAAAAAGACCCTTTGGTTAACCCTTTACAGACGACAAAATTACAGCCTTGTCCAAATTGAAAGCATCTGCAGACGACAATTTCACTGTGGCTCAAATGGTGCAATTTTTCTTTGATAGGGCAGAAAACATTGTGGGAAAAGGAGCAAATGCTGGTTACCAGCATTTTCCCCTTTTCCCACACTATTTTCAAAAGGCTTCTTCTTCAGGGGAGTCAAAAGGCAGCATTGTGCGGTAAAGAGTTAAAGGTTAGAATCAAGTAAGAGATGGTATAGTTACAAGATCAGCTTAATCTGATCTTAATCTGAAGTTAACTTAAGTCACCTTTTTCACTGAAAGGGTTAAAATTAAAAATTGGTGTTTATACAAAATGGTGTAGAAATATGCAGATACACATTTATGTGGACATGTCAACAGAACAGAAAAGAACACATTTATTTAAGGAACTGCTGATCGCTGTTGATTTTTCAATTTGATTCAATGTATCAAAAGCTTTCTGCTGCAATTTTGTGTCGATGTTAATACATTTTGGAATAAACTTTAATTGATTTTATTTGATTAAAAGATGAACAGAAATAAATAGGTATAGTTCTTTTGTTTTGATAATTGTGAATATGAAGCCAAAATGTGAATTTGTTTCTAATCTAGTGCAGTAGTGGTGGAATATACTAGTACTGTGCCTGAAGTTTTCGTTGTTCAAACATAATGAATTATTATGGAAGATTGCTCTTTTTTCTGTTTATCCAGTCTTTCCAATTGGAAACTGTGAGTGGCATGATTCTGTAGCATATCATTAATCTGTTACCAAGTGACCTTCATAAAACTGATGATTGTTTGTATGATGTCTAAGGCCGTTATTTCATTGTTTCAGCTAGTGCACCTATCCATGCTTTCTTAGAGTTTGTTTCACCTGTACTTTGCACAGTATTCTTTCCAAGCCACTTGCTGCTTTCCCACATAACCATGGTTAAAACAATGATCAGCAGACAGAGAGGAATGAATCATGTTGTGATGACTATCACCCGTCCTCGGAAAGAAATTGGCAGAGCTTGGGGTTCGAACCAGCAACCACACTTAGTTTTAAGCCTGATACATAACTGAGTTACAGGAATCAACATAAATCCCATGAAAACAGGATTTTGAAAGTATTGTGGGAATAGAAGAAATTTGTGTTAACCAGCATTTTCTTCTTTTCTCAAAAATCTTTTTCCTCCTTTCCTCGGGAAAATCTATCATTTTAGCTTCATTTAGATTTTCTGAAAATGCCTTTGATTAGGAAAGGTCTAACATTTTGTCATCTGGTAAAGGACTACAACAAAAGCCCTTCCACCCAATCTTTGTTTACCCAATTATAACTGAGCCATGCTCTGTGAAAAGGGGGCTTAATGCATCTGCAAACAGTTTCGACCCAGGTCAGCCTGCGCATTTCGTGCAGGCTGACCTGGGCCGAAACTTTTTACTATTGGTCAATTTTCTGCAAGTCAAAGGACCAGTGTACCTCACAACTCTGTCGATTGTTACACTTAATGGATTTTATGGATCCATGATGATATAATGACTTGCTTAGTATCATGCATCACGGAGATGCATTAAGCCCCTTTTTGCCAGAGCATGGCTCAACTGTACTGTGTTTTTACATCACTTAAGAAGATGCCTTTTGAAAAGTCAGTGGAAAAGGGGGAATGCTATGTTACACGTAATGGCTACTTTTTCAACAATGTTTACATGTGTATACAACATAAAAAAACAGGTGTTACCATTTCCATCAGTTGTGTATCCTTCATGTTACTTGTGTTTGCACTTTGTTCATCTAATATTAGCCTCATATGATATGTGTTTAGAAAACACACTAATGTTTATGGATTGCGATGCATGATTTTAACTCTTTTCCACACAACAACATTTTAGACTTGTCAAAATTGAAAGCATTTGCAGACGACAATATAAATGTGACTCAAAAATTGAAATTTGTGTTGGGAAGGGTAGAAACTATTGTTGGAAATGGAGAAAATGCTGGTTACCAGCATTTTCTTCTTTTCCCACAATGTTTTCAAAAGGCTTTTTGTTTAGGGTCATTAAAACTGGTGATTATGTAGTAAAGGGTTAAATGACCACTAGTTGCCAAAAGTAAACAATTCTACTGCCAAACTGCCGACATTTAATTCACACCATTTAACCCTTTACCACACAGTCCTGACTTTTAATGATCCTGAGAAAGAAGCCTTTTGAAAACATTGTGGTAAAAGGAGAAAATGCCGGTAACCAGAATTTTCCCCATTTCTCACAATGTTTTCTACTCTTCCCGAAACAAATTTCAGTTTCTAAGTCAAAATTATTTTGTTGTCTGCAAATCCTTTCAATTTGGACGAGTCTAAAAGTTTGTCATTTGGTAAAGAGCTGAAAGAATTAATATTATTATTAGTCTGAAAATAGGTTACTAAAATAATTCTTAAAACTAGAACAGAAAATGGCAACTTTTTTCTTCTAGTTTTACAATACATTTTTCTGCCAGGGAATGGAACTCTGACAGATAGCAGAGTAACACATTATCAAACTTAAAATGATACATGTATTCATACTTTTAAATGCTATGAGATAGATTGATCTACATTTTGACTTCCATATTGTTTACATTTAGCTGCTGTTGTGAATTTAAATAAAAGCTTGAAGAGAGTGTTGTGATATTAGAGAAATTACACAAACTTTGTTTAGTTTTTGCATGTCCATATTTCGTATTGTCTGTTTCCTCGAAGAGAGCACCAGAAAGTTCTGTTAAAGAAACGACATAATTTTAGACTTGTCCAAATTGAAAGCATTTGCAGATGTCAACTTAAGCCTTTACAACATAGCAAAATTTTAGACTCATCAGTATTGAATTTACTGATAGCATTCAGATCTTTTTCAAAGGATAGAATCTGACCTTAAATAGTTTGAAAACATTGTGGGAAAAGGAGAAAATGCATTTTCTCTTTTTCCCACAATGTTTTAAAAAGCCTTCTTTATCAAGGTGATTTAAACTCCGGATTAAATGGTGAAGGGTTAAATGTAGCTGAAATGTTGGGATTTATCTTTGAAAAGGAAAAAAATATTGCGGGAAAAGGAGAAAATGCTGGTCAGCAGCATTTTCTCTTTTTCCTTGATTTTTTCAAAACGCTTTTTTCTCAGGGTCATTAGAACTCAGGATTGTGTGGTAAAGGATTATATGCATAAGAAATAATTTTTTTATTGCAAAATAATTGAATTTGACATATTAGCAATAGCATTAAAACCTTAATTGACAAATATGCAGCCTGATCTCGGATTTATACTGTCTGCTACTAGATTCTAAATAATTAGAATAGGAAGCAGACAATGTAGATGTAAGATCAGACTGCACACTTTGATTCTCTTCATGGCTTAACTCTTTACCAAAAGACAAAATTTTAGACTTGTCCAAATTGAAAGCAGTTGCAGAATAAATGTGACTGAAAAATTGAAATTTGTTTTGGGAAGGGTAGAAAGCATTGTGGAAAAAGGAGAAAATGCTGGTTATCAGCATTTTCTCCTTTTCCAACAATGTTTTCAAAAGGCTTCACTCTCAGGGTCGTTAAAAGTCAGGATTGTGTGGTAAAGGGTTAAAAGTTAAGGCATTTGATTTGTATTTAGGAAATCCTGATTTTGTTTTCAGCTGACAGCTCTAGTTATGTTGGAGTTTCCTTGCACAAGGCACTACAGAGTCTTACTTATAAGTGCTGGTGGAACCGAGGAATGACATGTGATTGAAATACTGTTGAAAGCAGCATAAATCGGCTTTCAACTCTTTAACAAATGACAAAGCTTTAGACTTGTCCAAATCCAAAGCATTTGCAGATGACAAAGTAAATGTCATCTAACCGTTCACACAATCATGACTTTAAAGGACCCTGAGAAAGAAGACTTTTGAAAACATTGTGGGAAAAAGAGAAAATGCTGGTTACCAGCATATTCTCATTTTCCAACAAGGTTTTCTAACCTTCTTAGTATAAACTTGACTTTTTTAGTCACATTTATTTTGTCATCTGCCAATGCTCTCAATTTGGACAAGTCTAAAATTCTGTTGTTTTGTAAAGAGTTACATGGTGGAAATTGTCTTTAAAAGATTCAAAATTACTGTGGAGAAAAAGGAGAAAATGCTGGTTACCAGCCCTGAGAAAGTTTAAAATTCTCAAGTGATTGTTTTATTGGTTAAGATCTTTCATTTTGCAATTAATCTGTTGCAGTATTTTTCAGAAATAAGGTTATTAGGATATTTTTGTAATGAAGGAAGGTTGTTCTGTTTCAGATCGGTCACCATCCAGACAAGTTCAACCATTCCAACCACCACAGGATGATGGTGAGTTCAAGACACAATATTTATTGGAGAAGAAAAAAAGATTGCTTTTTACTCTAAACCAAACGATCTCTTGTTTTTGTCAACCAAGAAGACTTTTGGAAACATTTTGGGAAAAGGAGAAAATTCTAGTAAAATGCATTTTCTCCTTTTTCCACAATGTTTTTTTTACCCTTTCACAAACATATATCAATAGATCCACAATTATTGTCTGCAAATGCTTTTGGTATTTACAAATATGGAAAAGGTATTTACATTTAAGGTCATGTTTTCTTGTTTGTTTGTTTGTTGTTGTTTTTCTGTCATTCAAAAGTTAGCTCTTTTGTGCCTTAACTTGTTACCAACTGACAAAATTTTATACTTGTCCAAATTGAAAGCACTTGCAGATGACAGATGTGGCAGAAATCCACCGGTGGGATTCGCCTATAAAAAGATAAATAACATTTCGGGAAAAGGAGAAAATACTGGTTAGATGTGGCTCATATAACTGAATTTGCATTTAACAGAGAAGTAATCATTTTAGGAAAAGTGTAAAACGCTAGTAACCAGCATGGTCTCCCTTTCCAAAATGTTTTCAAAAGCCTTATTCCAAAGGGTCGTTAAAACTTAGCATTGTGTAGTATAGGGTTAAAAAGCCTTCTTCTACAGGGCCATTAAAAGACTGGACTGTTTGGGAAATAGTTAAATATGTGACAACTTTTTTGCAAATAAAAAAGATGACAGAATAACTTAACTTTTTACCAAACCACAAAATTGTAGACATGTCCAAATTGAAAGCATTTGCAGACGACTAATAAAATGTGCCTCAAAAACTGAAATTTCCCATTGGAAATGTAGAAACATTGTGGAAAAGGGAGAAAATGCTGGTTATCAGCATTTTCTCCTTTTCCCACAATGTTTTCAAAAGCCTTCTTCCATAGGGCTGTTAAAACTTGGGATTGTGTGGTAAAGGGTTGAATATGTATCTTTCAGCCTCTATGCCAGAGCCAGAACCTGTCAAACAACCTGCCCCTGTAAAGAAACCAGCTGTCTCTCAACCCAAAACCCAGAAAACCGCCAAAAGAGAACTTCCACAGCCCAAACAGACTGAACCCCCACCCCCTGTAGAATCCAGCCGCCCTTCCAAACAGACCGTGGCCATCAAACCAACACCCAGGACACCCACACCCCCTGCTGTTAATGCTGATGATTTTCTGCCTGTAAGTATAGTAAAAATCTGTCTAAGTGGCCATCTCTATGTAGCAACATACCTGTATTAAGAGAGCATCTGGTGAGTTCCGAGAGAAAGGAATATAGGTTGAAATATACCATTGATTTAGTAAGCATTTGTCTGAACCCTTTACTACACAGCAAAATTTTAGACTAGCCCATATTGAAGGAATTTACAGGCAACTCATATGTTTTTCAAATGATAGTATTTGTCCTTGAGTGGGTCGAAAATATTGTTGAAAAGTGGAAAATGTTTGCTACCAGTATTTTCACTTTTTCCCACAATGTTTTCAAAAGGCTTCTTTATCGGGGTCGTTAAAACTTGATTGTGTGGTAGAGGGTTAAACCATTACCAGACAATTCCATGTTTTAACGGCCTTGAGTGAAAGGGCTTTTAAAAGCATCTTTGGAAAAGAAGAAAAATTGTATGAACCAGTATTTTCTATTCTTGCAATGTGTTCTCCCCCCTTTAAACACAAGTACCATCATTTTAGGCATATCGAATTTGTCATCTGCAAATGCTTTATAGTAGGAAAAGTCTACAATTTTGTTGTCTTATGAAGAGTTAACCTCTTACCCCACATTCCCAAGTTTCAACGACCCAAGCTAGAAGGCTTTTGAAAACATCGTAGGAAAAGGAGAAAATGCTGGTAACCAGCTGCATTTTTCTCCTTTTCCTGCAATGTTTTGTACCATATCAATGACAGAGGTCGTCTTGATCATCTTGATCGACGCCAACCGCAAAAGCGATTTAAGTGGTCATTGGTAGTGAAAGAGTTAAATGACTATGGGAAACATTGTTAGCCATGAATCGATTGCTTTCCAACAGGCAAAAATTTCTGTACTAAAAAATTCTACTGAAAGATTTTTACAGCAGGGACAACTGTTGTCTGGATTTATTTGTTTATGGGTGTTACAAGAAAGAAATGGACAATTTCAGTTTGTAGGATAGACCCAAATATTGCACGGCAGTTTTAACCCTTTCCCAAATGATAAATTTTAGACCGGTCCAAATTGAAAGAGTTTGCAGACGACAATTTTAAATTTGATGAAAATGGCAGAAAGTTCTCGAAAAGGGTAGAAAACACTGTGGAAAAAGGAGAAATTGCTCGTTACGAGCAATTTCTCCTTTTCTCAGTGTTTTCAAAAAACTTGTACTGCAGACACGTGAAAACCAGGGCTTGTTTGGGAAAGGGTTAAATGGTAATTGGTAGTGAAAGAGTTAAATGACTATGGAAAACATTGTTAGCCATGAATCAATTGCTTTTTAACAGGCAAAAATTTCTTTACTAAAAAATTCTATTGAAAGATTTTTACAGCAGGGACAACTGTTGTCTGGATTTATTTGTTTATGGATGTTACAAGGAAGAAATGGACTATTTCAGTTTGTAGGATAGACCCAAATATTGCACGGCAGTTTTAACCCTTTCCCAAATGATAAATTTTAGACCGGTCCAAATTGAAAGAGTTTGCAGACGACAATTTTAAATTTGATGAAAATGGCAGAAAGTTCTCGAAAAGGGTAGAAAACACTGTGGAAAAAGGAGAAATTGCTCGTTACGAGCAATTTCTCCTTTTCTCACAGTGTTTTCAAAAGACTTGTACTGCAGACACGTGAAAACCAGGGCTTGTTTGGGAAAGGGTTAAATGGTAATTGGTAGTGAAAGAGTTAAATGACTATGGAAAACATTGTTAGCCATGAATCAATTGCTTTTTAACAGGCAAAAATTTCTTTACTAAAAAATTCTATTGAAAGATTTTTACAGCAGGGACAACTGTTGTCTGGATTTATTTGTTTATGGATGTTACAAGAAAGAAATGGACAATTTCAGTTTGTAGGATAGACCCAAACATTGCAAGGCAGTTTTAAATAGAAATTGCTCTCTAAATAACAGTAAACTATCATTTCAGGCTCAAGCCAATTCAAAAGATGGAGATCAAGCTAATCTGTCCGAGGATGGCTGTTTGAGTTTGATAACTAAAGGTCATAACACCATGTCAACTATTCTGTCCAGTAGAAGTAAAAATCTTCAAACAGTACGGGTAATGTGGACCTCCGGTAATACAAAGGTAAACTTTGATTGAGCGCCACTCTGGCAAAAAGGAGCTTAATCTGATGCATTACAGAAAGCAAGTCATCACATAATTATGGATCCATAAAATCCACTTTGTCTAACAACCGAGTGAATTATGAGTAGACAGGTCCATTGACTTACAAAAAAATTGACCAATAACCCAAAATTTTAACCCAGGTCAAACTACGCCGACTGTGCAGGCTGACCTTGGTCGATAGTTTTTGCAGATGCATTAAACCCCTTTTTCACAGAGCATGGCTCATTTTGTGAACAGAAAGATTGGATCAGGATACTGTTGATTTCTGTCCTGGAAGGGTTATTTATTGACCTGTTACTTTAATACTAGGATATTTTGCTAAAATTTACGTTAGGATACATTCGTTATTTATTGGTTAACTCTTCCAGACAACAAAATTTGGACTGGACCATTTTGAAAGCATTTGTAGAGAACAAATAATTATAGCTCAAAAGTTGACCTCTGTCTTTGATAGGGTTGCAGCATTTTCTCCATTTCCCACAATGTTTCAAAACCCAGAATCTTTAGGATTGTTAAAACTAGGCATTGTTTGGTAAAGGATTAAAGATACTGACATGCCATGATGAAGGCTAGAGAAATGCCATTACTTATGCATGGGATACTTACCAAGAATTTTTGTATGTATCTTTTCCATGTTTTACAGACTGCGATAGATTCTGCAATAAGTATGAATGATCAATCTGTGATAGTAGATGTTCTTAACGTGCTAAATGCTAAATCGTAAGTATTTTAACTCTTTACCACATGATGAAATTTTAGACTGATCATGATTGAAAGGATTTGCAGACCACAAATTAAAGCAGGTTCAGATGAGGACATTTGTCCTTGATAGGGTAGAAAACATTGTGGGAAAAGGAGAAAATGCTGGTTTCCAGCATTTTCTTCTTTTCTCACAATGTTTTCAAGAACCTTCTCTTTCAAGGTCGTTAACAGTCGGGAATGTGTGTTAAAGGATTAACCAGTGTAAAATTTCCTTTAGGATACTCCTTTTCTTGATGCCAGTGAGTCGTGATTATATTGAAAGGTTTCTACTGAAGGATGACTGTCCTTACAACCACGAGACAGCTTTTGAAAACGTGTTTACTCTGCTTTCTAAAGCAATCTTAAGCAACAAGCATAATATAAAGAAGAAAACAGTCTTGTTTCAGACTTATAGGTTTTTCATTTTGTAAAGTTACTGCGATATATCTTTACTACTTTATAAACTTACATTTGTTGCAACTTAGAAATATACAAGCTCTTTTCTTATATCCATGATGGTCATTGGGACAGGATCCATTCCCCTCTCAATGCTGAATTTTGTTATGAAGATGTGTACATGAAAATGCAGCCAGTGGCTTGGAAAGATAAATGTACACAGCATTGGTGAAAAGAAATGCGAGGAACATGTAGCCTTGTCCGTTCTAGTTTCAAATTGTTGAAAGGAAATAAGAGAGAAAAAATTATGAATATCATAGTATATGAAAAAAGTATAAAACTCTGCAACCAAGGGGATATTTATTCTTGAACTGACTGAATTCTCCAATTTTCACAAAATAAGTTATTAGTAACATTCTGTTTTGATTGCATTGTAAATCAAATCATTAGAAAAGGTACAAAAAAGAATTGATTGAACTCATTTCTTTGTTTCTGAAGTTTATGTATTTTCATATGTCATAGCCCTTTACCATACAGAAAGACCGCTTAAAAAAAAAAGAAAAAAAGTATGGCAAAAGGAGAAAATGTCAGTAACCAGCATGTTGTCCATTTCCCACAATGTATTCTACCCTTTTAAAGACAAACTTTGTCTTTTAACCCTTTCCCAAACAAGGCCTGGTTTTCACGTGTCTGCAGTACAAGTCTTTTGAAAACACTGTGGGAAAAGGAGAAATTGCACATAACGAGCAATTTCTCCTTTTCCCACAGTGTTTTCTACCCGTTTTGATAACTTTCTGCCATTTTTATCAAATTTAAAACTGTCGTCTGCAAACTCTTTCAATTTGGACCAGTCCAAAATTTGTCGTTTGGGAAAGGGTTAAGCCACATTTAATATGTCAAAGGTTTTCAATTTGGACAAGTCTGAAATAGTATTGTATGGTAAAGAATTAAATAATAAAGTGTTGAAAATGTTTTCTATTACAGATATATGTAAGTAATTGTTTACTTCTGACAGTAAAACTCTTTACCAGATAACAAGACTTTAGAGTTGACTATTTTGAAAGCATTTGCAGCGACAAGTTAAATGTGGCCCCAAAGATAGAATTTGTCTTGGTGAAGGTAGAAAAAAATTAATGGAAAATGTAACCATAATTTTTCCTTTTCCCACAATGCTCTCAAAAGCCATCTGGCACAGGGCTAATTGGAGTAATGTGACACGAAATTTCAGAGTGTGTTTTTGATTGGTTGAAACAGTTTTGTGATGTGCAGGAAATGCAGTTATTTCTAAGTGGAAGAAGTTGGTCACACAAATGCATTATCTACCAATGAGTTGCACAAATTTTGGTTTTATGCAACTAACTTTTTGATGCCGTGATGATGAGAGTGTGTTTATATCTTGTTGTGGAGCAAGTGTGCTTTGAATTGTTCGTCTGATAATGGGGTTTTTGAAGGGGGATTTTCACTGGCCTGAATTATTCCCAACTGGGTGCCCAGTTGAACTTAGCTTTCTACCAGAGGACAAATATTTAGACTCATCTAAATTGAAAGCATATGCCAATGACAGATTTATTTAGATCAAATTAATGATGATATTTGTCCTTAAAACATTGTTGTAAAGGAGAAAATGCTGGTCACCAACATTTTCTCCTTTTCCCACTGTGCTTCAAATCCTTTTTCTTCAGTGTCATTAAAACACGAGATCATGGTAGAGGGATAAGCTGTTTCTGCTGTCAATGTAGATGAGAAAATGTCAAAAATCTATGTCTGAAAATAAACGGCCAAGATAATACATTTTCCACACACTGTATCATTTAGTGATCCAAGAACTCCAGATAGAGGGAGTGACTTTGATCCACAAAATTGAAAATAATTATCATTCTCCACTAAAACCTATGTTATGGGTACTCATTAAAATCGTCTAATCAAGACGATTTTAATGAGTACCCAAAACATAGGGTTTGGAAGAGAAATATTAGGATTTAGAATACTATCACTCCCTCTTATCTTGATGTTTGGTATCCTATTTCAAAATTCTTCATATTACATTTCCTGGACCAAAAATGGCCCCACCAGTCATATGCTTCGCTAGGAGTTGTATAGACCAGTTTCAAAAACCTTATCTGAAATGAAGAGGGATAAGCTTTTATAATTTGTATTCAACATCATCAAACTGTCCTGAAACAAAATTTTCCCTGGGATGCAAAATATCCCAGCCTCACTGAGAGTTATGTTTTGAAATTTTTGGAATTAGGGATATTTTCAAGGATCCACAAGGCCTAGAGCTTTTGTATTTTGTGGGTTGCATCAGCTAGTGGTCCTTCAACAAAGAGTTATATTACCTCAAGGTCAAAAATGTCCCTTGTGCAGGGCAGTTCATGACCAGATCTTACTTCAGAATGATAAAATTCTGTAGAATGTTTTAAATGCACATACAGTTGTTCAATTGATGGGATTACTGCAAGACAGTTGAGAGGTTGCACTTTTCTGCAGTTGTTTGTAGTTTATATGCAAATGACTTTCACATTAGTGCTAGAATGAATTACGCAAATACTGTTTTTTTTTTGTTGCAGTTATCTGTTTTTGCAGATAATTGTTATCATTGTATTTGTACATGTGAAACAACAAAGACAAAGCTGAAATGCTAATATCAAGTACAGATATTAACCCCATATCAAAAAATCCTATTTTTTTCAACCCTCGGGAAAAGACTTGAAAATGTTGTGAGAAACTGCTGGTAGCCAGCATTTTCGCCTTTTCCAAGAATTTTTTCAACCTATTTAAAAAAAAAAAACACCACATAATTTGTGCCAAATTGAATTTGTTGTCTGCAAAGGCATTCAGTTCAGAAGAGCTCAACATTTTGTTGTTAGTATTGATTGATTGTATGGTGTTTAAGGCCGTTTTCAACATTATTTCTGTTTTATCATGACGGCCAGTGCACCTATCCATGCCTTCCTGAGTTTCATTTACCAGTACTCCGCACAATATTCTTTCCAAACCACTGGCTGCTTTCCCACATAACCATTGTCGAAACAATGGTCAGCTGTAAGAGAGGAATGAATCCTGTTGCGATGACTATCATCAATCCTCGGGAAAGAAATTGGCCAAGCCAGGGATCAAACCAGCCACCTCCTATTCTCAAGTCCTGTATGCTACCGACTGAGCTATGGGGGCTTGGCTTGTTGTTAGAATGAAGTTGGATAAATTGTTCATCATTTAAAGGCATATTAATGTGCTTATAACAAGTCGTAAAAGATTTAAATGTGACTGTATACATTTAACACCAAGAAATAGTTGAAAATTGAATTGCATGTATTGTTATTATTATAATGTTTATTTTTCAGAGGGCTGTGGAATTTAGATATATCATGTACTTTACTACCCCATCTAAGGGACCTTATAGCCAACAAATATGAAGAGTGAGTATAATTGTCCAGGTTTGATTAGGCATATCTGTTTTTCCCTGTGAATACATGTACCATATGTTTATTTCTCACAGGTCCATTAACCCTTTACCACACAATCCCGACTTTTAACGACCCTTAAAAGGAAGCCTTTTGAAATCATTGTGGGAAAAGGAGAAAATGCTGGTAACCAGCATTTTCTCCTTTTCCCACAATGTTTTCTACCCATCTCATAGCAAATTTCAATTTTTAAATCACACTTAATTTGTCGTCTGCAAATGCTTTCAGTTTGGACTAGTCTAAAATTTTGTCGTTTGGTAAAGACTTAAACAAATTTAGCTACGGATGTGCCATTAGAGGTCACTCAATGCAACTATGTATGTTCAACCAGCATAACTCTTTACCACACAACAAAATCCTAGACTTGTCCAGATTGAAAGCATTTGCAGACAACAATTTATGCGCTGGTCAAATGATGGAAGTTGTCTCCTGGAAAAGGAGAAAGTGCTTGGCTACCAGCATTTTTCCTTTACCCACAATTTTTTTAAAAGGCCTCTTCTGCAGGGTTGTTATAACTTGGGATTGTGTGTTTAAGGGTTAAAGTGTTGTAAGAAATGTCAAGTATTTGATCATAGATATCAAACCTTGGGTATAGTGGACTCAGGTATTTATATAGACACAATTTTGTGCCTTCTTTCCTTCCTTGACAAAAACAGAGACATTGCTGTCAAGATTGTCATGGAAATAGCATCTCAGAGATTGTGGGTCCAAGATCAGATTTCTGGGGTGTTTGACTTGGGACCATGAAACTTTATACAAGTGTTGCTCATGACCCAAGGAGGTGCCCTATTATTTTTGGGTCACATGGGTCAAAGGTGAAGGTCTCGGGTTAACTTTGTTTTGAAAATCATTTCCGTTCTCTGATTGTGCTGCTTCAGTGACAAGGTACTGGTGGGGTTATTTGTCTGCTTTGTGACAGTTCTAGTTAGCTCAGCTGTTTTCAGAGAAAACATCGAGTTACTGCCGAAGCCTAGTCGTGGTCATCTGTCTGTACATCATCATAGTGCAAAATCTTTTGACAATTTGCAATATCTCTGTTATTACTGAAGATATTTACTTTAAACTTGGACAAGTTGTTAACCATCAAAAGGGGGACTTATACAGCAAGGGCAGGTAACCAAAGTATTTTTGACACAGTTATGCCCCTTTTCAACTTAAATCAATTTCTCCTAAAATCAAGCAGCTGCAGCCGAGCGTTGGCACCTTCATGCAGTGCTCTTGTTAGTCTAGAGATAAGACCCACATAAATGCATTTTCATGGTCCAGAATGTCTCAGCATAGCAGACAGTGTAGATCAAAGATCAGACTACAGGTCTTGTGCAATTTGATCTTGTTCTGTACTGGCTGCACAGGAAATAGAGCTGTAAAAGGTGCTTGAGTGGTCAAAGGTGCATCTTTCTGCAATTACCTATATTGTTTTTGATAGGTAATTTTCACACTGATGCTACATAAACATGCAGTATATACCTTAAACACCTTCTGTTGTCAATGTGGTATAAGGTGCTTTGTATACTGTTACATTTCATCATTTCCGCAAGAAAAGATTTCTTCAAAGAAGAGATTTGTTAACCCTTTAGCTGTTAAGCGCGGCTCACTGACCTTTTGTTAACAGTGTAGATCAAGATGTGCAGTCTGATCTTTGATGTACACTGTCCAATAAGGAAATATCTTTCCCCAAAATACCTTTGGCGTAGCAGAATTTGGGTTTTTATTGTCGGCCTGAAAGTTTCATCTCATTTATTCAGTAGGATAAGGGTTTATATAGAAGAACATTAGAAATACATCAGATAGGGGTTTTTTTTCTGGATTTTTTATAGGGAAGTTGTACTGGAAGAGAAAGGATATCAGAAAGGTTATCTGAGTAATTCTTTATCAAGTGGCAAAATTTTAGACCTGACCCAGTTGGCTAGCTTGAGTCATTGTAACTGGATTAATCCTCTCTCGCTGCAGAACATTCTATTCTGTATTGATGTTGTGGGGAAGAAGCCAGTGGCTTGGACAGATTGTTGTGTGAAGTACATGGACCAGTGAAAGAAGCTCTTGGATGTCATCAATAGATGCACTGGCCACCACAATATAATCAGGACAATCTGAAAACACCAAACAACCAACCAATCAATATACCGGTAGTTTTCTATTTTGAAGAAAAAAGTGAAATAAGACACCGGAGTGAATATATTTCAAATTGAAGAAAAATGTGAGTGTGCGAAATTAATGCGAACAAATTCAATATTCATGTATTTATTTTCAGATATGTGATGACTGCCTGTGACTCCGTAAAAATAGTTCTAAAAAATTTTGGCCCAGTGATAAAGGCCAACTTAGCTGCCCCACCAGGCTATGGTGTAGATATTTCAAGGGAAGAAAGGTACATGGCTTTGTCTTGTGTTAGGGGTCTTACCTCTTTACTAAATGACAAAATTTTAGACTAGTCTGCATTGACAGCATTGCAGACAACATATCAAACATGGCTCAAAAACTGAAATATAACTTTGGAAGGGTAGAAAACATTGTGGAAAGAGAAGTGCTGGTTATCAGTATTTTCTTCTTTTCCCACAATGTTTTCCAAAGCCTTCTTTTTCAAGGTCATTAAAACTTGGGATTGTGTGGGAAAAGGTTAAAGACAGTGGCATAGACTGTTAGCTTTACTGTCATCTTCACTGACTATACACAAGATCATTTTAATGTAAATCTTTGTTTGAATCCCCCCAGCTCGGCCGATTTCTTTACTTGGTTTGATGATAGTCATTGTAATATAATTCATTCCTCTCTGATCATTGTTTCTGATGATAGTTTTGTGGCAAAGCAGAAAGCAGCCAGTGGCTTGGGAAGAATATTGTTCAAAGTATTGGTTAAAAAAATAAAAAAAAAAAAAAGAGGAAAACTCAAGTAAAGCATGAAAAGATGCACTGGCTGCCCAGAAAACTGAAATGATGTTGGAAATGGTGTTATATACCATTCAAACAAAAAATTTTAATCTATACCAAAGGACAAAATTTTAGACTGGTCCATATTGAAAGCATTAGCAGAAAACAAAATAAATGTATCTCGAATGATTGCATTTGTCCTGGAATGGTTAGTGAAACATTTCCCACAATGTTTTCAGATACCATCCTTTTCACAGTTGCAAAAATAAGTTATTACTTTGTAAAGTGTTATGTTGTTTATTTTCAGACAACGAAAGTGTAATGCTTGTTACAAAGTGTTAATGGATATAAGGACAATAGTGGAAAAAAAGACCTCGGTGCCTGGTAAAGTAGGCGTCACATTTAGACAGCTGATTATTTTGCTTGGATCTTTGGACTGAAGCATGAAACTGACATTTTTTGTGAAAAGCAAAACTGCCAAATGTCGTTGAGGTCACCTCCACTTAGATTCTGTTACAGGGCAGATTGAAGACAAGTTTCTGTGTATTGTTCTGCTCTTACAATCCAAGGGAGTTAACTCCTGCACTATGAAATAGATTATATAGTCCATGGGAGATAACCCTTACATTGCTACATCTATTAACCCTTTACCAGACGACAACATTTTAGCCTTGTCCAAAATGAAAGCAATTGCAGACGACAATTTCAATGTGGCTCAAATGGTGCAATTCTTCTTTGATGGGGTAAAAAACATTGTGGGAAAAGGAGAAAATGCTGGTTACCAGCATTTTCTCCTTTTCTCACAATGTTTTCAAAAGGCTTCTTTTCCAGGGGTGTCAAAAGGCGGCATTGTGCGGTAAAGGGTTAAGGCAGTGAAACAGACTCAAATATTGCAATACATAAATGTTCTTGAAAGAGTATCTTTAAAAAAATACTGTAGAGTTTGATCCAAGATTAGACTGCACAGATGTTACAGTCTGATCTTGATCTTTGCTGTCTTCAAAAGGGCCTGTAGTTGCCCCAGCACCTTAAGAGTGATGTCTTTCATTGTGCTGTAATATGCAAACAGAAATAAGTCATAAACACAGTATGGATTTTAGTTTTAGGGTCTTTGGGTTCTTTTTTAAAATAGGAATAAATAATCTGACAGGGTGTTTTCCAATCTTGCATAAATTGAATGGATGAAATCTGTTTTATGCTGATGAGTTCCTTGGAGTGTGCATAATCTAAAAGTAAATGTGCACTCTGATAGGAGATTTAGTCAACTACAGAAGCTGCAGGAACAAGATCATTCCTAGTGCAGTATGTTTGGCTACAGAGAATAAAGACAGGAGTATTTTGTTCTTTTTATTATAGTGTGATATTTGATAATGTTTTACAGAAACCTATGTTGTGGACACTCACTTGAATAGTCTCAGCAAGACTTGTTTCCATTGCAATTGAGCAATGCTCTGAAAAGGGGGCATATTGGATCTACAAAAACCATCAACCTAGAGCAGTTGGTAAATTTTCTGTGTCAGAGGACCAGTGTACCTTATAACTCAGTAGGTTGTTAGACCAAATAGATTTTATGGATCCATAGTTCTATGATGTACTTGCTTGGTATAATGGATCATAGAGATTATTAAACCCCCTTTTACCAGAGCATGGCATTTATTTCAATGAGGCTATTTTCAGTTGAGTATCCACAACATAGGTTTTGTAGATGCATCCATTTCAGAGGGAGAATTTCCCAACTTGCCATGATCTTTAATTCTTAGAGTGTGGCAGCTTCACATAGCTTGAGCATGCAGTGATGGGTGACCTCTACAGATTTGCTATACAACATTTTTACCTGTAGTTTTTTGTGTGTTTTTTTTTTTTTTTTTTCTTAAAAACTGTATTTTTGGGGGTTAAAACATTAAAAGTATTTGAGCCATGCTCTGGCAAAAGGGGCTTTAATGCATTTTGGTGATGCATTACACCAAGCAAAGCATCACGTAATTATGGATCTCTAAAATCCAGTTTGTGCAACGAACGACTGAATCATGAAGTAGACTTGACCTTTGACATGCAGGAAATTTGCAAAAATCTAAAAGTTTCTATCCAGATGAGCCTGCGCGGACTGTGGAAGATGACCCTAGGTCGGTACCTTTTGCAAATGCTTTAAACTCCCTTTTCACAGAGCATGGTGCATAGGAGGTTTAAGTAATGGTATTAGGGAGTTTTGAAAAAAAAATACTTGTACACAGGTGAGAAAAAAAATGTGTTCTTGCATGTTATCAAGCTTTCCAATTTGTCATTTCCAGTTTTTTCAAATTTTACTCTAATTTTTTGTTAGAAAAATGTAAGTCGATTTCAAACATTTCCATTTTGACCCTTAAGCTGTTAAGCGTGACTCATGAAGCTTTTGCAGACAGTGTAGATCAATAACAGATTGCACAGAATGTGCAGTCTGATCTTGCATCTACACTGTCCAATAAAGAGATATTTTTCTCCCAAAGATCACTTCGAAACAGCAACACTTGAGTTTTCACTATAGACTTGAAGGTATCATTTAACTTATTCAGCAGGATAAGTGTTAATAATATATTCATTGTGCTGAAGCAAAATGTGATAGAGTATTCTTTAATAATATGTATAGATCAGTATATCATACTGTCCCCAGAGAAAACCTTAGCAATGTTCAGCCTGTAATCTTAGATACACATTAACTCTTTATCACACAGTCCCGACCTTAAGATAGAAGACTTTTGAAAACTTTGTGGGTAAAGGAGAAAATGCTGGTAACCAACATTTTCTCCTTTTCCCACAATGTTTTCTACCCTATCAAAGGCAATTTCCACAATTTGAGCATCATTTGTCATCTGCAAATGATTTGGGTTTGGACAAGTCCAGAATTTGTTGTGTGGTAAAGTTACGTTAACTATTTACCAAACAACAGATTTTTAGACTTGTCCACATTGAAAGATTTGCAGAGGATTTGAGAATTCATAAACATTATGGGAAAAGGAGAAAATGCTGGTCACCAGCATTTTCTCTTTTTCCCACAATGTTTACCAAAGCTTTCCTCTTCAAGGCTGTTCAAACTCGGGATTGTGTTGTAGAGGTTTAACAGGACTTATGTGGGGAAGAAGTCAGTGACTTGAAAAGAATGTTGTGCAAAATTCTGGTACAAGAAACTGCAGCAAAGCATGGACAGATGCACTTGCCTCCGTTACAAAACTAGAATAATGTTGAAAACAACATTAAACACCAAACAAAGAAAAGCCTATTGTTCTCTGAATATCAAAGAAATAAATTAACAGAAATGCAATCAAACAACTGGATTCAACAATGTTTGCATCAAGCCACAGGGGTCATATCTGCAAACAATTGCAATTGGTAGCTTTGTCTATTTTTATGAGAGCAGATATGATGTTACCTTACTGATGTGGATATGAATCCAGGAAATGGACTCTTTTTTATTGATTGCATGACATTCCCGCAAGTCTTCACAAAACTCTGGCACAGAATCTAAAAATACTGTTTGAGGCTTTGTAGCCATTAAGGAAATACATAACATTGGAAACTATTTTTTCGTATTTTTGTCTGTTAATTTTGTCTGTCTTCTTTACTGATTGCTTGCAAGCTTTTGCCACACTTAATTCAGTGATGAATCATTTTTAGGTTTGATGTGAAAGTTAAAATCTGAATAGTCCCCTTTAGTTGATGAATATGTGCGAAAATACGCTGGCCAATAGAGATAATGCTTGCCAATGCTTGTTATTATTTCATTCTTTTGCCACAATGTTTTCAAAAGTGATCTGCTGCCGGAGGAAAATATTGTCCTCAGGTGTTGATTCTTATATCTAAGTATTGGACTAGTCAAAAAAATTAGCATTAGATTTGAGCCATGCTCTGGCAAAAGGGGGCTTAATGCATCCAGCAAGTCATCACATGATCAGGGATCCATTTTGTCCATTTTGTCTAACAAATGGCAGAATCATGAGGTAGACTGGTCCTTGGATATGCAGAAAATTCACCTGTAGCGAAAAGTGCATTAAGCTCCCTTTTCACAGAGCATGGCTTATTTTCTTTGTACATGTTGCTTGGTGTATTATGAAAAGTACCCAGTGAATAATTACAGTATAGCTGTGCTCTGGCAAAAAGGGGGTTTAATGCTTTTCTGTGATGCATTATACCATCCAAGTCATCACATAATTATGGATCCATAAAATCCATTTTGTTTAACAACAGACTGAATTACAAGATAGAATGGTCCCTTGACATGCAGAAAGTTTAAAGATAGCAAAAAGTTTTGTCCCAGGCCAGTCTACGCTGACTGCACAGGCTGACATGGGTCGATACTTTTTGCAGATGCATTAAACCCTATTTTCATAGAGCATGGCTCACTTTAGTTTGTCAGTAAAATTACAGTAGAGAATATTTAGTACTATTTATGATTTTGATCCATTTTCAATGTACCGGTAATTTTTACATAATTTATTGCATAGTGGATATCACATTAGAGACTTTGTTAACATGACTGTTTACTTCATAACTCGTATTTAGACCCTTTTCCAAACAGTCCCATCACCTTAATGACCCTGAGCTTTGGAAAACACTGTGGAAAAAAGGAGCAAATGCTGATAACCAGCATTTTCTCCTCTTTCCACAATGTTTTCTACTCTGACAAAGACAAATCTTATCATTAGAGCCACATTTAATTTGCAAAAGCTTTCAAAATGGACAAGTAGAAGATTTTGTTGTCTAATAAAGAGTTCAGAAAAAAGATCTACACCCTTAGGTTTTATTAGCACATAAAGTACTTATGTCTTTTGATGTTAGATACAGATTCATTTCATCTGTGAACATTAAAAAATTTTAACATTTTCACAAAGTGGCTTCATCTCATGAAAATGTTAAATTATGTGCCAATGATGCCAATCTTACATTAGAACATCACAATTGCCATCTGTATTCAGAATGTTGTTGATGAAAGAAAAAAAAGAATTTGATATAAGTTGGCACTCATTATAAATTTTTTAGTAAACAAGCCTAAAAAAAATGCAATAAACTCTTTACCACACAATCCGATCTTGTAATGATCCTCAGGAAAAATGCTTCAAAAACATTTTGGGAAATGGAGAAAATGCTGGTAACCAGCATCTTCGCCTTTTTCCACAATATTGGTTTTTTTGTCATCAAAATTACCACATGTGCATAGATTGTTTTGCATATTTTCCCCTGTACTTTTTGAAACATTGTTACGTGGTAAAGAGAATCTGACATTCGTTGGGTTTTGAGATGAAATTTTATTAAATTTGTTTACGAAAATTTTATTAACCTTTAGGCTTCTAAGTGCGACGCAGAGACCTTTTGCGGACAGTGTAGATCAAGATCAGACTGCACAGAATGCGCAGTCTGATCTTGGATCTACAATGTCCGATAGGGAGTTACTTTTCCCGGAAAAACAACTTTGAAACGGCCGAATTCAGGATTTTACTATGGGCTTGAAAGTTTCTTTTAAGTAATTTGGCAGGATAAGGGTTAAGTTTGCCAGAGGCTTGATTTCAAACTTTTTTCTAGACCTGTTTTATCTCAGATGCCACATCCTTTCTGTATCAAAAGCCACTGAATGTAAGACTCTTTCTGCCACATAAAGCAGCTGAAGATTTACATGCATAATGTGTATTTTAAGAAAAATTGTAATGGCCTTAATTACACTGAAAACAAAGGAGGTTATAAAAAGTCATCAAAATCAGTAATCTGGTACCTGTTGTATCTCCCGTAAACGTCTGATAGACAGCAAGCAACACCCAAATTAAGGATGGCAACTATTGGTTACTATATACACCAAATCCACCAATCAGAAAGCATGTGACAGAATGCCTTAATGTCTGGTTTAAAGTAATGGAGCACTTCTATCTTTGGCTAAATTTTCATAACAAACAGCTTACTTGTACCAGGATCATTTTAATAAACTTGATGAAGAATTCAGTCTTTTTCAGTAAGGACTATCTTTATGCATGAATGATCACAATTAAATTTCCAGGTCTCGTGTTATCTCATAAAGTCTGGAACTGGGCAGATTTCTGCCTTGTAGCATTGGATATTACCTATTGTCGATACGAAGATTGTTGAGAGACTACATGTTTACCAAATCATTGCCTATCTCTTTCACAGTCTGTTAATTAATATCTACAAATATGTATATGTATACACTGACTATAGCTATGCACATACCAATATAAATGTGGGAGAAAAAATGGACTTGTATGTGTTGTGATTTTCGATAATTGTAAACTGGACTATGTCTTGTTGTGATACATAAATAAAGTATTGAGTGTTCTATGTATCTTGATCTAGGCTGTTTGCAAAAGCAAAATAAAGCTTTGCTTTAACCCTTTACAACACAATCTTGAGTTTAAACAACTCTGTTTGAAAACATTGTGGGATAAGGAGAAAATACCGGAAACCAGCATTTTCTCCTTTTCCCACAAATTTTTCTAGCCTTTCAGAGACAAATCCCATCATTTAAACTACATTTAATTTGTTGTCTACATACGCTTTCAATTTGGACAAGTCTAAAATTTTCTAATCTCGGAGAGAGTTAATGGTCAACTCTTTACCAAATGACAAAATTTTACTCTGGTCCAAATTGAAATCATGTGTAGATGACAAATTAAATGTGGCACAATGTATGAAATTTGTCTTTGAAAGGATAGACAGCATTGTGGGAAAAGGAGAAAATGCTGGTTTCCAGAATTTTCTCCTTTTCCCACAATGTTTTCAAACACACTCATGTTAAAACTCAGGATTGTGTTGTAAAGGGTTAGAAGATTGATATGTAAGTTCTATGCAATCTTGTAAACAGAACAAAAAAAAAACTAGATCATTTTTATTGTTTTACTTACTTGATCTGTATTATCACTTAGAAGTGCTAGATATATGTTTTAGGGCTTTCAAGGTTTGATTTTTTTTTTCCTTTTACAAAATTGATTTAATTCTTTACCACACAATCCTAAGTTTTAATAACTGCAAGAAAGAAGGCTTTGCCATCGTGATGGAAAAAGGAGAAAATGCTGGTAACCAGCATCCTGTCCTTTTCCCACAATGTTTTCTATCCTTCCAAAGGTGAATTTCTATTTTTGAGTCACAATTACTTTGGTCTGCAAAAGCTTTCAATTTTGGCACGTCTAAAATTTTGTTGTTTGGTATAGCATGATATCTTTATCAAAGCGCATAATTCTAGACTTGTCCAAATTGAAAGCGTTTGCAAAGAAAAAAGTTAAATCAGGCCCATATGGAGACTCCTATCTTTGAAAGGGTAGAAAACATGGTGGGTAAAAGGAGAAAATGCTAGTAACCAGCATTTTCTTTCTTTCCACAATGTTTTCAACATCAATCATTTAAATATTGGATTGTTTGGTGAGGAATAAATAGGCATTACAAATATATGTTGAAAGAAAAACAGAAAATGTGAAATTAATAATTGTGCTGATTGATTTTTTGTCATTTTTAGCTTGACTATTATCGAAAAAATTCTGAGGTATTGCCATAGCCCCGTCTTCTTTGTGCTGTAGTCATTGTTGAAACTTTTAAATTTTTTCATATTACTGTCATTTCTGAAGATTTTTACTTCAAACTTGGGCAAAGTGTTATCTTAACCCTTTCCCAAACAAGCCCTGGTTTTCACGTGTCTGCAGTACAAGTCTTTTGAAAACACTGTGGGAAAAGGAGAAATTGCTCGTAACGAGCAATTTCTCCTTTTCCCACAGTGTTTTCTACCCTTTTTGAGACCTTTCTGCCATTTTCATCCAATTTAAAATTGTCGTCTGCAAACTCTTTCAATTTGGACCAGTCCAAAATTTGTCGTTTGGGAAAGGGTTAAAGAGGAACCCATGTAAGAAGGGAAGGTAACCCTGAAATAGTTTGACATGGTTATGTCCCTTATTTAACTCTTTACCACGCAACAAAATTTAGACATACCCAAATCCAGAGTGTTTGCAGACAACAAATTACATGGGGGCTCAAGTGGGGCTCAACCTTTTGAAAGGTTGGAAACATTTTGGGAAAAGGAGAAAATGCTAGTTATCACGATGTTTTCAAAATTCTTCATTAACAAAGTTGTTAAAATTCAGGATGGTGTAGTAAAGGGTTAAAATGGAATTTTCACAGAAAAAGCAACTGCAGCCGGGACTAGCATGGGATGCTCTTGTTTTGATGAGGGGTTAAATTATATATCTAGTAATAAACTCCATACGGTTTTCCAGCCAGCAAGGCTATTTCAATATTTATCATACTGGTTGTCTAAACCTGAGAAAAACAGTCAACCTGTGTACAGCAGCCAATTCCATGTTGTCCCATTTAGTGGCTGCTGTACACAGGTTTGACTGTATATGCAAAAAGTGGGCATATTTTGTGTTGAGATTTGAATGTATTCGAACTGTGTGTGTTTGCATTAAAATGATTCTTTTTTCCCACTACATGTCGACTGCACAGACATACATGTATTGATCCTTTAGCCACATTGTTTTTTAAAGCTGTCTTCTCTAGGGACTTTATTATAGAGATAAGTTGACTCAAGGACAAAACATTTAATTCTGTTTCAGGCAGCAAAAGTATGTTCTCATTTATAATAGAAGCATTTGAAGACAACAAATAAATAAAAACTCAAATGTTTTTTTTTTTTTTTTTTCAAAAGAATAGAAATATTGTGGGAAGAGGAGAAAATGCTTGTAACCCAAATTGTTTTCAAAAGCCTTTATCCAACAGTTTCAAAAATACAGGATGTTTCTAAGATGATTAACCCTTTACCAAACAGTCTTATCTCTTTACCTAATGACAAAAGTTTAGACTAGCCCAAATTGAAAGCATTAAATGTAGTTCAAATGATGACTTCTTTTTTTGATAGGGTAGAAAACATTGTGGGAAAAGGAGAAAATGCTGGTTACCAGCATTTTCTCCTTTTCCCACAATATTTTTAAAAGGCTTCCATCTCAGGGTTGTTAAAACTCTGGATTGTGTGGTAAAGGGTTTATGACCCTAAAGAAGACTTTCAAAAACACTGTTGGAAAAGGAAAAAATGCTGGTAACCATCATTTTCTCCTTTTCCCATAATGTTTTCTACCCTTCCTAAAACAAATTTTTGGGTTTTATTTATCGTCTGCAAATGCTTTCATTTTGGGCAAGTCCAAATTGTTGTCTTTTGATAAGGAGTTAAGCTTTATTTGTATGTACCTGTCTGAAAATTCTATATTTGTAGAGTGAGGACATAGAATATGGGTTGTGTAATCATGAAGGCAGGGGTGGGGGATGGCAGTAGGGGAAGTTTTTTCATGTACAGTGTGAATTGTTATTGCTTTAATTAATTTATGCACTTGTTGTTTTGTACTTGTCTCTCAAGAGTGAACATTTATATTTCTATTGAACATTAAAATGCATTCTTTTTTGTAGAAGTTTTTAAGTTCTCTTTTTTTAGCTTACCTGAACATAACGTGCTCAAGGTGAGCTTTTGAGATCATACTGTGTCTGTCCTGCATCATCGAGGTTTCGATAATTACCTTGTGTGCATTTTCAGTCCAGTACTTACGAAGGTCATGGTCAAATGTTTGTCTTGATAATATCTTGGATGAGTTCGATTTTGGGTCAGGTCAGGTCAAAGGTAGGTCACTTGGTCAAAATTTAAGAGAATCTTGTGTGCTTTCTAAAAGCCACATTTTAAGTCAAATACTCATGAAAGTTGGTCAGAATGTTTGTCTTGATGATAACTTGGAGGAGTTCAAAATTTGGTTGGTACCTTAGTTATGTGGAAGCTTCAAAAAATCTTGAGATCAGTGCCAATGTTTGGTTGCAAAAGTTGTTTGAAATATTTGAAGGTCAGGGTACCTAAAAAACCCATTTCTGAACCCATCAGTACCAGTCACAAGTTTTTTTTTTTTCGGTATATTTTCTCTGTCCAAGGGACCAAAATTTAACAATGTCGTTGCATACAATATTCAGAGGGGATGCTGCAATGTGCTGTTTTTAGAAATGGAGTTTAACATTCGACCAATTAAAAATTAGTGTTCCTCGATAGACCTTTAGAGCTTCAGTTGCCTGTGGTAACATACAGGGCTAGTGATCAAGGGGTCTTGGGATCAAAGCCCAGCTTGGCCTCAATTTTTTCTGGACAAAGTAATAGTCTTTGCTACAGGGTTCATGCCTATTTTATCACTGAATTTTTTATTGAACTGATTAGTATTTAAACCTTTACCACACAATCCTGAGTTTTGACAACCCTGAGGTAGAAAAAACTGTGGGAAAAGGAGGAAATGCTGGTGACCAGCATTTTCTCCTTTTCCCACAGTGTTTTCTATCTATTCAAGGGCAAATACTATCATTTGAAAAACATTTAAATTGTTGTCTGTAAATTTCTTCAATAAGTACAAGTAAAAACTTTTGCATTGCAGTAAAAGGTTAAACCTTTACCACACAATCATGAGTTTTAACAGCCCTGAGGTAAGAGACTTGAAAATATTGTGGGAAAAGGAGAAAATGCTGGTAACCAGCATTGTCTGTATTTCCCACGTTTTCTATCCTCTAGAAAAAAAAAGTCATATTTTAACCCTTTACCACTCAATCCAGAGTTTTAAGAACCCTGAAAAGGAGGCCTTTTGAAAACATGTGGGAAAAGGAGAAAATGCTGGTAACCAGCATTTTCTCCTTTTCCCACAATGTTTTCTGTCCTTTTACAGACAAATGTCACCATATGAGCCATATCTAATTAGTCATCTGCAAATACTTTCAGTTTGGACAAGTGTAAAATTTTGTTGTGTGGTAAAGGGTTAAGCCACAAATTTTGTTGTCATTTGCAAATGCTTTCGAATTGGACAAGTCTAAATTTTCATGTGTGATGAAGGGTTAATAGTACTTTTGAAGTGCTTTCCAATTTTATTTCAATCACATTACGGTATACTCATTCATCTGTGTCCTGGGTTTCACAAGTACTAGGCTAGGGCTCTAAAGTGTCATACCCAAGGACACTCCACTGAAAAATTTAGTGCCTTGAGTAAGGATTGAACCAGGAGTCTCTGGCTTTCAAATTCTACACCGCCACTGACTTTTTTATGGTAGTGCCTTTGTGCAAGACACTTTTGAGCCCTAGCTTGTCTGTTGAAACTCGGGATAAACATTAACTTATAATGGGCCTTGAAAAACTAAAGTTGCCTTTGCAGCCAGTGTAGATTAACATCAGACTGCACAAAGCGTGCAGTCTGATCTTTTATCTATACTGTCTGCTTTGCTTAAACTTTATAGAGGAAAGCGGCCTTGGAAGTTGAACTTAATTAAATAAATTGGTTTCTAGCCTTCTGCAGACAACTTTTTACATTGCTGGACCTTCTCTGTTTGAAACCACTGTGGCAAAAGGGAAAATTCCTCTTATTTTCATTTGTTTAGTATTATGTACCCATAGAGCACTGGCACAACTAAAGTTGCTTTTGGGGGCAATGTACATGAAGATCAGGCAACACAGAATGTGCAATCTGATCTACTTTTATGTGAAATATAATACTTATTATTGCCAGTCCAACAGAGTTATCTCTCTTTGGACACTCTTGTGCATATATGGTAAGAAAATGAACAAGTCTTGCGAGACAGTGCAATATTATAGGAACCTACATGGTGCCAAATCATTATCTAACTTATAACGGGAATAGAACATGAGAAATGAAAGCCTATCATACCTAAAAGACAATCAATGTTCCTGTGGTAGTACAGATGGCTGCATTTGATTGTACTTTATATCTGATCCCATTGATTTTTCTTTATGTGTGGTCCCTGTAATAGGTCTAAGAGCACCTTAAACTTGAAGAGTTCCATTAATAACAATGAAAAGTATTGAAAAAAACAATTGAACTAGAACTGTCGCAAAGCGGACAAAAATACCTCACACCGGCACCTTGTCACTGAAGCAGCACAATCAAGGAAAACAAAGTTCACCTGTGACCTTGACTTTTGACCCATGTGGCCCAAAAACAATAGAGCACTTCCTTGGGTCATGAGGGATACTTGAATAAAGTTTCAGGGTCCTAGGTCAAACAGTTTTTGAGTTAGAGCACAGAAACAAAAAGATGGACAGATTGGTGGACGGACAGACAGACAGACATGGTGAAATCGGTATACCCTCCTAAACTGTGTAGGTGGAGGGTATAATTAGAATGCTTTGGTCTGTTTTTCGGACAAAGAAAATCAATTCAGGATGTAATGTGTAAAACAAGAAGGAACTAGAGCTGTTGCAAAGCAGACAGAACCCCCCCCCCACCCCGCAACAGCACCTTGTTACTGAAGCAGCATAATCAGGGAAACCAAAGTTCACCTGTGAGCTTGACCATTGACCCATGAGACCCCAAAACAATAGGACACCTTCTTGAGTCATGAGCCACACTTGTATAAAGTTTCAGGGTCCCAGGCCAAACGGCTTTTGAGTCTGAGCATGGAAACAAAAACAAGACGGACAGATTGATGGCCAGACGGAGAGACAGACAGACATGGCGAAACCAGTATACCCCCCTCTACTTTGTAGGTATGGGGTATAATAATGAAAGAAGAACAGAAATATCAAATGTATTCTTTGGTATGCTTTATTTTAATTAACAAGACACTTATGTTTTTACAAATGCCATTTTCAGATAGGAAAAAAAGCTAAAAATGAAAAGGAAAAGAAAAAAGGAAATCACACAAAGTAAGACAAACAAAACAGTACATGTACATGTAAAAATATAAAAAAAAAAAAGTAGAGTGTTAACTCTTTACCAGACAACAAAATTTAAATGTGTCCAAATTGAAATCATTTGCAGATGATAAATGTTCTGGTTCTGGTAGTTTAAATGAAAGGATTTGTCATTGAAAGGGTAGAAAACATTGTTGGAAAAGGAGAAAATGCTAGTTACCAGCATTTTCTCCTTTTCCTGCAATGTTTTCAAAAGGCTTTGTCCTCAGGATGTTTAAAACACTGAATTTTATGGTAAAGGGTTAACTACAGATTATACATGTATTGCACTTTTATTTCCTATTGCAACAACCCCTAACATTAACACGTATTTATACCTAAGAGTTAGACTTTGTACATAATTATGAAGAGGAAAGATTATACAAGCAGGCCAGGATGGTAGTGTATGTGAGAAGACTTGGGTTAACCCTTTACCACACAATCCCAACTTTTAACAACCCTTAAAAAAGATGCCTTTTGCAAACATTGTGGGAAAAGGAGACAATGGTGGTAACCAGCTTTTCCTCCTTTTCCCACAATGTTTTCTACCGATCCAAAAACAAATTTCAACTTTTGAGTCACGTTTATTTTGTCATCTGCAAATGCTTTCGATTTGGACCAGTCTAAAATTTTGTTGTTTGGTAAAGAGTTAACCCCTTCCCAAACAACAAATTCATATTATTGCCAGTCCAATAGAGTTATCTGTCTTTGAGCATGCTTGTGCATACTGGTATATGGCAAGAAAATGAACAAGAATCTACATGGTGCCTGTAACCTAGCTAAAACATTAACTAACCCTTAACAGCAAAAGAAAATGTGAAAGCCACAATGTACATGTATTTATTCGACACTTCATTGCAATGAAATGTGCCTCCATTAGTACAGATGGCAGCGTTTGAGTGTACTTCATATATGATGCCAATGATTTTTGTTGACGCATGGTCATGGTAGTAGGTCTAATCACATGTTTAACCCTTTCCCAAACGACAAATTTTGGACTGGTCCAAATTGAAAGGGTTTGCAGACGACAATTTTAAATTTGATGAAAATGGCAGAAAGGTCTCAAAAAGGGTAGAAAACACTGTGGGAAAAGGAGAAATTGCTCGTTACGAGCAATTCTCCTTTTCCCACAGTGTTTTCAAAAGACTTGTACTGCAGACATGTGAAAACCAGGGCTTGTCTGGGAAAGGGTTAACTCTTTCACTAATAGCTCAAGAAATTCCAATTTTTTTCGAGGTCTAAAAGAAGATTTCCACTGCTACTGAATATGAATTGCATCATAGTCTAGCATCTAGTAGCGGATGGTGTAGATCAAAGATCAGACTGCATGTTCTGTGCAGTCTGATCTTGATCTACACCATCTGCAAAAGGTACTAATGTCGTCATTAGTAGTGAAAGAGTTAAATTGAAGAGTTCCACTACTAGAAATTAGAAGTATTTAAGATCTCATAAAATTATAAACATTGAAATCGAACAGAAAAATACTGCAAATAAAAATGCAAAGATGGCATCTGCATACACCAATCACCATCAAACAACAAAATTTTAGACTCGTTCAAATTGAGAACATTTTACAGACAACAAATTAAACCTGCTTGACATGTCTGGATTTGTGTTTTTCAGTGTAGAAAACATTGCCAGAATAGAGAAAATGCTGATAACCAGCCTTTCTCCTGTTCCCACAAAGTTTTTTATCATTTGAAACACAAGTTTTAACATTTTAGCCACATTTACTTTGTCGTCTGCAAATACCTTCAATTCAGAAAAGTCAGAATTTTTTCATTGTCTGATGTGGAGATGATTAACAAGGCTTCAGTTTTTGAATGAAACCACCATTTCGACACAGTATGTAGAATGTTTGGAAGTGTGACAAAGTTGTGATTTATGTATATATGTACAAACTATTTATTTACAAATTCATCGAGCTTAGCTCAAATATTTACATACCTTAACCACCATGTTGTAGTCTTCAACCATTTAACGCTTTACTACACAATCCCGAGTTTTAACGACCCTGCGTAAGAAGCCTTTTGAAAACATTGTGGGAAAAGGAGAAAATGCTGGTAACCAGCATTTTCTCCTTTTCCCACAATGTTTTCTACTCTATCAAAAACAAATTCCATCATTAGAGCCACGTTTGAATTGTCGTCTGCAAATGCTTTGAATTTGGACAAGTCTACTTTTTTGTTGCGTGGTAAAGAGTTAACAACAATGCTGTAATATTGGGTATTCCTTGGTTTTTATTCACCAACAATAATCTCTTTACCATAGAACAAAATTCTTGACTAGTCCACATGAAAAGCATCTGCAGACAACTGATCACATGCAGCTAAAATGATAGTTATCTGTGATAGGGAAGAAAACATTGTGGGAAAGGGAGAAAATGCTGATAACAGGCATTTTCTCCTTTTCCCACATTGTTTTCAAAAGCGTTTTTCATCAGGTTGATTAAAATTTGAGATTGTGTTGGCAAAGGGTTAGTAACTGTCCAAACCTTTCAGCCAATCAGATGGTCATCCTTGGAATTATGAATTACGAATAAATGAGTCATGCTTTGTGATAAGGGGGTTTAACCCTTTACCACACAATCCCGACTTTTAACGACCCCGAGAAAGAAGCCTTTTGAAAACACTGTGGCAAAAGGAGAAAATGCTGGTAAACAGCATTTTCTCCTTTTCCCATGTTTTCTACTCTTCCCAAAACAAATTTCAATTTTTGAGTCACATTTATTTTGTAGTCTGCAAATGCTTTCAATTTGGTCCAGTCCAAAATTTTGTCATTTGGTAAAGAGTTAATGCATCTGCAAAAAGTAACAAACCAGGTCAGCCTGCTTTCAGTAAATTTCATGCATATCCAAGGACCAATTTACCTTAGGATTCATTTAGTTGTCAGACAAAATGGATTTTTTAATAGATCCATAATTATGTGATGACTTGCTTGGTATAATGCATCCCAAAGATGCATTAAACCCCCTTTTTGCCAGAGCATGGCTCAAATTTAAAATAATTGGTGACTGTTGATCTTTCACATCTAATTTCATTGAATTCTGACAAACTTTTTTTTTTTCACTTTTTTGACATGAAGATTTTCAAACACTTTAACCCTTTACTGCACAATGACGCCTTTTGACGCCCCTGGGAAAGAAGCCTTTTGAAAACATTGTGGGAAAAGGAGAAAATGCTGGTAACCAGCATTTTCTCCTTTTCCCACAATGTTTTCTACCCTATCAAAGAAAAGTTGCATCATTTGAGCCACACTGAAATTGTCGTTTGCAAATGCTTTCAATTTGGACAAGGCTGTAATTTTGTTGTCTGGTAAAGGGTTAAAGGTATAAAAACAGTTTTTCTTTGGCAATATTTATCAAATTTTTGGAAAAATCATACTAAACGAATAGAAATTGACTAAAAAAAAAAATCTTAGTTCAATGTTTAATTATGTGTATCAATTATGAACGATCATGAAATTACCCAAAACCTATGAAGAACAAAAAACGCTTCAAATCATATTTCAGGAAAATATTATGTGTATAATATTCCAAGGGAGATAAATAATTTTACTTAATATGAAAGAGTAACCTCCCTTTGACTATTACTTTAATGCTTGCAGGAAATGCCATTTCGTTGACCAGCTCAAATAGCTCAAATAATAGAGGGTGGGACTCGTAAACATCAAATCTTGTGCCATGCAAGGCCGTGGATTCAATATACACTAAGCAGGTTCAAGACCCAGGCATAGCTTTGGAGGAGATTCATTCTGTATCTTTCAGTATCCCTTGTACAGCCCTCATGGGGTATGTCCCATATGGCTTGCAACGCACGAAAAGGGGCCTTTGGACATACATGTGTAAAAGTGTGTCGTCCCAGATCAGCCTGTGCAGTCTGTGACTAATCCGAGATGACACTCCCCGTTTTTGTGTGATTTTCTATTTCACTAAAGTCTACTGTATGAACAAATCTTATGCAGTTGTAAAGTGCTGTCCTAGATTAGCCTGCACGGACTGCACAGGCTAATCAGGGACAACAATTTACGCAATTATCCAAGGGCCCCTTTTCGTGTGTTGCACGCCATATGGGCAACCAGTGGTGATGATAAAGAAACAGAAAATCATTCAATCAATGCCATTAAGTTTAGATTCAATCAGTAGATTGTGTAGGTCTACAATTAGACTGAGTGTCTTGTGCAGTCTAATCTTGACCTTCATCATCTTGAAAAGCTACTATTTTTGCCTTGGAAAGGGTACTCAATTACCTTTACCAAACAATCCTGTTTTAACAACCCTGTAGAAGATGCCTTTTGAAAACATGGTGGGAAAAGGAGGAATTGGTGGTCACCAGCACTTTCTCCTTCTCCAACAATGTTTTTAACTTTTACAAAGACAACTTTTCTAATTTTGAGCTACACTTAACTCTTTCTACACAATGCCAAGTTTTAACGACCCCAAGAAAAAAAATCCTTTGAAAACTTTGTGGGAAAAGGAGAAAATGCTGGTAACCAGCATTTTCTCCTTTCCCGACAATGTTTTCTACCCTTCCAAAAACAAATTTTGATTTTTTAGTCGCATTCATTTTGTCGCCTGAAAGTGTTTATAATTTGGACAAGTCTAAACTCTAGAGCTTTAATCTTTTGTCTGCAAAGGCTTTCAGTTTTCGTAAGTCTTCAATTTTGTTGTCTGGTATCTGGAATATGGAACTGATGTTAACCCTTTACCAGACGACAAAATTTTAGACCTGTCAAAATTGAAAGCATTTGCAGACGACAATTTCAATATGGCTCAAATGGTGCATTTTTTTCGTTGGTAGGGTAGAAAACATTGTGGGAAAAGGAGAAAATACTGGTTATCAGCATTTTCTCCTTTTCCCACAATGTTTTCAAAAGGCTTCTTTCCCAGGGGCGTCAAGAGGCGGGATTGTATGGGAAAGGGTTAAGCAGTAAATGGAAGACAGTGAAAAATCTTTTGAACCCATTGCAAAAATATTCTTACTTTAACCCTTTCCCAAACAAGCGCTGGTTTTCACATGTCTGCAGTACAAGTCTTTTGAAAACACTGTGGGAAAAGGAGAAATTGCTCGTAACGAGCAATTTCTCCTTTTCCCACAGTGTTTTCTACCCTTCTTGGAGAACTTTCTGCCATTTTCATCAAATCTAAAATTGTCGTCTGCAAACTCTTTCAGTTTGGAAAGGTCTAAAATTTGTCGTTTGGGAAAGAGTTAAATGACCGTGAGAAAGAGGGCATTCTACAACACTGTGGGTATAGGAGAAAATGTAGGTAACCAGCATTTTCTCATTTTTCCCACAATATTGTCTACTTTTTGAAAGACAAATTATATCACTTGAATAACAATTGATTTGTCATCTGCAGAAGCCCAAATTTTATTCTGGTAAATTTTATTATGGTAAAGAGTTAACCCTTTCCCAAACGACAAATTCTGGACTGGTCCAAATTGAAAGAGTTTGCAGAAGACAATTTTAAATTTGATGAAAATGGCAGAAAGGTCTCAAAAAGGGTAGAAAACACTGTGGGAAAAGGAGAAATTGCTCGTTACGAGCAATTTCTCCTTTTCCCACAGTGTTTTCAAAAGACACGTGAAAACCAGGGCTTGTTTGGGAAAGGGTTAATACATAGATTATAATGTTTTCCTTTATCTTCTGTCTCTAGCAGTGCTTGTTACCAAACAACAAAATTTTAGACATATTCCAAACTGAAAACATTTGCAGGCAACAAATTGGGCTAAAATGATGGAAATTGTCTTTCAAGGGGTAGAAAACAGTGTCAGTGAAGAGAAAAAATGCAAGCAAGTAGCCTGAGAAGTTTTTTGAAAACATTGTGGGAAATGGAGAAAATGCTAGTAATTAGGGTTGTTAAAATGTGGCATTATGTGGTAAAGGGGTAATCCAAGGACTCAATTATTTTACTTGTTTAGTTTTCTATTCATGAGTTGTAAACAAAATTCTTACGCAACTTTCCAAAAGAATTCCACCAGAATGAAAACAAGAAAAAAGAAAAATACAACAATTTACACAATATACATATTTGGTTTCCATGGATACAATTTCACAGGACAATTCGCCAATAGAGAACTTCTCGTTACAATGGGAGCCCTGGAAACTACAGCGTTGCTTACAGCCAGTCCAGGGTTCAAAATGTCCGAGGTGACAGTATGGGAGGTGATGTTTAGAAGCGGTCGATGTAAATTTGCAGAAGCTGCCAGAGCAAAGCCACCGGTTATCCTGTCCAGGCTTGAACTTGCAACTACAGGCTTGACAGGTACAGGCACTTGTACTGTGGTCTCTGTTCTACAAATATAGAAGGAAAACTTTTGAACCCATTGCCATAGAAACATAAAATATTGCTGTGACTGCAAGGCTATTTTGGACAGAATGTCTCCGACAGTATTTGATCTTTACAACAAATTTCTGTGTTTAAATGACCTTGAGAATAAAGAATTCTTTTAAAAACATTGTTGGAAAAGGAGAAAATGCTGGTAACCAGTATTTTTTCCTTTCTCAAATAAGGTTTTATATCCCATCAAGACACATCTTACTATCCGATTGATATTTGTTGTCTGCAAATGCTTTCAATTTAGACCAGTCTAAAATTTTGTCATTTTGTAAATAGTTAACCCTTTACCATACAATCCTGAGTTTTGAAGACTTCAAGGGAAAGGGCTTTTATTTTATTGTCTGCAAATGCTGTCAATTTGGATTAGTCTAAAATTTTGTCATTTGGTAAAGAGTTAAAAGAAGAGCCCCTAGTTCTAGCAATATGGTCTTGATTTACACTGTCAGCAAAGGCAATTAAATTGTCAGAGGGTACAGTCACAGTTAACATACTATAGCCCACAGACAACCTATTCAAGATAATAAGTCTCATTTTTGCAAACATTCAGTGGTTTTCTTTAATTTCTAAACATTTGATCTTCAAAATTTTAAACCTTAAAGCAGCTTTCACAACTATAGTTGCGTTTGCAGCCAGTGTAGATCAAGATCAGGCTGCACAAAACGTGCAGCCTGATCTTTGATCTACACTGTCCGCTTTGCTGAATCACTGTAGATAAAAGCAACCATGAAATTGCAATTGTTTTGGTCTTGTTTCTAGGATGAAAATGTCTGATAGGTTTATCCGGCGCCTTAACCCTTTCCCAAACAAGCCCTGGTTTTCACGTGTCTGCAGTACAAGTCTTTTGAAAACACTGTGGGAAAAGGAGAAATTGCTCGTAACGAGCAATTTCTCCTTTTCCCACAGTGTTTTCTACCCTTTTTGATAACTTTCTGCCATTTTCATCAAATTTAAAATTGTCGTCTGCAAACTCTTTCTATTTGGACCAGTCCAAAATTTGTCGTTTGGGAAAGGGTTAAGGGTTAATATTGTTTTCACACTGCTGAAGTTGAAAAGAAATATGTAAGATAGAGTGAGAATTTTTCACAACTAACACACTGTAATACCAAGGGCAATAACATGTGTATGCAAGACCCATAAATAGTTACCTCCCTTCCTATAATAAAGCGCAATTGCAGTTTCTCACAATCAGGTATTGTCCCATCTTTCATTCATGCTATCAAATATTTTGTTAAAAATTCTGAATAGAATGTAAGTGAAATTTGGTCAGCTGTAAGTTTTCCTATAAGTTTCAGGAGGGTGAGATTGTAAAGAAATGGTCACAAAAAAAAAGGGGCTTTAACTCTCTGTGCCAACAGCCACCTAGATAGCTTTTGGTAACAATGTAGATCAAGATCAGACTGCACAGAAGGTGCAATATGATCTTGGACCTACACCGTCTACTAAGTGATGCTTAACTTTGATAAAAATCATTGTGGAAATTTATTTTGAGCCCTCTTTAGAAAAATAAAGAAAATTAAGATGTTTAACTCTTTACCAAATGACAAAATTTTGGACTCATCTAAACTGAAAGCATTTGCAGACAACAAAAGCAACGTAAAAATGTAAAGGGTAGAAAACATTGTGGGAAAAGGAGAAAATGCTGGTTCAAAAGGCCTTCCTCCTCAAGGTTGTTAAAAGTAGGGATTGTGTGGTCAAGGGTTAAGTAATCTTCAGTTATGCCGAGCCCGGGACCGAAGTCAGTGATGTACAAGGTTTATTTGGGGCTCAAAGGGTTAAAACATTCTGAAATAATTTCAAAGTGAATTAACTATCAAAGTTTTATTGTTTTTACAAGTTTCAGGGCCTTCATACTCCAACCATTCTTAAGAACAGTCTTAGTCTTATTCTCAAGAATTTTCTAAATTTCAAAATAACATACAGTAATTCTGATTGGCTAAACAAGAAGGCCTTTGAGCCAATCAGAAATTGTGTTACTTTCTTAACCCTTTACCAGACGACAAAGTTTTAGCCTTGTCCAAATTGAAAGCATTTGCAGATGACAATTTGAATGTGGCTCAAATGGTGCAACTTTTCTTAGATAGGGTAGAAAACATTGTGGGAAAAGGAGAAAATGCTGGTTACCAGCATTTTCTCCTTTTTCCACAATGTTTTCAAAAGGCCTCTTTCTCAGGGGCATCAAAAGGCAGCATTGTGTGGTAAAGGGTTAAATTAAAAATAGACAAAATATGCAATTCAGAATGTTTGGCAAATACAGACCAGATGTTAATTGCACCATAGGAACAAGGGAGCAACGCATATCTAAACAGAAGACATTTTTGTGGTTTTGTTTCTTTCTCTCCCAGCTCAGCCAGTCTACCACAATATTATCTCACCTGCAAATTTTAAACTTTTTCCAACAATAAAATATCCATAAAGATTCAAACAAAAATAGATATTTGATGAAATCAGGACAAAGAAGGGCATCAGAAAACATTGTAATAAATGGAGAAAATGCTCATCATTTGCAATTTATCTATTACAAGGTTTTAATTGTCGTCTGCTGAAAATGCATAAGAAGGGGTTCATTGAAATGGGGTCAGAGGTACTTTTATGCCCTGCAAGTGAGTGCAAATTTTCGCTGATACAAGAAAATTATAAATAGTGTGAACAGGAAATGTTTGCTATCTCAATCATATCTCTTAACCCTTTACCAAACGACAAAATTTTAGACTTGTCCAAATTGAAAGCATTTGCAGACGACAACCAGCATTTTCTCCTTTTCCCACAATGTTTTCAAAAGGCTTTTTCTTTAGGGTCGCTAAGACCCGTGATTGTGTGGTAAAGGGTTAACTCTTTACCAAACGACAAGACTTTGCACTGAACCGAATTCAAAGCATTTATAGACAGTAAATTAAATAAATCATGATTTCTGTCTTTGATAGGGAAGAAAACATTGTGGGAAAAGGAGAAAATGCTTATCACCAGCATTTCTCCATTTTCCACAATGTTTTCAAAAGCTTTCCTTATCAGGGTCATTATAAGTCGGGATCATGTGGTAAAGGGTTAAAACAAATTCAAAATCATTCTATTCTTTTCACCAAATAATTTCTTCCTTTATCATAGAGTTTTTAACCCTTAACCTAACAACAAAATTTTAAACTTTTCTAAATTGAAAGCTTTTGTAGGTGCCAAATTAAATATGACCTAAAAACTGAAATGTGCATTTTGAAGGTGAGAAAAGGAAAAAATGCTGGTTGCCAGCATTTTCTCCTTTTCCCAGAGTGTTTCCAAGAGGCTTTTTCCTCAGAGTTGTTAAATCTCGGAATAGTGTAGTAAAGGGTTAATCCTTAACCGAACAATCCGATGATCAACTCTTTACAACACAATCCCGACTTTTAACAACCCTGTGAAAGACGCCTTTTGAAAACATTGTGGGAAAAGGAGAAAATGCTGGAAACCAGCATTTTCTCCTTTTCCAGCAATGTTTTCTACCCTTTCCAAAACAAATTTCATTTTTTAGCTACATTTATTTTGTCGTCTGCAAATCCTTTCAATTTGGGACAGTCTAAAATTTTGTCGTTTGGTAGAGTTAACAACCTTTAGGAGACAGGCCTTTGAAAACATAGTGGGAGAAGGAGAGAATGCTGGTATTCAGTATCTTTTGCTTTTCCAACAATGTTTTCTATTTCTTCAATGACAGATCTGAACATACGAGCCATATTTAACTCTTTACCACACAATCCCAACTTTTAACAACCCTGTAAAAGAAGCCTTTTGAAAACATTGTGGGAAAAGGAGAAAATGCTGGAAACCAGCATTTTCTCCTTCTCCCGCAATGTTTTCTACCCTTTCCAGAACAAATTTCATTTTTTTAGCCACATTTATTTTGTCGTCTGCAAATCCTTTCAATTTGGGACAGTCTAAAATTTTGTCATTTGGTAAAGAGTTAACAACCTTTAGGAAGACAGGCCTTTGAAAATATTCTGGGAAAAGGAGAGAATGCTGGTATTCAGTATTTTTTGCTTTTCCAACAATGTTTTCTATTTCTTCAATGACAGATCTGAACATAAGAGCCATATTTAACCCTTTAGCACACAATCCCAACTTTTAACGACCCTGAAGAAGAAGCCTTTTGAAAACATTGTGGGAAAAGGAGAAAATGCTGGTAACCAGCATTTTCTCCTTTTCCCGCAATGTTTTCTACCCTTTCCAGAACAAATTTCATTTTTTTAGCCACATTTATTTTGTCATCTGCAAATCCTTTCAATTTGGGACAGTCTAAAATTTTGCCTTTTGGTAAAGAGTTAACAACCTTTAGGAGACAGATCTTTGAAAACATTGTGGGAAAAGGAGAGAATGCTGGTATTCAGTATTTTTTGCTTTTCCAACAATGTTTTCTATTTCTTCAATGATAGATCTGAACATAATTATGAGCCATATTTAATGTCTGCTGATATTTTTATTTGAAAAAGTATAAATTTTTTCTGGTAAAGATGGGTCAATAAAACTCTGGGTTGTAGGCAACGGTTGTATTCCAAAGAAATGTTTTTTACACTAAGAAGAATTTGGTATGGTACATTTCTTAAATTCTTGTGGTCAAAGTATCTCTCACCTTCAGATTGTCTTGCATGTCAACCATTTACCTCATGGTAAACTTTTGGGCAGTTCCTGCTTGTAACTTTATTTGCCCTGCAGCAGACAACTTTTGAAAATATTGTAGAAAATGGACAAACTGTGGTTTATGAGACAATCTCACTTTTGCTTTGTTTATTTATAGGATTTTTAACTCTTTACCAGATGCCAAAATTTTAAACTAGTCCAAATTGAAATCATCTGCAGACGACAAATTAAATGTTACACAAAAAATGATAAATCTTTTTTTAAAGCATAGAACACATGGTAGGAAAAGGAGAAAATGCTGGTAACAAAATTTTCTCCTATTCCTGCAATGTTTTTCTTTCCTTCCAAAGACAAATCCAATAATTTGAACAACATAATTATGATTTGTTGTCTACAAAATCTTAATATCTTCAATTTTGTCAAGTGTAAAATTTTCTTGTCTGACAAAATAGAAAATATTCAGATTTATTTCAGACTTTTTATACAAAAAAGAACAGAAACAAATTTGAATATAGCAATTTGAAAGTCAACTCTTTAACACTGACAAAATATTTGGACTCGACAAACTCATAATCATTTGTAGATGACAAATGTAGCTCAAAAGACACCTTCTCTCTTTGAAACGGTAGAAAACATTATGGGAAAATGCTGGTAACCAGCATTTTCTCCTTTTCCCACAATATTTTCAAAAGCCTCTTTTCCAAGGGTCATTAAAACTGGAGATAGTGTATTACAGGGTTAAACAAAAATCAAAATTTATCCCAACTGACATGTAAAGATTTTTTACATTTTTCCATGATTCAAGCATTTCCTTCTTTGTGTCACTTATACAGAGTTCCTGGTGGGTCGAGTTCCTGGTGGGTTGGAATTTAGCATTTGCCACCAAGCGTTAGCATCAAAGGTGGGGATGAGTTAAGGATTTCTTACCTAGATATACAATGGTCAGCAAATTAACCTACATTCCTATCCGATTAATCAGACATTTAGTCATGGTCAAACTCTTTGTTACAGAAGGTTATACCCTTAACCGTTTACCGCACAATCCCGACTTTTAACGACCCTGAGGAAGAAGCCTTTTGAAAAACATTGTGGGAAAGGAGAAAATGCTGGTAACCAGCATTTTCTCCTTTTCCCACAATGTTTTCTACTCATCAAGGACAAATTTTGTCATTTGAGCCACCTTTAATTTGTCGCCTGCAAATGCTTTCAATTTGGACCAGTCTAAATTATTGTCGTTTGGTAAAGAGTTGACAAAAAAAATCTTGTGTTTTAATAACACCTTGAAGAAAAAGCCCCTTTAACTCTTTACCACACAATGAAATTTAAGATTTGTCTAAATTCAAAGCATCTGCAGACGACAAATTAAAGGTGGCTCAATGAAGACATTTGTTGTTTATAGATTAGAAAAACATTGTGGGAAAAGGAGAAAATGCTGGTACCAGCATTTTCTCCTTTTCCCACAATGTTTTCAAAAGCCTTCTCTTTCAGGGTCGTTAAAACACAGGATTGTGCGGTAAAAGGTTATAACATTGTGGGAGATGGAGAACATGCTGGTAACCAGCAATTTTTCCTTTACCCATACTGTTTCCTACTCATTCAAAGATGAATTTCATCATCTAAGTTGAAATTAATTTGTTGTCTGCGATTTTTTTCAATTTGGACTGGTCTAAAAATTTGTCATCTAGTAAAGGGTTATCCCCTTGAGCTTATCATTTCATGGGTTTTTCCCCCATTATCCCCATACTAAATGATTGTTCCTATGACCCTAAGGGGAGGAAACTTTTGAAAACATCATAGGTAAAGGAGAAAATTCTGGTAATCAGCTTTTTCTCCTTTTCCCACAATTTTTTTCTATCTCTCTTTTGCAGATTCTACCATTTGCCAAATTCAATAATTTATTCAATATAACAATAAAGCAAGCTACATGCATGCCCATCTTAACTTCTAATATCATGTTTATGCCATTTTCAATGTTGGTCTGACCATTACTATGACCCAAATGAAAAGGCTTTGGAATTCAATGTTGGAAAAGGTGAAAATGCTGGTTACCAGTTTTTTCTCCTTTTCCCACAATGTTTTCAAACTGCTTCTTCCTTAGGGTCATTTAAACATAGGATTGTTCGGTGAAGGGTAAAATTTTGAGCTACTGATTGCAGAAGTGGAATGAGTCATGGCCTTGAGGAGATAGGTGTAAACATTGCAACCTTGTACAATGATAGATATTTACTTAACCTATTACAAGTGAAACTCCAGGCAACCCTTTTCTCCATCTACTACAGCCATTTTTTTTTTCACCACAAAGAAAACTCATTTCCCACAGACAATTTTTGTCCTCCACTAGACCACTAGCAACAACATTGCAACCTAGGAGAAATTCATATAATAAGATAGAAATATCTTTAACCCTTTCCCAAACGACAAATTTTGAACTGGTCCAAATTGAAAGAGTTTGCAGACGACAATTTTAAATTTCATGAAAAAGACAGAAAGTTATCAAAAAGGGTAGAAAACACTGTGGAAAAAGGAGAAATTGCTCGTTACGAGCAATTTCTCCTTTTCCCACAGTGTTTTCAAAAGACTTGTACTGCAGACACGTGAAAACCAGGGCTTGTTTGGGAAAGGGTTAAGTAGATCTAGATTCATGTATTATACTGGTTTCAATATTATTAGTGAGTTTGATGCATGCTTTCTATTCTAAGCTGTCCATTGCCAACTTGGAGAACTGTATTCAAAAACTGTTTGCATTAAACATGCAACTCATCTTTGATCTACATTGTCTGGTATTTTTTAAAATAGTCTTACCCAAACTTATAGTCTTTTTTACAGCCTAAAAATATCTCTATCATTTGTTTTTTGGCTTTCTAAGGATTGAGGTACTAGGCAAGTGTAAATAAATAATGCCAAGCAGGAACTTTCAATGAATCACCAAACTCTTGTTGAGGTATTTTGTTTCCTGACCTCTTTAACCCTTTATCAGACAACAGAATTTTAGCCCTATCCAAATTGAAAGCATTTGCAGACGTCAATTTCAATGTGGATCAAATGGTGCAATTTTTCTTTGATAGGGCAGAAAACATTGTGAGAAAAGGAGAAAATGCTGGCCACCAGCATTTTCTCCTTTTCCCACAATGTTTTCAAAAGGCTTCTTTCCTAGAGGTGTTAAAAGGCAGCATTGTGCAATAAAGGGTTAACCCTTTATCAAACAATCATGTGTTTTAACTCTTTACCAAACAACAAAATTTTAGACTACTCCAAATTGAAAGCTTTTGCAGATGACAAAATAAATGCGACTGAGAAATGGAAATTTGTTTTAGGAAGGGTAGAAAATATTGTGGGAAAGGTGAAAATGCTGGTTATCAGTATTTTCTCCTTTTCCTACAATGTTTTCAAAAGGCTTCTTTCTCAGGGTCATTAAAAGTCGGGATTGTGTGGTAAAGAGTTAAAGACCTTGTGGAGGAAAGTTTATGAAACATAGTGTGAAAATGACAAAATGCTGTGACATTTATCCTTTTCCCACAATGTTTTTTTTTTTACCTTTTCAAAAACAAATTCCATCATTTGAGCTACAATTAGATTTCTGTCTGCAAATGCCTTCCATTTGGATACATCTGAAGTTTTGTAATTTAGTAAAGTTATTTTAGACTCTTCCATAGAAAGCATTTGCACACAAAAAATTTAATATGGCCTTGGATTTGTCTTTAACGAGATAGAACCCTGAGGGGAAAAGAAGAATATACTGGTTACCCACATTTTCTCCTTTTCCCACAATGTTTTCATATGCTGTATTCCCCAAAGTTGTTATAACATTATTGTGGTAAAAAGTTAAGGAGACTGACTTTGTAACTCAAATTTCAGGATAAGACAGTGAAATCAACAAGAATCTAACCCACACACATGGTGTCAATTTAGATAAGCTGATCGGCTGACCTCTCTGCCCTGACACCAACATGCCTACTGCTTAAATTGTAGATCTATGTTGTAGAAACCATTTGAAAAATCATTGTGATAAATGGAGAAATACAACGTAGTTCTGAATGAAATATTTTCTCTTTCGTTACAATGATTTCATCTTCAAAGATATATTTGTAAAAATTTGGGTTTTTATTTCTACAGTAGCTTTTAGATTATGGTGGGCCACAAAACTGCATGTGAAGCTAAGGATTTTAAGATCTACCTCCTGTAGACAACTTCTTGCAGCCAACCAATCTTGAAAATATTCTGGCAAAAGGAGAAATTTCACATAGAATGCAATTTCATATTTTGTCATCATGTTTTCACTTATATTTATTCATTAAACCCTGATGCAAGTTGCTTATAATACATACCACTATTTAAACAAAGATGTTTCAAAAGGAAGCTGTTGTAAATACAAGAGGTAATGGATTAAGCTATTCCCAAACAATCCTGTGTTTCAGCAATCCTCCGGGAGAAGTCTTTTGAAAACATTGTGGGGAAAAGGACAAAATGCTGGAAACAATGTTTTCCACTCTCTTTCAGAAACAAATCCCATTATTTGAGCTACAATCAATTTTTCATCCGCAAATGCTTTCAATTTGGACCAGTCTAAAATTTTGTTGTTCTGGTAATGAGTTGAAAGAATTTAGGGGTAGGTCTAAAACTACTGACACTTTATGATGGATGACAGGAAGTATTTAGTTTGTGGTTAAATAAATATTCAGTCAAATCATTGCCTCTATCTTGCTTACATTTTTCTGATTTTTGTTTTCCATTTTTCTTTTCTCTTGAAAATGTAAAAATTAAACAATAAGAGGAAAGGAAATCTTTTGAAAGAAGCAGACGGTGGCATGAACAAAATCTTTATTCTAAACGTGTGGTGGCTCCCATTAGATCATAAAGCTGAAATTCTTTCATATATTTTATTGAAAGAAAATGTATAAATTGAGAAAATGCGAGAAAGCGTTATATTTGGTTTTAACAAAGAAACTGATACATCTGTATTTCTTTTATCAATTTCTATTTATACTACACAAAACGGTTTTTACCCTGACACTTCTTTCAGCTTGAATTTAAAGTACACCTTTGCATCCAAGTGGTTTTCTTTGTGTCACGTTTAATAATACAGTTTCCAACATTAGAGATATTTCAGTTATATGATGGCAGCCAGTGCACCTATCCATGCTTTCCTGGAATTTCTTGTACCAGTAGAGCTTAAAACAATATTCTTTCCAAGCCACTGCCTGCTTTCATACACAAAGTGAGAGAGGAATGAACCTTCTAGCAGTGGGTACCATAAATATTTGGAAAGTATTTGGGTGAGCCAGGAACCATGCAAGCTACATTCCGGATTCAAGCCTTGTATGTTTCAGATTTCAGAAGCTGCTGAGCTCAGCAACCATTAAAATAACATGGAAAAGGAGTTGACTCATTAACTTTGGGAATTTATTCCAACGAAATTTGAACAATTCACACGAAGCAATTAGGTGTCATACATAAATACATGTGAAAACATTATCATAAAAGGTGAAACTACTTGAAATGAAAATATCTCCATATGCCAAAGTGTTTCAAAAGCAGTTAGCTGAAAGATAAGTACAGTTGCCCATAGAAGGTAATGAGTTTACTCTATCTTCTATTTTTTGTCAGATGACAAAATTTTAGACCTGTCCATTTTGAATGAATTGCAGATGACAAATGTAGCTCAAATGATAGGGTTTGTCCTTTAACCCTTTACCACACATTCCTGACTTTTAACGACCCTGAGGAAAAAGCCTTTTGAAAACATTGTGGGAAAAGGAGAAAATCTGGTAATGTTTTCTACTCTTCTCAAAACAAATTTCAATTTTCGAGTAACATTTATTTCATTGTCTACTAAAGCTTTCAATTTGGCCAGGTCTAAAACTTTTTCGTTTGGTAAAGAGTTAAAGGGTAGATAATATTGAGCAAAAATACTGGAATCCGGCATTTTCTCTCCTTTTCCCACAATGTTTTCAAACCTTTTTTCCTCAAGGTCGTTAAAAAAGAGATTGTTCAGTGAAGGATTAGATTTTTTGTAATAAAAATTGTGCAACAGAAGGAAAAGGTTAATTGTTAGATTATCTTTTCAATCTATGGGGTATGAGCGCAACAATGATGGGCTCTAACAGTTGTCAAATGGAGCCCAATGATTATCACATTTATCACTTTTTATTCTTACAGAATATGAGATTTCACTCACAGATAAAAATCTGATTTTTTTTTTGACGCTGATTTCATAACCCAAGTATTTGATGAGTGACATCGTGAATTTTACCCTTCGAGCGACAAATAAAACCAACTGAAATGTTCATCCTAAAAATATGAACCGAATAATTTCAATTCATGGTTGCTTTTGCCTAGTGTTTCAGCAAAGCCGTCAGTGTAGATGTTTTGTGCAGCCTGAACGTGATCTACACTGGCCAAAAAGGCAACTACAGTCGTGAAAGTTGCTTTAAGGGTCAACTGTTAAGTTTTGGTGTTGATTTACTCTTTACCAGATGACATAATTTTTAGACTTGTCCATATTCTTAGGGTTTGTAGAGGACAAGCAAAATGTGGATAGAATGATGTCTTTGCTAGGGTTAAAAAACATTGTGGGCCAAGAAGAAAATGCTGGTTACCAGCATTTTCTTCTTATCCCACAATGCTTTTCAAAGCTCTCCTCCTTAAAATTATTGGCTTGTTTGGTAAAGGCCTAATTTAGTAAAGTTTTGGGTTTACTTAACCCTTTACCACACAATTCCAACTTTTAACGACCCTGAAAAAGAAAGTTTTTGAAAACATTGTGGGAAAAGGAGAAAATGCTGGTAACCAGCATTTTCTCCTTTTCTCACAATGTTTTCTATCCCTCCCAAAACAAATTTCAATATTTGAGTCACATAAATTTTGTTGTCTGCAAATGCTTTCAATTTGGAGGAGTCTAAAATTTTGTTGTATGGTAAAGAGTTAAAATTTGCAGATTTTTTTTTTAAATTTACCCTTATGCAAGCCTCTTTTGATGTCTATGAAGTAGAAGACCTTTGAAAACATTGCAACAAATGAAAAACTACACAAAACAAGCTTAATATTTTCTCATGATTATGGTCAACCCATTGAGCCCGTCATAAAACAATCTCATGTTATAATGACCTCGAGATTGATTGATTGTATGGTGTTTAATGCCGTTTTCAACATTATTTCAGTTATATCATGGCGGCCAGTGCACCTATCCATGCTTTCCTGGAGTTTCTTTTACCAGTACTCAGCACAATATTCTTTCCAAGCCACTGGCTGCTTTCCCAAATAACCATCATCGAAACAATGGTCAGCGGTGAGAGAGGAATGAATCCTGTCGCGATGACTATCAATCCTCGGAAAGAAATTGGCCAAGCCGGGGATTGAACCAGCGACCTCCTGTTCTCAAGTCCTGTGCACAACTGACTGAGCCACGGGGGCTTAGCATAATGACCTTGAGAAAGAAGACTTTAGAGAACATTGTGGGGAGGAGAAAATGTTGGGTAGGAAACATTATGGGAAAAGGAATAGTCCTGGTTAGTAACATTTTCTCCTTTTCCCACAATGTTTGCAAACCCTTCCTCTCAAAGTTGTTAATAGATGGAACTGTTTGCTAAATTGTTCTTTAGCAATCTTGTTCCAATTTAAACATATCGTGGGCCTGTTCTTGGGCAAGACACTTTAGAGCCCCAGCCTAGTGCTGGTAGAACCCAGGAAATACTTGAATATGTGAGCCTTTGCCGTGATATGACTGAAATAATGTTGAAAGTGGCATAAAACACCATTCAATCAATCAACGGATTTAAACATATCTTACAGTACATAACTGTTTCAGCACCAAATGTACAAAGTTGGCCTCTTTCATACACTGAAACACACTTTCAACTTACATACTGCATGACATGTCGTCGAGACCAAGATGTTTTTCGACAAAATGGTATACAATATAGATCCAAGGTAAGACTGCACTCTCTGTGCAGTTTGATCTTGATCCATTGAATGCCCCTGTTTTTCATCTATGATATGCAAGGATTTGATCCTTAACAAAAGACAACATTTTAGATTTGTCCAAATTGAAAGCATTTGCAGACTACAGATTAAATGTGGCTTAAAATTTTTGGAATTTGTTGATGAAAGGGTTGAAAACATTTTGGGAAAAGGAGAAAATGCTGGTTACCAGCATTTTCTCCTTTTCCAAAAGCCAAGCCCCAGTAGCTCAGTCAGTAGCGTGCAGGACTTGAGAACCAGAGGTCACTGGTTCGATCCCTGGCTTGGCCAATTTCTTTCCAAGGATTGATGATAGTCATCACGACAGGATTCATTCCTCTTTCACCACTGACCATTGTTTCGACGATGGTTATGTGGGAAAGCAGTCAGTGGCTTGGAAAGAATATTGTGCGGAGTACTGTTAAAAGAAACTCCAGGAAAGCATGGATAGGTGCACTGGCCGCCGCGATATAACTGAAATAATGTTGAAAACAGCGTTAAACACCATACAATCAATCAATCAATCCTTTTCCAAAAATGTTTTCGAAAGTGTTCTTGCGCAGGATCATTAAAACTTGGGATTGTGTAGTAAAGGATTAACTCTTTACCAAACTGACAAAATTTTTTAGACTTGTCTAAATTGAAAGCATTTGCAGACCACAAAATAAATGTGTGTCAGTTATTGAAGGTAACTTTAGGTTGTTTTTGAAAGGGAAGAAAACATTGCAAAAAAAATAGAAAATGCTGGCTACCAGCATTTTCTCCTTTTCCAAAATTGTTTTCAAAAACCTTGCACATGGTCCTTGAAACTTGGATTGTGTGTTAACCCTTTACCACACAATCCCGAGTTTTAACAACCCTGAAAGAGAAGACTTTTAAAAACCAGCATTTTCTCCTCTTCCCACCATGTGTTCTACTCTATTATCGACAGAAATCATTAATTAAGCTACATTTAATTCGTCGTCTGCAAATGGTTTCAATTTGGACAAGTCTAAAATTTTTTCCCTTGGTAAAGAGTAATAGGGTTAAAGAACTAGAGGCCAAGTTGAAAGGTTAGAGAGTGTGTTGAGTAAACTTTCTCAGTTACAGCACAATAAACAATTACTCAGTCTGCACCAGATGGTAGAAAGATTAGTAGAAACTAAACACCTCATGATGTTCTCATTTCAAGCTTCATTTAACAGCTTACCTCATAAGGTAAGTCCTATTTAACCCTTTTCCAAACAAGCCCTGGTTTTCACGTGTCTGCAGTACAAGTCTTTTGAAAACACTGTTGGAAAAGGAGAAATTGCTCGTAACGAGCAATTTCTCGTTTTCCCACAGTGTTTTCTACCCTTTTTGAGACCTTTCTGCCATTTTCATCAAACTTAAAATTGTCGTCTGCAAACTCTTTCAATTTGGACCAGTCCAAAATTTGTCGTTTGGGAAAGGGTTAACTCATCTGATTAGAAGCAATTCTTCTATTTGTTAGAGCATGTGCAGTCGGTAGAGTACAGAACTTGAAACCAGGGGGAGGGAGGGGCCTCATTTGAATCCCAAACTCAACAAATTTCTTCGTTTTGATTGAATTCTGAGTCCCATAGCGCATGTGCAGTTGGTAGAAACAGAACTTGAAACCAGAGGGTCCCTTGTTCGAATTCCAAGCTCAGAGAATTTCTTCTTTCTGATTGAATGGTGTTTAACATGGCTTTTAATATTATTTCACACTGACAGTTCACTTACCTATGTCCTGGGTTTCATTAGTACTTGGCTATATCTTTCAAGTTTGATGATTTTTGCGCAAGGACACTTTCAAATCACCGAGTGTCTCAGGTGAGAATCGAACCCCACACCCTCACCACTTGGCATGCAGGACTCCCTTCTGCACAAAGAACAGTCATCTGTACAGGGGATAGAGTGAGTTCATGGTCCAGATACAAGTCTTAGTCAAAGATGAGAACACAGTCATGTTGTTACAGAAATCCTCGACACAAATGAGCCATGCTCTGTGAAAAGGGGGCTTAATGCATCTGCAAAAAGTATTGACCCAGATCAAGCTATTCACTACGGGCAGGGTGACCTGGGCTGAAACTTTTCACTATTTGTCAATTTTTTGTATGTCAAAGGACCAGTCTACCTCATGATTTAGACAGTTGTTCGACAAAATGGATTTTATGGATCCATAATAACATGACAACTTGCTTGGTACCATGAATCATGGAGATGCATTGAGTCCCCTTTTTGCCAGAGCAAAGCTCAAATATTTAAATAGGGGCAATGAACAGTGACACATTACAAAATCATGTTTCACTTTAATGTCACTTTTTTTAATCTCATGATAATTAATAATCAAATAAATGAAGCGAAGAGTTCTGCTGTGCTTTAGTTCTCCATGGCCCTGCAGCAGATTCATAGCCACATAGCCAGTAAGTTGTTGTGTAGTGTGATGAGAGTAGCACTTGCCAAATGGGAACTGGAAGTTTGTATCCACAGCTCATAATTCTTCCAAGATTTGATGGGTGTCAATTGAATCAAGAATATAAAAGGTCACAGATTACATCTCCCATTGAAGAAAGGTCATTACTACACCTATTTATATAATTGTAAAGCCAAGAATGAACAGTTTTATTCTGAAGAGAAAGCACAGTTTGTAAGCTATTTATGCAAAAATAATGTACCAGGTATCTAACAATATAGGTTTAAGATTAAACTGCACTTTCAGATCTTGATCTGCACTGTCTGCAAGTGTTTTAAGTTGTCATTAACATTCTATGGGTGCAAGGGGATTCCTACCTGTAATTGATTTTTAGTTCACACTTTTCTGTAAGATATCAGATCATCAATTGTGACAGATGGAAATTTGAAAATGACGGCATCTGTCATCTACCCGAAGAAAATCATGACAAAATTTAAAAGAAAAAAGGGCAGTGTCATCTATAAAGGGACAAGGTACTCTGTACTGTCAGTTTCTACAGAAACAATGTGCTTTGTGCTGTAAAACTGTCTCCAACTGCAGAGGAACTTTTGTGTCTTCTTCTGCTTATAAAAAAGCATGCATAATTTTATTTGGTTCTTTAGCCAATGTATAGACTGTTGAACAGTTTCTGAAGCCACAATACAGTAAATCAAATTTGCAGTTTTCGAACTCTTTTAGCAGTGTGTTGAGTTTCTTGAGTCAATATAGTTTTTGTTTCCAGATGAAGGCCAATAATGTACGAGGGCTCTCGGATTGTGGAACTTCCAAATTCAATGTACCAGTACTTTGTGTTTTAGTTTCTGAAGCCAAAGTGTATCGTTGCATACAGTTACCAGATCTAATATACATTGTCTTTTAGTGTTTCTGAAGCTACTGTTAACTGTGGTGCACAATGGCTAGTATACCAGTGCATAATATAGAGGTTCTGACAATAGTACTACTATCCCTTTACCACACAATGCCGACTTTTAACAACCCTGAGGAAGAATCCTTTTGAAAACATTGTGGGAAAAGGAGAAAATGCAAGTAAGCAGCATTTTCTCCTTTTCCCACAATTTTTTCTAACCTATCAAGGAAAAATCGCATCATTTGAGCTACACTAAAATTGTTGTCTGCAAATGCTTTCAATTAGGATTGGTCTAAAATTTTGTCATGTGGTAAAGGGTTAAGTGGAGTTTATGAAACTAGTGTAGATTATGTAAAGGTTCTGAACCTAGTATACACTAAGCAGAGTTTCTGAAGCTAGTGTACACTAAGTAGCGATTCTGAAGAGAGAAAACATTGTTTATTGCATCTGATGCCAGTACAAACTGTGGTCTTGTGAACCTAGATCTATATGTGATGTTCCTGCCTTAAAACCCTTTACCACACAATCCCAACTTTTAATGACCCTGAGGAAGAAGCCTTTTGAAAACATTGTGGGAAAAGGAGAAAATGCTACCAACATTTTCTCCTTTTCCCACAATGTTTTCTACTCTTCCCAAGACAAATTTTAATTTTTGAGTCATATTTATTTTGTCGTCTGCAAAAGCTTTCAATTTGGACTGGTCTAAAATTTTTTTGTTTGGTAAAGAGTTAACTAGTATACAGTATGTGGAGCTTCTGAAGTAAGCATAAGTTATGGTGAGTTTCTGAAGCTAGTGTGCATTATGTAGAGTTTCTGAAGCTAGTTTAACTCTTCACCACATGAAAAAAATGTAGACTTGTCGAAATTCAAAGTATTTGCAAACAACAATTTAAACGTGATTCAAATGATAGAATTTGTCTTTTATAGGGTAGAAAACATTGTGGGAGAAGGAGAAATGCTGGTTACCTGCATTTTCTCCTTTTCCAATAATGTTTTCAGAAGGCTTCTTCCTCAGGGTCGTTAAAACTTGGGATTGTGTGGTATAGAGATAAACTTTGATATATATTTTCTGAGGCTAGTGTATATTTTCTGAAGCTATTATACATTTTGTAGTTTCTGAGGCTATTATACATCGTGTAGAATTTCTGAAGCTAGTTTAAATTGTACTGTAAAGTTTCTGAAACTAGTATACATTTTGTACAGCATCTGAAGCTAGAGTAACCTATGGTGTATTGTTTCTAAAGCTAATATACTTATTGTTCAGTTTCTGAAGTGAGCATAGTCTGTGGTGAAAACTTTCTGAAGGTAATATAAACTGTGATGTACACTCTCTGAAGCTAGTATAAACCGTGATGTACACTTTCTGAAGCTAGTATAAACTGTAATGTACACTTTCTGAAGCAAGCATGAACTGGTGCACACTTTCTGAAGCTAGAATAAACTGGTGCACATTTACTGAAGCTAGTATAAACTGTGAGGTACACTTTCTGAAGCTAGCATAAACTGGTGTACACTTTCTGAAGCTAGAATAAACTGGTGCACATTTACTGAAGCTAGTATAAACTGTGGTGTACACTTTCTGAAGCTAGTATAAACTGTGGTGTACACTTTCTGAAGCTAGTATAAACTGTGATGTACACTTTCTGAGGCTAGCATAAACCTCGGTGTACACTTTTTGGAGCTAGTATAAACTGTGGTGCACGCTTTCTAAAGCTAGTATAAACTGTGAGGTACACTTTCTGAAGCTAGTATAAACTGTGTACACTTTCTGAAGCTAGTATAAACTGTGTTGTACACTTTCTGAAGCTAGTATAAACTGTGTACGCTTTCTGAAGCTAGTATAAACTGTGTGGTACACTTTCTGGAGCTAGTATAAACTGTACGCTTTCTGAAGCTAGCATAAACTGTGTGGTACACTTTTTGGAGCTAGTATAAACTGTGGTGCACGCTTTCTAAAGCTAGTATAAACTGTGATGTACACTTTCTGAAGCTAACATAAACTGTGCTGCACACTTTCTGAAGCTAGTATAAACTGTGATGTACACTTTCTGAAGCTAACATAAACTGTGCTGCACACTTTCTGAAGCAAGCATAAACTGTTTTGCATGCTCTCTGAAGCTAGCATAAAATGTGGTGTACACTTTCTGAAGCTAGACCAATAGATAGACCAATAGTTTTTGAAGTTGGTACACATTGTAATAGTTTCTGAAGCTGGAAATATCTTGCCAAATTTCTCTCTTTTTAGCCCCATCCCTTACCATTTCAATCATATGTCACTCAAATGTGTAAACTTTGTTTAATTGGTCCATTTATAAGATTTTGGAATGAAAGTCTCCTAGAAGAATTACATAATGAAAATGGGTTCTATAAGTGATGAATTTGCAGTTTTGCTGTTTGTGGGTTTTTTTTATAAATAATGTCTTGCTGTATTCTCTGTTTTTGCCCCACCGCAAACCACAAAGACCAAAATATCTTTCATACCGACCTTGTAAATAGAGAGAAGTGATTAGAATAGAGATATCAAGGTCAAACGTAAATAATGTTAATTTCTGCAGGTTTAACCCATAGGAAACGGCTTTTGAAAACATTGCGGGAAAAGGAGAAAGTACTGGCATCGAGCATTTTTGTCCTTTTCCCACAATATCTCCTATCCTTTGAAAGTCAAATTCCAACATTTGGGCCATGTTTAATTTGTTGTCTGCAAATACTTCGAATTTTGATGATTCTTAAATTTTGCTGTTTTATGTAGAGTTAAATAATTATGTAAAATAAAGCTGTTTCTTGTTTTAAATGAGCAGGTTCAAATAGAGGGAAAGTTCCAGAAAAAAACGGGAGCGTCAGCAGAAGCCAGGGCCCCCATGTAATGGAGAGGTGGGATGGGAGCTTTGCACCCCTCCTCTGTATTTGAAAACAGTACCTGGCCTAGTTGAGATGTCTAGTCCCCGACTGGATTAACCCTTCCCAAACAACAAATTTTGGACTGGTCCAAATTGAAAGAGTCTGCAGATGACAATTTTAAATTTGATGAAAATGGCAGAAAGTATCAAAAAGGGTAGAAAACACTGTGGGAAAAGGAGAAATTGCTCGTTACGAGCAATTTCTCCTTTTCCCACAGTGTTTTCAAAAGACCTGTACTGCAGACACGTGAAAACCAGGGCTTGTTTGGGAAAGGGTTAAGAAAAAGCATTGCCGTAATAAGCATTAATCGGTGAATATTCATGTGTAGCCTCATTATAGATCTACATTTACAAAATGACAAAAATGTAGACTGGTAAAACATGAAACCATTTGCAGAGGACTCAATTCAGTTTATTCATGATATAAAAAACATTGTGGAAAAAGAAGAAAATGCTAAAAACCAGCATTTTCTTCTTTTCCTATGATGTTTCCATAAGCCTTTCTCTTCAGAGTGCGGAGTCCTTTAAAGTCTGAATTATGTGGTGAGATATAAATGTTGCAGAAAAATAATAACTCATTTCTGTAGCCAAAAGTGATTTTTTTCCTGAAGATTTTTTTTTTTGTCCAGCAGAGAATTAACCCTTTACCAAACAATCCATTGTTTTCACAACCCTTAGGAAGAGACCTTTAGAAAGCATTCTGGGATATGGGGAAAATGCTGGTAACCAGCATTTTCTCTCTTTCCCACAATGTCTTGCTTCCCCGTCAAAGAACTTAAGTTTATTTATACCACTTTCAAATTGGTCTTCTTCAAATCCTCTCAATTTGGAGGGTCTAAAATTTGTCATTTGAGAAGGGGTTAAGTACTCTTTGCATGGAGGGTCAGGTGACTTTGAACAAAAATAGTTTAACTCTTTACATAGACAAAATTTCTGACTCATCCAAATTGAAAGCATTTGCAAGCGACAATTTAAATGTGGCTCAGGTAATGGAATTTTCTCCTTTTCCCAATATGTTTTCAAAAGGCTTTTTTTTAGGGTCGTTAAAGGCGGGATTGTGTGGTAAAGGGTTAAATTCTAAAATTGATTGAGGAACTTCAGTGCCAATACAGGCTTGAAATTCAACAAATCAGATAAGATACAGGGGCATCCTCAGTGTAAATCCTACCTACCTCAAAGTTTGGGGTACCTGGTCATAAATAAATGAACCAATGAAAACCATAGTTGTTTTTGCACAGCACTGGTTTCTTGCAAAATCAAAATCAATAGCCATACTCCACTGGCTTAGTAGCGAAAATCAGTAGCCATACTTTACGGACTTAGGACATGCCTGGGAGCTCAGATGGTAACATGCAATTGGCTTAAAACCTATGGGTTACTGGTTTGATTCTCCAGCTCAACCACATTCTTTCCCAGGATTGATCATAGTCATTGCCACAGCACTCATTCATCTCTCTATGGTGTACATCATTTTGATGTTTATGTTAAAAAGCAGACAATGGCTTAGGAAAGATGACAAATGAGATCCTGGTAAAAAAAAGTCCAGGGAAGCATGGATAGTTGAACTGGCCACCAATTACCTAAACATAGTTTAACATCTACAGACAAACAGCTTTTGAAAACAATACAGGAACTACAGGGCAGGACAACTGTTAAGTGCTTCTTTTGTCTCTCTTGTTCATGTAACCAGCATTTTTCCTTTTCCCACAATGTTTTTTACCCTTCCCAAAATAAATTTCAATTTTTCAGTCAGGTTTATTTTGTTGTCTACAACTGCTTTCAATTTCGACTAGTATAAAATTTTGTCGTTTGATAAAGAGTTAAACCTTCGAAGTGGGAATGAAAAGAAATATCATCCAAGTTATTAAAATTCATAATTTTCAACACCATCATAGCAGGCAATCATTTAGCTGTTGGGACACCAAATAAACAAATCAAATATTGTCATTCAGGGAAAAACAAGCAAGTACTTTCTATTTAACTGCTTTTAAAGGACAATACATATCATCATAGCAAACAGAATAAATTTTAGATCAGACTGCATATTTTGTGCAGTCTTATTTCAATCTGTTCTTGCTGCAGTAGCAACTAAGGTTGTATAAGGCGCTCTAAATGTATCACACAGTATGTACAGTATGTGACCCCCTCCCTTTTCTGGTGGAATGGGGTTGGGGGATTTTTTTTTTATCTAAGTGGTAAACTGTCATCAAGTGCTGTCCCCAGGTAGGAAACCACAAACCATTAACCCCTTACCAAACGACAAAATTTTAAACTGGTCTAAATTGAAAGCATTTTGCAGACAACAAAATAAATGTAACCCAAAAATTGAAATTTGTTTTGGAAAGGGTAGAAAACATTGTGGGAAACGGAGAAAATGCTGGTTACTAGCATTTTCTCCTTTTCCCACAATGTTTTCAAAAGCTTTCTTTTTCAGGGTCTTTAAAAGTCGAGATTATGTGGCAAAGAGTTAACCTGGTATCCCATTATAAATTCTTTCACTTTTTTTTTTTTCAGAAGGCAATAAAATTTTAGATCTGTCAATCTTGCAAGACAACATGTGCAGATCACAAATCGGTTGTAGCTAAAATGATGGAAATTGTCTTTTAAAAAGTGGAAACCATTGTGGGAAAAAGAGAAAATACCGGGAACAGTACTTTTCTGTTTTTTCCACAATGTATTCCACAGCAGTCTCACAATGAGTCTTAACTCTGTTCTAAATGGCAAACTTGTAGATACATCCAAATTGAAATCATTTCCAAACAACAAATCAAATGTAACTCAGACGATCATTTTTGTCATTGAAAGAGAAGAAAACATTGTGGGAAAAAGAAATACTTGCAAACCTAATTTACGTTTAATAATAAAATAGAGAATTAATCTAAATTATAAATGTATTGTCCAGCTGGGTTTTAGACTTGGTCAGCCTGGTCTGAAATCAAGCATAAAAACCACAACCACATTCCATTATTTTTTACCACTGAGCTTTGAACAATATGGATTAGAATGCCTGAAGCCTACCAAGGTCCTTATTCAATCCTCAGTGCTCTTTACCTTCAGACACAAACTTGGCTAAATTATAATACAGTGTGGGTCCAAGATCGAACTGCATGCTCTGTGCTTAGGTATTCCTTGAACTTTCTCATTAGGGGTCATTTGACCCCTTTCTAATAAATAAAAGAAGGCAAATATTAAAATTTTGAGGGTACATTTGGAAAATTTGGAGGGGGGGTCCAAATTCAAAGAATCAGGGGCCAGGGAAAACACTGCTGTACCATAATCTACAGTGTCCACTGTTTAACCCTTTACCACACAATCCCGAGGTTTAATGACCCTAAAGAAGGAGACTTTTGAAAACACTGTTGGAAAAGGAGAAAATGCTGGTAACCAGCATTTTCTCCTTTTCCCACAGTTTTCTACCCTTCCCACAACACATTTCAGTTTTTCAGTTGCATTCATTTTGTCGTCTGCAAATGCTTTCAATTTGGACTCGTCAAAAATTTTGCTGATTGGCAAAAAGTAAACTCTTTACCATACAACAAAATTTTACACAAGTCCAAATCGAAAGCAATTAGAGATGCAAAATGAATGTTACTTACTTAACTCTTTACCGCACAATGCCGCCTTTTAACGCTCCTGGGAAAGAAGGTTTTTGAAAACATTGTGGGAAAAGGAGAAAATGCTGGTAACCAGCATTTTCTCCTTTTCCCACAAAGTTTTCTACCCTATCAAAGAAAAATTGCATCATTTGAGCCACACTGAAATTGTCATCTGGAAATGCTTTCAATTTGGACAAGACTAAAATTTTGTCATCTGGTAAAGGGTTAAGGATTGAAATTTGTTTTTGGAAGGGAAAAAAAACATTATTGGAAAAGGAGAATTTTCTCCTTTTACAACAATGTTTTCGAAAGTTTTTCTTTAGGGTCATCAACCATCAGGATTACAAAAATTTCAGATTTGTCCAAATCCAAGACATTTGCAGACGACAAAATAAATGTGGCTTAGGTGGTGAGAGTTATTCTTAACCCTTAGGCTGCTTAGCGTGACTCACTGACCTTTTGCGAACCGTGTAAATCAAGATCAGACTGCACACAATGTGCAGTCTGATCTTTGATCTACATTGTCCGATAAGGAGGTATATTTCTCCATAAAATATGCTTGAAATAGCATTTTTTTACTATCAGCTTAAAAATTTTGTTAGTTAATCGGCAGGATAAGGGTTAAGAGGATAGGAAATATTGTGGGAAAAGAGAAAATGCTGGGTTTCCGGCATTTGCTCTTTTTTTCACGATGTTTTCAAAAGACTTCTTCCTCAGGATCATTACCACTCGTGACTGTGTGGTAAAGTGCTAAAATGTCTCAACATGTCCTTTTCAGTCCGTTGACCTTGCATTCACAGTTACAGTGAGCCCGGTCACTCAGTTTGAGAAATAACAGGGCTTAACTATTAAAGTGCCTATCACCACTATAGTTGCCTATACGGCCTGTGTAGATCAAGACAAGAATGCACAAAACCTGCAGTCTGATCTTTGATCTACACTGTCCGCATTGCTGAGACATTCTGGACAATAGCAACCTAGATATTGCACTTCTTCTGCTCTTTCTTCTAGAATATAGATGCCCATTGGGTTTATTTGGACACATGACATTTCGTCGAGAGGGTGTTTCATCGAAATCTATGCATGCTTTAAAATATCAGTTGCTAAATTCCTAGATTTATTACATGAAAAGCTCTGAGAGACAGATTTGAGCCAAAATTCGTTTGGGTTTAGGTCAGGGCTAAGGCTAGGGATTGTTTTCAACGAACGTGGTTTTCGACAAAATGTAACGGATCAGTTTTTTTCGGTGCTTTAAGGCTTAAAACCCAGGGCTTGTCAGTTTCTATTCCTAGTATGGCTAAATTCTTTTGAAGGGTTGATGATAGTCATTGCAAAAGGATTCATTCTTCTCTAATCATTGAATACTGTTTCAACAATGTTAGTTGGGAAAGCAGCCATTGCCTAGGGAAGAATGTTGTGTGAAGCAATGTAAGAAAAAAAATCCAGAAAAGAATAGATAGGTCCACTTGGCTGCAGTGATATGACTGAAACACACGGTAATTTCAATTTTTCGTTATGGCTGGAAATGCTGTTGAAAGAGCTATAACTCTTCACCACAAAATCAAAATTTGACGTATTTTGCAGACAAAACTGTTAAATATGGCTCAGATGATAAAACTATTCTTTGAAAGGGTAGATAACATTGTTGGAAAGGGAGAAAAAGCTGGTAGCAAGCATGTTCTCTTTTTCCCACATTGTTTTCAAGGTCTTGGTCGTTGAAACAACATATCATCTTTTCCACAAACAACAAATTCTGGACTTTTCCAAATCCAAAGCATTTACAGACAACAAATCAAATGAGATTAAAATGGTAGAAATTTTCTTTAATGGGGCAGAAAACACTGTGGGAAAAGGAGAAAAGTCTGGTTACCAGCATTTTTTTCCTTTTCCAAGATTGTTTTCAAAAAGGACTTTTCCTCAGGTTTCTTGAAATACCCTATTGTCCCTTAATGCTTTACCATACAATCCTGGCTTTTTAACTCTTTACCAAACGACAAAATTTTTGACTGGCCAAAAATAAAAGCATTTGCAGACGACAAAATAAATGTGACCAAAAAAAAATTGTTTTAGAAAGGGTAGAAAACATTGCGGGAAAAGGAGAAAATGCTGGTTACCAGCATTTTCTCCTTTTCCCACAATGTTTTCAAAAGGCTTCTTTCTCAGGGTCATTAAAAGTCGGGATTGTGTGGTAAAGAGTTAATGACCCCGATGAAAAAGGCTTTTGGCAATATTTTGGGAATAGGAGAAAATGCTGGTAACTAGCATTTTCTCCTTTTTTCACAATATTTCTAATCTTCTAAACATTAATTTCAATATTTAAGTCATATTTAGGTCCAAAATTCTGTCATTTGGTAAAGAATTATAGGATGGATGACTGGAATAAAATATTTTCAATAGGGAAAGTGTTTACTGGGACAAGGCAAAAATGATTTATTTCCATTCGCCATTCAGGTCATATTCTTCTTGGATATTTTATGATTATGAACAAGAAGATTAAAGGGAAAGCGCCCTGAATGTAATGTTTGATGGTGTTTAACCCTTTCCCAAACGACAAATTTTGGACTGGTCCAAATTGAAAGAGTCTGCAGACAACAATTTTAAATTTGATGAAAATGGCAGAAACGTCTCAAAAAGGGTAGAAAACACTGTGGGAAAAGGAGAAATTGCTCGTTATGAGCAATTTCTCCTTTTCCCATAGTGTTTTCAAAAGACTTGTACTGCAGACACATGAAAACCAGGGCTTGTTTGGGAAAGGGTTAATAATGTCACCAATTAAACTGTAATTAACCCCAGGACCCCTTTCGTTGACCCCTTTCATCCAGTCCATTGAGGATTTTTCTTGGAATCATATTTGTTTTATGATAAATGAGGTTCTTTCCCTCAGATAGAAAGATCGGATAGGACTGTTGATATTTTGTGTTTGAAAACATTGTGAAAAAATGAAGAAATTTATTGCACAAGATCTCAATTTGCCACTTTTTTCCTTGTCTGTATTTCCCACTTTGCTTCAATAGCCTTTATTTCTAGTGTATCGTCATCTCGTTACAACGATGGCCAAATATCTACATGTAACATGTTTTTTTCTCAGACAAAGTCGCAGCAGAAGACTTGAAAAATCCATGTATAACCAACCCTTTACCACACAAAGCCGAGTTTTAACGAACATGAGAAAGAAGGTTTTTGAAAACATTGTGGGAAAAGGAGAAAATGCTGGCAACCAGCATTTTCTCCTTTTCACACAATGTTTTCTACCCTTTCACAAACGAATTTCAGTGTTTGAGTCACATTTATGTCATCGTCTGCAAATGGTTTCAATTTCACCAAGTCCAAAAATTCAGTCCTTTGGTAAAGAGATAATGATTATTATAGGTCTTCAACGCTTTACCAAACGAAAAATTTTTAGACTAGTCCAAATTCAAAGCACTTGCAGATGACAAAATAAATGTAACACAAAAACTGAATTTTGTTTTGGGAAGGTTAGAAAACATTGTGGGAAAAGGAGAAAATGCTGGATACCAGCATTTTCTCCATTTCCCACAACGTTTTCAAAAGGCTTCCTTTTCACGGTCGTTAAAAGTCGGGATTGTGTGGTAAAGAGTTAAGCATGAATAGTTTTGTATTGTGAAAATATTAACCCCTTAACACACAATCCTGACTTTCAACAACCCTGAGATAAAAAGCTTTAGAAAACAGTGGGAAAAGGAAAAAAATGCTGGTAACCTTGAAAGCCAAATCAAATCATTGTAACCACAATGAATTTGTTGTCTGTAAATGCTCTGAATTTGGAGAGGTCTAAAATTTGTCTTCTCATGAAAAGTTAACTGTTTTTGGAAAGACATTAACCCTTTACCACATAATCCGACTTTTAGCGACCCTAAGGAAGAAGCCTTTTAAAAACATTGTGGGAAAAGGAGAAAATGCTGGTAACCAGCATTTTCTCCTTTTCTAACAATGTTTTCTACCCAATCAAGAGAAAATTACACCATTTGAGCCACATTAATATTGTTGTCTGCAAATGCTTTCAATTTGGACAAGGCTTAAATTTTGTCATCTGGTAAAGGGTTAATAAAGTTAAGGGTAGAGGGAACATAAATCATTGCCTCCCTGACCTCCCACTTTTTATCAACAACTCAACATGTTTTCAGCTTCTCTGTGTGAAAATCTGTTACTTGAAAATATGAAAAAATAAAACCTAACTCTAAGGGCCCAAAAAATGACTTAACCCTTTACCACACAATCCCGACTTTTAACGACCCTAAGAAAGGGGCCTTTTGAAAACATTGTGGGAAAAGGAGAAAATGCTGGTAACCAGCATTTTCTCCTTTTCCCACAATGTTTTCTTACCTTTCAGAAACAAATTTAATAATTTTAGTCGCATTTAATTTGTCATCTGCAAATGCTTTCAGTATGGACCAATCTAAAATATTATCGTTTGGTAAAGAGTTAAAGACATTTTTCAGTCAGTAGAAAGATAAAGATTTTGCAAAGTGGGGTTGATTTGACGCCCCTGATACAAAGGGGCATACTAAGAATGTTTGTTGCACATTTATTTGGTAACGTACACTTGTCTAAACTGAAAGCATTTGCAGGACACAAAACAGTGTGATTCTAAAATTGACTGATTGATTGATTGATTGTATGATGTTTAACGCCGTTTTCAACATTATTTCAGTTATATCGTGGCGGCCAGTGCACCTATCCATGCTTTCCTGGAGTTTCCTTTACCAGTACTCCGCACAATATTCTTTCCAAGCCACTGGCTGCTTTCCCACATAACCATCATCGAAACAATGGTCAGCGGTGAGAGAGGAATGAATCCTGTCACAATGACTATCACCAATCCTCGGAAAGAAATTGGCCAAGCTGGAGATCGAACCAGCAACCTCCTGTTCTCAAGTCCTGTACACTACCAACTGAGCTACGGGGCTTGGCAATTCTAAAATTGAAATTTGTTTTGGGAACGGTTGAAAATGTTACATAAAAAGAAGAAAATGCTGATTACCAGATTTTTCAGGCATTGTAGGTAGGTGTTTACATTTCCTATGGGCATCATGTAATTTCTTGAGCTATCTTCTGGGGCAAAGACATTCGAATATCATACAGAGACTGCATGGACATTGTGCAATCTCCGCACAGAAAATGCTCAATCTTGTGATAGCCAAGGAAGGGCAGCATGATTATCTAGTGATTTGCGGGGAAAAAATGATCATCCAGAATTGTATGCAAGATCGTTGCATGGTCTTTCTATGATACTCGTGTGGGGACTGTTTGACTGTCTAAAGGCTTCGGACTTGTGGTACTTTGTATCCAAAATATGTCACAGCAATTTCTCCTTTTCCCACAGTGTTTTCTACCTGCTTTGAGATCTTTCTGCCATTTTCACCAAATTTAAAACTGTCGTCTGCAAACTCTTTCAATTTGGACTAGTCCAAAATTTGTCGTTTGGGAAAGGGTTAACTCTTATCCTGCTAAATAAGTTAAACTTTCAGGCTGATAGTGAAATCCCAATTAATGCAACTTATACCCTTTACCAAACAATCCTGGGTTTTCATGACCCTAGGAAAGAAGGCTTTTGAAAACATTGTGGGAAAAGAAGAAAATGCTGGTAACCAGCATTTTCTCCTTTTCCCACAATGTTTTCTGCTCTATCAGAGAGCTTAAGCCCATGTGTTCCATAGTTGAATTTGGTGTCTGCAAATGCTTTGAAATTGGACTAGTCTAAAATGTTGCCGTGTGGTAAAGAGTTAAACTTATTCTTTGGAGAAAAATATCTCCTTATTAGACAGAGTGTTGTTAAGAAATATCTCCTTATCAGACAGAGTAGATGCAAGATCAGACAGCATGTTCTGTGCAGTCTGATCTTGATCTACACTGTCTGCAAAAGGTCAGTGAGTCGAACTTGGAAATCTACGGTTAAACAAAATCAAAGAGGCTTAGGTGAATTTGTACAATAATAATATGGCCACCGAACAGAGGCCGCACAAAAATTGGGATGCAGGCATCATTAGGGTGCTGTAAGCTCATTGCAAACCAAATGTAAACGAGGCATAAACAATATAATTTGCGTGCGATGTGCATGACCTTACTTATCATGGGATTTTAACTCTTTACCAAATGACAAAATTTTCGACCCATCCAAGCTGAAAGCCTTTGCAGACAACAAATCACAGGTGGCTAAAATCAAGGTACATGTATTTTTCTTTGATATGGTAGAAAACATTGTTGAAAAAGGAAAAAATGCTGGTTACAACCATTTTCTTCTTTTCCTACTATGCTTTCAAAAGCCTTCTTCCTTTGGGTTGACAAATTTTAGTCAGGATTGTGTGGTAAACGGTTAACCGATGATGTCAGAGCCAAAAATTTCCTGCTACTCTACTGTATACCACAATCCATCAGTTAAGGCCTTTCATGGTCCAGAATCCCTAAAAATATATAACAAAGAAGATCCAAAATCACAGGCTGTAAGAATTGTGTAGTCTGATCTAAATCTACTTTTCTCTAGAGTACCAATGAGCATACTCAAGTTGCCATGAGAATTCAAGGAATAACGGGTATCTTAAATGCGTAAATTTGTCACTGATTTGAAAACGGCCTGAAACATCCATAAAATTGGTAATTGTTTAGAAAGTTAACCCTGCAACAAAAGGCATAATAGCTTGACTAAATTGACAAAAGATTATCTTTAAAGTTAATATTTAATGGTTCAGTCGCCAGCAGGCTGTCAAATACATGTTGCATGAATTATTTAAAGTTTACTTCATAGAAATAAAATTCTTCAAATACTGGATTTTGTAGAAAAAGGGAACAAACAAAAATTTTGGAGATTTTTTTTTCTTTTTATTAAAAATCCTGTGTGTTAATGACTCAGGAGAAGAAGGTGTTTGAAAAAATTGTGGGAAAAGGAGAGCATGAATTATTTAAAGTTTTCTTCACAGAAATAAAAGTTTTTGAATACGAGGTTTTGTAAAAGCTATGGTGATTCTTTTTTTTTTTCATCAAAAATCCTGGTAACCAGCATTTTCTCCTTTCCCCACAATGTTTTCTACCCTTCCCAGAACAAGTTTTAAATTTTCCAAATTTATTTTGTCACCTGCAAATGCTTTCAATATGGACTGTTCTTAAACTTTGTCATTTTGTAATCAGTTACTAGTAAATGTTTTATCAATGAGTTTAGTAAGATAATAGCTAGCAAAACCATCAATAAATAAGAATGAATAGTAAAAAAAAAAATCTTTTTAATGGTATTAAATGGGCAACCATAACCCTAAACTGTACCCTCTTAACTCTTTACCAAACAGCAAAAATATGGACCAGTCCAAATTGAAAGAATTTGCAGACAACATTTTAAATATAGCTCAAAACATAAGATTTGTTGCTTAAGGGTAGAAAATGTTGTAGGAAAAGAAGAAAATGCTGGTCACCAGCATTTTCCTCTTTTCCCACAATGTTTTCAAAAGGCTTTTTCCTCAGGGTTGTTAAAAGTCAGGATTGTGTGGTAAAGGGTTGAGGTCGATTTAGATTTCACATCAGTATCTTGCAATGACTTATGGGACAGTCACATGATCAATAGAACATGCAGATTATGTAGGATCATAATCAAATAAGCATGATCACATCAAATCTGCGTAAAGCAAATGGTAAAATAAGAATAGATTTTTCAGTTACTGTATATAAAAATTAATATTGCCAAACATTTATTTTGGGAGCATACACATACTAAACAAATGGTGGTATAAAATAAAAAGAGTTGGAAAATTATGCAAAATTGTCTTCTGGCACCAAAAAATTACAGTTGCAGTCTGTTGTTGTCTGCTTCTGTCTTTGTTGATTTTTCTTCTTTTCATTTCGTCATGTAACAGTCACTTTAAAAAGACAATGAAACAAGGAAGAAGAAAAAAAAAATCTATCATTAATATGGACAGTCTAATAACTCGTTATTAACAATTTATTAACCCTTTACCACACAATCCTGACTTTTAGCGACTGTGTGGAAAAAGGTTTTTAAAACCATTGTGGGAAAACGAGAAAATGTTGGTTACCATTATTTTCTCACAAATTGTTTTCTACTCTCTCAAAGACAGAAATCATCATTTGAGCTGCATTTATGTTGTCATCTGCAAATGCTTTCAATTTGGACGAGTCTAAAATTTTGTCGTTTGGTAAAGAGTTAACCCTTTCCCAAACAAGCCCTGGTTGTCACTTGTCTGCAGTACAAGTCTTTTGAAAACACTCGTAATGAGCAATTTCTCCTTTTCCCACAGTGTTTTCTACCCTTTTGGAGAACTTTCTGTCATTCTCATCAAATTTAAAATTGTCGTCTGCAAACTCTATTAATTTGGACCAGTCTAAAATTTATTGTTTGGGAAAGGGTTAACTCTTTACAAAGTGAAAAGATTTTAAACTCTTTCTTATAAAAAAAAGCATAAGACAACCTAAATATTGCTCAAACAATGGGATTTTTCTGATCCTGATCTGCAAAAAATCCAACTTAGGTTTTTCTGAAAACTTTAGCAGACAGCAAAAGTTTAGACTTGTCCCTATTGAGAGCATTTGCAAATGACAGTTAAATTATGACTAGAATAATGGGATTTGTCTTTGAAAGAGTAGAAAACATTGTGAAATAAGGAGAAAATGTTAGTTACTAGCATTTTCTAATTTTCCCACAATGTTTTGAAAAGCCTCCTTCTTCAGTTTCAATAAAATGTTACATTGTTTATCAACCCTCTACCAAACAATCCTGAGATTTTTAACAACCTGCAATGAAGAAGACTTTTGAAAACATTGTGGAAATAGGAGAAACCTCTGATAACAAGCATTTTCTCCATTTCCCACAATCTTTTCTCCCCTTCAAAAAAAAAATTTCAAAGTTTGAGTCATATTAATTGTGTTATTGTGTCGTCTGCAAGTGCTTTTAATTCAGCCAAGTCTAACAGTTTGTTGTTTGCTAGAGAGTTCAAGAAACCACATTCTGGGTATGCCACATTCAATTTAAGTCTTCATCCAATGGCAAAAATGTAGACTTGTCCAAACTGAAAGCATTTGCAGACAACAACTTGAATCGTGTTTAAATGATTTTTGGCAGCGGGTGAAACCCGCTGTCATAGTCCCCAGGTATGAGTTACTGATTTTCAACGCTTACGATATTTATCTAGGTCGAGAATTCTTGCATCCGGCAGCTTTTTCCTGGATACACGAGGTAAACAAAACTTGATTCCTACACTTGACTAAATAGTTCCTCCATGAATACACAAACGATCATGTATAAATACGCGCTACTCGCGCAGACAACACCCTTTCAAAACTGCCTTACACCTTACGAGTTCATCCGTAATGTTACTGTAGAATAGAAACGGAAAGAGGGCGTCGGTATCTACATAGACCGAAAAAGTGCAAAAGAAAATATTTTCAGAGCAAAAGTTTTTATTAGTCGCCACGCAGAAGCGCGCGACTATATTTTTAATAGTTTTTCGAGTTAGGACATGGACAATGGGAATTTCTTTTTAGCTCACCTTAGCACAACGTGCTAAAGGTGACCTATTGTGATCGCCCTATGTCCGTCGTCCGTCGTCTGTCGTCCGTCAACAATTTCTTTAAACATCTTCTTCTCCTAAACCACTGGGCCAATCTTGATGAAACTTGGCAGGGATGTTCCTTGGGTGAAGCTCTACCAAAATTGTTCAAAGAATTAAATTCCACCCACAACTCTGGTTGCCATGGCAACAAAAAGGAAAAAAAAGCAAAATCTTTGAAAATCTTCTTCTCTGAAACTAGAAGGCGCAGAGCTTTGATATTTGGTATGTAGCATCTCCTAGTGGACCTCTACCAAGTTTGTTCATTTGATGCCCCTGGGGTCAAAACTGGCCCCGCCCCAGGGGTCACAAGTTTGAGCATAGTAACAAAGAAGGAAAACTTTGAAAATCTTCTTCTCTGAAACTTGAAGGCATAGAGCTTTGATATTTGGCATGTAGCATCTCCTAGTGGATCTCTACCAAGTTTGTTCATATGATACCCCTGGGGTCAAAACTGGCCCCGCCCCAGGGGTCACAAGTTTGAGCATAAAAACAAAGAAGGAAAACTTTAAAAATCTTCTTCTCTGAAACTAGAAGGCATACAGCTTTCATATTTGGCATGAAGCATCTCCTAGTGGACCTCTACCAAGTTTGTTCATATGATGCCCTTGGGGTCAAAACTGGCCCTGCCCCAGGGGTCACAAGTTCGAACATAGGAACAAAGAGGGGAAATTTTAAAAATCATCTTCTCTGAAACTGGAAGGCGTAGAGCTTTGATATTTGGTATGTAGCATTGCCTAGTGGACCTCTACAAAGTTTGTTCATATGATACCCCTGGGGTCAAAACTGGCCCCGCCCCGGGGGTCACAAGTTTGAGCATAGTAACAAAGAAGAAAAACTTTAAAAATCTTCTTCTCTGAAACTTGAAGGCGTAGAGCTTTGATATTTGGCATGTAGCATCTCCTAGTGGACCTCTACCAAGTTTGTTCATATGATGCCCCTGGGGTCAAAACTGCCCAACCCCGGGGGTCACAATTTCCAACATAGGAACAAAGAAGGAAAACTTTAAAAATCTTCTTCTGTAAAACTAGAAGGCATAGAGCTTTGATATTTGGCATGAAGCATCTCCTAGTGGACCTCTACCAAGTTTGTTCATATGATGCCCTTGGGGTCAAAACTGGCCCTGCCCCGGGGGTCACAAGTTCGAACATAGGAACAAAGAAGGAAAACTTTAATTTTTTTTTCTCTTAAATGGGAAGGCATAGAGCTTTGATATTTGGTATGTAGCATCTCCTAGTGGACTTCTACCAAGTTTGTTCCAAGGATGCTGCTTGGGTCCAAACTGGCCCAGCCCCTGGGGTCACAAGTTCGAACATAGGAACAAAGAAGGAAAACTTTAAAATTCTTCTTTTCTGAAACTGAAAGGTGTGGCGCTTTGATATTTGGTATGTTGCATTTCCTAGTGGACCTCTATCAAGTTTGTTCATATGATGTCCCTGGGTCAAAACTGGCCCAGCCCCGGGGGTCACAAGTTCGAACATAGGAACAAAGAAGGAAAACTTTAAAATTCTTCTTTAAAACTGGAAGGCGTAGAGCTTTGATATTTGGTATGTAGTGATTCTCTTCTAAGTTTGTTTGCCCATCTAAGCGCAACAATTTCATTGAGTTCAAAATTGGGTCATCTTGGGTCATAAACTAGGTCACTAGGTCAAATTAAAGAAATACCTTGTTGACACTCTCGAGGCCACATTATTTGCTCAATTGCCTTGAAAATTTGTTAGAAAGTTTGTCTATATAAAGTCTCACATAAGATTAATTTGGGTCAACTTGGGTCATAAACTAGTTCACTGGGTCAAATTAAAGAAATGCCTTGTTTGCACTCTGGAGGCCACATTTATTGCTCAAATGACCTGAAATTTGGCCAGAATGTTTGTCTTGATGAAATACCAGATGAGTTTGGATTTGGGTCACCTGGAACCATAAACTAGGTCACTAGGTCAAAATAAAGAAATACCTTGTGGGCACTCTAGAGGCCACATTCTTTGCTTAATTGCCTTGAAAATTGGTCAGAATGTTTGTCTTTGTAAAATCTCACATGAGTCTGAATTTGGGTCAACTGGGGTCATAAACTAGGTCACTTGGTCAAATTAAAGAAATAGCTAGTGGGCACGCTAGAGGCCACATTTATTATTCATATGATTTGAAAATTGGTTAAAATGTTCCTTTTGATATAGTCAAAGACCAGTTCAAATTTGGGTCACCTGGGGTCATAATCTAGGTCACTAGGTCAAATTGAAGAAATATCTTTAGGGCACTCGAGGCCACATTTTTTGCTCAATTGACTTGAAAATTTGTCAGAATGTTTGTCTTCATGAAATATGAGTTTGAAATTGGGTCACCTGCGGTCAAAAACTAGGTCACATGGTCAAATTAAAGAAAAACCTTAAAGGCACCCTACTAAGGTGAGCGACCCAGAGCCATCATGGCCCTCTTGTTTATAGGGGTGTTAAGGTTAACAAGGAATCTTTCTACTTCGCCTTAAACTGGCTTTTTAATTCATTCTTAAACTACGAAGTATATACAATACGATACTATTTTTGCTCTGTTAATACTTACAACATCAAAAAATCCGCCCAAGTATTACTTTTATTTTCGCTATTCGCGAGAAATGGACTCATCCAAATAAATGCCTTGTTTCCATTGGTCAAGGCTGTACAGGTTTCCAGTCATTTCGTACCTAGTTAATTTCGTACCTAGGTCATTTCGTAGATACGATTTTGGTCATTTCGTACCTACCTATACTTTCTATTTTGGTCATTTCGTATCCAGTTGGTCGTTTCGTATCCACTTTCGTCATTTCGTACACAGGTTTAATTATCATTTTGATTACTTAGTACCTAGTTTTTCCTACTATTTGTGTTTTTTGTTGAATGACCACCGCTAAAATTGTACATTGCTGAAATTGTGTTAAATTCCGCCGAAGAACGAGTATGATGGTTATGATTGTATCTAACCATTATTGGTTACTTCTTTCTAAGTTTAGTTTTTAAAACAAAGATTGTTTAGAACCCTTTTGTTTATTTCTCACCAAGTTCTAGATAAATTTACATGTACTTTGTTGGAAAAAATCTGGAGAGAGACCAGTTTTTCGCTGTGTTGTTCATAAATCGCAATGCAAAACCAATATTCTTTATTTACAGCGTTCACCAAACAGTATAGTTTTAGACTTGTTTAAATTGAAAGCATGCCTTGCAAACTTACGTTCTCTTGAATCATACTATCCTAGGACAGCAACATTTTAGTAACTTGGCCCTGTTTTCAACATTTTCCCAAACAAACGCGGGTTATCACGTGCGCTGTCAAATTCTTTTGGAAAAACATGTTGGATAAGGAGAAATTACTCGTTATAAGCAATTTCTCCTTTAACAAATACTTTTCCCCCCACTACTAGCGAATTTTCTACCATTTTTGCAGCTTTTTAAATTGTCGTCTGTCAACTCTTTGAATTTGGAAGAGTCTGATATTTTTCGTTTGGAAAAGAGTTCAGAGAGCACTATGCGAGGGTATTAGATACTGTAACAGAAGACAACTTTTGATATAGATTCACAGTCACATCAATTTCATAATGTGTTAAAAAATCTGCTGATGAAAACTGACATTTACTTATTTGCCCTGGCTTTCTTGAAGCATTAAATAAAAAAATTTGCGGCGACTTTGATTCTTTGCATCGACTTTTTTTTTTTGTCGGTGTTTGTTTGCATGATGAATTTTGAGCATAGGGCATCGTAATGGGATTCGTGTAACATCGCCTTTTATCGCCAAAGTCGTACGGATTCGGCTATGACAGGCGATGTTACACGAAAAGTCACCCATTAAGCCTTTGGCAGACGGCAAAATTTCAGCTGTGTTCAAACTGAAAGCATTTGCAGACGACAATTTCATTGTGGCTCAAATGGTACAAGTTTTATTTTATAGGATAGAAAACATTTTGGATAATAGAGAAAATGCTGGTTCCCAGCATTTTCTCCTTTCCCAGACTGTTTTCACAAGGCTTTTTTCTCAAGGTTGTTAGAAGTCGGCATTGAGTGGTAAAGAGTTAAAAGTAGTTATAACTGCAAATTATATTATGCATTTACTTGTACAACACAATCTCAAGTTTTAACGACCCTTAGAACATAACTTTTTACAAACATTGTAGGAATGGGAGAAAATGCTGGTAAGCAGCATTTTCTCCTTTTCCAACAATGTTTTCTACCCTATCAAAGATGTACACTGTTTTTGAGCCATGTTTCAATTTTTGTCTGCAAATGGCTTCTTTCAGTATAATTTATTAGCAGTTAATGAAATTTAAACAGCTTGGGTCATAACAGCTGCCAGTGTACCTATGCATGCGTTTCTTGGCTATTTCCTTAAGGTCATGCACTGAATAACAACATGGCATAAATGATAAGTGGATCAGAAAGAAGACCATGCTGGAAATTTAAACCAGCGGTACCAACTTCAAGTCTTTGAGCTACAAACTCCTTAAAAGGGATCGGCAAAACTTTTATAAAGCACATTATTTGGCATACAAGGATTTTGAGGTGTAAAACCTCAAAATTATACTAAGACTGGTTTTCAGTACTTTAAGATACCTTTCAAGAATTTCAAAAATGTTACGGATTGATATAACAGAAAACATTGGTTAGAAGCACTTTCTCCATTTCCACAAATGTCTTTAAAGGCCTCTTCCACAGGGTCATAAAAACTTGGGATTGTTTTGGAAAGGATTAATATCATTTATTCAAGTCTTGTTTTCTGCCTGTGCTCATGTACTAGATTTTATCTTTATTTTAGCCACAAACAAATGAGCTGTGCTTTGGCAAAAGGGGGCTTCTTGCATCCTCGTGATGGATTATACCAAGCAAGACATAAATAATTATTGATCCATAGACCGACCCTTCGATGTACAGAAAATGGACCAATGGCGAAAAGTTTCAGCCCAGGTCAGCCTGTGAAGACTGCACAGACTGACTGCCTGCACAGGCTGACCTAAGTCTATACTGTTTGCAGATCGATTAAGGCACCTTTTTACTTCAAGTCAAGTATAAAGGAAACCTGTGCAAAGAAAGTAATAAGATCTGTAGCTGGCACAAACCCGCTGCCTTCAGTGCGTCAGCGCTTTGATTAAATTTGTCTTTGATAGGGTAGAAAACATGGTGGGAAAAGGAGAAAATGCTGGTTACCAGCATTTTCTCCTTTTCCCACAATGTTTTCAAAAGGCTTTCCTCCCAGGTTCGTTAAAAGTCGGCAGTGTGCAGTAAAAGAGTGAAGTCGGGGTCCTGACGTTGTCAAATTAGCACCTTATGTAACTTTTATTGCCCCCAACTACATGATCAAGTTCAAAGATCAATGACCTTGAAACTTTCTAACCACCCATCCATCTTCCCACCCACCCACACACAATGATTGCCTCACTTTTTACCACAAAATCCAGAGTTTTAACCACCCAGAAAGAGGAGGATTCTGGAAACATAGTGGGAAAAGGAGAAAATGCATATTCATCTTTTCCCACAATGTTTTCTTCCCTTTCAAAGACAAGACAAAAATCATCATTTGAGCTACATCTACAAATGCTTTCAATTTGGATGGGTTCAAAATTTTGTCCTTTGGCAAAGAGTAAAGCTTTTACCTGATGACAACAGTCTTAGCCTTGTTGAACTCTTTACCAAACAACAAGAGTTTTAGACTAGTCCAAATTGAAAGCTTTTGCAGACGACAAATTAAATGCAAATTAGAAATTGAAATTTGTTATGGGACGGGTAGAAAACGTGGGAAAGGAGAAAATGCTGGTTACCAGCATTTTCTCCTTTTCCCACAATGTTTTCAAAAGGCTTCTTCTTAAGGGTCATTAAAACCCGTGATTGTGTGGTAAGAGTTAAATTTGTAGACCACAAACTCTCAAAAGATGGCATTAATTTTGTTTTTAAAAGGGAGGAACACGTTGCATGAAAATGAGAAAATGCTAGTAACCAGCATTTTCTCCTTCCCTTCCCATAAAGTTTTCTCTCCTTTCATAGCCGAATCCTGTCATTTGAAACATATATGTAGGCATCACTCTGACAAAAGGGGGCTCAATGCATCTCCATGAGATACTGTACCAATCAAGCCATCACATTATTATGCACCCGCAATGGCCACTTTTTTTGACAACCCACAGGAGCACGAGGTAGACTGTCCTTGGATATGGGGTAAAATGGACCAATAGCGAATGGCAAAATGTTTCGCCCCTAAGGTCAGCCTGCGCGAACTGTGCAGGCTGACCTTGGTCGATACTTTTCGCAGATACATTAACCCATTACCGCATAATGCCACCTTTTGACTCTCCTGGGAAAGAAGCCTTTTAAAAACATTGTGGGAAAAGGAGAAAATGCTGGTAACCAGCATTTTCTCCTTTTCCCACAATGTTTTCTACCCTATCAAAGAAAAATTGCACCACTGGAGCCACATTGAAATTGTCATCTGCAAATGCTTTCAATTTGGACAAGCCTAAAATTTTGTCGTCTGTTAAAGGGTTAAACACCCTTTCACAGAGTACGGCTCATGTATTGAATTTGTTTTCTGAAAATGCCTTACTTTTTTTAAAAATTTTTTGGGACAAAAATATCCTTGTTTGGTGGAGTTCACCTATTTTGAAGCACTTTTCAACGTAGTTCCCTGCAATTTGTTTCAGATTTAGATCAGTTATATACCTGAGGAAAAGGAAAAAGGAACAAAATAAATGACTAATGGCTATCCTAAATTGCCAATTCAGCCTACATAACAAAGAAAATATTTGGGTTACCTTTCCCACTCTTGACCTCTAACCTCACTGACCTCTATTGTCAGTAGGAAGGACCAACAAGTGTGTCCACCCACACATGCCCACACACTTGGAGGCAGGTAGTGTCCATTAACTCTTTACCAAACGACAAAAATTTAGATTAGTCCAAATTGAAAGCATTTGCAGACAGCAAAATAAATGCCATTGAAAAACTTGAAATTTGTTTTGGGAAGGGTAGAAAACATTGTGGGAAAAGGAGAAAATGCTGGTTACCAGCATTTTCTCCTTTTCCCACAGTGTTTTAAAAGGCCTCTTTCTCAAGGTCGTTAAAAGTCGGGACTGTGTGGTAAAGGGTTAAACGAGACTCACTGACCTTTTGCTGGCATCATAGATCAAGATCAGATTGCACAGAATGTGCAGTCTCATCTTGGATCTACTCTGTCTGATAAGGAGATACTTCTTTCCTAACAATAAGTTTGAAATAGCATTATTTGGATTTTTACCACCGGTTTGAAAATTTCATTTCACTTATTTAGCAGCATAAGGGTTAACTCTTTACCAAACAACAAAATTTTGGAATGGACCAAATTGAAAGCATTTGCAGATAACAAATTAAATATTGCTAAAATGATGATTTCTGTCTTCGAAAGGGTAGAAAACATTGTGGGAAAAGGAGAAAATGCTGGTTACCAGCATTTTCCTACAATGTTTTCAAAAGGCCTCTTTCTCAGGGTCGTTAAAACTCGGGAATGTGTGATATAGAGTTAAGAAGCAGATAGGAGTGGAGGTTCCTTGACATTTTCCACACACTTTTGACCAATTTAACCCTTTACCAAATGACAAATTTTGGACTGGTCCAAATTCAAAGAGTTTGCAGACAACAATTTTAAATTTGATGAAAATGGCAGAAAGGTCTCAAAAAGGGTAGAAAACACTGTGGGAAAAGGAGAAATTGCTCGTTACGAGCAATTTCTCCTTTTCCCACAGTGTTTTCAAAAGACTTGTACTGCAGACATGTGAAAACCATGGCTTGTTTGGGAAAGGGTTAACCCTTTACCAACATTTTCTCCTTCTTCCACCATAGTTTTTAAAAGCATCATTAAAACAAGGGATTTGCTTGAGTTACCATTACCCTCCTGAAAAAAATTTTTAGCAGACGACCTTCAAAAGCATTCCTGTTAAATAGAAATAATCGACAATCAATAAGGTATCTTGTTCCTACATAAAAAAATTTTAGACTGACATCCAAAGTGAAAGCATTTGCAGACAAATTTAATATAGCTAAATTATAGATGTAATTTCTGTCTGAAAGTGCACAAAACATGGTGGGATAAGGAGAAAATACAGGTTACCACAATGTTTTCAAAGGCCTCTTTGCCGGAGATCGTTAAAGCATGGGATTGTGTGGGAAAGTGTTAATAAATGTAAGCAAATTAGAGCCATGTTGTAAAAGTAAGAATTGCTCATGATTAACAATCATCCCTTTTGCCACATTGTTTTCAAGAAGTTGTCTGCTGCACAATAAAAAGTCGTCTGCAAGGAGACTGGCTGTCTCAGTTTCACATGATTATTGTAATATTGTGGTTAAATCTTTATGTGGATGTCAAATTATCACCAGTACGAACCTTTACAAAACAATCCCATGGTTTTAAAATACTGCCCTAGAGAAAGACGGCTTTTGAAAACATTGTAGGGAAAGGAGAAAAGCAGCATTTTCTCCTTTTCCCACACTGTTTTCTTTCCTTCCATTGACAAACCCCATCATTTAAGACATATTAAATTTGTCGTCTGCGAATGCTCTTAATGTGGACAAATCTTAAGTGTTGTGGTATGGAAAGGAGCTATATGTAATACAGATCTGCAGATAAAAAATTGCTTATCCTTAGAATGCCTTCCTTTCACAGCTTGTTTTTGCAAACAGTATACAGTGCATCAATGTGTACATGATGTGGGGGAAAAAATGCTGATAACTGGCATTTTCTCCGTTTCCCTTAATGTTTCTACTGTTTCAAAGACGGTTACGATCATTTGACTCAATCACTTTCAATATCAAAGAGTCCAAAACTTTTTGCAAGGTAAAGAGTAAACTTCCTACAAAATGGCAAAATTTTAGCCTACTCCAAGTTGAAAGCATCTGCAGACGACAAAATTAGCTCAAGTGATGGAATTTATTGTTAAAAAGGGTAGTAGTTATTGTCGGGAAAGCGAAAAATGATGGTTACCAGTATTTTGTTCTTTTCTCACAATATTTTCAAAAGCATTTTAACTCCGGGTCATTAAAAACCAGCTTGTGGAGTAAAGAGTTAACGGCTAAATTTGCCACTGATTGATATTAAAGATAAGTGATGAATTACAAAGATAAGTCTGAGGCAAGATGACTGGGATTGGGGTATGTAGGGGTGAGTGGGTGCAGAATATTTTCATGCAGCACATCGCACAAAAATATCTCTAAGTGCAAAAACCTAGATCACAGTGTATGCTGGCTGATCTTGATCTACACTATCTGCCAAAGCTCAGAACACAGCCTGTAACATTATCACACAATCCTGAGTTTTAACTTCCCTGAGGAAGAAGGCTTTTCAAAGCATTGCGGGGACAGGAAATAATGCTGGTAACCAGCATTTTCTCCTTTACCCAGAATATTTTCTACCTACTGTATCAAAAATCAAGTTTAAATTTTTGAGTTACATTTTTTTTTTTCCGTGACCTGTAAATGCCTTCAAATTTTGGTGTTTGGTAAAGAAGATTTCTTAACTCTTGACCATAAAATCCCAAACGACCCAGAGAATGAAAGCTTTTGAAAACATTGTGGGAAAAGGAGAAAATGCTGGTAACCAACATTTTCTCCTTTTCCCAAAATGTCTTCTACCCTTCTCAGAACAAGTTTTAATATGTGAGTCACATTCATTTTGTTGTCTGCAAAAGGCTTTCAATTTAGACTAGTCTAAACTTTTGTCGTCTGGTAAAGATTTAATGGAAGATTGCCAGAAAGTCTGGAAAAGATTTGTAATATTTATTCTGCAATATAAATGGCCTTAATACTTTTACCAAAACAATCCTGTCATTTCACGACCCTGAGGAAGAAGCCTTTTGATATTATTGTAGAAAAAGGAGAAAATGTTAGTAACAAGAATTTTCTCCTTCCATCACAATACATGTTTCTTCTACCCTTCCAAAGACGGATTTCATCGTCTGGTCCAATTCGAACCCTTTACCACACTATTCCAACTTTTAACCACCCTGAGGAAGAAGACTTTGAAAACATGGTGGGAAAGGAGCAAATGCTGCTAACCAGCATTTTTTTCCTTTTCCTACAATGTTTTCTAAACTTCGAAAGAGAAGTTTCAGTTTTTGAGTAACATTAACTTATCATCTGCAAATACTTTCAATTTGGAAAGGTTTAAGATTTTGTCATCCGGTAAAGATTTATCTCCTGCCAAAGCTTCAACCCTTTACCACACAATCCCGACTTTTAACGACCCTGAGAAAGAAGTCTTTTGAAAACATTGTGGAAAAAGGAGAAAATGCTGGTAACCAGCATTTTCTCCTTTTCCCACAATGTTTTCTACCCTATCACTTTCAAAAAACATCATTTTAAGTTACAATTAATTTGTCGTCTGCAAAAGCTTTGAATTCAGTCTAGTCCAAAATTTTGTCGTTTGGCAAAGAGTTAAATATGGACCAGTCTAAAGTGTAATCGTTTGGCAAAGAGTTAAAGTTTAAGATGGAGAGAATGTAAACTGAAGTATTAGTAAAAAACTTCAGGAATATCTCTTTTTCAAATTTTTTTCCTGCATGATTTCCTGTTTGTCACAAGTCAGCTGAAGTTATGTAACAAAATGCACCATTTAACCCTTTACAACACAATGCCGTCTTTTAACGACCCTTGGGAAAGAAACCTTTTGAAAACATTGTGGGAAAAGGAGAAAATGCTGGTAACCAGCATTTTCTCCTTTTCCCACAAAGTTTTCTAGCCTTCCCACAACAAGTTTTAAATTTTACAGTCAAATTTATTTTGTCTTCTGCCAATGCTTTCAATTTGGACTGGTCTAAAATTTTGTTGTCTGGTAAAGTCTTAAAGACCCATCATTTTAAGGAAGAAGGGGTAATTTCATTCATGAAAAATCATGAGTGAGTGGCTGGGAACCAATCCTATCAGAAATCATATTGCATCTGAACACTCCCCCTCATTCACAACTTATCTTAGGGAAACCTGACACCCAGCTTGCCAAGAACAATGTAAGTTACCTTTCAGACAGTTTAGATATAAGATCAGACTGCATAAACTGTAGAGTTTGATCTTGGATCTGCACTAGTCTTAAATTTTGTGAGACCTTGTCTCCATACACAGCTCTAAAACTCTACCAAATGAAAAATTTTCAGATTTGTCTAAAAATTTTTAGATTTGTCCAAATTCAAAGCATTTTGTAGATGACATTAAATGTTGCTCAATTTGGGGAAGTTGTCTTTGATATGGTAGAAAACATTGTAGAAAAAGGAGAAAGAAAATGCTGCTTACCAGCATTTTTCCCTTTTCCCACAATGTTTTCAAAAGTCTTCCTCTCAAGGTCGTCAAAAGTCAGGGTTGTGTGGTAATGGGCAAAAAAAATGCATTATTTTCACTAGCTGAGAATGTTTATTTCATTTATTTATAGCTCTGATTAGAGTTACAATTTTACGCTCTCTGGAAAAAAAAAAACATTATATTTCTGACTTGTCTGCTATTTATGTTTCATTCCTTGTCAGCGTTAGAAACATTAATAGGGAAGAAAATCTATTTTTGATTTTTTCATTTTTTCAGAATAGGAGGGAGGAATAATAGTATTCTGGTTATAGTATGAAATAAAGAAAAAATTAAATAACAATGCAACACATAAAAGGTTTCCATAGAATATTTTTTTCCCAATAAATGTCAGGTTTTTTTTCTTTTTAACCCTTTCCCAAATGACAAAATTTGGACTGGTCCAAATTGAAAGAGTTTGCAGACGACAATATTAAATTTGATGAAAATGGTAGAAAGTCCTCAATAAGGGTAGAAAACACTGTGGGAAAAGGAGAAATTGCTCGTTACGAGCCATTTCTCCTTTTCCCACAGTGTTTTCAAAAGACTTGTGCAGCAGACACGTAAAAACCAGGGCTTGTTTGGAAAAGGGTTAAAGAATATCCAGTCTTTTCTTGGCCTGCAGTAAAAAAAAAAAACAATATGCAGAAATTAGAATTTACAGTTCTCTTTCTTTGCTCTTTTAGCCCTTTACCAAAAGACAAAATTTTAGACAAGTCCAAATTGAAAGCTTTTGCAGACGACAAAATAAATGTGACCCAATAATTGAGATTTGTTTTGGGTAGAGTAGAAAACATTGTGGGAAAAGGAGAAAATGCTGGTTACCAGCATTTTCTCCTTTTCCCACAATGTTTTCAAAAGGCTTCTTCCTCAGGGTCGTTAAAAGTCAGATTGTGTGGTAGAGGGTTAATCCTTTACAAAATAATCCTGTATTTTAATGACCCTGAAAAAGAAGCCTTTTGAAATCCTTTTTTCTCAGTGTTTTCTCACCTTTTTACCCTATACTACGCAATCTTGAGTTTTGACAGCCCTAAGGAAAAAGCCTTTTGAAAACATTGTTGGAACAGAAGAAAATGCTGGTAACCATCCAGCATTTTCGCCTTTTTCCACAATGAATTCTACCCTATCAAAGACAAATCCCATCATTTGAGATAAAATTGCACAGTTTAATTCTCTTTTTATTAGCTGAATGTCTTTTTCATTTATATGTTATTTGAAGCTCTGAGATCTTAAATTTTACGCTCTCTTCAAAAGAAACTGAAATAATATTTCTCATTTTTGTTTTTAGCAGTTTATAATTATATCACTTCTTGTCAATGATGGAAACCTAAACATGGAAGAATTTCTATTTCTGATTTTATTTTATTGTTTTTTTTACCTTTTACCTTTGGGGGAGGAGTTGACTCTCTGGCTATAGTATGAAGTTAAAAAAAAAATAAAGTAATGATTTAACGTCATCGTTTTTACAAAAAGTCCTCTCAGAATATAGATTTTACTTTTTGTTTTTTTCAATAAATATCATGCTTTTTTTTTTTCAAAGAATACTGTCTTTTCTTGATCTTCAGGGCTACAGACAAAAAAATGCAGAGATCTGAATTTATATGTCTTTCTCTGCTTTTTTAACCCTTTATCACACAGTTCCAAGTTTTAACGCTGCAAAAAGTGAAAGCTTTTGAAAATACATGTATTGAGGAAAAACAAGGAAAATCTTGGTAACCAGTGTTTTCTTCTTTTCCCACAATGTTTTCTACCCTATCAAAGAGATATCATCACTTAAGCTATCTTTGACTTGTTGTCTGTAAATTCTTTCAATTTAGTCGAGTCCAAAATTTAGTTGTTTGGTAAAGGTTTAGTCACCTTGAAAAAGAGGGCTTTTGAAAACAATGTACCAAAAGGACAAAATGCTGGTAACCAGCATTTTCTCCTTTTTTGTCTTTCAAAAACCACTCTCATAGTCACGTTAAATTTGCCAGCTGCAAGTATATGTACAGTAAAACCTCTCCTCACGACCACCCCAGTAATACGAGCAACCCGCTATTACGAACGATTTTTGTCAGAACGGAATTTTTCCTTCTTCATAATCAATGACCACGACCCCGGAAATACGGGCACCCGGCTATTCCGAAATAACGACCACCATTTTCAGTACCAATGAGTAATTACCAACAGATTTTAACCCCGTGAAACGACCACTAATTTTCACGCGTCCATAATCGCGAACTGGAGGCCGTGCTTCATGTACGAATATTCTTGGGTCCGATGGAGTTGACAATCAATTAGCGATCTTTTGTTTATCTGTTGACTACAGTAACACAATCGTGTAAAGTGATCAAGGTGTTACCTTACATAATCAAATGACCAATGAATTGATGATAATTAATTCGGCTTTTATTCGGTAATCAGGCGTTTATCACACATTGCTGACCCGGGTGAAAAACATGTCTACATCCGGGTAATTACGATTTGTTTTGTACATCTAGCTTTTGTAATTTGAGACGCTTGGATTAATATCTAGCGATCGGGATGGGATAATTATTTGGTTTTTGTTACACATTAAAGCCATACTTATATCGTAGAGAATATGCGATTTTTGAACTGGTGAACACTTCAACTTTGAGATCGACGATTAGTAGGACTGTTCGAACATTCAACTCGAATCAAAATGGGTTAAAAAAAAAAAAAAAAAAGGTCAGGCTCTTCAATAATATTCGAAATTCTTTGTTTAAAAATGAAAATGAGCACGTGGAGTAGGAGTTCTTGAGACTCCACAAGATAAAAAAAAAGCATATTAAAACGGGGAATATGACGAGTTCTATCATTAACATTAAATTATGTAGTCTTTAAGTTCAGATTCTTGGTTAATGTGCATATCTTGCTGTAAGAGTTTAAATAGGCAATTATGAATGGACATTCACTGCCATGTGAATTTATTCATAAAAATTCAAGCACATATTAACTTTTCAATAAACATGAAAATTTTCTTCTTGTCATTTAAATGTGTGGGCATAGGCTTCTCTGACTAAAATATGTATACATTACTTGGAATATAATTTAAATCTACATAAGTCTGTACAATCTGGGTTTGATTGAAAATCTAGGTGGGTGAAACCCGGAAATCAGACCACCCCGCTAATAAGACCAATTTTCAAAAGTACCACGGGTGGTCTTAATAGAGGGATTTTACTGTATGTACTTTCACGTAGACCAAATCTAGAATATTGTCCTTGGTAACGAGTTGCAATTGCAAATAAAAACGTTTTTAAGTTGCTTTTTTGTTACCTAAGCATGTCTGTTTCACTTATTTCATTGATATGAAGCTCCTAGAGTTAACATTTTACGCTCTTTCCAAAAAATATTGAAATGATATTTCACCTTTTTGTTCCCTGTTGATATTACTTTACCTGTCAATGTTGGAAACAAAAATAGGGAAGAAATTCTATTTTTGATAAAAATCATCAAATTTTCTCTCTTTTTTTTTTTAACATTGCAGGATTGAGGTGGAATTCTGCTGAGAGTATTAGTCTGGAAGAAAAAAAGATATGGTACTACCGGTACATAATTGTTCAAAATAAATCCTCATGACATTTTTTTTTCCCAGCAAATGTCATGGAATATTTTTCTTCTTTAACTTTTTACAAAACAATCCTGTATTTTAATTACCCTGTGGAAGGAGCCTTTTGAAAGAATGTTAGAAAAGGGGAAAATGCTAGTAACCAGCATGTTCTCCATTTCCCACAATGCTTTCTACCATATCAAAGACAAAAATTTCATCATTTGAGCCACATTTGACTTGTCGTCTGCAAGTGCTTTCAATCTGGACAAGTCTACTTTTTTTTTTTCCCATGTGGTAAAGAAAATTAATATCCTATCTTTTCCTGCTCTCTTGAGTAAATTAAGTTTGCATGATTAAGAATTTATAATGTAGTTTTATCATTTATCCACACTGCTTTTTTATCATTTATCCACACTGTTTTCTATTGTTTAACCCTTTACCTAACAAGAAAAGTTTTACTCATTCATATTTAAAGCACATGAAGACAACATATTGAAATTTAATATGGTTCATATAATAGTGTCGTGTCTTAAAACGGGTAGAAAACATTGTGGGAAAAGGAGAATATGCTGGTTACCAGCATTTTCTCCTTTTCCCACAACGTTTTTGATAGCAAAATTCCTCAAGGTCATTAAAACTCAGAATTGTGTGGCAAAGGTTTAAAAAAAAATCCTGTAACTTGAGCCGATCTAAATTTTTTGTACGCTTTCAATATGGATGTTTTTTGGCATTTGGTAAAAAGTTACTTTTAATTCATTTCCAAAGGAAAAAACTTTGCAGCAGAAAATTTTGTAACATTTAAGTAATTAATGTAAGTTTTTCAGGTTTACCAATATAAAATACATCTGGAAGTAAGCCACTTTTACTCTGGCCACAATGTTTTCAATAGTGGTCTGCTGCAAGATATTAATTTATTTATATAAACTGGCTTTTTGTTTGATTAAGAGAAAAGCCATGCTTCCTATTTTTAGTTTTTACAAAAATCACAAAAAAGACATTTTCTGATTGTCTATAATTGTTAATGCTAGCTGTCATTTAATTTCCTTTCTGGTACGGTCTAAAAATAGTCTTCATGGTATTCCTGGAAGTGGTAGGTGTCACATGTTCTAAAAGAGAACCAGTCTGTCACATTTTATACTTAACTTACCTGAAATCAAAATCATTTGTAGACGAAAAATCTAATTTGACTCACATGATGGGATTTGCATTTGAAAAGGTAATAAATAGCAGAAAAAATTGTAGGAAAGAAGAGAAAATGCTGGTTACCTGCATTTTCTCCTCTTTTCATGATGTTTTTGCAGACCTTTTTCTGCCCTGGTTATGAAAACACAGGGTTGTTTGGTAAAAGATCTTCAGGCAAGTTCTCAGGTTCTTCAAATTACAAGCAGTGGGAAGACAGGTATTATCCTGCCAAGTAAATGAAATGAAACTTTCAAGCCGAACATTGTTATTTCAAAAGCATATTTGGGGGAAAAATATCTCCATGTCGGACAGTGTAGATCCAAGATCAGACTGCACATTCTGTGCAGTCTGATCTTGATCTACACTGTCCGCAAAAGGTCTGTGAGTCGCGCTAAGCAGCCTAAGGGTTAAAAAAGAAATCGCGGTATCCACGTTATTTCTGGAAATTATTGCATAATATATATAGAAAGACTCATGAGTTGTATTTTTTGTGACAGCTGGATCAAATTCAGCAGATTTTATCCTTTCAATCCACAGGCCTTTGTTTTGTGGCAAACTTCACCACCTATATAATGTAATATGTAAGTCATATATAATACATTATATAGATGGCGAAGTTCATCACAAAACAAACGCCTGTGTTTCAATCCTATGGGCAACATGAGTAGCTTTTGCAGACAGCATAGATAAAGATCAGACTGTGAGACTGAAGAATACTTAAGGCAAAATACTGGTATTTCATCTTCAGCTGAACTTGTTTTTTGCTCTCAAAAGTGAGTGAGTGAGTGAGTGAGTCTTTTATATCTAGCTGACTATTATTAGCTCGTCAAGTGTTAAATCCTTTACCATGCTGTCTTTGGTTTTTTTTAACCCTGGGAAAATATCTTTTTGAAAACATTGAGGGAAAATGAGAAAATGTAGTCAAGCAGTATTTTCTCCCTGCTCTCATTGTTTTCTACCCTTGAAAGACAAACTTCATTATTTCAGCAACTGAAAGTCTAAAATTGTGTCATTTGGTAAAGAGAAAACAATCTACCATACAATCTTGTGTTTTCATGACACTGGGGAAATAGCCTTTTGAAAATGTTGTGGGAAAATGAGGAAATGCTGTTAAGTAGCATTTTCTCCTTTTTCTTCTCCACGATTTTTTATACCCTTTGAGAGAGAAATTCCATCACTCGAGCCAGATTTAATTCGTCACCATTTCAGCAAATTAAATTGTGACATCTGTACATACTTTCAACTGGACAAGTCTAAAATTCTGTCATCTGGTAAAGGATTAACTCTTTACCACACAATTCCCAGTTTTAACAACCTTGTGGAAGAAAGCTCTTGAAAACATTCTGGGAAGAGAAGAAAATGTTGGTAACCAGCATTTCCTCCTTTTCCTAAAATATTTTCTACCCTTTCAACAACGAATTTCAACACTTGAGCTACATTTAATTTTTCATCTGCAAATACTTTCAATTTGGACTGGTCTAAAGTTTTGTCATCTGGTAAAGAGCCAAGACAGATGAAATGGGACAGATATCAAATGGATCATTCCATTTAGTCACAATTTTTTGAAACTGGAGTCTTAACTCTGGTGCAATCCTAGAACAAACAAATAATAAAATAATAATACTCGTCCTCTACTTTGGATTCAGTGTCAATTTCACATAAAAAAGAAAATCAACAGAACTGAAGAGACCTTGTAACCTCTTCACCAAATGACAAAATTTTAGACCAGTCCAAATTGAAACCATTTGCTGACGATAAATCAATTGTTATTAAAAAAATGAAAATTCTATTTCAAAGGGTTGAAAACATTGTGGGAAAAGGAGAAAATGCTGGTTACCAGCATTTTCTCCTTTTCCCACAATGTTTTCAAAAGCCTTAATTCTTAGGGTCATTAAAACTTGGGGTTGTTTGGTAAAGGGTTAACTCTTTACCACACAGTCCCGAGTTTTAAGAATTTTGAAGAAGTCTTTTGAAAACATTGTGGGATAAGGAGAAAATGCTGAACCAACACATTCTCCATTTTCCACCGGGTTTTCTATCCTATCAAAGACAGCATTCATATTTTAAGCTACATCCAGTTTATCCTCTGCAAATGCTTTCAAATTAACAAGAGTACAACATTTTGTTGCCTGTTCAAGAGTTGACCCATGTTATGTCAACCCAGATTCAACAGTTTATTTGGACAGTGTAGATTTAGATCAGACTGCTTGGAATGTGCAGACTGATCTTGGATCTACACTGTCAGCTTCTTTGCATAGTATTCTGACAAAAACAGCTTTCAAATTGCTATATCTGCATTTTAGGGAATGAGTAAAAATGTCTATTCATCTTTTAGCCTTAAAAAGGGTAACCCTTTATCAAACAACAGTTTTAGCAGAGTTCCAGATAAGAGGGAGTGATGGTCTTCTAAATCCATTATTTCTCTTCCAAACCCTATGTTGTAGGTACTCATTATAATTGTCTCCATGAAATCAAAATCACTCCCTCTGTCTGGAGCTCTGTTTTAGAATCCTTCCTCACTGGAAGCATTTACAGTCAACAAATTGAACATGGGAAGAGTAATGGAATATTTGTTTGAAATGGTGAAAAACTTTGTGAGTAAAGCAGAAAATGCTGGTTACTAGCATTTTCTCCTTTTCTCATAATCTTTTCAAAAGCCTTAAGGGTCGCCATAACTTGGGTTTGTTGGGCATAGGGTTAACCCTTTCCCAAACAAGCCCTGGTTTTCACGTGTCTGCAGTACAAGTCTTTTGAAAACACTGTGGGAAAAGGAGAAATTGCTCATAACGAGCAATTTCTCCTTTTCCAACAGTGTTTTCTACCCTTTTGGAGAACTTTCTGCCATTTTCATCAAATTTAAACTTGTCATCTGCAAACTCTTTGAATTTGGACCAGTCCAAAATTTGTCGTTTGGCAAAGGGTTAACATATGGGCTTTAGATGAATCCTTTTTGTCTTTTGTAATGTTTGCCCGAAAATAGTTTTTATTAGCCCAACAGCAATAATTACTGTCTTGTTATGTGGCATTACATATGACTACTTTGGCCTTTCACCTCTTACCCTTTACTACTGAGCCCGGTAGAGCAGTCGGTGGCATACAGGACTTGAGACCAGAGGTAGCTGATTTGAATCTCCAGCTCAGCCAATTTCTCTCGGTGGACTGATGATAGTTAACCCTTAGAGCGCAGACTAAACCCAATTAACATTTCCATTGGAGGAAAAGGAGCCTAACAAGAGCAATGTCAAGGTTGCTATTATCCAGAATGTTTCAGCAAAAGATACGGTGTAGATCAAAGATCAGAATCTGAAGTCTGATCTTGATCTACACTGGCTGCAGAAGCAACACTGTAGTCATGAAAGACGCTTTAACCCTTTACCACACAATCCTGAGTTTTAACAACCCTGAGGAAGAAGCCTTTTGAAAACATTATGCGAAAAGGAGAAAAAGCTGGTAACCAGCATTTTCTCCTTTTCTCAAAATGTTTTCAACCTAGTCAAAGACAACTTCCATCATTTGAACCACATTTTAATTGTTGTCTACAAATGCTTTCAGTGTGGACAAATCTACATTTTTGTTGTGTGGTAAAGAGTTAAGTTAATGCAAAAGATTCATTAACCTCTCTCAATGCCGATCACTATTTCAACATGATTATGTTGGAAAGCAGCCACTGTGGTTTTGTAATAATTTTGTGCACAGTGCTGGTAACAGAAACTCCAGGAAAACGTGGGTAGGTTAACCCTTTCCCAAACGACAAATTTTGGATTGGTCCAAACTGAAAGAGTTTGCAGACGACAATTTTTAAATTTGATGAAAATGGCAGAAAGTTATCAAAAAGGGTAGAAAACACTGTGGGAAAAGGAGAAATTTCTCATGAGCAATTTCTCCTTTTCCCACAGTGTTTTCAAAAGACTTGTACTGCAGACACGTGAAAACCAGGGCTTGTTTGGGAAAGGGTTAAATGGCCGCAGCGCAGTGATATAACAGCTATATCAAGACAAGCCATGGATGCTACTGAAAGGGTCATCGGAGGTGAATGGGATGGCAATATGGTATCAGTTTGTCAAAATTACAAGGATTTTCTTTTCCTGCTCTGAATTTTATCAGAGCCATAAATATGCTCATTCAGGAAATTTTAACATTTACAATTTCATATTAACTCTTTACCAGATGACAAAATTTTAGACCAGTCCAAATTGAAAGCTTTTGCAGACGACAAAATAAATGTGAATCAAAAATTGGAATTTGTTTTTGGAAGAGAAGAAAACATTGCGGAAAAAGGAGAAAATGCTGGTTACCAGCATTTTCTCCTTTTCCCACAATGTTTTCAAAAGCCTTCTTTCTCAGGGTTGTTAAAAGTCAGGATTGTGTGGTAATTGGGTTAACCCTTTCCCAAACAAGCCCTGGTTTTTACATGTCTACAGAACAAGTCTTTTGAAAACACTGTGGGAAAAGGAGAAATTGCTCGTAACGAGCAATTTCTCCTTTTCCCACAGTGTTTTCTACCCTTTTGGAGAACTTTCTGCCATTTTCATCCAATTTAAAATTGTCGTCTGCAAACCCTTGCAATTTGGACCAGTCTAAAATTTGTCATTTGGGAAAGGGTTAAAGAAATAGTGTTTACACAATCAGTTTCGGCTTTGACAGTTTTGTAAAGGCAAACAATGTAACATTTCAACATGAAAGAGCTTTCCCTTTTCAAACAAATGATTGAGATTCAAGTGGAAGTCATTGAAAAATCCTTCTTTTTTTTTCTATATTTGGAAAACATTGTTGTGAGAGGAAAACTTGCTTGTAATAAGTCAGTATAAAGAAACCATACATTGTAATAAGCCAAAATACCTGAGACAGTATCAGAGAGTGTTGACCAAAATCAGACTGCACACCTTGTGCAGTCTGATCCCAATCTTCACTGTTGATAAAAAACATCTTATATGGTTCTCACCTCCCTTGGATTCAGATATTAGATCTACATCAAGATTGGGTAGGAATCACAAAGTTTTCTCTCATTTTCATCACACTTTGTCCATTTGATTAGTTACAGAGCAATCTGTCTTGTTTCTTTCAGATGCCAAAATTTTACACTAACCCGAATTGAAAGATTGCAGACAATAAAATAAATGTAGCTCGAACAATAGGATCTGTTTTGAAAGTAAGGAAAAGATCATGGAAAACGAAGAAAACGCTGGTTACCAGCATTTTCTCCTTTTCCCACAATGTTTTCAAAAGCTTTCTTGCCTAAGGTTGTTAAAAACTTGGATTGCATGATCAAAGGATAATACAGGATCAAAATAAAGTGGTAAAGAGTAATCCTACTACCAGCTTTATGTACAAAGAATTGATATTTTTATATTTCAAGGCCATTAATCATTTTGTAACAAGTCAAAGGAGATGCAATATTAGGTGTCAAAGGGCAGAAATATATGCTAAGCTTTGACCGGCGCCCGCTGCTTTGACACAATAAACCCTGTCAACGACAAGTGTGTTTAACTCTTTACTAAACAACAAATTGTCAACTGGTCAAAATTGAAAGCTTTAGCAGACAACAAATTCATTGTGGCTCAAATGTTGAAATCTAACCTAGAAAGGGTAGCAAAAAATTGTGAGAAAAGAAGAAAATTCTGGCTGATACCATTTTCTCCTATCCCCGCAATGTTTCAAAAAGGCTTTATTCTCAGGGTTGTAAAAACACTAGATTGTGTTGTAAAGAATTAATAATCAGTGTCACACTAGGTGCTTGCAGCCAGTACTAATCAGTGTTATAAAGATGCATGACAGTGATGCATGATTCATGCAGTTATTGCATTTTGTATAACATCCACTAATCTTCTATTGTCCGAGAGTGATGGGTCACGGAGCGTTTTTATTGTGTCTTTAACACGATTACAGTCGGTTAACCTCCCATAACCATACACCGTTAAATTCTTCTCGTTTCTTATTTTTACCTCCGGCACGTTATGACAGCGGGGTCGTGTGTTACCCATGTAAATGACCCCATGACCACCATCTTCAAATCCTGCCCTCAGTTCATTACTTCCTGAGGATAATTTTTTATTTTCCATATTGCAACAGACCCTTTTTTTTAAAAAACATTGTGGCACAAAAAGAAATTGGTCCTATCAGAAACAAATTTTACCATTTGAACCATATTTAATTTGGACCAGTCTTAAATTTTGTCCTTTGGTAAAGAGTTAATCTTTATCCATGTTGATAATCTTTATTATTCAAGGATGCTTTAAAAAGTTTGTGTGCTGCAAATTTGTTCCAATTAGTCAGTAAAATTTAGAGCATCTCTTTCCATCTGGAAATTTTAAAAAAAATAATCATTTATTCGCAAGTCTATGGTATACCGTAATGTTATTCTGGAAAACATTTTGATGAAACAGAAAAACATATGGTATTCAAAATGAGCAATTTGCCCATTATTCATAATGTACTCCTTCTGATCTCAAACTTAAATTTTCTGAGTTTTCTGGGGTTTTTTTTCACTTGATTATTTAAAATGGACAATTTTCAAGTGTACAATCAGAGCTTGTCAGCTTTCTATTAGAAATCTAAAATGCAATCTCTTTATCAAAATTTTAGATTTTTCCAAATTGAAAGTGTTTGCATACATCAATGTAAATGTAGCTGGATTTATGAGATTTGGCTGTGAAAAAGTAGAAAACATTGTGAGAAAACAGAAAATGCTTGCTACCAGTATTTTCTCCTTTTCAACGGTGTTTTTGAAAGCTCTCTTTCCAAGGGTCATTTAAACTTAGCATTGTGCAGTGAATTGTTAACTCTTTACCACACAGTCCCGAGTTTTAACGACCCTAAGGAAGGAGGCTTTTGAAAACATTGTGGGATAAGGAGAAAATGCTGGTTACCAGCATTTTCTCCTTTTCCCACAATGTTTTCTGCACTTCCACAGAGAATTTTTAGTTTTTGAGTCACATTCAATTTATCGTCTGCAAATGCTTTCAATTTGGACCTATCTCAAATTTTGTCGTTTGGTAAAGGGTTAACTCCTGCCTTCAATTTGGACCTATCTCAAATTTTGCCGTTTGGTAAAGGGTTAACTCCTGCCACAGACAACTTTGACAACCTTCCTGTAAAATATGGATAATCACAATGGACTAGGTTAAATTCATTTTAAAAAAGAATTTCAAATACAATCCAACCTGTATTATGCAAGCACCTAAGGGATAAAAAAGAAATGTGGTTGCTTAATACAGGTACATTTCAACATAAGCACTTTCTTTCTCTGTAAAGTCAATACTATGCTTGCTCAATACAGGTTGCTTGCTTAGTAGGGGTGACCATTGAGACCAGGTTTTATAAATTAATAATTACTATTGAATAAATACCAAATAATTTGTCTTTATTTTACATGAATATAAATATATAACAAGAAATTTAATTTAAAAAATAGCATTTATTCAAAAAAAAGACATATGTTGCCACGGCCTCTTCCACCTACAACTCACTGACCTTTTGTGGACAGCGTAGATCAAGATCAGCTTGCACAGAACATGCAGTCTGATCTTTGATCCACACTGTCTGATTAGGAGATAATTGTCATTCCTCCAAAAATACCTTGGAAATAGGAAAATTTGGGGTTTTATTATCGGCTCGAAAGTTTTATTTCTGTTACTTAGCAGGACAAGGGTTAACCCTTAGTTTGCTAATCACGACCCAAGGACCTTTTGCGGACAGTGTAGATCAAGATCAGACTGCACAGAACGTGCAGTCTGATCTTGGATCTACTCTGTCTGATAAGGAGATATTTCCCCTACGTCCATAACTTTGAAATACCAACATATTGGTTTTTACCATCGGCTTGAAAGTTTCATTTCATTTATTCAGTAGGATGAGGGTTATCTTTGCGTTCCAACTTGGTATTTACTTAGCAAGTGTTGTAGTGATAAATTTTTCATGTATTCATTTGTTATTTATTACTTTATTATCATTTTTTTCCTTTTATTTTTCATTTGATTGGTTCTCTAATGCTTTTATTTTTCTTTATTTGTCTGTTACTCATAGATTATCGCAGTTGTAATTGACGAGGGACTTTGTTGTTTAAGTAAGGCAAATTAACTGTTGAACTTAACTCTACCAAACGGCAAAATTTTGGACATGACCGAATTGAAAGCATTTGCAGACGACAAATTAAATGATGCTCAAGTGATGATTTCTGCCTTTGATAAGGTAAAACCAATTGTGGGAAAAAGAGAAAATGCTGGTTACCAGCATTTTCTCCTCTTCCCACACTGTTTTCAAAAGCCTTCTCTTCCAGGGTCATTAAAACTCGGGAAGAGTTAATTGAATTGTACTGATAAATCAAAAAAAGAGGTTTCTTCAAACTTTTCTCCTTATCCCTTCTTTACTTAGTTGATGGTATTAAATTCTTTACTAAACAATCCCATTCTTTACTAAACAATCCCAACATCACTGAGAAATAAAGCTTTTGAAAACATTGTGGGAAAAGGAGAAAATGCAGGTGACCAGCATTTTCTCCTTTCCCCAAAATGTTTTCAATCTTTCCAAAGTCAAATTCCACCCTATGAGAAAGAATGATTTTTATTTGTCGTCTGCAAATGCTTTCAATTTGGATGAACCTTAATGTTTGTTCTTTATCAATGAGTAAATAAAAAGGCAGAAAATCTGAAATGGTAATGGGAAAAAATCAAATTAAACTTTCTTTGATTAAAAAATATTCACAAGATAACTTCAAATACATGTTGTATCATTCTGCATAAACAAACAAAAATTGTCATTGACAAAAATGTTTGCACAAAGGGTCCAATTTTATCAGAGTCAACCAAGCATGCATTTTAATCTTTGCCAAACAATCATAGCTTTTTTCGACCCTTATAAGGACGGCTTTTGAAAACATTATGGGAAAAGGAGAAAATGTTGGAAACCAGGATTTTCTCCTTTTTCTATAAAGTTTTCTACCCTGTTGAAGATAGCAGTCATCACTTGGGCTAATTTTAATTTGTCATCTGCTAGTTTGGACAAGTCTAGAACTTCATCTTTTGGTAAAGTGTTAAACAGAATTACCATCTTTAAATGGCAAATGACGAGAGTGAATGATGCACTGATCCTCTTAGCCCCATTCAACGTAATTATTACGGCTTCTTTGCTAACAGCGTTACAAATTTACACATGTGACCTGTCCTTCAGAAATGGCATTTGACAGTTAGCCGATGCTGGACATTTGCAGTTATATCGTGTTGAAGATCGCCCGTGGGTATCAGGGTCACGCGACCCCTGAACACGACAGGTTAGTCAAGCGGTAATTTTTTCATTACCTATCAAAGACGGTGTCAGCTGACTTGAATAGGATGCAAAAAGACAGTGCAATCAACAATGAAAGAGGATTTAGGGGGAAATAGAAAATGTCAAGTTTAGGCGCACGCTACCCGTATGCTGATTATGTTTTGTATTTTATTATCTCGTAGTTTTCATTTTATATCAGATTATCCTTTTGTCGAACTATCTCCCATTAACCCTTTATCAAACAATCCTGTGCTTTAATGACCCCATTGAAGACCCAGCATTTTCTTCTTTTCCCACGATGTTTTCCATCCTACCAAAGTGAAATTCCACTGTTTTTCCAAATTTACTTTGTCGTCTGCAAATGCATTCAATATGGAAGAGTGGTTCAAAGTTAACTCTGTATCATACAACAAAATTTTAGATTCATTTGTATTGAAAGAATTTTGCAGACAACGAATTAGATCTTGCTCCAATGATTGAATTTATCTTACAAAGATTAGAAAACATTGTTTTTGGAAAGCCTTCTTCCTCAAGGTTGCTAAAACTCAGTCAGGACAGTGTGGTAAAGGGTTAAAATAGATGAAACAGAGAACCTTGGAATTACTAAACTTTGGTCTAGAAGGAAGTCTGATCTTAAACTCATAAATTAATATGGTCCACATAATTTGTGATCTGTCCCCCACCTCCTCCCAGTATTTCTTCTCTTTACCAAACGACAAAATTTTAGACTTGTCCAAATTGAAAGTATTAATTTGCAGACAACAAAATAAATATGACTGAAAAATTAAAATTTTATTAGGGAGAAGGGTAGAAAACATTGTGCGAAAAGGAGAAAATGCTGGTTACCAGCATTTTCTCCTTTTCCCTCAATGTTTTCAAGTCTTCTTTCACAGGGTCATGAAATGTCAGGATTGTGTGGTAAAGGGTTAATAGAAACTAGTTGTTGAGCAAAATTTAATGCAGAGTAAGCCTCTTGAAAATATTCTGACACGTGGAAAAATTACTTCTTCTTCCTAATTTTTTAAAACACTTTACCATACAATCACGAGTTTCAATGACATTGAACAAGAAGGCCTGTGAAAACATTATGGGAAAAAGAGAAAATACTGGTAACCAGCATTTTCTATTTTTCCCCACAATGCTTTTTACCCTCCTGAAGTCATATTACATTTTTGATTGATATTAATTCTGTTGTCTGCAAGTGCATCCAATTTGGACAAGTCTAACTTGTTCTTCTGGTAAGGGATTAATTGTTAATTCCTAGTTCCTATCCATATTTCCTGACCTTCAGAGAATATTTCATAATCTAGGAATCTTGCAACTTGAAATCATGGACTGTTACAGGATGAACTTGGCACAGAGTCTGTCTATATAAGATTTACCACAAAATACTGAATTTTAACAACGCTGACACAAAATACTTTTGAAAACATTGTGGAAAATGTTAGTAACCAGCATTTTTTTGTTTTCTCACAATGTTTTCTTCCATTTAAAAGACAGAAATAATCTTTTGAGTGATGATTGAATTTGACATATGCAAATTCTTTTAGTTTGGAAAAGTCCAAAATTTTTAAGACTTAACATGGAAAATATTCTGATAGGTAAATAAAATGCTATCGATAAAAAAAAAAATCTACAATGCAAGTTTTTTCTGAATTTTTCATCTTTTCCATATTCCATCTTGTCTGTATTTCTGCATATCCAATATCTATGTCTTCTATCAATTCAGATGGGTCCAGTATTTAACTCTTTACCACACAATCCAGACTTTTAACGACCCCGTGAAAGAAGCCTTTTGAAAACATTGCTGGAAAAGGAGAAAATACTGGTAACCATTATTTTCTCCTTTTCCCACAATGTTTTTTACCAAATCAAAGGCAAAAAGAATCATTTGAGCAACAATCAATTTGTTGTTAATTTGTTGTCTGCAGATGCTTTGAATTTGGACCAGTCTAAAATTTTGTCATTTGGTAAAAGAGTTAATGACACTAATGAAAACATCATGAGCAGAGGAGAAAATAGCATGTCTCCCTTTACCACAATGTTTTCTACCCAGTACAAGACATATCCCATCATTTCAACCCCATTTGTCGTCTGCAAAATGCTTTCAAATTGGAGGAGTATAAAATTTTGTCATCTGGTAAAGAATTAAATATAAAGTAATGATTATGGGATAACTTTCTCTCAAATATAAAAAAAATAAAAAGTCCCTACAATCCACATTGTTCGGGGGCAACCTGGCCCCTTTTCAATGAATTAGATCTTCAATAAAGGAGACAAAGAGGGCACAATGATGGGGCTTGATTGATTTGTAACCTAAGCCCCTACTTTGTGGTCAGGGCCCATACAGAAGAAAATTTAAGAATTTCATTTTTTTCATGTAACCCCTACGATCAAAATCTGTGCCCATAATGCAAAAAAATCTGTCCCGTCAATTTCCAAAGAAACAAAAGAGAATATTTCGTAAAATGGTAATTCTATCTACTCTAAGTTGATTTACAAAAAAAGATTAAAAAGGGATTGGAGTCAATTTTTGCCCCGTTGTTGAACTGGAACGTTGGGGGCTTTAATATAGTCCTTATGATAACATTTTACAAAGCAATCCTGTGTTTTGACAACCCCAGAGATAGAGGCCCTTTGAAAACAATATGGGAAAAAGAGAAAATGCTGGTAACCAGCATTTTCTCCTTTTCCCACAATGTTTTTTAAAGGCAAATGCCATCACTTGTGCCCCATATACATATAATTTGTTGCCTGCAAAAGATTTCAAAATGGTCAAGTTTTAAATTTTGTCTTCTTGTAAAATGTTAACTCACTGCCTCCAGAGACAAAATTTGCTGCAGAGACCTTTAAACTTTTTTCCAAACAACAAACACATACACTTGTCCTAATTGAAAGCATTTGGAGACAACAACTAAAATGTTGCTGAACTCTTTACCAAACGACAATATTTTGGAACGGTCCAAATTGAAATCATTTGCAGACGACAAATTAAATGTAGCTAAAATCATTGCATTTCTTTCTGAAAGGTTAGAAAACATTGTGGGGAAAAGGAGAAAATCCTGGTTACCAGCATTTTCTCCTTTTCCCACAATGTTTTCAAAAGGCTTCTTTCTCAGGGTCGTTAAAAGTTGGGATTGTGTGGTAAAGAGTTAAATGAAAGAATTTGTCTTTGGTAGGGTAGAAAACATTGCGGGTAAAGGAGAAAACGCTGGTAACCAGCATTTTCTCCATTTCCCACAATGTTTACAAAAGTCTTCCTTCTCTGGGTTGTTAAAACTCAGAATTGTGTGGCAAAGGGTTAAACTGCAGTTGCTTTTCGGTGAAAATTCTATGTTGGAAACTACATCTCATCATTTCAGCCATTTTCATTTGTCATCTGCAAATGCTTTTAATTTGGACAAGTCTAAAATTGGTCGTCTGGTAAAGAGTTAAAAATGGCTGAAATTATAGGATTTGTTCTGCAAAGGGTAGAAACAATGTGGGAAATCGAGAAAATGCTGGTCACCGGCATTTTCTGCTCTTCCAATTTTATTTTTTTAAAAGCCTTATTCCACAGAGAAGTCAAAATTTGGGACTGCCTTGAAAAGAGGGAGCTCTTTACAAAATAATCACCAGTTTTAACGACCCTGAGGAAAATGACTTGTGAATACCTTGTTGATAAAGGAGAAAATGCTGATAACAAGCATTTTCTCCTTTTCCCGCAAGGTTTTCTACACTTTCACAGACAATTACCATCAATTCATCTAAATTTAAAATGTCTCCTGCAAGTGCTTTGAATTTAAACAAGTCTAAAATTTTGTCATTTGGTAAAGAGTTAGCAGTGCAAGGTTATAAACAGGTATGTTGTCATTTCCTACACATTAATTCTCAATAAAGTCGTAAACTTGGGTGACGCCATGCGTATCGTCAACTAATGTGACAGTATCTGCCGTCCACACGTGTCTTAAATGGTACAAATTCTGTTATCATTTTAAAACCCCACTGACTATGAACAATAGTTGGCTTTCGAAAAAAAAATTACAACACCGGTCCTATAAAAGTAAGCGTGAATTTGATGTGCAACACTTTTTTCTTTTCAATGTAATTTTTTTTGCAAACAGCATTTGACCCACAGCACTTGTATCAGCATTTTCTTCTGTTGACATAACGTTTTCAGATGTGCCCTTGTAATGAACCCTATTCAACTCTTTACCACACGACAAAATTTTAGGCTGGTCCAAATTCAAACCATTTGCAGACGACAAAATAAATGTGACTGAAAAATTGAAATGTGTTTTGGAAAGGGCAGGAAACATCGTTGGAAAAGGAGAAAATGCTGGTTACCAGCATTTTCTCCTTTTCCCACAATGTTTTCAAAAGGCTTCTTTCACATGGTCGTTAAAAGTCGGGATTGTGTGATAAAGGGTTAACTCTTTTCCACGCAACCAAAATGTAACTTAGTCCAAATTGAAACTGTTTGCAGACGACAATTTTAATTTGCCTCAAATGATGGCATTTGTCTTATATATGGTAGAAAACATTGTGGGTAAAAAGAGGAAATGCTGTTTACCAGCATTAACTACTTTTCAAAACCTTTCTTGCCAAGCCGCCGTAGCTCAGTCGGTAGCGTACAAGACTTGAGAACCTCCTAGGAGGTCGCTGGTTTGATCCCCGGCTTGGCCAATTTCTTTCCGAGGATTGATGATAGTCATCACGACAGCATTCATTCCTCTCTCAGCTCTGACCATTGTTTTGATGATGGTTATGTGGGAAAGCAGCCAGTGGCTTGGAAAGAATACTGTGCGGAGTACTGGTAAAAGAACTCCAGGAAAGCATGGATAGATGCACTGGCCGCCGTGATATAACTGAAATAATGTTGAAAACGGAGTTAAACACCATACAATCAATCATACAATCAATCAAAACCTTTCTTCTTCAAGGCTGTTCACCCACAGAATTGTGTAGTAAAACTTCAGTGAGACTATATGCCAAATTTCAATTTGACTATTTTTGCCTATTTTCTTATGTATGACATGGGCACAACTTGTATACATATGAGCCATGCTTTGGCAAAAGGGGGCTTAATGCATCTCCGTGATACATGATACCTACCAAGTCATCACATAAATCATGGATCCGTAATAGCCACTTTTTTTAAGACCTGACTTAACCCTTTACCAGACGACAAAATTTTAGCCTTGTCCAAATTGAAAGCATTTGCAGACGACAATTTCAATGTGGCTCAAATGGTGCAACTTTTCTCAGATAGGGTAGAAAACATTGTGGGAAAAGGAGAAAATGCTGGTTTCCAGCATTTTTCTCCTTTTCCCACAATGTTTTCAAAAGGCTTCTTTCTCAGGGGCGTCAAAAGGCGGCTTTGTGCGGTAAAGGGTTAATCATGAGGTACACTGGTCCTTGGACATGCAGAAAATTGACCAGTAGCGAAAAGTTTCGGCCCAGGTCAGCCTGTGTGGACTGTGGAGGCTAACCTGGTCAATACTTTTCTCAGATGCATTAAGCCCCCCTTTTCACAGAGCATGCTCATATCATATTGATAATGTATCTCGTAACACTGCAAACCAAAGTACCTGTAATAGCTAACACAATTTTGCTACAACAAAAAACTGTGGTGAATTGATCTTTCTGTTGTTTTTTGGTTTGTCACATTTTAATTCAATCAACATGCAAAAGCACCAAATGATGCCGAATAAGCCACATTATCAGGCATCTTAAATCGAAATGACAGTAATCAAAACATAATGATGAGTCCCCCCCCCCATTTTTATTGCATTGTCATACTTTGATTACACTTTTCATGGACTTAACTTTTTACCACACACAAAATTTTAGACTGACCCAAATTGAAAGCAATGATTGACAACATTAAATGTTGCTTACATGGTGGGATTTGCCTTTAAAAATGGGGAAAACATTGTGGAAAAAGGAGAAAATGCTGGTTACCAGTATTTTCTCCTTTTCCCAAAATGTTTTCAAAGGGCCTTCATCTCGAGGTCGTTAAAACTCCAGATTGTGTGGTAAAGAGTTAACTCTTTACCAAACAACAAAATTTTAGACTTTTCCAAATTGAAAACCTTTGCAGACATTAAAATAAATATGGCTAAAAATGATGAAATTCATCCTTGAAAGGGTAGAAAACTTTGTGGAAAAAGGAAACAATACTGGTAACAAGCATTTTCTCCTTTTTCCATAATGTTTGCAAAAGGTTTTTTCATCAGAGTCATTAAAACTTGGAATTGTGTTGTAAAGGGTTCAGCATGTTTCTGTCCTTGAAACAACTAAAATGTAACTTCAGTGAGCAATTTGTTTTATATACTAAATCAGATCAAAATGACAGTAATTAAAACATAATGATAGGTCCCAAAGATTTTTTATCCATTGTCATACCTTTATAACACTTTTCTCTCTTGTTCAAGTACTTTTTTTTTTATCTTTGAAGCAATTAAAATTCAACTCTTGTGAGCAATATTCTACTATTACAGATTGAATAGGTTCAAATAACCATAATTAATGAATAATGATGAGTCCCCTCAGACTTTCATTCTATTGTTGTACCTTGTAAAACACTTTTCTATCTGGTTTAAGCACTTTTATGTTTTTAAAACAAATGAAATACAGCTTTTTTCAGCAATATTTTAATGTTATACTAGTACATTAACCCTTTACCACACAATCCTGATTTTTAACGACCCCAATAAGAAGCCTTTTGAAAACATTGTGGGAAAAGAAAATGCTGGTAACCAGCATTTTCTTATTTTCCCACAATGTTTTCTACCCTTTTAGAGACAAATGTTATGTTTTGAGCTACATTAAAAATGTCATTTGCATATGCTTTCAATTTGGACCAGTCTACATTTTTGTCATCTGTTACAGAGTTAAATCAAAATGACAGTAATTAAAACATGAGTGATAAAAGATTTCTATCATATTGTCATACAGTAATAACACTATTTCTACCTGGTTTAACTCATTACCATACACTCACGACTTTTAATGACCCAGAGGAAGATGGCCTTTGAAAACATTGTAGGAAAAGGAAAAAATGTTGGTGACCACCATTTTCTCATTTTCATACCATGTTTTCTACTCCATCAAGGACAAATTTCATCATTTGGGTCATCTTTAATTTACTTCCAATTTGGATCAGGTTAAAATTTTGTCGTGTGGTGAAGAGTTAAGCACTTTTCTGTCTACGAAACAATGAAATTAAACTTTTTAAACAATATTCTAATGCTTTATATTGGATCAGATCAAAATGACAGTAATTAACCCTTTCCAGACGACCATTTCATAGACTTGTCTAAATTGGAAGCATCTGCAGACGACATAATATTGTAAACCCTAACCAAACGATTTCAAGTTTTAATGACCCTTGCAGTGAAATCTTTTAAAAACATTGTAGAAAAAAGAGGAAATGCTGCTAACCAGCATTTTCTCCTTTTCGCAAAATGTCTTCTGCTCTATCAGAGGATTGGAGCGGTCTAAAACTTTTCGCTTGGTAAACAGGTTACCAGCATTTTCTCCCTTTCTCACAATGTTTTTTTTTCAAAGGCCTCTTTTTTCATAGTTGTATACAAGGGGGGTCCATCAACAAACAGTTATAGTGATGAGTCCCCAGATCATTATCATAATGTCACACCTTGATAACACGTTCCTCTGTAGTTCAAGCACTTTTCTACCTATGACATAAAATGTAACCTTTTACCACACAATCCCGGGATTGTGGGAAAAGGAGAAAATGCAAGGTAACCAGAGATTCACTTAACCCTTTCCCAAACAACAAATTTTGGACTGGTCCAAATTGAAAGAGTTTGCAGACGACAATTTTAAATTTGATGAAAATGGCAGAAAGTTTTCAAAAAGGGTAGAAAACACTGTGGGAAAAGGAGAAATTGCTCGTTACGAGCAATTTCTCCTTTTCCCACAGTGTTTTCAAAAGATTTGTACTGCAGACACGTGAAAACCAGGGCTTGTTTGGGAAAGGGTTAATAACATTTTTTTCTAGACTGGTATAAATAAAATTTTGTATAAAATGCCAGCCTATGTCAGATCCTATAAAAATGACTCTGGATAGCTTTTTACCAAAAAAAATTGTAAGCCGAGGCAAGGTTTTGGGTTTTACTGGTACAGTTTGAAAAATGAAAATGAATTTTAAAAAAAGGTTGTGCACCTGGCAAAGGGCTATCAAAACATCCAATAAAAAATTATCGGTACAATAACTTGTAATTCCATTACCATAAAAATAAATTACTGTTTTAACCCTTTACCACACAATCCAGAGTTTTAATGTCCCCAAGAAAAAAAAAAGCTTTTGAACATATTGTGGGAAGAAAAGAAAATGCTGGTAACCAGCATTTTCTTCTTTTCCCACAATGTTTTTCTACCCTTTCATAGACAAATTCATCTCTTAATTCATTCTTAATCTGTTGTCTGCATAAGCTGTCAATTTGGAAAAGTCTGGGAATTTGTTGTTTGGAGTTAACCCTTTAAATGCTAAGGAGAACTTAAGCTTTTCTTTGACCATAAAGTGTAGATTGAGATCAGACTGCAGAGAACTTGAAGACCGATCCGAGATCTAAGCTGGCAGATACACTGAGACATTCTAGCCAAATTGACCTTGATCATTGAAAATATTGTGCTTTTCCATTCAATAATTACATTATATATGGGGGTTAAAGCAGCCATTTTTTTCAACTCTTTACAACATGACAAAATTTGCAGACAACATTATTAAATGTGGCTAAACTGGTCGGATTTGTCTTTGAAAGAGTAGAAAACAGTAGTAGTACTACATGTAGTAGTTTTATTAGGTTAAAAGCAGTTTCTCCTTTTCTTCCAGTGTTTTTAAAGGCCTTTTTTTCAGGGTCGTAAAGGGACAGAACTGTGTGATAAAGGGTTAATCAACCTTGTGTAAGTTTTGGACCACCCAGTTTTACTGTTCTTTTAACTCTTACTGTGTGAGGCACCTAATGCCGTGGCAGACAAGTTTAAGTCATCCTATAATTGAATTTAATAAAAAAAAAAACTAAAAATGCAAAGAACAGGGGACATATTTACCAACATTTTTCTTTTATTGTACTCTTAGTCTCATTCTAGATAAAATGTGACACAATTACTGATTGGCTAAACGATTTTGTTTGGTTTATCCAATCAAAAACTGTTTTACTTGGATATAAAGAAAATGTCTCAGAATTTGACTATGACTATTTAAGTAAGAATTGTGGGTGAATATGGAGGACCCTGGGCTCTTTTCAGACAGTATAAATCAAGATCAGACTACAAGAAGCAACATACAGTCTGATATCATTTCTTAGTTTTCTAAAGATTTAAGATGGAAACCTGTTGATTTGTGTTCCTTTGAGTTAAATAGGTTTTCAACTTTATCAAAGTCATTCTGACAGTATAACTTTCCCTGCATTCCATGGAGTTTCTCAAACTAGTACGTCTATGACCAACAGCACTTATTCAAAGTGCACAGGCTGCTTTCTGGAATAAACAGCGAAGTAACTAAGTTGAACAATCAGAGAGATATGAAAGAAAAATGAATCCTGTCACAATAACTTTCACAAATTAGGCAAGCCATACTAAAAATTTCAATCTGTACAAAAGTAGAGGGAGATATCATTTTAACCCCACAACAAACAAGCCTGTGTGTTAAGAAGCCTGACAAAGAAAGCTTTTGGAAACATAATAAGAAAAGCACAAAATGCTGCTTACCAGCACTTTATCCTTTCCCACAAGATTTTCTACCCTTCCATAGAAAAAAAAAATTGACTGTTTTAAATATGTCTGCAAAATGATTTAATAGTAACTTTGTCAGCTGGAATAGAATTAAATCTGTCCAAACAACTTTCATCAAATCCCCAGAGAGAATTTTGGCCAAACTAGGAACTTCTTATTCCAAAGTTTTCGTCTCCACAGAGAAAAAAGGTATTGGGAGACATCATTTTTTTTCCCAAAACAAAAAAAAAACATTGGTCTGCCATGGTGGTCTCTATTCCAACAATAAAACATTTTGGTTTGATTGGTTATTAAAATTATTGACAAATCTCATCAGGGAAGAAATGAACTAGAATGGGACCCATAAAAAAATAGAAGGGTGACCTGTGATTGGCTAGACTTTTACATGTAATTATCATGATATAATGCGAAAGTGTAGGTCTTTCACTCTTTTCCACATGACAAAATTTAAATTGTCCAAATCAAAAGCTTTTGCAGACGACAAATTAAATGTGGCTAAAACGGTGGGATATGTTTCTGAAACTGTAGGACAACATTGTTGAAAAAAGAGGAAATGCTGATTACCAGCATTTTCTCTTTTTCCAACAATGTTTTCAAAACCTTTCCTCCTCTAGGTCGCACAAACATGGGATCATTTGGAAAAGGATTAATGGTTCCACAATTAAATTTGATCACATTTCATAACCAGCATAACAGCAGGGGACCAGGACCCTAAAATGGGCCCTAAATTTAGCCACAAAAAGACCCATATTTCATATGTATTATTTATTAGGATAAAAGCTGTCAGATAGCAGGAAATCCCGAATTATGCAAAATTAAAACATCATAAAGTTTCATACATTTCTCTTTCTTCGAACAGAAAGTGGAGAAACCTAAAGGCTATCACCATACCAGTAGAAATGGTGATTTTATTACCGTTCACTTCAGCCCTTTTTTAGACCATTCTCAATCATCCAGCCCTTTTTCAACACTTTAACCTTTACCATATGATCCTGTGTTTTAGCCCTTTTAACACACAATCATGAGCTACAAGACAAGCATTAACTCTTTACCACACAAGAAAATTTCAGACTAGTCCAAACTGAAAGCATGTGCAGACGACAAATCAAATGCTACACAAATTATGAAATCTGTCTTTGAAAGGAGAGAAAACATCGTGGGAAAAGGAGAAAATGCTGGTTACCATCATTTTCTCCTTTTCCCAAAATGTTTTCAAAAGTCTTTTTCCTTAGGGTCGTTAAAACGCAGGATTGTGAGGTGAACCATTAATCATGAGGCCTTTACTAAACAATCACAATGTCATGCTTAAAATGACCCTGAGAGAGATGGCTTTCGAAAATGTTGTTGGAAAAGAAGACAATATCAGTGACCAGTATTGTGGTCACCAGCATTTCACCTTTTCCCTCAATGTTATTTTTTTGCTATTTTTAACGCGAATTTCATCCTTTGGTTTCATTTGATTGTCCTCTGCAAAAGCTTTCTAAAATTTTATTGTCTGATAAAGAATTAAAGGCTTGGTAAACCACAATATCTCACCAATTAGTATAAACTGTAGAACCAAGATCAGACTACACCTTCATAAATAAATCTTTATCTGCTAAATCTTGTACCTGAAGAGCAAAATGAGCATTTCTGTGAATGATCAGCTCAATGCCAAATAAAGGCATTCAGCTTAAGAAAATGCATTGATGGACCATTAAAGAATTTTAATTATACCAGCATTTTCATATTATGTTTTAATTGATCTAATAAAATCTGACTGGCTCTACAAATTTTGTGTTCACTCTCTACCAGATGATAAACTTTTAGACTTGTCCATATTGAGAACATTTGCAGACGACAAACTAGATGTGGCTTAACTCTACACCAAGCGAAAAAATTTCAGACTGGTCCAAATTGAAAGGATTTGCAGACGACATATCAAATGTAGCTCAAATGATGATTTCTGTTTTGGATAGGGTAGAAAACATTGTGGGAAAAGGAGAAAATGCTGGTTACCAGCATTTTCTCCTTTTCCCAAAATGATTTCAAAAGCCCTCTCTTGCAGGGTCGTTAAAACTCGGGATTGTGTGGTAATAGGTTAAAGCATGAAACTTGTCCTTGATAAAGTTGAAAATACCGTGGGTAAATGTGAAAATGCTAGTTGCAAGTTACAAGCATTTTCTTATTTCCCCACAATGTTGTTAAAGGTCTTCTTAGCAGTGAATGACTCTTTTGGAGACATTCTTGTAAAAATAGATATTAACCCTTTACCACACAATCCTGACTTTTAACGACCCCGAGTGAGAAAGCTTTTGAAAACATTGTGGGAAAAGAAGAAAATACTGGTAATCAGCATTTTCTCCTTTTCCCACAATGTTTTCTACCCTCCCCAACATAAGTTTCAATTTTTGAGTTACATTCATTTTGTTGTCTGCAAATTCTTTCAATTTGGAAAAGTCTAGAATTTTGTAGTTTGGTGAAGAGTAAAGTAAGGCTTTAATATACACAAATACATCTATAAAGTGTGGGCAGAAGGACAAGCAATTTCTCCATATGTGACAATATTTTTATTTATGCAGTAATGGTTTAAAGGGGCAGACTTTCTAGACATTTTTGCTGTGAAAGTTTTTGCTGCAAAGTGTTTTGTTCAACCTTGAAATATACTAAACTAGAGCACTTACTTTTTTGTGCGTTTCTTTTCAGGTTCGCTGTGTGACAGTGTGGTATCTGTGGGGCCAATCGCTCTCTTTGGTCTGTCAGGTAGTCCAAGTAAAAACAGTGGATGAGATTTCTCCAGCATGGACACTCGCGATCGCAGAAGTCTGTGATAGCCCTGGATTCGAAAGATGCAAGAAAGAGTCATGTTATAAAGAAGTTTTGTCCTGTCATGTAGAATGACAGCCACATTTATACCTTAACTCTTTACCAAACAACAAAATTTTAAACTTGTCAAAATTGAAAGCATTTGCAGACGCTAAAATAAATGTAGCTCAAATAATGATTTCTTTCCTTGATTGGGTAGAAAAAATTGTGGGAAAAGGAGAAAATGCTGGTTACCAGCATTTTCTCCTTTTCCCACAATTTTTTTTTTAAAAAGCTTCTTTTCTAGGGTCGTTAAAACTCGGGATTGTGTGGTAAAGGGTTGAGCAACATTTTTTTTTTTTTTCAAAAACTTTGTGACATAATGCAAAGTTACCATCAAACATTGTACCTAGAAATTAAGTCAAAACTGGATTTCCTAACTACTTTAACTCCTTACCACACAACAGAATTTTAGACTGGTCCAAATTGAAAGCATTTGCAGACGACAAAATAAATTCGAATGAAAAATTAAAACTTGTTTTGGAAAAGGTAGAAAACATTGTGGGAAAACGAGAAAATGCTGGTTACCAGCATTTTCTCCTTTTCCCACAATGTTTTCAAAAGGCTTCTTTCTCTGGGTTGTTAAATCTGGGGATTGTGTGGTAAAGAGTTAACCCAATGCCTAAATAATTAAGTCCCAAAGGACACTGAGGAAGATCTTTGCAACGTTGTGACAAAATGAGAAACAGCTAAGACAAAACAATTTCTCCATGGCTGCATCACAAAGTTCTTATTGCTCTCTACATTAATTATGAACCAGATAAAAAAAATTTTAACTCATACGTATCGAAAGTCTTTGCAGATGACAAACTAAGTTTGTCTTTGACTGGATAGAAAACTTTTGGGAAAAGGAGAAAATGCTGGTTACCAGCATTTTCTCCTTTTCCCAAAATGTTTTCAAAAGCCCGTTTCTTGAGGTTCATAAAAACATTGTGTTGTTTGGTAAAGGATTAAACAATATTTCAAACCGATTATCTATATTTAACGAGAATTCTTCAAAATCCTCTGATTCAATGTGTTTTTGGAAGCAATGAGTAAAATTGTGAATGATATTCATGCCTGTAAAAATCATGTCAGCAAAATACTACAAAGGTTACGTGAAGTTGTTGAGTTTACTCAAAATACATGTAGTTTATATGAGTAAGTTACATAAATTTACTCTGTCGAACAGTTTTGACAGTGAAATTCGTGATCAGTTCAGTACTGTTTCTTTTTAAAGCACTATTTACCTTTTCAACAAATTTTTAAAACAAAATCAAAAAGTCATTAAAGCAAAAGAAACACATCAAAACGACAATATGGATTGCGCAACTTAAGATTTGGCGGTACAACATTAAAACACACAATATTCATACTTACATACAGTGTAAAAATGACCACTACTTCACCAACACAATATTTATTACATGTAGGTCACTCGCCATATCTTCTGTGCGCTATACTTGCTGGTACTTTTGTCTCTTTTGGTGGTTGTTTCAGATTCCAGAATCCAGTTTGGTTAAGTCTGGGTTGATGGTCTTCTACATGATTAGTTAACACAAACAGGGTCCATATTCACCACCCATTCTAAATTATTTTCTTAGAGTCTATTTTTTTGAAGTTGGACAGTAACACAACTTTTGATCGGCTTAATCAAAGCATAAAAACCAAAAGGTTTAGCCAATCAGAAGTCGTGTTACTCTTAAATTCTGAAAATCCACGAGAAGTGGAGTAAGAATGTTAATGAAAATGGTTGGTGAATACTGATCCCTTAAGGCATAATTTCAGACAAACTTAAAATGTTTGCAGGTGCCAATGTGTCTCTCATGACTGAATTTGTCTTTGAAAGAGTAGAAAAGGTCATGGAAAAAAGGAGAAAATATGGTTCATCAGCATATTGTCTTTTTCCAATGATCTTTTAAGAAGCTTTTAGCCACGGGGTAGCAAAAAGATCCTTTGATAAAGTCAAACCTGCTTGAGCAGCAACCTATATGAGAAGCCACTTGCTGTTACTTAGATCATTTTCAGGAAATTCTTTACAAGTACGTAATTATACTTGTAATAAATTGTGTTGATATCATACATGTAATTGTTTACTGAAGTGAAAGTAATTGGTACCTTTTCTCATCATTAGCTGTATATAACTCTTTACAAAACAACAAAATTTTGGACTTGTCCAGATTGAAAGCATTTGCAGACGACATATCAAATGTGGCAGAAATACTGGGATTTGTCTGTAAAAGGTCAGAAAACATTGTGGGAAAAGGAGAAAATGCTGGTTACCAGCATTTTCTCCTTTTCCCACAATGTTTTCAAATGGCTTTCTTCCCAGGGTCGTTAAAACCTGGGAATGTTTGGTAAAGGGTTAACTTGTTACTAAAAGACATAATTTTAGACTTATCCAAATCAACAGTTTTGCAGACGACATATTACATGTGGGTAAAATGATCAGATATATATTTGAAAGGAAAGAAAACATGGTGGAAAAAGGAGAAAATGCTGGTCATCAGCATTTTCTCCTTTTTCCACTATATTTTCAGTACTCTTTTTTCATCAAGAACTTTAAAACACAGGATTGTTTGGCAAAAGTTTAGTCACTGCACATCAAATATACATGTAGGTGTCACTTTGAGGAAAAGGGAATAATGGTTTTGATAATGACTGCTTTCATAAAAGACAGTCACAGAAACATTTAGGCAGATGACATTCTGGCTCTTCTGGGCAATCTTTGGTACATGCTGCAATATGTGCACCAGTACACATGAAATCTATAGTAATGGACAGTCTGCACTGACACATAATTTGTTGTTTCTAAATACCTGGGTGCTGTAAAGCATACTCCCCCCCCCCCCCCCCCGCAAAAAAAATGATATAGGGGAAAAAAAAGAGAAGGAGGTAATAGATATAATAATATAACACAGTACCTTGGTAGAAGAAGAAGAGGAAGAAGAAAAAGGAAGAAGAAGAAGGAAGAAGAAAAAGAAGATGATGATTATGATGATGATGATGATGATGAATGGTGATGGGCTGTTGGTGGTGTTAGATTTAATGAAAGAATTTACAAACAAAATAACATAATAATATTTTGTAACAAAATTATACTTTATTTTATTATGGAAAACACAACAATATAATACTTGTTTTTTTTTAAAAAAAAGAACTGTGAATTTTCAACTCATTACTCGGTATAAACAATTTTATTCCATTTTTGCACAATTTTTTCAAATTTAAAGCCTCCTTTGTCAGTTTCATTTTACTCTGTACCACATGACAAAATTTTAGACATGTCCAAATTGAAAGCATTTACAGATGACAAAACAAATATCAAGTACATATTGAAATTTGTATTTGGGACAAGAGAAAGCATTGTGGGAAAAGGAGAAAATGCTGGTTGCCAGCATTTTCTCCTTTTTTCCACGATGCTTTCAAAACCTTTTTTCCTGAGGGTCATTAAAAGGCGGGATTATGTGGTACAGGGTTAAACAGGGTGAAATTTTTTGGTCAGGGATTATTACCAAATTGCTTCACAAGACTGCAACATAAATGACTTGTGTTTACCATGAAGTAATGAGTCAAGCCTCAAAGTTTCATTTAACCCTTTACCAAACGAAAAAATTCTAGACTGGACCAAATTGAAAGCACTTGCAGACGACAAATTAAGTGTAGCTTAAATAGTGATTTATGTATTGGATAGGGTTGAAAACATTGTGGGAAAAGGAGTAAATGCTGGTTTCCAGCATTTTCTCCTTTTCCCACAATGTTTTCAAAAGGCTTCTTTCTCAGGGTGTTAAAAGTCGGCATTGTGTGGTAAAGGGTTAACTCTTTCCCAGACAACAAATTTTTAGACTTCTCTGATTTGAATGGATTTGCAGGCAACAAATTAAGTGTAACTCAAAACATGGACTTTGTCTTTGACAGAGTAGAAAACATTGTGGGAAAAGGAGAAAATGCTGGTTACCAGCATTTTCTCCATTTCCCACATTGTTTTCATAAGCCCATCTTCCTCAGGGTCGTTTAAAGTTAGGATAGTGTGGTAAAGGGTTATGTTGCACAATTATACATCTCTTTGTTCAATATCTAGGATTGATCTATTCTTATTTGTACACAAAATGAAAATCCTATAACATAAATATATCAAAAGTCATTAAATTCTATCAAACGACAAAACTTTATGCTTGTTTATGCAGAAAACACTTTGCAGACAACAAAGTAAATGTTCCTTAAATTAAGGGATTTGAAATATTAGAAAACACAGTGGGAAAAGAAGGAAATGCTGGTAAGCAGCATTTTTTTTCTATCCAAATGATGTTTTCAGAAGCCCTCTTTCTCAGGGTCATTTAAACATGGTTGTTTGGTAAATGGTTTACCTTTTGCCACAAAATCCCGAGTTTTACGATCCTGAAGGAGAAGGTTTTTGAGAATATTGTGAAAAAAGGAGAAAATGCAGGTAACCAGCATTTTCTCCTTTGCCCACATTGTTTACTACCCTATGAAAGATAGATATCATCATTTCAGCTACACTCAATTTGTCCTCTGCAAATGCTTTCAATTTAGAATTTTTTTGTTGTTTGGTAAGGAGTTAAAAATTCACAAAGGACAAATATTTTAGGGATTTTGAAAACATCATTTTCTGATAATATCAGCCAGCCTTTAAAATTTCTTAGTTCCTCTAATTCAGTGCTTCAGACACATAGAAAATTGAAAAAGCAATTCCATCTAAAAACAGCACAATTCAAGGTTAGCACATGTGTACTTATACATGTATAGGCATAAAAACACCACAGCAAAATGGAGAAATACTTGTACATAAATTAGAACTAAATGAAGTTCACAAAATAAGTGTACACAGTGCCTTGTATAAGAGCACTAAAATGAAGGAAATGTCATTACTTTGGACAAAAAAAAGGGGGGATAAAAAAAGGAATTGTTGTAAGAGAAGGTTATAATTAATATTTTGCCATGCTCCACTATAATGCCTGTTTTCAACCTTTTGTCACCCTGCATCATGTTTGCCTGGATCACAACCTTTTTGAACCCTTAACCAGTCAATCCTGTTTTAACCACCCTGAAGAAGAAGGCTTTTGAAAACACTGTGGGAAAAGACCAGCATTTTCTACTTTTTCCACAATAATTTCTAGCCGTCCAAAAACAGAAATCATAAATTGCATCACGTTTAATCTGTCATCTGTAAATATTTTCAATTTAGACAAGTAAAATATTTTTTCCTTTGGTAAAGAGTTGAATACATTTTTACCCATCATGATACAAGAAAGCTATAAGATTTATAAATTAAAGTGACAAATTGAGAAAATGATAATCTTTTTATGCGTTAAAGTTTGAAATCAAATAGGTACATGTCTTAAGCTGCTCATTTGGAGTATTTTCTCTATTTTTCAAGTACTTCCTATTTTTTCATTTTCTAAATTATATAATAACGTCCAGATTTTCCCACTTGCTTTCTTCTCGTAAATTTTTGGGTAAGGGGTAGACTGGTTGCATCCCTCTTTTTAGACAGAGAAAAAAAGGTGACAAATGATTGATGAGCATTTTTTTTTTTTGCATTATTTTCTGTTCATTGTCAAATGAAAAGGTGTTTTATTTAACAAATGTCAACAGTTATTGCCCAAAACTGATACTTCAGTTGATAAATGTTGACTCACATCTCTGCTAATTTACTGAGCCCCTGTTTTTCTTCCTTTTATAGTTGTTTGTTTTCCTTTTTTAAAATCATTTATAGAAAAATACATGATAGAAAAAAAAAGTTAATTGAAACCTCAGAGTCAAAAATAACTCTTTACCAAAAGATTCTGTTTGAATGATTCTGAGGATGAAGTATTTTGACAAGATTGTGGGAATATGTTGGCAGAGACAATGTTAGCTGCAGTGAGACAAATTGCATTGACATCTGCAGATCCTTTCAACATGGAGAAGTCTGAATTTGTCGTTTGTAAACAGTAAATGTAAATAATATAAACATAACATGCATTTTTCGCTAGCTCTGTCTTCAAACCCCTCTTCTAATAATATACTATATTGCAAAAGAAAGTATGCACTTTTTTTCTTTGAATATCTTAGCTTCCACAAGGCGCATCTACGGTATCTCAAATTTACACCACTGTCTGCTCACACTGTCTAAAGATCAGTCATGCATGAAATTTCTGATTTGAAGTTGATACATTTCATGGATTTAGCAATCTATACGAGCCATGCTCTGTGAAATGTATCGATCCAGGTCATCCTGCACGGTCCGTGCATGCCGACCTGTGCAGAAACTTTTTGCTATTGGTCAATATTCTATATGTCCAAGGACCATTCTACCTCATAATTAAGTTGATTGTTAAAAAAAGTGGTTATCATGAATCCATAATTATGTGACGACTTGCCTGGTATGATGCATTATGGACATGCATTAAGCCCCCTTTAGCCAGAGCATGACTCATGTAGATTTGCACAATCTGCTTGTCCTGCAAATTTACAGGACATTGTCACTTTCCTTTTGCCTTTTGTGAAAGGAAAAACACATCTGATAACAAATCAGTGATTTGCTATACTGCCAAAATTAAATGAAAATCTGCCTTAATAATGCTTGCTGATGGTGATGTGAGCTACGTCAGTATGATGCTGGGCTGCTATAGGTATAGGACAATGTGTTTGTGTAAGCATTTTCAGCAAACTGGTTTTGTTGCAGACTGCAGACCTCCAGTGACGGAGTCAAAACAGACCACATCATTACACTGAAACATGTGCAAGAACACTATAAAAAGGCAGAAAGTAAAGCAAGACCATATGGTATAAGCAAATTTACTGTTTACTGTTTCGGCAGTAGGTGTCATCTCAATATTTTGTCAAATTAAACTCAGGGAATAAAAAGATATTTTGTCTTTCAAATTTTTGCCAAATAATCAAACGTCATTTTTCCCTGGGAGTAAAAAAAAAAGCCCCCCTCATTAAAATTTAAATATCGTAGACTATTAATCAGGATCTGTCTGCATGTTTCAGCCTGATCTTGATCTACACCATCCGCAAATGCATCAAACTCCGTGATTTGAACCGAAAGGGTCGATGCAGGACTTCTTCGGCGTCAACTTCTTCAGTGTGATTTCTGAATACCATAGTGCTTTGATTATTTTTGTCAGATTCGCCCCGCTTTCGCCCTGTTGTCTTTAACAACAGACACTTTCGAGCTTTAGCTAACAGGAAATTTTGTCATGCTTACCACCTATTTCTTTTACATCTTCAAGTAGGGCGAAACAACTGTTTCCATGGCTGTGTAATAATCAAAGGGAATGGATGAAAACGAAAAGAGAAATCGTTCGCTATTTACATTAAAATTCAACGGATTTTTCAATCGTGATAATACCAAGTTCTCTTTTATAGAGAGTATCAAAGTTTTCCGGCTTGTGCTTACGCGAGAATCATAACGGGACCAGCATTATGAAAAGTTTATTTTACGGGTTTGTAAGTAAAACTAGGGTAGACGTTTATAATGCAGCCCATTAATGCCATAGAGATAATAACACTTTGCTTCTCTCTGTTTCTCCTCCGCAAGAGACAATATAAATAACAAATATGTGAAATGTGCTCACTGATATAACCTAGAAAAATGAAACATTCTGCTTTGATCTCAGAATCCTTGAAAAAAATATAGATATATAATCATCAAACAACAAAAGCAATAACAGAAACCTGTAATAAAATATAATGGTCCTGTCATACTTTACATAATGATCATCATGAAAGATCATTGTAAAGACAAGCCCATATAAATCTTTTCAACAGAAAAATATCATGGCCTAGGGTAGTGTAGATACAAGGTCAGACTGCACAGAATGTGCAGTGTGATCTTGGATCTACACTGTCTGCTAAAGCAAATTGAGTCTTGCTTAACAGCCTAGGGGTTGAACTGAAATTCATTTTAATCATCAATAGTTTATGAGGATTTTTTTTTTTTAATTTATCCGCAGCAAATTTGTTTCAGGAGGTAACAAGTTCAGGGCGAGAAAAAAGCTAGGAAAAAACATTGTCTTGTGACATTTACAGAACAAATAAAGATGAAATGGAGTTTAAAGGTGACTTTAGAAAAATAAAATGAATTTCAACCCTCAAATGTTGGTTACAAATTAAAGGAAATTAGAGAATAATTACAATAGGCGACTGGGGTTTCATCCCATCCCAAATAACTAGTTATACCCCATATCATTGTAGTATGGATCTTGTGTATTAACTTGAAACTTCTTATAAAATAGACAGAAGGGCTTTATTTGAAATGTTATACCGGTACCCATTTCAAGCTATACCCCTTTCAAGCAGCAGAGGCACATAACAAAAATATATCATAATATGAAATCCTAGTTTTATTTCAGGACATATCCTTATGACTTTGACAAGATGAGTCTTTTAAAATTCAAAAGTAGGTTTTTTTGAATTATGTTCACACTTTTTTAACCCTTTACTACACAATCCCTAGTTTTAACTACCCTGAGAGAAAGAGGGATTTTAAAAACATAGTGGGAAAAGGAGAAAATGCTGGTCACCAGTTTTCAGTGTTTTCAAAAGCCGTCTCACTCACAAAGTCCATCATTTGAGCCATATTCAATTTGTTGTCTGCAAATGCTTTCAATTTGGACAAGTCTAGAACTTGGTTTTTTAGTAAAGATTTAACAGATCACCTGTACAAAGTAACCTTACACTTGAAGAAACTAGGGTGTTTGATTCTGTATCATCTTTTCTTGAATAAACTTAGCTCTTTACCAAATGACAAAATCTTAATCTTGTCCATGTTTAAACTGAGTGTGGCTCCGATGATGGGATCTGTCTCTAAAAGGGTAGAAAACATTGTGAGGAAAGGAGAAAATGCTGGTTAACAGCATTTTTTTCCCCCCATTTTGTACAATGTTCTCAAAAGCCTTTAATCTCAAGATCATTTAAACTCGGGATTGTTTGGTAAAGCGTTAACCGTAAGGGTGCTAAGCCTTCTTTTTCATGGTCATTAAAGCACATGTTTTTTAAGGGGTCATAAGGTATTCTAGAAAATCTGCCAAGTTCAGGAATTAATAAGCAATTCCCCATGTACATCTTTGTTTTTATAAGGTAACAGCAGATTTATAAAGATTTGTGTCCATGAAGAAAAAAGGGTTATAGACACTGTCTGCCATACAACTGCTAACTTTCCATAATTTCTCAAGAATGAGACAGTTTCAAAGTATTCAACAGACAGACAAAATCACATACCATCTCCTAACTCTTTCCCAAACAACGGAATATTAAACTTGTAATTGAAAGCATTTGCAGACGACAAATGTTACTCAAAAACTGAAATTTCTCATAGCAGGTATGGAAAATGTTGTGGGAAAAGGAGAAAATGCTGGTATCCAGCATTTCCTCTTTTTCCCACAATATTTTCAAAAAGCCTTCTTCCTTAGGATAGTCAGAACTTGGGATTGTGTGGTAAAGGGTTAACTAGTGCAGAACCCAGATTTACCCTTAGGGTGCTGAATAAACCAAACAGACATTTTCAGTCTAGAGGTAAGACCCAAATAATTGGAATTTCACGGTTGTTCCATGTCCGAAATGTCTCGGCAAAGCGGACAATGTAGATCAAAGATGAGACTTTACATTTAGTGTGGTCTGATCTTGATCTACATTGCCCCCTAAATCATCTTTAGTTGTAAAAGGCGCTGTAAGGGTTAAGTTGCTTTTGTGCATTGTGCAGATCAAGATTGGACTTCACAGAAATGCTGTGTATCCTGATGAAGACAGCTTTACCGCACAATGCAGCCTTTTAACGACCCTCGGAAAGAAGCCTTTGGAAAATATTGGGAAAAAGGAGAAAATACTTTCTTCACCATGGTCTCTATAACTCTGGATTGTGTGGTAAAGGCTTAACTCCTTCCAAAGGACGAAATGTCAAATGTGTCCAAATTGAAAGCATTTCCAATGATGAATGTTGCTAAAATGACGGAGTATGATTTTAGAAAGGGCTGACAACATTGTAAGAAAAGCAGAAAATGCCAGTTGCTAGCATTTTTTATTTTCCCACCTTTATCAAACGCTTTCTTCACCAGGGTTAACCTTTTACCGCACAATGCCGCCTTTTGACGCCCCTGAGGAAGAGGCCTTTTGAAAACATTGTGGGAAAAGGAGAAAATGCTGGAAACCAGCATTTTCTCCTTTTCCCACAATGTTTTCTACCCTATCTAAGAAAAGTTGCACCATTTGAGCCTCATAGAAATTGTCGTCTGCAAATGCTTTCAATTTGGACAAGGCTAAAATTTTGTCGTCTGGTAAAGGGTTAAAGAAAGGGATTGTTTGGTAAACAGTTAATAAAGCGAGTGCTCTACTGGTAAAAATACCTATCATTAATTCAACAACAAAGACTTGTTAAATTTAACAATAACAAAAAATAAAGATTCACCCCAAAGTAAAAAGATGAGAACATGTCGAGTCAAATGCTAATAAAATATTCGACTCATTTGCTCAACAAAATTGAGTGAGAGAAACAAACAGATGAGAAATAAAGCTGTAATAAAACTAATTTCTCCCTTTGTTGTCAATGAAATAGACATTGTGTCTCGACAGATCTGTCTGCTTAAGCTTTTAATGTAATATCACTTTTAATCCATTATTTTACATGCAAATGTTTGTCTCATCATAACCCATTCCCTCCAATGCCTTTACCATACGACAAAATTCTAGACTTTTCGTCCAAATCGAAAGCATTCACAATCAACACCAAATGTTGCTCAAACAGTAACCTTCATCTGGGTCATTTAGAAACCTGGGTCCGTATTCACCAACCATTCTTAAGAGTGTTCTCAATCTTGTTCTCCAAAATTTTCCAAATTTGAAAGTAACACACCTTTTGATTGGCTAAACCATTTAGTTTAGCCAATCGGAAGTTGTGTTACTTTCAAACTTGGAAAATCTTTGAGAATAAGTCTAAGAGCATTCTTAACCCTTTCCCAAACAAGCCCTGGTTTTCACGTGTCTGCAGTACAAGTCTTTTGAAAACACTGGGAAAAGGAGAAATTGCTCATAACGAGCAATTTCTCCTTTTCCCACAGCATTTTCTACCCTTTTTGAGAACTTTCTGCCATTTTCATCAAATTTAAAATTGTTGTCTGCAAACTCTTTCAATTTGGACCAGTCCAAAATTTGTCGTTTGGGAAAGGGTTAAGAAAGGTTGGTGAATACAGACCCTGGATTGTTTGACTCTTTACCGAATGATACCGTGTTTTACAACCCTGCAGAATGAAGCTTTTGAAAACATTGTGGTAGCAGGAGAAAACGCTGGTAACCATCATTTTCTCCTTTTTCCACAGTGTTTTTTACACTTTCAAAGACAAGTTTCATCTTTTAGAGCCTCATTCAATTTGTCGTCTGCAAAATGTTTTCAATTTGGACAATTACAAAAATTCTATCGTTTGGTGAAGAGTTAATATGTATCTTCAGGATATACCGGAGATCTGCAGGGTATGTGATCTTTTTTCATTCATTTTCTGATTCTGATAATGGAGCAACCTGCTCTGACTCGATCTCAAGATCCCTGTATTGGTAAGCAATAGCTTTTCCATTTTACCATCTTGAAAAGTCATTCTATCATAATCACAGATCTAATTTGATTTCAAACGCATACATATTGCACCTATACACTTATATATCCAAACTACAAGTGGAAACTAATTACGGTATGTCTTACGTCAAGTGGAAAGATAATAACGAATAATTCCATTACTTTGCATACAAATGTTAGTCTCATCTTTATGCATTTCCTATCATAGTTTTTCAAGACTTAATCAACCAAACAATCCCATGTTTCCAAAGGGAAGATGGCTACTGAAAACATATTTGGAGAGAAAATGCTGGGAACCAGTTTCTCCTATTTCTCACAATGTTTTTTGCCCTCTCAAAGACAAATTCAATGAAGTTTAATTTGTCACCTGCAAATCATCTCAATTTTATCAGTCAGAAATTTTCTGGTGGGATAAAGTGTTAATGCATATCACTAGATAGTGGACTTCACATTCTAACCATTATTTTTGACAGTGTTTAACTCTTTATCAAACGAAAAAACTTTAAACTTGTCCAAATTGAAAGCATTTGCAGACGACAAATAAAATGTTGCTAAAATGGTGATTTCACACTTTGACAGGGTAGAAAACATTGTGGGAAAAGGAGAAAATGCTGGTTACCAGCATTTTCTCCTTTTTCCACAATGTTGTCAAAAACCTTCTTCCTTAGGGTCGTAAAAAGTCGGGATTGTGTGGTAAAGGGTTAAATAAAATCTACACAGAGAAAAAAAAAATTTTACGATGGAAACAAAAAAAGACAATATTGATCAATATAGAAAATACTAGGTAAAAAAAAGAGATTGCAAAAAAATCTAATGCTGACTTTACATGATTTATAGTGTATGTAATATAATTACGTATAAAATGGACATCAACTTTTATTAACCCTTTACCAAACAACGTAATTTTGGACTAGTCTAAACTGAAGCATTTGCAGACGACATACTAACTGTCCCAGAAATAAGAAAATGTTTTTCGAAATGGTAGAAAACATTGCAGAAAAAGGAGAAAATGCTGGTTACCAGCATTTTCTCCTTTTCCCGCAATGTTTTTGAAAGTCCTTTTCCTTGGGGTCATTAAAAATCAGGATTGATTGGTAAAGGGTTAACGTAAAATAACTTGTTTTATGGGTTCTCCTTTTTCACTCCTTCCTCACTGATATAATTTTGCAGAACACAACTTTTAATATTTGCAAATACGGAATTGTACAAGAATTTAACACATGAATGCAAGTGAAAATATTATGGAAAAAGGAGGAATTACTCATTACATGCAACTTCTCCTTTTGGAACAATATTTCTCAAAAATTATCCGCAGTTGGTGATATGTTATTTCTTTTTCTTTTAACCTTTTACCAAACAATCTTGCATTTTAATGATCCTAAAGAAAAAGATTTTTGAAAACATTATGGAAAAATGAGAAAATGCTGACAACCATCAATTGCCTATTTTTCCACAATGTTTTCTACCCTTTCACAGACAAATCCTATCATTTGAAGTGCATTTTATTTGTCATCAATTCACATGTATTTCAAATAATGGACTTTGCCTTGAAAAGGTAAGACAACATTGTTAGACGAGGAGCAAATGCTGGTTACCTGCATTTTCGTCTTTTCCAACAGTGTTTATAAAACCTTCTTTTTTACAGGGTCATTAAAGTCGGGATTGTTTGGTTAAGGATTAAACCAAACAAATGGACCATATCCAGCAAAATTTACAGAAAAAATGACATTGAACAAGGTAAAAAGTATCAAAGAAAAGAATAATTAAAACTTATCTACTAACGTTTTTCTCTATTTCACAATCATAACATCAAAACTTTTCAATAATTACAAAAATTTACAGTACAACTGAAAGGGAGATATACATGAGCCATGCTCTGTGAAAAGGGGGTTTAATGCATTTGCAAAAAGTAACGACCCAGGTCAGCCTGCCCACTCCGGCAGGCTGACCTAGGTTGGAACTTTTTACTTCTGGTAAATTTTTTGCATGTCCTATGACCATTCTACCTCAGGGTTTAGTCATTTGTTTGGACAAAGTGGATTTTATTGATCCATGATTAACCCTTTCCCAAATGACAAATTTTGGACTGGTCCAAAGTGAAAGAGTTTGCAGATGACAATTTTAAATTTGATGAAAATGGCAGAAAGTTATCAAAAAGGGTAGAAAACACTGTGGGAAAAGGAGAAATTGCTCCTTACGAGCAATTTCTCCTTTTCCAACAGTGTTTTCAAAAGACTTGTACTGCAGACACGTGAAAACCAGGCTTGTCTGGGAAAGGGTAAATTATTATGATGACTTGCTTAGTATAATACAGCATAGAAATGCATTAACTCTTTACCAAACGACAAAATTTTAGATCGGTTGAAACTGAAAGCACTTGCAGACGAAAAAATAAATGTGACTTTAATATTGAAATTTGTTTTGGGAAGGATAGAAAACATTGTGGGAAAAGGAGAAAATGCTGGTGACCAGCATTTTCTCCTTTTCCCACAACGTTTTCAAAAGGCTCCTTTCTCAGGGTCGTTAAAAGTTGGGACTGTGTGGTAAAGGGTTACACCCAGTTTTACCAGAGAATGGCTCATTTATTTTGGCCAAAACTTTAGCCCTTAGGCAGCTAAGTGCGACTCAATGCTCATGTGGAGACAGTGTAGATCTTGACTGGTCGGCACAGAACATGCATTCTGATCTGACATCTTCACTTGGAAATTAGCAGTAATTTGGTTTTGTGGAAAAAGGAATCTCAAAATCGCGATATTTGAGTTTTACTTTTGGCTGGAGTTTTTGCATTTATTGTTTTATGTAGCAGATTAACCCTTTACCATACAATCCCAATTTTTTACAACCCTGAGAGTGAGGGCTTTTGAAAACATTGTGGGAAAAGATAATAGTGCCGGTTACCACCTTTTCGCACAAAGTTTTCTACCTTCCCACAAACAAAGTTTTCTACCTTTCCACAAATCATAAAATTTATTACACCATTAGTAATGGTATAGCTGTTATTGCTTAACCCTTTCCCAAACGACAAATTTTGGACTGGTCCAAATTGAAAGAGTTTGCAGACGACAACTTTGAATTTGATGAAAATGCCAGAAAGTTATCAAAAAGGGTAGAAAACACTGTGGGGAAAGGAGAAATTGCTCGTTATGAGCAATTTCTCCTTTTCCCACAATGTTTTCAAAAGACTTGTACTGCAGACACGTGAAAACCAGGGCTTGTTTGGGAAAGGGTTAACAACAGATAAATACATTAGGCAACCAATGTTAAGTCAGCTTTATAGCACAGTGGTGGAGTCGCTGGCTCTGGTTTGAAGGTTGTGGGTTCAAGTGCCACTGAAGGCAAAATTTTTCCAGCATATTTTTTTGTTTTTCCTATCTATGGGTTAACGGTCACATCCTTATGAATTTTTCATTTTAAATATCAACTTTTTACATCCTAAAAAATTTGTGCCAAAATCTGGTTTTATGCCTTTTTCATTCCTGTCCGTTCATATGAAAACTAATTCCTAAAAATGTTTGTAACTATGCACAGAGATTTAATACCATTCAAAAATTTTTACAGTTGTTGAAATAAGCAGAAACTTAAACCTTTGAAAAACAGGCCATTTATATTTTGACCAATAATACCATTATCTCCCTTCAATATCCTATCTCTGATAGTCAAAGTTTTTCTCTCTTTAACCTAGAGTTGACTCTTTTATCACCAAAACGTATGTGTAGTTACATATCACACAAAGGACAAAAGTGTTGCCAGTGATCCAGAAAACATTGCAAGAAAAAAAAAGGAATTATTGGAATGAAAGGGAAGTTTTTTTGTATGAAGAGGAAAATATACAAAAAAACTTTTTCCTTTCATTCCAATGTTTCTTCTTTTTGCCCTTTACACTTGTTACACGGTAGGTATGTGTAAAAATAAGTTTGCCAATCTCATTAACCCTGTACCAAATCGCAAAATTTTAGATTTGCCTAATCTGAAAGCTAAATAAAGAAGTTTAACTTAAAAATAGAAATTTGCCTTTGAAGGATAAAAACATTGTTACCAGCATTTTCTCCTTTTCACACAATGTTATCAAAAGGCTTCTTCCTTAGGGGCAATGATACCTAAGATCAAATAGTAAAGGGTTAAAAAAGGCTCCCTTTTATGTGTGTGAGAGGTCACCTCTTGTGGACCTTTCTATCAGTCAATGAAAATCTGACTGTAATGTATAAAAGGTAAGTACAACAATCATGGTAAAAATTCTACTATTAACCCTTTACCAAACGACAAATTTTTAGACTTGTCCAAATTGAAAGCATTTTCAGACGACAAAATAAATATGACTCAAAAATTGAAATTTGTTTTTGGGAAGGTTAGAAAACATTGTGGGAAAAGGAGAAACTTCCGGGTACCAGCATTTTCTCCTTTTCCCACAATGTTTTCAAAAGGCTTCTTCTTCAGGGTCGTTAAAACCCATGATTGTGTGGTAAAGAGTTAAAACACAGATTCATAATTCATAATCTTTACCTTAACTAACAGAATAATGGACATGTATTTATCACAAAATGTAATCACAAAGTGAAATTATGCTGTCTTGAAGGATAAACTACAGCTGGCCTGTATTCACCAACCATTCTTAATTTCATTCAAAGTCTAATTCTAGATTTAGAAAGTAACACAATTTCTGATTGGCTAAACCAAATTGGTCTAGCCATTCAGAAATTTTGTTACATTCAAATTTAGAAAATTCCTGAGAACAAGACTAAGAATATGCTTAACCCTTTACAACAAAATCCCGTTTTTTAATGACCCTGATAAAAAAGGCATCGGAAAAAATTGTGGGAAAAAGAGAAAATACATTTTCTCTTTTTTCCACAATGTTTTGTATCCTTCAAAAGACAATTTTTTTGTTTTGAGTAACATTGAATTGTACTTTAAAAATGCTTTCAATTCGCACCAGGCTAAAATTTTGTCATGTGGTAAAACATTAAGAATGATTGGTGAATACCGACTTGTAGAGTAACTCTATGATTGGTTGAGCTTTAACTCTTTACCAAACGACAAAATTTTAGACTGGTCCAATTTGAAAGCATTTGCAGACCACAAATTAAAGGTGGCCCAAATGATGAAATTTGTCATTGACAGGTTAGAAAACATTGTGGGAAAAGGAGAAAATGCTGATTACCAGCATTTTCTCCTTTTCCCACAATGTTTTCAAAAGGCCTCTTTCTCAGGGTCATTAAAAGTCGGGATTGTGTGGTAAAGCTTTAATCCAATTTTCCAGAAGATTCAAAGAAAATGACCATCATCAGAATGGCTGTCACTACATTGTGTAAGGATGGCTAATCAGACTGGCAATGCTTCTTGATTTTTTTCCAAGATATCTGCTCATAACTTTTACAAAATAATTCTGACTTTATGACCCTGAGGAAGAGGGCTTTTGAAAACTAGTGGATTTAATAGCAGAAACTGCTTGTTACCAGCAGCATTTTATCTTTTTCAATTAACTCCTTACCAAACTGCAAATTTATGGACTCTACCAAATTCAAAGCACTTGCAGACAACATATTAAATGTAGTTCAAATGATGATTTTTGTCTTTGATAGGGTGGAAAACATTGTGGGAAAAGGAGAAAATGCTGGTTACCAGCATTTTCTCCTTTTCCCACTATGTTTTCAAAAGCCTTCTTCTTCAGGGTCGCTAAAACTCGGGATTGTGTGGTAAAGGGTTAACACTTTCAGAGACAACTACCATCATTTGAGCTGCATTTAAATTGTCATCTGCGAATTCATTCAATATGAAAGAGTCCAAAATTTTAGTCATCTGGGCTGCCCTTCGATAAACTGAGTACACACAAAAATTTGCATATGCAGTTTAGGTAAGCAAGCATCAAGTCTGCAAAACAAGTTTCACTAAACTGCGTAACTTTATGATTTGAGTAAATATTTGCATAACTTTATGCCAGCTCATAACTTTGGGCAAAGCACGGATTGTATGTTTGCATATACAATCCCAAATAATTTGCGTAAATCTACCCACTTTAGTGAAATGCAGCCCAGGTAAATAGTCAAAGTCAACGAATACAACATGACTATCAGAGAAAGGATTGCTTTATAAGCCTTGCATCACATAAATATATCCAATCAAACAAAACAAAAAACAAACATGGCCGCTACAGCGATTATTACTATGAAGCACTTTAAAAACTTTTTGGTTCGGTTCATAAACAAGGCAAGAATTATCATAAGAAAACAATTTGGTTTCCTGAAGATCCCATCTCGCTCAACTTGCGAACACAATAATCTGGATGAATGCCTAGTACCAAGCCGGGCTTATCCATGGGGGTCCTGAAAGGTCACAGAGTAAAACAAAAGGTCACATTAAGGTCAAGGTCATCTCACTCCAGACACACATATCTACTTCAAGTTTTCAAAAGCTGTCTTTTTGCAGAATTTTATTAACACATCATTGTAGCTGTCTATGTTTTGTAGAAGAAGACTTTTGAAGACACTTCATGGCAAAAAGAGAATTGCCTGTAATGGGCAATTTCTCATTTTGCCTCAATGTCTTTACACAAATTAACTCTTTACCAAATGACAAAATTTTAGACTAGTCCAAATTGAAAGTATTTGCAGACAACAAAATAAACGTGACTCAGAAAACAGAAATTTGTTTTGTATATGGTAGAAAACATTGTGTGACAAGGAGAAAATGCTGGTTACCAGCATTTTCTCCTCTTCCCACAATGTTTTCAAAAGCTTTCTTTTTCATGGTCATTTAAAGTCTGGATTGCGTGGTGAAGAGTAATTTTCCACTGGTATTTTCAAATTTTGTCCACATGCTGCAAATTGTTGAGGAAGGAAATGTGTTAATTGGTTATGCTTGATCTTTCACTGCAATGCTTTTGACTCTTCTAAATTTATCCCTTTATCACACAATCCCAGTTTTCAATGACCCTGACAGAGAAAGCTTTTGAAAACGTCATGGGAAAAGAAGAAAATGCAGGTAACCAGCATTTTCTCCATTTCCCACCATGTTTTCTGACCAATCAGAGACAGATGTCATTGTTTGAGCTACATTTAATTTGTCGTCTGCAAATTCTTTCAATTTGGTAAAGTACATTAATTTGTTGTTTGGTAAAGACTTAAGAAAGGCAGAAATTACAAGTAGATGAGTAACCTTCTGTTGTGAATGAGACAATCAACAAAAAGCATAGTTACAGATGTACAAATTGCTCATAAAAAGCAAATTTCTCAATTTTCCATATCATTATTAAAATGTCTTTGCATGTGATGTTAACATTTAGAGTGGCGAATTAAAATAGAAATTTCCAGCAAGACCAAAATGATTTCAATTTCAAGGTTGCTGTTGTTCATAATGTCTTAGTAAAGTAGACTGAGTAGATGAAAGATCAGACTGTATGTTTTGTGCAGTTGGATCTTGATCTACACAGGGTGACAAGGCACTTTAAGAGATAAACTGCACATACATAAGAAAATCATAACATGTTATCATCCTTATTATCATCATCATCATTATCATCATCACAATTATACCTTGCAGAGGGTATGTTGTTCCAATTTTCAAAACTTTGATCCAATGAGACATTTTTTGCAAAAGTAAAAGTATATCTGCTAGTCATATTTTTTTCAAATGTTAATCCAAAAAGTAAAATTACCAAAAGAATTCGCCTGAACTTTTTACCGAACAATCCAGTGTTTTGATAACCCTAAGGAAGAGAGCCTTTTGAAAACATTGTGGGAAAAGAAGAAAATGCCGGTAACCAGTATTTTTTGTCTTTTTCCATAATGTTTTTTTTTTTTTACCATTTCAAAGACAGAATCTTCTTTTGAGGTACATTTAATTTTTCAACTGCCAATACTTTCAGTTTGTTCAAGTCTAAAATTTTGTTGTTTGGTAAAGAATTCAAGGTGTGCAATATTTAGGCTATGACAAAATCTTAAAATGAAAGTGACTGTTAGATTGAATTTGTGTTTATTTAGAATCATGTTGAAATACTGAAAAATGCATCTAGCAAATCAGATACAAGAGAGCTTTGATAGCCCTGAATTGCTCACTTCAGCTTCTGTATATCAGTGGGGGAAAAAAAATTGTCCAAGTTTAATGAGTTTTAGTTGAAGATGGCAATGCATGTTAAGACTTGACCTGGTTGCCTACGGGTACATTTTTACCAAAGGTGACTCATAATTATACCATTTTATTTGAGATGTTATCGGCAAAACTATTTTGACCAAGTTTCATAAACATTGGGCTGAAAATGTGGCCATTGCACACAGAACTGTTTCAAAGGTTTGACATAGTGACCTCTTTTTGACCAAAGGTGACCTAAATTAATTTTTCCCAGATACTATCTGTATAAAGATTCTGAGCAGGTGCCATGAATCAAGGCAAAATTGTGGCTTCTAGAATGCACAAGGCCTCCAGGATGCACAAGGTTTTGCTGGGATCTGACCTACTTTTTAAGCTCAGCTGATTGATTTTGTATGAAAACATCTCTGAGATATTATCAGAACAAGCATTCTGACCAATGTTAATTAACAGGATGTGGAAATGATTACATGGAGCTTTATTTGATAATGTGACACAGTGACCTACTTTATGACTGTCTGTGAAGAATTCTAATAAGTAGTTATCTGATATATCATCAAGACAAATATTCTGACAAACTCTATGAATACTGGATAAAAGACATAGCTAGGAGCTGATGTTGCACAGACACAATGTGACCACAAAGCTCACCTAGATCATCTTGTTCTCAAGTGAGATAAAAACTCCCAGATGCCAATTTCTTTTTTGTATACATTGAAATTTAACCTTTTAGAAGCACAATATATATTTAGGTTCCTTTTGCAGAGAGTAAAGATCTAAATCAGAATACAGAGGATAAATACACATGTAATTGCTACACAATGTCATGCTGGTCCTAAATCCACACTGTCTGATATTTTGGAACAAATTCTGACCAACAAGTTTTGAAAAGGAAAAAAAGCCAGTCATTTAGCTTGTTTGACATACCAAATATATTTACATAGCAATCAAAGTGTTTAAGGATTGATCTTGGAGAAGAAAAGAAGGCTTTTTTTTTTTTTCATTTCCTAATTTACATTAAAACTTTTAAAAAAGAAAAGAATAGTAATGTTCTGAAAAACACAGAAAAAAATAAAATTTTCAACCATGATGCTTAATAAATAATTGGAAGCTCTAAGGAAAAGACTTTTTACCACAAAAAGCTAAGCTTATATCAGATATTCACTATCACGATACAGAAGAGCAATGATTGGGGGGATGCCATATACCAAGATGCAGTCAAAGAGCATGAGACTTACTTAAAACAAAACTACATTAACTCTTTATCGCCTGTAACAATTTGCAGCAGACAACTTATAAGAACACTGTACAAAAGGACTAATTGCATGTACATGTATTTTGATACATGTGAAAATATGGTGGCAAAAAAAGAAATGGCACATTATGAGTAATTTCTTTTTTTGCCTAAAGTTTTTTTAAGTTATCTGCCGTAATATGAAAAAACATGTCAGCAGGAGGTAGATCTAATTATTATAGATAAAAATGATATTGTATATATATCTATGCAAATTTTCCCATTACCACACTTGATATTTTTTTGACATACCACAAATTACTCGAAATTTCTAATTTAACAAAGAGCAATATTTGAGGAAAAGAAAAATGTCATGCTTGGTGGTCATCTTGAACACATGGTTGGAAAAGGAGCAATGGAACTGCTTTTCCCACAATGTTTTTGAAAGCTGTCTACCATAGAGGTATGAAATGAGATGCATGTATGGTAAGAGGTTGAATACAGGACAAAATCATGTAAAAAATAATAATTATGATATGCAGTTAATGCTCATATAAAATTACAACAGGATTATATGTGAATATGTGAAACAATGCAAAAACAGAAAAAAATGTGAATCCAATAGCAGTGAAACTAGACAAAAAGCTTGGAAATTGACACTTCTTCTATTTTGTTAATGATCTTGAGTACAAAAATTTCTTTAAAAAGGTATCTTAAACCCTCCATAGCCATATCTAAGAAACAACAGTACACCTATACATGTATTTGCTTTTAACTTTAAACTGTCACATATTAATATAGATACTTAACTTTGACCAAACAACAAATTTTTAGACTTGTCCAAATTGAAAGCATTTGCAGCCAACAAATTGAAAGTCACTCAAACAATGGAATTTATCTTTGCAATGGTAGAAAACATTGTGGGGAAAGGAGTAAATGCTGGTTACTAGCATTTACTCCTTTTTCCACAAAGTTTTCAAACATTTTCTTCCTCATGGTTGAAAAAACAAATGGATTTAGTAAACAATAATTATACTGTCTGAGGCTAATATGAATTTCTTCCCCGATCACGCATGTTGAATGCTAAAAGTGTAAATGATTTTCAAAGGGAAATACAGCACTCAATCAAACTGATCTGTCACTACCCTCATTTGGCCTATCACAGAAGACCAAAATTTTCAAATCAATCATCAAACACCATTTGATTAACCCTTTACCAGACAACATAATTTTGGCCTTGTTGAAATTGAAAGCATTTGCAGACGACAATTTCAATGTGGCTCAGATGGTGCAATTTTTCTTTGATAGGGTAGAAAACATTGTGGGAAAAGGAGAAAATGCTGGTTACCAGCATTTTCTCCTTTTCCCACAATGTTTTCAAGAGAATTCTTTCAAAGGGGCATTAAAAGGCGGCATTGTGCGGTAAAGGGTTAAAACTCCTACACTTTGCCCGATAAACATTCCCAGTCCAAGACATCAACCATCTTTTCTATTTTTATTATATACCTATAAACGATATATCTGTAAATGATCTGACTAAAAGACGAATGTTGTCTAAAAGACCAGTATAATGTTTTCCATATCACACATGTACTCTGTGTAGAAGATCACTGTGTTCACGGACTACTTCTATGTGTTCATTCTTGGCTCCTTCTGTAAAATCCCGAAAATGTACGGCTCTCTGATTCTTTATATTTATTTTTTTACGCTGTTTGACAGTTATAAAGGGAAGGTGAATAATAAAAGGAACATACACCACTCTGCATTTCTGTGTGGTCAGATTAAGTCTCATTGCTTGAATATAAACTGGCATCAGATTCTACCTTTGGTCTCATCTGATCAGCACCTCTTTACACATGCAACTCAACCCAGTCCGACCACACAGAAATGCAGACTTGTAATATTCCATTTTAATTGCAGTGCAGTGCTTCAGGGGATAAGCAACCATCACTACTGGTCCACCCAGGGTGGTGGTGTTTAAACTTCTATCAAACTAACCCAACTTTAACTCTTCACCAAACGACACAATTTTAGACTAGTCTAAATTGAAAGCATTAGCAGACGAGAAATTAAATGTGGCTCAAATGATGGAATTTGTGTCTGAAAGAGTAGAAAACATTATGGGGAAAGGAGAAAATGCTGGTTACCAGCATTTTCTCCTTTTCCCACAATGTTTTGAAAAGCCCTCTTTCTATAGGGTCGTGTGGCAAAGGGTTAAACAACCTAGTGAAAAAAGACTTTTGAGGAAACATTGAGGAATAACCCTTTACCACGTGATCCCGACTTTTAACAACCCTGAGAAATAAAACTTTTGAAAACTTTGTGGGAAAAAGAGAAAATGCTGGTAACCAGCATTTTCTCCTTTTCGCACAATGTTTTCTTCCTTTCCCAAAACTAATTCCAATTTTTCAGCCACATTTATTTTGTTGTCTGCATATGCTTTCAATTTGAATTAGTTTAAAATTTTGTTGTCTGGTAAAGGGATAAGGAGAAAAGGTTGGTAACCAGCATTTTCTCCTTTTCCAATTTCTGCACCATCAAAGACCATTATTTGAGCAAGCTTTGAGTTGTCATCTGCAAATTTGGACAAGTCTACAATTTTGCCTTATGGTAAAAATTTTAAGACTGTAAATGCAGTTGGCCTTCAATTATCCCTTAACCCTTTACCACACAATCCCTACTTTTAACGACCCTAAAAGAGAAGGCTTTTGAAAACATTGGGGGAAAAGGAGAAAATGCTGGTAACCTGCATTTTCTCCTTTTCCCACAATATTTTCTGTCCTATCAGAGACAAAATTATCATTTTGGCAACATTGAATTTGTCATTTGCAAATGCTTTGAATTTGGTCCAGTCCAAAAATTTGTCGTTTGGTAAAGAGTTAAAGCGCCGAATAAACCCAATGGATATTTTCAGTTTAGACCAGCACCAAGATAATTACAATTTTGTGGTCACTTTTTATGTTTAGTGTCTCAGCAAAACCGACAGTGTAGATCAAAGATCAGGCTGTACGTTTTGGGCAGCCTGATCTTGATCTACACTGGCCACAAAGGCAACTATAGTTGTGAAAGGCGCTTTAAGGGTTAATTATGCTCATCTTTTTCGAATTATACATAAGAAAAAAAAGTTGAGTGAAACAGAGCAAATGCTTGTAAAAAGCAATTGCTACTTTTTCCACAACATTTTTAAAAGTCATTACTGCAAACACCCAAAAAGCCGTAATTGTATGATGTTATACCAGACTTCAATAAAAGACAGAGAGAAGAAATATGTGAAAAAGAGGTTGAGAGCCGTATGATACAATTAACAATTAATTAACGTCTAATTACTTCTCCAAGGTGGTACAAGACATTTTATTCACTAGATTGTGATTGCCACTCTGTGTTCTGTTTGTTCCTGGTCCCATGCATATTTCATCAACCAATTTGTATCAATTCCAATAAATCGCAGGATGATTTTGTGTATCCGTTCATTGACCCATTTCCTCATGCACTATCATCTAACCCTTTCCAAACAACAAAATTGTAGACTTGTTCAAATTGAAAGCATTTCCAGATGACAATGTCATTGTGGACCAAAGGATGAAATTCGATTTTGAAAGAATAGAAAACATTGTGAGAAAAGGAGAAAATGATGGTGACCACTATTTTCTCCTTTTCCCACTATGTTTTCAGAGGCCACCATTCTCACGTTTTTGTACGAAAAAGGAATTTTGTGGTAAAACATAAACCATTCCAAGAAAGAAACGAATAGAAGTCAGAGAAAACAACCTAGTATTTGACAGAGATATCATTGTGACTGAGAAATTGCTTAACTCTTTACCAAACGACAAAATTTTAGACTAGTCCAAATTGAAAGCATTTGCAGACGACAAAATAAATGTGACTGGAAATTTGAAATTTGTTTTTGGAAAGGTAGAAAACATTGTGGGAAAAGGAGAAAATGCTGGTTACCAGCATTTTCTCCTTTTCCCACAATGTTTTCAAAAGACTTCTTTCTCAGGGTCATTAAAAGTGGGGATAGTGTAGTAAAGGTTAATGTAGAACAGTTCTCTGTTACTTACAATTTTTTTCAAAGTCTGACCAAAGATTTATCAAAAAGCTTATACAAGAGGGTTTTGCCAGTTGATAAAATTTTAGACTTTACCGTATTAAAAGTATTACCCTTTACCACACAATCACGACTTTTAATGACCCTGAGGAAGAAGCCTTTTGAAAACATTGTGGGAAAAGGAGAAAATGCTGGTAACCAGCATTTTCTCCTCTTCCCACAATGTTTTCTACTCTTCCAAAAACAAATTTCAATTTTTGACTTACATTTATTTTGTCGTCTGCAAAAGCTTTCAATTTGGACTGGTCTAAAATTTTGTCATTTGGTAAAGAGTTAATATACCACTGTACATACTGACAACAATTTAAACATGGCTCAAATGATTGGATTTGATTTTGAAAGGGTAAAAAACATAGTAAGGAAAAGGAGAAGATCATGGTTATCAGTATCATTTCTTTTTCACAAAAATTATTGTTTTTTTTTCTCGTCGAAAGTTTTCTTCTGCTGGCCATAAAAACATTACTCATAGACGTTTTGGTTTGCTTTGGTAAAAAGATCACATAGCATAAACAGAGCTCTGGTATTGTGAGTAATATACATCATCTAATAATTAACCCTTATCCCGCTGAATAAATTAAATGATACCTTTAAAGTCGATAGTAAAAACCAAACTATTGTCATTTAAAAGTTATTTTCGGGGTAGAAATATCTCCTTATCGGACAGCATAGATCCAAGATCAGACTGCACATTCTGTGCAGTCTGATCTTGATCTACACTGTCCGCAAAAGGTCAGTGAGTCGCACTTAGCAGCTTTAGGGTTAACAAAATCTTCTAATGAAAAGTCTGCCATTGTGATACATAACACTCCAACTCAAATTGATGTCTTCCATGTTGGTTGTGCTAAACTTTCCTCCATCCAATGATCTGATTAACTCCTTAACCCTTTACCATACAATCCCCACTTTTAATGACCCTGAGAAAGCAGCCTTTTGGTAACCAGCATTTTCTCCTTTTCCCACAATGTTTTCTTCCCTTCCCAAAGCAAATTTCAATTTTTCAGTCACATTTATTTTGTCGTCTGCAACTGCTTTCATTTTGGACCAGTCTAAAATTTTGTCGTTTGGTATAGATTTAACAATTTTTCAGCAGATGACATAGAATTTTCCTTGTAAAATATGGATAACCAATATAATATTAATCCTCTACCAAATGACCAAAATTTTTTATTTGTCCAAATCCAAAGCACTTGCAGATGACAAATTAAACCCTTTACCACACATCAAAATTTCAGATTTGTCAGAATATAAAGCATTTCTAATGACAAATCAAAAGTGGCCTAGATGATGGAGCTTGCCTTTAAAGGAGTCAAAAAAAACTGTGGAAAACGAGAAAATGCTGATTATTGCCATTTTCTCCTTTTCCAACATTGTTTTTAGAAGCTTTCTTGATCAGGATTGTTGAAATATGGTATCGTGTGGTGCAGGGTTAACATGGCTCAAATAGTGTCTTTGATAGGGTAGAAGACATTGCAGGTGACGGAGAAAATGCTGGTTATTGGCATTTTTTACTTTTCCTACAATGTTTTCAAAAGCCTGCTTTCTCAAGGTTGTTAAAACTCAGGATTGTGTGGTAAGGGTTAAGGAGTGATACATAGGTACATGCAGGAAAATTGCAGCAAAAAAAAACAAACATTCCTTCTTAGGGCCAATTTATCTTTTTTTCACACTTTTTTCAGAAGTAGTCTGCTGCAAAATGAAACAAGTAATCTGCTGATGGAAAATCCTCAGAGAAAATGGAGAAAAATTAGGCTTTTTTGTCGTATAAGAATCCTTAATTCAGGAATATGTCTGAAAAATTTCAGTGATGTGCATGTATGTTAATCCCTGATCTGCAGCCTTCCTAAATTCAGTTTTTATTCTCAAAATTTCTGAGAAGGATAATGTGACATCTAATTTCAAAATATCAATGGCAGAAAACAGGTCAAAATCTATTAATGCCAATTACATTTAAGGTGCTCTGGCAAAGGGGGTGTAATGCGTTTCAGTAATGCATTAACCCTTTACCACACAAGCCCCACTTTCATCGACCCTGAGAAAGAAGCCTTTTGAAAACATTGTGGAAAAAGGAGAAAATGCTGGTAACCAGCATTTTCTCCTTTTCCCACATTCTTTTCTACCCTATCCAATACATAAATCACCATTTAAGCTACATCGAATTTGTCGTCTTTAAATGCTTTCAATTTGGACCAGTCTAAAATTTTGTCATCTGCTAAAGAGTTAACCCTTTCCCAAACAAGCCCTGGTTTTCACATGTCTGCAGTACAAGTCTTTTGAAAACACTGTGGGAAAAGGAGAAATTGCTCGTAACGAGCAATTTCTCCTTTTCCCACAGTGTTTTCCAAACCCTTTTAGAGAACTTCCTGCCATTTTCATCAAATTTAAAATTGTTGTCTGCAAACTCTTTCAATTTGGACCAGTCCAAAATTTGTCGTCTGGTAAAGAGTTAAACCAAGTCAGTCTTCCTAATTACCTTTATCGGTTCATAAAATCCATTTTCTATAACAACTGCCTGAAAGCTCCTTTGACATGCAGAAAATAGACTAATAGTAAATAGTCAAAATTTTTATTGTTTTGTAGAGGATTAATTGGGTCCAGTCTAAAATTTTGACAGCTGGTGAAAAATGAACCCTATTAAGCCTTTACCAAACGACAAAATTTTAGACCTGTCCAATTTGAAACCATTTGCAGACGATAATTTCAAGGTGACTCAAATGATAAGATTTTTCTTTGATAGGGTAGAAAACATTGTGGGAAAAGGAGAAAATGCCGGTTACCAGCATTTTCTCCTTTTCCCACAATGTTTTCAAAAGCCTTCTTTCTTAGGGTCGTTAAAACTTGGGATTGTGTGGTAAAGGGTTAATACTTAAATAAGTGCAATGAACCCTTCCATTCATTAGAAAAGAACTAGATATTTCCACTCCACACCATTTTTGGTCAGACTGTCTCACACAAAGTTTGACTGAGTAGATCAGTGATCAGACTGTACTTTCTGCACAGTCTGATCATTATCTATACTGTCTACAAAAGTGTACTGACTCACACCTAGCAGCATAATAGTTAAATCTTTACAAAACAAACAAATTTTGGACCCCACCAAATTGAAAGCATTTGTAGATAACTAATCAAATTTAGCCTAATAGAAGATTTCTGTCTTTGAAATGGTTGAAAACATTGTGGGAAAAGGCATTTTCTCCTTTTCCAACAATCATTTTCAAAAGCTTTCTTTCTTATGGTTATTTAACCCTTTCCCAAACAAGCCCTGGTTTTCACGTGTCTGCAGTACAAGTCTTTTGAAAACACTGTGGGAAAAGGTGAAATTGCTCGTAATGAGCAATTTCTCCTTTTCTCAGTGTTTTCTTCCCTTTTTGAGAACTTTCTGCCATTTTCATCAAATTTAAAATTGTCGTCTGCAAACTCTTTCAATTTGGACCAGTCCGAAATTTGTCGTTTGGGAAAGGGTTAAACTTGGGATTATGTGGTAAATGATTAACCCTTTACCATACAAAATTGACTTTTAACGACCCTGAAGAAGAAGGCTTTCAAAAACATTGTGGGAATAGGAGAAAATGCTGGTAACCAGCATTTTCTCCTTTTCCCCACAGTGTTTTCTACACTGTTAAAGGCAGAAATCATTATTTTAGCAACAATTAATTTGTTGTCTGCAAATGCTTTCAATTTGGACTAGTCTAAAATTTTGTTGTTTGGAAAAGTTTACTCATAAACTCTTGCAGAGGCCCATTTTTGTTTTACACCTGATCACTTTCAAAAACATTGTGATAGGTGCTTAAAAGGAGCAATTTCTCTTTCTTTGATGCATAAACATATGAGACCTCAAGTCATTTAGATGTCTATCTTTCAAGGATACTTTTAACTCTTTACCAAACGACAAAATTTCAGACTTTTCCAAAATGAAAGCATTTGCAGACAACAAAATAAATGTGACTCACTACTGAAATTTATCTTTGGAAAGCTAGTAAACATTGCAGAAAAAACAGAAAATGCTGGTTATCAGCATTTTTTCTATTTTCCTGTTTTCTGAGGCCTTTTCCCTATGGATTGTTAAAAGTCGGGACTGTGTGATGAACGGTTACAAAGCCTGCCTCAACTGAAGGTAATGCACTTTGAGGAAGTTGATAAAACAGTAACAAAAATGCTCAAAGGAAACCATCAAGGACCAACGAAGTAATTCAGTCTTAAGAAATTTTATTCCGTCAGAGAATCTCTTCATAGTTAACGAAAAACTCTTTTGTAAACTTTACCAAGTCATAAAATATATAAAAATAAATAAACTCTTTCTCACATAAAACACACATATAACATCCAATAGTCATACTCTCTTTACCAAACTATATCTGGGCCAATTTCACTCTTTACTGGGGCTACAAAATTTTACACGTGTCCAGATCAAAAGCATTTGCAGACTACAAATTAAGTGTGGCTCAAATGATGGAATTTGCCAATTACAGGGTAGAAAACATTCGTGAAAAGGCAGAAAATGCTGGTTACCAGCATTTTCTCCATTTCCCACAATATTTTCAAAAGCCTTCAAAGGGTTGTAAAAACTCAAGCTTGTGTGATAAAGGGTTAACCAACCAATATAAATTACCTTGAAGTTCAAAGTTCCATTGCAAGCAATCTGATTGGCTGAGACTTTCAGTTTCATCCAATGACATGGCTGGTTTTGGCCAGTTTCTTTTCAAAGCTGAAGGGGTTACACAACCCTTTACTGAACAATCCCAAGTTTTAACAACCCTAAAGAATTAGACTTAACTCTCTACCAGTCAACAAAATTTTAGCCTTGTCCAAATTCAAAGCATTTGCAGACGACAATTTCAAATGTGGCTCAAATGGTGCAATTTGTCTGTGATAGGGTAGAAAACATTGTGGAAAAAGGAGAAAATGCTGGTACCAGCATTTTTTCCTTTTCCCACAATATTTTCGAAAGGCTTCTTTCCCAGGGTCATTAAAAGGTGGCATTGTGTGGTAAAGGGTTAAAAACATTGTGGAAAAGGGAGAAAATGCTGGTAAGCAGCATTTTCTCACTTTTCCATAATGTTCTCTATCTTTCTAAAAAAAAATAGAAAAATCATATATTATGTCATTATCAAATACTTTCAATTTGGACAAGTCTAAAACTTTGTGATTTGGTAAAGCGATAACCATTTACCATACAATCCCAAATTTTAATAGCCCTGAAGGAAAAGGCTTTTTGAAAGCATTTTCGGAAAAGTAGACAGTATTTCTACTTCTCCAACAATGTTTACAAAAGCCTTCTTTCTCGGAGTCACTAAAACTTTGGGTTGTTGTTCAAAGGGTTTTATCGCGTAGAAATTTTGCTTACAACAATGAGGTGGTCCACTTATATCATTATAAAGATAAAAAAAAATCATAAACAAAAGCATCAAATGTCGATGCCAACACTCGGCTGCTCTTACTTGTTTCAGTGACAAATTCTATGTCAAAAAAGGGACATAACTGTGTCAAAAATATGTTGAGGGTTACCTGCCCTTGTTGTGTATGTTCCCCTTTTGATAGCTGGCAGCTAGCCCAAGTATGGAGTGAATATCTTCACTAATAACAGAGATATGAGAGAGTGTCAATTTTTGGCATGGTGGCAATGCAGACATAGACAACACAGATGGCGATAGGGCTATGACAACTCTTCTGGTTTTCTTTGACCACAGCCAAGCTAAAAATAACACTTCTATGTAAAACTTCATTTTCGGACCATAATGCACATAAATGTACACTCTTGTGAAGAAAGAAACATAATGATATTCAAAACAAACAAGGTATTAAAACTTTTAACTAAAATTTCTGACAATATTAAACACAATAAGCAATATTGTACAATATCTACATATAGAAATATCTTTATTCACAATATTCATTCATAGCTATGTTGAATATTGGGGACAATCAGAGAATAAATTTAACCCTTTACCAGATGACAAAATTTTGAACTCATCTATATTGAAAGCATTGGCAGATAATATATTTTAAGTGGCTCACATGATGGAATCTGTCTTTCATAGGGTAGAAAATATTGTGGCATATGGAGAAAATGCTGGTTACTTGTATTTTCTCCTTTTCCCACAATGTGTTCAAAAGTCCTTTCCCTCTGGGTCATTTTAAAAAAAACATGGTCAGGTAAAGGGTAAACGAGCAATGTGAATTTAAAGGTTGTCTTTTTTTGCAGAAAAAAAAATAGAAACTTTTCGTAAAGGACACATTCTTTCAAGATAAAATTTATTAAAAGAAAAATATAATTTGCTATTGGTACATTAGTTCCTGCACACCACTTTTTTTGTCTTTCAAAAGCCTACCTTTTTTAAACACAATTTCAAAAGGAGAAATTTTGTAATTATGTCATACAAAACTATCTGAGATTTGAATTTTTTTCCCTATTTTACAACTGCATGGAAGAAAGACTGTTCTCTAGAACTTGTCAGAAGAGATTCTAATACATCTTTATTTAGATAAATTTATTTTTTTACCAACTACTGTATGGACGAATTCCACATCCACCCAAAAACTTAAGCCTTTACCAGACAACAAAAGTTTAGCCTCATCCAAATTGAAACAATTTGCAGACGACAATTTCAATGTGGCTCAAATGGTGCAATTTTTCTTTGATAGGGTAGAAAACATTGTGGGAAAAGGAGAAAATGCTGATCACCAGCATTTTCTCCTTTTCCCACAATGTTTTCAAAAGCTTCTTTCCCGGGGTCATTAAAAGGTGGCATTGTGTGGTAAAGGGTTAAGGAAAGGATGATACTTCTGTAAAACAGAAGCATTTGCCTGCGTTTTCAAATTTCAACTCAAAACCTTACCGTCTATCAAATGGCCAAAATATGAAAAACGTTTCAAGAAAAGGATAGTTGTTCTATCGTGATGTGAAAAGCATCATCGGTAAACAGCGGTTGATCTTTACAATCAATTGCTAGTTTTACTACAATGTTTCTATACTGTTTTAATTATTATAATGTTTCTTTACTGCGTTATTTGCACTTTTATAAGTAAATCTAAGGCCATCTTATAAAATTAAATTGGTCTAAATAATATAGATGATTTCATAAATAGATACAAAAGTATAAAAAAGACACAGTATTTACAGCACATCAGTACAATTTGACAACATCACAAAAATATTACGAAATCAAAAGCTTTATTAACAATATTTACAACAATATAATATTCTTGACTTATAACATGATATGAATTCAGTAATACCTTCCGATAATCATTAAATTTAGAGGACATTTTCATTTAAAGATTAAAGTAACTCTTTACCTGCAGATGAAAAGAAATTAGACCAGGCCAGAGTGAAAGAACTTGCAGATGAAAAAAAGAACTATTTAGCAAATGATGAAATCTTTCTTTGAAATGATGAAATTTTAATGATGAAATCTTTCTTTGAAACAGTAAAAAACATTGTGGAAAAGGAGAAAATGCTGTTTACAAACATTTTCTTATTTTCCAACTATTTTTGCAAAAGCCTTTTTTACCTGGGGCATTTAATCCATGGGATTTTTTGGGGGTAAAGTGTTCATTCTGAGATGAATCATCTTATTGGCTGAGGCATTTAGACTGCATCAACAGAAATTTAGAGAAGTAAATACATTAAATTTTGGAATGGTTTTAAATTTCAGAAGAATCTTTGCATTACTTGCAGGGCAACCATTCCAAACATCTTGACCGCAGAAAAATAAACAAAAGCACTGCACTGAGGACTGTGCTAGCCATTGGTTGCTGGAGCTTTTTCAGTGAATAGTATAGTCTAAGTCAAAAAAGATGCATAAGTATGTAAAAAACATTTAAGGCATGCTCTGTGAAAAGGGGGCTTAATGCATCTCCGAAAAGTATCGACCCAGGTCAGCCTGCGCAGTCCGTGCAGGCTGACCTGGGCCGAAACTTTTCGCTATTGGTAACTTTTTTTGTATGTCAAAGGACCAGTCTACCTCATGATTCAGTTGGTTGTGATAAAAAATGGCCATTATGGATCCATAATTATGTGATGGCTTGATTGATACAATGTACCACAAAGATGCATTAAGCCCCCTTTTGCCTGAGCACAGCTCATTTTAAGAGTTACCTGCCCTTCCGGTATCAGTTTCCCTTTCGATAGTTAACGACTAGCCCAAATTTAATGCAAATATCTTCAATAATAACAGATCTATGAGAAAATGTCAAAGCTTTTGCACAAAGAAAACAACAACCCAAACGCTGACAGGGCTATTTTTAAAACTTCAGGTTTCTACAAAACAGGTGAAGCTAAATATCGAATTCAGATCATATCATATTATCAGTCCACAAAAATAAGACAAGCATGTAAACTTAACAACAGTAACACAAAATGAAATGATAATATGTTGAAGACAAATATCACAAACCCTGAGGAAATTATTCATAACCAACCCTAGCAAGTGCAAGATTAGGTAACTCTCTTGACATGATAAAGAATTTCTTACAATGTTTTCGACCATTTCAAAGACAAACTCCATTCTTTGAGACGCAGAATTTTTTGTCTGTGATTTGTTTTATTTGAACAAAATCTAAAACTTTGTGGTTTGGTAAACAATTAAATTAGCTTGACTCAAATAATTTAATTTTTTTTTCCATTGTGGTAGAAAGCATTGTAGGTACAGAAGAAAAATTGCTGGTTACAAGCTTTTTCTTCTCTACCCATTATGTTTTCAAGTGTGTTTTTCTTTCGGGTCATAAAAAAGTACAGTATTTGTTTCGTTTTGTGAAGAGTTTTGTTTTCTTACATTAAGGACCTTTCAAATTTCACCAACAAAAGGTTGGGATGAACAAAACACCTTCTGGGCAATCTTTTTTTTTTAATAAAGGAGCAAGAAAGCGGCCGCAAAAATCACTTTTTAAACATATGATAATTTTCTTCAAAGTAATTTTTCTGAGTATTGGATTATTACATCAAATTATCTGCCCATAAATTCTGCTGTCATCATACGCATTATTAATCTAATCAAGATAATTGTCTTATTAACCTTTTATCACACAATCCTGTGTTTTAACAACCTTGAGGAAAAACCCTTCTGAAAACATTGTAGGAAAAGGAGAAAATGCTGGTGACCAGCATTTTCTCCTTTTCCCACAATGTTTTCTAACCTTTCAGAGACAAATTTCATAAACTGAACCATATCTAATTTGTCGTCTGCAACAGCTTTGAATTTGGACAAGTCTAAACTTTTGTTGTTTGGTAAAGAGTTAAATTGAACATCACAGTGCTTTTCGATCAAACTGTTTGTATATTTTGTTCAAATTCAGCTGTTATATTGTGTAAATAGCATCGTTGGTTTCTTTAATCTTCAAGATCAATCATAGCTAAGCTTCCCCTACCTCTTCTTCCTAGCAAATCAAAACTTTTTGTTCCTTTGTAAACCCTTCCACAGTGCAGATCAAAGATTGGACTATACATTCTGTGCAGTCTGACCTTAATCTATGCTGTCTGCGAAAGCATGTACAGATGTCCAAAGCAATCAAACTGTTGAAAAATCAAAAAATCAATTAAATGTACACTTTAATCATTTACCAAACAACGAAATATTAGACTGATCCAAACTGAAAGCATTTGCAAACGACATCTTACATGTGGCATGGAAGATTTGACTTCTATCAGAAATGGTAGAAAAAACTGTGGGAAAAAGGAGAAAATATTTGTAACCAGCATTTTCTCCTTTTCCAAAAATGTTTTCAAAAGGCTTCACTGTCAGGGTCATTTAAATTCAGAACTATGTGGTAAGGGTTTAACCCATAGAGAAATGAATTCACGAAATGGACCTTTTCAATCAGGGAAAAAAAAAACATTCATTACAGTGCTATTTCAACTTTTATCGGCTAGAATATGTTCCAAAGTAGCCAACAGTGTAGATCAAAGATCAGACTGCATGTTCTGTATAGTTTCATCTTGATCTTCACCATCTGTGAACGCAACACTATTTCTGCTTCGCACATCAAGGGTTAAGAAAATTCCATCTGTTAATTTGATCCTAGTTATATTTTTCCTATTTGATTCAGAAGGTGCTTGAAAAATGATGGTCAATAAAATCAAAATGAAATTTTGTGTGTGGGTTTTTTTTTTTTTCAGTAATAGTATGGCAAGGAAAAAAGGGATGTCATTTGAGAGTAACCTTTACCAGACGACAAAATCAAATATAAAATCAAAATGAAATTTTGTGTGTGTGGTTTTTTTTTTCAGTAATAGCATGGAAAGGTAAAAAGGATGTCATTTGAGAATGACCCTTTACTAGATGACAAAATTATAGCCTTGTCAAAATTGAAAGCATTTGCAGTCAACAATTTCAATGTGGCTCAAGTTGTGCAATTTTTCTTTGATAAGGTAGAAAACATTGTGGGAATAGGAGAAAATGCTGGTTACCATTTTCTCCTTTTCCCACAATGTTTTCAAAAGGCTTCTTTTCCAGGGTCGTTAAAAGGCTTCATAATGTGGTGAAGGTTTAACCTAATATAACCTACTTCAAATTATTTTTTTCATGTACTGCAGATCAACAAGCAATTTCTCCTTTCTCCACAATAATTTCACATTATATGATTGTTTTGAACCTTAACCCTTTCCCAAACGGCAAATTTTGGACTGGTCCAAATTGAAAGAGTTTGCTGACAACAATTTCAAATTTAATGAAAATGGCAGAAAGGTCTCAAAAAAGGGTAGAAAACACTGTGGGAAAAGGAGAAATTGCTCGTTACGAGCAATTTCTCCTTTTCCCACAGTGTTTTCAAAAGACTTGTACTGCAGACACGTGAAAACCAGGGCTTGTTTGGGAAAGGGTTAATTAATGGTGATTATCCTGTTTTACAAAGATGTTTTCCAAGTTACTTGCAATGCATTTGTTTCCGATAGTAATAAATTCACACTTTACCAAACAATTGCGGGTGTTAAAAACCAACAGTAAGAAAGCCTTTGAAAACAGCCTTTGGTTACCAGTATTTTCTCCTTTTCCCACAATGTTTCCTACCCTTTCGAAAGACAAGTTTCATTATTTCAGCCAGTTATTTTTTCGTCTGCAAGTGCTATTAATTTGGAGGAGTTAACTTTTTACCTATTGACAAAATTTTGGACTGAGCCAAATTGAAAGCACTTGGAGACAGCAAATTAAATGTAGCTCAAATAATGATTTCTGTCTTTAATAGAATATAAAACATTGTGGGAAAAGGAGAAAATGCTGGTTACCAGCATTTTCTCATTTTCTCACAATGTTTTTAAAAGCCTTCTCTTTCAGGGTTGACAAAACTTGGGATTGTGTGGTAAAGGGTTAATGCATGGTAGTAAATTGAAAGCCTAAGGCACTCTTACTTGAATATGTAATTTTTATCTAAGATTCCCGACTTCTTTGATTCTGAGGTATTTTCAGTACAGACATATCAGTATAATGTAAAAGAAGCTATTGCAGGGGTATCATAAGCAAGCATCAGCCTCCATTCAAAGCAGTCGAGAAAATAGCAAGGCTTTAAATAGTTCTGGGGCAGATCTTGCAGAAAGCAGGCATGCAGTTTCAGTCCAAAAGAGGCTGCAATATGGAAACTTTTTAAATCATTACCTACTGAAACAAATCGGCAAATAGTAACTTTGAAAACATGCTTGTAAAAAAGGAAATGTTGAGATTATAACCTGTAAACTTTAATGCAACATGAATTCAGATTTAATTCTTTACCAAACAACAAAATATTATACTCGCCCAAATTGAAAGCATTTTTGCAGATGGCAAATTAAATGTGACCCAAATGAAGGAATTTGTGCATGAAAGGAAGAAAATATTTCCCGCAATGTTTTAATAGCTGTCATTTTCAGTTTCGGTACAACGCCAGATTATTTGGCAGAGCTAATACAAGTATACAGGTGTAAACATTGTGGCAACAGGAGGAATTGTTCCTTATGAGCAAGTTCTCCTTTTGCCATAGTGTTTGACTTGCCCTGCGACAACCGCATTACCTTGTGTGAGGATTGAACCGACAGCCTTGATGTAGAAATGACTGGATAATTATTTTAGTATACTGTTAGTCATTCTTGACTTCATTTCTTTCGGAATATCCTGTCCTTGATATTTTTGGAACACTTCAAAATGTAACTTTTACAGCTGTGGTAAAGGAAGAAATAGCTTGTAACTAAAACTCTTTTTTCCAACCATTATATGCTGTTCAGAAAAAATGCAATAAATGGTTGTTTGATTCTATTATTATTTTATTCATAGATTTCCTCTTTTCCAAATTGCCTTTGTTGCATTTGCTCAGTTTGAGAGAGAGAAAAAAAAAACATGCTTCTAATTACTGATTGTACTTAATGCTGATTGCCATTTAAGTATTCAATGCAATAATATTTTTACTAACTTCAAAAGTCTTAACTAAATATATGAGCCATGCTCTGTAAAAAGGGGGCTTAATGTACCTGTGAACAATATCGACCCAGGTCAGCAGTCTAAGCAGGCTGATCTGGGCCTAAACTTTTCGCTATTGGTCAATTTTCTGTACATCTACCGAGCAGTCTAGCACATAATTCAGGTGGTTGTTAAAAAAAGTGGCTATTATGGATCAATAATTATGTGATGGCTTAATTGGTACACTGCGTCACAGTGATGCATTAAGCCCCCTTTTGCCAGAGCATGGCTCATATTAATTCATCTTCTTTTGATAGCTGAAAATACACTCTACTGACACTCAGACAGTTTTTATTTTATGTGGTTGACTAAGAAAGTGGATGGTTTAGATCCAAGATCTGTGCAGCCTGATATTGATCTATGCCTTCTGCCAAGGCCACTGTTTTGAACCATGCCACTGAAAGGGTTTGGACTAGGCACTGTTTGACAGAAAAATATCTTACATGGTATAATTTTAATCTCAAACACCAGTTGTGACGAGAACAACTTCTATAAGAATGAGCCATGCTCTGTGAAAAGGGGGCTTAATGCATTTGCAAAAAGTATCGACCAAGGTCAGCCTGCACAATCCACGCAGGCTGACCTGAGCCAAAACGTTTTGCTATTAGACAATTTTCTGCATGCCAAAGGACCAGTGTACCTCATGATTCAGTCGGTTGAAATACACAACGGATTTTTGGGATGTACCGGTATAACAGTTTTGATGACTTGCTTGGTATCATGCACCACAGAGATGCATTAACCCTTTCCCAAACGACAAATTTTGGACTGGTCCAAATTGAAAGAGTTTGCAGACGACAATTTTAAATTTGATGAAAATGGCAGAAAGGTCTCAAAAAGGGTAGAAAACACTGCGGGAAAAGGAGAAATTGCTCATTACGAGCAATTTCTCCTTTTCCCACAGTGTTTTCAAAAGACTTGTACTACAGACACGTGAAAACCAGGGCTTTTTTGGGAAAGGGTTAAGCCTCCTTTTCAAACAGCATGGCTCATATATAATTTTTTCACTTTTCTGTAATGACAGTTTTTCTCAACAACATTATTTTTAACAATATTTTCTTGACTCTCCTCTACAGGTATATTCAATTTTCAATGACTTTTTCTTTCATCATGTTTAGAACAATAAAAACTTTTTTCTTCATATTGAAGAGGATCTGATCATAATGACTGGCACAAACAACAGAAAAAAATCATGAAAAAAAAAACAAGCACGATGCGTTACATGACAACAAACGTTACTGTGAATTACGACTTGCGTTCCCCAGAAAAGTTTAACAACGCTTCTACTACCTCAGCTTCTGCTTGTGCCCGTCGCTCTTGTTCCTCACGATTATGACGTTGTCTGTCTTCAAATTCTCGTACTTGTCGACTATATTGATTAATTTGTTGTCTATATAAGTTATCCTCAATCTGAAACAAAAAAAGGGAGAAAAAAAATCAAGGAATGCAAAAAGAGATGTTTGACGAGATTTTTTGCAAGCTAGATTATCCCATTTCCTTTTCACTAACTCTTCAACAACCAACAAAATTTTAGATTGGACCAAAATGAAAGCATTTGCAAACAACAAATTAAATATTGGTAAAATGATGATTTCTGTTTTTGATAGAGCAGAAAACATTTGGGAAAAGGAGAAAACGCTGGTTACCAACATTTCCTCCTTTTCCCATATTTCTCCATTTTGCCATTATGATTACAAAAGCAGTCGTCTGGAAGATGTAAAAAGTAGTCTGCCCAAGGTACCTGGTATCACTTTAACCCTTAACCACACAATCATGAGTTTAAACAACCCTGAGAAAGAAGCCTTTTGAAAACATTGTGGGAAAAGGAGAAAATGCTGGTAACCAGCACTTTCTCCTTTTCCCATAATGTTTTCTATCCTACCAAAAACGGATTTCAATTTTTGAGTCGCACCCATCATGTCATCTGTAACTGCTTTCAATTTGAAAATGTCTAAAATTTTGTCCTTTTCAAACATTTTCATACAGACAGGTTGGCTGAACACAGCCCCTCTACTCACTACCAGATCACAAAATTTTAGACTCGTCCAAATTGAAAGCATTTGCAGACAACATTTTAACCTTTTACCACTCGACCCTGAGAAATAAGATTTCTGAAAACATTGTGGGAAAAGGAGATAATGCTGGAAACCAGCATTTTCTCCTTTTCCCACAATGTTTTCTACCCTTCCCAGAACAAATTTCAATGTCTGAGTCACATTTATTTTGTCGTCTGCAAATGCTTTCAATTTGGACGAGTCTAAAATTTTGTCGTTTGGTACAGGGTTTAATATGGCTCAAATGGTGACATTTGACTCTGAAAGAGAACAAAATATTGTGGGAAAAAAGAGAAAATGCTGGTTACCTGTGTCTTCTCCTTTTCCCACAACGTATTCAAAAAAGTGTCTTTTTCATGGTCATATCAACACAGAATCATTTGGCAAGAGGCTAACTCTTTACCAGATGACAAAATTTGAGACTTTTCCATTTTGAATTCATTTGTAGACAACAAATTAAATGTTGCTTGAATCGTGGGATTTGTCTCTGAAAAGGTATAAAAACATTGTTGGGAAAAGGAGAAAATGCTTGTTTCCAGCATTTTCTCCTTTTCCCAAAAACTTTAAAAGGCCTCTTTTTCTTCTTCATAAAAAAATGGGATTGCTTTGTAAAGGGTTAAACAGGTCTAATCTGTTAAACAGAATTTAAATGAGTTATCATCTTAAAATTCAAACAAGTACACCATTAAATGAGCATTAACCCTTTACCACACAATCCTGACTTATAATGACCCTGAAAAAAAAAGGCTTTTGAAAACATTATGGGAAAAGGAGAAAATGCTGGTAACCAGCATTTTCTCCTTTTCCCACAATGTTTTCTGCTCTTTCAAAAACAGTTTTCAATTTTTGAGACTTATTAATGTTGTCATCTGCAAAGCCTTTTAATGTGGACGTCTAAAATATTGCTGTGTGTTAAAGGGTTTAATACTCTCCCAATGAAGGGGGACGCATCTCAAAAGTGAAAAATTAATCTATATTTCAAGATCAATAATTCACATATTTTCCACCTATCCCTTTAACTCTTTACAAAATGACAAAATTTTAGATTGGTCCAAATCGAAAGCATTTGCAGAAGACAAATTAAAGGTGACCCAAGTGACAAAATTTGTCATTGATAGGTTAGAAAACATCGTTTTCAAAAGTTTTCTTTCTTAGGGTCATTAAAACTCAGGATTGTGTGGTAAAGGGTTAATCCTGTACCACACAAGAAAACTTTAGACTCGTCCAAATTCAAAGCATTTGCAGATGAAAAATCAAAGGTGGCCAAAATGATGGAATTTGCTTGTAACAGAATAGAAAACATTGTGGGATAAGGAGAAAATTCTGATTACCAGCATTTTCTCCTTTTCCCACAATGTTTTCAAAAGCTTTCTTGCTCAAGGTTGTTAAATAATGGGATTATGTTGGTAACAGATTAATTTCAATCCTCTCTGAATGTTGAACTCTTCTATCAGACAGAAAACAATATAAACTCGTCCATTTCCAAAGCATTATGAAATGACAAAGTAAATCATACTAAAAATGATTGTATTTGTCTTGAAAAGGGTTGGAAAACATTGATAGGCATTTTTTTCCTTTTCCCACAATGTTATTGAAAGCCCTTTTCCTTAAAGTCTTGAAAGAAACAGGTTCTTTGCAAAAGTATTAGCTATACGCAACAGGGGCTCTCACAGTCTTTGAATAATTGACAAAATTGATACAAGACCAGAGTGCACGGATCTTAATCTACAATGTCTCCAGAGCATGTGCAGTAACTCCAACCTTTGTTAACTCTTTACCAAACGACAAAATTTTGGACTGGTCCAAATTGAAAGAATTTGCAGACGACAAATCAAATGTGGCTCAAAAATTGAAATTTGATTTGGGAAGGGTAGAAAACATTGTGGGAAAAGGAGAAAATGCTGGTTACCAGCATTTTCTCCTTTTCCCTCAATGTTTTCAAAAGGCTTTTTCTTCAGGGTCATTACAAGTCAGGATTGTGTGATAAAGGGTTAAGACAATAATTTCTCATGTGAGGCATCCTTAAACCCTTTACCACACAATCCCAGGTTTCAACGACCCTTAGGATGAAGTCTTTTGAAAATATTGAGGGAAAAGGAGAAAATGCTGGTAACCAGCATCTTCTCCCTTAATCTTTTCTACCCTATCAAAGACAAAAACCATCATTTGAGCTACATTTAACCCTTTACCACACAATCCCGACTTTTAAAGACCCTGTGAAAGAAACCTTTTGAAAACATTGTGGGAAAGGAGAAAATGCTGGTAACCAGCATTTTCTCCTTTTCCCACAATGTTTTCTACCCTTCCCAAAACAAATTTCAATTTTTCAATCACATTTATTTTGTCATCTGCAAGTGCTTTCAATTTGGACCAGTCTAAAATTTTGTCGTTTGGTAAAGAGTTACGTTGTTGTCCGCAAAAGTTTTCTATTCTGTCCAGTCCAAAATTTTGTTGTTTTGTAACGTGGTAAACAAGTCCTTTTCCTGGGAGTCTCCTTGGACAAGGCACCTCAGACTCCTGGCTTGGTAATGGGGAAACCTTGGACACACATGAAGAATTTGGCAATGCAGGTCCAAGATCAGATACTGAGTCTAGTGTAGTCTGATCTTGGATCTACATCATCCCATCATGGCATTGAAATGGTGAATTATTTCTACATAATACCAGTATTTCATTTGTCGAAGTTTAACTCTTTACCACAAAACAAAATATTAGACTGGTCCAAATACAAACCATTTGCAGACGACAAAATAAATGTGACTGAAAAATTGAAATTTGGTTTGGAACAGGTAGAAAACATTGTGGGAAAAGGAGAAAATGCTGGTTACCAGCATTTTCTTCTTTTCCCACAATGTTTTCAAAAGGGTTCTTCCTGAGGGTCGTTATAAGTCGGGATTGTGTGGTAGAGGGTTAACCCTTTACCACACAATCCCAAGTTTTAACGACCCTGAGAAAGAAAGCTTTTGAAAACACTGTGGAAAAAGGAGAAAATGCTGGTAACCAGCATTTTCTCCTTTTCCCACAATGTTTTCTACTCTTGCCAAAACACATTTCAGTTTTTGATTTGCATTTATTTTGTTGTCTGCAAATACTTCCAATTTGGACTGGTGTAAAATTTTGTCGTTTGGTAAAGAGTTAAGCAGATAACTTCGATAGTCATCTTGGCTAGCAAATGGTAATGACCATTACTTTGCTCTATTCACCCTTGGCTGTTTGAGTCAAAATTTATAATACCTGACATACAGGTAATCATTGGTTGCAGTCTGTTCTACAAGCACCTATCAAATTGCGCATTACTTTTGCTAATCGAAAATAAAAAAAATAGCAACCGCAGGAGAGAATTATTGTTGAATATGCTTGGAATTATCACCAACAGATATTGGGGTACAGTATTTATTTCAACAAATTGATTAACTCTTTACCAAATGACAAAATTGTAAACTAGTCCAAATTGAAGGCATTTGCAGACGACAAAATAAATGTGGCTGAAAACCTGAAATTTGTTCTTGAAAGGACAGAAAACATTGTGGGAAAAGGAGAAAATGCTGCTTACCAGCATTTTCTCCTTTTCCCACAATGTTTTTAAAAGACCTTCTCCTTTGGGTCGTTAAAACATGGGATTGTGCGGCCAAGGGTTAGATAAAGTTTTAGGATATACATTTCAATACCAGAATGATGGACTGCCAAATATGTGTCTGGATTTCGCCAAAGCGGGTTATGTTATGCGATGTTTAATTGGTTCTCAATGATGTAATTCTATGGGCGATAACTATCAAAATCCAGTAGGGGGCGTATGTCCGAGATTACAAATTTCGACTAGATCAGCCAAGGGTGAATTGAGCAATGTAGTGATCATCACCCTTGGCTAGGGAAGATGGTGTACCGTAAAATTGCTATGATAAGGCAATAATAAATATTATGAGGCAAGTTCCATGGTGTATTCACAGCTATTGTATCAGAGTGAAAAAGACAAACTTTGCATAATCTTTGTTCTTCTATGTTGATCTAAAATCTTCCGATATAATCCTTGTAGTTATGGACCTAGATTTAACTCTTTACCAAATCAAGTCAAGTCAACTTTATTTGGCATACGGCAAAAAAATATGCCATTTATAAGAAAACATGGATATATGGCAATGACAGAACATACATTTATTTCATGCTTTCCGGTAGGATATCGAGAAATAGAGGTGAAAAAATATTACACAGGTACGACCAGTGAGAATACCGATTTCATTTTTTTTTATGGAAGTCTCGACAAAAAAAGGCGTTAGAAGCTTGAAATAAATAGAATATTTGTTTTTTTCGATGAAAGATCGAAATTTATTTCATCTCGTGAACATCATTGGTAATATTTTCACTCGTGGCTGCACCACTCATGAAAATATTACTGATGATGTTCACTCGATGAAATAAATTTCGATCTTTCACCGAAAAAAACAAATATCCTCTATGTATATAGTTAACATATAGATACATATAATAATAAACACAATCTAATGAATGATAAGTTATTCAGAATTGATAGATACGTCTAAACAAGATTCCCTCCTTTGTAAAGACTCCTTTATAAATTTTGCTGTATTAACTTGTATTTTCTTGCTTTTAGACGATAAGATATTGATAAATTTATTGATATTAGCCCAAGTAAAAGGCAAGTACTTAGTTCTAATATCACTAAATTTACTACAAATGCAAAGAAAATGGTATTCAGACTCAACTATAGAACGATCGCAAAGTCTGCATATTCTATTATTTCTGTCAACATTGTTTATTCTTCCAATTTCAATTTCAAGCTTATGCGATGCTAATCTAAATCGTGTGAGCGTTTTTCTTAACGATTCATTTTTTAAATTATTCAAATATGGTTCGAACTCAAATCAACCAACTGAAAAATGTTTAGACTTGTCCGAATTGAAAGTATTTGCAGACGACAAAATCAACATTGCTCAAATGGCTGATTGAGTCAAAGTTTATAATCCCTGAGGTACATGCAATCCCTGGTTGCAGTCTGTTCTATAAGCACCAATCAAATTGCACATTACAAGTGTTAATTGTAAATAAAAATAGCAACCGGAGGAGAGAACTTTAAGATATGCTTCAGAATCATTACCAAAAAATATTGGGGAACTATGGTGGCATATTTCTGCCGCGAGATACGAGATAGCTATTGCGATAATTTAAAAGAATTATCGTGATAAAACAAACTTTCCTGGAAATATTATCTCGATAAAAAAAATTTTCACCATGAAAATATCGCGATAATTCAAACTGTTATCATGATTATTTTTGCTTTCGTGCCCATAACTGACATTCACGGTATCTCTAATTAGATACAGTTTCGAAAGACCTTCGTCTTCAACCTCATATCCTGCTTGTCCCTAAATGGTTTTAAAGTTGTTCGTAGGAGGTATTTCGAGTCGTCTTTGTGATTTTACAGACTTCTGTTCATTTCCAGTCTTGTCAAAATTTACCAATTAAGGTATAATTGTTAATGATTCAAATTTTTACTTACTGCAATCTTGTGAAGTCAAAAACTACCGAGTTCATCCAAATGATAAAATTTGCTATTTAGAGATATTGAGAAACAGACAGAACTATCACAATAATTTTATCTCGAATGTCAGCTCTGTGCACAATTGAAAAATTTTGCGATAAAATATTAAGTTTATCATGATATTTTTTTCAGGAAACTTTTCACTATCTCGAAAAAGTTTCCAGGAAACTTTTATTTATCGTGATAGTTTTCTAAAATTATCATGATAGCTATCTCATATCTCGTGGCAGAAATATGCCACCATACAAAAAGCACCGATCAAATTGCACATTACAAATGTTAATCGTAAATAAAAATAGCAACCGGAGGGGAGAACTTTAAGACATGCTTCAGAATCATTACCAAAAAATATGGGGGAACAGTATTTACTTCAACATTCACAGTAACAAATCAGTTAACCCTTTACCGCACAATGACGCCTTTTAACGCCCCTGCGAAAGAAGCCTTTTGAAAACATTGTGGGAAAAGGAGAAAATGCTGGTAACCAGCATTTTCTCCTTTTCCCACAATGTTTTCTATCCCATCAAAGAAAACTTGTACCATTTGAGCCACACTGAAATTGTCGTCTGCAAATGCTTTCAATTTGGACAAGGCTAAAATTTTGTCGTCTGATAAATGGTTAAATAAAGTTTTAGGATGCATTTCAATACCAGAATGAGGGACTGCCAAATATGTGTGTGGATTTTGCCAAAAAGGGTTATGTTATGCGATGTTTGATTGGTTGCCAAAAAGATAAACTTTGCTTGATCTTTGTTCTTCTATGTTGATCTAAAGTGTTCTGGTATAGTCCTTGTAACCATGGATCTAGATTTAACTCTTTACCAGACGCAAAAATTGCAGACGACAAAATAAACATTGCTCAAATGGATGAATTTTATATGTGATAGGATGAAAAACATTTTGTGAAAAGGAGAAAATGCTGGCTACCAGAACTTTCTCCTTTTTCAAAAAAATGTTTTCGAAAGTCAGTTTTCTCCGGGTCATTAAGAGTCAAGATCGTTCTGTGAAGGATTAATTGCTTATTCTAACAGTGTAGATGAAGATCAGACTGCAAAGAATCGTATCCTAAAACTTCATTTAACCTTTTACCAAACGACAAAAATTTAGACCGATCCAAACTGAAAGCTTTTGTAGTTGACAAAATAACTGGGACTCGAAATTCAAAACTCACCTTTGGACGGGTAGAAAACAGTGTGGGAAAAGGAGAAAATGCTGGTTACCAGCATTTTCTCTTTTTCCCACAATGTTTTCAAAAGGCTTTTTTCTCAGGGTCGTTAAAACTCAATCGTGTGCTAAAGAGTTAAACAGAAATGGCAATATCTGCATCTTTTAAGTCTTTACCCTAAAATCCTGAGTTTTAACAATCCTGCAAAAGAAGGCTTTTGAAGACATTGTGAGCAAAGGAGCAAATGCAGATAAACAGCATTTTCTCCTTTTCCTTCATTGTTTTTTATCCTTTCAAAGACAGAAATCATCAGTCATCTGCAAAGTCTTTCAATTTGGTCTAGTCCAAAATTTTGTCATTTGGTAAAGAATTAAACTGACTGTGAATATCCACACCATTTACATAGCACTAAATATTTTAAACACTACTAAAAGGTCCAGAGTTTTAACTAGCTTAAGGAAGGAACCTTTTGAAAAAGGGAAAAGGAGAAAGTGCTGGTTACTAGCATTTTCTCCTTCTCCCAGAATGTTTTCAAAAACTTCCTTTCTAAGGGATGTTAAAACTCGGTATCATATGGTAAAGGGTTAATCCTTGGATTGCCAAATGAAAGAAAAATTAACATTTTCAATCAGGATTCCCCATACTTTAACAAACCAAGAATACCCAGATTACCTTAAAATTGCAGACACTGTAGATCAAGATCAGACTACAAGTTTTGTGCAGTCTGATCTTGATCCATACTGTCAGCACAAGCGTCTAAAATTGTTTACTATAGTCCAAGGGTATACCCAAATTTCAATTATGCTATAACCATAGAAAATGATTTGTGTAGCGTAACAGTAGATGCAATAAAACAGTTTTTTACCATACAACAGTAATCTACATGTAATAAAACAGCTTGTCAGACAAACCTGGCGGTATATTGCATGTCATTCACAACTTGTTTGCCTGTTGAATGGATTAATTCATACACAATATCCCTAATCTCTGCTAAATGCATAAACTACATCAGAATAATCCCACACTTTGAAGAAGAGGTAGGCCTAATATTAAAATAATAATTATAGAAAGCAAGCTTTTTAAACAAAGCATATATAGAGCATGTCAAGGAATCAAATTGGACACGAAAAAGGGTCCCTGGATGTCAAAAAGCAGCCATTCATGAATTCTGAGCACAGGCAACCATCTTAAATTACACTCAAATAAATCTTGAAATGTGAGAGTACATGTATTGTGTTTTCTATTATCCAATTTTCCATTTTAAATATCATCATTCTTCAAATATATGTATTTTTTTAGGCTCTTAAGTGTCTTACAGAATGTTAATTCCATTTCCTTTTCCCCCAATGAAGATTCCCAGCAACAGTCAATGGTTCCTGAAGAAGAGAGCTGTTTTGAGAAGGAGGAAATTTTTCCTCAGGAAAAACTTTCCAAATTTCAAGGGAGGCTACTACCATTATTAATTACAATAACTATGTCCCTTTGTTTATGTTAATGCTTCATTAAATCAGGGAGCTGTTGACACCCAGTTCTGAAAGCTATGTAGTACAACAAGAGGCAAGTAAGGGGGTAGTGTTGGTACAAAGTTACCCATCAAAACTTAGGTACCCAGGATTTTGCCAGGTTTATGCTGTATTGGTAAAAAAAACCAATAATGCAGCTCACTGAAGACTCTACTGGAAAAGGCTTTTGCATGGTGTTTGCATCTGCACCTTTGGGGATGCATTACAAGAGGTTGCAAGACTCACTGTTTCAGAGTCTAAATAATCTTTTTTATAGCTAAGAAAAAATGTTGTAAACTCATTATTTCTTCATAACTCTTCCTGAAATTTGATATAAACTGACAGGCTGAATGACTTTTGGAAAATGTGGTCAACCATATGCAGCTGGGCTCAATTTCAAAGTGAATGCTACAATACCATGGACACAAGTTTGAAATGCTTGCTTCACTGGTTTATTCAATAGTCTGAGAGCTTCAGGTGCATGTTAAATCAGCATGTTTTACATGGATTAATTGGCTTTAATTTGTTTCAAAGGTTCTAAGTTTGACAGACTCCATGCATATGGTCCTGATGCATCCAACACCAAGCCTGATTAGGAAACAGAGAGCAAATGAAATGGTCTCTGAATCACAGAGCAGCTGAGCTACAAAATCCCCTGCATGCTGTATTGATTTTCTTTGTCTTTTTGTTCTTGTTTGCTAGAAAAATATCTGGATTTGCCATATCTCTCAGCAGAAGTTATGAAACCCATGTGCAATGATTGTTGTATGTGACAGCTGAGTGTGGAAGTACAGCCTGTCTGGCAGGGTTTTATTTTGCACCAAACATCATGTGTTGCATGTAAAAAAAATAATCTTGCAAGGTGTGAGTGGATTTGCTTTGTCTTATCCAAGTTTCTTATCAGGGATGGCAGCTGGAGCCATCGAAGGGTCAACCACACCGCTGTAGGGGGCACCCTGGCTTCCTGGCAGCAGTACGGGTTGCTGATATGACGGCTTGTCGTTATTGACGCACCTAATGTGCTCTGACAGAAGTGTGCATTGTTGTAATGCATATCCACAAGTGATTTAAATGATTTAAAGTGGAAAAAACAACATATGGAAGAAAGGCTAATTACCAGTACACATGTGCACCCAGTATGACTAGTATACAGGCCCTTTCTGTCTAAGCACACTCCATTCTATAAACAGAATGTCAGTCTGCACTAGGCTATTTCATTCTGAATGCACCATACATCTGTTTTAGAATATAAGACCACACTGTGCTGCAAATTATGATTGCCATTTCTTTCTTTCTCCTGATTCACAAAGATATGCAACCATGCTGCCTTTCCTCAATTTGTTCTTTTGTTTTTTTAAATAAGTGTTATATCATAGAGGGAAAGCCAAAGGTCAGAATTAACACTGAGAGCAAGGCAGCTCTAAAACAGTTACTTCACCCTTTTCTACAAGTACGGTTCACCAGCCATGTCTTTAATTATAGACAAGTCTTGACATTGTATGAAGTTGAAAAACTGTAACAAATATCCCTCAGGCATAGCTTAAACATTGAAAATGACAAATATGACCAAATGCAGGTATTTAAAGAAAAATCTTTTAAAAAGTACTTGCAGACATGACAAACATGAAAAATGTTTTCTTGAACAATATGGCATCAATTTCATGGACAGATTGCTTAACCAGTCTAATGACTGATTTTGCACTTTTAATGAATAGACCCAAATCTTGTGTGTGGTGTAGTTATGGGGATTTTATTCTATCTGTATCAATCACTGACAGAAAACTTCATATTTCTGACACAAACTTTTAAAATGCACTGCAATTAAAACCATTATGGGAATAACAGTCCAGAAATGCATCTAATTCAATCCATGCACATATGCTATGGTTTAACGCTTTACCAAATAATCCTGAGTTTTAAAGACCATAAAAAAAGGGCTTGGAAAATATTGTGGGAAAAGGAGAAAATGTTGGTTTCTAGCATTTTCTCCTTTTTCCACAATGTCTTCTACCCTGTCTAACACAAAAACTTGATTTAAGCCACATTTGATATGGCGTGTGCGAATGCTTTCAATTTGAACAAGTCTGAAATTTTGTCGCCTGGTAAAGAGTTAACAGTTTCTGCCACTGCCTAGCAGGTTTCCACACAAAATATTGGTTAAAATGTGCCAAAACTTCAATCATTTCCACTGACTTTGGCCACATCATAAAACAACACTGATTCACTTGCACAATTACCTAAAATTCTGTTTTCAAAAGACGCTCATAACATTCTGTCATTTTTGTGGTCGGGGTAATTAAGACAATCAAATTTGGATGGGTGATTTGGCCTAATTTATCAAAGAAGAACTCTAGTGTCACTGACTAACAAATATGACAGAAGACTTCTGAAGAAAGAAAATACATTACGATATTAAGACAATCCATTGTAAACCTTCATTTTTGGCCCCAAGAAAATTAATTGTTTGCATAGAAAATGGGCATATATGCACATTCGAGTATGCCAAACACAGTTTACATTTACTAAGATAAATTAGTTCTAAACATACCAGTTAACAGAGAGAGGTATTCTACCTCTCTCTGATTGTTTACATTGCACAATTTGAATTTGCCAGAAAAAACAACTTTTTCTATCTCTGCACCTTGAAGAGCAGTTTAAAGGCAGACAAGCTGCAAAATTTTCCAATACTTGCTTTACAGTGAGTGCATTAGGGAGCATGTTCAGGTAAATATGGTTTGGAACAGAGAGGGATAGCTTGGCCTTGCCCTTCAACATGTTCATGGTCTTTCATGGTTCTATATTCTTGTCTATAGGTTCAACAAAATTTTTTTTTTTCATTTTTTTTTTTTCTTTCCATTACATTTTCCTTTCAATATTATTTGCTTTTAAATAGGCATGCAAAAAAAAATCTAATAACATAATGAAATGATACTCATTCCATGCACTAACTTTAAACATAGATCGTTCACCAAAACTTTAACCCTTTACCAAACAGTCCTGAGTTTTAACAGCCCTGAGGAAGAGTTCAGAGGTCAAAATAAGAAGGCAAAGACCTTGCATTCTGATCTCGGATCAACACTGTCTCATACTGTAATTAATAGCATTTTCTACTTTTCCCACTATGTTTTTCAAAAGCCTTCTTCTTGAGGGTCGTTAAAAATCAGGATTGTTTGGGAAAGGGTTAAGGGAACAATCACTTTGCAAGTGCATGATCTATTCATTGCATTTAGCATGTACAATGTAGCTCATATTTCAGTGTATGTTTTTTTCTTTATCATGAAACTGTGCTGACATTGAAATATGAATGTACACATACATATTCACTGTTCTTTATGACATTCTATTTCTGAATTTCTAAACAAGCCTTTCCACTGGCAGAGAAAAAACTGTCATGGCCAATCAAAAGTTGTGTTACTTTCAAAACTTGGAAAATCTTGAAGAATAAGTCTAAGAATATTCTTAAGATTGGTTGGTGAACACAGACCCTGAAATAGATGACATGCGTGTTTTATACAAACATTAGCTAGATCTGTTCACTCTTTATCCTACAGATTCATATCAGACAATATTAATTTCCGCCTGTGTAATTCAAATATACCTGAGACATGCTCTGTAAAAAGAGGGCTCAATGCATCTGCAAAAAGTATTGACTCATGTCAGCCTGTGCAGGCTGAGATGGGTTGATACTTTTTGCTATTTGTAAATTTTCTGCATGGCAAAGAGCCATCCTACCTCCAAATCCAGTTGATTATTAACTCTTTACCACACAACAAAAATGTATACTAGTCCAAATTGAAAGTATTTGCAGACGATAAATTAAATGTGACTCAAAAATTGAAATTTTTTATGGGACAAGTAGAAAACACTGTGGGAAAAGGAGAAAATGCTGGTTACCAGCATTTTCTCCTTTTCCCACAAGGTTTTCAAAAGGCTTCCTTTTCAGGGTCGTTAAAAGTAAAGGGTTAAACAACATGGATTTTATAGATCTATAATTATGTGTTAGCTAGCTTGGTATAATGCACGGCAAAAATACATTGAAAAACCCTTATGCCAGAACATGACTCCCCTGTATTCACATTTATCTGTATAAAGCTTTTATATGTACTCATTTGAATTTAACTCTTTACCAAACGACAAAATTTTAGACCAGTCCAAATTGAAAGCATTTGCAGACGACCAACTAAACATGACCCAAAAATTGACATTTGTTTTGGGTAGAATAGAAAACATCGTGGGAAAAGGAGAAAATGCTGGTAACCAGCATTTTCTCCTTTTCTCACAATGAATTCAAAAGGTTTCTTCCTCAGGGTCGTTAAAAGTCGGGATTGTGTGGTAAAGGGTTAACAAAATGCACAGTTAGACCTCTATGTTCTGAATTTTGAAAATGGATTAGACATTCCCAGACCAATACTTTGATCCTGAGATGGAGTCAGCAGCAGATTGCTTTATCTTCAGAATCAGATATAAAGGACGAAAGATTACACAGATATTGCATGTCAAAGCTGCATTTTTCTACTTTTCACACAATGATTTCTACCCTTTCTGGTGCAAGTTTCCCAAGACATATTTAGACTAGGAATTAGAACCAATTTATTGCAATTTGAGGTTGCTTTTGTCTATAGTGTTTAAGTTAAGCGGACAGTCTAGATCAGATCAGGCTGAACGTTTTGTGCAGCCTGATCTTGATCTGTACTGGCAACAAAGGCAATTATAGTTGTGAAAGGTGCTTTATGATTTAACAGAAGAGAGAATTTTGGACTTGATCTTATTTAAGGCATTCCGATATGGCTCAAATGATGGGAGTTGTCTTTAACCCTTTACCAGACGACAAAATTTTAGCCTTGTCCAAATTGAAAGCATTTGCAGACGACAATTTCAGTGTGGCTCAAATGGTGCAATTTTCATTTGATAGGATAGAAAACATTGTGGGAAAAGGAGAAAATGCTGGTTACCAGCATTTTCTCCTTTTCCTACAATATTTTCAAAAGGCCTCTTTCCCAGGGGCGTTAAAAGGCGTCATTGTGTGGTAAAGGGTTAAAGGAGTATAAAACATTGTGGAAAAAGGAGAAAATGTTGGAGGCTTATCAGGTAGCACGATTGACAGCTCACAAGGCTTGTAACCCAGGTGTCATAAGCTCAAACCCAGCTCAGCCAAGCTCTTTCACAGGACAGGATTCATAGATTTTCTCAAAAACTTACAAAACAAAATCTGGTTGTTTCCTAATTGAACCCTTTACCAAACAAACCCATCAGAAGGAGGCATTTCCAACCTTGTGCTCTACTCTTTCATGAACCATATTCAATTGTCATATGAGAAAATGAATGCTTTAAAATTGTAGAAATTCAAAATTTTGACCACCATTAAAGAGCCAAAGCGATAAAAAAGATCTTTTCTGTATATCAAAAACATTCTGGGTCTGTATTCACCAACCAGAATGTTCTTAGTCTTATTCTCCAGAATTTTCAACATATGAAAGTAACACAACTTCTGATTGGCTAAACCGTTGGTTCAGCCAATCAGAAACTGTGTTACTTTCAAATTTAGAAAACCTTGGGGCGCACGACTTAAAAAGTTCTTAAGAATGATTAGTGAATATGGACCCTGATATTGCAAATTCTCTTGCAAAGGCTCGTTATGTCCAAGTGACTCAAACAGAGACAAACTAGAGTTCACAGATCAAACTTTATACTCTGTGCAGTTTGATCTTGATCTGTACTATTCGCAAAAGCAACTGACCTTGTCCTTGGCATCAGAAAGGGTAAGATGAGTATTGGGAAGATGAGCTGAAGAATATCTGTCATAAACTCTTCTGTAACTCTTTGCCTATTGACAAAATTTTGGGCTAGTCCAAACTCAAAGCAGATAAGTTTGAATATGGTTCAAATAATGAATTTGTTTTTGATAGGGTAGAAAACATGGTGGGAAATAGGAGAAAATGCTGGTTACCAGCATTTTCTCCTTTTCCCACAATTTTTTCAAAAGCCTCCTTTCTGAGGGCCGTTGTTTACAAAAGCCTTCTTTGTTAAAGTCGTTTAAACTCGATATTGTGTGGTAAAGAGTTAAGATGATCTAAAGACAGTCTGCCATAAAATCTTCTGTAAGGAATCCCAGAGAAACCTAAATGGGTTACCATAAGGCATATTGTTTGAAAATCTTTGATATTAAAGTCTCACTAAATTGCATTTATCCATAATTGCAAGCATCGGGTCAACAAATTTCACCTAGGACAATAACGCATAGCCTGTGGCAATCATGAAAACGTAGCGTGTGTCCCAGCTTATTTCACAAATAATAGACCTCTTTTAATTAGGTTGAAAAAAATACAAAAGTGTTGGATACCAATTTTCAATATCAATCTGTATTGAACGCTTTGAGATTTTAAAAAAAAAAAAACATTTTGCAGTGAAAATGAGTTTGTGAGAGCAAAAGAAAACAAAAAAGCGTGCCAACGATCATGATCTATTATAGGAACTTCCTTTACCACACAGTCCTGAGTTTTCAACAACTTTGAGGTAGACGGTTTTGAAAACATTGTGGGAAAAGGAGAAAATGCTGGTAGCCAGCATTTTCTCCTTTTCCCACCATGTTTCTACCCAGATCCAACATTTTAAACCACATTTAACTTATCATCTGCAAATATTTTGGATATGAACAAGTCCAAAATTTTGTCATTTGGTACAGAGTTAACCCTTTCAGAGCAACATACAACTGCTAAATGATGTAGCAAACAGTTTAGATCAAGATTAGGCCACACAAAATTAACAGTCTGATTGTGAATCTTCACTGTCCCTTTGTGCCACATTTTGGCAAAAGTTGCCAAGATAATGCAATATTTGAATTTTTTTTTTTCCTGATTGAATATCATGAATTTCCTTAACTCTTTACCACACGACAAAATTGCAGACTGGTCCAAATTGAAAGCATTTGCAGACAACAAAATAAAAGTGACTAAAAAATTGAAGTTTGTTTTGGGATGGGTAGAAAACATATTGTGGGAAAAGGAGAAAATGCTGGTTACCAGCATTTTCTCCTTTTCCCACAATGTTTTCAAAAGGCTTCTTTCACAAGGTCGTTAAAAGTCGGGATTGTGTGGTAAAGGGTTAATATAGCTCTTAAAGGGTTAAAAGTGCTCTAGGGTGGGGGTGTGTCACTCTTCACCAGTTGAATACACAATCAGTGAAAGGAAGAATTGAAGAAAAATCTGTCTAGAAAATTGCTCTCTTTTAACCCTTTACCAATCAAACCAATCCTGGAGAAAAAAAGGGCATTAAATACATTGCAGGAAAAGGAGAAAAATGCTACTTACAAGCACTGTCTCCTTTTCACACAATGTTTTTTACCATTCAAAGATAAACCTCCTCATATATCTGCTTGACCCATAGAATGCTGAAGTAACGAACGGATAAATCAGGACTCTGAAAGCTGAAATATTGCTGTTTCAAGCTTCTTCTGGTTAGAACATTGGACACAATAGCAGAGAGTGTAGATCTAAGATTAGACTGCAGATTCTCTGCAGTCTTGATCTTGATCTACAGTGTTCGGAAAAGGCATCATAATAATAATTATGTTGTGCTCAGCGCTTTAAATCTTTACCAAACAACAAAAATGCAAACTTGTCCAAACTGAAAGCTCTTGCAGACGACAATTTATCTGTGGCTCAAATGATGAAATTTGTCTTTGATAGGGTAGAAAACATTGTGGGAAAAAGAAGAAAATGCTGGTTACCACCATTTTCTCCTTTCCCACAATGTTTTCTAAAGGCTTCTTTCTCAGGGTCATTAAAACTCAGGATCATGTGATAAAAGGTTAAGGCTTTTGACTTCTTGTTTCCATTGAAGAGTTTTAAGATCATATATGAAACAGTAAAAATAAGTCCTCACAGGAAGGATAAAAACTTTTGCCACTTTTTCTTGTCACATAAATTTCCGATTTATCCCTTCATTTCTACAACATCAACATAATAATAATGCTTTGTAGTTTTTTTCTGTAATTGTTGCTTTGGTTCCCATATTCTAAAGTGTTTGTTTATTTACTGTGAATAATCACATGGCATCTTGAAATTATCGCCTCCCTCCTATAAATCTGCAGCATTCTTTGAAAATGCCCCTGTGATACAGAGTTAACCCTTTACCAAACAATCCAGAGTGTTAATGATCCTGAAGAGAAAAAATATTGTGGAAAAAGGAGAAAATGCTGGTTAGCAGATTTTTCTGTTTCCCTGCAATGTTTTCTATGATTTTAAAGACAAAGTCCATTATTTCAGCTCTATTTACCTTGTCATCAGCAAAATTAATGTTTTCAATTCCAGCAAATCTAAAATTTTGTCATTTTGCAGTGGGTCAATAAATATTATTATTACTAGCATAATTACCTCCCTTTTATAAATGCAAATAAGTTAGGCCTGGCAAAGTTTTTGGATGCCTTGTGTATGTATATCAGCTGACGCTCCTTTACCAATAACAATCCTGAGTTTTAACAACCCTGAGGGAAAAGGCCTTTTGAGAACATTGTGGGAAAAGAAGAAAATGCTGGTTACTAGCACTTTCTTCTTTTCCCACAACGTTTTCTGTCCTATGAAAGAAAAATTTCAAGTTTTTCGTTACGACAAATTTGTTTCCCGTAAATGCTCTCAATTTAGACAAGGGCAAAATTTTGTATTCCTGTAATGAGTAAAACTGTACACTAGAAGACAAAATTTACATACATGTATTGAAACATTTTGCTGGTGACTGACTCAGTGTAGCTCAAATCATGGGTACAAGAGGAAAATATTCCAAAGTTAAAGCTTTTTTTTTATTTTTATGGGGGTGGGTGTCACAAATTACCAGACAGTAGAGATTCCAGATAAGATGAATGCTGACACTTTATGTGTAGTCTGATCTTGATCTTCAAGTTTCATAAAAATCAGCAGACATAAACTAAACTATACATCTGTGTGAGATATACAGTCAACAAAACTTCCAAACTGCCACTTTTAAGCTATAATTCCACATAGAACTTTTTTTTTTTTGCATCACTGTCCAGAAATGAGACATTTCATTTGATTTTTTGCAGAACAATTGATCAGTGTCAAAAAAATTGACTTGTTCTTCTTAAAGGAGCTTGTTTAACCTCCATTCACTCAACATTGAAAAATCAAATTCTTCAAAACTTCATGCTTGTTTCCTCAGATTATATTTTGGGCAGAAAAATATTTTCATGTTTTTTCTTATTGCTGACAAAATTTCAGTAATTTAAGCTTCTCTTTTTAACCTGTTCTGGCTGATAGACACCATGCATGTGCAACCGATGTGCTTTCCATCTTTTTAAAAAGACATGCCTTCTTTTGGCAGAATCGAGAATCTTTTCACTACAGTACCATAGCTAACAGTCAAGATATATATTACAATTTGTTTCCATTAAACAGTCTACCTAAGTCAAATTTCTTGTAGAAACAAAAGTGGCGATTTAGAAATTTTTTCGAGTGTAGAATCATAAAAAAGGAATAGAAATATACTTACATTTGCTCTTTCTTCATCATATTCAATAGAACCTACACCATCTAATCTATGTAAGTCTATCCAGCCTTTCCACACAACGCAAACACCATTTAATATAAACTGTGATTTTAAATACACCTGAAATTAGACAAAAGGAAAAAAATGAAATTAAATCTCATCATCTTTTTACCCTTTACCAAACAATCCCAGTTCTAAAGAGGCTGAAGAACAAGGCTTTTGAAAACATTATGGAAAAAAAGGAGAAAATGCTGGTGACCAGCATTGTCTCCTTTTCCCACACTGTTTTCTCCCCTTCTAAAGACAACTCCTACTATTTGAGGCACAATCCAATTTGTTGTCTGCAAGTGCTTTCAATTTAGACAAGTCTAAAATTTTGTCATTTTGTAATGGGTTTAAATACAGGAATAACCTATTTCTTATTTATAATCAAGTGCATACAGAGCTATTCGTTTCATAATGCAATCAGCTATCAAAGTTGACTAGAAATAAATGCCTGTGATACGTTGCTATGTAACGCAGGCTTTATGCTGAACATAAGTTAAAATGCCAATAAGGACCCTGTTAGAAGTCGTCTCTCTGTTATCTGATAAATTTCAATCACTCAGTCATGTTCTCAGCTATATGACTGATAAATACAGAACAAATACCGTGTAACACATGGACCATGGCATGGATAAGTTTATATTTAACTTGTATAATAATGATAATTAATGAGGTTGGTAACCAGCATTTTCTCCCATTCATATGATACTTTTACTTTCCTTTCAAAGACAAATATAATTATTTGAGCAAGATTTATTCCTTGTTGGCAAATGATTCCAATTTGGGACAGACTAAAATTGTAGGTGTCTGTTAAATGTAGCAGGTCAGCTGGAATCTCTGTTTCGACCTATGCTTCTTGCTATATCTTGATGTATTTGGCCAGGTATAAAAACAAAGATCTTTGCAAAATTGAATCAAACACTCTGCTTGAAGTGGTCATCTTCGATTACGCAAAGCAGTAAACTGAATGTCATTTTTCTAACTACCCGAGTGCTTGCAGCACTTTGATTATTAGGTGCGTGAGATTGTTACTATTTTTAGCATGCTGCCACTTTCGTTCCGATTTCGCCCTGTTGTTTTTAACGAGAGACCATTTCGAACTTGGACTTATTTGGACAATAAATCATGTTTACAAATCATTCCTTTTTTATCCTTAGGTAGGGCGAATACAACTTTTCTATAGTTTTGTAAATTTATGTAGAATGGTTAAAACATAAACGAAAAACCGTTCAAAAGTTCAGTAAAAGCCACTTTCGTATTTTCACGGCATTCTCCTTTGTAGAGAGTATCATAGTTTTCCGGCTTGGATTTGGGCGAGTCTGAAAACTGGGTCCAGAGAAGTTTATTCTGCGGACACGTAAGAAAATTATGCCGCATGTTTTATTCTGCAGCCCTGTAAGGCCATGTGCGATGGGGCTTCTCTTTACTTTGCTTCTACTCAATGGATAAGAAAGAGTATGAATATCAGATACGTGAAATGACCAAGACTATCTCTTTGAATCAAATCACAGGCCTTTGAAGCTCCATTGGTCTGTTACGGAACACCAACATTTTTCTTGGTTGATCATCGAATACTTGCGAATTGGTGCATCGCCTGTATATCAAATTGACTCAAATTTGCGACTGCCTCTATGTTGTATTTAATGAGACTTATTATATACAACATAGAGGCAATTACCAACGTGCTATTTATAGTAACGGTGTCCGATAAGGAAAATTTCGTTGTCCGGTAATAGACCAATGGAGTTTCAGTGGCCCATGATCAAATAAATGAGCCATGCTCAGGCAAAATGGAGCATAATGCATCTCCGTGGTGCATTATACCAAGCGATCGTTTTGATCGAGCCCAAAATTTGTCGTCAGTTGAAAACTCAAATATACGTGTTTAACGTTCTTTTTTTACAGTGCACAGAAATTTAAAAGATATCTAATAAAATTATAAATGACGTGCATTGTTCCATTTTTTTCCCCAAATAAACGGATAGGCCTAAAACTTGCAAAAAAAAAAACCATCTGCTGCCGATACATTTCAGACCGATGATACTCAATCCATAAAATGTTCCCCTGACCAGAGACACGTTTCACTCGTTTTGTGGAGCTGCAGAACACCATTTTTTATGGTTTTACCCATATCCCAAAGTTTTTCCTCGTGACTTCATAATTAACATAATAAAAGCACCAATCCCTTACAATCTGACCCCGATTGCTAACTTTCAGGGTGAGTTGAACTGAGTCAGTTTGTACGCCACTCCTTGGCTCCCTAAATGGCCCCACGTGGAACAGTTCTGTTACAGTTGTACTTTTCAGTGTTCCAGAAACCTGCCGAAATCTTCGCACTGTGACTTTTCTGAATGCTGAATGCCACTGCTGTCAGCTCAATCGCTTATTTATGGACTCATCGACATGAAAACCTTTTTTTACTTTTGTTAATCGATTAGCAAGTCAGTACTACATTTCGCCGTCTTTTCGCTGTGAGAAAGCTTTTGAAAATAGGAGGGGTCCTGTTTTTGTCGTTGCTAGCAATTGCTCCTTTTCCCACAACGTTTAAGTCCCATTTAAAATGTTGTTTTACTGATACTTTTGTCTTACCGGCCCCAGTTAAGTGCCCGAAGACAATCGAAAAGAAAAGGTGCAAATCTTTTACCCTTTTTTTCTTCAGATTCGCAGATGAAAGTTTAAACTTTTAACCTGTCAGTGGTTTTACTAGATCTACCTGAAGCAGCCATTATTTAATCCAATTCCAAATACCCACTGACTTACATGCATTTTTCACTGCGCGAGAAAACAATAAAATCTACTGTATCAACTCTAAAGATGTATATTAAATGTCAGATTCATTTTGCTTCATTTTCATAATAAGTTTCACATTGATAGCTTTATCATTTAATCCATGATGAATGAACGAACGAATGAACGCAGAAAACACGTAAATCAAAAAGGATTCGGGATTTGATGAAATATTTATGGCCACTGTGATACCTCGTATTAATGTGGACTTTTTTAAATTAATTTGTGATATATATACTAAGTTAGACCTATCATACAGATCCAAAGAATAATTTTGTGGAATCAATAAATGTAAATGCACGAGAACGCAAGATCATAGCGGAGCAAAAATCTTGTGAAACATTAGATATCCTTTGTAAAGAAGATGAAAAAAAATAATGGGTAGGGAGAAAAATGCCAAAGTTTCATCAGCTGTTTGCACTAAATATTATTTTTTCGCATAGTCATAGCTGTTAACCCTTTACCACACAATCCAAAGACCTTTATGAAGATGGCTCAAGTAAACAGTGTGGGAAAAGGAGAACATGCTGGTGACCAGCATTTTCTCCTTTTTCCACAATGTTATCAGTCCTTTCAATGACAAATTTCAGTTTTTGACTCATGTTTAATTTGTCGTTAACAAATGCTTTCGATCTGGACCGGTATAAGATTTTGTCGTTTGGTAAAGTGTTCAAGGTGTGGGAGGGCAGAGAGTGTGAAATAGAAGGGAAAAAAAATCAACATGGCGTGCCGTGCGTTTGGAGGTGGGACCTGTCACAAGAACGGTATTTAACTCTTTCGCAAACGACAAATTTTAGGCTCTTCCAATGTCGAAATATCTGTAGAAGACAAACTCGGAATTGTTACAAATAAGCTTAATTTCTCTGGTAGGGTAGAAAACATTGTGGGAAAAGGAGAAAATGCTGGTAACCAGCATTTTCTCCTTTTCCCACAATGTTTTCAGAAGCTTTCTCCCTTAGGGTAGTTAAAATTTCGGGATTGATTTGGAAAGGGTTACACGAGTTTCTTTAATAATTATTACTATTCAACCATATCGAGATGCACATGAAAATAAATTTACAACAATCTTTTTAGAGGCTGGCAAAGTACTGGTAAAAGAAACTCAAAGGAAAAGCATGTATGGGTGCAGTGACCGCCAACTTATGACTGAAATAACGTCGAAGACAGCGTTAAACACCTTACGTACAAACAAATTCATATTAGAGACTGACCTTGAACCAAGGTCTTCTCGAGCACGTTCACGTTTTACAAGACTACAACACTTAAGACTCTGCTAAATTGAGAGCATTTGCAGACGACAAATTTAGACTCCACCAAACTAAGAGACGACAAGTTCAATTGTGGATAAGGAGAAATTGTGGGTTTCTCGCATTTTCTCCTTTCCCACAATACTTTCAAAAGGCTTCATCCGCAAAGCCTTTAAATCACGGGATTACTAGTATTTGGTAAAGGGTTAATCCAATATTGATAATCCCCTTATTTTACAAGGATTTTTTTTTTAAGTCGTCTGCTGCAAATTTGTTTCAGGCGGCAATGGGTTATTCTTGATGAATAACTGTTTTGAACGAACAATCTGGTACATGTACCTAATGAACTTCTGCGCAGTATACACGATTACGTGTAAATTGCACTTCCGACCTACGTACATACATGTAAAAGTACCTTACCTTTTTAGTCATTTAAATTTCAAGCCAAGTAGGTTAAGAACATACAAAAATTGCGATTTCAAAGTTCTTTCAGTCGGAAAAGTCTCGTCGTATCGGACAGTGTAGATCCAAGATCAGACTGCACGTTCTGTGCAGTCTGATATTGATCTAAGATGTCCGCAAAAATGGCACTAAACAACCTAATGGGTGAACTGGTGCAACACCTTACGTAACAATAATTATCCAAATGTGCATACATTCTTTCTTTACGATAGTATAGTGCAGTCGTAGGTTTGACTACTTATCTGCTCTGTGACTCCAAAGAGTCGGGTGTTGAAGGTATAGGAATCAAAACCCGGAACGCCTGGAAACCCCCCGAGCTCGATCCCCACTGGAGGCGCTCGGCCCCTCGCAAGACACATTAGAGTTCCAGCCTTGCACCGTTGAAACCAGGAACAAATAACTATAAGCAAGCTGTCGCTGTACTATGACTAAAGTTATGTTGAAAGCGGCGTAAAACAGCGTTCAATCGAGCAACTAAATAAGAAGCAAACATAAATATCTATGTGAAAAGAGGAAAACGTTGCGGATTTTGAGGAATGTCTACATTTCCTGAATCTTTTTTTGTCGTTGTTTCAGCAACTACATTACTGTAATCATTCTCCACGTCTATTAGCACTTTGTGAAATTAGTATTTTATTGCTAATTTTCCCAACACATCATCATCGGTGGGATTTTTTTGAAGCAGAGAACTTTTTAAGACATTACGACAAAATGAAAACTAGTACGACTGATTGTTTGGTGCCAAACGCTTTTTCAATATTAATTAAGTCATATCACGGTGGCTAGTATACCAATCCATTCGTGCCATGAGCTTCATTTACCAATACATGTACTTTGCACAACACCCTTTCTAAGCCGCTGGCTGCTCTCTCTTATATATCGTCAAAGTACCTGTAGGGCCTATGTAATTTGATGGCAGACTTCTGTTATCGACTTGACCAAGTCAGATTTTGTTTTTCCGAGGAAAAGATTGCTCAAATGAAAGTGAGCAGGAAATGTTGTTCGATTCATGCATGAGTCAATCGAACGAACGGAACAGAAAAAAACACGTCCGTAATTGATACCACATTGTAACAGTAACTAAGCACTTAACGCTATTTTTTTTTTTAGGCAGACCGACTTCGCAAAAAACTAATTTCGTCTGCTCTCATGCCAGATACGGTGCATGTAACCCGCCCTCAGTCAACCTTAACCTTCCCTTTTCTTGTCCTTGAAGATGTGCATGTAACCGTTAGACTGCATTTCTCATTTTTACCTACAGACGCCTTTATTGTCTTGCAGACGACCAATATAGAAAATATTGTGACGAAACGAGAAATATCTCGTACCGATTTCTGTTGTTGTATATAAAATATTCCTGTAAACATTTTATATGACGATATACTTTGTACAATTCTGATAATAAAAAGTTCTGTCTGTTATTTCGCGGTCATTCGCTAAACATTTTTTTTTTTAAAGACCATCCAAAGCAATTTCCTATCTCAACAAAGCAAAACGTTTAGGCTAGAACCTGTTGCAACAAACACAGATACGTTCCAGACCAAGATAGCCGGCATTTACACTGGTTCAAGCCCGCCGCCCCCACCTTTGTCCTCTCTGCTGTAAAAAGCTGTTTAAATATTATTGAAAAATGGGGAAAAAAGTCCCATATTTGTCATCACGATTTTCAAACGCCTACCAGACAGTGTCTTCCAACGTGAACATGATATGTTGGTAACGCTAATCCTCTCCGACAGGCATGGTATAGGCTATTTCTGTTTTCGGAAAACACTTAAAAATCTATTTTTGTCCATAATGGATAAATTTAGAATTGCCCACGATATCGGATTATATTTCAAATATGCTGTAATAATTTTCCCCCGGTAATACAGTAAGATTAACCCTTTACCAAACTTTCTAGAGCTTTAAGGATCCTTTCTCGAAAACATTTTCCGAGAACATTTTCTACCATTTCAAAGACAAACCCTATCGATTTGGCCAGATCTTATTTGTCGTCTGCAAATACTTTCAACTCAGCACGGTCCAGTCTAAAACTCAATGTCTTATTTATAGTATCTAACTTCGAGCAAAGCTTTGCTTAAGGTAATAAATAATAGCTGCCAAAAGTAAACAAGGCAGGTGTTAAATGCCTTGAATTGTAAATCTTACCATTTAAAAGTATGGAAACTGTTGTGAAGATGACAATCTGTTATTGTACGGTTGGTCCACGTGTTTGTCGCTGGCAGAGAAATTAATTTCAAAACTAGGTTGAATGTTGCCAGGTCATTCTATCTTTTGTTTACTTTTTGCCGGATTTTGAAATTCATTTTTCCGTCAGCGACTTACACTTGGATGGACCACAAAATAACAGATTGCCATCTTCACGATATTTACCATGCTTGTAAATGGTTTGATTAAAATTTAAATGCATTTTAACACCTGCTTTGTTTTTTGGCCGCTATTGGGCCTTTTATACATTAAACCAAATTATAAAGACTTCTTCGATTTTTATCCATTTTACAGTTTTACCATCTTAAGTATGTTTCAAGCGTTTACAAAAAAAATCAAACTTCTCAAAAGGGGAGACTGGGAGGGACAAAAACACGAACCATGGGGAATCATGAGTACGTTAATCAAAGCGATCCGGTCCAATGAAGCACGGCTCTATTTCGTTGAAGAAGATCAAATTAACGCCTTTACCGCCACGTGCCACAAAACCACCTTTTACGAACAATGTAGATCCAAGATCAGACTGCACTAAACGTGCAGTCTGATCTTGGAACTACACTGTTCGTTATTCTATAAGATATTCTAAACACGTCTTGAATTTTGGAGAAAAAAATAACTTTTTTTCTGTATATTCTTTCGTTGACTGAATGCTTTCATGTTGCTCATTTCGTGCTCAAAGGGTTTTGAAAAAATCTGGACCGTAAAATAAATTGACTCCGAAATGAAATATTTTCAAGTGCGCGCACAATCGAGGTTAAAAATGTCATTGTTCGGGACGGCCTCAAGTTGCGTAACCCCTATGACCCTTCACGGTACAAAAGGGGCCATAGAACACGTGCATAATGGCACGACTGTTTTCATCTTGATGGCCCCTACCTCTTTCAAATTGATTAACTTTCTCTCAAGATGGTAATGGGAAATTTGTTCTGTCTTTATTAGTGAAAATTAGTTTGATTAGTTTGTCGTATTTATTATGGCTTTTACATTAGCTTGTGTCTTCCTGACAGATCAGCTCTCTCTCTTTCTCTCTCTCTCTCTCTCTATCAGTCTCTCTCTCTCTCTTTCTTTCTCTCTGTCGCTCTCACTCTCTCTCCTCCACCCCCAGAAACCCACATCTGCGTACACTATAGATACACAATAGAATGAGCCATGCTCTGGCAAAAGGTAGCTTATTACATCTCCGTAATGCATTGTACTAAGCAAGACATCACCTAATTCTGGATGTATAAAACCCATTTTGTCCAACAATGACTGAATCATGAGGTAGACTGTCCTTTGGCATGCAGAAAATTGGCCAGTAGCGAAAAGTTTCGACCCAGGTCAGCCTGCGCGGATTGCGCAGGCTGACCTGGGTCGATACTTTTCGCAGGTGCATTAAGCCTTCTTTTCACACAGCACGGTTCATTTGTATCTCTAATAATTATAAAGTTTAACTCTTTGGGTGCCAAACATATAAACTCAGTCGCTTTCGACGGCTGAGAATATACTTTTGGTTATATCATAGGCTTGACAAAATGCAGCTGAGGGTGATTTTGCTCATGGTTTAGCATAATGTAGCGAAAGGTGTAGATGCAATATCAGACTGCTCATTCTACTATTTTACATCAGACTATTTCATATCAGACTGCTCATTCTACATCGACAGTGAAAGAGCTTATTTCGCGAAGTGCATTAGAGATCTCCTTTTTCATGCGGAAGCGTTACCATATTCACGGTAATGCACCATTCACTTCCGGTTGAATGGCGCACAATTAAAAACAATCGGCAAACCTCGGACGATCCGCTGATCACGTTACGGAATCGGCCGAGTTATGAGGAGCGGCACTAAAACCTGGCTTAAAGTCTTAAACTCACGGACAACAATCGACAACAGCCTTAACAAAAACATAAATTAGTCAACATGTAATTAATTACGGTAGATTTAATCTTTAAGATCAATTAATTTCTTTCATCAAATATTGCTCAATAATTTTTACCCTTGAATTCATAACCCCCTGCAGATGACCTTTTTTGTGTGTGTGTGTTGCAGCACATTATTTCTGGAAACTTTGTCTCAACAGGGGAAAAAAAAAAACCTTACCAAAAGAAATTCTCTTTTTGTCACAAAGTTTTTGCGAGTATTTATAAATAAACAAAATTCATGATGAATATTTATATTTTACAATGATATTTGAAAAGTCGTCTGATGTAAATTTATTTCCGGCGGAAGTAAGTTAACCTACAAGATGTTTCATGACAAACTAGAAACCAGTTTAAGTGAAAGTAAGTAGGAGTATTTTCTCGTAGAAGAAAGAAAAAAAAAGTATTTGTTTCGAATCACACTCAAAGACATGTGAAATTTTGTGGTAAAAGGGGTATTTATTGCTTATAACATTTACTGACTTTTGCCTTAAAACCTCAATGTCTTCAAAACCTCTGTAATACTTAAGTAGTAAAAAAAAACGTATTTTGGCATAAACTCTTTCGCCCCCAAAATTAAATAAACTTTCGAGGTATTTAATTAGATTTATCTACTGCAATTACAGACAGTTTAACCCTTTCCCAAACAAGCCCTGGTTTTCACGTGTCTGCAGAACAAGTCTTTTGAAAACACTGTGGGAAAAGCAGAAATTGCTCGTAACGAGCAATTTCTCCTTTTCCCACAGTGTTTTCTACCCTTTTTGAGACCTTTCTGCCATTTTCATCAAATTTAAAATTGTCTTCTGCAAACTCTTTCAATTTGGACCAGTCCAAAATTTGTCGTTTGGGAAAGGGTTAAGTCGCTGCATAGCATCAGGTAGCGGACGGAGTGGATTCGAGATCAAACTGCATATTCTGTGCAGTCTGATCTTGATCTACGCCGTCAGCAAAAGCCGTCAAAGTCAATATTGACATTAAAAAGTTTAGTAGGTTTTTGAAAGACTACACTCGAGGTTTTCTACAGCAAAGGAAAATTAGGATAAAACGGCAGCTTTTGTTGAATAATACTTCAACTCTTTACCACACGACAAAATTTCAGACCTCTCCAAATTGAAAGCATTTGCAGACGACAAAATAAATGTGGCTCAAATTATGAGATTTATATTTAAAATGATGAAATCTTGTTGAAAAAGGAGAAAAATGCTGCTTACCAGCATTTTCTCCTTTTCCCACAATGTTTTCAAATGCCTTATATCACATTATAAGGCAAGACTGTTTCATACAGGATTGGGTACAATGAACCAAAATGGTTGGGTTGTAATAATGAGGTTGTATTTTGACGATCTAAACTCGGTCTAATGGCCACTTCAAAATGCGATGACCGTTATCCCAAGATGCGCAATAATTTTTCTTTGAAACCTAAAGCACCCGTCCCCAGTTCTTTGGACTTCATACAGTTTCGAGACAATAACAAAAAAAAAATAACCAACGCGTTTTTTTTTCTTCTTTTACTACTGACTTTATTAATCCTTTACCAAACAATCTCGAGTTTTAACTACCTGAGATAGCATGCTTTTGAAAACATTTTGGGAAAAGGAGAAAATACTGAGTACTAAAATTTTCTCTTTTTCTCACATTGTTCCCCACAGTTTCAGAAGCAAACAAGATCAGCTGAGCGAATGTCTGATGTTCCGTCTGCAAATGCTGTCAATTTGGACGACTCTAGAATTTTGTCGTTTTGTGAAATAACTGAAGCTTTTGGATCTACAGTATTTAATATTACCGGTAAATTCTTACGCCTCTTGAACATTTACCAAAAACCCCGTTTTTTTTTCTCCGCCCCTGAGGGAAAAGGCTTTTTAAAAACATTGTGAGAAAAGGACAACCAGCATTGTATCATTTTCTCACAATGTTTTCTACCATCTAAAACACAAATCTCATCATTCGAGCCACACTCAATTTTATTCTCTGTGAGTATCATACTTTCAACTTGGACAAGTCTAAAAATAGTCGCCTAGTAAGTCACTTTCAATTTGTTCGCTGGGAATAGTGGCTCGAATAGTTTCAAATTCGACAGGTCTAAAAATAGTCGCCCAGTAAAGTCTAAGACTCAGAGATAAAATGATTTCTTTCCTTTTTAAAATATCAAGACCATTTTCTTTTTTCAGCCTAATCTTGGTCGACAATGCCAAAAAAGAACCCTACCATATGATGCCATTTTCCTCGCAAAGAATGGAGTACTTCTGGGTCCGTATTCACCAACCATTCTTAAGAATGTTCTTTGTCTTGTTCTCCAGAATTTTCTGTATTTGAAAGTAACACAACTCCTGATTGGCTAAACCATTTGGTTTAGCCAATCAGGAGTTGTGTTACTTTCAAATGTAGAAAATCTTGGAGAATAAGACTAAGAATATTCTTAAGAATGGTTGGTGAATACGGACCCTGGTGCTTCGAAATACATCCTTATGAAGTAATTGGTTATTGAAATCAAATTAATTCTAAACAATGTAAAAAGTATAAATAAGGGTCTTTTATTTTCTGTCACTCTCAAATTCGAGTGATTAACAGTTTTACAATTGTTTCATTTAGTATTGTTCAGTTGAGGGGGTGGGGACACCATTTGCTTGACTTACGGGCATGATTTTTAAAGCATTATAACGGCATTATAACATTCTTATTGAAAGGAGAGAGAAAAAAATACTGTTCACCCCTTGCTCTGTGAATCGTGTGTTCCTATAGTCAGTGTCAAGATAATCATAACTCTATCATTATTTGAAATCTATTGATTAGTGCAAAAAAAAAAATGAGGAATAAAAAAAACAACTGCTTTTGACGTCATCAAATGGCTGACCTTTGACCAGAAAAACTACTCGGTTTAATGAAAAAAGGTGATTTACAGTAATGCGACATCGTAACAAAGTAACGGGGCCCCGTATTCAACAGTCATTCTTAACTCATTCCTTACCGTAGACGACACCACGGTCCGTATTAACCAACCATTCTTAAGAATGTTCTTAGTCTTTTTCTCCAAGGTTTTCTACATTTGAAAGTAATACAACTTCTGATTGGCTAAACCATTTGGTTTAGCCAATCAGAAGTTGTGTTACTTTCAAATTCAGAGAATTTTGGAGAATAAGACAGAGAATATTCTTAGGAATGGTTGGTGAATACAGACCCTGAAGCTTTTGTGGATAGAACAGATCAATATCAGGGTGCACAAAACGTGCAGTCTGATCTCTGATCTACACTGTCCAATTCTTTGTTTTCGATTATGATCAAGCTGTCTCTTTATCTTGCAGTGGAACTATATTTAGAGCCGTCGAAAAATTGTAATCTATATGAGCCATGGTCTGTGAAAAGGGGTCTTAATGCATCTGCGAAAAGTTTCGACCACGGTCAGCCTGCGCGGTCCGCGCAGGCTGACATGGGCCGAAACTTTTCGCTATTGGCCAATTTTCTGCATGTCCAAGGACCAGTCTCTACCTTATGATACAGTCGGCTATTAGACAACATTAAAAAATGGATTTTATGCGTCCCTAATTATGTAATGACTTGCTTGGTATCATGGATCACGGGGATGCATTAAGCACCCTTTTGCCAGGGCATGGCTCGTATGTATTTATTTGATATTCATTTTCAAACAATTTACTTGCAAGCCAAAATGTCATTCCATGTTACAGGTACACGTAAACGTAATTTAACTATATAAAGGTTTATACTTTGGACAAGAGGAAAACTTTAACCCTTTCAGCGCCACAGGCGAAAACAGGGACGTTTGCGGACGGCAAAGATCAAGATCAGACTGCACAGAACGTGCAGTCTGATCTTTGATCTGTACCGTCCGCTTCATTAGTCAAGCCCCTACGATAAAAATCTTTCTGGGTCTCTGTGCATTGCATTTACAACCACCGAAAGAAGTCGAGTTTATTTATTTGGCGCCGAAAGAGTTAAAGTAATTTTTGCTGACAATATAAACCAAGATCAGACTATACAGTCTGATCTTAGATCTGTACCATTGGTCACGTTTTTCTGCAATTCCAAGGACCACTTTACCTCAGGATTCGGTCGGTTGTCGGACAAAATGGACTTTAAGGATTCACGTTAATGTAATGACTTGCTTGTAAGGACTCATGGGGATGCATTAAGCCCCCTTTTACCAGAGCATGGCTCAAATGTCATTCTTACCCTATGTTTCTTGACGTAGAATTTCTTTTTAAACTATAGGCTGACAGTCACTTTAAGTCATAAAATGACACACACAAAAATATGATTTCAACGTTGCTATTGTCTATAGAATGGCTAAGCAAAGAGGACAAGGTAGACCCAAGATCAGACTGGGCACGCTTTGTGCGGTCTGAACTTAATTACACTGGCTGCCAAGGACAACTTAAGTTGTGAACCGTGTTTTTAGGATTATGGGGGAAAAAAAACGAGGCGAGAAAAAAAAAAAAATCCCATAAATCACGGTACAGGGTGAAACAAAAAGGTTTTTTTGTAAGGTATCCAACTGTTTTTCCGAGTCAGGGTTCAAATCAATGTGTGTACATTACGCAAAGGGCCAAATTAAGGGCACAATACCCTCAAATGAAAGTTAAAGACTCGAGCACCCTCGGGAATTTTACAATAGTGCCAGAGCGGAAGAGATTAATTTGTTATATTTCATTATTTTTTATGAGAAAAAAAAACGAGATAAATTTGCACGCACACATTTTCTTTTTTTCATGAAATAGGCTGGCACAATTTTTTGTTTTTGTTATATAAGGTTCTGATCAAATACAATAAAATCTTTTGGTGTGTGTGTGTGTGTGTTTCCTTCTTTTTTATTTATTTATTTATTTATTTATTTATTTATTATCATCATCGTCGTCATCGACGTCGCCATTATTATCGTCGTCGTCGTTTATATTACTATTATTACTAATATTATTATTAGTAGTAGTAGTAGTAGTATTTCAAACCCTTAGGCTACTTTATAAATGAATTTCACTTTTTATCTCAAGGTCTTTAAAAGAAAATTAAAATGAAATGAAAATTAAAGCAGTTTTGAATCATTTAGAAATTATACTCAAATAACCAAGGCCGTAGGTCAAGATCAAGGTCTGTAGTCACCGACCATTCTTAGTTTCAATCTTCGTTTCATGCACGATTTAGAAAGTAACACAACTTCTAATTAGGTAACCCAAATGAGCCGTGCTCTGTGAAAAGGTGGCTTAATGCATCTGCGAAAAGTATCGACCCATGTCAGCCTGCGCGGACTGCGCAGGCTGACCTGGGCCGAAACTTTTCGCTATAGGTCAATTTCTGTATGTCCAAAGACAAGTCTACCTCATGATTAAGTCGGTTGTTTAAAAAAAAAAAGTGGCTATCATAGATCCATAATTATGAGATGGATTGATTGGTATTATGGATCACAGAGATGCATTAAGCCCCCTTCTGTCAGAGTATGGCTCAAATAGTTTAGCCGATCAGAAGATGTGTTTCTTTCAAATTTAGCAAGGAATTAAGACCAACAATGTTTTTAAAGAATGGTTGGTGAATACGAACCCAGGCTGCGTATTCTGTGCAGTTTAATTTTGATCTATGCACGAAAGCTATGCATGTTATCACAGCCCGATCGTACTCTGTTACAGCCCGATCGTACTCCGTTACAGCCCGATCGTATTCTATTCTTTCTGCAAAAAGTATCACCGAATTCTTCGTGGTACGGATAAAATCGTAACTCGTTATTTTTCAGACACAACCATTTATTTATATCATACAGCAAGGGTCCCCTTTGGAACATACATGGTAATTAAACTTAATTGATTTCTATCCTTGGATTTTGGGTACCTTACTAAATGCTCGGGCGTGTTGCCGTGCATCATGCCGGCCTACCACGATAGGACGAAAAGGGCGCGTTTGAGAAGCGGATGTGAGGCTTTCAGAATTTTGACACCATTTTCCTTCACCGAGTTCTACACTGGCGCATCCGCTGAGGAGCTCAGTATCGTGGAAAATGGAGATTGTGTTCTATATGATTAACTTCTCCTTTTGCCGCAATACAGTTATGATCTCCTTGCAATTTATCAATGGTTTTTGTGATTTTTTTTTTTCGGGGGAATCATCCGCTCTCTACAGGTAACCAGTATTTTGTTCTTTTACTACAATGGTCTTTTACACTTTTCAAGCCACATCTCATCATTTGAGCCACATTTAATTTGTCGTCTGCAAATGCTTTCAATTTGGACAAGACTGAATTTTTGTCTTCTGGTAAGGGCTGAAATCGAAAGTATAGCGGCTAGGAAGCAACGGGTAAATAAAACGTGCAGGGCTGTGTGACTATTTAGACTTTCACAAGATGTTTTCTGAAAGCTTGTATCAGCTGCATAACGACATCCACACCCAATATATCAATCATGCCCCCGGGATTTTTAGGGGGAAGGGAATTCGGGGGTTGGCAACGGTGTCCAACAATGGACAATAGCAGAATATTTAGAAACCATTTCTTTCTCTTTTTTTTTAACCGTCATCTTTTCTTGTTGTAATTCTGTTCCTGTATAATTTTGTTTTACCATTTTTTTGACAACCACGAACATCGAAATTTATAATTCTCGCAAAAGGCTTTTGCAGTTCTTGAAAAATGAAGTATTTTGGTGTTCAGAACCGTTCACGTAGTAAAATATCGTCTTGATTTTTAATCAACACAAAATCTAGCCTCTGTTTTATAATCAGTCTAACCAATACATAAGGTTTACAAAATATAAAACAAAAGTAAAAAAAAAATTTTTTATTCTTTTGCTTTTGTTTTACATAGGAATAATTACTACTGGTAAGAGAAAATATTTCATTGACATCTAAGTTAACTCTTTACCAAACAACAAAATTTTAGATTGGTCAAAATTGAAAGCATTTGCAAATGACAAATTGAATGTGATAGAAATGATGGAATTTGTATTACAACATGGTAGAAAACATTGTGGGACAAGGAGAAAACATTGTGGGTCGTTAAAACTCAGGATTGTGTAGTATATAGGGTTTTTTTTTTTTTACGTAATTCATTTCCATTGACATATTATATTTTAAGTTTATTTTATCTATGTAGCGAAATAAATAAACGAATTCACAATATATCAATTACAAACATGACAAAATGGAGAACAAAGCGTGTAAGGTTTGGTCGCTGGTCTTTCAGTTTTCTTTATTTAACCCTTTACCGAACAATGCCGCCTTTTACGACCCTGGGATAGAGGCCTTTTGAAAACATTGCGGGAGAAGGAGAAAATGCTGATAACCAGCATTCTCACCTTTTCCCACAATGTTTACTACTCTATCAAGGAAAAATTCCACCATTTGAGCCACATTAAAATTGTCGTCTGCAAATGCTTTCAATTTGGACAAGGCTAAAATTTTGACGTCTGGTAAAGGGTTAAGTTCTTTAATGAATTTGAAAACCTAACCTTTAACCCGTTGACAAACAGACGGTGTTAAGTAACATATTAGCATGAAAGTTATGAGGGACTCCCGTCGTCGAACCTTTGGCCCTGAGTCACAGTTTTGAAACTTATAACCACGTTTACAGCATACTGTTTCGCGGATGTAATATGAAATTAAATCGTTCTAAGAATAGTTTAAAGATAGTACATTGATGCTCCGGTTTTTTAACATGCGTTACTTTAAGATATCTGATCAGCCCGCTTCTCTAGAAATTGATGGATTACGTTTGAACTTTGGTCCTGGTATATTAACCATGTATGCTAATTTCTTGGTACGAATGTCACGGGTGGTGAATTATAACGAAGATTTTTGTCATTAATGATGTCATTAAACTTTCACTTATACGTTTTGGGTATTTTTTTAAAGAAAAGTTTAACCAATAAATGCCTTTTTGTTCCTAAAATGAGTGTCACGAAATAAAAATCTGTAAATGGATCACCCCAAGAAAAAAATTGTTTAACCATTTACCACACAATCCCGACTTTTAACGACCCTGAGGAAGAAGCCTTTTGAAAATATTGTGGGATAAGGAGAAAATGCTGGTAACCAACATATTCTCCTTTTCCCACAATTTTTTCTAACCTTCCAAATCTAAATTTCAATTTTTGAGTCAGATTTATTTTGTCGTCTGCAAAAGCTTTCAATTTGGACAAGTCTAAAATTTTGTCGTTTGGTAAAGAATTAACTTTGTATTCTACAATTCGTACTTGTGATACTGTCGAAATGGAATAGAATAGAATGTATCTATATTATATTTTAATTTATATACAACCTTTAACGCAAAACATACACAAAAACTATTCAAATGGAAAGTATGATTGTTTACTGACTATCCGACGACAGTTCTAAGCGTATGACAGTTAATATTGAAATCTTACAAATGGACAAGTTGTACTATTTATATATTCAAAAACATTTATGCAAATTAAAAGTCCGTCGTATAAATAGATTTATCACATAATATCCCATGTTTTCTATGTAGATTGATATAGCTATTACGAATTTTCTTATCTTACACACGTTTGAGATAATGTTTGTGACGTCATATAAGCACTGTGACGTCATGTGTTAAAGCACTGTATTCTTGCCCGTTATTTCCAAAAACAACGCCCGTCACATTCTGTCGTTCAATTCAATTGTGAAATTAACTATTGCGGTAAAGCTAAGGATTATGTCGTTCTCAGATTGAAGAAGAAATAATCATATCTCGGCTTCTCTGGAACTATTTTACTTCCAAACGTTCACTTCGCCAAAGCAGTGAGTCGGTCTAAGTGATGGATGTATACCTATAGGCATTTAATAGAGATGAGCCATGCTCTGGCAAAAGTGGGCTTAATGCATCTCCGTGATATTTCATACCAAGCAAGTCATCACATGATCATGGATCCACAAAAGTCCATTTTGTCTAACATCCGACTGAATTATGAGGTAGACTGGTCCTTTGACATACAGAAAATTGACCAATAGCGAAAAGTTTCGGCCCAGGCCAGCCTGCGCGGACTGCGCAGGCTGACCTGGATCGATACTTTTCGCAGATGCATAAAGCCCCCTTTTCACACAGCATGGCTCAGATCTAATGATTTTCAAACAATTCTTGAGATGCATTTATGCGATAAAATTAATCTGACATTCATTAGCATTTGAGAAGAAATTTTATCAAACATTTCAAGAAAACATGCCAAGTCATTAAGTTCGCCAGAGACTTTTTTTTCTAGACTCGTTTCATTAAATTCTATCTCAAACGCCAACTTATATCAGTGCCCGTGCTTATAAAACTTGAATCCATGCTCAACTGAGTCCATGCTTAAATTTTAAGTCCCATTTGTGCTTATAGGCAGTATGAAAATCTGTAAATTTAATAAAGACTTTGACTCAATTGACAGAGACAAAGAAAATCTGTAAAGTTTAGAAGTTACTCCGTGAGTTTTATCAAATTATATATGTTCATGCTCAGGTGAGTTGTGTACGAAAAATATTTTATAAGCATTGACCAAGGGTCTGATAACAGACTTTTATTAGATTTGTTCAAGGTCACCTGCTCTAATTTTTTGGTTCAGGTGATATTGACTGAGCTAACAAGCAGAGAGGGATAGATTGACAGATACGGTTTGAAGATCTTTGTTAGTTCAAGGAAAACGTGCCCACTGTTTAACCCTAATTCTGCTAAATAATTTAAATGAAACCTTCCAGCCAAAAGTAAAAACCCAAATATTTTTAATTTCAAAGTTTTTTTTTGGGGGGGGGGGGGATCTCCTTATCTGACAGTGTAGATTCAAGATCAGACTGCACGTTCTGTGCAGTCTGATCTTGTCTACACTGTCCGCAAAAGCGCATTGTGTCGCTTTAAGCAGGCTAAGGGTTAATAACGGAGTCATCGTTTTCATCTTTATGAAAGGGACAGTGTCCGAAGAGGAGAAGCCCTCAAGGGGGTGGGAGGGCAAACAATTATTAATAACACATCACTTTGTCTACCACTGTAAAGGGGAAAAAAGTCTCTACTTGAAACAGAACTTGCAAAAGGAACACAAATACAAGTAGATGATATTTTACGTATAACAAATAAATTAAAATATTGTAGCGAAGAGAGAAATCATAATGAGCAATTTTCCTCTACCACAATATTTTTGGAATTATTCTAACGTTTACTCTTCTATGCGCAAACGGTAAGGATTAATCCTTTACTACACAATCCCGAGTTTTAACGGCCGTGAAGCAGAAGGCATCTGAAAACATTGCGTTAAAAGGAGAAAATGCTGGTAACCAGCATTTTCTCCTTTTTCCACAATGTTTTCTATTCTTTTAAATATAAAGCTTATCAATAGGAGCAAAATTTCATTGTCGACTGCAAATGCTTTCAATTTGGACTGGTCTAAAATGTTGTCCGTCTGGTGAAAGAGTTAAATGAGAAAATGGCGCCATAACATCTTTATTTTAGAATAATAAGCGCGATGGACGCCATGTATCATGTTGTCGACTGTCTTTTAATCATGTTTTTTAATAATTGATGAAATTATAATATCGTCTAATTGTTATACGGTCACCTGTGTTACAGCGGCCACCTGTGTCCGTGATAAAGAGACCAGTGTCCACTCTTCAGCCTTTCCTTCATGGCATTCTATTTATGTTTTCTCAAGTTGACCAATGGTAACTTTAAGTTGCATATTAGGCCGTTGTAGATCTAAGGACAGACTGCAGGTCCATGCATTCTGTCACTAAATCTACTCTGTTACTTTGTGATTTATTCTGGTCCAGATAGCATTAAATTGCAATATATTTGAGTCGTGCGCTGGCAAAACGGGGTTTAATGCATCTCCGTGATGGATTATACCAGTAACTTGCATACATGATAGATCCATTTTACCTAAAAGCCAGCTGAACCACGAGGTAGAATGGGATAGACTATTAACACGCAGATTTGGTTGGTTGTATTGGGGTTTAACGCCACTTTAACAGCTAAGGTCATATCATGGCGGTCGGTGACGCACATGTGTTTCCTGGCTTTCTCACACCAGTACTAACACAACTTTCTTTTCCAAAGCCACCGACTACTTTTCTCACATGCTTCAGCAGAGGTGAGAGGCGAAAATACGCCGGAAAGAAAGTTCGCCTCAACCGGGTATCGAACTCACAACCACCAGGTCATGAGTCCAACACGCTCACCACTGAGCCACCCAGGCGGGCATTAACACGCAGAAAATTTAATGAGAGCAAATTTTCAAGCAGACTGACCTGAGTCGACACTTTCTGCAGATGCAATAAACCCCGTTTTCACAGGACATGGCTCGTATTTGTGATTGAGATAGCATGGAGCGTGGTGATGTTTATTTGGCATTACAAGATTCAGTATACTTGCAGCCTTTCTAACACGTTTCTAAATTCATTTCGAGTTTGCTTTTTTTGTTCAAAAAAAGGTTTACCAAAAGACTCAATTAGCATGCCATTTGTATTCTCGGCGCATCAGGGATGTTTTTTTTTTTAAAGACTTGTAAGTAGAAAAGTTTAGAACTGGCGATGTACTAAGTACACTTCTGAAAACTTCCCGAGAAATATTACATGATGTTTTCAAATGTGACATGCTTAATATCAAATTATCACCTCACTTCCGTTGTTGTCATTGTATTTATAGATCTACCCATTACTAATTTTCTCATCTTACACACGTTTCAGATAGGCATTCTGAGACGTCATGCGTGACGTCATTTTGTACTTTTTTTTAAAGGAAGTGAATCGGCTTTCGTTCATGGAAACTGTGTACAAGGTGTGTATGTGAGGTTTTGCATATTTTGAACCTTAATTTGCGTTAAATTTGTTATGCGATAAAAAGAATCTGACATTCCTTGGCTTTCTAAATGAAATTTAATAAAACTTTATAAAATGTTATTCAAATGCCACCTAGATCTAATGTCAGATCCTATATTTGTCAAACACCCAACCTGCTGGGTCCGTATTCACCAACCATTTTTGATTCCATTCCTAGTCTTATGCTAGATTTAGAAAGTTACGAAACTTATGATTGGTTAATCATTTCCTTCAGCCAATTATACGTTTATAATTTACAAAATTCTTGAAATTAAAACTAAGATTATTCTAAAGAATGGTTCGTGAACACGGGCCCTGAAGAACCATAGGCTAAAACTAGCACGTCGCAACAATGGCTGGCTCTGTATCAAGAAAAAGGGCCTGGCGATTCCAAGGTTATGGAATTGTTCTGCAACAATGATCGTCTACTTTATTTCTTCGTGAGTTTGAAATATGTATTTGATTTCTGAATTGTTTTCAATAAATTATTATATCCCCAAAGGTTCGATTCAAACTAAGGATAATGTGGTTTGTACCGTTCGTTCCTTGGCTTTCTAAATGAAATTTAATAAAACTTTATAAAATTCAAATGCCACCTAGATCTAATGTCAGATCCTATATTTGTCAAACACCCAACCTGCTGGGTCCGTATTCACCAACCATTTTTGATTCCATTCCTAGTCTTATGCTAGATTTAGAAAGTTACGAAACTTATGATTGGTTAATCATTTCCTTCAGCCAATTATACGTTTATAATTTATAAAATTCTTGAAATTAAAACTAAGATTATTCTAAAGAATGGTTCGTGAACACGGGCCCTGAAGAACCATAGGCTAAAACTAGCACGTCGCAACAATGGCTGGCTCTGTATCAAGAAAAAGGGCCTGGCGATTCCAAGGTTATGGAATTGTTCTGCAACAATGATCGTCTACTTTATTTCTTCGTGAGTTTGAAATATGTATTTGATTTCTGAATTGTTTTCAATAAATTATTATATCCCCAAAGGTTCGATTCAAACTAAGGATAATGTGGTTTGTGCCGTTCGTTGAATCTTGAAAGCATCTTAGGAAAAAAATGTTTTCCCTTTTTAATCAGTCTGGGATGTCTGTTTGATGTTTATTTTAGTCAGCATCAAGCCATGGAAATGTAAAGAAGTTTACATAGGTTCAATGAAAACCAAGAATAGTATTGAAAGGTCTGTCAAATCTCAAAACCATTTTAAACAGAGGCAAGGAGAAAAAAAAAAGACAAACTGCAAAAGTAACCACGTTTATGGCATACAAACTAATGATAAATATAGTGTTAACACTTAAAACCATTTAACGGGTGTTGTTTTAAAATTCACTTTGAGTTTGGAATTTGATTATTTTCAAGGAAAAGGAGCCCCCAACCCACCCCAAAAAATTGTATTAGCTAATTACAAGAAAAGGATACTTAAGAAGGTACTTGATAACATTTTCAACAGGGGCTTTAATTTGATTTGAACAGTGTTTCGCACGGATTTCAACTGTAATTCAGTCATATGGCGACAGTTTATTTTTTCAAGTGTTTCCTGCGCTGCACTAGTACTAGTCTTGGACCCTGTGGTGCCTTGCCCAAGGACACTCGAACGCAACTGGGGACCGCTAGTTGAGATCGAACACAAAACCTCCGGACTACAAATACACAGCTTTAAAAACATACTCTGACAGAAGGGGGCTTAATGCATCTCTGTGATCCATAATACCAATCAATCCATCTCATAATTATGGATCTATGATAGCCACTTTTTTTTTAAACAACCGACTTAATCATGAGGTAGACTTGTCTTTGGACATACAGAAATTGACCTATAGCGAAAAGTTTCGGCCCAGGTCAGCCTGCGCGGACTGCGCAGGCTGACATGGGTCGATACTTTTCGCAGATGCATTAAGCCACCTTTTCACAGAGCACGGCTCATTTGGGTTACCTAATTAGAAGTTGTGTTACTTTCTAAATCGTGCATGAAACGAAGATTGAAACTAAGAATGGTCGGTGACTACAGACCTTGATCTTGACCTACGGCCTTGGTTATTTGAGTATAATTTCTACACAGCCGTTGCAACAAAAACTAAAATCGCCAAAGAAGGATGACTTGACACTCTCAGCGCGATAGTCGAAAACAGAAGCTGTTGCGGACAGCATAAAGCAAGATCAGACTGCACAGAACGTGCAGTCTGATCTTGAATATATGTAGTTCGCTTTTTAGTGAAGCCTTTAAGATAAAGCGCCAGAGTCGAAAACACGTTGTATTACGGATTGCAATGATCAAGGTCAGACCGCACAATACGTGCAGCCTGATCTTGGATATATACCGTCCGCTTTTTAATAAAGCTTCTAAAATAAAGCGCCATAGTCGAAAACATGGGCCGATACGGACGGCATAGATCAAGATCAGACTGCATAGAACGTGCGGTCTTATCTTGGATCTATGACATCCAGTTTTCAGTCAAGCCTTGAAGATTTTTTTTTTAGCCTTGGAAAGAGGTGGTAGAGTTTACATATTTGGCTATGAAAGAGTTTTTTTTTTTTCCTGTAGATGAATTTAAAAAAAAATATCCGTTACAATGAGCTTCAAGTATGCTTCAATATGAGTGGATCACATCGGAAAAGGGGGAGGAGTTAGGGATGTGATTTTTCTCATACATTTTTTATGCCCCTTGACACTCTCGGCAAATCACACGGCCACGCTACGCCGACGACGGACTAATTGATTAGTTCAGCTTCCAACTGTACAGAGACAGAGAGGGGAGAGAGAAAATTGCGCCTGGAAACGCTACATTTCGTCTGGGAATAACCTTCTTAACGCGACGCACTGACTACGTACTTACTTACTCTCACTCTTTACCAGAGGACAAAACTTTAGAATTGTCCAAATCGAAAGCATTAGCTGACGACAAATTAAATGTGACTCGAATGATCGGATTTAGCTTTCAAATAGTTTAAAAATATTGTGGGGAAAAGAGAAAATGCTGGTTACCAGAATTTTCCCCCTTTTCCCACAATGTTTTCAAAAGCCTTTTTTTTTCATTAGGATTGTGAATACACGCCGACATTGTTTGGTAAAGGATTAACTATGGCGTCTTGCAAATGTTGTTTTATCATTCGGATCTCACGTATTTCGGTCAGTGGTACAAAATTAAGAGAAAAAATAGTAATGACAGGCTCTGGACGAACCCGTGAAAATATTGTGGTAAATGGAACGAATGCTCTGTAGGGGTAACTCAAGATGGCTTCATGTTCTCATATATAATAATAATAATAATAATAATAATAATAAAAACGGGAAAAATTGTTTTCAGCAGAAGATAATTGGTCAAGTCATCTTTTTTTCCCACAGTTCGAAGAATGTAAAAATAAATGGGGGAGAAGAAGTAGAATGCGAAGCCACTTTGCTGTCACACCTGGGCGCACCGGTATGCCAAAGTTTGTCGGACCTCTGCTTTTCAGCGAAGTGTTCAACATCATAGTACCGTAAAAAAGAAATAAAAAGATCTTAAACCGTCTCAGTCTACACGATTGAGACCGCGGGAATGCATCTTCAATCCACAAAATTTCCTGAAACGCGGCACTCATCAATAATACAAAATGTTTTTTCAACTGGATTCATTATAAACAAGGGAGATAACCGTAACACTAACTTTAAAGGAACAAAACCCTACATCAAGAGTTATCGTTTAACGTAAATAAGAGAGTGTGCAATGCTTTAGTCTTTGGAGCGTTTTTCGCTGCTTTTATTGTCCTTACTGCCAATGTTGATTAAGATCAGACTGAAAAAGGCACGTATTACTGAGACATTCTTGACAAAAACAAGCTTGACACGGCACTCACTCTGGCTTAGATTATTCTGTACTAAAATGTTTTGAGTTTGTTTCGGTGCTTCGAAGTTTAACCCTTTCAGCGCCATAGGCGAAAACAGGGACTTTTGCGGAGGGCATAGATCAAGATCAGACTGCACAGAACGTGCAGTCTGATCTTTGATCTATGCCCTCCGCTTGTTTTGTCAAGCCTATATGATAAAAATCTTCCGGAGACTCAGTGGACTGTATTTACAGCCACCAAAAGAGGCCAAATTAGTTTATTTGGCGCCGAAAGAGTTAAAGAAATAAAAGTAGGTGATAAACATGTGAGCCACACTCTCTGAAAAGGGGGCTACATGCATCTGCAAAAATTATCTATGAGGTTGGCCCGCGCAGTCAGCGCAGGCTATCCTGAGTCGAAACTCCTTGCCGTTGGCCATTTTTCTGCATGTCCGAGGACCATTGTACCTCATGATTCAGTCTCATTCAAAACAGATTCTCTAATTATGTGATGACTTGTTTATCATGCATCATGGAGATTCATAAGGCCCCCTCCTGCCCCCATTTGCCAGAGCATGCCTTATAAACTTTGTGACAGACTGTAGTAGCCTAACAGTAGACGGTTTTCAAGTAAATTAAGATACCTTAACCCTTAGAGTGCTGAATTTATAAAATATATCTTTTCAATGAAGAAAAACATCTGAAACATTGTCATTTCAAGGTTGTTTTAGCCAGAAGGTGTAACGAAGTAGCTGACAGTGTAGATCAAAGATCAGACTGCACGTTCTGTGCAGTCTGATCTTGATCTATGCTGTCAGCAAAAACAACTTAAATTGGTTCCAGTGCTTTAAGGGTTAAGATCCAAGAGCATGCCATAACTACTTAACAGACGATACAACTGTAGACCAGTCCATACTGAAGCCCACAGCAGACGACGATATAAAAAGCGGCCCAAACAATGGGATTTGTCTTTGAAGAGGGCTGAGAGCGTCGTGGAATAAGGAAGAAAATGGTGGTTATCAGCATTTTCCTTCCGTTCCCAAGATATTTTGAAAAGCTTTCTTCCTCGAGACGACAAAACGCGTGATCGAATGCACATAAGGTTATATGCGCAACAATATAAAATAAGCCTTGTATACTTTCGCTCCAGTCCTTTTCACACCGCTTTCTTCTGCTTTATATGATATAGAATACATGTAAATGAACCATGCTCTGGCAGAAGGGGGTTTAATGCATCTTCCTGATGCGTTGTACCAAGCAGGTCATCAGATAATTATGGATTCTTAAAATTTATTTCGTTAAACACTGAATCATGAGGTAAAATAGGCCTTTGACATGCAGAAATTTTATAAATAACAAATAGCGTCGGCCCATGTCAACCTGCGCGGATTGCGCAGACTGACCTGGGTCAATACTTTTTGTTGATGCATTAAATCCTCAAATCACGACCAAACGAAACGACAAACGACACAAGGGAATAAGATTATTCTCGAAAGGAATGAAAAACAATCTAACTAATAGAAGCCGCTGTTTCAGATAAGCAGTGGCCTATTTCACCTCATTGTTTTCAAGGAGCTATTTAACCCTCTACCATACGACAAAATTTTGGACCAGACCAAATTGAAAGTATTTGCAGACGACAAATTAAATGCAACTTAAATGATTATTTCTGTCTTCAGTAGGGTAGAAAACATTGTGGGAAAAGGAGAAAATGCTGCTTACCAGCCTTTCCCCCTTTTCCCACAATGTTTTCAAAAGGCTTCTTTCCCAGGGACGTCAGAAGGTGGCATTGTGTAGTAAAGGGTTAAATAGTCCCGAGACACAAAAAAGACACTTTCTGTGTAATCCACAGTGATGTAATAAGTTACAGTTGAAAAAAGTAATGTATGGTAGGATTTTGAACACTTTTCATGGTTGATGCACACAGGTCAAAAACAGATAGTTTACACCGTTGGATCGTGTAAAATCGAATTAATGATTTCAATTAAGACAAATTGCGTAATTCAATTTTTCGTAAACACCGTGACAGATGAGTCCATGACCCTATTTACGTCAATCGCACTTTTCTGCTCTGAACCAATTTAAAGACACGAGAAAGAAGTAGAATAATAGTTTGTGAAGAGATAGTCGAGGAAACATTGTGGCAATAGGAGCAACCGTCCATTATACCTCAAATAACCCTTTAAACCAGTTGTAATGTTGAATATACTGCAAGAATATGGTGACTCAAAATGGACGAAATTCCTTTTGCAAGTATAATTTTTAACATAAAATTGTTGAAACGAATAAAAAATCGCCAACAATTAACAATACCAGCCAACTATACGTTACGAAGTTTTCTAAAAAGGATTTAAATCCTTGGTCGAAGAGCTTAAACCACAGGCCTTTGAAGCTCCATTGGTCTATCAAGGAACACCGAAATTTTCCTTCGTTGATCATCGAACACTTGCAAATGGTGCATCGCCTGTATATCACGGAATACGCAATTTTTTATTCACACCGTTACTATAAATAGCACATTGGCGACTGCCTCTATGATATGATAAGACTTATTATATACAATATAGAGGAAGTCGCCAACGTGCTATTTATAGTAACGGTGTCCGTTAAGGAAAATTTCGTTATCCCGTAATAGACCATTAGAGTTTCAGAGGCCTATGGTTAAATATTATCTCTGAAAGGGGACAGGGGTAAAAATTTTCTTTGATTTCGTTGCACACCTTGTTCTACAATATAGGATATATAGAGGCAGTCGCCAATGTGCTATTTATAGTAACGGTGTCTGCTAAGGAAAATTTCGTTATACTTAGACCGAACTACAGTCTGATCCTAGATAAAACCGTCTGCGCAAAAGACGTCATAGATCGCGCCATCAGCAAGACATGGGGCACGATTCACCACTCAAGTGATTCCGTAACGGATTACCCGAGTTTTTTTTTCAAATGGATATGGGAGTCAATATAATGTATTATTACTCACTTTTCCTGGTTCCCTGTCGAAATCTACATAGTCTTGCGTTGGCACCCGATCTTCGGGTCGGTCGGACCAGGCATTTGTTGTGAATTCTAAATGTAAGTTTAATCCCGACTGTACAAATACCTGAAACAAGCAATGACAAGGGTCAGAGATAAGCAAAAGTATTAATATTAGCACAGCAAGAAACGAACAGAACACAGTGTTTGGAATAATTAGTAACATACACCCCTTTTAAATTTCCCCACCCTTATTTACCTCTTTAACAAACGACAAAATTCGTCAGTTGCCCAAACTGATGTTTGTAAAAGCCTCTTACATAAGGTCGTCAAGACACATGATTGTTTGGCAAAAGGTTAATGTAACATCCGGCAAGATTTCAAAAGTTTTACACAAAAAAAAAATTAACAAAGACTGGTATTTTTTATTCGCGGGCAAAGACAGCTTTCAAACTAGGCCTAACTACAGACAGAAATACATATAGAAACACGAGGAATCCCTAAGTTTTTGGATTTTTTTTTTTTGTAAATTTCCTATTCCGTTTGATATGGGGTAGCTGTTATTGCATAACAAGAGAAAATACATGTCAACAAAGAATTGGGATAGTCGCCCTGGTAGCTCAGTTGATAATGTCGCCGAATCATGGTTTTCTAAGTCGTAGACTCGAATCCTAGCGAAGGAAAATTATTTTGCAGTATTTCTATATTATTTCCCAACTAAGAGTAAAAATAAAATTCGTGAATTATATTTTTTTTTCCTTACAAAATAATCAACTGTACCATCCCTCTATCCAAAAAAAAAGGTCAAAATACAGGTCTATGCTGCTTCAAAAGGACCAAAACTGCACGCACGTGCACGTGCCAATAATAATTTTACAATAAAATTTAGCGAACACAGTTCTTGTACATTTCAACGTTTCCTGTATACACTGTATACATTTTGTGTAGGGTCAGACGATATTGCGATTTTGTCGAAAAGCAATTTATGTGCGGAAGTGATTATTTTTCTAAAGGAAAAACGATAAATAATCTAATGGTTTAAGTAACTAGCTCCTTACCAAAACGACAAAATTTAGACTCGACCAAATTGAAAGCAACAGCAGACGACAGATTCAATCTATGCAATGATAGAAAACATCGTGGGAAAAGGAGAAAATGCTGGTCACCAGCATTTTCTCATTTTCCCACGATGTTTTCAAAAGCCTCTTTTCTCGGGGTCGTTAAAACTCGGGATTATTTTGTGAGGCATTAAACAAAGACAGTTTCTTCGTCACTTCGTCATGGAAGTTTTGAAACTGATCTGCAAATGATCACGTGACCGACAGCGGGCGACATTTTCGACCATGATTGACAAGATTGTGGCATCGAGCTATTTCTCCTTTTGCCTCAATGTTTCCACATGAAAGAAATTAGCGGTCCTGCGTTTAATTACTCAGTGGTGCAGTAGTTTGTAATCAGGTGATCCCCGGTTCTATCTTTCTCCTCAAAGCTCAGCATTTTTTCATGCGAGTGTCCTTAAGCAAGACAGTTCAGAACGCTGGCTTAGTACTGAAAACGCCCAGGACTCACAAGTAAATAAGTGAGCTGACGCCCTAATTTGGCTGAAATAATGTTGAAAGCGACGTAAAACATTATTCGATTACCAAGTTAAGTGTTAACTTATTGAAGCACGTGCTGATGACCGCAGAAAAGAACCACTTAACCCCTTAACAATCAGTCCCTTGTTGTAACGATCCCTGGGAAAGAAAGCCTTTGAAAACATTGTGGCAAAAAGGAGAAAATGCTGGTAACCAGCATTTCCTCCTTTTCCTACATTGTTTTCCACACTTTCCAAGGCAAAATTTATCATTTGCGGCACAATTGAGTTATCGTCTGCAAATCCTTTGAATTTGGACAAGTCTAAAATTATGTCGTCAGGTATAAGAGTTAAAGTAATGGCTTTGTCATCAGATCATAGTCACAGAACTTGATACATGGCGATATACCGGAAGCTGTAAGACATACATTCGTTCCAATAAAACACGTCCACATGACACGGAAGAGAACCATCAAAGAGAATATCATTTGACGTATTAATGCCCCATATTTTGAAAAGAAAATGTCTCTGTATAATGTTCTACAAAACACTTAGGGGACTGGGCATCATTTTTAATCCTGAGAAAAGGAAATTGAGATTCTCGTGTAATGGACAGCATTCTCTCTCTCTCTCTCTCTCTCTCTCTCTCTTATGCTGTCTCGTTCTCTCTCTCCTTGTATCTTTCTCCCCTCTTTATTTCCATTACTGACTGATTAACGATTAGACGAACGGACGATCAGACAGACGGGCTGACGAACTAAATAACCCTTTCCCAAACGATGAATTTTAGACTGGTCCAAATTGAAAGAGTTTGCAGACGACAATTTTAAATTTGATGAAAATGACAGAAAGTTCTCCAAAAGGGTAGAAAACACTGTGGGGCAAGGAGAAATTGCTCGTTACGAGCAATTTCTCCTTTTCCCACAGTGTTTTCAAAAGACTTGTACTGCAGACACGTGAAAACCAGGGCTTGTTTGGGAAAGGCTTAATTGATTGATTTATTGTTTGTTGATTAAAGCCACTTTCAAAGCTATTTTAACAGCATTATCAGTTTTGTACAGGGTTGTGAAAAAAACACGGAGTTTTTTCATTCCATACGGAAGTATTCAAATTTAACTCTTTACCAGATGACAATTTTTTTTAACTTGTCCAGATTAAAAGCATTTAGCAGACAAAATCAGATGAGGCGTAAAACATGGGATTTGTCTCTGACAGAGAGAAAACATTGTGGGAAAAGTAGAAAATGCTGGTTACCAGCATTTTCTCCCGTTCCCACAATGTTTTTAAAAGGTTCTTTTTTCCAAAAGTTGTTTAAAACACGAGATTGTGTGGTAAACGATTACACGGCATATACACAAGGAAATTTACAACATATTATGTTCTTTATCGTAACATCTTGGTTTTTTCTGAGAATTTTGTGAAATGAACAAGCTTTTACTGAGAACACGTGTTGAAAACATTGTCAATTTTTGTGATTTTAGAAAGAAAAAAGAAAACCCTAACACAACACGGATCGAACAGTCTGATCTTGGATCCACGTTGTCAAGTTGGTTGGTGGGGGAGGAAAGGGGGTGGGGTAAAATGGCCGATTGGGCTTTGAAATCACGGTACATAATTACGAGGCATTTTCCGCTAATCTATTTTTTGTAATATCATTTATTCGACATTCCAAGGGTAAAACTATTTTTGCTGGAGGATGAATATGAAGATGATGATTGACTGACTGTATGGTGTTTAACGCCGTTTTCAACATTATTTCAGATATATCGCGGCGGCCAGTGCACCCTATCCATGCTTTCCTGGAGTTTCTTTTACCAGTACTCCGCACAATATTCTTTCCAAGCCACTGGCTGCTTTCCCACATAACCATCGTCGAAACAATGGTCAGCGGTGAGAGAGAAATGAATCCTGTCGCAATGACTATCATCAGTCCTCGGAAAGAAACTGGCCAAGCCGGGAATCGAACCAGCGACCTCCTGTTCTCAAGTCCTGTACGCTACCGACTGAGCTACGGGGGCTTGGCATGAAGATGATGAAGATGGTGGTGATGACGATGATGAGTGTGAAGAAGAAGAAGTAGTAGAAGAAGAAGAAGAAAATGATGATGATGATGATGATTTATCAGCATTTTCAACCTTTTGTTACATCGACTAGTCAACGAATTCTTGTTGAATACAGCCCCTTTTCGTGGTACTTCATTTAATTCGCTTACTTGTAAAAAATAGCATTGAATTTGCTTTGCATGTCAGCATGCACGTTAAGAATAAATTAAAAAAATCAGTTTCAGTTTTCAAAAACTTTGTCAAAAAATCCCTGGTTCAACAAGCTCTGATGATGAAAGCTCTTGAAAACATCGTGGGTAAAGAAGAAAATGCTGGTAACCAGCATTTTCTCCTTTACCCGCGATGTTTTCTAACTTTTCACAAACAAATATAATTTCTAGAGCCACGTTCGAATTGTTGTCTGTAAATGCGTTCAGTTTGGACCAGTCGAGCCTGAATTTATTCTTTAAATAAAAAGCTGACTCTTTTACCAAACAAGCATGTGTTTGAAATATACAATGTGCCGAACCTGGCAGCACAGTCGGCAGCACAGTCGGTTGCGCAAAAGACTCGAGACCAGGATCCGTATTCACCAACTATTCTTCAGAACGGTCCTAGTCTAATTCTCCAAGATTTCCTAAATTTGAAAGCAAAGCACCTTCTGATTGGCTAAATCAAATGGTTTAGCCAATCAGAAATTGTTTTACTTTCAAATTTAGAAAAATCGGAAGAATAAGACTAAGAACGTTCTTTAGTATGGTTGGTGAATACAGACCCTGGCGCGGGGTCGCTGGTTCGAATCCCTAGCTTGGGAGGTTTGTCGTCCGAAAATTGTTTTAATATGGACAAGTCTAAATGTTCAGGGTCATCTGTCAAAGGAAACTGATTAGCCCCCCCGCCCCCCAAAAAAAAGATTCGCGAAAACCGAGTGTAGATCCAAGATCAGACTGCACGTTCTGTACAGTCTGGTCTTGATTTACACTGTCCGCAAAAGGCGATAATTCTCTCCAAAAATGAAATTTCAAGCCGATAGTAAAAACCCGAATAATGTTATTTAAAATTTCATTTTGGAGAAAATTATTGCCTTATCGGACAGTGTAGATCCAAGATCAGACTGCACGTTCTGTGCAGTCTGATTTTGATTTACACTGTCCGCTAAAGGCCAGTGAGTCGCAGCTTACTCGTTAAACTCGTGATTGTTTTGTGAAGAGTTAACTTCGATCTACTACAACGCAGTGGACTTCACCTTTCGCGCTGTCAAAATGTAAACATGTTTAATTACACTAATAAACATTTTCTGTCTCGTACGGACGTTTTACATTTGCATATACATTCGGCCATCAATTAACACTTTACCAGACGAACAAGTTATAGGCGTGACCATATCCAAAGCATTTGCAGACGACATTTCAATTGTGACTCAAATGATGAGATTTTGTGCATTGATAGGTTAGAAAACATTTGTTGGTCACCAACATTTTCTCCGTTTCCCACATTTTTTGTTTTCGAAAGCATTTTCCTTGTAGTCGTTTTAATCAAGGGATCGTTTCGCACAAGGTCAGGTGAACAATACACTTAGCCTATATGCTCAACCTAAAACACATGAGCCAAGCTATGTAAAAAAGGACCTAAATGCACCTGCGGAAAGTAACGACCTGGGCCGAAACTTTTCGCTATTCGTCAAATTTCTATATGTCTAAGGACCAGTCTAACTCAGGATTTAGTAGATCTGTTTAAAAGGTGGCTATTTATGGATCCATGGCTGTGTGATGGCCTATTAGCATATCGGACAGGGTAGGTCCAAGATCAGGCTGCATGTTCGATGCAGTCTGATCTCGATCTACATTGGTCGCAAAAACTTTCTGTAGCTGTGTAATAAGCATTTTACGAGTTAAGAACTGTAAGATCGGTTTAATAGGATATATATAGATCTATACGCAGAACTCTGTTTCTATCCTGAATGCTGGAAAACTTTTCGTTGAATAAAGGGATGTAATATACTCTGGCAGGTTACAGGTAGAACGGTACGAATATACAGTATTATACCGACTGTTAGTTTTGACAATCCCAAACGTTACTCATGCTTAATACGGCGTGAACTATTTGCGCAAATATTAAGTACATATACATGTAGAACGAAGAGAGATAACTTACGAGATCAGCGTGTCCCTCGCGACATTCAGTTTGAAATCTGATCTGTCTCTCCTCTAACGGTCGATCTTTAAAACCGGTGTATCTAATCTGAAATGAAAATAATCCAAGTAGAAGTTTAAATCCAAAAAAGAAACGAATTAACACAATAAAACAGCACGAAAAACTAATCCACACTGAATAGCGAACTTCCGGGTCACGGAGTAGATAGAACTAAGTGAAACAAAAACCGACCTCTCCCTCTCGGGAAAGTTTCCGAAACAGTTCATCGTTATCAAATTTGTCTCGTTGATCAGGAACAACTCTTGGCATGGCTGTTACAAAGTTTTTAGTGACTTCACCTAATCTTATGTCCGTTTCAAATGGTAACATGCTTAAAATGAACACTTCATTCAATCGACTCGTACAATAATACCCTATGACTCGTTTTTTTTCTGCTCAATTTTCATTGGTCAAGCGAAAAATTTTCCGAACATTCCGATTGTTTACGGACTTGTCCGAACTCCATATTTGGTAAACATCGGTAACTCTCGTGATTAACCGGAATGACGTATTTCAGGCATCACTAGGGAACTATCCAATCATATACCTTATGCAAATTAAAAAATCCGAATATAATTACCCCGTTCCAAATATGGAATACACGTACGTCAATGCTATGAATTATTCATGAGTTTACCTTATTGGGATGGGTTGACCTAGATTATCGTGAGAAAAAGTGGTTTACTACGGGTTAGACGAGTACTCTAGCGTAATCTCTATCGTATTTTCTAATAGGCAGCGCGTGGTTCTCGAGGCTAAAAGAAAAACAACATAACAATATGTTTACCCAGATCCTTTGTTCACATGGGGAATACTGAATACATGAAAACATAAAATGGCATTGGGAAATTGTTGTTTTGTTTATATCTATTTTCAACAGAAGAAGAAGTACTACGTTCTTGTCAATTGATTAGATTTTATTTCACGATATATATCTCTTCATTTCTCGCACGACTTTTGATGCTGTTATCAGATTGTGACAGTTCGTGACAAGTGGAGGCGATTTAAAACGCATTAAGGCATATCACGTTCACTGACAAAATGAAATATTTCATAATGGTTTATAAAATAACAAATCCTTACCCTGAACATTACGAAATAACAACTGTGACTGATCATTCAGTTAACTCTTTACCGAACGACAAAATTTTTACACAGGTTCAAATTGAAAGCATTTGCAGACGACAAATTAAATGTTGCTAAAATGGTAATTTCTGCCTTAGTTAGGGTAAAAACATTGTGGGAAAAGGAGAAAATGCTGGTTACCAGCATTTTCTCCTTTTTCCCACAATATTTCCGAAAGGTTTCTTTCTCAGGGTCGTTAAAAGTGGGGATTGTGTGGTAAATGGTTAACCCTTTACCACACAATTCCGAGTTCTAACGAACCCGGATGACGGAGGACTTTTGAAGACAAACTGAGGATAGGAGATAATGCCGTTTACCAGCATTTTCTTCCTTTCGCAAATTTTTTTCTTCTCATTCACTGAAAAATCTCACTGTTTGAGCCACATTTAATTTGTCATCAGCAAGTGCTCTCAATTTCGACAAGTCCAGTATAGTGGTTTGGTTATAGGTGTGGTTTTGTATTTACCAACTAGTCTAAATTAATACGACCAGCTGAAAAGCTGCGTGACTTTAAGTTCTGAAACATCTTGTCTCAGCCAATCACGTGGCCAGTTGGAAATTTAGAATGTGGTATCAAGCCGCGATACAGCCCCTGGGTCTAAAAGAAAGCTTGTGTCCAAGATTTCCATGTTCGATTTTGAATGTACTGTGTGTGTGGGGGGGGGGGGGGGATATCCAACTCTTAAGACGTTTTCCTAAACTGTTTTACCCCGAACGTGCATTCCCTTGTCTCAGTTAGGGATCGTATATAGACATTTAGATATACCAGTGCTCGTATATTTACGAACCCTGAAATATAGCCTACGATCCCTGTCCCATCAAAACTGTCTTCATTACGTCAGCTAACAAAAGTTCAAAAGAAACCTCGCTCTCCATATTGTTTCAATCTCAAATGATGCATTTTTTTGCAGATGATATTTATATCTCGCTTTCTTCCGAAATAAATTTACAGCAGACGGCTTTGTAAAGAAAAAAAAAACCATCCCATCCTTTTGAAAAATAGATGTTTAACCTTAATTAACGGATTTTACGACATATTTCAGGTAAAATTATTGAAGCAAACAGAGAAAAATATTCATTACGACAGTTTCAGTATAATATAAAGCACCAAATTATTACAGTGGATATTTTCGGTGAAAATCCAATTTTTAACGCAGCTCAGGTCGGAATCCCTGACAAAAAAAAGTAGATCCAAGACAATCAACAATTCTGAGTTGCATTCAGTCAATTCTTATTCTCAAGAATATTTTTTTTTAACTTCAAACTAATGCGTTGTCAAATGGTCTAGCCAGTCAGGTAATTGCCGTGCAACACACGGAAAGGGGCCTTCGGGCATTTGCGTAAAGTGTTGTTCCGGATTAGCCTGCGCAGTCCGCGCAGGCTAATCCGAGACAGCACTTTACGATAACAGAAGATTTTTTCATACAGTAGACTTTCGTGAAACAGAAAATCGCACAAAAACGGGAAGTGTCGTCTCGGATTAGTCACAGACTGCACAGGCTGATCTGGAACGACACACTTTTACGCATATGTCCGAAGGCCCCTTTTCGAGTGTTGCACGCCATATATGTTTTGTTTTACTTTCTAAATCAAGTATTAGGCTTAGAATGTAATTTTGTTTGTGATGTAGAGTTCATATTAATGTTCTACGCGTAGCAGGTCTCTTGATCTACGCTCATCGGGAAAGAAACTAGAACTCTGCTTGCCACTGTCGGGAATGATTTATTTTAGTTTCGACCTATTCACTGAGGGTCGCTTTAACCCTTAGCACACAATACCGAGTTTTAACCACCTTGAATAAAAAAAAAAAATGAAAGCATTGTAGAAAAAGACAAAAATACTGGCAACCAGCATTTTCTCCTTTCCTAAAATGTTTTCTGGACAGTTCAGTTCAATGACAAATCTCAACATCTCAACATCTGGGCCGAATTTCATTTGTCGTCTGCAAATGCTTTGGGTTTGGACGAGTCTAAAATTTCGTCTGGAAATACTTTGGATTTGGAAGAGTCTAAAATTTTGTAGTCCGGTATGGTGTCAAAATTTACCGGACGAAATTGAAAGCATTTGCGAACGCCAACTCAAATGGGGATAAAAAGGTGGGATTTGTCATTGAAAAGGCAGAAAGTATTGTCACAAAAGAGAAGGGCAATAATGTTTTGTCTAAAAGGAGAAGTAACCAGCATTTATCCGACATTTTCTTTTCATCTCTTCAAAGACAAATCCTATTTTTCGAGCCAATTTACTTCTTTTCCTTACAAACGATTCATTCCGGACGTGTGTTAAAATTCTGTCGTCTATTAACCCTTTACCTCACAATCCCGAGTTTTAAGGACCCCAAGGAAGAGGCCTTTTGAAAACATCGTGGGAAAAGGAGAAAATGCTGGTAACCAGCATTCTCCTTTTCCCACTATGCTTTCTACCCTATCAAAGACAAAATCCATCTTTCGAACTATATTTAAACTGTCATCTGCAAATGCTTTCATTTTGGACCGGTCTTAATTTTTGTCGTGTGGTAAAGGGTTAATGAGCTAATAGTGACGAGGAATTTTTATTTATTTTGTTTATCAGATGATATTATCTAAAACACAAACACAAAGATGCGTGGGAGAGGCCGTACCCACTCTACCAGGCTGCATGCATGGGTAGGAGATGGAAAAACATGATGACCGGAAAAGCAACTGCAAGAAGGTGGGGCTATCTAAGTAATTAACCCTTTACCTGACATTCCACATTTTCTGGGGTGGGATGGGGGTGTTTAGTTAACAATCCTAACGAAAGGACAACTGGAAATATTTGATGGAGTGCGAGACGCCAGCACTCCCTTTCTCTCATTAGGTTTTCTATCCGTCCAAATCCAGTCAGTTGTGCAGCAGTTAATTTGTCGCCTGCAGTAGAGCTGCTCTGTCAATATAGACGAATCATTTTCTTGTCTTGTATACCTAAAGTATTAACCACATTAAGGTTGGTCATTTCGAAATTGAGGAAAAATAAGAAACTACTAACTGAGAGTAATTTTTCGTTTCCTACAATATTTTCAAAGGATTTTTCTCCTTCGGGTCGTTATAATATGATATGATATGAGAAAGGGTTAAAGTGTTTTCCAGGAATCTTCCAGGGTCCATATTCAACAACCATTCTTAAAAGAACATTCTTCGTCCTATTCTCAAGAATGTTATAAATTTGAAAGTAACAAAACTTCTTATAACTTCTAATCATATGCTTAAGCCAATCAGAAGTTCTGATACTGTCTAAATCCACGGGCATTTGCTTCATTTATCGGTTAGTAATGTATTCTCATAAAGCGTGCGCTTCTTGGTTCCGAGGAAGCTGTATATTCTTTTTTGTTTCATCGAATGAAATTTATCAACGAAGATAAAGCCGACCGAAGACCTAGATCTAGCACTTTCCTCCAATCATTTCCTTTTTTTTTTCCAGAACTTCTTTCGATTGTTAATGAATAAGATTATTTTCGATTTCATTCACTGTTAAGGGCGTATGGTCTAACTGTTGTTCGGGACACAATTTTGTCCCGAAAGAAACAATTTGAATCATGTAACGAATTTCGTCTGCTAGCTCTGAGGTAATATTGCGGGAAATAAGCGGAAGTTTGCTGTGAGCATGCGCATTAATATCAAAACAAGAAAAATGGCGTATTCTTATTTACGAAATCGAACTACGCAGACCAATTGTTGAAATAGCACCCGTTTGAGATCAACTTCCGAGTTCCCGAACTGTAGATTTTTTCATATGAAAATTTTATCATTATGCTAGATCTTGAGGTTGTACCCGAACGATCTCTGGGCAATGAACAATGGGAGTTCGTTTTGGGTGAGTCAAACGCAAAAAGTAAACAAGAAATCAATTTTCTTGACTACCCTGTTTTGTAATTATTTGTGGGCGTAATTGCTAAATCGTCATGTCCTAAGAGAAGAATATTCAAACTATTTGACAAGAATTTGTTCATTTGATTTCTAGATCGAGTTTCTTTCGGGAAAAAATGCAAAGAAAATAATTTTGACAGAAGAGGTGAAGGTCACTCGAACAGCTGATTAAATGTAGATAAATTCAGCATACAGTCTATGAAAAAATTTTTGGCTGTAAGAGCCAAGTTTAACTTATCAGATGTTTTCATTCTTTGAAAAAGATTCTGATAAAAGGAATTTCAAGCTTGCTATTGCCAAAGATGTCTCAGTAAAATGGACAGTGTAGACCAAATTCAGAGTGCACACATTTTGCAGCATGATCTTGATCTACACTGCCTGCAAGGCAGCTTAAGTTTTAAAAAAAAGGCTTTGACCCTTTACAAATAGATAAAATATTAGACTGGTCCAATTCATAGCTTTGCAAATGACAGATATGCCTCTGGCTCAAATGATGGGATTTGTATCAGGAAGAGTAGAAAACATTGCAGGAAAAGAAAAATCTGAAAGTGCTTTTTACGAGCATGTTCTCCTTTTTGCACAATGTTTTCAAAAGCCTTATTCCTCGGAGTCGTAAAACTTGTGAATTTGTGGTAAATGGTAAAGGGTTATTATCAATTGAAGATTAGAAAGTTTATGAAATTAAACAAATTTATATTTATTTTACATTGATTGAGAAACAAGTTCTTGCAACTTTAACTAATCTTTCTCGATTCTTCTTCCTGGAAATTACACCAGTACTTGCGCCAAATGTGTGGGCCAGTGAATTGTCCAAAAGGTGACACCCACTCCCAGGTATCAAACTTGGGACCTTCTGGTTACAAGGGTAACAAGGCTGACTCACTGCCACAGACACCAGTATTTTCTCCTTTTCCCACATAATTTTCTGTCCTCTAACTCACAAATTCCACCATTTGAGCCACATTTAATTAATTTTGTTGACTGCAAATGCTTTCAATTTGGACCAGCTTAGAGTTTTGTTGTTTGGTAAAGGGTTAAGTGATAACCTATGCAAAGCAATCTAATGCTTGAAGAAATTAATATGGTTTTTGATTCTATAGCTCTGCTTGAATTACTAACTCTTTACCAGAAGACAAAATTTTAGACTCATCCATACTCAAAGCATCTGCAAACTACAAATTAATTGTCACCAGTGTCCTCCTGGTGTCCCCAAATATTTTTGACCTTGGAGTTTTTTGGGTGGGCAAGGCTTAGTTCCTCTTTTTTATTGCAATACAAATTTCATGCAGTTTAATGACTCTCTATTTCAGTTACATACATTGTATATTGCACATTCATAGGCCGTGGAGTAATACAAGGCTATTTTGACCCTCCTATTTATTGAAGATGCAGAGTCATTCTTTCAGAAAAGGGCATCTTTTATCTGAAGATGCTAACATCCATCATTCTTTTAAAGAAGGGTCAACACCAACAGTATTACAGAATTCCAGATAGAGGGAGTGATTTTGATTTCAAAATTGAAAATATTAGCTATTCTCCACTAAACCCTATGTTGTGGGTACTTATAAGAATTGTCTCATCGAGACGATTATAATGAGTACCCACAATATAGGGTTTGGAAGAGAAATAATGGATTAAGAATACCATCACTCCCTCTTACCTGGAGCTCTGAGCATTACATGAAAATTTTGGTCATCTGTTTTGTTTGACTGCAGGTTTTCTTGCATGAAAGAGTATAAAGTTGATGTATCTCTGAACATCTTGTGAATTTTATTTTTTTCAGGTATGCCATTTTATCAAGCTGTGAATATACTAAAGAGGCAAGACCGTGTTATACGTGGTGTACAAGTATGGTACAGCAGTCAGGTATCTGTTCCTTTTTGCACTTTGTTCAGTTAGTTGTTCCAAAAGTACTAAGAGAATCCCCTGTATTCAGCTTATCAATGGCTTACAGCCTGTATCTTAGTTCCTTGCTTAACACTTTAAATTCTGAGTTTTGATAACCATGATATGGAAAGCTTTCAAAAATATCGTGCAGGTGCTGGCCCAAAGGCCACTAGGGCGTTAACTTCGGCATAGAGTTTTTCCCTTTGCCCTTTCCGTCCAGAAAAGTGAAGTTCAAGTTGCCCTGATTTTCTTGGATAGGTGTATCTTACCATATCAGTCACCGCTGCCCTGGGAAATAATTAGGACTATGATCTGACCCATTTGAAACATGGCATATTGCCATGTTATCTTCTGACTGACACTTGTTGTTAATCTGATAATTAATTAGTCACAGTATGTTAATTGATGAATTGTAGTAGCAATTTGGCACTTCACATGTACACACCAATTGTGCAATCTGTCAGCAAACTGGGACAATTCGTGCCGTATCGTTAGACTCTTTCATTTGGCATATGACAAAAAAAAGTGAGGGTTAGATTTTGTAAAACCAGGATTGTACTTTTGAAGATTTCCCTGATCCCAGTAATTTGTGAATTACCACCCCAAAAATATTTCAGATTGTTACATTTTAAGCTTGAAAAGATATCAAAATCACTGAGTACTTACATTCAGCATTTTGTCTGTGGTGCAGCATTTTCCCAGCCTGTTTTCCAGACCTTGTCCATATGCGCTATCCATGAAAGCTTTTGCAAACACTGTGGGAAAGGGAGAAATTCTGATGACCAGCATTTTATCCTTTTCCAACAATATTCCCTACCCTTTCTAAGACAAATTTCGTTGTTTAAACAATCTTTTGTAATTGCTTTCATCTTTGAAAAGTCTTGTTAAATTTTGTTTTTTAAAAAGTTAAAACAAGTTTGAGGGGCAAGTGTAAAAGTATTGTAAGTGCACTTGCAATCGTTTTGCACTTTCACCTATATGGGGATTATCCCACTTCTCCATAAGTTACGAAACTTCTCCCTATTTCAGCTGGAATGAGAAGTCACTTGTCCCTAGTTTTTAGGCCCTGATTGTGAGAAAAGGAGAAAATGTTGTGAGAAAAGGAGAAAATGCTGGTATCAGCATTTTATGTTTTCAACCCTTTCAAAGACAGATCCCACCAGTTTGAACATTTAATTTGTCGTCTGCAAATGCTTGGATTTGACCAAGTCTAAAATTTTGTTGTATGGTAAAGAATCAACAGTTTGTTTCTTTGACTCTATGGAAGAAATCATTTGAAAACATTTTTAGAAAAAGAGAAAAGGCAGTAACTATTTTTGTCCCAGTACTGCTGAAGTACCTAGAAGGTGTAGATACATGATCTGTTGTTGGAATGTAAGTGAAAACTTGTGAAAATAGTGGCAAAAGAAACAAATAAAAAATTTGGAAGCTTTCTACAAATTTTCTACCAGAAAATATTGATACATAGCATCAACGTTGCTGTGAATTTAAGGCCTAATTGCTTTGAATTTAAGGCCGAAAAACTTAACAGCCTCAAAGAAATTTACAGAACACGGCCCGTACAGTGTTATCAGCGAAGATGTTGAATTGCATCTACTTAAAGATAGCCTATTTACAATTCCTTTTTTTATTCATTGATGAATTAAATCATGTGATTACTTGTTTTCCTACAATTCCTTTGTTTATCATTGATGAATTAATTTATGTGATCATTGGATTTCTCACACTAAGTTAGAAAAGGGACTCACAGGACTTTCTGCATACTCATATGATTATGTACCAGTGGACTGACTTGTTCACTCATGTCAAATTATATTTATAGTATTTTGTAAAGATAACTAAAAATGGATTGTTCAGGATCTAGTTATTTTTACATAAAACTTAATAATTAAATTTTGACCCTAAAACCAATGATGAGAAAAAAAAATGTCATGCAGAACACATAGGCATAATTTCCCAACTGAATGAAAATATAGTATTGCAGCTCCGGGCCTGCTGCGACACAACAGAACTTTGGAGGCTTTCTGTAGCCTGAAAAAATGCTATTATCATTCTCCTATGATGAAAAGGGGGATGTAGATCTAATGCTAGTTAACTTTTTACCACACAATCCTATGTTTTAATGACCCTAAAGAAGAAGCCTTTTGAAAACGTTGTGGGAAAAAGAGAAAATGCTGGTATTTTCTCCTTTTCCCACAATATTTTCTACCCTTTCAAAGATAAATTCTATCATTTAAGCCACATTTATATTGTCTCCTGCAAATGCTTTCAATTTGGAGAGTTCCACATTTTTCTTGTTCGGGAAAGAGTTAAATGAAGTTATTCTCTACCCATAAACAGACCTCCAGATAAAAGCGGGGTGATAGTATTCTGATTCCATTATGTCTCTTCCAAACCCTATGTTGTGGGTACTTATTAGAATTGTCTCAATGAGACAATTCTAATGAGTACCCATAACATTGGGTTTAGTGGAGAGTGATTAATATTTTCAATTTTGAAATCAAAATCACTCCCTCTATCTCGAGCTCTGCTCGACAGATGCAATTTTGTGTCCTTTTCTCCTCCTACAGTTTTCCACCAATTTGTCTTAAATTTCTAATGGAAGCCTTTCTACTATTGGAACTTGTGTGCCAGAAACTTTTATTATGAATGGAGTTAGGGCCCTTTAAATTTTTCCTGATCCACTGACAAGGCAGCAAAACGGGACATTTGTTGGACTGCAATAGTTCTAGTTATGGTAGTGGGTCAATAATCTGTCTTCTTAAACCTTTACTACACAGTCCTGACCTTTGACGACTCTGAAAAAAAAAAAAGACTTTTGAAAACATTGTGGTTAAATGCAGCCAATGCCTTTGAAAGTGCCCTAGTTAACCTTTACCTCACAATCTGGAGTTTCAGCGACCTTGATAGACTGGTATCAGACCATTAAATAGAGCATTTTCATTTAACTCTTTACAAAATGACAGAATTGTAGACTTGTCCAAATTGAAAGCATTTGCAGACGACAAAATAAATGTGACTCAAAAATTAAAATTTCTTTTGGGATGGTTAGAAAACATTGTGGGAAAAGGAAAAAATGCTGGTTGTCAGGTAAAGGGTTAAAAAAATCATAGAATAAAACAGCAAAACAAATACACTCATATTATATTCTCAAGGTCTGTATTTCAGATAAAGAGCAAGTAACAACATATATTTCTGAGTCTACAGCAGTTGTGTACCTTGTTTATTAGAATGACTCAGATGCAGGGCCTGAATGCAAGGCTATGACCTTGAGGCTATGACCTTGAGGAAGAGGGCTTTTGAAAACATTGAGGGTTAATGAAGAAATGTTGGTAACCAGCATTTTCTCCTTTTCCAGCAATACTTTCTATCTGTTGAAAGGCAGATCCCACAATAAGAACCACATTCAATTTGTCATCTGCAAATGCTTTGGATTTTGCCAAGTCCAGATTTTGTTTTCATCAGAATATCTGGCAAAGAAGCAGATAGTGTAGATTCAAGATCAGAATGCACATTCTGTCCAGATTCTACTCTGTTCATTATATACTTCTACTGATTCTACTCTGTTCACATTATGAGATAGCAACTAAATCAGAATTGTTTTTGCCAGAATATCTGGCAAAGACAGTGACAGTTTTGATTCAAGGTAAGCCAGCACTGGTTCTGTGGAGTCTGGTCTAGGACCTACACTGTCCAAATCAGCAACTGAATCAGGTTTTTTCAGTTCAAGGGTTAAGATTTCTAAAAACCAATCAACCGAGTCCACTAGCACGGTCCATAGCATATAGGACTTGAGACCATAGGGTCAGTGGTTCAAATCTCCAATTTAGCCACTTTCTTTCAAAGGACTGATGATAGTCATTGTGACAAGATTCATTCCTCTCTCACCATTGATCATTGTTTTTTAGAATGGTTATATGGGAATGCAGCCAGTGGCTTCGGGAGAACATTGTGTGAATTACTGTTAAAAGAAACTCCAGGAAAGCATGGATAGGTGCACTGGCCACAGTGACAAAAATGAAATTTTGAAAATGGCGTTTATCTCCATACAAGCAAACAAACTAAAAACAGATCATGTCCGTAATTTATGACGTCATTATTTAATACATGTAGTTTTTTAAAAACATAAAAATCAGGTGTATAATTTGTGATGTTTGCTGTTATGATTTTCAAACAAATAAAATGATGACTTCTTGCTGAGTTTGTGAGATGCTGTAATAGTACGATATTGATGTCATCTGCTGGTTCTTTGACTCCCCTCGGCAATAGGAAATAATCATCTTTGATATGACTAATTAGCTTGAGATCTCGTAGAAAAGGTCACTAGTACAGTAGAGCTCTCTCGTACTCCGATGAAAAAAAAGAAAGTCACACTTTGTTCCTCCTTTAACTCTTTGCCACATGACAAAAATGTAGACCAGTCCAAATTCAAAGCATTTGCAGACGACATTTTGAATGTAGCTCAAAACATAACATTTGTCTCTTAAAGGGTATAAAACATTGTGGGAAAAGAAGAAAATGCTGGTTACCAGCATTTTCTTCTTTTCACACTATGTTTTCAAAAGGCTTCTTTCTCAGGATCATTAAAAGTCTGGATTTTGTAGTGAAGGGTTTACTTAATAAAATCTGACATTTGTTCACTGCAGATGGTGGATGTTAAACCCTTTACACTAAAATTGCATGTTTTAAAGGCCCTAGGGGAGAGGGTTTTTGAAAACATTGTGGAAAAAATGCTGGTAACCAGCAATTTTGCCCATTTCCCACAATGTTTCCTACCCTGTCAGAGATGTTTGGCTAATTTGGACTCATTTTGGGTCCTGTGCAGATTGATGCTCTTAATTTTTGAAGACTGAAAAAGTTGAGACCTTGTAAACCCTTTCCCAAACAAGCCCTGGTTTTCACGTGTCTGCAGTAAGGTCTTTTGAAAACACTGTGGGAAAAGGAGAAATTGCTCGTAACAAGCAGTTTCTCCTTTTCCCACAGTGTTTTCTACCCTTTTTGAGACATTTCTGCAATTTTCATCAAATTTGAAATTGTCGTCTGCAAATTCTTTCAATTTGGACCAGTCCAAAATTTGTCGTTTGGGAAAGGGTTAAGGATAAAACTTGTACTCTTCACCACACAAAAAAAAGTTTGAGATAGATTGAGTTAGTCCACATGTATAGTATTTGCAGATGACATTGTAAATGTGTTTTAGATGACCAGATTCATCTCTGATGAAAGGGTAGAAAACATTGTAGGAGAAGGGAGAAAATACTGATTAGTTCTCTCTCATTTTTTTCCTTTTCCAACAATGTTTTCAAAATTCTTCTTAAGGTGGGAGGGGGGCGTTGAAGAAACATTATTTATTGAAGGATTAAAATATTATTGTTCATTTAGACTCTTTCACAACTTTTTGTAGTTTTGATGGTGTTTGCAAGCATTGTGGGAAAACATTCTATTGCTTGTAATTGGATGTTTTTTCTGCAGTCTGATATTGATCTACACTGTCTGCAAAAGTGAAAATATTAACCCTTAGGACCTTTTGTGGACAGTGTAGATCAAGATCAGACTACACAGAATGTGCAGTCTGATCTTGGATCTACACAGTCGGATAAGGAAACTGTTCATTGGCCCCCACACACTTGGCGTGAGTACTCGTGTAGTTCCCAGGGATTGATTGATTGAATGTGTTTTATGCCGCTTTCAACAATATTTCAGTCATACACAGTGACAGCTCACATATTCATGTATTTCCTGGGTTTCACCAATATTAGGCTAGGGCTCTGAAGTGTCGTGCCCAAGGACTCTCCCACGAAAAAAGTTCCCAGGGTGCAGAATGGAGGGAGATAAGTATAAGTTGCAAGAACTTGCCTCTGAATTGATGTGAAATAAATATGTTTACATTACATAAATGTTTAGTTAGTGATAAGAATTTTAGAATCATCCATATGAAGGCATTTGCAGACAACACATTCAGTTTGGCTCAAGTGGTGGAATTTGTCAGTGAAAGGTCAGATGATCATGGGAAAAGGACTAAGTGCTGATACCCAGCATGTTTTCAAAATTTTCTCTGTCAGGGTTGGTAAGACCCTCAGGGAAATTAGACTTTTGAAAACATTGTTGGAAAAGGAGAAAATGCTGATAACCAGCATTCTCTCCTTTTCCCACAATGTTTTGTAACCTTTCAGAAACAAATATAATTATTTGAGCCACATTTAATTTGGTGTCTGCAACTGCTTTCAGTTTGGGCCAGTATAAAATTTTGTGGTGTGGTAAAGACTTAACCCATTACAAGATTACAAAGTTTTAGACTAGTCCAATTGGAAGAAGCATTTGCAGACAATAAATTTAATGTGGCTCAGATAATATGATATGAGCAATAACGTTGTTGGAAAAGGAGAAAATGCTGGTAACCAGCTTTTTCTCCTGTTCCCACTTTGTTTTCAAACACTATCTTCATCATGGTTGTTAAAGCTCAGGATTTTCTGGTAAAGGGTGAATCAGGAATTGTTAACGAATTGCTGACTGGCTAGTAGAAAGGAAAAGGTTTTGTATATGATGCAAAATTCAAAATCGGAATGATTTCATATTGCTGTGTGAAAAATGGACAAAATTCTCAATGTAAGAAAAAAAAAACTTGATTTTAGGTTATATTTGCAGTAAAGGTTCAATTCTTGTATGTTCTTTTCTTATTGGAGCTTGGTAAGTTTAACCCTTTACCACACAATCCCGAGTTTTAATGACCCTGAGGAAGAAGCCTCTTGAAAACATTATGGGAAAAGGAGAAAATGCTGGTAACCAGCATTTTCTCCTTTTCCCACAATGTTTTCTACCCCATCAAATACAAGTTTCACAATTTGAGTCGCATGTAAATTGTCATCCGCAAATGCTTTCAATTTGGACAAGTCTATAATTTTGTTGTTTGGTAAAGAGTTAAAGGAATCTGTGAAAACCCTTTACCATACAATCCTGAGTTTTAATGACCCTGAAAGTGAAGGCTTTTGAAAACATTGTGGAAAAAGAGAACACTGGTAACCATCATTTTAGCTACATTTTTCCTCTGCAAATGCTTTCAATTTGGTTGAGTCCAAAGTTGTACTGTTTGGCTGGTTAACTTCAGGTTTTGAAAAATATTTCTGGATGCAATGAAGTTAGCCCATTTTCAAACCATCCAAGGTTTTAACAATCCTAATTAACCCTTAGAGTGCCGAATAAACCTGTCAGACATTTTCATCCTAGAAATATGACCCAAATAATTGCAATTTCACGGTTGCTGTTGTCTATGATTCAGAAAAGCACAAAACGTGCAGCCTGATCTCTGATTTACACTGGCCGCAAATGCACATATAGTAGTGAAAGGTGCTTTAAGGGTTAAGAAGGCCTTGGTAAATATTGTTGGAAAAGAAGAAAATGCTGGTAAAATTTTGGAATTGGCCGAATTGAAAGCATTAGCAGACAGCAATGTGGCTCAACTTATCAGTTTTGTCTTTACAAAACTAGAAAATAATGTGGGAAAAGGAAATAAATGCTTGTTACCAGCATTTTCTCCTTTTCCCAAAATACTTTCAAAAGCCTTCTTTCTCAGGGTTGCTAGAACTCGGGCTTGTGTGGTAATAGGTTAACCTTACAAAGAAGGCTTTTGAAAACACAGGAAAAGGAGAAAATTTTGCTACCAGTTGTAACCAGCATTTGCTTCTTTTCCGACGTTTTCTGCTCTCTAACAGCCAATTCCATCATTTGAGCCAGCTTTTATTTGCAGTAGGTATGAAGGAGCCAAGATGCCATCATCTGGTTAAGACTAAAAACTCTTAACCCTCAAAGCCCTGGTTTTCATGACCCTGGAAAGGAAGGCTTTTGAAAACATTGTGGAAAAAGGAGAAAATGCTGGTAACCAGCATTTTCTCCTTTTTTCTACAATGTTTTCTACCCTTTTCAAATCAAATTTCAATTTTTGAGTCATATTTATTTTACCATCTGCAAATGCTTTCAATTTGGACAAGTCTAAAATTTTGTCGCTTGGTAAAGAGTTAAGACAATTTCAACTTCGAAATATCTGCAGACTACAAATTAAAGTGTCGCTCAAATGAGGGAATTTGTCCTTGAAATGTGGGAAAAGCAAAAACTGCTGGTAAGCACTGGTAACAAGTACTTTCTCTTTGGGATTGTGTGGTAAAGGGTTAACGATGTTTTCCTTCCATAGGGTCATTAAAACGCTAGACTGTTTGGTAAAGGATTAAGTTGAAAGCTTACTCTTTTACTTGAAGGTAGCCCCTGTAATTGTATGAAGATTAGTGCCTGTCGGCAGCTGTGTGAATTACCAAGGCAGTCGTGATGTCGACTTCTCTGATGACAAGTACTTATGTCATTTCGTCATGTGATAAAAAAAGGACATGAAAAAAAAATTTTCTCAAACTCTTGTAGACGAGCTTCTTGACAAGGTTTCATAACTTGTAACTTCCTACAAAAAAGTAAAAATGTAGAGCAGATGACCTGCGGTGTGAAATTAACTCTTGACCAAACATCAAAATTTTTAGACGTGTCCAAAAAGAAAGCATTTGTAGACGACAAAATAAATGTGACTCAGAATCTGAAATTTGTTTTGGAAGGGTAAAAAACATCATGGGAAAAGGAGAAAATGCTGGTTACCAGCATTTTCTCCGTTTCCAACAATGTTTTCGAAAGACCTCTTTTTCAGAGTCATTAAAAGTCGGGATTGTGTGTTAAGGGGTTAAGAATTAACCCTTTGCACACAAGCTTCAATTTTAACAATGTTTAGGAAGAAGGCCTTTGAAAACCATGTGGGAAAAGGATAAAATTATGGTAACCTCTCAAAGACCATTTCTACTATTTGATATAATTTTAACCCTTTACCGCACAATGCAACCTTTTAACAACGCCATGGAAAATGCCTTTTGAAGCCATTGTGGAAAAAGGAGAAAATGCTGGTAAACAGCATTTTCTCCTATTCCCACAATGTTTTCTTCCCAAACGAAGAAAGAAATAATCACTTAAGTTAATCTAATTTGTCATTTGCAAATGCTTTCAGTTTGATCTGTTCCAAAATTTTGGCATAATAGTAAAGCGTTAAATTGTCATTAATTTTGCAAATGCTTTGAATTAAGTCTGTACCAAACGACAAAATTTTGGACTTGTCCAAATTGAAAGCATTTGCAGATGACAAATTAAACGTCGATAAAATGATGATCTCTTTCTTTGATTGGGTAGAAAATATTGAGGGAAAAGGAGGAAATGCTGGTTCCCAGCATTTTCTCCTTTTCCTACAATGTTTTCAAAAGCTTCTTTCTCAGGGTTGTTAAAAGTTGGGATAGTGCGGTAAAGAGTTAAGATAAGTCCAACATTTTACCGTTTTGGTTAATAGTTAATTTACAGAAAATTCAGATGAGTATCCACAATCCAGGTTAAGTGAAAAAACTAAAGCAATGCTTTTCTTTTTTATTCTTAAGTTCATTGCTTTACAAAACTGCTTAAAGTTTAATTAACCTGAGGAAAAAGGTTTATTAAGCATTGTGGAAAAAGCAGACTATCATTTTTCATTTGCCCACAGTATTTTCTGCTCTGTCGAATACAAATCCAGTCTTAACCCTTTATCAAACAACAAAAATGTAGACTTGTCCAAATTGAAAGCATTTGCAGATGACAATTTAAATGTGGGTCAAATAATAGAATTTGTCTTTGATAGGGTCGAAAACACTATGGGAAAAGGAGAAAATGCTGGTTACCAGCATTTTCTCCTTTTCCTACAATGTTTTCAAAAGCCTCCTTTCTCAGGGTCGTAAAAACTCAGAATTGTGTAGTAAAGAGTTAAAGACAGGCCTAACTTTTTGTCTGCAGATGCTCTCAATATAGACAGTTTTAATATTTCTTCTTCAAATAAAAAGGTAATCCAAAAGATTTGCATGCTAAATGTAACTCTTACTACCTATCAAAAGTATTTTTGAACCTCTGAAGTTCATTAAGTTCACTGAATACTCAGACAGAAAAGCTTGTAAAAATTACAGACCAGAATGATTGAGAAGAGCCAGTCTGCCCCAGGAATCAGACAAAGCTTTGAGTGGACAGGCAGTACTATGTGAATAAAATTGGCAATATGCTTGTTTATCCCTATCGTACCATTCAAATTTTTTATGACCCTGAAACAGTTTGGTTCTGAAAATATTGTCGGAAAAGGAGAAAATGATGGTGATAGGCATTGAAAGACCAATCTTAGCCTTTGAGCCATATCTTAAAATACTTTCAAATTGAATGAGTCTAAAATTTTGTTGTTTGGTAAAAATTAACCCCTTACCTCACAATCCTGAAATTTAGTAACCCTGAAGAAGATAGCTTTTGAAAATATTGTGGGGAAAGGAGAAAATGGTTGGAACCAGCATTTTCCTCCTTTTCCCAGAATGTTTTCTACCCATCAAAGACATGTCATTATTTAAGCTACACTTAACCCTTTCCCAAACGACAAATTTTGGACTGGTCCAAATTGAAAGAGTTTGCAGATGACAATTTTAGATTTGATGAAAATGGCAGAAAGTTATCAAAAAGGGTAGAAAACACTGTGGGAAAAGGAGAAATTGCTCGTTACGAGTAATTTCTCTTTTTCCCATAGTGTTTTCAAAAGACTTGTACTGCAGACATGTGAAAACCAGGGCTTGTTTGGGAAAGGTTTAATTTGTCATCTGCAATTGCTCTCAATTTGTTGGAATCCAAAAATTGGTTATTTAGTGAAGAGTTAACCTTTTACCAAACAATCCCATGTTTTCAAGTCCCTGAGGAAAGGGCCTTTTGAAAACAATGTGGGAAAAGGAGAAAATGCGGGTAACCAGTATTTTCTCCTTTTTCCACAATGTTTTCTACCCTGTCAAAAAACCTAAAGTTCATATGTACCACTTCCAAATTTGTCATCTGCAGATGCTTTCAGTTTGGGAGGGGCTAAAATTTGTCATATGGGAAAGGGTTAAGTGGACTGCAGCCTGTCATTTAGTATGTTACTTTGATGTTTTCTCTTCTACTTGGAGAAAAGCATGTAGTGCAGTGTCATATGGCGTACATTGATACTACTTACCTTAGTGCTCTTTAAGTCTTTACCACACAATCCAGAGTTTTAAAATACCCAAGGAAAAGGAATGTTAAAAACATTGTGGGAAAAGGAGAAAATGCTGGTGACCAGCATTTTCTCCTTTTCCCACAATGCTTTCTTCGCTCACATAGACAAATGCTAACACTTGAGCCACATTTATTTTTTGGTCTGTGCATGCTTTCAATTTGGATGGGAAATTTTGTCATCTGGTAAAGAGTTAACCCTTTACCGCACAATGACGCCTTTTGACGCCCCTGGGAAAGAAGCCTTTTGAAAACATTGTGGGAAAAGGAGAAAATGCTGGTAACCAGCATTTTCTCCTTTTCCCACAATGTTTTCTACCCTATCAAAGAAAAGTTGCATCATATGAGCCATATTGAAATTGTCGTCTGCAAATGCTTTCAATTTGGAGAAGGCTAAAATTTTGTCGTCTGGTAAAGGGTTAAGTGTGATACTCGATCGTCACAGTCATGGTTTTGGCCTCCTGGCAAGTAGTATCATACATGATATTTGTACTCTAAAAGACCTGTATGTATCCTTGTTCTCCCCCATACCATTTTGCCTTACATAACCTGAACTTCGTTATAAACATTCCCATGTTTTAAGGATCCTGCGAGAGAAGGCTTAGAGAAGGCTTTTGAAAACTTTGTGGAATATGATTACCAGCATTTTCTCCTTGTCCAGTAAATCTTTTCTATGCCATCAATGAAAAAGTTTATCATTTTAGCCACCTTCAAGTTGATTTTTGTGTGTGTGTGTGCTTCTGTGAGTTCTTGCAAAGAAACAATACACAGGCCAAAGGCCAGCCAACTTGTATCCCTATGTCTGATGTCCTTTCATCTGCCTGTCTGTCAGCCTGTGCATTAACTTTTATTTCAAACATCTTCTCTGAAGCTACTCGTCCAATTTTGACCAAACTTTACAGAAATGAACCTGCACTGGCCCTCTGTAGAATTTTTTAAAAGAATTTGATTCCAGTAAAGAGTATGGTTGCCATGGCAACAAAACTGGAAAAATTTTGAAAATCCTCAGAAAAAAAAAATCAGAAACCATAAGGCCTAGGGCTACCAAATTTGCTATGTAGCTTCATCATATAGACAGACTTCAACCATACTTCTTCAAATTTTAACCCTGGGGTCAAAAATGGCTCAGCCCTGGGTTCACAAATTTTCAGTGGGCTAACATAGTGAATATGTTTTTGTTCCTAACCATAAAACATAGGACTACCAAATTTGGCATGTAGCTTTATCTTGTGGACCCATACTTAGATTATTCAAATTATAGCCCTGGGGTCAAAACTCATCCAGCTCAAGGGCTTGCAAATTTAACATTAGCTTATACATATAGTGGAAACTTCAAGTATCTTCTTATTCTTAAGTGTAAGGGCTACCAAATACAGCATGCAGCTTCATCGAGAGAGAGAGAGAGATTACAAGGCCATCATGGCCCTATTATTTGATGACCTTGAGCAAGAAGGTTTTTGAAAACATTTTGGAAAAAAGGAGTAGAGAAGATGCTGTTAAACAACATATTTTCCTTTTGCTCACCATGTTATCTACCATTTCAAAGATTAAAACCATCAAATAAGGATTTTATTTATCCACTGCAAATTCTTTGAAATTATAACATGGATAATCTAAAAATTTTGTAAAGTACTTGACTATGTTCCAGAGAAAAAAATGCTAGTAGTTCTTTCTTTCTGGTTAGTAACTTTTTAGCTCTTTACCACACAATCCTGAGTTTAACTCTTTACCAAATGACAAAATTTTAGACTGGTCCAATTTGAAAGCATTTGCAGACGATATAATACATGTAACAAGAAATTGAAATTTATTAATGGGAAGGGTAGAAAACATTGTGGGAAAAGGAAAAAATGCTAGTTACCAGCATTTACTTCTTTTCCCACAATGTTTTCAAAAGGCTTCTTTCTCAGGGTCGTTAAAACTTCGGATTGTGTGGTATAGGGTTAAACGAACCTAACAGGGAACGATTTTAAACATATCCATATTTGCTCCTTTTCCCATTTGGCTGTGTAGGGCCTTTACCTTAACCCTTTACCACACGATCCTGACTTTTAAACACCCTGAAAGAGAAGGCATTTGAAAACATTGTGGCAAAAGGAGAAAATTCTGGTAACCAGCATTTTCTCCTTTTTCCACAATGTTTTCTAACCAATCAAAGACAAACTCCCATCATTTGAGTAACATTTAAATTGTTGTCTGCAAATGCTTTCAATTTGGACAAGTCTACATTTTCGTTGTGTGGTGAAGAGTTTAGGGTCATTTCTGTTCTTGAATTCAAGTCAGAAAAACAGTATTTTTTAAGTCATTACAAGATTCAGCCCAAATTAAAAGCATTTGCAGACGACAAACTAAGTATGGCTCAGACGATAGAATTTGTACCAGTGTTTGATTTGAAAAGGGAAGAAAACATGGTAGGAAAGCGAGAAAATGCTGGTTACCAACATTTTCTTCTTTTCCCACCATGTGGTCTAAAAGCTTTCTTCTTCAGGGTAGGCAACTGAAATTGAAAGCATAATTATGCAGAGGATAAACTAAATTTGACTCACATAATAACACTTGTCTCTGATTTGAAAGGGAAGAAATCATGATGGGGAAAAGAAGACCGTGCTGGTTACCAGCATTTTCTCCTTTTTCCCCACAATGTGTTTTTAAATACTTTCTCCTTCAGGTTCTTAATAGCACAAGATTGTTTGGAGAAGGGTTAAAATTCTTGTGAAAATACCCTCCCACCAGCAAAACAAAAAAATTAAAGCGACAATACAACAAACAAGAGTTACGGCCATTCCCCATTTGGCTACATATGGCGTTCTGTACCTTGTGTCTAGGCAAAGCAAAATGATATTTTTTAATTAATTATTGTTTATTTATAACTACGCTTCATTATTTCTTGTACCTGTTTTCTAGTAAATATTTATGGAAATTCTACTTTCTGTGTTGGCGATAGCTAGTGTATGTGCACTACCTTTAGCAATTCTGCTGAAAATTGTACAGCACTCAAATGAAAATTGTTAGATCCCCTTCAATCTTTTGGTAGTTTTTTAGCTCTACTGGCTGTAAGCCAGCAGAGCTTATGTCATGGCATGGTTTCCGTCATCCGTCTGTCTGTCTGTCCGTCCGTTAGTCTTAAAGTTTCTTGTTTACACGATAAAGTGCATTTGTGGTTGGATTTTCTTGAAACTTGCAGAGTTTGTTTATTTCATCAATAGCTTGAAGTTTATTGATTTTGAAAAAAATCTGACAATCAGTGTAGGAAAAGCAGCCATTTAAAGTTCAAAATTTCAATTTCTTGTTTACGCGATAAAGTCTGCATTTGTGGTCTAATTTTTGTGAAACTTGCAGAGTTTGTTTATCTCATCAATAGCTTGAATCCTATTGATTTTGAAAAAAATCTGACAATCATTGTAGGAAAAGCAGCCATTTAAAGTTCAAAATTTCAATTTCTTGTTTACGCATTAAAGTCTACATTTGTGGTCTGATTTTTGTGAAACTTGCACATTTTTATTTTCTTATCAATAGCGTGAACCCTATTGATTTTGAATCAAAATCTGACAATCAGTGAAGGGAAAGCAGCTATTTAAAGTTCAAAATTTCAATTTCTTGTTTACCCGATAAAGTCTGCAGTTGTGGTCTGATTTTCGTGAAACTTGCATGGTTTCTTTATCTCATCAATAGCTTGAATCCTATTGATTTTGAAAAAAATCTGACAATCAGTGTAGGAAAAGCAGCCATTTAAAATTCAACATTAAACTTTCTTGTTTACACAATTAAGTCTGCAGTTGTGGTCAGATTTACATGAAACTTGCACAGATTGTTTATCTCATCAATAGCTTGAACCCTGTTGATTTTGAAAAAAATCTGACAATCAGTATGGGAAAAGTAGCCATTTAAATTTCAAAATTTTCATTTCTTGTTTACCCAATAAATTCAGCATTTGTTATTTGATTTTCATGAAACTTGCACAGTTGCTTTGTATCATCAAAAGCTTGAACACTATTGATTTTGACAAAAATTTGACAATCAGTATTGGAATAGGAGCCATTTAAATTGAAAAATTTACATTTCTTGTTTACGCTACGACTCCCCATTTGTGGTCGAATTTTCATTAAACTTGCACAATTGCTTTATATTATCAATAGCTTGAACTCTGTCGGTTTTGAAAAACATTCGACAATCAGTATAGGAAAAGGAGCCATTTAAAGTTGAAAATTTACATTTCTTTTTTACGCAATTAAGTCTGCATTTTAGATCCAATTCTTTTGAAACTTGCAAAGATTATTTGTGTCATCAAGGGATTAAACCCTAATAAAATTAAGAAAATCTAGCAATCAGTTAAGGAAAAGCAGCCATTTGAAGACCAGGGATTGTTTACTCAACACAGTCCACATTATTAGTCCATTTCTTTGAAATTTGCAGGGATTGTTTAATACAAAGAGTACTGAAACCCTATCAAATTTGGCAGGATTTCAAACAGTTGGTTTTGAAAAATTGTACTTCATTTTTTTTTCACTATTTGTTCAATTTAACATGCCTGCTTGTGCTTCCTTAGTGGGTTCAAGCCCAGTTGCAACAATACAGTCGAGCCTCATTTATCCGGACACTTCTGTTTCCTATGAATGTTTCCGGATCAGCCGTATTTCCGGATCAATGAACTAGGATTGCTGGCACGGCATCCAAGTTAAGCTAGGTCAGTAACCTCCATGTTGGTAAGGGACACCGTGCATCGTAAGAATTACGACAGCGTATGTTTTACACAAGCACTTGTATACATGTCATTATTGCTCCTACGATTGTTCACATTTATAAAATAAAGGGTGTCATAAATTTGCATTTTGCCTTTTTGTTATTTGTGTGTTTTTGTACAGGACTTTTTCCTGGTACCTAATTACATGCACATACATACCTATAGTGCAAACAGGTGCGCTTGTAAAGCACGGCACATTTATGACTTTTGAAAACACCATGAAAAGAGTGAAACAAAAAGTAAACATGACATGCATAGTACAGTATTTTAAATGCACATGACGTGATGTCGAATTCCCGCGATAGTGGTTTTTCGAATGGTCTTCTTTATACTGACAAGTGTCTTTTTTCACAGAAGTCGAAACTTCAAACTGTTGTCTTTTGCTGGTGCTGTAGACATTCTGTTGACTTCTGATAATCGTGCTTTCAGAGTGGTAAAATGGCAAAGAGTAATCGAGAATATTGATTGCCAATTGATGCGATATGAAAGACATGCATATTTTCAATCATCTTTATAGTCTGTTAGGAGTAAAATATTTTCGAAAAACCTAACGAAATTTATTGTGTTTGGCAGCCATTTTGTGTGTACTTTGGGGAACATAAACATCCCGAGTAACGCATGAATCAAACTGTTTTGTTTTTTTTCTTATGGTTTACCATTTAAATTGAAAATATTTGCTTTTGAAACAAAGGATTATTTAATATGCAAGCAGCTGGTATGTTCATATTTTAGTTTTGCCTTTAATTTTGAAAGATGAGTTTAAACATGCCTACTAAATCTTTGCGGAATTTCAGCTCTATTTTTAGCGATCGTTACTGTAATCAGGTAGATCCAGTAATAATTAAACAACAAAAGTGTGGAATTGTCACTTCAGTACTATGTGTATGGATAATCTGTTAAACTGACAATTATCGATGGCACGAGAACGTCATTTAACAGTTTTCGAAAACACTACTAATTAACATGTGTGTTTTCAATACGTGTGAAAATCGTATACAACAAAGGACACTAATTAGACTGATACCCGTGTTATTCACGATGTACCAGTCCGAAATCGCTCGAAGTAGACTGTATTTATGATATTTATGATAACCAGTCTATGGTACCAGGGAAAATAACAAGTCTAAATGGTGTGTAAACTGGTAGCATGTTTGCGATCTTTGTATCTATCGGACGGTTACGTGAGATACAATGGGTACCGGTTTAAATTGTGTGGTACACAGTCAGGTCACGTCCGGTTTATTAGATAAGGTTTGTACTAATTGTTTACCCTTCGTTCCCGATTTTTTCATTCCGGTTCCGGAACGCGGATTTCCGGAATTAAAAGTAAAAAATTGTACAGAAAATATCCGTTCTCTGATGTTTTTGTCCGGATCCTGAGATTTGCGGAATTATGGAGCTCGGATAAACGCGGCTCGACTGTACCCCCATTTTTTTGGGGGGGGGTGGGAATGTTTGTCTTTCATCTTTTTGCATCATGAATTCATAATGTACGCTAGAAAAAAGGCAAATTCACTGCCATTAGAGCGATTTCAGGCCCTCAAGGGCCTCTAGTTTCACTAATCACAATAAATATGCAGGTGGTTAAAGCTGGATTAAACAAAACCTTGGCCAAAAAATATGAGCCATGCTCTGGGAACAGGGGGCTTAATGCATCTCTCTGATCCGTGGTACCAATCAAGCCACCACATAATGGATCCATGATAGCCACTTTTTCTAAGAACCAACCTAATCATGAGGTAGACTGGTCCTTGGACATACAGAAAGGTGATCATTAGCAAAACGTTTCGGCCCAAGTCGGCCTCTGTGGACTGCGCAGGCTGACCTGGGGTGATACTTTTCACAGATGCATTAACCCTTTACCAAACGACAAAATTTTAGACTAGACCAAATTGAAAGCATCTGCAGACGACAAAATAAACGTGACTGAAAAATTGAAATTTGTTGTGGGAAGGGTGGAAAACATTGTGGGAAAAGGAGAAAATGCTGGTTACCAGCATTTTCTCCTTTTCCTACAATGTTTTCAAAAGGCTTCTTTCTCAGGGTCATTAAAAGTCGGGATTGTGTGGTAAAGGGTTAAGCCCCCTTTTCACAGAGCATGGCTCATATTTTTCCACAAGGAACTTTACATTTTGTTAGGAAAAATAGGACATGGCTGCTATCAGTAATGGACAAAAAGAAAACCTACCAATAAATACCATAACCCCTTACTAATAAACAACAGAATTTTAGACTGTCCAAATTGAAAGCAATTGAAGACAGCAAAATAAATGTGACTGAAAAATTGAAATTTGTTTCAGGAAGGGTAGAAAACATTGTAGGACAAGGAGAAAATGCTAGTTACCTGCATTTTTTTCATTTTCCCACAATGTTTTCAAGAGGCTTGTTTTCCAGGGTTGTTGAAAGTCAGGATTGTGTGGCAAACAGTTAAAAAATATTTGTCATCACTTAGGATTTGAGCCAGTGGCTTTGAAACCATGGTCCAGCTTCTCTACCAACTGATGTATCAGCACAAATGACTTACCTAGTATATTTTACCATGGGTATTACTATTCATCACTGGTTCCAATCATTATTTTATTTGTCGTCTGCAAGTGCTTTCAATTTGGACTAGGCTAAAATGTTATTATTTGGCAAAGAGCTAACTCATCTGTGCAAGGTCAGTCTGATACATGACAAAAAATATGTAATAGTGAATCAGGATGGTAAAAACCGTGAACAGGTTTCTTAGATGTAATCATGAATTTCGAAGAAAGTCTATTTGTAAACACAAACCTGTGCACTGTGCAGTGTTTGTTATTTTGAAATTGGAGTTTTTTTGTATGGAAGTATTATACCAATTATATTATAGGTTGAGTAAATAAAATTTTATGGAAATATATGGCAGAACACAATGTTTGATTTTTGCTGAATAATTAAGATCTGAGAATTTTGATTGGCCAAAAGTGTATGGTGAGAAAGTACGACATTGTATGATTGGTTGAAAGTTGCACAGTCGATTGCCTTTAATGCATGGACGTAGATGTAACGTCATAGCTGTCAGTTTGTAAACCCTTCACAGTGCATGATGCATTTCAAAACACACTGCACTCCTTTCACCTTCTAAAAATGATCCTGTCTTTATATGGCCCAGAGGAAGAAGGCTCTCAAAACGTGGGATAAGGAGAAAATACTGGTTAATCCTTTACCACACAATCCTGAGTTTCAATGACCCTTAAGAAAAAGCCTTTTGAAAACATTGTGGGAAAAGCAGAAAATGCTGGTAACCAGCATTTTCTCCTTTTCCCACAATGTTTTCTTCTCTTCCATAAACAAATTTCAATTTTTGATTCACGTTCATTTTGTCGTCTGCAAAAGCTTTCAGTTTGGACTGGTCTAAAATTTTGTCGTTTGGTAAAGTGTTAACCAGCATTTTCCTATTTTTTCACAATTTCACAGTGTTTTCTATCCTTTGAAATGGTAACCCTTCACTCTAGCCACATTCAATTTGTATTCTGCAAATGGTTTTAACTCTTTACCAAATGAAAAAATCTAAGACTTCTAAATTAAAAGCATTTGCAGACGACAAATTAAATGTGGGATAAAATGACTGGATTTTTCCATATATGGTCAGAAAACATTGTGGGAAATGGAGGTTTCTCCTTTTCCCATAATGTTTTCAAAAGCCTTCACCTGCAGAGTCATTAAAATTCAGGATTGTGTGGTAAAGGGTAAATATGGAAGAGATTAGAATTTTGTCGCCTGTTAACTCTTTACAACAAAATTTTGGATATGTCCATACTTAAAGCTCTGCCAACAACAAGTCAGTATGACTCAAATGATGGAATTCATCTTTGAAAAGGTAAAAAAACATTATTGGAAAAGGAGAATTCTTATGAACCCTTTACCAAACAATCCCATGTTTTCACGTCCCTGAGGAAGAGGCCTTTTGAAAACATTGTGAGAACAGGAGAAAATGCTAGTAACCAGCATTTTCTCCTTTTCCCACAATGTTTTCTACCCTATCAAAAAACCTTAAGTTCATATGTACCACTTTCAAATTTGTTGTCTGCAGATGCTTTCAATTTGGGAGGGGCTAAAATTTGTCGTTTGGGAAAGGGTTAACCTTTAGATGGCTGGATAAACCCAACCAGCATTTTCAGAATAAGACCAAAATAAGGGCAAGTTCCTGGTTGCTTCTGTCTGTAGTGTTTCAGCAAGGAGTCAGTGTAGATCAGTGATCAGGCTGCATGTTTGTACAGTCTAATCTTGATCTACACTGGCTGCAAAGGCAACTACAGTGTTGTTATAGCTGTTTTAAGGGTAACCAAAGAATTTTTCTGTCTGGATGTTTTCAAGTTGTCTTATTCAAGGTCAGTATAAATAGGGGATGGGGTGTGTGTGTTAACCCTTTCCCAAACAAGCCCTGGTTTTCACGTGTCTGCAGTACAAGCCTTTTGAAAACACTGTGGGAAAAGGAGAAATTGCTCGTAACGAGCAATTTCTCCTTTTCCCACAGTGTTTTCTACCCTTTTTGACAACTTTTTGCAATTTTCATCAAATCTAAAATTGTCGTCTGCAAACTCTTTCAATTTGGACCAGTCCAAAATTTGTCGTTTGGGAAAGGGTTAATTTGGTAAAGGGTTGAGCAGACAACAAAATTTTAAAATATGCCCATTCTCAAATCATTTGCATGCACAAATTAAATGTGGGTCATATGACAGGATTTGCTTTTGAAAGGACAGAAAACATCGTGGGAAAAGGAGAAAATGCTGGTTACCAGCATTTTCTCCTTTGCCCACAATGGTTTCAAAAGCCTTCTTCTTCAGAGTTGTTGAAAAACAGGATTTTTCGGTAAAGAGTTAACCCTTTACCACACAATCCCTACTTTATACGACCCTGTAGAAGATGGTCTTTGAAAACATTATGGGAAAAGGAGAAATTGCTGGTAACCAATGTTTTCTACCCTATTGAAGAAAAAACGCATTAATTTAGCCACATTGAAATTGTCGTCTGCTAATGCTTTGAATTTAGACGGGTCTAAAATATGTTGTATGGTAAAGGGTTAAATAGTCATTAGTTATTGTGTACTTTTATATACTTTAAAAACATCCATGTAGAAAGGGATCAGAAAGATTAACTCTTTACCACACAACAAAAATTTAGATTTGTCCATATTGAAAGCATTTGCAGATGACAATTTGAATATGGCTCAAGTGAAGAAATTTGTTTTGATAGGGTAGAATAAATTGTGGAAAAAGGAGAAAATGCTGGTTACCAGCATTTTCTCCTTTTCCCATGATGTTTTCAAAAGGCTTTTTCCAAGGGGTCGTTACAACTCGGGACTGTGTGGTAGAATTAATCAAGCCTTGATAAATGATTGTATATGTGAACATTTTTGACAAAAGGTGAATGATTGATGTTTTATGCTACATTACTGCTGTCATATCACAGAGACAGCTCACATATTCATGTATGTCTTGGATTTTTCCAGTACAATGAGAGCGGGCCTGGGTAGCTCAGTGGTTAGCGTATCTTGACTTGTGACCTGATGGTTGTGAGTTCGATACACGGTTGAGGCGAACTTTTCTCCTGCGATTTTTCGCCTCTGACCTGTGATGCATGTGAGAAAAGTAGTCAGTGATTTGGAAAGAAAGTTGTGTCAGTACTGGTTTGAGAAAGCCAGGAAACACATGCGTAGGTGCACAGGCCACCGTGACATGACCTTAGCTATTAAAGCGGCGTTAACCCCAATATAATCAATCAATCAAACCAGTACAGTGAGGCTCAAACTGGGGGCCTGCAGCTTACCATTTACATACACTTTACCACTGAGTCAGGCAGGACACCTTTCGACAGAAGGTGTATCATAATTAGTTACGGATGCTGCATTAGTTTTCCTTTTGCCACATCTTTTTCAAGAGTGGTCTGCTGCAAGACTCACACTAATTTTTGCCTGATTTAACCCTTTACCACACAATCTGGACTTTCAGCGACCCTGAGAAAGAAGCCTTTTGAAAACATTGTGGAAAAAGGAGAAAATGCTGGTAACCAGCATTTTCTCCTTTTCCCACAATGTTTTCTACCTTTCCAAAAACAAATTTCTAATTTTCAGTTACATTTATTTTGTCGTCTGCAAATGCTTTCAATTTTGACTAGTCTAAAATTTTGTTGTTTGGTAAAGAGTTAACTTTCTATATAACTCTTTACCAAAGGACAGAATTTTAGACTGGTCCAAATTGAAAGCATTTGCAGATGGCAAAATAAATATGACTCAAAAATTGGAATTTGATTTGAAAAGGGTAGAAAATATTGTGGGAAAAGGAGCAAAATGCTGGTTACCAGCATTTTCTCCTTTTTCCACAATGTTTTCAAAAGCCTTCCTTTCCAAGAGAAAACCAGGGCTTGTTTGGTAAAGGGTTAACTCTTTACCACACAATTACGAGTTTAACTCTTTACCAAAGGACAAAATTTTGGACCAGACGAATTGAAAGCATTTGCAGACAACAAATTAAATGAAGCTCAAATGATGATTTCTGCCCTGGATGAGGTAAAAAACATTGTGAGAAAAGGAGAAAATGCTGGTTACCAGCATTTTTCCACAATGTTTTCAAAAGCTTTTTCCTCAGGGTTGTTAAAAGTTGGGATTGTGTGGCAAAGGGTTGAAAACATTGTGGGAAAAGGAGAAAATGCTGGTAATACAGAAATCATCATTTTAGCTTCATTTGTCATCTTTCAGTAGGCTCCAAAGATTTATGGGTTAAAAGATAGATGGTTTTTACCTGTTACCAAACATCAAAATTATAGCCTTGTTGAAATTGAAAGCATTTGCAGAGGACAAATTAGTTGTTATTCAAAACATGAAATTGAAATTTCAAAAGGTAGAAAACATTTTGAGAATAGGAGAAAATGCTGGTTACCAGCATTTCTCCTTTTCTCACATTGTTTTCAAATTCCCTCCTCCTTAGATTCATTAAATTTTATCGATTGATTGAATGGTGTTTTATGCCGCTTTTAACAGTATTAGAGTTGTTAAAAGTCGGGATTGTAGAGGAAGGGGTTGAAAACAAAGTGCAGTAGTTGCCATTGGTTACATTTGTCCCAGTCCTGCTTGGCTCTGAGTTGAAGGTATTGGATTGTTAACCAAGAGATCCCAGGTTTGATCCTCCTTAGAGGCACTGGGTTTTTTCTAGAGTGTCCTTGGGTAAGACACTTCAGAGTCCGGGTCTAGTGCAGGTTAAACTCAGGAGACATGTGAATGATTAAGCTGTCACCGTTTAATCAATCAGTCAGTATATTTGACCCTTTACCAAGCAATTCTATGTTATAATGACTTTATGGAACAAAGCTTTTGAAAACATTGTAAGAAAAGGAGAAAATGTTTTCCCACTATGTTACCCCCATCATTTGAGCCACATTTTTTTGTGGTATGCGGTAAACTGAAAGAACCAGTTAAATATTTTCACAATGTCCTGTTCATAGACCAAAAAAGTAGCCTTTTTTGATTGCATAGACAAAGATCAGACTGCACAGTGGTGTAGCTTCTCCTTTTGCAACTTTATTTTCAAAAGTTGGATGAAGCATAATAAAAATAGGTGACTGTAGGTACCCTTTACCACACAATCACGAGTTTAAACAACCCTGAGGTAGAAATCGTTTGAAAATGTTGTGGTAACCAGCATTTTCTTCTTTTCTCACAGCTGTTTCTACCATATCAAAGACAAATCCATCCTTTGAACCATATTTGAATTGCCATCTGAATTGCTGTCTGCAAATGCTTTTGATTTGAGCAAGTCTACAACTTCGTCGTGTGGTAAAGGGTTATAGCATGTCAAAATAAGACTGAAAAAGTAGCTTTTATGATTATATAGACAAAGATCAGACTACATAGGGGTGTAGCTTCTCCTTTGGTCATAGTATTTTCAAAAATTGTGTGCAGCATGACAACAATAATAAATGTCTTCACTGTAACATGTCAAAATGAGAAAAAAGAAAAATAACATACAAACTAATGCATAAGTACCTGTAATAATTTTATGTCAATGTGACGTCAGAATTGGCGTACAGGTAAATATATTTTTCCCCCGCTCCTGCTGTCTGTTTGGTTTACGTAATTTGTTGGGAATGTTTTTGCTGTCGTTCGATCTTGAACCCTCAGGCGTTGTCATGCACTTTCTTGACAACTTGTAATTGGTTAATTTATTTCTGGTGTTAAAATAGATGTTCCGTGTAAGGTACATGTATTTTACTGAGTAAATATCTTGCTTTCATAGTCATGTGTTTTTTTTTAACCCTTTACCACAAAATTCCAAGTTTTAATGACCCACACAGAGAAAACTGTTGAAAACATTGTGGGAAAAGGAAAAAATAGTAACCAGCATTTTATCCTTTTCCCACAATGTTTTATACCCCTCCCAAAACATATTTCAATTTTTGAGTCCCACTTATTTTGTCTTCCGCAAATCTTCTCAATTTGGACATTCCGCAGAGTTTATCTTTTTGTACAGAGTTAACCCTTAACCTTACCAATGGATGACAGACTTAACTCTTTACCAAGCGACAAAATTTTAGATCGGTCCAAATTGAAGGCATTTGCAGATGACAAAATAAATGTGACTTAAAAATTGAAATTTGTTACGGGATGGGTAGAAAACAAATATGGAAAAAGGAGAAAATGCTGGTTACCAGCATTTTCTCCTTTACCCACACTGTTTTCAAAAGGCTTCCTCAGTGTTTTCTACCCTTTTGGAGAACTTTCTGTCATTTTCATCAAATTTAAAATTGTCATCTGCAAACTCTTTCAATTTGGACCAGTCTAAAATTCATTGTTTGGGAAAGGGTTAATATACCAGGACGCTTTCAAAGCCGTCTGCTGCAAAATTGTTTTACAAGGGAATGAGTGTAATCCTTTACCAGACGATAAAACTTTAGACTTCTCTGCCCTTAACTCTGTACCACACAACAGAATTTTAGACCAGTCCAATTTGAAAGCATTTGCAGACAACAAACGAAATAGGGCACAAACAACAGTAGCTGTCTTTGAGATCGTTGGAAACATTGTTGGAAAAGAAGAAAATGTTGGTTTACGCCATTTTCAACATTATTTCAGTCATATCGCGGCGGCCAGTGTACCTATCCATGCTTTCCTGGAATTTCTTTTACCAGTAGTCTGCACAATATTCTTTCCAAGCCACTGGCTGCTTTCCCACATAGCCATTGTGGAAACAATGGTCAGCGGTGAGAGAGGAATGAATCCTGTCCCAATGACTATCATCAGTCCTTGGAAAGAAATTGGCCAAGCTGGGGATCGAACCAGCGACCTCCTGTTCTCAAGTCCTGTATGCTACCGACTGAGCTATAGGGCTCAGCAGGGTTGTTAAAACTCAGGATTATGTGGTAAAGAGTTAAAGCAGAAGCAGGCAAGAAATAAAACTAACAAAAATTAGAAGATTTTTCTGGCTGGTAGCCAGCATTTTGTCCTTTTCCCACAATGTTTTCTGCCCTATCAAAGACAAAAAATTAATTTAGCAACATATAAGTTGTCTTATGCAAATGCTTTCAATTTGATTCATTCCAAGGTTTTGTTGTTTAGTAAAGTGTTAACTCTTTACCACACAATCACGGGTTTTAACGACCTTGAAGAAGAAGCCTGTTGAAAACACTGTGAGAAAATGCTGGTAAACAGCATTTTCTCCTTTTCCCACAATGTTTTCTAACCTTCCCAAACCAAATTTCAATTTTTGAGTCACATCTATTTTATCGTCTGCAAATGCTTTCAATTTGGACAGGTCTCAATTTCGTTGTTTGGTAAAGAGTTAAACATTACTATTTTCATTGCTTATCTCTTCTTTATGAAGACGTTGTACTCTGAAAACTTGTATCAGGCTGTAAGTGAGTTAATTCTTTTCCTTACGATGAAATTTTAGACTCATAGATTTTGAAAATATTTGCAGTTGACATATTGAATGTGGCATAACTGGCTCAAAGAACTCTATTTTGAACAGGTAGAAAACATTGTCTGAAAGGAAGAAACTGCCAGTTACCAGCATTTTCTGTTTTTCCCACAAAGTTTACCAAAGCCTTCTTTCTAGGGGTCATTAACACATATGGCTGTTTTGTAAAGGATTTACCCCTTTACCACACAATCCCCTGTTTTAATGATCCTGAAGAAGAATCCTTTTGAAAACATAGTGGGAAAAGGAGAAAATGCTAGTAACCGGCATTTTCTGCTTTTCCCACAATGTTTTCTACCCTTCCCACAACAAATTTCAATTTTTCAGTCACATTTATTTTATCGTCTGCGTATGCCTTCAATTGGGACAAAGATGAAATTTTGTTGTTTGGTAAAGGGTTAAGTGCCCTCTATCATTAGGGAACTTGTTATGAATTATAGCCAGTCATTATGTGCAATGTATTCTGTCAGCTACTGCCACCTAATGAATGCATCACAAATATTCTCAAGTGGTCATTTTGTGCACTGACCAGTCCGCACCACATGTCCACAGGATTCCATTTTTATGTTTTTTCTCTCCCTTTGGTCAGCTTTTAACCCTTTTACCACATGACAAAATTTTAGATCCATTGAAATTGAAAGCATTTGCAGACGACAATTTCAGTGTGACTCAAATGATGCAATTTGTCTTTGATAGGGTAGAAAAACATTGTGGGAAAAGGAGAAAATGCTGGTAACCAGCATTTTCTCCTTTTCCCACAATTTTTCAAAAGACTTCTTCCTTAGGGTCGTTAAAAGTCAGGATTGTGTGGTAAAGGGTTAATTCCTGTAACCTTTATTTTACATGGAATATTTACACCCATCCTCTTTTTAAACATTGTGTTGAAATGATGCGTAGATCTATAGAGTAATTGAGCCATGCTGTGGGAAATGGAGGCTTAACCCTTTCCCAAACAAGCCCTGGTTTTCACGTGTCTGCAGTACAAGTCTTTTGAAAACACTGTGGGAAAAGGAGAAATTGCTCGTAACGAGCAAGTTCTCCTTTTCCCACAGTGTTTTCTACCCGTTTTGAGACCTTTCTGCCATTTTCATCAAATTTAAAATTGTCTTCTGCAAACTCTTTCAATTTGGACCAGTCCAAAATTTGTCGTTTGGGAAAGGGTTAATGCATCTCCAAATGTACTTTACCAAGCAAATCATCCCATAATTGTGTATCCATTAAATCCACTTTGTCTAAACAACTGAGTTATGGGGTAAACTGGACCTTTGACATGCAGAAAATTTACAAATAGCAAAAAGTTTCGACCCATGTCAGCCTGCCTGTTGTGCAGCCCATGTCGGCCTGCATGAAGTGCGCAGGCTGACATGGGTCGATACTTTTTTTGCAGATGCATTAAGCCCCCTTTTCACAGAGCATGGCTCATATATTTTGAGATACAGAGCTGGGCAAGAATTATGGAATGTAGAGTTTGCTCATTTTGAGCATTTTTTCTCGTTTCACCATAATATTAACTAGAACAGTTTAAGGATACTTGGTAAAAAGACCTATCTTTTGGGGTGAAAAGTTTTTTCCCATTCCAAAAAATTTTTTCAAAGACCTTTTTTCCCTGCAGGTCATTAGAACACTGGATTGTTTGTTAACCCTATACCAGACGACAGAATTTTAGTCGTGTTCAGATTGAAATCATTTGCAGACAACAATTTCAATGTGGCTCAAATAGTGCAATTTTTCTATGATATGGTAGAAAACATTTTGGGAAAAGGAGAAAGTGCTGGTTACCAGCATTTTCTCCTTTTCCCACAATGTTTTCAAAAGGTTTCTTTCTTAGGGGCATCAAAAGACGGCATTGTGCGGTAATAGGGTTAAAGGGTTAACCTTTTAGCACACAATCCTGAGTTTTAACAACCCTGAGGAAAAAGCCTTTTTAAAACATTGTGGGAAAATGAGAAAATGGTGGTAACCAGCATTTTCTTCTTTACCCACGCTCTTTTCTACCCCATCAAAGACAAGTTCCATGATTGGGTCACATTTAAATTGTCATTTGCAAATGCTTTCAATTGGACTAGTCTACATTTTTGTCATTTGGTAAAGGGTTAATCATTGGTCTTTCCTTACTGTTTAGAGCTGCAACCATTAATTTCCTTTGAAGATCAATGCAAACTTGGTGTGCAGATTTCTGAATAGCGTTTTGACCACAAAGTATGCACAGTGAACAAACAGTGTTAGAGAAGACCAAATTACTTTCTTTTAGAATTCATTGAATGAGGGACATAAACTCCCCTGACTGCATCTGTCTCAATATTTAGCTCCTGTAGCAATTGGCAATTGGGACCCTGTGAAACTTTTTCAGACAGTGTGGATCAAGATCAAACTGCATGTAAAATGCAGCCTGGGTCCGTATTCACCTACCATTCTTAAGAATGTTCTCAGTCTTATTCTCCAGAATTTTCAAAATTTGAAAGTAACACAACTTCTGATTGGCTAAACCAAATAGTTTAGCCAATCAGAGGTTGTGTTACATTCAAATTTTGAAAATCTTGGAGAATAAGACTGAGAATGTTCTTAAGAATGGTTGGCGAATACGGACCCTGATCTTAGATCTTCACCATAAGCTACTGAGAACGTTCTTAAGAATGGTTGGTGAATACCGACCCTGATCTTAGATCTTCACCATAAGCTACTTTATTCTGAACTTTGACCTGCACAGCTGTTTATTTACAGATGGATCACTTTTTTAGTAGTCAGTGTTACAGGGTCCATTTATTTATTTGATTGATTGATTGTATGGTGTATAACTCTACCAAACGACAAGATTTTAAAATGGTCCAAATTTAGAGCATTTGCGGATGACAAAATGAAAATAAATGAAAATTAAATCCCTTTTGGGAAGGGTAGAAAACTGTGGGAAAAGGAGAAAATGCTGGTTTCCAGCATTTTCTCCTTTTCCCACAATGTTTTCGAAAGGCTTCTTTTACATGGTCGTTAAAAGTCAGGATTATGTGGTAAAGAGATAACAATGTTTTCATCATTCTTTCAGTTATGTCTCAGCAGCCAGAGCACTTATCCAGTTTCTGTTACCAGTACTTACCTTATTCTTCCCAAGCCACTGGCTGCTTCCTACAAAACTATCATAGAAAAAATGATCTGTGGTGGCAGAGGAATGAATCCTTTGGCAATGACTATCATCATTTCACGGGGAGAAATTGGCTGAGCAGAGAATCCGAACCAACAACCTCCTGTTCTCAAGTCATGTACACTGCCGACTGTACTACAGGGTTTTGTTGCCTTTTGTTTGGCAGTGACAGAGGGAATGGCTCTGAAACTTGCCAAACAAGTTTGCAGCAGTCAACTTTGAAAACATTCTTGTAAAAATAAGGATATTAATCAACATGAATAGCCCCCTTTACTAAACATTCAGTGTTTTAACGACCGTTAGGTTGATTAATTGATTGTATAGTATTTAACAAGGTTTTCAACATTATTTCATTTATATGGCTGCAGCCAGTACACCTGTCCATGATTTCATGGAATTTATGTTACTTCTGTTACTATTATACTTTGTACAATATTCTCCCCAAGCCACTGGCTGCTTTCTCACTTAACTATTTTTGAAACAATGATCCTTTGTCAGCATGGTGAGAGAGGAATGAATCCTGTCACAATGACTATCATGAATCCTCCGAAAGAAATTGTCATGAATGGGAATTTGAACCAGTGAATCCCTGCTCTCAAGTCCTTTATGCTTCCAACTGCACTATTGTGGCTCGACAATGACCCTGAGAAAGAGGCATTTTGAAAACAAGATGGGAAAAGAAGAAAATGCTGATAATCTGTAGTTACTCCTTTTCTCACCATGTTTTCTACCATCACAGAGACATGTCATTATTTAGGCCACATTTAATTGTCGTCTGCAAATGATTTCAATATGGCCAAGGTTAAAATTTTGCAGTTTGGTAAAGTCAGAAGTTTACCGGATGAATTCTGTTTTTGACTGCAGCTGTTTTGAATTTGGATGAGTCTAAAATTTTGTCATTATACAAAGCGTTAACCTGTTACATGTACGCAAAAACCGTAGAAATTGATGATGAATTTTTAACCCTTTACCTCACAAAAAAATGAATACTTGGCCAATTTAAAAGCATTTTGGGAAAAGTGCAACTCTGGTGTTTGATAAATAGAATGGAGTGTCTCAGTCAGAAAAACAGACCAGAGCATTGCAATTTCACAGGTGTTTGCCTGAGCATTTCCCAAAAAAAAACGTGTACAGTGCAGCTTTATGATCAGACTGCACACATTCTTTGCAGTCTGGTATTGGATCTACACTGTCTACAAAAGCAAAGTAAGTGGTGCTTAGTGCTGTATGTGTTAACCCTTTACCACACAATCCCAACTTTTAACCTCCCTAAGGAAAAAGCCTTTTGAAAACATTGTTGGAAAAGGAGAAAATGCTGATAACCAGCATTTTCTCCTTTTCCCACCATGTTTTCTACCCCATCAAAGACAAATTCCATCATTCGAGCCACATTTAAATTGTCGTCTGCAAATGCTTACAATTTGGGAACAAGTCTATAATTTTGTCGTGTGGTAAAGAGTTAAGTTATCATGATCATAATTTTTCGCCTTTCCTGTTTCAGGGACCACTTAGTATGGACTTGGTTTTAAACTTATCTCAGGATGGTGTACGACTGATATTTGATCCAGTTTGTCAGAGATTAAAGGTACAAGTTTGTTGTGTTTGTTTTTTTTGGTGTTTAATGCTGTTTTCAACTATTTCAGCAATATCAGGGAGGATAGTGTACCTATGTGTATGCCTAACTAGAGTTTCTTTTACTAGTTCACTCTTCTTTGCATAACATTCTTTCTAAACCACTGGCTGCTTTCCCTCATTAACAAGGTCTAAACAATGATGTAGCGATTATTGATTGATTATATATTGTTTAACATGATTTTCAACATTACTTCAGTTACATTGTGGCAACCAATGCACCTGTCTATGGCTGCCTCCTCACATAACCATTGTCTAAAAGATGATCAGTGGTGAGAGAGGAATGAATCCTAGCGCAATAGGGCTGTCACGATATGCCATAAGAGTACCATAATGTATTGCAATACACAGAAACCGTATTGTGATACATACCACAATATATCATGTCTATGTTAAAATTGATATTTTTTAAAAAATACCTTTGTTATTCATAATTCAGGTTTAATTCTTCCAAAACAAGAGAATGTGAATCAAATTAAATCACCTAGTCTCAACAAAAGTGATTCCAAATATTGGATTTTGCCTTCTTATTCGGTCTTTTACCGTAACCTTCCTCGGTCACGTCTATAGCATTAGCGTTGGTAGCCATTGTTGATATGGTCGTGCTTGAGTCAGAAAATGCAGATGCAATCAGGATTACAAGAAAATACTTCAGTATAATTTGCACACATTTTCCATTAATTTAATTATCGTATTTATGAATTTTATTTTCGTATTCCTGTTTTTAAAAATCTGTAACTTTTGGTGTTTTAAACATCACGTTGGCGACTTGGCATAGAGTGGTTTGGATTGAAATGATTGTGACCATAAAATATGGACAATCACGAATCAAATATGCCCTAGTCTGCTTTCATACTAAACTGATACCCGTAACCGTCCGACAACAGGCTGCCAGTTTACTTTCATACGCACTACCATTATAATGGTGATAAGTGTTTGCATGACCGCGACGTTTTAAAAACAACCAGATCAAAATAAACTGAAAATACATCGAAACAAGAAAATATCGCCAAAAAAAAACGTACGTAAAGTTTGTATCGTGGTATGTATTGACTTTGAATTATATTGCAATATACCAGTATAGCTGTATGTCGTGACAGCCCTATAGCGCAGTGACTATCATCAGTACTGGTAAAGAAGTTGGCAGAGCTCAGGATTTGAACCAGCAAGCCCCCTGGTCTCAAGTCCTGCATGCTACTGACTGCACTACCAGGGCTCAGCAGATATGTAGCAAGGAAACAGATAATATTACTTGAACGTCATAGAAAATGCTGGTAACTAGCATTTTTCTCCTTTTCCCATAATGTTTACTACCTTTTCAGAGGTCAAATTCATAATTTGCGACACTTTATTTGTTGTCTGCAAATACTTGAAGTTTGGACAAGCCTAAGATTTTGACGTGTGGTAAATAGTTAACCCTTTACTAAATGACAAAATTTTAGCCTTGTCCAAATTGAAAGCATATGCAGCTGACAATTTCAGTGTGGCTCAAATGGTGCATTTTTCTCTTGATAGGGTAGAAAACATTGTGGGAAAAGGAGAAAATGCTGGTTACCAGCATTTTCTATGACGTTCAAATAATATTAACTGTTTCCTTGCTAACTGTTTCCTTGCTGTTTTCAAAACACCTTTTCCTTCGGGTCATTCTGTTGTAAAAGGTCAAGGGTTAAGCACACTCAAGAAAAGTAATTTTTAGCTCCACTGGCCGAAGGCCAGTGGGCTTATGTCATGGCCCGGTGTCCGTCGTGCGTCCGTCCGTCCGTCCGTGCGTTAACTTTTATTTCAAACATCTTCTTCTCTGAAACTACCCATCCAATTTTCATGAAACTTCACAGAAATGATCCTGCCATGGTCCTCTTCAGAATTTCTTGAAAGAATTTGATTCCTTCAAAAACTCTGGTTGCCATGGCAACAAAACTGAAAAATATTGGAAATCTTTAAAAATCTTCTTGTCTGAAACCATAAGGCATAGGGCTACCAAATTTGGCATGTAGCTTTATGTAGTAGACCTCTATCATGTTTCTTGAAATTATAGCCCTGGGGTCAAAATTGGCTCTGCCCCAGGGGTCACAAGTTTTACATAAGCTTATATAGAGAAAACTTTAAAAATCTTCTTGTCTGAAACCATAAGGCATAGGGCTACCAAATTTGGCAGGTAGCTTTATGTTGTAAACCACTATCATGTTTCTTGCAATAATAGCCCTGGGGTCAAAATTGGCTCTGCCCCAGGGGTCACAAGTTTTACATAGGCTTATATAGAGAAAACTTTAAAAATCTTCCTGTACCTAGCCATAAGGCCTAGAGCTACCAAATTTTGCATTTAGCTTGATCTAGTTGGGGTCTACCAAAAGTGCCCAAATTATAGTCCTGGGGTCAATTTGGCCTCATGCTGGGGGGGTTGGGGGTTCACAAGATTTACATAGGCTTACATAGGGAAAACTTTTAAATCTTGGTGTACATAGCCATAAGGCTTAGGCTACCAAATTGTGCATAATTATAGCATTATCTAGTGGACAACTACAAAGAGGGCCCAAGTTACAGCCCTAGGATCAAGTTTGGCCCTGCACCAGGGGTCACAAGTTTTACATGGGTTTATGGAGTGAAAAGTTCAGAAACCGTCTTGTTACTAGCCATAAGGCCAAGAACTCCCAAATTTGGCATGTTATTCTTCTAATACACATATTCCCCATTTAGTCCGACTGTAGCCCTGGGGTCAAAGTTTTATAAGGGCTTATATAGTGAAGACTTCTTTTCATGGTTTATATTTATAAGCCAGTGGAGCGATACAGGGCCATCATGGCCCTCTTGTTTAATTTCCTTGACAAAGAAACTAGGAAGTAGTTGTTTATTGTGCATGTTGTTTATTGAGATTTATATTACTGTTAAGAATTACTGCAGATGAGATCACTATCTGTACTTATTATACAGTAGTTCCTCTTACATAAGGTCACTATATATATATATATATATATATATATATATACACACACACACACACACACACACACACACACACACACATATATATGTGTGTGTGTGTGTGTGAATATGAGACATGCTCTGTGAAAAGGGGGCTTAATGCATCTGCAAAAAGTATCGACCCAGGGCAGTCCGCGCAGGCTGACCTGGGCCGAAACTTTTCGCTGTTGGTCGATTTTCTGTATGTCAAAGGACCATTCTACCTCATGATTCAGTCGGTTGTTTGACAGAATGAATTTTATGGGTCCATCATTATGAGATGACTTGCCTGATATCATGCATTGGGAACATACATTAATCCTTTACCACACATTCCCGACTTTTAATGACCCTGAGAAAGAAGCCTTTTGAAAACATTGTGGGAAAAGGAGAAAATGCTGGTAACCATGTTTTCTAGCCTTCCCTAAACAAATTTCAGTTTTTCAGTCATATTTAATTTGTCGTCTGCAAGTGCTTTCAATTTTGGTCCAGTCCAAAAGTTTGTCATTTGGTAAAGAGTTAAGCCCCCTTTTGCCTGAGCATGGATCATATTTACTGTACAGTAGTTCCTGTTACATACGTATAATCATAAGGAATGACATTTTTATTTTACATAAATTGTGAAATAAGTTTTATAAGTTATATAGCATTGCTAGACCACGGTTGATGACGGCTTCCTGGAAAAGATAACAAGTGCAAATGCAATGATTTCGGCTGTTCCTAAATGTCTCCCCAGCTCCTCACAGGGTTTAAATCTGTATCCTTTAATCCTTTACCATACAATCCTAACTGAAAAAAAAAAAAGGTAGAAAAAAAAAACTTTTGAAAACAATGTAGGAATAGGAGAAAATGCTGGTAACCAGAATTTTCTCCTTTTACCACAATGTTTTGTACGCTATCAAAGACAACTTCTATAGTTAGCATGCCCACTGGGTTTTCCACTTGGGGGTACATGCATGCACCCTCAAGGTTTTGAATTTGGGATGCAAAGAAAAATTTGGGGGTTCTATGTACCCCTAATGCTGCTTACAAGTATTTTCTACTTTTCTGACAATATTTTCCAAAACTTTCATCCTCAAGAGTTGTTGAATTATGGGATTGTTTGGAAAAGAGTTAACCCTAAGAGCTCATTTCACTACTATAGTTGCTTTTGAGGCTAGTATAGATCAGTTCAGGCTGCATGAAACGTGCAGCCTGATCTTTGATCTACACTGTTCGCTTTGCTGGTACACTGCAGACAAAAGCAAGCATGAAAGTGCTATAATTTAGGTCATATGTACAGGATAATAAATTCTGTTGAGTTTATTCTGTTCTCTAAGGGTTAAAAAAAAAAAGGATTTTCCTTCCCTTCAGAAATGTCTCCTTAGTAGGTAGTGGCGTGTTCAAAAATAACCAAAGATGGTAATGTGTTAAATTTCCTGCCAATCCTTGTGCTACTGAACTTGATTTAATCTGCTTATGTGGACAGTGTAGATCCAAGATTAGATTGCACAGAATGTGCAGTCTGATCTTGAATCTACACTGTACACTTCTTTGTTAGATAATCTGACAAAAAAAAAACCAAAATATGAAACTGCAATACTTTAATACTCAGAATATCCAACTCATTTATATTTTAGCATACAAGGACAGCAAGCTTGTGCAGATGCTGTGCTAACAGGAAGAATTTTTGAGGTCATTAAGTCTAGGAAATTAAAGACACACTTTAGGGAAGGATCGTTTAAGTCTTTAACACACAGCAAAATCATAGACTTGTCCAATTTGAAAGCAATTGCAGACGACAAATCAAATGTTGCTAAAATGATGTTTTTTGTCTTTGATAGGATAGAAAACATTATGGGAAAAGGAGAAAATGCTGGTTACCAGCATTTTCTCCTTTTCCCTATATTATTTTCAAAAGCTTCTCTTTCAGGGTCGTTAAAAGTCGGGATTGTGTGGTAAAGAGTTAACTCTGTACCAAATGACAAAATTTTAGACTAGTTCAAATTGAAAGCATTTGCAGATGACAAAAATGAATTTAACTGAAAGATTGAAATTTGCTTTGGGTAGGATAGAAAACATTGTAGGAAAAGGAGAAAATTATGCTGGTTACCAGCATTTCTCCTTTTCCCACAATTTTTTTTAAATGGCTTCTCTGTCAGGGTCATTAAAAGTTGGGGTTGTGTTTTAAAGGATTAAATCATAAACTTTATTTGCTTTTTTTTCTTTGAAAACAACAGTTGTATATAAACACATCTTCAGCAACTGTTACCCATTTTTACTCATAATGTATTTTTCCATTATGTAAGAATAAGGCCTTTTAGCTCAGCTGAGCTGATGTGACTATGTGCTCAAGGTGGGCTTTTGTGATCTGCTGTGTCTGGCATCCATTATCTGTCAGACATCAACAGTGCCGGTAGTTGTTACCTTATAAACACTGTAGAGGTCTTTTGGTCCAGTACTCATTGGAAGTTGGTCAGAATGTTTGCCTTGATGATTTCTCAGATGAGAACTGAAATGTGTTTAGACAGTACATTTTTTTTGTACAGTTTGATCTTGATCTAGACTGCTTGAGAAATTAACCAAAGTTGCGCTCAGAATTTGAAAAGTAAAATTGTATTATCTTAAATTTCTGTCCTGCATAAGACTTAGGTAAAGTGAATAGTTGCACTGGTTGATACACAAGTCTTATTTTGTAAATTCCTTTGGTAAATATCTTTTTAAAACGTTGCAGAAAACAAGTAACTTTACTTTTTTCCACAATGTTTTCAATTTAAAGATATTTCCTTGTCCTTCACATTATCTCCTTTGTATGGCTGGAAGTAAATTTTTTTTCTGTGGAAATGTAGCCTGTGGGGCAAATAGCCTTTCACCAAACAATCCAGTTTTTAATGACCCAGGGATACAAGCTCTCTAGTGTTGCACGACATTTTGTCGAAAGGGTTTTTTGTAGAAATCCATGTGTGTTTTAAAATACCAGTACCGATTGCTAAATTTCTAGATTTATTGCATGAAAAGATCTGTCAAGGAGGAAGATTTGAGCCACAATTTGTCTGGGTTAGGGTAAGGGTCAGGGCTAGGGATCGTTTTCGACAAACATGGTTTTGGACGAAATGTAATAGACCTGCTTTTTAGAACACCATAGAAAAGGTGCAAATGCTGGAAAACAACATTTTCTCCTTTTTTCCCATGATTTTTTCTCCTATAAAAGGCAGTCCCATCTTTTGAGCCACATTTAATTTGTTGTCTGCAAATGCCTTCAAACCTGATGAGTATAAAATGTATTTTACAGAGCTCCAGATAGAGGGAGTGATTTTGATTTCAAAATTGAAAATATTAATAACTCTCCACTAAACCCTATGTTATGGGTACTCATTAGCGTCATTTCATTGAGACAATTCTGAGGAGTACCCACAACATAGGGTTGGGAAGAGAAATAATGGATTTAGAATACTATCCCTTTTATCTGGAAGTCTTTTTTAGTAAAGAGTTGAACTTTGGTATGAGCAAATCATAAGAATAGCTGAGAGGGGGCTCAAAAAGTCCTGTCAGTGTTTTTTAATCCGAAATTTATTACTCCATCTGTGACAATAAATTGTTGGAAACTGACCCTTCGTAATTCCCAATGTCCACAACAACTACTTATTAATACCATTTCGAGTTGATAAAACTGTTCTCTTTATATGGCAGTCGTTCACACATTCGAGCTGTTAAATTTGAGATAAATTGATGGCTTTGATCTTGGGGCTTCTGGGTTCAGAAAATTAACTGTTCAAAATCCTCAGGATTTTCCCTCATGCCGATGAATTTCAGCATAATATTATAATGCTGGCCTTTGATACTCTAGAAAAGAAAATATTGTGGTAAAAAGAGAAATTTTTCATAATGAGTTTTAAAAGTTATATTTTTCTGAGTGCTTCTTAGTTCTGTTTACTAGCATTTCCAGGCCTAGATTGTTCATTTTTTTTTTTCCTGTTTTTTGGATCAAGATAGATCTTCTGAGATTTAACCTAAGGTTCCTGTAGTATAGATCAAGATTTGACTAAGTATAAGACTGGGTCAGTATTCACCAACCATTCTTAATATCACTCCAAGTCTAGTTCTAGATTTAGAAAGTAACACAGCTTCCGATTGGCTTAACCATTTGTTTTAGCCAATCCGATGTTGTATTACTTTCAAATTGGGGAAATTCTTGAGAATAAGACTAAGGATGTTCTTAAGAATGGTTGGTGAATAAGGACCCTGTTCTTACTCTCAGATTGACATCATTAGATATTTTGTTGAGGGGCTGGTACATACTTGTTTATTTTTAGCTCCACTGGCCGAAGGCCAGCGGGCTAATGTCATGGCCCGGTGTCCGTCGTGCGTCCGTCCGTCCGTTCGTCCGTCCGTCCGTGCGTTAACTTTTATTTCAAACATCTTCTTCTCTGAAACTACCAATCCAATTTTCATGAAACTTCACAGAAATGATCCTGCCATGGTCCTCTTCAGAATTTCTTGAAAGAATTTGATTCCTTCAAAAACTCTGGTTGCCATGGCAACAAAACTGAAAAATATGGGAAATCTTTAAAAATCTTCTTGTCTGAAACCATAAGGCATAGGGCTACCAAATTTGGCATGTAGCTTTATGTAGTAGACCTCTATCAAGTTTCTTCAAATTATAGCCCTGGGGTCAAAATTGGCTCTGCCCCAGGGGTCACAAGTTTTACATAGGCTTATATAGAGAAATCTTTAAAAATCTTCTTGTCGGAAACCATAAGGCATAGGGCTACCAAATTTGGCATGTAGCTTTATGTAGTAGACCTCTATCAAGTTTCTTCAAATTATAGCCCTGGGGTCAAAATTGGCTCTGCCCCAGGGGTCACAAGTTTTACATAGGCTTATATAGAGAAAACTTTAAAAATCTTCCTGTACCTAGCCATAAGGCCTAGAGCTACCAAATTTTGCATGTAGCTATATCTAGTGGGCCTCTACCAAGTGGGCCAAAATTTTAGCCCTGGGGTCAAAATTGGCCCCACCGCAGGGGTCACAAGTTTTACATGGGCTTACATAGTGACAACTTAAGAAATCTTCCTGTTTTGATTTTTTTTTTTAAATTAGCCTTGCATCAGGGGTCTTATGTTTTACAGAGGCTTCATATGGACAAAACTTGAAAATCACCTTATTTTTATGGCTTTATCTTGTGGACCTCTACCAGGGTTCAAGTAATTAAATAGCTCTGGGATCAAAAATGGCTTTGCCCTGTGGGTCTCAACTTTCATATGGGCTTTTACAGAGAAAACTTTGTAAGTCTTCATTTTGAAACCATTTGGCTCAGCATTGAAATGTTTATTATTTATGGTTTATATTTATAAGCCAGTGGAGCGATACAGGGCCATCATGGCCCTCTTGTTGTTAACCCTTTACCAAACAAATCCAGAGTTTTAACGATCCTTAAAAACAAAACTTTTGAAAACATTGTGGAAAAAGGAGAAAATGCTGGTAACCAGCATTTTCTCCTTTTCTCACAATGTTTTTTCTACCCTTCCTACGACAAATTCCAATGCTTGAGCCACATTTCAATTTGTCGTCTGCAAATGCTTTCAATTTGGATAAGTGGAAAATGTAGTCATTTGGTAAAAAGTTTAAGTTTTTTTCTGTCTTTCTCATTATAACTATTCACTTGACCCTTTGTCAAACAACCTTTTGTTTTTTTACCGCCATGGAAGGAAGCTTTTAAAAACATTGTGGAAAAATACTTGTCACCAGCCCTTTCTCCTTTTTTCAGTGTTTTCAGAACAATTCTGTCATTTGAGTCACATTTCTGTCATCTCCAAAACTAATGTATTAAACCTGTTATCTAACAGTCTGATTTTTTAACAACCTGGTGGAAAAAGGCTCTTGAAAACATTGTTGAAAAAGTAGAAAATGGTGATAAAACCTATTTTCTCCTGTTCAAGCAATGTTTTCTATCCTTTTAAATTCAAATACCATCATTTAAACTATAGTTAATTTGTCATCTGAAACTGCATTTTAATTTGGATAAGTCTATAATTTTGTCTTCCAGTTAACTCTTTACCACACAATCCCGACTTTTAACGACCCAAAGAAAGAAGCCTTTTGAAAACATTGTGGGAAAAGGAGAAAATGCTGGTAACCAGCATTTTCTCCTTTTCCCACAATGTTTTCTATCCTTCCCAAAACAAATTTAAATTTTTCAGTAATATTTGTCTGCAAATGCCTTCAATTTGAACCGGTATAGAATTTTGTTTTTTGGTAAAGAGTTAAGGATACTATGGGTGAGGCTTTTACCTTTTTCAACGTTTTATGCCCCTTTCAAATACATGTTTCACTTTTTTAGCCACATTCCATTTCTCGGATGCTAATGTTTTTCGGCATAGCTGTATGTGCTAGCTTTTGACCCACTTTTAGATACTGATAAAATATGAATAAATAGAAATTTGTGATTGGTCAAATATGTAGACATGTTTATTCTAAGAGCCCCTGTGGAAAAAAATGTAGACATGTTTATTCTTAGAGCCCCTGCCTATTTACTGGTAAATTTACACCGTCTATCTTTTTAAAAGATATTTCTTTTTTTGTATGGTCCAGTCTAGAATGTTTTTGTTTGATAAAGTGTTAATCGTTTACCACACTACGCCTATTTCGCATGACCCCGAGAGAGAAAGCTTTTGAAAACACTATGGGAAAAGGAGAAAATTCTGGAAACCAGCATTTTCTCTATTTCCCATATTGTTTTCCACCCTTTGCAAAACAAATTCTGATTTGTTGTCTGCAAATGCTTTCAATTTGGACCAGTCTAAAATTTCAGTGCTAAAAAAAATTTAAGAGCTAAAAAGGTTGACATTTGCCAATAAGATGACGGGTTACAGAAGACTTGATGTGTTTCTGAAGGCTCAAAGGCCAAAATATCATGTTTTTGGACAATTGATGTTGTTTGAAAGAGCTTGATTAATTTAAGCATTACCTTGTCAAGAAAAGGGGCGCGCACGCTCCATGCGTGAAATATGACATTTATCTCCCATGTTCTTCCCACTCTTCACTTCAGACAGACCAATTGATCTTTCTACCAAACAACAAAAATTTTAGAATTGGCTTAATTTAAAGCAGTTGCAGATGGTAAAATGAATGTGATTCAGAAATTGAAATTTATTTTTCGAGGGGCAGGAAACATTGTGGGAAAAGTAGAAAATGCTGGTTACCAGCATTTTCGCCTTTGCCCACAATGTTTTATAAGCCTTCATCTTAAGGGTTGTTAAAACAGGAGATTGTTTGATGAACGGCCATTGAACAATGGTACAAATTATCTTCTTATGACCGGTTACCTTTACAGACAATCTCGCTATTTTGAAAACACCTTGTAAATTAGGGATAGTCCACATCATGAAGGTTTGATTGTGTTGATGTATTTGAAAAACTTGTGAAAGAAGGAGATTTTGTGTGATCCAAACACTAACATTTTCTGCCATTGCTTGAATTATTCAAAACTGGTCACCTGCAAAATTAAAAAAAAAAATCCCCCAATTTTATTTTGTTAACCACACAATCCCGAAGAAAGCTTTTGAAAACATTGTGGGAGAAGGAGAAAATGTTGGTCACCAGCATCTTCTCCAGAATGTTTTCTTTCCTACAAACAAAAATCCCATCATTTCAGACAAAGTTACCTTGTTGTCTGCAAATGCTTTCAAGCTCCAAAATTTTGTCATGTGGTAGACTGTTCAGTCTATACAATGTGATAAGATTTTAAAACTTCTCCACAGTGAAAGTATTTGAAGATGACAAATTGATTGTGGGTCAGGGTATCTTTCTTTCAATGGTTGAAAACTTGATGGGGAAAGGAGAAGATGCTGGTTACCATTATTTTCTCCTTTTCCCGTCAAGTTTTGAAAAACTGCCCCTTTTGGGTTGTTAAAACATGTGATTGTTTGGTACAGGATTAATTACTATTATTCAAGCAATTTGTTTCTTGATTTGTGTTGTACGCATCTTTCAACATTGTTGAAGTCCAATTATTGCCGTAGCTCATTCAGGTCTTGCTTGGGTTTTACCAGTACTAGATAAGACTTTTGCAGTGCCTTGCCCAAGGCCACTACAGTGTGCCAGGCATCAATTACATGGTTTGAACCGGAATTTTCCTGATTGCAAATCCAATGCCTTAACCCTTAAAGGGCTGAGCCTAACTTTCGCCTCTTTCACAGAACATGCAGTATGACCTTGGATCTACAATCTGCGCCATGCTCAGATATGACATTCTGGCTATTTATGGCCTTGATCAGAATTTATTTTTGTGGGATTTTTTATCATTGAAAATTTATATTTCCTTTTTGGGGGCTCAAAGGGTCAATCCTTTACCAAGTTAACTCTTTCACAAACAAGCCCTGGTTTTCACGTGTCTGCAGTACAAGTCTTTTGAAAACACTGTGGGAAAAGGAGAAATTGCTCGAAACGAGCAATTTATCCTTTTCCCATAGTGTTTTTTACCCTATTTGAAAACTTTCTGCCATTTTCATCAAATTTAAAATTGTCATCTGCAAACTCTTTGAATTTGGATCAGTCCAAAATTTGTCGTTTGGGAAAGGGTTAAATTCCATGATTTGAGGACACTGAGGAGGAAAGCTTATGAAAACATTGCCTGTATGTTTACGATAATGAATTACCCGTGATGAAATTATTAGACTTTCCTACATACTTTCAAATTATCAGAATTTCAACCCTTTACCAAACAATTCTGAGTTTCAATGACCCTGAGGAAGAAACCTTTTAAAAACTTTGTGGGTAAAGGAGAAAATGCCTGTTGTAACCAGCATTTTCTCCTTTTCCACAGCATTTTCTGTCCTGTCAAAGAATTTCAGTTCATTTGTACCTCTATTGAATTTTTGGTCCTCAGTTGCGTTTAATTTTGTAGGCTCTAAAATAAGTTGTTTTGGAAAGGGTCAAATCTTATCTTGATAAGATTTTATAAATTTGAAGAAAGAGTATAAAATTGGATGACAAATTTGCATGAAGAGATGTGCACAAAAGAAATGGAGAAATTTCTGATTTCAATTAAACTTTCCATTTTGCCACAATATTTTACTAATATCAGCTTCTACAAATTTGGCAAAACTGGTGTGAAAAGTTGAAAGGGTAGAGCTTTTGTCAAGAAGTCAGTGAAAGATTAGAAATGTGCTTGAGCAATTGTCATCGTTAAAAAAATATTTGAAACTGACGAGAGAACGAGTTGATCTGAGGCGTGTGGGCGGAAGTTGGCCATTTTTTAGGGATTGATTGGAGAGTGTGTCCCTTCCAAAGAGAAAGAGAAAAAAATGTTTTTCTTGGATGTTTTAGGGAGATAACTGGAGATTTTATCCATTGTATTGGGGGCGGGAATTGAAGAGGATTTGGATTGACTTGTGTCGACATTTGGTCGACCTTCGTACTGACTTGATTTGCCATTTCATAATAAGTTTATCTTTTCCTCTGCCATTTTCTATTAACCCTTTACACCATAATCCCGAGATTTAATGACTCCTGGAAGGAAGGCTTTTGAAAACATTGTGGAAAAAGGAGAAAATGCTGCTAGCCAGCATTTCCTTCTTTTCCCAAAAAGTTTTCTTGTATCTAAGAAACAAATGCCATCAAAGAAATCATATTTAACTCTTTACCAGATGACAAAATGTTAGCCTTATCCAAATCAAAGGCATTTGCAGACAACAATTTCAATTGTGGCTCAAATGGTGGAAATTTTCTTTGATAGGGTAGAAAACATTGTGGGAAAAGGAGAAAATGCTGGTTACCAGCATTTTCTCCTTTTCCCACAATGTTTTCAAAGGGCCTCTTTCCAAGGGTCGTTAAAAGGCGGCATTGTGTGGTATAGGGTTAATATGTTGTCTGCAAATCTTTTCAAATTGGACAAGTCTGAAATTCTGTTGTTTGGTAAAGAGTTAAAGGTTAGAGTTTTGATTCATTCAAGATTGTACAGTCATTTCCTTACGGTTTGCACAGATTTATGGTAACTCTATACCTGGCAGTCAAAATTTTAGACTTGTTTGAAATTGAAAGCGTTTTCAGAGGACTACTCGGATGTGGTTCAAGGTTAGGATTTGGCCTGTGAGGTTAGAAAAAATTGTCAGAAAAGCAGATGTTACTGGTTTCCAGCATTTTCTCTTTTTCCCCACAAAGCTGTTACAAGGCCTCATCCCTCAGGTTTGCTAAGTTTTTGACTAAAGAATAAAATTTTAGACTTGTCCGAACTGAAAGCATTTGCAGATGATATATTACAGATGAGTCATCCTCTGTGAAAAAGGGGCTTAATGCATCTGCAAAAAGGATCGACTCTGGTCAGCCTGCATAGTTAGCGCAGGCTGACCTGAGCAGAAATTTTTTGCTATCGGTCAATTTTCTGCATGTCCAAAGACCGGTCTACCTCATGATTCAGTCGGTTGTTAGACAAAATGGATTTTATGGATCCATAATTATGTTATGACTTGCTTGGTATCATGGATCACAAAGATGCATTAAGCTCCCTTTTGTCAGAGCATGGCTTATGTACATGTAGCTCAAATGATAGATTCGGTCTTTCAGAGGGTAAAAAACATCATTGATATGTTTTCTCCATTTTATACAATGTTTTTACTTTCCCTAAAGATAAGTCTTTTTTTAGCTCCACTGGCCGAAGGCCAGCGAGCTATTGTCATGGCGTTGTGTCCGTCGTGCGTCCGTCCGTTCGTCCGTGCGTGCGTCCGTAAACTTTTTCTTTAAAAAACTTCTCCTCAGAAACTATTGACTGGATTTTTACCAAATTTCACAGGAATGTTCCTTTGGTGGTCCTCTTTCAAATTCCTTCAAATAATTGTGTTCCATGAAGAATTCTGGTTGCCATGGCAACCAAAGTAAAAAACCTTTAAAAATCTTCTCCTCCCAAACCGCTATTTGGATAGCATTATTATTTTGCAGGAATGTTCCTTAGATACAGGTTTACAGAATTCCTTTAAAAAAAAATGATCTGTCAAAAAACATGGCTTTTATGGGAGACTCATTTTCCTTTTATGGTATAAAGTAAAATCTTTGAAAAATTTCTTCTCTAAAACTATTCATTGGATTTCATTGTTGTTTTGCAGGCAAGTTCCTATGGTGGTTGTCTGCCAAATTGTTTCTATGGTGGTTGTATACCAAATTCCTTTTTAAAAAATGATACACCTAAAAACACATTTTTTTATAGACAAGGCTTATATTTCAAAAAAATGTTCTTCTCCAAAACTATTTATTGTGTTAGTTTTATCGACTAACAAAGAAAAAGGAAGAAAATTGGATTGACTTGACCTAGTCAGGGCTGTCCTATTTAAGCCCACACATTTTCCTTGGTATTAAGATCACAATTTACTCCAATGATATGCTATTAGTTAGTACTAGTAATGAAATATCACTGGCCATAAATAAGATAAAAGCTTGAGCACCTTTCACAACTTGAGCTTTTCAATTTTGCCTTATTACTAAGCCTGAGTAACCATGCCAAGATAAAAAAGAAAAAGTATTTTAATAACAAAACCCCCATGTTGTCGGTACTTTATAGTCCTTTTGATATAGAACAAGAGAACCTCTGCACTTTTATTAGTTCTGGTAAAGGTTTGTTGACCTACTAATGAGTAAATGCAGAGTGGACAGAGAAGGGGTGTAAATCCTGGTGACCTGGTACACAGTGGGACAGGGCTTTACATTTGTGATAAGGCATTAATGTTACCCAGTCAAACTGATCCCGCAACTTCAGTACACCAGAATTAATCTGTGCCCTGGAGCAGGATATTTGATTTATGTAAATGCATTTGTAGACCATTTTGTGTTGTTTGCCACAGAAGACATTCTAACTGTGAAAAGTTGATTATTAGGGATTAGGTGTTCATTGTATGCCAGCATATTTCATTCTATCTGGTGTATTGATGTAAGTTGATCTATATTGCTATAACATTCATTCATTTGCCCTCCTAGCTGTTCTTTTAGATTACCCCTTTACCACACAATCACAACTTTTAACGACCCTGAGAAAGACATATTTTCTATATTTTGATGTTTCCCCACCCAAAATGGTTTGTGAAAGGACCTGTTGCAGACAACATATCTTCAAATTAGTAAGACATATATAATCAAAGCGCTGACGCACTGAAGGCAGCGGGTTTGTGCCAGCTACAGATCTTATTACTTTCTTTGCACAGGTTTCCTTTATACTTGACTTGAAGTAAAAAGGTGCCTTAATCGATCTGCAAACAGTATAGACTTAGGTCAGCCTGTGCAGGCAGTCAGTCTGTGCAGTCTTCACAGGCTGACCTGGGCTGAAACTTTTCGCCATTGGTCCATTTTCTGTACATCGAAGGGTCGGTCTATGGATCAATAATTATTTATGTCTTGCTTGGTATAATCCATCACGAGGATGCAAGAAGCCCCCTTTTGCCAAAGCACAGCTCATTTGTTTGTGGCTAAAATAAAGATAAAATCTAGTACATGAGCACAGGCAGAAAACAAGACTTGAATAAATGATATTAATCCTTTCCAAAACAATCCCAAGTTTTTATGACCCTGTGGAAGAGGCCTTTAAAGATATTTGTGGAAATGGAGAAAGTGCTTCTAACCAATGTTTTCTATTATATCAATCCGTAACATTTATGAAATTCTTGAAAGGTATCTTAAAGTACTGAAAACCAGTCTTAGTATAATTTTGAGGTTTTACACCTCAAAATCCTTGTAGGCCAAATAATGTGCTTTATAAAAGTTTTGCCGATCCCTTTTAAGGAGTTTGTAGCTCAAAGACTTGAAGTTGGTACCGCTGGTTTAAATTTCCAGCATGGTCTTCTTTCTGATCCACTTATCATTTATGCCATGTTGTTATTCAGTGCATGACCTTAAGGAAATAGCCAAGAAACGCATGCATAGGTACACTGGCAGCTGTTATGACCCAAGCTGTTTAAATTTCATTAACTGCTAATAAATTATACTGAAAGAAGCCATTTGCAGACAAAAATTGAAACATGGCTCAAAAACAGTGTACATCTTTGATAGGGTAGAAAACATTGTTGGAAAAGGAGAAAATGCTGCTTACCAGCATTTTCTCCCATTCCTACAATGTTTGTAAAAAGTTATGTTCTAAGGGTCGTTAAAACTTGAGATTGTGTTGTACAAGTAAATGCATAATATAATTTGCAGTTATAACTACTTTTAACTCTTTACCACTCAATGCCGACTTCTAACAACCTTGAGAAAAAAGCCTTGTGAAAACAGTCTGGGAAAGGAGAAAATGCTGGGAACCAGCATTTTCTCTATTATCCACAATGTTTTCTATCCTATAAAATAAAACTTGTACCATTTGAGCCACAATGAAATTGTCGTCTGCAAATGCTTTCAGTTTGAACACAGCTGAAATTTTGCCGTCTGCCAAAGGCTTAATGGGTGACTTTTCGTGTAACATCGCCTGTCATAGCCGAATCCGTACGACTTTGGCGATAAAAGGCGATGTTACACGAATCCCATTACGATGCCCTATGCTCAAAATTCATCATGCAAACAAACACCGACAAGAAAAAGTCGATGCAAAGAATCAAAGTCGCCGCAATTTTTTTTATTTAATGCTTCAAGAAAGCCAGGGCAAATAAGTAAATGTCAGTTTTCATCAGCAGATTTTTTAACACATTATGAAATTGATGTGACTGTGAATCTATATCAAAAGTTGTCTTCTGTTACAGTATCTAATACCCTCGCATAGCGCTCTCTGAACTCTTTTCCAAACGAAAAATATCAGACTCTTCCAAATTCAAAGAGTTGACAGACGACAATTTAAAAAGCTGCAAAAATGGTAGAAAATTGGCTAGTAGTGGGGGGAAAAGTATTTGTTAAAGGAGAAATTGCTTATAACGAGTAATTTCTCCTTATCCAATATGTTTTTCCAAAGGAATTTGGCAGCGCACGTGATAACCCGCGTTTGTTTGGGAAAGTGTTGAAAACAGGGCCAAGTTACTAAAATGTTGCTGTCCTAGGATAGTATGATTCAAGAGAACGTAAGTTTGCAAGGCATGCTTTCAATTTAAACAAGTCTAAAACTATACTGTTTGGTGAACGCTGTTAATAAAGAATATTGGTTTTGCATTGCGATTTATGAACAACACAGTGAAAAACTGGTCTCTCTCCAGATTTTTTCCAACAAAGTACATTGTAAATTTATCTAGAACTTGGTGAGAAATAAACAAAAGGGTTCTAAACAGTCTTTGTTTTAAAAACTAAACTTAGAAAGAAGTAACCAATAATGGTTAGATACAATCATAACCATCATACTCGTTCTTCGGCGGAATTTAACACAATTTCAGCAATGTACAATTTTAGCGGTGGTCATTCAACAAAAAACACAAATAGTAGGAAAAACTAGGTACTAAATAATCAAAATGATAATTAAACCTGTGTACGAAATGACGAAAGTGGATACGAAATGACCAACTGGATACGAAATGACCAAAATAGAAAGTATAGGTAGGTACGAAATGACCAAAATCGTATCTACGAAATGACCTAGGTACGAAATTAACTAGGTACGAAATGACTGGAAACCTGTACAGCCTTGACCAATGGAAACAAGGCATTTATTTGGATGAGTCCATTTCTCGCGAATAGCGAAAATAAAAGTAATACTTGGGCGGATTTTTTGATGTTGTAAGTATTAACAGAGCAAAAATAGTATCGTATTGTATATACTTCGTAGTTTAAGAATGAATTAAAAAGCCAGTTTAAGGCGAAGTAGAAAGATTCCTTGTTAACCTTAACACCCCTATAAAAAAGAAATTCCCATTGTCCATTTCCTAACTCGAAAAACTATTAAAAATATAGTCGCGCGCTTCTGCGCGGCGACTAATAAAAACTTTTGCTCTGAAAATATTTTCTTTTGCACTTTTTCGGTCTATGTAGATACCGACGCCCTCTTTCCGTTTCTATTCTACAGTAACATTACGGATGAACTCGTAAGGTGTAAGGCAGTTTTGAAAGGGTGTCGTCTGCGCGAGTAGCGCGTATTTATACATGATCGTTTGTGTATTCATGGAGGAACTATTTAGTCAAGTGTAGGAATCAAGTTTTGTTTACCTCGCGTATCCAGGAAAAAGCTGCCGGATGCAAGAATTCTCGACCTAGATAAATATCGTAAGCGTTGAAAATCAGTAACTCATACCTGGGGACTATGACAGCGGGTTTCACCCGCTGCCAAAAAAGGATAGAAATTATTGTGGGAAACTAAGAAAATGCTGGTTACCATTTTTTTCTTCTTTTCTCACAAGTTTTTTCCATACCTTTTTTCTTTAGTGAGCTAAAATGCAGGATTGAATGGTAATTGTTAAAAGCTTCTTTTCGCCATTATAGAAATATCAGGCCTGTGGAGCGATACAGGCGCTCAAGCGCCTCTAGTTTATATTTGAGCCAAATTTAGTGTCAAATGTTTCCATACTGGACAAGTGTAAGATTTCATCATCTGTTAAAGAGCTGACTGGCATCCAGCATTTTCTCCTTTTTCAACAATGTTTTCAAAAGGCTTTTTTCTCAAGGTTGTTATAACATAGTATTGTTTGGTAAAGAGGTAATAGAAGTGAGATGAAGTGCATGTTAACATAGGAAAGAAATCATTAAGAGGAAGCATTCATCAAAGTGTTGGAAATTAGCATGATAACATAAATTGAACCCTTTTCAGAAACAATTCCAAGTTTTAATGACCCTGAGGAATATAACATTTAAAAACATTGTGGGAACAGGAGAAAATGCTGGAAACTAGCCTTTTCTCCTTTTCCCACAATGTTAGCCAACCTTTTAGATACAAATCCTGTCATTTTAGTCATACCAAATTAATTTTGTCTTCTACAAAATGCTTTCACTTTTGGAAAAGTGAAAATTTTCTCTGCTGGTAAAGACTTTAATATGCTGCATCAATTACTGGGGCTTTCTTTTTTCTTGCCTAATTAGTGTTTGAAGGGGCTTCCTACTTTTTCTGGAGACGAACCCGGAACAATCACCATTTTTGCATGTGTCAGTTGAGACTGTGACAATACGCTGGTCATAAAGAAAAATTTGAACCTGGTCATTAGATTGAACTTGACTGCACAGACCTGCCATAAGGTCAAACTTGTTTATAAAAAGTAAGAGCTGCAGCAGACGAAAAATTTTTAGGTTGTCGTCTGCCATTGTTAAAATGTTGTTTTATTAGGAGAGGGAAGTGTTTTAAAGCCTTTTTACAGCCACCCAGCCCATATGTCCAGAAAAAAAGTCAACGTGACCTGTAGTGTTATCCCTTTGCTCTGTTTTGCATCTATTTTGATTCATCTACAGTGGAAACTTGCTGAAAACATTTGAGGCAACTGGAGAAACTGTAGTTATGTTTCTCCTGTTGCTACAATGTTATCAGTTGTTGAAGCTCATGTCAAAAGTTCATTTACATGCATACATGAATATTATATGTATTTTTTTCCAGAAGATGTTTTGAATTTCAAGGAGTTCAAAGTCGGAAATTTAGATTTACTCTATCAGATGACAAAATTTCAGACTTGTCCAAATTAAAAGCATTTTCAGATACATCAGATGTGGTTTGTATCATTTTGTCTTTTATAGGATAAAAAAACATTGTTGGAAAAGGAGCAAATACTGGAACCAGCATTTTCTCCCTTTCCCACAATGCTTTCAAAATCCCCATTGTCGTTTTAACATGGAAATGTTTGGTAAAGGGTTACAGGTCGTGGGTTAGGTTAATTGAGTCATTTGCTTGACCAGTGTTTGATAAAGACATATCCATTTTTTATTGTCAATATTAGTTTTAAAATCGAATGACTTCAAAATTGATGACTTTCATTAGAAAAGGTAATTCATCTTTTTCTCACCCTCCCTCTCTGCTAGTTTATTACCAGCTTTAACAAATGACAAAATGGTAGCCTTGTCCAATTCGAAAGCCTTGCAGGTTTTGCCTAAATAAAGTGAATTTCAACACTTAACCACCTGTCCTGAGTTTTAACGACCCTAAGAGAACACTTTTGAAAACATTGTGGGAAAAGCATTTTCTCAGTTTTTAAAAGGCAGAAATCATCATTTGAGCCACATTTGTCTTCTGCAAATGCTCTTTATGTGGTCAAGTCCAAAATTTTGTAGATTGGTAAAGGGTTAACCCTTTCCCAAACGACAAATTTTGGACTGGTCCAAATTGAAAGAGTTTGCAGACGACAATTTTAAAGTGGATGAAAATGGCAGAAAGGTCTCAGAAAGGGTAGAAAACACTGTGGGAAAAGGAGAAATTGCTCATTACGAGCAATTTCTCCTTTTCCCACAGTGTTTTCAAAAGACTTGTACTGCAGACACATGAAAACCAGGGCTTGTTTGGGAAAGGGTTAAAGGAAAACAGAGAAAAAGTTGTCACCAGCATTTTCTGCTTTTCACCCCATGTTTTCAAAAGATTGTTTCTTGAATGTTGATAGTGCACTGGATTGTTCGATACAGGGTCAAGAGAAATATAAAGAAAGAAATTTACTTCTTTGGTGCTTAACCCTTTCCCAAACAAGCCCTAGTTTTCATGTGTCTGCAGTACAAGTCTTTTGAAAACACTGTGGGAAAAGGAGAAATTGCTTGTAACGAGCACTTTCTCCTTTTCCCACAGTGTTTTCTACCCTTTTTAGCTCACCTTAGCACAACGTGCTAAAGGTGAACTATTGTGATCGCCCTATGTCCGGCGTCCGTCAACAATTTCTTTAAACATCTTCCTCTCCTAAATCACTGGGCCAATCTTGATGAAACTTGGCAGGGATGTTCCTTGGGTGAAGCTCTACCAAAATTGTCCAAAGAATTGAATTCCACCCACAACTCTGGTTGCCATGGCAACAAAAAGGGAAAAAAGGCAAAATCTTTGAAAATCTTCTTCTCTGAAACTAGAAGGCACAGAGCTTTGATATTTGGTATGTAGCATCTCCTAGTGGACCTCTACCAAGTTTGTTCATTTGATGCCCCTGGGGTCAAAACTGGCCCTGCCCCAGGGGTCACAAGTTTGTGCATAGTCGGGTCACAAGTTTGTGCATAGTCACAAAGAAGGAAAACTTTAAAAATCTTCTTCTCTAAAACTTGAAGGCGTAGAGCTTTGATATTTGGCATGTAGCATGTCCTAGTGGACCTCTACCAAGTTTGTTCATGTGATGTCCCTTGGGTCAAAACTGGCCCTGCCCCAGGGGTCACAAATTTGTGCATAGTCACAAAGAAGGAAAACTTTAAAAATCTTCTTCTCTAAAACTTGAAGGCGTAGAGCTTTGATATTTGGCATGTAGCATGTCCTAGTGGACCTCTACCAAGTTTGTTCATATGATGCCCCTGGGGTCAAAACTGGCCCCGCCCCGGGGGTCACAATATCCAACATAGGAACAAAGAAGGAAAACTTTAAAAATCTTCTTCTGTGAAACCAGAAGGCATAGAGCTTTGATATTTGGCATGAAGCATCTCCTAGTGGACCTCTACCAAGTTTGTTCATATGATGCCCTTGGGGTCAAAACTGGCCCTGCCCTGGGGGTCACAAGTTCGAACATAGGAACAAAGAGGGGAAACTTTAAAAATTATCTTCTCTGAAACTGGAAGGCGTAGAGTTTTGATATTTGGTATGTAGCATTGCTTAGTGGACCTCTACCAACTTTGTTCATATGATGCCCCTGGGGTCAAAACTGGCCCCACCCCATTGGTCACAATTTTGAGCATAGTAACAAAGAAGGAAAACTTTAAAAATCTTCTTCTCTGAAACTTGAAGGCGTAGAGCTTTGATATTTGGCATGTAGCATCTCCTAGTGAACCTCTACCAAGTTTGTTCATATGATGCCCCTGGGGTCAAAACTGGCCCCGCCCCGTGGGTCACAATTTTGAGCATAGTCACAAAGAAGGAAAACTTTAAAAATCTTCTTCTCTGAAACTTGAAGGCGTAGAGCTTTGATATTTGGCATGTAGCATCTCCTAGTGGACCTCTACCAAGTTTGTTCATGTGATGCCCCTGGGGTCAAAACTGGCCCCGCCCCGGGGGTCACAATATCCAACATAGGAACAAAAAAGGAAAACTTTAAAAATCTTCTTCTGTAAAACTAGAAGGCATAGAGCTTTGATATATGGCATGAAGCATCTCCTAGTGGACCTCTACCAAGTTTGTTCATATGATGCTCTTGGGGTCAAAACTGGCCCTGCCCCGGGGGTCACAAGTTCGAACATAGGAACAAAGAGGGGAAACTTTAAAAATCATCTTCTCTGAAACTGGAAGGCATAGAGCTTTGATATTTGGTATGTAGCATTGCCTAGTGGACCTCTACCAACTTTGTTCATATGATGTCCCTGGGGTCAAAACTGGCCCTGCCCCAGGTGTCACAAGTTTGAGCATAGTAACAAAGAAGGAAAACTTTAAAATCTTCTTCTCTGAAACTTGAAGGCGTAGAGCTTTGATATTTGGTATGTAGCATCGCCTAGTGAACCTCTACCAAGACCTGAAATTTGGCCAGAATGTTGGTCTTGATGAAATACCAGATGAGTTTGGATTTGGGTCACTTGGAACCATAAACTAGGTCACTAGGTCAAAATAAAGAAATACGTTGTGGGCACTCTAGAGGCCACATTCTTTGCTTAATTGCCTTGAAAATTGGTCAGAATGTTTGTCTTTGTAAAATCTCACATGAGTCTGAATTTGGGTCAACTGGGGTCATAAACTAGGTCACTTGGTCAAATTAAAGAAATAGCTAGTGGGCACTCTAGAGGCCACATTTATTATTCATTTGATTTGAAAATTGGTTAAAATGTTTCTTTTGATATAGTCAGTGACCAGTTCAAATTTGGGTCACCTGGGGTCATAATCTAGGTCACTAGGTCAAATTAAAGAAATATCTTTAGGGCACTCGAGGCCACATTTTTTGCTCAATTGACTTGATTGGTCAGAATGTTTGTCTTCATGAAATATGAGTTTGAAATTGGGTCACCTGCGGTCAAAAACTAGGTCACATGGTCAAATTAAAGAAAAACCTTTAAGGCACTCTACTAAGGTGAGCGACCCAGGGCCATCATGGCCCTCTTGTTAGCTCACCTGAGCACAAAGTGCTCATGGTGAGCTATTGTGATCGTGCTGTGTCCGTCGTCCGTCATGTGGTGTGTGTCGTCCGTGGTCCGTTGTCCGTCGTCAACTTTTTACCTTGTGTACGCTCTAGAGGCCACATTTTCAGTCCAATCCTCATGAAACTTGGTCAGAATGTTTGTCTTGTTAAAATCTTGGAATTGTGCGAAATTGGGTCATGTGGGGTCAAAAACTAGGTCACTAGGTCAAATTTTAGAAAAACCTTGTGTACGCTCTAGAGGCCACATTTTCGGCCAGATACTTGTGAAATTTGGTCAGAATGTTTGTCTTGATAAAATCTCAGACGACTTCGAAATTGGGTCATATGGGGTTAAAAAACTAGGTCACTAGGTCAAATCTTAGAAAAACCTTGTGTACACTCTAGAGGCCACATTTTCAGTCCGATCCTCATGAAACTTGGTCAGAATGTTTGTCCTGACAAAATCTCGGACAAGTTCGAAATTGGGTCATGTGGGGTCAAAAACTAGGTCACTAGGTCAAATCTTAGTAAAACCTTGTGTACGCTCTAGAGGCCACATTTTCGGTCAGATACTTGTGAAACTTGGTCAGAATGTTTCTCTTGATAAAATCTCAGAAAATGGGTCATGTCGGGTGAAAAACTAGGTCACTAGGTCAAATCTTAGAAAAACCTTGTGTAAGCCCCAGAAGCCACATTTTCTGTCTAGTACCTTGAAAGTTGGTCAGAATGTTTGTCTCGATGATATCTCAGTAGAATTTGAAAATGGGTCATGTCGGGTCAAAAACTAGGTCACCTGGTCAAATCTTAGAAAAACCATGTGTATACTGTTGGGGCCACATTTTTTGTTCAATACTCTTTTAAAGTTGCTCAGAATGTTTGCCTTGGTAATATCTTGGATGAGTTTGAAAATGGGTCATGTTGGGTCAAAATCTAGGTCACTAGGTCAGATCTTAGAAAAACCTTGTGTACGCTGTAGAGGCCACATTTTCAGTCCAATACTCTTGAAATTTGGTAAGAATGTTTGACCTGATGATATCTTGGACCAGTTTGAAAATGTGTCATGTTTGCTGAAAAACTAGGTCACTAGGTCAAATCTTAGAAAAACCTAGTGTACGAATGACTCTCAGAAAGAAGCCTTTTGAAAACACTGTTTGAAAATAAGAAAATGCTGGTATCCAGCATTTTTTCCCTTTTTCAGAATGTTTTCTACCCCTTTGAGAGACCAATTCCACAGCTTGATCCACATATTATTTGTTTTATGCAGAAGGTTCAGATTGATGAGTTTAAAATTTTATTGTTTGGTAATACATATATCTCACAAGACATTGGAAATTGGTTGTGCTTGGTCAAAAGGCTCAGGTGAGCGACTCCAGGGCCATCATGGCCCTCTTGTTGAGACCTTTCTGCCATTTTCATCAAATTTAAAATTGTCATCTGCAAACTCTTTCAATTTGGACCAGTCCAAAATTTGTCGTTTGGGAAAAGGTTAAGGCTGGTAGATGATTTACAGTAGGGATTCCAGTGATTAACCAGTTAACCGATCAAATGATCGGTTACCCGTTAGAAAATCGGTAACCGGTTAGAAAAATAAAAAAGGCAAAAAAAAGAACAAAATTACGAAAATGAACTGTAAAAACTTCCAAAAATTGACGGCTCCTTGTCCGCCGTTCATATTATGCATTATCCACACATCCATATCGCCAATAGCCGACTCGGCGGAGGTTGATACACATGTATACGGTTTGACAGGTCTGTGAAGCAAACAGTGAAGAATGACAGTCATTTGTCTTTTTTTAATCCGCTTAGTGGGCGCCGATGACAATTAATAAACTATCAACTGCAGATATTGTTGTATACACTTTTACAGTTTGGTCTTGATTTGTTTGTTTGCCCACCTTCATTAATTAACACTCAGTGGAAATGGACCAATCATGTTAGACTAATTGAAATTTGTTATGTACCAATTACCAGCCACACACATGTATTGCATACAACAAGCAGCATCGAAATTTTTTAAAGAACGTTTGAAATTATAAACAACAATGTCTCCAGCTACATCAGCTGTTTGGAAGTTTTCCAAATGTAACGTCAACGAGAACACCGTGAAATGCACAGTGCTCATGATAAAATAATCAGAAGTTTGTGTGTGTTTGCGAGAAAGAGAGAAAACTTGTCCGTTTATGACATGGCGTCTAGATCTACTGTAAAGCCTTAAACGACCCGTCATATAAATAATCTAACAAACACGAAGGCATTGTGGGAGAAATGTTTCCTCATGATTTTATTAGCTCCACTGGCCGAAGGCCAGCGGGCTTATGTCATGGCCCGGTGTCCGTCGTGCGTGCGTGCGTGCGTCCGTCCGTCCGGTCGTGCGTCCGTCCGTCCGTCCGTGCGTGCGTTAACTTTTATTTCAAACATCTTCTTCTCTGAAACTACCCATCCGATTTTCACGAAACTTCACAGAAATGATCCTGACATGGTCCTCTTCAGAATTTCTTGAAAGAATTTGATTCCTTCAAAAACTCTGGTTGCCATGGCAACAAAACTGAAAAATATTGGAAATCTTTAAAAATCTTCTTGTCTGAAACCATAAGGCATAGGGCTACCAAATTTGGCATGTAGCTTTATGTAGTAGACCTCTATCAAGTTTCTTCAAATTATAGCCCTGGGGTCAAAATTGGCTCTGCCCCAGGGGTCACAAGTTTTACATAGGCTTATATAGAGAAAACTTTAAAAATCTTCTTGTCTGAAACCATAAGGCATAGGGCTACCAAATTTGGCATGTAGCTTTATGTAGTAGACCTCTATCATGTTTCTTGAAATTATAGCCCTGGGGTCAAAATTGGCTCTTCCCCAGGGGTCACAAGTTTTATACATAGGCTTATATAGAGAAAACTTTAAATATCTTCTTGTCTGAAACCATAAGGCCTAGAGCTACCAAATTTTGGCATTTAGCTTGATCTAGTTGGAGTCTACCAAAAGTGTCCAAAGTATAGTCCTGGGGTCAATTTGGCCTCATACTTGGAGGGGGGGGTTCACAAGATTTACATAGGCTTACATAGGGAAAACTTTTAAATCTTGGTGTACATAGCCATAAGGCTTAGGCTACCAAATTTTGCATATAATTATAGCATTATTTAGTGGACAGTTACAAAGAGGGCCCAAGTTACAGCTCTAGGATCAAGTTTGGCCCTGCACCAGGGATCACAAGTTTTACATGGGTTTATGGAGTGAAAAGTTCAGAAACCATCTTGTTACCAGCCATAAGGCCAAGAACTCCCACATTTGGCATGTTATTCTTCTAATACAATATTCCCCATTTAGTCAGACTGTAGCCATGAGGTCAAAGTTTTATAAGGGCTTATATAGTGAAGACTTTTCTTCGTGGTTTATATTTATAAGCCAGTGGAGCGATACAGGGCCATCATGGCCCTCTTGTTATCATGTACAAGGGTTTGAGGGACAGAGGTATCAAGACAGTTCCTCACCAAGACAGTTCCCTGACACAAGTTTTCCAGACACTTCCCCGACAAATTTGAAGACAGTTCCCCGACACTTCTGAAGACAGTTCCCCGACACTTCTGAGGACAGTTCCCCGACACTTTTATTCTTTTTCAAACAACCTGCTACTGATAATTATATTTGATAATCATGACAAATTAGAAATATTTGTGTAGAATTGATGTATCGAACTTCTCTCATGGGTGAATTTACAATGATTCATGATTACCATGAAAATAAGTGACTTTCTAAGAATACTTCGCCGGTATGAAAGTTAAAACCATATGTTTGGGTAGTATTTGTAGTTTCTATATTTCTATAATGTGTTTCCAAATTACGTCAAAGAGAGAGAGGGAGGAGGGGTTCACCTGAGTAATTTTTGTTTTGTTTACCTTATAGACTCTCTCCATAAACCCATGTTTTTAAATACATGCATATTATATAGATCTAAACCATTGGGGAAAATGTATTATATTTTGATATTGTTTTGCATTTTGCATCGAAAGGTCTTCAAACTGTCCCGTCAAAGCTGGGTTATGGAAAATTATGGCCATTCCACAAATTGCAATCATAGAAAATTACTGACAGTCTCATGGTGGCCAAATGTACTGGTCAGTTACAGGTACAAATGTTCCAATCAATTACAATAAATCATTTATCCATAAAATCACTCATCAACCAATTTTACCATGATTCTTCAATTTCTTGTCATTTGACATAGAACAAAAGTGTCGGGGAACTGTCTTCAAATGTGTCAGGGAAGTGTCTTCAAATTTGTTGGGGAACTGCCCTGTCAGGGAACTGTCTTGTTCCCATTGCCATCCCTAATTTACAGTCTTTAGATCAAGGTCAGACTGCTTAAAAAGGTGCAGCCTGATTTTTGTTTGTTGTAAAATGTAGATGAAATAAGTTTTAATTCAGTTTCTTCTTTTTTTCAGGTGATAGAAGTCAATAATATGAGCAAAGTAAAACTGAAATATTGGTAAGTATGTCAGTGTTTTTCTTTTCTGCCTTTTTTGGTGCCAGAAACAACCCTGAGGAAGAAGCCTTTTGAAAACAGGGTTGGAAAAGGAGAAAATACTGGTAAACAGCATTTTCTCCTTCTTCCCACAATGTTTTCTACGCTATCAAAGGTAATTTCCATCATTCGAGCCAAATCTAAATTGTCCTCTGCAAATGCTTTCAAGTTGGACAAGTGTAACTTTGACCTCTTGTGGTAAAGAGTTAATAGTAACACTTCTCAGAGTTCCTTTATATGATAATAAATGTACCGGTACTAGTGTTTTATACTTTTTCCTCTCTGTTTTCAGTGGCGTCCATTTTAATACAACACAGATACAGCCAACTATAGAACAGATCGACCAATCCTTTGGTGCAACACATCCGGGTGGTAATGAACAGTTTTCATTTGTCAGGAAACTATTCTATCTTTCATTGTTAGATTGCAGAATAAATGAGATGAATGTATTAAGGTCTATGAAAAACTTGAATTTTGCGAATATGGCCAGATTTGCAAATATGGCCCAGTGTAGATACATGGTCAGCTTTATGTATCACTTATGATTTACATTATTTTCAAAGCTTCAAAAGTTGTGTGTGATACTCCTCTGTTTTTTTCCCTTTCTGTGAATATATGCTCAGACTTTGTCCAAGTTTACATAGCTTTCATGATAATCTAGACTTGTTCATATTGAAAATATTTGCAGACGACAATTCAAATGCTCGAATGATTGAATTTGTCTTTGAAAAGTTAGAAAACATTTAGTTTTTCCCTTTTCCCCTTGGTTTCAAAAGCCTCTTTTTCCTCTGGGTTATTGAAACTGTGCATTGTGTTGTGAAGAATGAATCATTAAGCTGCTAAGTGCGACTCACTGACCTTTTGCGGACAGTGTAGAGCAAGATCAGAATATGCAGTCTGATCTTGGATCTACACTGTCCGATAAGGAGATATCTTTCTCAAAAAAAAAAAAAATGTTTTGAAATAACATTATTTGGGTTTCTACTATTGTCTTGAAAGCTTCATCTAACTTACTTAGCAGGATAAGGGTTAAGACTGCTTTACTCTAGAAAAATGTCAACCGTACAAAATATTAACCCTTTCCCAAACAAGCCCTGGTTTTCACGTGTCTGCAGTACAAGTCTTTTGAAAACACTGTGGGAAAAGGAGAAACTGCTCGTAATGAGCAATTTCTCCTTTTCCCACAGTGTTTTCTACCCTTTTTAAGACTTTCTGCCATTTTCATCAAATTTAAAATTGTCATCTGCAAACTCTTTCAATTTGGACCAGTCCAAAATTTGTCGTTTGGAAAAGGGTTAACCAATTATTCTGTCCTTTTTTCCCACAATGCTTCAAAAATCCTTTTTTTTTTAGGGTTAGTAGTACAGGTTTTTTTTTTTTAACCCTTTATTAAGCAACAAAATTCTAGGCTTATCCAAACTGAAAGCATTTGCAGAAGACAAATTGAATCTGGCTCAGATAATTTGAGCCATTCTTTGGCAAAAGGGAGCTTAATGTATTTCCTTCATGCATGATAACGAAGCAAGTCATTACAGTATTATACATCCCTAAACTCTGTTTTGTACAGCAACCTGCTGAATCATGAGGTACACTTGTCATTTGATATGCAGAAAATTGACCAAAAGGAAAAAGTTTTGACCCAGGTCAGCCTGGGCAGACTGCGCAGGCTGGCCTGGTTTGATACTCTTTCCAAATGCATTAAGCCCCCTATTCACAGAGCATGGATCATTACTGTTGTCTGTAAATGTGCAGAGAACGTATGTGAAAAGGAGAAACTGCTTACTAACATTTTCTCCATTTTCCCTAATGACTTTTAAGGGCCTTACTTCTCAGAGTCATTAAAACTCAGGATTGTGTGGTAAAGGGTTTATATGTACATGTGTTTATTTCCAGTATACAATGCAGAGAAGCAGTTATTTGTACTCAATTTTAGAGGTTTATCTTTCGACTTTCCTATAGAATCTAAATTTGAGGTAAGTAAAAGTATGGTTAAAGTTTGGAAGCCAGCATTTTCTCCTTTTCCTACAATGTTTTCTAACTTTCGAAAAGCTTTTTGAGTCAAAATTGATCTTTTTGCCCGCAAGTTCTTTCGATTTGGACAAGTCTAGAATTTTTTTGTTTGATAAAGGATTAACTCTTTATGGGACAATAAAATTTTAGACTTGCCCATTTTGAAAGCATTTGCAGATGACATGTTAACTCTTTACCAAATGGCAAAATTTACGAAACATCCAAATTGAAAGCATAGGCAGACAACGAAGTAAATTTAATTAAAAAATTGAAATTTGTGTTGGGAAGGGTAGAAAACTTAGTTGGAAAGAGAGAAAATGCTGGTCACCAGCATTTTCTCCTTTTCCAACAATGTTTTCAAAACCTTTCTATCAGGATCGTTAAAAGTCGGGATTGTGTGGTAAAGGGTTAAATGAGGGTCAAATAATAGGATTTGTCTTTGAAAACAAAAACGATGTTGGAAAAGGAGAAAATACTTGTTACCAGCATTGTCTTCTTTTCCCACAATGTTTCCCAAAGCCATCTTTCTCAGGGTGGTAAAATGGGAATTGTTTGGTAAAGGGATAAAAGATCATCAGATGTAAAATAATTTAAATACTTTTAACCCTTTACCAAACGACAAAATTTAGACTGGTCCAAATTGAAAGAGTTTGCAGACGACAATTTTAAATTTGATGAAAATGACAGAAAGTTCTCCAAAAGGCTAGAAAACACTGTGGGAAAAGGAGAAATTGCGCGTTACGAGCAATTTCTCCTTTTCCCACAGTGTTTTCAAAAGACTTGAACTGCAGACACGTGAAAACCAGGGCTTGTTTGGGAAAGGGTTAAATGGTATGGAAGGAATTTGCCTGTATTTTTTACACGGAATTAATAATATTTGGCTGCTTTCAGGCCTTTAATTTGTGTGTTACATTCTTGAATTGTTCCAAAGAAAATTAGGGAATTCCTACCTCTTCACTGTTATTCTAGAATTGCCACCAAAAACTAAACCATGTTCCAATACACATTTTTTTTTTTGTTGATAAGCAATATAAGTAATAAGCAGAAGACATTTATTCCATATTGATTGAATAGAGAATTATTTTCAATAATCAGCTGCTTTTACTTACCAAACGACAAAATTTTAGACTTGTCCAAATTGATAGTATGTGCAGACGACAAATTAATTTTGGATCAAACCATGAATATTTCTTTGAAAGGAAAGAAATCAGTGCAGGAAAAAGAGAAAATGCTTTTTACCAAACTTTTCTCCTTTTTCCCACAATATTTTCAAAAGCCGCCTCGCTCAAGGGTCTTTCAAACATGGAATTGTGTGCTCAAGGGAAAGAATCAAAATTTGTCAAATAAAAGAGTAAGGGAGCTAATCCATAGACTGAATTAGTATGTCAGAATTATCTCCCATAACACTTGCATATTTATGATCATATTTTGATAATTACTTCATATTTTCTGCATATTAGTACTTGAGAATAGTGATTATTGCATCATGCAGATTACATTTTTCCTTCTAACCCTGTACAACGCAATCCTGACTTTTAACAACCCTTGAGGAAGGAGCCTTTTGAAAACATTGTAGGAAAAGGAGAAAATGCTGGTAGCCAGCATTTTCTCCTTTTCCCACAGTATTTTCTACCCTTACCAAAACAAATTTCAATTTTAAAGTCACATTTATTTTGTTGTCTGCAAATGCTTTCAATTTCAACCAGTCAGAAGTTTTGTTGTTTGGTAAAGAGTTAAGCAGACCGCAAAAAGAGAAATTACACATACCACGTTGTGGCAATATAAGACTGACAAAATGAGGGTAAAATTTTAGTCTGGTATACATTGAAAGTATATGAAGACGGCAAATTAACCCTTTCCCAAACAAGCCCTGGTTTTCACGTGTCTGCAGTACAAGTCTTTTGAAAACACTGTGGGAAAAGGAGAAATTGCTCAGAACGAGCAATTTCTCCTTTTCCCACAGTGTTTTCTACCCATTTTGCAACCTTCCTGCCATTTTCATTAAATTTAAAATTGTCGTCTGCAAACTCTTTCAATTTGGACCAGTCCAAAATTTGTCGTTTGGGAAAGGGTTAAAAGATGGTTCCAAAAAATGAAATATGTCTTTGAAAGGGTAGAGAACATTATGAGCAAAGGAAGAAAATGCTGGTAAAACACTTTTAATATCTGGTAGTTGGTTTGATTGATTGATATTATATTTATTGTCATCACCAGGTTGCCCATATGGGCGATGCCCCCAGAAGGCTGTTGATTACATTATGGGGGATAGTGCAAGATACAGAAGGATACCCATCCTAAGTTACACCTGGTTTTGTAACTAACATGCTTGGTGTATAGTACAGTCACACGGGACCTCAGTTTGACATCTCATCCGAAAGATTATTTTTAATTTCAAATGGCCAACATTTGGGCTCAACCCCACAAACTTGACGTTCACAAGTCCTGCACTGTACCACTTGAGCAAACAAGCCCTGGTTTTCACGTGTCTGCAGTACAAGTCTTTTGAAAATACTGTGGGAAAAGGAGAAATTGCTTGTAACAAGCAATTTCTCCTTTTCCCACAGTGTTTTCTACCCTTTTGGAGAACTTTCTGTCATTTTCATCAAATTTAAAATTGTCGTCTGCAAACTCTTTCAGTTTGGACCAGTCTAAAATTCATGGTTTGGGAAAGGGTTGAATGATTGTACTCTATATATGTTTTCAGCCGAGATATGCTCATGGTTTAGGATCCTTGCAGTTCCCCAATGGAGCCTCCCCTGTTGTTTCCCGTATGTGTATTTACTCCGGGAACAGTTTGCAGGAAACCAGGTAACTTAAACTCTTCACCTTTATCCAAACAATCCAATGTTTAACCCTTTCCCAAACGACAAATTTTGGACTGGTCCAAATTGAAAGAGTTTGCAGACGACAATAGGGTAGAAAACACTGTGGGAAAAGGAGAAATTGCTCGTTATGAGCAATTTCTCCTTTTCCCACAGTGTTTTCAAAAGACTTGTACTGCAGACACGTGAAAACCAGGGCTTGTTTGGGAAAGAGTTAACCTCTTTACCAAAACTTTAGACTTGTTCATATTGAAAGCATTTGCAGATGACAAATTACATGTTACTAAAACATCAAATTTGTCTTATCAGGAGTAGAAATATTGTCGGAAAGGGAGAAAATGCTGGTTACCAGCATTTTCTCCTTTTCCAACAATATTTCCACAAGCCTTTGTGCTCAGGTTTGTTAAAAGTCGGAACTTTGGGGTGAAGGTTTAATGGCCCAAGGAAAGAAGACTTTAACAATGTTTTCTACCCTTCCAAAGAGGAATTTCAGTTTATGTAGCACTTTAATTGGTTTTCTGCAGATGGTTTGTATTTGGACCAGTCAAAAATTTTTGTCGTTTGGTAAAGAGCTGAAACACAAGGTTAGAGTTTAATCCTGGGTTTGTCAACCAATAACTTTACAATTGAGGCCGAATCCTGTTGTCCAGTCGGTAGCATACAGAACGTGAAACCAGGGCGTTGCTCGTTCAAATTTCCAAGTTCAATTTCTTTCAAAGGATTGGTGATAGTCAGTGCAACAAGATTCACTTCTGTCTCAATGCTAATCATTGTTTCTACAATAGTCAGTATACACCCCACCCCCCACCTACAAAGTAGACTTTTCGTTTCCATGTTCTAACTCAAAAGCCGTTTGACCTAGGACCCTGAAACTTTATACAAGTGTTGCTCATCACCCAAGGAGGTGCCCTATTGGTTTTGGGTCACATGGGTCAAAGGTCAAGGTCACAGGTTAATCTCGTTTGAAAATCATGCTGCTTCATGACAAGTTGCTGGTGGGGGGTATTTATCCGCTCTGGTTGCAACAGGATTCATTCCTCTGGCTCCGCTGATCATTGTTTTAAGGATTGGTGATATCATTGCAACAGGGTTCATTCCTCACTCAGGCCTGATCATTGATTGATGATGATTACATGGGAAAGCAACCAGTGGTTTGAGTAGAATATTGTGCGAGGTACTGGTAGAAGAATCTGCAGGAAAGCATTGATCGGTGGACTGGCCAATGTGATATAACTGAAATAAAGTTGAAAAAGGCTTTAGATACAATATTATCAATATAGAGTCGAGGACAGGAATGCATAGATAGTTGAACTTGGCCTTTGTATGACTGAGAAGCAGTTGAAAGAAGCTTAGCCCTTTCCCAAACAACAAATTTTAGCCCCTTCCAAATTGAAAGCATCTGCAGACGACAAATTTGAAAGTGGTACAAATGAACTTAGTGTTTTTTGACAGGGTAGAAAACATTGTGGGAAAAGGAGAAAATGCTGGTTACCAGCATTTTCTCCGTTTCCCACAATGTTTTCAAAAGGCCTCTTCCTCAGGGATGTGAAAACACGGGATTCTTTGGTAAAGGGTTAAACCACAGAACAAAGTAACAAACAGAAGAAACTTTTTTATTTCAGGGCACCACCCTTACCTATCACCTGTTACCATGGAAATTGTTATGTAGACTGTTTAGAAATTTTACGGGAGAACAGAGTTACAAAAGGACTCAAGTTCATACTGTTTACTGAAGGTAAGTTTTGTATGATTGTTTTATGACAGTTGTTGGCCAGTTATGCTTAGTAAGGTATCTACCACACAATCCCGAGTTTCAGTGACCCTGAGAAAAGAGGCCTTTGAAAACATCATGGAAAAAGGAGCTTTTCCTAGAATGCTTTCTACTCTTTGAAAGTCAAATTTAATATTTTGACTAACATTTTACTTGTTTTCTGGAAAAGCTTTCAACTTGGACAAGTCTGAAATTTGGTTGTTTGGTAAAGAGATAACACTTAGAATGCCTAGTTAATCAGACATTCATTCTCAGTTTGGAAAAAAGTAACATAATTGTAATTTCAAGGTTGTTTTTGTCAAGAATGTCAAAGCAAAGCAGACAATATAGAGCATAGTCTCAAACTGCACATTTTGTGCAGTTTAGTCTGATCTTGATCTACATTGGCTGCAGAGACACTATAATTGTGATTGGTAATTTATAGCAATTTTGATGTCACTTTTGTCCAGAAAGTCCAAGCAAACAGTGTTGCATCCAGGGCGCGCGATTGCGCAAATCCCGCTGTTTTTACTTTAAGTCCCGCAATTTTAGACTTTTTCGGGAGGCAACAAAATTGCATTTTACAAGGAAGACGCTCCATGTACTTGATTCCGGCCAAAAATAATAACCCGCATATCAGTTATGCCGGTAGCGAAATAAGGTCGTAAGCATTACATTCTACAATTTCACTTACATCAGTTTATCGATATCTTTCTGGGGAAATACCCGTATGACGTAATCGGCTAGAGGGATAGATGGCATTGTTCAATTCCTCGGATGACGTAATTGGGATATGTGCTATTGAGGAATACCCCGTTAGTAATTTCAACGCGTGCAGGAGTAAAATTGTGTATCAAATTTGAACGCGGAATACATTTTAAATTCGCTCATGTAAACGTGTAAATCAGCTCATGCTGATTCAGATCGAGGGTGGCAATTCTTTTGACTTTGAAGCAGCAGTGGCTATGTGGAAAAAAAAGAAGGAGAGACGTTTATTTCAAAAGTGTTAATTAACTGTAAGTATATGATATTGTTCAGATACTAACTGTTAGTATATGATGTTGGTAATTTTTTCAAAGGTAAATATATGCGACATAATTCCAAAGGTATATTCATGCTAAATAAAGGTAATTTAGATGAGTTTTTATCTGCGGTGCACTCAAATTGTTCACTCCCCCCAGTTTTATTATATGATGGGGGATCTCCCCCTCTCTGAGGTCATCCTGGATGCAACACTGAGCAAAGCAGACACTGTAGATCATAGGTCAGACTGCACACTGATCTTGATTGTCGCTGGAAAGAAGAAGGCAACTGTAGGTGTGATAGGCAATTTAAAGTAATTTCAATGTTGCTTTTGTCGAGAGTGTGACAGCTTTTGTCGAGAGTGTGACAGCAAAGTGGAAAGTGTAGATCAAAGGGTAACTGGTCAACTCGTACCTAAGTCAACTCGTACCCATTTTGGTCAACTCGTACCCGAGTCAACTCGTACCCGAGTCAACTCGTACCTTAGTATTTTTACATCTGTTAGTTTGCAACTTTTATCAACTTATCAGTATAGTAACACAAATTTTTGTCAAAGACTAAATATAAATGGGTAATAAATGGGTAGTATATTATCGTCGGTTTACTTCTTAAACCTCGTAACTACAGCTTGTAACAAGCTGAAGTTACGAAGTTTTTTTAGGTATACCGACGATATGTCAACATCCAAAGGACTGAAAATTCTGGTAAAGGAAACAAACGTCATGTGTTCAGACCCGAAATATAGTCGGTTTACTTCTAAAACCTGGTAACTACAGCTTTAATAAGCTGTAGTTAAGAAGTTTTAGAAGTAAACCGACGATATGTCAACACCAAAATGACTAAAAATACATTATTTACAACAACTAACTTCTGCAAATAACTATATCAAACGTCATGTGTTCAGACCCAAAATATAGTCGGTTTACTTCTAAAACCTGGTAACTACAGCTTTAACAAGCTGTAGTTAAGAAGTTTTAGAAGTAAACCGACGATATGTCAACACCAAAATGACTAAAAATACATTATTTACAACAACTAACTTCTGCAAATAACTATATCAGCAGTAATATATTTACACGTCCTTTCCTCAAACTTCACTGTCTATTTACTGATGTTTTATACTTGGTACTGATTTGCTTTAACAGCCCCGTAGCGGAAACTTCTCCCCTCGAATATTTGTTCCATAAGTCAATTATCTGACCCTGCATCATTTGAAACTGTCGCCGCTGGTATCTGGTCAACTGCAGCTCGGTAACAAGGCTCACATTACGTAGTGCCACCTGCCCTTCGTCTGCCAGGAGTTTGATGAGGAGGTAGAATGGAGGGGCGGCACCAGCTCTGCCGTTCAGACGTCTATGCCAACCTGAAAACAATTTTACAATATCAACTCAATACTAGTATTACAAATATTTAACATCGTAGGTTATAAATCGGCATTAAATTCACTACCATAACGCGCCTATGCAATCATACATGTATACAGTCATTTTTACTTCAGGAGGAATTTACAAATTTCATGTGAAATAATATTTCTTCATTGCAAAACTTATTGAAATGTGGTTAACCCTTTACCGCACAATGCCGCCTTTTGACGCCTCTGGGAAAGAGGCCTTTTGAAAACATTGTGGGAAAAGGAGAAAATGCTGGTAACCAGCATTTTCTCCTTTTCCCACAATGTTTTCTACCCTATCAAAGAAAAATTGCACCATTTGAGCCACAATGAAATTGTCGTCTGCAAATGCTTTCAATTTGGACAAAGCTAAAAGTTTGTCGTCTGGTAAAGGGTTAAATGTGTTCGTACTGCCTCAGTGAGCGTTCCACTGTAAAAAAAATTACGAAAATGGTCATTTCTACAATTGTTGTAAGATCGCGTTTATGGGTTTAAATTGTATGCAAATTTCTCAGTCAGTTTTATTACATGAAATCCGTAGTTAAACGTCATAAAAAAATATATATTACCCTCCACATCGTTATTCGTTCTGATGCTCATACCATAGATGGACCAGCACTCTACAGGCCACACCCTTGATTCGAACCAGGTTGCTCTCATGTAGTCAAGGAGTCCGTCGAAGCGACGAGGGGCGATGTCGACTAGGGAGTCAAAAACCTCTGAAATGTGCTCTGGTGGGAGAAATGGAAGGCACAGGAGCTTCCTGATGTAGGAGTACGTCTCTCTCTTCGTCGTGTATTCTGTAGCTAGACCCTTCGCCTGGAAAGAGATATGATTTATGATAAAAAGAAGAAATGCCGAAAGATGATACAAGTGAAACGATTTAATGTGACTGTATTATCAGAAATTTAGTTTAATTAGTATTCATAAATGACGACCTACTTTAGATACACCTTATATGTGTGTCATGCAAAATTCATTATCAATTTTTGGCAGCGAGCAATAAAAGTATTAATAAGTCTTCGCAAATCAAGAAAACAACATGTAAAAAATGGTAAAATATAATACCTGCACTTGGCGCCAAACTGCCTGACCCCAGTGGAAAGCACACCCGTGTATCTGTACGTCGTTGCCAAAGACATGCCTAAGTGCCTTCCACATTGCTGCCTCAAAGTCCACTACGAAGTCTTCTACCTCTACCTCCCAATCAAGCAAACGGCCGACTTTCTGAAAGAGAATCATGAATTATTGATGTTGTCATAATTGAAGTGGTAATCAAAAATGCTATGATTTTGTATTATGATATCAATCAAATAGTTTGTGTCATGAAGCGAGAAGAAAGAGATTACCTTCAAGACCTTCACGTAGTCCTTTGTGCGCCGACCAGACATCAAGGCGAACATCAGCGGAATCTGTTTAGCGCAGTCACCTCGGCGAACGAATGCATGGATCGTCATAAGATTGTCGAAAGGCTCACGTACGACCTGAAATGAGACATGCATGATTTTACTATAAATACATATGCAGGGTTGTCATTTTGGAATATGTGAATACGAAAAAATAAATACTCGTATGATAGAGATACATTTATCCTATTACCTTAAACGTGCCATCTAGGTACCATCTCTTCGCAGACTTGAAAAGGCGCAGCTGGTCGTCAGTTGCGAAAAGCAGATGTCTTCTACCCTCAACTCGGACGTCACCTCTGTAAAAACTATCTGGGATGAACTCCTCATTTACCTGAAATAAATTAACCTTGTACAAATAAGATGGATAAAATGTTGGAATTTGTTTCGGAAATGAGCTATTTGCGTAATTTGGTATAATTGATACAGTTTATATATTGTATTACCTCAAAGTCCAGATCTTTTGGGTCTTCTGGGCGCAGTCGTTGTCTCTTTCGGTTCACCACGCGCACTATGTAATCGATATTGGGCTGTTCAACATCTGTTGAGGCGATCACTTCGTTGGCCACGGACTCCACAATACCACTAGCTGCGGTAAACAGCTGCTGGGAAGCCTGCTGAGACGACTGAAAATACATGGATATACATATGACATTAAAAGGTAATGTATTGTTGATTGTATTTCATTTTGGAAAGTAGACAATTTCAAAAACAAATCTATTTCATTTTGGAAATAGGAAAATAGTACAAAAACAAATGAAAATCACTTACCTGTTGTGTGATGATAATTCTTGACTTCTTCGACGGAACAGGCGCATGGTTATGTTCCTGTCCTCCAAGTTGGAAACTACTGCCGGTCTGTCGTACTCGAGCTGGACATCTGGTAGAGTTGTTCCGCACGCTACACCACCACACCGTAGACTTTTTGTTACGCTCCTGAAAAACAACAACTTGTTTATATGACTTTGAGTCGCGTTACTAGCAAGTTCCCATTTCTCAAGATCTATACAAATCAGTTTAACGTGACGGAATGGAATTGCGAACAAATTGTACGTAAATGCTGATATAGCATACCTTCACGTTGTATGTGTAGCCAATGCTGTCGGAAAGTATGTCTTTGCCTCGCTGTGAAGCCCCCATTAACACTTCGTATGTGACAGGTGCATCTTCTGGGAACGACTCTCCTGGTGCAACATCTTCAATGGATCTGAAACGATACACGTGATTTCCATTGCAATCTGACGTAATACTATGATTTATTTGGTCAAATGTTTAATGGTGAAAACAGTGGGATTCAACATAACTAGCTTTGTTTGACATCGATTTTACTATTAGAAACATATTTCTGTCGACGAATAAATAAATGATAACAGACTTTTCTTAGAGCATTAAAAAAACTTACTCTTCTAAGACCTCTATGGGTTCTTGGAACGATGAATTGACCCTGATGGACACGTCGGGAATGCGGCTGATGTCTTCTTCATCGCTGGAGTCCTAAAATATAAGCATGTTATGTGCTAAAAAGCCGTGGTTGAATTATTTAGCAGTCGGTACAGCCGTTAAAACGCATTATAAGCAGTACAATTCTCTGAATACATAAGAATTGAAAGCACTTACCTCTTCAGTACCAAGTTCGCCACGCGTAACTGTCGAAGTAACTTCACTAACGTCACTGGAGAGGTTACCCAAATCAAAGTTTCCAGTCACATTGGAATATGTCGAAGAAAGCGAAATCTGAAACGAAGTGCAAATTCACGTTGGATTTGATACCAGAAGACCATAAAACTGCTTTGTGCGACTAATTGCTGACAATGTAGACCAGAAATGTTTTCAGAAGAGTTCTTTCTCATGGTAGTGCAAATCAATTACTTACTAATTTTGTCATATAATTGCGTATTCCTACGTAGTTTAACGTGTAAATCTAGAACCACTCTACGCTGGTTACCAGCATTTTCACCTCTTCTCGCAATATTTTCAAAAGCCCAAAAGTATCAGATGTGTTCAAATTGGAGTATTTTTTTAATACAAATAAACCTACTTCTATTCTGTCGTTGTCTCTGGGAGGAATGCGATGCACACAAGGCTCGCACACAAACATTAGTTCTTCTCCACCCCGAAGTGCCGCAAAATACCGATCTCTACTTATACCTGCAAAAATTGTGAGCAAAGTCCGCTAAAGATTATCAATAATTATTTATGCCATTTACAAATATGATAACATGAAATACAGCATAACCATGTATACATAAAATCTAGTAAAATCAGAAAAAAAGTAATTAATCGCAACTATAGTAAATTTAACCATTAAGGTACAAAGCACCTCTCGCACCTCTCACTGACCTGTTCATGGACACCGTAAATCAGGATTAGACGGCACAGACCGTGCTGTCTGATCTTGGATCTAGGTTGTCTGATTCGAAGGTATTTTTCTCAAAAAATAAAACCGAAATAGGATCATTTGGGTTTTTACTATGGCTTGAAAATTGCATTGATCTTAATCAAATGATCAAGGTAAGGGGCAATAATATTAAACGTAATTTAAAAAGCTGTTTCGTAAACCACACAATGAGGACTTTTGACGTGGTAGAAGCCTTTAGAAAACAAGGTGGGAAAAGGAGAAAATGCTGATAACCAGCATTTTCTCCTTATTCCAAAATGTTTTCTACCCTTCCCAAATCAAGTTTCGATTTTTCAATCACATTTATTTTGCCGTCTGCAAATGCTTTGAATTTGGATCAGTCTATAAATTAGTCGTTTGGAAATAGTTATTTGTTCCGTGTATGTACAACATACAGCATGGTAGTACATAACATAACATAATTATTATTTGGCATAAAAGAGGTGGACTTCTAAATCTATCAGATGTTATGCGCGCCTCAATACGGTATTACAAACGATGTGTATCAGGGTCAGATCGCATGGTGTGCAATCCGATCACTAATCCACAAAGTCTGGGAAAATAAATAATAGTTCAAGCAAATGGAATATGAGGTTTTTTTTCCAAAATGTTTCCACTTTACGTAAATAATTACCAATATTACAAAGGATGTACGCTGATAAGTGCAACTGGGGACAGTGCAGTCCAAGATCAGAATTAAAAGAACTGCAGTCTTATCCTAGATTTACACGGTTCACTACGTTCATGTAACATGCATATATGTCGACAAAAGAAGTAACTAACTATGGGGACAGTGCAGTCCAAGATCAGACTTAGAAGAACTGCAGTCCGGTCCTAAATTTACACGGTACATTACCTTCATGTAACATGCATATACATTGACAAAAGAAGTAACTAACTATGATTTATACTATACTTGTAAGCTAATATATTTCTGCGGACGGTGTAGATCGAGATCAGACTTGCAAGAATTGCAGCCTAATCCCAGATCTATACAGTCTCATTACGAATAATATTAGAAATTTAGGCTGTTAAGTATGGGTCTTTTAAAAAACCAGGAGAGGACGGTGTAGATCAAGATCAGACTTGCAAGAATTGCAGCCTGATCCCAAATCTATACAGTCTGATATGCCGCGGTCTACTAGACACAAAGAACTGTCTGATCGCATATTCGTATGCTTATCATACGATATATTCCGAAATATTCGGAACACACGAATATAAATCCTTCGAATATTTCAGCGCCATAGTTTAACCCTTATCCTGCTAGATAACTAAAGTGAAATTGTCAATCCGATGGTAAAACCCGAAATATTGTTATTTCAAGATTGTATTTCAGGGATTTATATCTCCTTACCAGACAGCGAAGATACAAGATCAGACTGCACGTTCTGTGAAGTCTGATCTTGATCTACAATATCAGCAAAAGGGGGAAACGCGATAAGCAGTCTATGGGTTAATACAGATCCTACCAGACTATCAAACTGATATAAAACAACAGATTAATTTCCGATTATTTAAAAGAAGTTAAGACTTCCAAAACGTTTTCATTTAACCAATTACCACACAGTCCCTACTTTAGACGCCCCTGAGAAAGAAACCTTTTGAAAACACTGTGGGAAAAGGAGAAAATGCTGCATTTTCTCCTTTTCCCACAGTGTTTTCTACCCTTCCCAGAACAAATTCCTATTTTTTGTCACCTTTGTAACATTTGTCTATATAACGGGAAAATCGATATAAGCTTGGATAGAGATACATATATCTTAAAATTATTACTGGTAAATTACATAATATTACTAAATCTAGATAGCCATAAAAAGATATTTGCGTCCGGTGTAGGCCACACAAGATAATGGGTAAAATGAGAAATCGATCGTAACGAGCGATATCTCCTTCACCCCACCACGAGAGTTCAGGATACACAGGTATCTTATCAACCACTTGTCAAGTGTGTAATATACGTTGGGCACATGTTGATTTACATGTAATTAACAAAAAACTTAAACGGATTATCTAGGCAAAATATAATAGTTCCTGTGTACTTTTGTTCTTACTTAGCAATAATGAATAAATAGACAGATAAATGAATAAAATGGTTTGAAACATGTATATTACTTTTTTGAGAAAAAAAGTAGATTACTTCACTGAAGACTGAATAAGTTATAAATGTGTCTAATTAGAAAAATAAATAAATAATTGAATGAATAGGCATGAAAAAACAATCGACGAATACACTTAAAAGAAAGAATAATTTTATTAGTGTATATTCGGTAGTACAGAAATTACATGTAGAGATCGAAATGCAAAAAATGGTAAAAAGATCAAAAGTAGATAAAGAAGCAATATATTCTTACCTGTCCCGCAGACACGATGCTGCCAGCGGTCGCACACATCACAGGTAACGCCATGCTGGCGTTTCCCTACAACCTTATCACACACAATGCATAGATCCGACATTTTCACACAAAGAGTAATCCAATATAAATGATGCTGAGAATATTTTAACATCTTATATACCTAGTCATCGGCAACTTAAAAGATAAAAATGCAAAATAGATAATTACCTTTAAAATTCCTGCGTGTCATTAGACATTGCTTGCAAAAAAAAGCCGCCACCCGCCGAAAACAATCAAACGAATTAAGCAGTGCTTGATCAAGGAATCTATTTTTCACACCAAAACTAATCGCGTTACCCTAAGTGCCAATCAATAAAGGCTCTTAATTATTGCATACACACTAAAGGGAATAAATCTTGTGTCCTACCGCCTTTCCAATTAAAGTTTTCAGATATTTTGTTAAAACATAATTAGGGGATATACTCAATAAGCTGCACATAAGTTAAATGCAAACAGCCAACTTAATAATACAGTTATCTATCCGTCCGTCCGTATAAAGGTCCGTGCATCCGTCTGTCTTTCCATCTATCTATCTATCTATCTATTAGACAAAGGGTACGAGTTAACCAAAACAGGTACGAGTTGACCAAAATAGGTACGAGTTGACTCGGGTAGGTACGAGTTGACCAGAAATCAGGTACGAGTTGACCAAAACAGGTACGAGTTGACTAAGGTACGAGTTGACTTAGGTACGAGTTGACTAGAAACCGATCAAAGATCAAATTGCATGTTATGTGCAGTCTGATTTTGATCTGTGCTTGCAGCTAAGGCAACTTTAAATGTACAAGACACTTAAGGGGTTTATGAATGAAAGCTACAATCTTTGTATTGTCTGTAACATTTCAGAATACAGGGTCATTGCATGTTACTAAAAAATGCAGATACAGAGAGGATTTAAGCTTGAGCAGCTAATAGAAAGGCCCTTCATAAATAGAATACTCTCTATTCGTGATTCTTGCCCTACGTCATATCCGGCGAATTCGGAATACCACGGATTCTATTTCTGCTTAGTAACGCCTTAGCAACGCGTTACTCGGTGGACGCTACCCGAAATGGACAATTTGCTACTGTAAAAAAAGAAGCTGCATTCGACAGCAAATCGTTATTTGCGCGTCAAAATTTTATTTGAACATGATGTACGATTATCATGGCCGTCTTCCGGATGTAGTTCAAGCGCGGTGTAATTGAATTTGATGATTGTTAATGAATAACTATTGTCTACCCTCTGAATAATCAAAGGTTTCACCGATATTTCTCTAACCTATTTCAGATTTATATCAAAGCCAAAACCATAGAAATTATTATAAGAGCAACGTCGGGCATCTGAGTATTTTCGAGAATCATTTTAGGGGGTCATAATCAAGTAGATTGACACTGAATTGGTAGATCCACGGAGAATAAGAACGAACATACCTCTGTGACTTGTGTAAAATTCCAAATCCTATCCACAAATAATCAACATAAGGGTGAATTAAGATCAAGAACTGATAAGAAGTAACAATTTAAAGTGACACGTGTGCGTTAAATTGTGTGAATCACTCAACCACATTACAGCTGTAAGGTCTGCCACCCAGCTGTGCGATACCGAGATCAAAGAAGTACCGAGCTAACCCTTCATCCAATTTTCATGAAGAATAATATGACACATGTTTCCTTTATACATGTTTCTGAAAAATATAGATAGAATATAAATATCTTGGAATGGAAGGTTTAAAATTTGAGCTCAAGCTTCTTTTCTTATGTTCATGATCTAGACTCTATTACAGCTATTCGTCTGTAGGAACATGACTAAAAGTTGCAACAAAGAAGGTTCTTTTTTTTTTAGATCGGAATTTTCTTAAAGGCCAAATTAGGACTCGTCCATATCCAAAGAATGTGGGTGAAATGGTGGAAAATGTTATAATATGCATATAGTGCTGTAAGTTTAGTTGAGAAGCTAAACAGTCCCGAGTTTTAATGACCCTAAGAAAGAAGGTGTTAAAAAATATTGGAAAAAGAGGAAATGTTTGTAACTAGAGTTTTTACCTTTTCCCACAATACTTTCTACTTTTTCAAAGACAATTGCCTCCATTTCACCCACATTTAATCTGTCGGCTTAGCATTCTTTGGATTTGGACGAGTCCTAATTTGGCCATTTGGTAAAAGGTTTTAATCGAATATGCTCTCACTTTTACTGTTTAACTTATGAAGGTCCAATGTCGTGAAAAAGGGGCAAACCTGGTAGCTAAGTCGGTAACGCACCTGTAGGTCTTGATACCATGGGATCGTTGGTTCAGTTTATTTAGACCTATATAAAGCTATCGATATGATGATTTTTTTTTTTTTATTAGAAATGTTAGTGTCTGCAAAAAGACGGACAGTCCATTTACAAAAAAAAACCCCAAAACTTTAACACCATATTATTGAGAAAATCCCGACCCAAAAAATATCTTTTTTGTCACGTTCCTGTTTAAACTACCTTAAGATGACGATCGTAAAAAAAAAAAAAAATGAAGGTCAGGACAAATTAAAAACCTTCCTTTCATCCTCCAAAAAATGTAATTTCAGCTTCATTTTGAGTCGGGAAATATCTGCTATAGTTGTTTTCGTTGAAAAGCTGATAAAGGGTTAGCCGAGTGTTCTTTTGATCTCGGTATTTCACTGCCAAAGTGGGCGACATGTAGAAGCGCTGCACATGATGTACTTTCTAGGGGCAGATTAATACACACGTGTCATGGTAAAGTTTCTATCCTGTTCAATCGAATTATGATCATTTGCAAAAATAGGGTCTGGAATTATTAAAATCTGTTACTGAGGGTAAGTCCATTTTAATTTCTGACCCGAAAAGATGCATTTCTTTTTTTTTTGTCCGAACACTTTTTTCTTTCAAATGCAAAGGTATGGATAACTGGGTTTTTTTTATAATTTTTCTCAATTCTTGCCTTGTATAACCAAGGCAGTATGCCGTGATGTTTAATGCTTCTATCTGGATGCTTCATTTTGACTCCATAATAATGTAGTCTGCACACGAAAACTTTTATCATACCGCCCAACAGGAGACAGGGCTTGTCTTAAACTTGTATATGACTCCTCTTTCTGTAGGCTATACCGTGATATTGATAATATGACATTTCTTTTTTGTCTCTTCAAAAGTGATAGTATTCATAACTGGAAAAGGTTTTAGAAATCTTTATCACAATTGCCCGAGAAATCCAACAGAACTTTACTGAAAAAATATGACGCTGACAGTGTCCGATTACATTCAGTGTCCGATTATATGTGTACACAGTAAGTTTATCACCGAGTAAAAATTTCTGAGTGCGAGATATTGCGATTTAGTGAAAGTACCCGGATGACAAGAATCACGAATATAATTGTTTTAATGTCACTGGAGGCACATTGTATTTTGTGAGAGCATCCTTGACCAAGACACTTCAAAGCCCTAGCTTTTAAACTTATTTACTTACCCTTTACCAAACCTTTTCCCACAATGTTGTCAAATGCTTCCTTTCTCCTCTTTCAACAATGTTTTCTACCTTTTCATCCCACTATTTCAGCCATATTTTACTTGCTTTCTGCGAATGCTTTCAGTTTGGAAGACTCTAAAATTTTGCTGTATGGTAAACTGTGACTCTAAAATTTTGCTGTGTGGTAAACTATGTAATAAAATGTAATAGGATAAATATATGGTAAAATTTACTTTCCAGGGAATGAACCAGGCAAACTGTTAGATCCAAGAAAGAAAATTGTAGAAAGGATTGTGAAATTTGGAGATTGTCCGAATGTAAGTTGTTTTGTTTTTTCAGCCCACCTAATCATGTCCTGCGGATGAAAAATTGCCCTACCAAAGGAGAGTTCTCTTATTTATCATTGTGTGATAATAAGTTACATCCACTTTCAAATACAAAAGCAAGAAACAAAGAGAAGAATGCTGAAATTCACAAAAAGGAATAAGTTGGTTGAAAAGACTGCTTAGTAAAGGAACATTTTCAAATTGGTCAGCTGCAAAATATGAAAAGACATTTTGCAATATTTGCAGGAGTTGATGATTTATTTAATCCTTTACCACACAACCAAATCTTAGACTTGTTCAAATTGAAAGCATTTTGACAAAATAATTTTGGCTCAGATGATGAGATTTGCCTTTGAAAGAGTTTAAAAACACTGTGGGAAAAGGAGAAAATGCGGGTTACCAGCATTTTCTCCTTTTCCCACAATGTTTTGAAATGCTCTACACTGTAAGGTTGTGAAAAGTCTGGATTGTTTAGTAAAGGGTTAATGTCATGTCGTATTTTAGGATGTGATCAGTGCCTTAGGCTGTCCAGAGAAGGTGTTTTATAAATCTGACGATAGAATGAAGATACACACTCCAGATGCTCACAGACGAGTCAGAGCCAAATCCTCTGATTATTTCTACAATTACTTTACAATGGGAGTGGTAAGCTAATTTATTTCACTTTATACAATCACTGTGTATACTAATTGTTTGTTAGTGAGCCAAACACTGTAAAAAAGGGGTTTAATGCATCTGCAAAAAGTATCGACGAAGGTCAGCCTGTGCAGTCCCCGCAGGGTGACCCGAGTTGAAACTATTTGCTGTTGGTTGATTTTCTGCTGGTCAAAAGGCGAGTATACCTCACTATTATTAGACAAAATGGTTTTACGGACCCCTAATTATGCGATGACTTGATTGGTATAATATATCACAGAGCTGCGTTAAACCCATTTTGCCAGAGAATGGCTCAAGTCTTTTTATTAGAGCACCATAGAGTCATCGTTTATCACACAATCTCCCTTGTTTTCGTTGTAATATACCAGTTACAAATTTTAATATAAAACACACATTTGAGATAAGCATTGTTTGAAGTCACATATGATGTCATTCTATACTTTTGTCCGAAAAGTTTATCAGGTTTATTTATGGAAATTACCATACGTGCATGTATTATTTTGCAATTTCTGACCTATAATTCGCAAATTTTTGTAATGAGATTAAAAATCTGGCATTTGTTGGCTTTTTGTAATGTGATTTTAAAAATCTGGCATTTGTTGGCTTTTGAGTATGACATTTGTTGGCTTTTGCTCTGGAAAAGGGGGCTTAATTCATCTATGTGATGCCTTAACCCTTTCCCAAACAAGCCCTGGTTTTCACGGGTTTGCAGTACAAGTCTTTTGAAAACACAGTGGGAAAAGGAGAAATTGCTCGTAACAAGCAATTTCTCCTTTTCCCACAGTGTTTTCTACCTTTTTTGAGAACATTCTGCCATTTGCATCAAATCTAAAATTGTCGTCTGCAAACTCTTTCAATTTGGACCAGTCCAAAATTTGTCGTTTGGGAAAGGGTTAAACCATGCAAGTCATCACAGAATTATGGATCCAGTTTATCCATTTTCTCTAACAAATGACTGAGGTAGAATGGTCCTTGTACATGCAGAAAATTGACCAAAAGCAAACATTTTCGGTCAAGCTCAGCCTGCAAGGACTGCACAGGCTGACCTTGGTCAATATTTTTGCAGATGCATTTAGCCCCCTTTTCACAGAGCATGGCTAATATGTGTTTGATTATTTCATGAATTTTCAGATATTATGGGCTAAAAAGGGGAGCAAGAATACATTGTAGTACATAACTAGCTGATAATTTTTCTCCATTCCAGGATATACTGTTTGATGCAAATACACATTTAGTGAAGAAATTTGTGCTTCATACAAATTATCCCGGACATTATAATTTTAATATGTAAGTATACTGAAGTTTTGTTCATACCCATTCTATAAAAGATTTTTTTTAATCCTTTACCAAACATTCCTCTGTTTTAACATCCCTGAGTTAGAAAGGCTTTTGAAAACATTGTGGGAAAAGGAGAGAATGCTGGTAATCAGCATTTCACAGTGATTTCGTCAGTGATTCTTGATGCATACCCAATCAGTTTAGAGCAGAATTGTTGATGATGATTCACATTCACAAGAAATGATGTGGTCAGAAATTGCAAATTAACTCAAACCTAGCTGTAGATCACCTTTTTTTTTTCTTAGCTCATGTGAGCACAAAGTGCTCAAGTTTGGCTTTTGTGATTGTGCTGTGTCCGGCATGCGGCATCTGTCATCAAGGCCTCAACAGCCACCTTGTGTGCACTCTAGAGGCTACATTTTCAATCAGATATTCAAGAAACTTGGTCAGAATGTTTGTCTTGATAATATCTCGGACAACTTCAAAATCTGATCATGTCGGGTCAAAAAGTAGGTCACCATGTCAAAATTTAGCAAAACTTTTGTGTGCACTCTAGAAGCACATTTTTAGCCCAATACTCATAAAACTTGGTCAGAATGTTTGTCTTGATGAAATCTTGAAGTTTGAAATCGGGTCATACTGGGTCAAAAAGTGGGTCACCAGACCAAATTTTAGAAAAACCTTATATGCACTCTGGAGGCCACATTTTTAGTCTAATACTTATGAAACTTGGTCAAAATACTCGTTTTGATGATTTCTTGGGCAAGTTTGAAACTGGGTCATGTTTGGTCAAAAAGTAGGTCACTGGGACAAATCTTTAAAAACCTTTGTGTGCTTTCTAGAGGCCAGATTTTGAACCAGAAGCTCATGAAACTTTGTCAGAATGTCTGTCTTGATGATATCTCTGACAACTTTGAAATTGAGTCATGTTGGGTCAAAAAGTAGGTCACAAGATCAAATTTTAGAAAAACCCTGTATGTACCCTAGAGGCAAAATTTTCATCCTGATACCCATGAAACTTGGTCAGAATTTTTGTCATGATGAAATCTTGCACAGTTTCAACATTGAGTCATGTCAGGTAAAAAAGTAGATAATTGGGCAAAATCTTAGAAAAAACTTGTGAGCACTCTAGAGGCCACATTTTCAGATCAGTTTTGATGAAAATTGGTCAGAGTGTTTGTCTTGATGATATATCAGACAAGTTCAAAATTTGGTCATATTTGGTCAAAAAGTAAGTCACTGGGACAAATCTTTAAAAAAAAAATCTTGTGTGCAATCTTGGGGGCCACATTTTCCATTCGATACTCATGAAATATTGCTAGAATGTTTGTCTTGATGATATCTCTTACAAGTTAAAAAATAGGTCAAGTAGGTCAAAAAGTTTGTCATGAACACTCATGTGTTTTACATCATTACAACCAGGATCTCTTCAGCTTTATCAGTCCTAGATGATTTTACTTAGGTGAGTGCTTTAAGGCCAATGGCCCTCTTGTATTTCAATTTTTCAGTGCATCAATTTTGAAAACCAATTTCTCCTCTTGCCTGAATGTTTGTTTATTCAAGTACTCAAGCTACTTGTATTACTCAGGGTGGTGAAATGTTGAAAACATATAACTGGTTCTTTTTGTTTGCTTCAGGTATTGTCGATGTGAATTTAAAATTCCAATAGTGATAGAAAAAGAGCGACCGCAACCTTTAGCTCAGACAGGGGAGGTGGATGAAGAAGAGTTAATTGTGACGGCTTATACCAAGGTAAACCCCCCCCCCCCCTTTGAACTCTTTACCATACAATCCAGTGTTTAAATAATGCTGGAGAAGAGGGCTTTTTGAAAACCATTGTGAGTACAGGAGACAGTGCTCGTAAACAGTATTCTCCCCTTATCCCACAATATTTTCAACTCTTTTTGACAGACAGATTGGTCTGCAAATGCTTTTAATATGGAAAAATCTAAAATTTTGTCATCCAGTGGAGTTAGGGCAGTCTTAATTTATTAACCCTTTTCCACACAATCTCGAGTTTTTATAGAGCCTGAGAAAGAAAGTTTGTGAAAATATTGTGGGAAAACCAGAAAATGCTTGTAACCAGCATTTTCTCCCTTTCCCACAATGTTTTTCTACTCTTCCAAAGATGAATTCATCATTCGAGTCACATTGAATTGGTTATGTGCAGAATTAACACTTAAGCTGCTGAATAAAATAATGAAACACAAATTTCTACTCAATACTAGAAGCCCAAAAATTGCTGTTTCAAAGTTGATTTTACTGGAAAGAAAATACCGTAACAGACAGTGTAGATCAAAGATCAGACTGCATGTTCTGTGCAGTCTGATCTTGATCTACACTGTCTGCAAAAGGTCAGTGGGTCTCGATTAGCAGCTTAAGGGTTAATGTAGTCAAGTCTTCCATTTTGTTGTTATGGTAAAGAGTTAACAAGTGGAATGGACATTTTACTGACTGTAAAAATCATTCAAAAAGGGGAAGTATATTGTTGTTCTTGGCACAAGTAGGGGGTGGGGAGGTCCTTCAGTGTTAAATGCTGAAGGTGTAGGATTCTATATCTGGCAGTCCCAGGTTTGCTCTGTGCTGGAGGCGTTGGGTCTTTTGTGGGAGCATCCATGGGCAAGACTCTTCAATGCTATGTAGCCCAAGCCTAGCATTGGTGATAAATCATGTGAGTTTTTAGCTCCACTGGCCGAAGGCCAGCGGGCTTATGTCATGGCCCGGTGTCCGTCGTGCGTCCGTCCGTGCGTGCGTGCGTGTGTGCGTCCGTCCGTCCGTCCGTGCGTTAACTTTTATTTCAAACATCTTCTTCTCTGAAACTACCCATCCAATTTTCATGAAACTTCACAGAAATGATCCTGCCATGGTCCTCTTCAGAATTTCTTGAAAGAATTTGATTCCTTGAAAAACTCTGGTTGCCATGGCAACAAAACTGAAAAATATTGGAAATCTTTAAAAATCTTCTTGTCTGAAACCATAAGGCATAGAGCTACAAAATTTGGCATGTAGCTTTATGTAGTAGACCTCTATCAAGTTTCTTCAAATTATAGCCCTGGGGTCAAAATTGGCTCTGCCCCAGGGGTCACAAGTTTTACATAGGCTTATATAGGGAAAACTTTAAAAAATCTTCCTGTACCTAGCCATAAGGCCTAGAGCTACCAAATTTTGCATGTTGCTATATCTAGTGGGCCTCTACCAAGCGGGCCAAAATTTTAGCCCTGGGGTCAAAATTGGCCCCACCGCAGGGGTCACAAGTTTTACATAGGCTTACATAGTGACAACTTAAGAAATCTTCCTGTTTTGATTTTTTTTTTTCTAAATTAGCCTTGCATCAGGGGTCTTATTGTTTTACAGAGGCTTCATATGGACAAAACTTGAAAATCACCTTATTTATAACCATACAGCATAGACTTGTATTATTTTGGCATGTGGCCTTATCTTGTGGACCTCTACCAGGGTTCAAGTAATTATAGCTCTGGGATCAAAAATGGCTTTGCCTTGCAGGTCTCAACTTTCACATGGGCTTTTACAGAGAAAACTTTGAAATCATTTGGCTCAGAATTGAAATGTTTAGTATTTATGGTTTATATTTATAAGCCAGTGGAGCGATACAGGGCCATCATGGCCCTCTTGTTTGCTGTGATATCACTAGAATTATGTTGAAAGTGGTGTAAAACTCATAACTTGCAGTCTGATCTTTGATCTACACTGTCTCCTTAGCTTAACTCTTTACCAAACGACAAAATTTTTGACGTGTTCAAATTGAAATCTTTTGCAGACAATCAATTAAAGTAGACTTAAATGATTGAATTTGTTTTTGAAAGGGTAGAAAACATGGTGGGAAAAGGAGAAAATGCTGGTTACCACTATTTTTTTTGAAAGGCTCTTTCCTCAGGGTCGTTAAAACTTGGTGTTTTTTAGCTCACCTGAGAACAAAGTGCTCAAGGTGAGCTTTTGTGATCGTGCTGTGTCCGTCGTCCATTGTCTGTTGTGTGGTCGTCAACATTTACCTTGTGTGCACTCTAGAGGCCACATTTTCAGCCAGATCCACATGAAAATTGGTCAGAATGTTTGTCTGGATAAAATCTTGGACAAGTTCGAAATTGGGTCACATGGGGTCAAAAAGTAGGTCACAGGGCCAAATCTTAGAAAAAGCTTTTGTGCACACTAGAGGCCACATTTTCAGCCTGATATGCATGAAGCTTGGTCAGAATGTTTGTCTGGATAAAATCTCAGACAAGTTTGAAATTGGGTCATGTCGGGTCAAAAAGTAGGTTAAGATGCTAAATCTTAGAAAAAGCTTGTGTGCACTCTAGAGGCCATATTTTCAGCCTGATACTCATGAAACTTGGTCAGAATGTTTGTCTAGATGAAATCTCGGACAAGTTTGAAATTGGGTCATGTGGGATCAAAAAGTAGGTCATGGTGTCAAATCGCGGAAAAAGCTTGTGTGCACTCTAGAGGCCACATTTTCAGCTTTATATGCATGACACTTGGTCAGAATGTTTGTCTGGATAAAATCTCGGACAGGTATGAAATTGGGTCATATCTGCTCAAAAAGTAGGTCACCGGGCCAAATCTTAGAAAAAGCTTGTGTGCACTCTAAGGGTCACATTTTCAGCCTGATACTCATGAAACTTGGTCAGAATGTTTGTCTGGATAAAATCTCAGACTAGTCTGAAATTGGGTCATGTCGGGTCAAAAAATAGGTCACTGGGCCAAATCTTAGAAAAAGCTTGTGTGCACTCTAGAAGCCATATTTTCAGCCTGATATGCATGAAACTTTATTAGAATGTTTGATTTGATAAAACCTTGGGCACATAGGAAATTGGGTCATGTCAAATCAAATAGTAGGTCACTGGGCCAAATCACAGAATAACCTTGTGTGCACTCAAGAGGCCACATTTTTAGCTTGATACTCTAGAAACTTTGTCAGAATGTTTGTCTGGATAAAATTTTGTGCAAGTTTGAAATTGGGTCACATCAGGTCAAAAAGTAGGTCACTGCGCCAAATCTTAGAAAAATCTCGTGTGCACTCTAAAGGCTACATTTTCAGCCTGATACTAATGAAACTTGGTCAGAATGTTTGTCTGGATGAAATCTCAGAAAAGAATGATATCAAGTCACATCAGGTCAAAAAGTTGGTCATGGGGCCAAATCTTAGAAAAAGCTTGTGTGACTCTAGAGGCCACATTTCGAGCCAGATTAGAAATTCAAGAATAGGCTAAAGCAGTGAAAAAGTAGATCACTTACACTCATACGTTTTACATCATCACGATCAGGATCTTATCAGACTTACCAATCCGAGATGACCTTACTTAGGTGAACGCTTTAGGGCCAATGGCCCGCTTGTTTGGTAAAGGGTTGAACACTATAGTCAAAAGTAACCATCAAATGGCAATTATTTTGATCCAATTGTAGACCAAATATGTCTGTTGGGTTTATTCAGCACTCTAAGTGTTAAAGATACACCTATACTCATTTTCAGCCAGTTTTTAATCCATTTCATCTTTATTTCATGAAGCTATAATAACTCTTGTATCTTCTTGCCAAATATTGCCCCTGATGGTTGCAAGGTTGCACAGATTATGACCAATAGAAAATGTATTTCATTTTCTGGAGGCCTCCAAAGAAATTACTGTTGTCATTTCCAGTTTTAAATCGAAGACAATCCCTTGAGTTTCTCTATCCCTTACACCATGAATATTGGTGATTTATCTATGTTTACACAGCTGACTGAGTTCTGGACATTTCAAGTTTTAACCCTTGTCCTGCTGAATAAATGAAATGAAACTTTATAGTAGATAGTAGAAGCCGAAAACTTTCTTCTTTCAAAGGTATTTTTGGAGGAAAGATATCTCCTTATCGGACAGTGTAGATCAAAGATCAGACTGCATGTTCTGTGCAGTCTGATCTTGATCTACGCTGTCCGCAAAAGGTCGGTGGGTCGCGATAAGCAGCCTAAGGGTTAACAGCGCTTTTTTTCCTGGCTGTAAGGATGTATCTTTAAGATTATCAATTGAATATGTAAAAATTGTTGATTGCAGTGGGACAGTGTGCACACATATTTGGTGAAGCCGGACAACAGACCTGTTATATTGAATAGAGCCTCTTCAACCAATACCAGCAATCCATTTGGCTCCACATTTTGTTTCGGTGTACAAGATATGGTGTTTGAGGTAAAGTTGGTTTTTATAATTTTCGGTTTTCTGTTTTCGATCCTTTAACCCTTTACCACACAATGCCGACTTTTAATGAACCTGAGGAAGAAGCCTTTTGAAAACATTGTGGGAACAGGAGAAAATATTGGTAACCAGCATTTTCTCCTTTTCCCACAATGTTTTTTTGCATATCAAAGAAAACGTGCATCATTTGGACCACAATGAAATTGTCATCTGCAAATCGTACAATTTGGATGGATCTAAAATTTTGTCATGTGGTAAAGGGTTAATGTAGAAATACAAATGTTTTCACCCTGCCATCACCTTTATTAAAGCCATACTGAACTATCTGGTGGTGTTCTGACTTTGAGGAAGAAGGCATTCGAAAATATTTCGGGAAAAGGAGAAAATGCTTGTTACAGGCAAGAAAATGCTTGTTCCTTTGCCATCAAATATTTGCTTTGACTATGTGTATATGGGAAAGCAACCAGCATCTAGGGAAGAATAATGTGAGAAGTCCTGGTAAATGAACCCCAGGAAGGCATGGATAGGTGCACTGACCACTGTGATATACCAGAATGTTGAAAACGACATGAAACAACAAACAAATCAAGTATATCCTGCTCACCTGTCCACAAGTTGCCTAAAGTTGAACTTTTGTGATCAGCCTTTGTACTCAACTACCAGCATTTGGTCCTTTCCCATAATTATTGTTTTAACCTGTAACCAAACAGCAAAATTTTAGACTCACCGAAATTGAAAGTTTCTGTTGACAAAATGTGGCTCAAATTGTGTAATTTGTCTCTGAAAGGGTAGAAAACATTGCAGACAAAAGGAGAAAATGCAGGTTATCAGCATTTTCTCCTTTTCCCACAATGTTTTTAAAAGGCTTCTTCCTCAAGGATCATTAAAACTTGGGATTGTGTGGTAAAGGGTTAAAGCTTATCAAAGATCACTATTTGAGCCACAAATGATCTACTGCTCAGCAAATGCTTTCATTTTACACTTGTATAAAATTTTGTCATCTGGTAAAAAAAATAAAAACTGCAGTTGCTTATTATGATGTTGTTGTTTTAAAACCCCCTTTCAGAAAAGAAAATTAAACAAAAAAAGAAAAAAAATAATAAAGATGAGTCATGCTCTGTGGAAAGGTGGTTTAATGCTTCTGCAAAAAGTATAGACCTATGTCAGCCGGCACAGTCTGTGATTCAGCGGATTCCTAGACAAAATGGATCCATGGTACGGGACAACTTGCTTGGTATACTGTTATACAAAGATTCACAAAACCCCATTTTGCCAGAGTGCCACTCATACATAGGAGCCATTCTCTGTGAAAAGGGGGGTTCAGTGCATCTCAAGGATGCATGGTACCAAGCAAGTCATCACATAATGATGGATCCGTAAAGTCCATTTTGTCCGACAACCGACTGAATCATGAAGTAGAATGGTCCTTGGACACGCAGAAAATTGACCAATAGCGAAAAGTTTCGGCCCAGGTCAGCCTGCGCGAACTGCGCAGGCTGACCTGGGTCGATACTTTTCACAGATGCATTAAGTTTTCATTTCACAGAGCCTAGTTCATATATATATATATGTACATTTAATGCTCTACGATAGACATTGTATCTTTGACAGGTAATGCAGAATCAGCATATTGCCTCTGTCGCAATATATGAACATAAAACAACTCCAGCGGTGGCCGTTTCTTGACAACTACTGTTGCCTAGGATACTGACCAACCTGACCAATGAAATTGCAGCTAACTAGTCATGCAAAACAAGAATTCCAGCAAGGAATCGAAAGACAAGAACTCGTCTTGCCCTCTCGGAACTCCAGGACTCAAGTTGATTTACTTGCTCAGACATAGGAAAACTTATTGAAACAATTCATCCGTATGAAAAACTGTTTCAAATATTGGTTTCAGGTGTAATACTTGAACCTTAACGTGATTGACTTTAGATTTAATACATTACCACTTGCAATCATCATATTTAGCTGGAATCTTTTCAAGAAAAATGTTGAGGTTTTGCCACAGCCCTCATGTCGCCTGTGTCATCCTCATTATGTGAAAACTTCGACATTTTCTCATGTCTCTGTTATTACTGAAGTTATTTACTTCAAACTTGTGCTAGTTGTTCCAATCAGACAGAGAATCAATACCAAAAAGCACCCACAGTGGAGTGTTGGCACCCACTTGCAGTGAGCTTGTTAGCTGGGCTGTTTTCGGAGAAAATGTTGAGGTGTTGTCATAGCCTAGGCGTTGTCTACATTATCATGCAAAAATGTTGACATTTTATAAAGATATCTCAGCCATTACTTAACCCTTTCCCAAACAAGCCCTGGTTTTCACGTGTCTGCAGTACAAGTCTTTTGAAAACACTGTGGGAAAAGGAGAAATTGCTCGTAACACAGTCCAAAATTTGTCGTTTGGGAAAGGGTTAAGATACCTATTTCAAACTCAGACTAGTTATTAACCCTTAACTTGCTAAGTAAGTGAAATTAAACTTTCCAGTTGATAATATAAATCTAAATATTGCTATTTCAAAGTTATTTTTTGAGGGAAAATATCTCCTTATTGGATGGTGTAGATCCAAGATCAGACTGCACAATTTGTGCAGTCTGATCTTTATCTACACTGTCCACAAAAGGTCCATTTGTCGTGCTTATCAGCCTAAGGGTTAGATATTAGATGGGGAACCCATGCAGCAGGGCCAGGTAACCATCAGAATATTTTTGATACAGTTGTGACCCCTTTTCAACTATGAATTTTCATGGTAAAAGCGCCCACAGCCAAGTTTGGGCACCCGCATGACATGCGTGTATTTTATTGTCTTGCAGCAGACATCTTTTAGCTCTCTACCAAACGACAAAAATTTAGAGTCATCCAAAATTGAAAACATTTACAGATGACAATTTAACCCTTTCCCAAACAAGCCCTGGTTTTCACGTGTCTGCAGTACAAGTCTTTTGAAAACACTGTGGGAAAAGGAGAAATTGCTCATAATGAGCAATTTCTCCTATTCCCACAGTGTTTTCTACCCTTTTTGAGAACCTTCTGCGATTTTCATTAAATTCAAAATTGTCGTCTGCAAACTCTTTCAATTTGGACCAGTCTAAAATTTATCTTTTGGAAAAGGGTTAATGGTGGCTTGAATTATGAGATTTCCGATGGACAATTTGTGTAGTAAGAGTTAAAAATGTCATACTTTTCATTGCTTTCATTTATATTGTTAGATTAGCTAGACCCTTTACCACACAATCCCGACTTTTAACGACCCTGAGAAAGAACTATTTGAAATCATGGTGGAAAATGGATGCCAGCATTTTTCTACTTTTCCTGCATTTTTTCCAAATGGCTTCTTTCTCACGGTGGTTAAAATTCGGAATTGTGTGGTAAAGGGTTAGAAACTATGTGGCAAAATGTGGAATTAACGCTAACTGGATACTTTTTCGTAATGTTTTCATATTTATCATTTGATTGACTCGTTATCATACAACAGAATTTTAGACCCATCCTTATTGAAAGAATTTGTAGAAAACATGTTAAATGTGGCTGAAATTACGGGATTTCTTTGTGAAAGGGTTGAAAACAGTGTGGGAAAAGGAAAAAATGCTGGTTACCAGTCCTCTACATTAGGGTTGTTGGCACTCAGCATTGTGTGTTAAAGGAGTAAGCCGGAATTGATCTTGATTTTCCATGTTTTTCAAGAATGTTTACAAAGTTTCCTGCCTCAGATTTGTTTCAGGAGGTATTGATTGAAGCCAAGGCTCAGTCATTATACCAGTAAATGAGCCTAGCTCTGTGAAAAGGGAGCTTAATGCATCTGCGAAAAGTATCGACCCAGGTCAGCCTGCGCAGTCTATGCAGGCTGACCAGGGCCAAAACTTTTAGCTAGTGGTCAATTTTCTGTATGTCAAGGAACCATTCTACCTCATGATTCAGTTGGTTGTTAGACAAAAGCTATTTTAACCCTTTCCCAAACGACAAAATTTGGACTGGTCCAAATTGAAAGAGTTTGCAGACGACAATATTAAATTTGATGAAAATGGTAGAAAGTTCTCAATAAGGGTAGAAAACACTGTGGGAAGAGGAGAAATTGCTCGTTACGAGCAATTTCTCCTTTTCCCACAGTGTTTTGAAAAGACTTCTACTGCAGACATGTGAAAACGAGGGCTTGTTTGGGAAAGGGTTAAGGATCTGTAATTATATGATGACTTGCTTGGTATCGTGCATCACAGAGATGCATTAAGGTCCCATTTGCCAAAGCATGGCTCAAATACATCGTGACTTAGTTCATAAACTATCCATGACGTGACTTGATTTTAGTGTGAATGTGCATTAGTAAAATATCTGACATTAGCAAAGAAGTCATGTGACATTAGCAAAGAAGTCATGTGATATTAGCAAAATAGTCATGTGACATTAGCAAACAGTCATGTGACATGTGTGTTATACAACTTTTTTTTGTTCCTGCTAATCCTTTATCAAACATTACTCTGAGGGAGAAGGCTTTTGAAAAAATTGTGGGAAACGGAGAAAATGCTAGTGACCTCATTTTCTCCCATACTCACATTTTCTACTCATTCGAAGGCAACTCCTGTCATTTTATCTGACTTTAATTTGCCTTCTGCAAATAGTTTCAAGATTGACAAATTTTGGATTTTGTTGTCTGGTAAAAGATCTAAAATGGGTATGCATAAGTGTATTTTTTTTATTTAATATCTTGATTATAGTTGTATTCTTGATTTAAGCCATTATATTAAAAAAAAAGGTTATTTGAAAAAAGCTGTCATATTAATGACTTTCAGTTATAGGGCTCTTGATTATAGTTGTATTCTTGATTTAAGCCATTATATAAAAAAAAAAAGGTTGTTTGAAAAAAGCTGTCATATTAATGACTTTCAGTTATAGGGCTTTAGAAATATTATGGATAAAGGAGGGAATGCTGTTCACCAGCATTTTATATCCTTTTCTCACAATGTTTTCTACTTGATTAACCCTTCCCCAAACAAGCCCTGGTTTTCTCGTGTCTGCAGTACAAGTCTTTTGAAAACACTGGGAAAAGGAGAAATTGCTCATGACGAGTAATTTCTCCTTTTCCCACAGTGTTTTCTACCCTTTTGGAGAACTTTCTGTCATTTTCATCAGATTTAAAATTGTTGTTTGCAAACTCTTTCAATTTGGACCAGTCTAAAATTCATCGCTTGGGAAAGGGTTAAAGCTATTTCCCATCATTTTAATGGCATCTCTAGGGGCTATTTGAACTTGACTGTGGTTTAGCATTTCAAGTTTGCATAAATGTCTGCAGTTTTATTGTTTTACAAGAGTTATGGGCCTTTGCAAGGAACAGCACCAGTCTGAATTATCAGTAATTATAAGAAGAAACCTTTCAACTCTTAGCAAGAAGCATTCATGTTATAATGGTTTTTTACTATAAGTTTTAGATCCTTTATTTTTTAATCAATTGACTTCTTTAACCCTTTCCCAAACGGCAAATTTCAGACCCTTCCAAACTGAAAGAGTTTGCAGACGACAATTTTAAATTTGATGAAAATAGCGGAAAGTTCTCCAAAAGGGTAGAAAACACTGTGGAAAAAGGAGAAATTGCTCGTAACGAGCAATTTCTCCTTTTTCCCCAGTGTTTTCAAAAGACTTGTACTGCAGACACGTGAAAACCAGGGCTTGTTTGGGAAAGGGTTAAGATGAACCAAAAATCTGTCACAGAAAGTAAGTTGTATTATAGTTTATACAGTAATTATTATTCTTTTAAAGCATATCATTTTGGTTGTTTTGAAATAAAGATTTTAAAGGGTAACTGACTAGTCCAAAAGGGCATTACATTGACACCAGATTTTTTATAACATCAATAAAGCTTTAATTGCTGGTTTAGAAATTTATATTTTACAAACAAATTTATTAACCCTTTCCCAAACAAGCCCTGGTTTTCACGTGTCTGCAGTACAAGTCTTTTGAAAACACTGTGGGAAAAGAAGAAATTGCTCGTAACGAGCAATTTCTCCTGTTCCCACTTTTTGTTTTCTACCCTTTTTGAGAACTGTATGCCATTTTCATCAAATTTAAAATTGTCGTCTGCAAGCTCTTCAATTTGGACCAGTCTAAAATTTATCGTTTGGGAAAGGGTTAAATATGATATGCGTTTTGTAACCTCTTAGCATCACATTTTACCTCAGCTGTTTTCAAACAAAGCAACAAGATAGAATACTAGCCATAGTCCTGTTGTTGTACGCACTATAGTGGTGCTGCAAACTCCTTACAGGTTTTTATTTCTTTGTCAATACTGAAGGTATTTAATTCAAATTTTTGCTATTTGTTAACTAGCAAGTACAAGAAGGGTACGTGACCCTCGAGATCTTTTTGACACAGTTATGCCCTTGTTTTGACTTTGCATATTCACTGAAAAAGCAGCCGAGTGTAGGCACCCACATTGGCTGCACTTGAAAGTTTATATTTACTAACTCCTTACTTTAACCTGTAAAACTAAAAGAATGTTCTTGTGATATTTGAATAATCCACATGGAATTGGGGTAAATGTATGGATGCATATGAAAGTTTTCCATCAAGAAAAGAAACTGCACTGTGTGAGAACTTTGCACCAAAACATTTTCAGTTGGTCAGGCTAAAACAAACATCTTGTGGTGATTCTGTATTAACCCTATACCTGTCTGTTCTATTGTGAGATGTTCAGACCCAAAACATCCTCTAGGCAACATTTGGGTTGTTTTGAGGGTTCATTGATTTTAAGGACAAACTTTGCTTTCTACATTTATATTTATCTTTAACTCTTTACCAGACAACAAAATTTTAGATTCGCCCAAATTCTGAGCATTTGTAGATGATCAATTACATGTCACTCAAATGATGGAATTTGTCATTGAAAGTGTAGAAAACATTTCCAAGAAAAAATGAAAATTCTGGTTGCCAGCATTTTTCTTTTTTTTCTGTCAATGTTTTCCACAGCATTTTTCCTCGGGTCATTAACCCTTTACCATATAATCCCCAGTTTTAAAGACCCTGAGGGAAGAAGGCTTTTGAAAACATTGTGGGAAAAGGAGAAAATGCTGGTAACCAGCATTTTCTCTTTTTCCCACAATGCTTCTTCTCAAAGACGGAAATCATCATTGGTGCTACATTTTTTTTTTTTTGTCGTCAACAAATGCTTTCAATTTGTTACATTCCAAAATTTTGTTTTTGGGAAAGAATTAAAACACAGAATTGTTAGGTAAAGGGTTATACATGTATTTAATCAACTACATTGTATTTATGAGTGTACCTGTTGTGTGGAAAATGTTTGCATTTACTGCTGCAGATTACATCTTGATGCTATATACCGGTAGACATAAATTGCTATTTATTAACTTTTGTACATTGTGTGTAAGCATTCCAGGTTAACTCTTCACCAAACAATAAAGAACTTTAATGAGAAAGAAAGCTTTCGAAAACATAGTGAGAAAAGGAGAAAATGCTGGTAACCAGCATTTTCTCCTTTTCCCACCATGTTTTCTACTCTTTTAAAGATGAATTCTGTCCTATGAGCTACAATTAACTTGCCTGCAAATGTGTTAGTATGCAGGAATCTAGATTTATTTCATTTTTGAGGGGTTTAACCCTTTCCCAAACAAGCCCTGGTTTTCACGTGTCTGCAGTACAAGTCTTTTGAAAACACTGTGGGAAAAGGAGAAATTGCTCGTAACGAGCAATTTCTCCTTTTCCCACTGTGTTTTCTACCCTTTTTGAGAACTTTCTGCCATTTTCATCAAATTTAAAATTGTCATCTGCAAACTTTTTCAATTTGGACCAGTCCAAAATTTGTTGTTTGGGAAAGGGTTAATCAACTTTTGCATTTTGACATCACCACTGCCGATAGAATTCAGACATTTTTGCCTGATTGATGGAAGGCATTTTTGTTGATTCTTTCGCTACTTTGTAAGGAAGATGACTCACTGTGTCTACTAGCAGATCATTTTTAAAGACAGTGTGGCAAAGAAAAAATTACTTGTAAAGATTTTTGCCCTGGCTATAGTGTTTTCTTTGTTAATCACAGTGTTAAATCTTAATCTATATTAATCATCTGTATTTTATGATCACATGTTCAGAGTTCTCTTCTGCAAGTTTGTTTCAGGACAAAATGATTGAAAATACATATAGAATATTATGTTGTTGTAACTTTCCTGGTTCTTGTATTTGCTTCCAGCTGCGTGAGAAAATTTGACATTGTGCAGAACCATTTGTCAAGTGAAATATCAAAATTTTCTCGTGCAGCGAGAATGTATGTTCAGCTTTAGTGGTATATCTTAAAGTGAGAAAGCAGCCAGTGTCTCAGATAGGGCATTCTGTAAAGTACTCTTAGAAGATAGTTCAAGGACACATGGCTAGGTACTTTGGCTGCAGTGATATCACTGAAATAATATTGGAAATGTTAATAGACTCCATATGGACAAATTGTACGATGATTAGATTTTGCAGTCTAAACAGGTCAGTGAAAGTCAAGAACTATTCTTGTTAACATGTAATTATTGATCGTCTTTAAAGTTTTGATTGGGTTCTGTTGGGCTTATCGAGAAGTCTGATATGTCCGCTAAGTTGGTTTCAGCTATTTGAAGCATTTGACAATATTGTAGCAAGTGAAGAAATTGCTGAAGGTGGGTTCACATAGAAACAAACGGGCTGTTAATCCCTGGTAACTTTGTATGTATGCTTCAAAATCATTTAAGCCACACCCTGGCAAAAGGGGGCTTAATGCATCTTAGTGATGCATTATACCAATCACATAATTGTGGATCCATAATAGCTACTTTTTTTAACAACCGACTTAATCATGAGGTAGACTGGTCCTTGGACATACAGAAAATTGATGAATAGCGAAAAGTTTTGGCCCAGGTCAGCCTGCGTGGATTGCGCAGGCTGACCTGGGTCGATACTTTCCGCAGATGCATGAAGCTCCATTTTCACAGAGCATGGCTCATTTCATTCCTTGCTGCATTGTTTTACATGTACATACAAACTTTTTTACTGTTACTTTGTTAGTTGTATTAAAATGCACTGAAATCTTGGTTATTCGAATACACATTAACACATATTTCCTGCATATGACATTATTTTTTCGTTTGTAAGATGACTTTTCAAAACCTTGTTGCCATAAGAGAAATTGCTTGTAATGAGCATTTTCTCTTTTGGGCACAATGTTTTCCCTAGGGCAGATTAACCCTTAAACTGCTAAATAAATGAGACAAAAATTTCCACTCAATAGTAAAAACCCAAATATTAAGATTTGAAAGTTGATTTCAATGGAAGGAAGATACCGTATCAGACAGTGTAGATCAAAGATCAGACTGCACATTTTGTGCAGTCTGATCTTTGATCTACACTGACCGCAAAAGGTCAGTGAGTCGCCCTTAACAGCTTGAGGGTAGTCATGTGTAACAAAATAAAGGTATACATTTCAAAGACATTTTAGCTGGGCTCTTTGCGAAGAAAACTTTGAGGTATTGTCATCGTCCTCTTGTTATTTTTCATTGTCGTCATGTGAAAACTTTGACCTTTTCTCACATTTCTGTTATTGCTGAAGATATTTGAACCCTTTAACCACACAATCCAGAGTTTTAACAACTCAAAGGAAGAAGCCTTTTGAAAACATTCTGAGAAAAGGAGAAAATGCAGGTTACCTGGTAACCGGCATATTCTCCTTTTCCCACAATGTTTCCTACCCTATCTAATACAGAAATCATCATTTGAGCTACATTTATTTTGTCGTCTGCAATTTCTTTCAGTTTGGTTGAGTCCAAAAATTTGATGTTTGGTACCAGCATTTTCTCCTTTTCCCACAATGTTTTCAAAAGGCTTTTCCTCAGGGTTGTTAAACTCAGGATCATGTGGTAAAGAGTTAATGCTCTTTCCTCCAGTAGCTATCCAACATTATCTGGGTACAAGTGCTTTTTTTTATGCCATGCTTACTCTGTATATAGTAGAATCTTTTTTAAATTATTGTTTGAACAAACCTGACAAGTAATGTTGAATTTTCTCTTCCATAATGAAAAAGGCTAATCTTTAGAGTGCTTGTTTCAACATTAACCATTCACCGAACAATTCTGTGTTTTAATGCTTCTGAGGAAGGAGCCTTTGAAAAAAATTGTGGGAAAAGGAGATAATGCTAGTAACCAGCATTTTCTCCTTTTCCCACAATGTTTTCTACTCCTTCAAAAGACAAGTTCCATTATTTTATTTAATTTGTTGTCTGCAAGTGCATACAATTTTGGAATGTCTAAAAAATTTTTTTTGTCCAATAAAGGTTAAATTTCTATTGCAAACTGTAAATTAGTGCCAGTCTAAAGATTATGTGCAGATTGTGGATCTAAATCAGGCTGCATGGTTAACCCTTTACCAAACCATAAAATTTTAGACAAGTCCAAATAGAAAGCATTTGCAGAGGACAAAATAAATGGGACTCAAAAATTGAAATTTGTTTCCGGAAGGGTAGAAAACATTGTGGGCAAAGGAGAAAATGCTGGTTACCAGCATTTTCTCCTTTTCCCACCATGTTTTCTAAAGCTTTTTTTCTCAGGGTCGTTAAAAGTCGGGATTGTGTGGTAAAGGGCTAATGCATCTGATATTTGATCTACTCTGTCAGGTATCTTGTGCTATATTTTGATGGCATGGCTTTGATAGTGCCAATAGTCAAACATGCATACGGTGTCCATGAAAGGGAGGTAAGAAAATTGGTCCCTTATAGCATGTGGTCTTTTAAGCAAGTTTAACCCTTTCCCAAACAAGCCCTGGTTTTCACGTGTCTGCAGTATAAGTCTTTTGAAAACACTGTGGGAAAAGGAGTAATTGCTCGTAATGAGCAATTTCTCCTTTTCCCACAGCGTTTTCTACCCTTTTTGAGACCTCTCTGCCATTTTCATCAAATTTAAAATTGTTGTCTGCAAACTCTTTCAATTTGGACCAGTTCAAAATTTGTCGTTTGGGAAAGGGTTAATTGACTCTAAGCCAAGTGACAAAATTTGGGACTTGGCCCTATTGAAAGCAGTTCCAAATGACAAATGTGGCTTTTATGGTGCGATTTGTCTTTAACCCTTTACCACAAAACAAAATTTTAGACCCATCCAAACCCAAAGAAAATGCAGACGTAAAATTAAATGTGGCTAAAATTGTGGAAGTTGTTTGTGGTAGGGTAGAAAACATCATGGGAAAAGGAGAAAATGCTGGTTTCCAGCATATTCTCGTTTTCCCACAATGTTGTCAAAAGTCTTCTTTCTCAAGGTCATTAAAAGTCGGCATTGTGTGGTAAAGGATTAAAAGGGTACAAATCATTTTTGGAATCATGGGAGAAAATGCTGGTTACAAGATGCAACAGGTTAATTTAACCCTGTACCACACAATCCTGACATTGAACGACCCTCAGGAAAAAGCCTTTTGAAAATGTTGTGGGAAAAGGAGAAAATGCTGGTAACCAGCATTTTCTCCTATACCCACAATGTTTTCTACTCTTCCCAAAACAAATTTCAATTTTTGTGTAACATTTATTTTGTCGTCTGCTGAAGCGTTCAGTTTGGACTGGTCTTAAATTTTGTCATTTTGTAAAAAGTAAAGGAGGGATGTAAAATCGAAACACTGATTCGCTAGATATGTTATCTAGAAAAGGGGTTTGTTGTAATTTGGTCCTTGTTACCCATTGAAATATACTATGTCATTTATTCAGCACTCTGTCAGGCAACTGCCTACACAGAATTTTCGTTACTAAAGCGTACATATTCCAAGTGGCATGACAAAGAAAATGTCTCCTTTTCTTCTGATTTTAATTTTACATTTATTTTTAACTCATTTTTAGGCCAGCTGTTTTTGAAGAAAATGTCAAATTATTGTCGTAGCCCGGGCGTTGAAGTCATCTGCATCATTGTCTGCGTCATCATGCAAATACTTTGACATTTAGTAATATCTCTATTATTACTGAAGATATTTACTTCAAACTTGCACAAGTTGTTCTCTATCAAAAAGGGAACTTGTGCAGCAGGGGCAGGTAACCCATTAAAATATTTTTGACACAGTTATGCCCCTTTCCTGACATAGAATTTTCACTGAAAATCAAGCACTTGCAGCCAAGTGTTGGCACCCAGATGCGGTGCTCTTGTTAGTTAATCCATTCAGGGAAAACCTCATGGGTATAGATCAGACAGGGTTTATGATAAATAAATTTTATTTGCTCCATTCTTGCACATCTTTTAACCTTTACCAGACAATCCTGTCTATCTAAGACACTAAGGGAGAGAGCTTTGAAACATATTTTTGCAAAAGGAGAAAATGCTGACTACCATTATTTTCTCTATTTTTCAAAATTTTTTCTATCCTATAATATACATATTATTTCTTTTTAGCCATATTAATCTGTTGTCTGTAATCCTGTACCACACGACACAATTTTAGACTTGTCCAAACCCAAAGCATTTGAAGATGACAAATTAAATGTGGTTGAAGTTGTGGAAATTGACTTTGATAGGGTAGAAAACATTGTGGGAAAAGGAGAAAATGCTGTTACCAGCATTTTCCCCTTTTCCCACAATGTTTTCAAAAGCCTTTGAAAATTGTTCTTCAAAAGTCAGGAATGTGTCAGGATAGTTTTTGATTCATCCCACTTCTTTAGTTTTTGTCATTCCATTAATCAGGGGTATCCAAAAAAGGTGAAAAACAGAAAAACCGGTGTTGAGTTTTATGTGAAACAACTGATTATCATTGTTAGTTTTAATTCAGTTGGCTTCAAATAAAACTTGCGAAAGTATGTATGAAACTTTAATGTTTTTTTTTTATTAGAAAATTAACAATCTAGATATGGTTTAAAAAGTTTATAAGGTATTTATGGATAAGAATGAGAGTTTTGATAGATTCTTGAGGACATACCAGTAGTTCTTAAAAAAATATACCATTTTTTCAAAGGTGAGGAAGTTTAAGTGAAACAGATGTATTGATTTTGTAAGGGAAACCTTTTAACCCTTTACTACAGTCCAAAATTTTAATGACCATGAGAAAAAAAGGTTTTGAAAACATTGTGGGAAAAGAAGAAAGTGCTGGTAATCAGCATTTTCTCCTTTGCCCACAATCTTTTCTACCCTTCCCATAACATATTCCAAAGTTTGAGTCACATTTAATTTGTTGTCTGCAAATGCTTTCTGTTTGGACAAGTCTAAGATTTTGTCATTTGTCCAGTTTGAAAGCATTTGCAGACAGCAAATTAAAATTTAGCCTGAAAGATGATTTCCGTCTCGGAATAGATGGGAAATATCTTAACAGAAAATGCTGGTTATCAGAATTTTCTCAGTTTCTCGCAATGTTTTTAAAAGCTTTCTTCCATAGGTTCTTTAAAACTGGGAATTGTTTTGTAAAGAGTAAAATTATATATAGATAAAAGTTTTGAGTACAAGAATGAAATGTTTGAAGTGGAAACTTGGAGTTTTGAATGATTTTTTGTAACATTTATGAATGAAACTTTTAACGTAGGTGTGTTTGAATAGAAATTTAGTTAGATTTTTGTGATTTTTTTTTTAAAGGAACGGATATTTGAATAAAGTTTTGAGTGGTGATGAAGATTTGAATGACAATTGAAGGGTGATCGAGATTCGAATGACATTTTATTGTGTTATGAATGAATTTTTTCAGTATAAGATTGAAGTTTTTACTGTGTACAAATTTTATTGTGTATATAAAAACTACCATGATGTTATTATCATTTGTATAAATGACGCAATCTCATACTCAGTGATATTACTTGATCTCTGGTTAGGTTTTCTGTGTGACATTTTAGACTTTCTTGTACATTAACCCTCTACCAAACAATCCTGTGTTTGAATGACCCTGAGGTATACAGCTTTTGAAAACATTGTTGGAAAAGGAGAAAATGCTGGTAACCAGCATTTTTCTCCTGTTCCAACAATGTTTTTTATACCCCTTTCAAAGACAAAATTCGATTTTATCATTTGAGCTATATTTATTTGTCTTCTACATATACCTCAGAAATGAATGTATCCAAATTTTTATTGTGATAAAAAGTTTTCTCTTTACCAGACAAAATTCTGGAAATGTCCACTGGAAAAAGAATTGCAGATGACAAAAAAGTGTGGCTTAAACCTTTACCATACAATGCCGCCTTTTAAGGACCCTGTGAAAGAAGCCTTTTGAAGACATTGTGCGAAAAGGAGAAAAATGCTGGTTACCAGCATTTTCTCCTTTTCCCACAATGTTTTCAACTCTTTCAAAAACATATTTCAATTTTTCAGTCACATTTATTTCGTCGTCTGCAAATGGTTTGAATTTGAACCAGTCTACATATTTGTCGTGTGGTAAAGAGTTAACTCTACCAAACGACAAAATTTTTGACTTGTCCAAGTTGAAAGCATTTGCAGACAACAAGATAAATGTGATTAAAAAAGTGAGTTTTGATTTGGGAAGGGTAGGAAAGATTGTGGGGAGAGGAGAAAATGCTGGTTACCAACATTTTCTTTTTTTTCCACAATGTTTTCAAAAGTTTTCTTTCTCAGGGCCGTGTGAAGTCAGAATTGTGTGGTAAAGAATTGAAAAGATGTGATTTCTTTTTGAAAGTGTAGAAAACATTGTTAGAAGGAGAAAATGCTTGTGTCCGGCATTTCCTCCTTGTCCCACAATGTTTTCAAAAGCCTTCTTCTTCAAGGTCTTAATAGCAACATAGTGTTTGGTAAAGGGGTAATTTGTTTCCTTTTTCATTCTTCAAAAATCAAGGTCCCTACTCAACAACCATTCTCGAGTCAGTTCTAATATCCAAGACCAAGCATTTGATTGGCTGAGGTGATAATGTCTCAGCCAATCAGTTGCTAGTCATAGAATTTAGCATGGTTAGTGAATAGGACTCTAAAGCCCTTGTTACCTAACCATTACATTGCAGTTTTAGGCATATTCTAGATTCAAAAAGTAATTCAATTTCTGATTGGCTTAACCATTTGGTTTAGCCAATCAGAAATTGTGTTATCAAATTTAGAAAATTCCTGAAAATTGGACTAAGAATGTTCTTAAGAATGGTTGGTGGGCATGGCCCTAGATATTGTTCGTTGGATCCTTTTTCTTGGGTGTTTTGTTTCACAGTTTATGCATAGTTAAAGATCAGTCATTTAGTCATGAAAACTGCTTATGATAGTTGATCAGACAGTATTCTGTGCAGTCTGATCTGGATCCAAACTTTTCCAAAAGTCACCTGAAGTAGTGCTTTAATGTTTTAAAGGGTTAGATTGAGGGGGATGTTGAGTCCATCTAATCCTTAGTCAACAGTCCCATGTTTTAACAACCCTGAAAAAAAAGCTTTAGAAAACATTGTGCAAAAAGGATAAAATGCTGGTTATCAGGATTTTCTCCATTTCCCACACCATGTTTTCTGCCCTTTCTCAAATGATTTCCATCATTGATGCCTAATTTAATTTGTCTTCTGCAAAGACTTTCAATTTGGACATGTCGATGATATTTGTCGTCTTGTAAAAAAGTTGAACTCTGATATCCAACTCAGGGTGTTTGTTTATTGAATATCCAGTTTTAGCCATTTGTTGAGTAATGTTTCATGTATTTTAAGTTAAAACGGCATTTGAATGGTCAATAGCATTGATTTAGATTATTATATATATGAGGAAATAAGAGATGCCGTGTTGTCATGATTGCTTAGAGAAAATCTTGCCTTTGTAATTTATAATTTCAAATATATATATACCTAAACTTCTAGGCATTTTAGTTATTGCCTTCTATGGAAAATTTTAGTGTCTTGTAGGTGATTTTCAAATTAAACCATTTTGGCAAATGCAAAAATTGCTCATAATGTGCAATTTGTTTTTTGTTTCAAAATTTTTTTCACATTCATTTGAGCCATGCTCTGGCAAATGGGGGTTTAATGCATCCCCATAGTACATGATACCAAGCAAGCCATCACATCATTATGGATCCATAAAATCCATTCTGTTTTACAACTGACTGAATCCTGAGGTAGACTGGTCCTGTGACATTCAGAAAATTTACAAATATCAAAAAGTTTTGACCCATGTCAGCCTGTGCTGACACTGGTTTATACTTTTTGCAGATGCATAAAACCCCCTTTTCACAAAGCATTGCTCATTTATCAGTTTTTAAAACTGATTGTAAGGATTTTTTTAGTTGTCTGCTTCCGGTTTTTTCACCCCAAGAGGTAATGCCTTTATTGATGCACAAAGCTATGTATTAAGATTTTACTTTTTAGCACCACTGGCCAAAGGCCAGCGAGTTTGTATCATGGCTGGGTCTTTGGTGCATTTGCTTTAGTGTGTGTCTGTCTGTGCATGTGTTAACTTTTATTTCAAGTATTTTCCTCACTGAAACTACCCATCCAATTTTAATGAAACTTCACAGAAATGTCCCTACCCTAGCACCCTTTACAATTTCTTCAAAGAATTTAATTCCATTAAAACACTGATTGCCAAGGCAACAAAACTAAAAAATTATTGTAAATCTTTAAAAATCACCTTGTCCGAAACCATTTGGCCTAGGGCTACCAAATTGAGGGTGTAGCTTCATGTAAAATACCTCTATGAGAATTCTTCAAATTATAGCCTTGGGGTCAGAATTGGGTCACAGGTTTTACATGGTAGTACTTCAAATCAATATGACTTTAGCTTAAAATGCTTATCAAGGGAACTAACCTTTGTTCACTGATTTATATGTTAAATCCACATAGTATTCGTAAAGGAACAGATTATACACAATTTTAAAATGTTTACTGTATTTTCAATATTTTGGCTTACGCCTTTATCAAGAATTTTAACACGAAAATAATGCCTTCTACATTTTGTGACATTTTCACATCACCATTATTTACAAACTCAAATAAATAATTTTTGTTAATAATGGTGGTGTGAAAATTGGATATATGTAAGTTTGTTACCACTTACCTCTATTATGTGATTGGTGTTAGGTATTCAACTATTTTGAATAGAAAATATTTTGGATAGAAAAAATATGACATTTTGGGTGGGGAGGCGGGGCTAGTAGGCTACTTTCTGTGAAAGTTTAATGCCATGCAAACTTTTTATGATTCATGTCTCTGTCTTTGTCAATTAACTCTTTACCAAACAACAAAATTTTAGACCAGTCCAAAATGAAAGGAAATGCACATGACAAAATAAATGCAACTGAGAATTTGAAAATTGTTTTGGGATGGGTAGAAAACATTGTGGAAAAAAGGAGAAAATGCTGGTTACCAGCATTTTCTCCTTTTTCCACAATGTTTTCAAAAGGCTTCATTCTCAGGGTTGTTAAAAGTCGGGATTGTATGGTAAAGAGTTAAGCGCTTGATACATTTATTTAAAAGGCAGTGGAGTGATACAGGGCCATCATGGCCCTCTTGTTCCTGAAAAGTTGTAGCTTGAACCTTATGGGAAAAGCTATCCAATCAAAGTGCTAAAATATATGGGCCATGCTCTGGTAAAAGGGGGTCTAATACATCACCATGTTACATTATACCGAGCAAGTCATCAAATGATTGTAGGTCTGTAAAATCTGTTTTGTCTACCACTTGACCAAATCATGGATGGGGTAGAACATTCCTTTGACATGCAGAAAGGTAACAAATAACAAAAAGGTTTGACCCATGTTAGCCTGCGCAGGCTGATATGGGTCAATATTGTCTGCAGATACATTAAACCCCTTTTTGAAAATGCAAGGCACATACATATGAAGATCTAGTTTGTTAGTAACCTGTTTCTCTTCAGTCGGTGAACTCTTTACCACATAATTTCCAGTTTAAGCCTTTTTCCCCACAATGCCAACTTTTGACGACCCTGAAAGAAAAGGCTTTTGTAAACATTGTTGGAAAAGGAGAAAATGCTGGTAACTAGCATTTGCTCTTTTTCCCACAATGTTTTCTACCCTATCAAAGACAGAAATCATCATTTTAGCAACATATCATTTGTCGTCTGCATTTGCTTTCAGTTTGGTCCTGTCCAAAATTTTGTCGTCTGGTAAAGAGTTGAGGACCCTGATGGAAAGGGCTTTTTGAAAACTTTGTTGAAAATAAAGAAAATGCTAGAAACCAGCATATCTACTTTTTTCCCACAACATTTGCTTTCCTTTCACATACAAAAAGTCAATAATATTTGTTGTCTACATGTGCTTTCAATTTGAACCAGTCTAAAACTTTGATGAATCGGAAAATAGCTTAATTAAGATTAATCGTTTACCAGACAGCAAAATTTTAGACTTGTCTAAATTGACACCATAATGCAGACAACAATTGAATATGGCTCAAATGGTGGGATTTATCTTTGGAAGAGTTCCCGGCATTTTCTCCTTTTCCACAATGTTTATAAAATCCTTCCCTCTCAGGGTTGTTAAAATAGAGGATTTTGTGGTAAAGGGTTAAGGGTCATAATGGCCCACTTGTTTGTGGCAAATACTTCATTTCTAGTAAAAAAAAATGTCTTTTCCAACATTTTCATAAGTTTTTAGCTCACATGAGCACAAAGTGCTCATGGTGAGCTATTGTGATCGTGCTGTGTCCGTTGTCCGTCGTCAACTTTTTACCTTGTGTACGCTCAAGAGCCCTCTTGTTTTTTTTTTTCTCAGAATTTGTGAGCCTGGCTGGGCAGCTCAATGGTTAGCTTATCTGACTTGTGACAACATGGTTGCGGGTTTGATACCCTGCTGAGGCAAAGCCCGCCCAGGTAGCTCAGTGGTTAGCGTATCTGACTTGTGACAAAGTGGTTGTTGGTTTGATACTTTGTTGAGACAAACTTTCTTTCCAGTGATTTTTTGCCTCTCTCCTCTGATGCTTGTGAGAAAAGTAGTCAGTGACTAGGAAAGAAAGTTTTGTCAGCACTGATGTGAGAAAGCCAGGAAACAAATGCGTGGATCACCGTGATACGACGTAAGCTGTTAAAATCGCGTTTAACGCCAATACAAACAAACCAATCAGAATCTGTGAAAACCATAAATTATTTTATGACAGATTAAGCAATTTTTCTTTTTGTCAAGACTATTTAAAAATTGGGTAGCTGAGGTTGTGCCAACTCGTATCACTTAGGAACAGAAGTAAAGTAAACTTTTAACTCTTTACCAAAAGACATATTTTAAACTTGTTCAAACTTAAAGTATTTGCAGACTACAAATGTGACTCAAAAATTGAAATTTGTTTTCAAAAGGTTAGGAAACATTATGGGAAAACGAGAAAGTGTTAGTTACCTGCATTTTCTCACAAGATTTTCAAAAGCTTTCTTTCTGAGAGTCATTAAAAGTTGGGACTTTTGACGACCCTGACTGAAAAGACTTTAGAAAACATTGTGGGAAAAGGAGAAAATGCTGGTTGAAAGCATTTGCAGATGGCAAATGACATGTTGCTCAAAAATTGAAATTTGATTTGGGAAGGGTAGAAAACATTGTGGGAAAAGGAGAAAATGCTGGTTGCCAGCATTTTCTCCTTTTCCCACAATGTTTTCTACCTTGTCAAAGGAATTGTCATTTTAGCAATACTTCATTTTTGTCATCTGCATATGCAGACCAAAATTTTGTCGTCTGGTAAGGAGTCAACGGAATTAGGAAAATATCTTTCATCTACATTGTGAAAAAACCCAATCAGCTATACATAAATTTTTCATCAACTAACTATACCGGTAATACGAAAGGAAGAGCGTTGTATGTCTAATCTTGAGATATAAGTTTTTCTCAATGTTTAAAGTTGATAGTAGTAGCTGTTGTGAATGAGTGCAAATTACAGAAAATGAGGAGAAAAGATAATAAAAAATTTTATCAGATTTTATTTGTGTTTGTTAATTTTGTTTAAATCAGAATACTTAACCCTATACCAAACAGCAAAATCATAGCCTTGTCCTAATTGAAAGCATTTGCAGACGACAAATTAATCATTATTGAAAACTTGAAATGTCCATTTCAAAAGGTAGAAAACATTGTGGGAACAGGAGAAAATGCTGGTTACCAGCATTTTCTCCTTTGCCCAAAATGTTTTCAAAAGCCTTCTTCGAGGTCGTTAAATCTTGGGACTGTCTGGTAAACCTTTAACCCTCATCCTGCTATATAAGTTAAATAGAAACTTTCAAGTCAATAGTAAAAACCCAAATAATGTTATTTCAACCTTTTTCTTTGGGGAAAAATATCTCCTTATCGGATAGTGTAGATCTAAGATCAGACTGCACATTCTGTGCAGTCTGATCTTGATCTACACTGTCTGCAAAAGGTCAGCAAGTCATGCTTAGCTGCTTAAGGGGCAACAGACAACAAAAAGTTAGACATGTCCCTATTATCTCTATACTAGATGACAAATTTTTTAACTTGTCCAATTTGAAAGGATTAGCAGATGACATATTAAATGTGACCCAAATGTTGGAAATGTCTTGAAAAGAGTAGAAACATTATGAAACAGGGAGAAAATGCTGGTTAACTGCACTTTCTCCTTTTCTTTCAATATTTTAAAAAGTCTCACTCTGTAGCGTTTTTAACACACAGGATTGTTTGATAGAGGATTAAATGTGGTGAAGTATAGCACTATAACATCAGCTGACACTGTGAGTCTTCTCCTTGCAGACCTCTTCTGAAAACATTGCACCAAAGGGAGATATTGCTGATTATGAGAAATAAATATTTCTCCTTTTACCACAATGTTTTTACAATTGTTAACTTTATATTAACCTTTAATCCATGTTGACTGGCTACCAGTGAAGATCAAGATCAGACTGCACAAAATGTGCACTCAACAAATACAATTTGGCTCAAATGTTAAAAAATTCTGAAATTACAATTACGTAATTTCATGGTTGTTTTTGTCTACAGTGATTCAGCTTAGCGGACAGTGTAGATCAAAGATCAGACTGCACATTTTGTGCAGACTGATCTTGATCTACACCAGCTGCAAACACAACTATAGTCGTGAAAGGCACTTTAAGGGTAATGTACAAGAAGAATGACTTCTTGGGTTTTCCCGGAGTTTTTCCCATTCTGTTTTTATCTCCGATTTTTTTCCCCCTGGGTCAGTCCAGCATCGGTCTTATCATTGCTAAGATCTGTGAAGTGACTATTATTACAGAACTGTGGTACAAATGTTTCTTCTTGGTCAAATTGAAGAGAGGGTCTTGCTTCAGCAAAAGGTGTTTGCTTGTGTTTGAATATAGTTAAGACTAAAACATCCAAGCAACTGTGATGAGCAGAACACACAGTCACGATATTTTTAACCTTTGCCAAGAATCAAACACTAGAAATAATTAGATCCATAATTAGATCCATATTCACCCAAAAGGCTCATTTTCATGTTGTTATATTTTGTCTCTTACATAAGTCTTCTACAATTTTTTTTTTTCAGAAATAGGGCATTCTGGACTTCAAATCATCTCTGTACCTAAGTAATGGTTAAACAAAACTAGTCAGCTTGCCGTGCATTATCTCCCGCTAGATGGCATTCTACAAATACACATCTATCTAATTTGGGCATCCTGGGTACAGAAGAGGAGTAATTTTTCAAAACAACAAGTGTGACTTTGAATTTCAAATGAAATAAACGTTTACTCAATAAAACGCTACCTGGTGCCATTCATTCAGCTATGATCGGCTAGCATGTAACTTATGCACCGACCATTTATTAAAACAGCCCCTACATGCTTTGGTAATAGGCTAATAGCTTCGTAATAAGCCCTACTTTTCCCAGGTATACGTGGGATGGGTGATGCGTCATAGCAGACAGGTCGAATCTTCGAAGAATATGACATGCACAGACAACGGCTTGCAGTGCACATCTATCCTATTCCTATATGTTATCTGGAACCAGATTTTTGGTACAACTGCATTTTCATTTCTAAAAAATAGCCTGTCCAGAAACCTACTTTAAGTTTGTAACTTTAACCCTTTACCACAAAATCCCGACTTTGAACGACCCTGAAGAAAATGCCTTTTGAAAACATTGTAGGAAAAGGAGAAAATGCTGGTAACCAGCATTTTCTCCTTTTCCCGCAATGTTTTCTACCCTTCCCAAATCGAATTTCAATTTTTGAGCAACATGTCATTTGCCATCTGCAAATGCTTTCAATATTGACCAGTCTAAAATTTTGTCGTTTGGTAAAGAGTTCAATACTTGTTTCTTTAGAACATGATGTGCCTTTTCCTTCTGATTCAGTCCGACAAATTATTGGTGAAATATTTTTGAAATGTTCTGAATAGCACTGACTATATTCTGGTTAGAATAGCATAATACTGAACAACACAATCTCTCATCACATCTTCTTCTGTCAAACCAAATGTACTGATGTAAAGTTTCAATGTTTCTGGAAATCCATTCTCCTTATTCGTATGTATGCCTCCATGATGGAAATTTTCTACAAGGTGTATGATTTTCATGTGAATGCCAAGTTTGCTGCACGATTTAAATTCCTGAAAACACAGGGTACATAACCACTCCATGCAGAATATTTCTTGAACAGTTTTCTCATTTTTTTGGATCCTGCAGAAATAACCTTTCCGGATTTCGCCTTTTAATTTTTACTTTGTTGTTTGTTTTTAGCTCACCTGAGCACGAAGTGCTCATGGTGAGCTATTGTGATCGTGCTGTCCGTCATGTGTCGTGTGTCGTCAACTTTTTAACTTGTGTACGCTCTAGAGGCCACATTTTCAGTCCGATCCTCATGAAACTTGGTCAGAATGTTTGTCTTGATAAAATCTCGGACGAGTTCGAAATTGGGTCATGTGGGGTCAAAAACTAGGTCACTAGGTCAAATCTTCGAAAAACCTTATTACACTCTAGAGGCCACATTTTCCATCAGATACTCGTGGAACTTGGCCAAAATGTTTGTCTTGATAAAATCTGGGACAAGTTCGAAATTGGGTCATGTGGGTCAAAAACTAGGTCACTAGGTCAAATCTTAGAAAAACCTTGTGTACGCTCTAGAGGCCACATTTTCAGACCGATCCTCATGAAACTTGGTCAGAATGTTTGTCTTGATAAAATCTCGGACGAGTTCGAAATTGGGTCATGTGGGATCAAAAACTAGGTCACTAGGTCAAATCTTCGAAAAACCTTGTGTTCGCTCTAGAGGCCACATTTTCAGTCAGATACTTGTAACACTTGGTCAAAATGTTTGTCTTGACAAAATCTGGGACAAGTTTGAAATTGGGTCATGTGGGGTCAAAAACTAGGTCACTAGGTCAAATCATAGAAAAACCTTGTGTACGCTCTAGAGGCCACATTTTCAGTCCGATCCTCATGAAACTTGGTCAGAATGTTTGGCTTGATAAAATCTGGGACAAGTTCGAAATTGGGTCATGTGGGGTCAAAAACTAGGTCACTAGGTCAATTCTTCGAAAAACTTTGTGTACGCTCTAGAGGCCACATTTTCAGTCAGATACTTGTGAAATTTGGTCAGAAAGTTTGTCTTGATAAAATCTCGGATGAGTTCAAAATTGGGTCATGTGGGGTCAAAAACTAGGTCACTAGGTCAGATCTTGGAAAAACCTTGTGTACGCTCTAGAGGCCACATTGTTAGTTAGATACTTGTGAAATTTGGTCAGAATATTTGTCTTGATAAAATCTGGGACAAGTTCGAAATTGGGTCATGTGGGGTCAAAAACTAGGTCACTAGGTCAAATCTTGGAAAAACCTTGTGTACGCTCTAGAGGCCACATTTTCAGTTGGATCCTCATAAAACTTGGTCAGAATGTTTGTCTTGATAAAATCTGGGACGACTTCGAAATTGGGTCTTGTGGAGTCAAAAACTAGGTCACTAGGTCAAATCTTCGAAAAACCTTGTGTGTGCTCTAGAGGCCACATTTTCAGTCAGATACTTGTCAAATTTGGTCAGAATGTTTGTCTTGATAAAATCTCGGATGAGTTCGAAATTGGGCCATGTGGGGTCAAAAACTAGGTCACTAGGTCAGATCTTCAAAAAACCTTGTGTACGCTCTAGAGGCCACATTTTCAGTCAAATACTTATGAAACTTGGTCAGAATGTTTGGCTTGATAAAATCTCACACGAGTTTAAAATTGGGTCATGTGGGGTCAAAAACTAGGTCACTAGGTCAAATCATCGAAAAACCTTGTGCATGCTATAGAGGCCACATTTTCAGTCGGATACTTGTGAAATTTGGTCAGAATGTTTGGCCTACTGACTCGGGTGAGCGATCCAGGGCCATCATGGCCCTCTTGTTTCAGTATATGGAATGCCTTTTCTTTCTGATTCAGTACGACAGATTATTGGTGAAACATTCTTGAAGTGTTCTGAATCGCAATCACTATATTCTGGTTTAAAAGAACGATATCGAACGATCTTGCACCACATCTTCCTCTGTTAAGCCAAGTGTATCAATGTACAGTTTCAGTCTTTCTGGAAGGCTGTTCTCTTTACTGGAATGCATGCCTTGACGATCCATACTTTCCACAAAGTGTACTTTGTTCATGTGACTGCAAAGATGGTTGCAAGTTTTAAATTCACGAAAACACAGGATGCATACCCATTCCATGCTTTCTGTATGGATACCTTCATGGCATTTCAGAGATATTTTTGTCTTGGAATGATTTGTTGCAAGTCTTACACACAAAATTCAACTCACCTGTACGAAGTATTATATGATCTTTTAACTTATGTTGCTCCACAGCAGCAAATGAGCAATGCTTGCACTTGTATGGCTTTACTTTATCTATGTTTACACAGCTGACCAAATTCTGAGCCATTCTACACACTTAGAAATTTTTACAGCGCTTTTTTTTCTCTCTGGCTGTAAGAATGTATCTTTAAAAGAAACAAATAATAAACAAAATAAAATACAAGTCTATTTTCATATCTATATTTAATATTGTATTTAATTGTAATAATAAGATAAAGATCAATTAAATAAAGAGGACAAGAATGGCCTGTATTGCTAAACCAGGCAATAAAGCAGGTAATTTTTATGCAAATTGATATTTTTCCACCAAAGTCTATGATTATTGGAATATTTCTTTGAGAAACATGCAATGCCAACCACCTTTTTTATACCCTTAGGCTGCTATGCCAAGCTCAAGGAGCTTTTGCAGACAGTCTAGATCATGATCAGACAGCACAGAATGTGCAGTCTGTTTTTGGGTCTCCACTGTCCGCTAAGGAGAACCCCCCCTCCCCCCCAAAAAAAATCATTTGGGTTTTTACAATCTGCTTAGAAGTTTAATTTAACCCTTTCCCAAACAAGCCCTGGTTTTCATGTGTCTGCAGTACAAATCTTTTGAAAACACTGTGGGAAAAGGAGAAATTGCTCGTAACGAGCAATTTCTCCTTTTCGCACAGTGTTTTCTACCCTTTTTGATAACTTTCTGCCATTTTCATCAAATTTAAGATTGTCGTCTGCAAACTTTTTCAATTTGGACCAGTCCAAAATTTGTCATTTGGGAAAGGATTAATATATATTTAGCAGGTTAAGGGTTAACCCTTTACCACAAAATCCTGAGTTTTAATGACCCCGGGAAATAAGACTTGAAAACATTGTGGGAAAAGGAGAAAATGCTGCTAACTAGACTCTTTCAACAATGTTTTCTACCCTACCCAAAACGGATTTAAATTTTTGAGTCACATTTACTTTGTTGTCTCCAAATGCTTTCAATTTGGATAAGTCTAAAATTTTGTCATTTGGTGAAGAGTTAATGTCATATATTAGCAAATAAGCCATGTACCAATGCATTGGTGATTGAATGGTGTTTTATAACACTTTCAACATTATTTCGGTCATATCATGGCAGCAGCTTACATATTCATGTTTGTTCTGGGTTTCACCAGTGCTAGGCTAGGGCTCCAATATGTTCTGCCAAAAGACACTCTATCGAAAAAAACCCAGTGCTACCAGTGAGGCTCCAACCCAGGGCCTCCAGGTTAGTCCTACACTTTATCGAGCCACACAGGACCTCTGTGCCAATGTAAACATGTGATTTAAAGGATCGAGATTAGGATATCAAGATCCAACTACATGTTACGTAGTAACTAGATTTGAGTAAGACTTTTAAACTCTTAGGCTGCTAAGCACAACTCACAGACCTTTTGCAGACAGTGTAGATCAAGATCAGCCTGCACAGAACGTGCAGTCTGACCTTTGATCTACACTGTCCAATCAGGAGATATTTTTCTGCAAAAAATTACCTTTGAAATAGCAAAATTTGGGTTTTTACAAGAGTAGCCGAAATACCAGAATACCGCAGAAACACCGGAATACCCCCCAAAAATCAGTATGTAAGTTACGTTCGCAAGACGGGCCGGAATACCACTATCTACTAATAATTTTAACACGAAATTTTCTTGCCAGTCTTGATTGGTCCCTATGTTTACTATCTCGAGTCAAAATGGGGAAGGAGTCTGGGAATATATGAAGTAGCCAGGATCATTTCAAGGCTACAAGTTCGCTCTAAATTTACTATATAACATAACATAAAAAACGACATAATAACATAAAACAAAATCAGAATTTGAAAAACGACATGACTTGGATACCAAAAATTAAGACCAAAATCATGCTTTTATAAATCAAGAAGTAAATTATATAGATCTACGGGTATTCCGACCCAACTTCAACATACGGTACATGTACATATTTTAGACGGTATTCCAGTGTTTTTGAAGATGACATGAATACAAATGTCTTTCATTAGACCCGATTTGTGTCTTTTATTTTTCTAGAACAAGAGAATTTTGGTTGCTAATGATTGCAGGTACTTCATACTTGTCCCGGTTTTGTTTTGAAATCGTAAACGTCAGGATATTTTCAAGAACGACAGGAGATTTTTATATCATGAAAGTCTTCTTCATAGTAAATGTAGAGCGAACTTGTGGCCTCGAAATGATCCTGGTTACACAATATTTTCCCAGACTCCTTCCCGATTCTGACTTGAGATGGTAAACTTTGCAACTTTTCAAGACTGGCAAGAGAATTTCATGTTGAAATTATTAGTAGATAGCGGTATCCTGGGCCGTCTTGCAAACGTAACTCACACACTGACTTCTGGGGGGGGGGGGGTATTCCGGCTAGTCGTGTGACCCTTTACAATCGGTTTGAAAGTTTCATTTCACTTATTTCACAGGATAAGGGTTAATGTTTGAACTCTACTGGCAAAATTCATATTGAGATCTTCTTTCCTTGACATGTTTCTGATTTGTCCTATTAGCTTCTAGCTTTTGGGCCATCTAAACCTAGCCTATGCAGAAATGGGTTAACCCTTTACCACACAATTCCCGGTTTTAACAACGTTGAGGAAGAAGCCTTTTTGAAAACATTGTGGGAAAAGGAGAAAATGCTGGAGACCAGCATTTTCTCCTTTTCCCTCAATGTTTTCTACCCTTCCCAAAACAAATTTCAATTTTTCAATCACATTTATTTTGTCATCTGCAACTGCTTTCAATTTGGACCTGTCTAAAATTTTGTCATGTTGTAAAGAGTTAAAAGTCTCTAAGGTAAATACATCATATAGTAATCTGTACAGTCTAGGATAGTCCCATCAGCTAACACTTTGATAACATGAGGTTTACATCCAAATTCACCAAGTTTCATCCCAGCCAAAAGGTTCATTCTCTTGTTCTTGTTTTCTGACTCGGACACAAGTCTGATACAATTGTTCTTTTCAGAAACAGGCTTCTCTGTACTGCAAGCTGTGGCTGTTTCTATGTTTTTTTCAAGTATTGCTTCAACAGCTTCCTCTTCCTCATCAACTGCTGGTCTGTCAACCTTTGGTCTGTTTCTCTTTTCACATTTCTCTGAATTATCAATCACACTATTTGTCTGTTTATCATAGACACCTGTTTCCTCTTGAACAGCTTTTCTTCCCTCATCAACTACAGGTCTGTCTACATTCTGTCTGTTGTTATGTCCATGTTTCTCTGAAAAATCCTTCACACTAGAAGGTTTATTTGTTGCAGTTTTATGCACATTTGTCTTGTTTTGTTTTACTGTTGTCATCTTTGGAATGGCTTTCTTATTATTTCTAAGGTCCTGCAGAAACATCGAAATTTTGCTTTCATTATACATTTTTCGGGTTGTTTTTTCAAGAAATGGGATGCCTTTTCTTTCAGATTCCATACGACAGATTATCGGTGAAACATTTTTGAAATGATCGGAATAGCAGTGACTATATTCTGGTAGAATAGAATAATATCTAACAACATGATCTTTGACCACATCTTCCTCTGTCAAGCCAAGTGTATCAATGTACAGTTTCAGTGTTTCTGGAAGGCCATTCTCTTTACTTGTATGTGGGCCTTCACGATGGAAATTCTCTACATGGTGTACTACAAACATGTGACTGCAAAGGTTGCCACCTGCTTTCACAGCTCCAAAACACAGGATGCACACCCACTCCATACTGTCTTTATGAATAATTTCATGGCGGTTCAGAGATGATTTGTTTCGAAAGGATTTGTTGCAGGTCTTACACTGAAAATTCAACACCCCTGCATGAACTTTTAAATGGTCTTCTAACTTGTGTTGTTCTACTGAAGCGTATGGGCAATGCTTGCACTTATATGGCTTCTCATTGGTATGTCTGTAGCGAATGTGGCGTAAAAGTTGAGATTTACATAAACAGATCTGATGGCATATTTCACACTGAAACTTGGCACCTATTTCATGTTTTTGTTGGTGATGTTTCAATTGTTTGGGTGTTTGTGCAACAAAGCTACAAATACTGCACTTGTATCCTCTTGTAGAGACATGTAAAATGCTCTGATGCTTGTGCAGCTCTTTCAGACATGGAAACTTTATGTTGCATATCTCACAATTAATACCATTTGTCTCACTGTATTCATGATTGTCCAAATTTTCCTCCATTCTGCAAATGAAATACAACAAATATTAGCATTTCAACTGATAAAACTGTGGACACTTCAAAATACCAAACAACCCCATGTATTTTACCTGTAGGTAAGTTACAGAAAACATTTTGGAAAATGAGAAAAGGCATTTCTCCTTTAACTCTTTACCACACAATCCTGACTTTTAAAAACCCTGAGAAAGAAGCCTTTTGAAAACATTGTGGGAAAAGGAGAAAATGCTGGTAACCAAAAATACCGAAATACAGTGTACCACCGAAACACTGAAATACCCCGATTTTTTTTTTTTTTTAATTATTGAGTTCAAATAAATAAAGTAATCGTTTTTGACACAAGTTGTAGTCGTATTGATGAAGGATAGTTAATTTAAAACCAAAGGACATAATAAGGGTCGACGCCCTCTGTAAAGAAGTGCACCCCTGCTCGAAACGCTACTGTAAATGTCCGCCAAAATACCCGCTCGACGTGGTAAAATTTGTCTATTCCTGGATTCTCCCTCCATCTTACTTCAGTAGCTTTTGTACAACATTAATGTGTCTGATCTTTATCCATAAGTATGCTAAGAAAAACAGTTTTCATTTTTATGTTAGGCAGATGAAATTAAAAAATCACTAAATTAGAAAACCGGCAGCCATTTTGAATCTGTGATTAATCACTTTACAAAATGTAAATTGATAAGAAAATTATAAATCCGCCAAAAAGATTATGAATAATAACTTTGTCACTTTAAAAATAACAATGAAAAATCAAAACATCAAAGAAACTGGATTATATCGGCCGAACATGTTCAATTATGATTGCTTCCCTTTAATAGAACAGAACTGAGTTACTTGTGCATTTCGATGGATCAGAGACCTACGTCATGCAATGTCCAATTTGGATCTACTTTCTTCGCAAATGAGGTGCATTAGCCCTCTCTTTTTGTGTATGTGTTTTTGTAAATCTTACAAAGAAATAATAAATATAAGTGATCATATCATACTAATAGTCCCTTAGTCTAGATTGGGTATTTCGGTGTGTAACAGACCAGACACCCAAGTGTTTCAGTGATTGTTCTCCACGTAAATCAATGATCAGAATATAATGACAACATCAATCTTCTGAATAATGATTAATACTTTGATAAAGCGTGTTTTCTGTTAAAAAAAGGAAATACATATATGCACACTTACCAGTTATCTTAACTCAATAAATAAATAATATGGGTATTTCGGTGTTTCGGTGATATTTTGGTATTTTGGTGATTCGTCGGACCCCGTCTGTCCTGTATTTGTGAAAATAAGATTTTCAAAGTGGGCACAAAATCTGTGCACAGATTTCAACAGATTTTTTCGTGATTGTCTCTCTACCCAGAGGTGACCAATCAAAAACTGAAATCGCCTTTGGGGACGTTTATCTGTACTATGAAAGTTTGTATTGGAGTTAAACACTGTTTTGAGAGCTTGGGCCATGTCACAGCAATCAGTGCACCTACACATAAATATGTTTCCCAGCTTTCTTGGTACTGATACAACTTTTTTTCAAAGATACAGACTCTTTTCTTGGCATGCATCAGAGAAGAGAGGCTAAAAAATGGCAGAAAGAAAGCTTGCCCCAATCAAGTATCCAACTCCCAAGGTCATGAGTCAGATAAAGCTAACCACCAAGCTACCTTGCTGGGCAAGTTATGACAGACACCTTAACTCTTTACCAAACAACAAATTTAACAGTCTTCCAAACTGAAAACAATTGCAGACAACAAATTAAATGTGGCAAAAATGATGTAATTTATTTTCGAAAGAGTACAAAATATTGTGGGAAAAGGAGAAAATAATGGTCACCAGCATTTTCTAAAAATGTTTTTAAAAGCTGCCTTTCTCGGGGTCATTAAAAGATTGGATTGGGTGGTACAAGTTTAAGGGCTAGTGAATCTGCTTGTAGTCTATATATCCTTGATGCCTTTTAACTGTCATCTTAACTCTTTACTACACGACAAAATCCAAGATGTAGACTGCTCCGTTTTGCAGATTACCCACCGGGTTTTATGTCTTTCTAAAGACAAATCCAATCGTCTAAGTCAGTTTAGATTATTGCCTGTGATACTAATATGTAATATGCAAATTCAGAAAATACATAGAGCATGACGAAATGATATTGGAAGTTAACAAGGTAATTGGGTCGAGCTGGATGCGGGCCGATTAGCCATTTTACTGCGGTAAATCTACGGATTTCTCGAAATCTTCTCCCGTTAACATAGTAAAAAATTTCAGGGCGCTAATTTGCCTCTTTTCATTAAAATAAAAACAAGATTACCTGAATAAAATAGTAGACTCCCAAATGGTATACTAGAAATATCTGATCCGGTTTTTTTGTATGCTTCGGTGAATTTACCCCCCTCAGATAGTTTCGCCCGATTAATTTTGGATGCTCTTCTGAATTCGTACCTAAAATTTTTCACTCAATTTAATTTTGTGAACTTTTTCTCTTACATGTATATCATTTCCTGTTTTATATAATACCTTTCTTTTTTTGCAGAGGGAAGGGGATGAAATTGTTTGAGGGATGAAATTGTTTGACGAAGTTATTTTTTATTTAGCTGTACAAAATATCATGTGCTTTATATGTGTTATGTTTTACTGGTTGATTTACTCTTTACCAAGCGACACAACTTTGAACCAGACCAAACTGAAAGCATTTGTAGAAGCCAAATTGAATGTAGCTCAAATGATTATTTCTGTCTTTGATAGAGTAGTAAACATTGCGGGAATAGGAGAAAATGCTGCTCACCATTTTTTAAAAGCTTCGATCCTTAGTTTAAATATATTTTATTTCATAAGTTGAAATGGGGTTTGACCACAAGTTTTATCAACTTAAAATCGTTCCTTCCCCAACTTTTACAATCAATAAATGTAATATTACTGCAGTTTTGCACGACTGCGGTCCCTTACATATTATTTTGTCTGAAAAGTTTTTGCGCCTTAATTACACTCCGTCCCTTTGGCATTAATTGTTTCACCGTGATTCGTTCCTTTTATTTTTTTTCTTTTGATAATTTCATTTTTCATTTTCTGGTTGACCAGTTTCTTTCACCAACTGGTGATTCATCCAGTTCTTTCTTTCCGAGCCTTTAACTACTTTCCAACATGTGTACACATCCAGTGCACGAAATTTCGTTGAAAGTGTGTTTCGCCAAAATCAATATATGTTTTAAAATACCGATTCCTAAATTCCTAGATTTATTCCATGACAAGCTCTGTCTGGGAGGAAGATTTGAGCCACAATCTGTCTGTGTCAGGGCTAGGGATCATTTTCGACGAATGTGGTTTTCAACGAAATGTCGCACACCCGTACGCATCGTGGTTACCACAAAGTTTCATCTATGACAAGAGAATGACTCTTGCCCTGACTGAAATCACTAAGCCTTGGAAAAAAGTTTGCCAGGCTGGTATTTGATTAACTTTACCAAATGACAAAATTTTAGACTTGTCCAAATTGAAAGCATTTGCAGACCACAAATTAAATGCGACTGAAATAATGGAATTTGTCTGTTTGTCTGTAATAGGGTCGAAAACATTGTGGGAAAAGGAGAAAATGCTGGTTACCAGCACACAATGTTTTCAAAAAAACTCTTCCTCAGGGATGTGAAAACACGGGCTTGTTTGGTAAAGGGGTTAACACCTGTTGGTTGAGTCTAGCCTTGTATGTTATGTACAAACATATTTGAAACCATTCAACTTGGTCACCAATATCTGGTAAAGTCATGCTTCACAAAATGTTTATAGCAAAAGCGTCTGCTTCATTTTTCTTCAGTGATAATCTGACAGACAAAAACCTTGTTCAAAGATTAAATATTTAATTAATGACAAAATTTAAAACTCAACTTTCTTCACAGCATATGATTTGCAAATGAGGACATATTTAATTTGGCACAAATCATCTGATTTTTCTTTGAAGCTTGGAAAACACTGTGTGGACTAGGGAAAAATCCTGGCTATCAGGATTTTATCCTTTTTCCACAATGTTTTCAGAAGCCTTCTCAATCAGGGTCATTACATGTACATAATGTGTGGTAAAGGGTTAAAAGAAAAGGTTAGTATTTTTGTATTCAAAGGTAGCACCATCCTGTAACACCACTGTCATTGGTTCTCATATAAAATTCAAGTGAGTACCAACAATAGAGGTTTTTAAAGCTTTTTTCAAGATTTTTAGTTTCTCCGCACAGTTTTACAGACTAAGGGAAAAAACTCATTCGCTCTTAAATTTTGGTATTGTAGTACTAATCTCCCCCACAACGACCCCGCCCCTACTACCCTTGCCAAAAAGCAAAGTGCAGTGCCGTAAAAAGACTGCAACTCTGATGATTTGATGACATCTTAAGATAAGATTAATTCAGTTCACGCAGATATGAAATTTAACATCTGGCAAAAATGTAAGGTCGTTTGAAAGGCCACCGTTTTGATTTAGTTTCAAACATTATAGTATATCTTTTTCAGTTCTAAATGTCTTTATCTTTAATGGATCGATGCAGATAATGAAAGGTACTGATTCTTTCAGATGATCTCGGGACAAAAGTCCAGCTATGAGATTCAATTTTCTCCATAATGGTATCGTTTACTTCTTTACGACATTCAACATCATTTTCGTTTCGCTTTATGGGGGGGGGGGGGTAAATAAGGGAGGTTAATCATAAGACAATAAAAACTAAGGTAGTATGAGTTTTCTCCCTTCGACTGTAAAATATGCTTTCGGAGGGGGGGGGGGTTCAGTTGTGATTGTGATCGTTGAGACTGTTATTTTATGAAGTAATTTTTTTTTTAACTCTCAAAGCGCTTGATAAACACAAATGACGCGTTTAGTCATAAATAAGACACAAATAATTCCAGGTTCCTGATTGCTTTTTTCTAAAGTGTTTCAGCAAAGCGGACAGTGTAGATCAAACATAAAGATCAGACCAAGCATTTTGTGCAGTCTGATCTTAAATATTATAATGGCAGCAAAGCAACTATAGTTGTGAAAAATGCTTTAAGGATTAACAGATTAAATATATTTCATAAGGATCAAAAGAGAATGTCTTGAGACAAATACAAAATGGAAGGTGTTAGGGTTGTCTGACGATACCACTTTTCATCCGTATTTCTATTTATATTTATTAACTCTTTACCAAACGACAAAATTTCGGACTAGATCAAATTGAAAGCAATCTCAGACGATAAAATAAATGTGGGTTGGTTTTGGTTGTGGAAAATTTGGGTTCATCTCTAGAAATTCTAAGCTAAAGGGCCCTTGACTCTTCTAGTTTTGGAATCCCTTTTTTGACTCAGAATTTTGACAAAAAAAGCACCTGCTGCTGAGAGCATTGGCACACACATCCAGTGCTCTTTACCACACAATCCCTACTTTTAACCCTTTCCCAAACGACAAATTTTGGACTGGTCCAAATTGAAAGAGTTTGCAGACGACAATTTTAAATTTGATGAAAATGGCAGAAAGTTCTCCAAAAGGGTAGAAAACACTGTGGGAAAAGGAGAAATTGCTCATTCTGAGCAATTTCTCCTTTTCCCACAGTGTTTTCAAAAGACTTGTACTGTAGACATGTGAAAACCAGGGCTTGTTTGGGAAAGGGTAAAAGACCCTGATGGAGGCCTTCGAAACCATTGTGGGAAAAGGAGAAAATGCTGGTAACCAGCATTTACTCCTTTTCCAGCAATGTTTTCTACCCTTTCCCTGACAAATCTCATTGTTTGATTTTGTCATTTGCAAATGCTTTGAATATGGACAAGCCTAAAATTTTGTTGTTTTGGTAAAGAGTTAAACATTGGTATGGTTATTGAAAATCTGAATATCAATTCTCAACCCTTACAGACTTAAAACAGGGGCTGTTGTGGATGGCATAGATCAAGATCAGACTGTAGAGAACATGCAGTCTGATCTTTGATGTATACCATCCACTTGTTTAGTTAACCCTTTCCCAAACAAGCCCTGGTTTTCACGTGTCTGCAATACAAGTCTTTTGAAAACACTGTGGGAAAAGGAGAAATTGCTTGTAAGGAGCAATTTCTCCTTTTCCCACAGTGTTTTCTACCCGTTTTGAGACCTTTCTGCAATTTTCATCAAATTTGAAATTGTCGTCTGCAAACTCTTTCAATTTGGACTAGTCCAAAATTTGTCGTTTGTTGGACAAGTCTAAAATTTTGTTGTTTGGTAAAGAGTTAACCCCAGTAAGCACCATAAGCAAAAAAAAAACAGGCTTTTTTGGATGGCATGGATCAAGACTAGACTACACAGAGAGTGCAGTCTGGTCTTGGCCACCTGTCTAGTCAAGCCTATAAGAGAGAAAGCTTTCTGTGTTTAGTACATGTTGTTAAAAATAGAATTCTGTCAGAGTTTCGGTAGAATATATTTTCAGATGTTGTAAGAGGTATAAAATGTAAGGTATATGTTTGGCAGTGAAAAAGACAAACCTTTAACCCTTTACCACTCAGTCCTGAGTAATAGGAACCCTGGAGAAGAAGTCATATGAAAACATAGTGGGAAAAGGAGAAAATGCTGGTTACCAGCATTTTCTCCTTTTCTCACAATGTTTTCTACCCTATCACATACAAATTCTATCATCATTTCAGTCCCATTTAGTTTGTTGTCAGCAAATGGTTTCAATTTGGACAAGTCTAACATTTTGTAGTTTGATAAAGAAATAAGCCTAATGGTCAAAAAAAAAAAAAAATAGGGCTTTTAGGTGACAGCATAGATGGTGCAGTCTGACCCTGAATCTATACCCTCAATTTGTTTAGTCAAGCCTATAATAGAGGAATCTTTCAGAGATTTGGTAGATTGTGTTTTAATTCTTAACCAAACAACAAAATTTTAGACTAGTCCAAATTAAAAGCATTTGCAGAGGACAAAATAAATGTGACCCAAATATTGAAATTTGTTTTGGGAAGGATAGAAAACATTGTGGGAAAAGGAGAAGATGCAGGTTACCAGCATTTTCTCCTTTTCCCACAATGTTTTCAAAAGGCTTCTTTCTCAGGGTCGTTAAAACCCGGGATTGTATGGTGAAGGGTTAAGCCAACAGAAGAGGTCAAATTTAAAGCCATGCTCTGTGAAAAAGGGTCTTAATGCATCTCACAGAGAGAGAGAGAGAGAGTCATCCCCAGGTCAGCCCGAACAGTCCATGCAGGCTGACCGGGAAACAAAACATTTTGCTATTGGTCAATTTTCTAATTGTCAAAAGACTAACATACCTCCAGGTGCAGTCATAACCCTTTCCCAAACAACAAATTTTGGACTGGTCCAAATTGAAAGAGTTTGCAGACGACAGTTTTAAATTTGATGAAAATGGCATACAGTTCTCAAAAAGGGTAGAAAACACTGTGGGAAAAGGAGAAATTGCTCATGACGAGCAATTTCTCCTTTTCCCACAGTGTTTTCAAAAGACTAGTACTGCAGACATGTGAAAACCAGGGCTTGTTTGGGAAAGGGATAATTATGTAATGACTGCACAGAACATGCACTCTGATCTTGGATCTATACCATCCACTTGTTAAGTGAAGCCTATAAGAAAGAAATTTTTCCGAGTTTTTTCAGCCATCAGAAGAGCTCGAGTATATAATTATACTTGGCACTGAAAGGCTTCAAGGGGGAGTATACTATCAGGCCATTTAACTTTTTACGAGAAGACAAAATTTTGGATTTGTCCAAATCCCAAGCATTTGCAGCAAACGAATCAAATTTGGCTTACTGGTAGAATATGTCTTTTAAAGAGCAGAAAACATTGTGAGCAAAGGAAAAAAAAATGCTGGTGATCAGCATTTTCTCCTTTTCCCACAATGTTTTCTGAAGTCCTCTTCCTAAAGGTTGTTAAAAGTTGGGATTGTTTGATAAAGCGTTAATGTAAAATTTGCTGAGATGGCTGCCTTAAATTTGGAAGTCACAGATCAATTTGATTGAGTGCTGTTTTCCTTTCTCAAAGTATGCAGTTTACACACATAATAGTAGTCAGCTTATGCTGTTATGGTGGTTCGAGATTTCTGCACTATAGGAGAGTCTTGTATGGCTTAGTGGCTGGTTTGAATCCCAAGCACAGTAAGTTTTTCTGAGGTTTGATGATAGCCATAACCAGATGATTCATTCTTCTCTCTCTCTCTCTGTTATTCATTACTTTGACAATGGTTATGTAAGCAAGCAGCCAGAGGCTTGGGCAGACTAAAGTGTGAAGTACTGCAAAAAGAAACTTTAAGAAAGGATAGATAGGTGCACTGGCAGCCTCAATATAATTGAAATAATATTGAAAACAGCATTAAATACTGTACAAACATACTAATACTAATCATACTAATCATTATTATTTCAGAAGCTATGAAGTTGTAGAGTTGTTACTGTCTTATATTTGAATGCTATTAATGGATGTTTTCAATACTATTTCAATAATATCAGAGTGTCAGCTAAATTATGCATGTATTTCTGGCTTCCATCAGTACAAGACTGGGGCTCTGCCTTGACTTGCCAAGGGACATTCCTATGAATACCACCACTGCAGACTGAATCTGGAACCTCTAGATTAACCATCAGAGATTCCTGAAACATTCTATCTAAGGACAGAGATTCACAAAACAAAGAGATAATACATATATAATAGCCAATCTCAGTTTATAATGTAAAACAATATTTAGAGTGCATTCAATATACATTATTTGACTGCTTGGAAAGTTTGTTATACAAAGATGATTTCTCAGTTTTACAACATAGCTCCACCCCCTGACCATTCCAATCTCTGAAAAAAAAAAAAAAAAAATGAAAAGGATAATAAAGCAAATCTTTATATCAAAATAGAATCTAGAAATTCAGTTGAATATAAGTGTACATGTATATAGATAACTGAAAAAAATTTGAAACTTCAAAATACATTGAGTAAAACCTCCTGCTAGCATCTTCTTTTTACTAGCGGCAGATCATATTTGAAAATATTGCGGTAAAAGGAGAACATTGCCAGTACTATGTACACATACTAAACCAATTTCTATTTTGTCAGAATATTTACACATGTATTCATATTTTAGCTTAGAGTAAAATTACATCTTACAGTACTTGTCTTTGAAATGGTAGGAAATGATGTGGAAAAGGAGAGAGCATGAAGCCTGGTCTACAGTCTATACTGTCCACTATGTTTGAGAAGAATTACAGCAAAAACACCCTTTGAAAATGCAATAGTTTTTTTTTTTTTTTTTCAGAAAAAAAAAAAAAATAAAGCCTATTTTAATTATTTAGGTCTCTACAGGTGTTTTTTTTTTTTCATAAATGCCAATAAGCACTTACTTTTGCAGGTTCCACAAAAGCCAGCCAATCAGAAGTGGTTGTAGGTAAGAGGCCCATCACCTGACATTTATACACAGCCAATCCAAGACAGACAAGATTTCCAAACATGTACACAAACTTCTGTAAGGCAGCTTGAGATCCCTCTATCATTTTGAATGCAGCTGTCAAAAAAAAAAACATGTATATGATGTAAAATCATGTTCACTGATCATTTACATTATTAATAATATTCTTGTAATTCTTAAGAGTACATGTATTCTAATTTTGTGATCATTGCAATTTCTGATTGACGTAAGCAAACATTCCATGTATTATTCTGTCAATATCTCAACTTTAAATCCCAATATCTGCAAGCAAACACAGATTATTAGCTTTTGTGAACATTTTTATCTCTGAAGGTGCCTATCTGAATGCTAGGTATAAGTTGTTTTAACCCTTTCACAACCAACTCCAGAAATTCCACTTTTTTCAATGTTTAAAAGTAGACTTCAACCGAAGATGTCTTCTGTCATTGTTCAGTACAATGCAGCTGATGGTGTAGATCCAAGATCAGACTGCATGTTCTGTGCAGTCTAATCTTGATCTACACTATCTGCAAAAACTACCTAAGTTGTAAGTGTCAGTGAAAGAATTAACTTATTACCAAACAACGAAATTTTAGACAGGTCCAAATTGAAAGCATTTGCAGTCGACATAATAAATGCGGTTGAAATAAATTGATAGGATAGAAAACATTGTGGGAAAAAGAGAAAATGCTGGTTACCAGCATTTTCTCCTTTTCCCACAATGTTTTCAAAAGCCTTCTTTATCAGGTTTATTAACATGCAGGATTGTGTGGTAAAGGGTTAAAGCAACGAAAAAAGATTGAAATTAATTCTTACTCGTTGATGCCGACATGAGAGCCTGGATGGGTCTAAAGAACATCATTCCAACCATCATAATGGGGAAAATGGAAATGGTGTTTCCCGCCATCCACATGATGAAGAAATTCATTGGAATCTGTTTCAGTGGCCCGAGAGCAATGTCCCAGGATTTCTGAAATTCATGAAAACAGCTTAGCCTATTACTGCACAAATATGAAATCTATCACTGCACATTTTTTTATCCCTGCAATTGACAGCTATAATAACAATATAGAGAAAAAAGAATCAGTTGCTTGTAATAAGTTTGAATTTACTGCCTAAATAGGTCCCTTTCACATAAAGGGTAAATAACATTAAAGGAAGGGGAGAAAATGTTGGTAACCAATATTTTCTCCTTTTCCTGCAATGTTTTCAATGTCTTACAAACATGAAAGTCCGCAACAACTGCAGAGCTCAAATATAAACCGCTCTGGCTGGGATTTGAACAGGTGCGGCAAATATCCCCATTTATTGAGGTTTAAAAGACCAATACACTAACCACTGAGCTAAAGAGAATTCCCCCTACCGCAGTTGTCAGGTACTGATTTTATATGGGAAGAAGCTATGCTGCAAGGAAAGTGTGATCTCCCAAAACAAATGTCTTGAAAACATGGGGTTGTTTTGTTATTCCTTCACAAAGCTTCAAAACTGTAGACTTGTCCATATCAAAAACATTTGTAGATAACAAATTCAGTGTGGCTCAGATAACCTGATCTGATAATAATTGAGTAAAACTATTTAAGACTAAAATATTGACTATCAGCATTTTCTCTTTTTCCTTCAGTGTTTTCAAAAGTCCTATTCTTCTTGTCATGAAAACATGGTTTGTTCGGTTATGGGTAAAGCATTACTATGACAAATTCATCCCTTTATCCTGATCTCTGTTATCTCTTTTCCTACAACAGACCCATCCAATTCATGGTTTGTTCGATTAAGGGGAAAGCGTTACTATGACAGATAATCGGAAGGAAAGTATCAAGGGAAAAAAAGTATGGGGGAAAAAAGTATCAGTTTTTGCTAGGAAAAAAGTATCAGGAAACAAGAGGGCCATGATGGCCCTGGATCGCTCACCTGAGTCAATAGGCCAAACATTCTGACCAAATTTCACAAGTATCTGACTGAAAATGTGGCCTCTAGAGCACACACAAGGTTTTTCGAAGATTTGACCTAGTGACCTAGTTTTTGACCCCACAAGACCCAATTTCGAACTCGTCCCAGATTTTATCAAGACAAACATTCTGACTAAGTTTCATGAGGATTGAACTGAAAATGTGGCCTCTAGAGCGTACACAAGGTTTTTCGAAGATTTGACCTAGTGACCTAGTTTTTGAATCCCACATGACCCAATTTTGAACTCGTCTGAGATTATATCAAGACAAACATTCTGACCAAATTTCACAAGTATCTGACTGAAAATGTAGCTTCTAGAGCGTACACAAGGTTTTTCGAAGATTTGACCTAGTGACCTAGTTTTTGACCCCACAAGACCCAATTTCGAACTCATCCCAGATTTTATCAAGACAAACATTCTGACCAAGTTTCATGAGGATTGGACTGAAAATGTGGCCTCTAGAGTGTACACAAGGTTTTTCAAAGATTTGACCTAGTGACCTAGTTTTTGACCTCACATGACCCAATTTCGAACTCGTCCGAGATTTTATCAAGACAAACTTTCTGACCAAATTTCACAAGTATCTGACTGAAAATGTGGCCTCTAGAGCGTACACAAGGTTTTTCGAAGATTTGACCTAGTGACCTAATTTTTGACCTCACATGACCCAATTTCGAACTCATCCGAGATTTTATCAAGACAAACTTTCTGACCAAATTTCACAAGTATCTGACTGAAAATGTGGCCTCTAGAGCGTACACAAGGTTTTTCGAAGATTTGACCTAGTGACCTAATTTTTGACCCCACATGACCCAATTTTGAACTCGTCCCAGATTTTATCAAGACAATATTCTGACCAAGTTTCATGAGGATTGGACTGAAAATGTGGCCTCTAGAGCGTACACGCGTACACAAGGTTTTTCTAAGATTTGACCTAGTGACCTAGTTTTTGACCCCACATGACCCAATTTCAAACTCGTCCGAGATTTTATCAAGACAAACATTCTGACCGAGTTTCATGAGGATTGGACTGAAAATGTGGCCTCTAGAGCGTACACAAGGTAAAAAGTTGACGACAGACGGACACAGCACGATCACAATAGCTCACCATGAGCACTTCGTGTTCAGGTGAGCTACAAAGGTATCAGTTTTGGTAAAGACAGCAAATGATGTCTTTTTTTAAAACATAGTTTAAATCTGAGGTTATGCTAAAATTATTACGGGAGAAGGCCAAATTGCTTGTTACAGTTCCCATTTATCACAATATTTTAATGCAAATTAATGTCAGATTTGTTTAAATCTAGGATTATGTTAAACATTATTATTGCTAAAAAAGGAATTGCGTGTTACAAGCGAATTCTCATCTCATCACACTATGACATATTCATCCCTTTAATCTGATCGCTGTTATCTCAATTTCAGATCCATCCAAATTCAAAGCAGCTGCAGAAAACAGATTAACTCTTTACCACACAACAGAATTTTAGACTTGTCCAAATTGAAAGCATTTGCAGACGACAATTTAGATGTGACTCAAATGATGGAACTAGTCTTTAGTAGGGTAGAACACATTGTGAGAAAAGGAGAAAATGCTGGTTACCAGTATTTTCTCTTTTTCCCAAAGTGTTTTCAAAAGACCTCTTCCCCAGGATCGTGAAAACATAAGATTGTTTGGGAAAGGGTTAAATATGGCTCAATGATGAGATTTGTCTCTAAAGAGGGTAGAAAACATTGTAAGAAAAGGAGAAAATGCTGGTAACCAGCATTTTCTACTTTTCTGACAATGTTTTCCAAAGACTTACTCCCTAGGGATTGTTAAAACATGTGATTGTTGGTGAAAGGTTCTATAAATTTATGACATAAGATAGGAAATCAATACCTTAACAATCAAGTGAGATTGCGAATCATTATCTTTTTTACTGTCATCTTTTACACTGACCATTTCGCCGTACCCACAAGGTTTTGGGAGATTGCTTACTGATGGAATGGCAAGTTGCTTGTCCCCTTTTGATCTAAAAATAAAAAAACATTCTATTTATAAGCTCTCTTCTCTTCTTACAATACCTCAAGTATTAACTACCTATATTACTGTGTGGAAACTGGTTAAGGTTTCTAGAAAGCATTCATAGAGAATGATTAGTACAGTCGAAACTGTCTTAAGCAGCCAACCAAGGGACAAGCCAAAAGTGGCTGCATACGACAGTTGGCTGCTTAACACAGATCAGTATTTTCTACCACAGAGTGGTCAAAGTCCTGTCTAAACCATATTAAAAATGTCACACTGGTTATATCCATTACAAACAGTTTTCAATTTGCACTTCCAGTCATCCACTACACTTTTGTCCACAGAGCCACGCTCACCACTTTGTTTCTTAAAAACAATGTTGTGTCTTTTCAAGAAAGACTCCAGCCACCCACAAGATCCCTTGAAATCGTTAAGTCCGAGCTCACTGGCGAATTTCAATGCCTTCTCGCGAATCAAAGGTCCTGACACATTGATTTGTCTAGAGGTAGCGTCCAAAAACCAACGGTGACAAAGATCGTCAATTTTGTCATAAGACACAGTACGTTTAACACGTTTAGTTTCAGGATTCCCAGTTTCATATTCATCCATGATTTCGCGCTTACGTTTTGCCACATTTTGGATTTGAGTGCGTCCGACGCCAAAGTCGGAAGCGATGACCCTAGACGAGCGACCGGAATCAAGAAGCTGAAGAACTTTGACGCGTTCCTCTAACGTTAAACACTTGCGTTTCTGAGACATGATAGCGAAGAATAGGAAGTATCGTGTGATCAATCCCATTATAAAGCACCCTATCTTCGCAGTTTTACAAACTTTCAAACCTAATTAATTATTAATTAATTTTGATTGTATTAATCAAAATACCTCGGCACTTATTGACTTTAAATCATAAAAGACAAACAATTCAATTTCTCCCGATAAAGTGTACACCTGCACTATTAAGTTTAACCGTTTATCACACATGTTGATTGGTAAAGCGACGCGATTTATGCACACGATTAGCCAGACGTGTTATTGATTTTTTACACACCACCTGCTACCGATTAGTCGGGTCGCGTGACCGCTTTATGGGATATGCTCTAAGTGTAATTAAGTACTTCAAATGTGACCGCTGACCACATATCACAATTTACCGTTAATTAAAGGACATTAAAGAGCTAATTTCCACGGGCGGGCCTGAACTGACCGTTAATCACAGATTGGCCGCTATTCACATATGACCGCTAACTCAGATTCGACTGTATATATTATCTGTACTTGTTTCACAATCAATGTAAATTAACCCCTACCAAACAATCCCAGGTTTTCATGACCCTCAGAAAGAATCCTTTTGAAAACATTGTGGGAAGAGGGGAAAATGCTGATAACCAGCATTTTCTCCTTCTCCCACAATGTTTTCTACACATCCAAAAACAAATTTAAATTTTTGAGTGGCAATAATTTTGTTGTCTGCAAATGCTTTTAGTTTATACAAGTCTAAAATTTTGTTGTTTGGTAAAGGGTTAAACGTGTTTAAACTAATTTATTGCATTACCTATGATTTACAGAGATTTTTGCAACAGACAAGTTTAGTAAATTGCATTTACATGGTAAATTCGGAATGTCCTTTGCCTTTCCTGGCTGGAGATTTTTGCACCTCTTTCTAACAAAAGTTTAGTTTACATGAAAAAATATGGGTGATCAACAAATACAAGGGTTAAAGTCTAAACCACATGATTACACTTTAGTAGTTAAATTTTGATGACAACCTGTTAATAGTTACAATGTTTATGTATAGTGCACAGATACAAGTTTTCATAGCTGCAGAGTTACGAGCTTTTGAAAACACTGAGGGAAAAGGTACAAAAAGGCCTGTAATGATGAGTTTTCTTCTTTTCTCACAATGTCCGACTCTGCAGCACAGCAAAAAAAAAAGCATACAAACTATTCTACCTAACTAAAAATAGCACCTTGGCTATTCACAACATTTTGGCTACAAAGCAGCATTAAGGAAGTTAATTCCAACCAGGTTTAGCATCTTTTTTTTTTTTAATTGGAAAACTCTGGTCCACAGAAGGTGATTGTAAACATTTTGCTGCAGGAAAATTCTGAAATTATATGTTTTCCTTTTTTGTGCAAGCTTTTTGTATGATCCAGTATGTACTACAGGAAATAAATGTGATATTTTCATTCTAAACATGAATCACGCATATTTATATGTGATTGCACACTCTTGTAAATTGATTGGAGGTTAGGTAACAACTTACATATCAAGTGTTATTTGACATCTTTCACGACAAGTTTGACTTCAGTTCTAATTATCACTTCTAATTCTAACTCCTTAATTTCTGAGCATTAAAACAGTGTTAGAGTAAATCGGGTTTCAACCTTTCAGGCAAGTTTTACTCTGAAAAACAAAGCTAGGTTTTGAATATGATTATTTCAATTGTGACTAAAAAACTACCTTATTACTATGTTACTGAAACCTCCATTTAGGTTACTATGTAAGTCCAATTTACAGAACCTGTCTGCTACCAAAACTTCTCTCATCATCTCCTATGGGTGAATTTTTTTCCCCTCAATTCAGCTTACCACTTTAAGGATTCAAATTTAGGATGATTGTAACTGGGGACATTTTTTCTCAGGAACAATTTTTCCTGCAGTCACATAAACCATTACCAGACGACAAAATTTTGACCGTGTCCAAATTGAAAGCAATTGCAGACGACAAAATAAATGTAACATAAATGATAATTTATGTCTTTGATAGAGTAGAAAACATTGTGGGAAAAGGAGAAAATGCTGGTTACCAGCATTTTCTCCTTTTTCCATAATGTTTTCAAAAGGCTTCTTTTCCAGAAGCGTCAAAAGGAGTCATCGTGTGGGAATGGGTTAAACCATCACATCAGTTGGCATTGAGTTTTTCAGGTGGAAGAAGATTCAGACCCAAGAAGGTTCAGCCAAATACAAAAAGTGGAGAAGATTCGGACCCAAGAAGATTCAGCCCACACAGGAGAAGATTTGGCTCTAATATTAGATTTTGTTCATTGTACTGATATTATTGTTTTCACTTAATGTTACTTGAAAATTACAGATTTACCTTCAAAGAACTTAAAAAATGTATGACTGAAACTGCTTTTTTCATAGTTTGAGGGTAATATTGCACACGTAGTCATTAGAAATTTATAATTGTTTTAATTCATTTGATAGGGTTTAGTGGAGAATAATTAATATTTTCAGTTTTGAAACTAAAATCACTCCCTCTTTCTGGAGATCTGTAACTTTTTGTTTTACCAAAACCTCCAATTCATTTAAAATTCGGGCAAAATCTCCTCAAAAGGTGGGAGAATAGTAACACCACTTTAGCTGATAATAAATGGCGATAATAGAACATGCTGATGATCATTATAATCTGCAAAACTTTGACAGAAGATAAAAATTACTGTAATGTTTACAAAACTAATTCTTTTCATGTAGATGTTCCACTAAAATCAATGTGGGTCTAATCTTCTAAACTTCGGGCCGAATCTTCTCGAAAATCGCTGGTCGACATTGGGCCGAATGTCTTGGGGCCAAATGTTCTGAAATCCCAGTTTTTCTTTCCATGATTATTTCTCAGATGTCTCAGGTTTAATTTTACCAAAGAGAATGAGAAGGGGGAGAGAAAAAGAGTGGAGGAGTGAGACAGAGGGTGGAAATAAAACGAAGAAAAACCTAACTTCCAGAATGTTCAACTCTTTACCACACAATCCCGGCTTTTAACGACCCTGAGAAAGACGCCTTTTGAAAACATTGTGGGAAAAGGAGAAAATGCTGGTAACCAGCATTTCCTCCTCTTCCCACAATGTTTTCTACCCTTCCCAAAACAAAATTCAATTTTTCAGTCACATTTATTTTGTCGTCTGCAACTGCTTTCAATTTGGATTAGTCTAAAATTTTGTTTTTGGTAGAGTTAACATTCGGACACAGTCACAGGTGAATGTGGCACTGACAGTTTTGGATCTTTAATGAATGCATGTCTACATCAAAGAAAATCTCTATTATTTGGCATGGCATTTCCTAATAGACAAGACAATCTTGATATTTAAGGGGAATTCTACTCTAAAATGACATGAAATACCGATTTACTCCCGTGAAATCCATTGTCCATTTGTGGAACTTCTTTCCTTTCGTCGCCATTTTTGTTGTTGTTGTGGTTCACGTTTTTAAGATTATTTCCCGTGGAAGTTGACGCTTTCTAACTTGATAGGGGAGATAACTAGTACAAAACTGTTTATATTAAAATGTAAGAGTCCTTTCCCTTGACTGAGCGAGCTCGATAGGGTAATTTATCTTGGAAATTTGATCTGAATTAGATGCGTTTTCAAATGATTTTGTTATCAGTTTATGATAACTCTTAAATTTTCAACATCCATTAACTTGTTATGGCACGGCACAGAGAACGAGTACTTTTCTTGAAGTAGATCTGTTCATATTTGTCTTTTCCTTTTTCGATAAGATTGTTTGATTCAAACACCAAATCTCAAAACCTTCCTTTCACACTTTTCTACCAGTGTTTCAACAAGCCTGAGGAAGGAGGCTTTAAAAAAAAAAAAAATGTTGGAAAGAGAGAAAATGCTGGCTACCCACGATATTTTTTAACTTTTAAACCACAACTCCAATCATTTAAGCCACATTTAATTTGTCATCTGCAAATGCTTTCAAACTGGCCTAGTCTATCACATTTTTTTTTTTTTTTCATCTTATAAAGTATAAATAACTACATGTAGACAGTGATACTTGAAATCTGTCATTGTCTGGCTAGATCCATCATGTTTTTCTTCAAGTTCAATACAAACAGGGACCCTACAAAATACATGGCAGTTGTTGGCACACATTCTTCCCCCCCCCCTTTCCAGAAACATGGTTGACTTGCAGAGGTAAGAAGCTTTGCAATACGGAGGTGTCAATGGCTTATTTTCACACATGAAAAAGTAGCCTAAGTATTTAGTGTTGAACGAAAGAAATTATCATATATATGTGTATATATAAATTTTCCAGCTCTTAAGCATGAATCCCGCACAAATAAATTCAGACACGACGGGAAAAACATCCATATCTACACACTTTGAAATACAGCTTCATGTATGGTGTGATAATATAATTCGCGCACAGAATATACGTTCAGACTAGTTTGGGATCTGATTGGTCAAAAAGTTACTCTATTTTATTCCCAGAGATACGATTGGTGAAAAATTTAGTCTGTAATATTGTTGTCTGCAGGGACTTTCAATTTAAACTGGTCTAAAGTTTTATCGTCTTGTAAAGAGTTAAACTTATACTGAGTTCCCACAATCTCAAAACTGCCTTTACCTTAAAATTGTGCGCGCGTGCGCGCGCACACACACACACACACACACACACACACACACACACATATATATATATATTTTTTTTTCATTTTTAATAGCAAAAAAAAAAAAAAAAAATCGTGTTGGTTAATTCGACGAATACGCAGATCCATTTCCTTCAACAAATATCTACTCTCTGAAAAGCGTTTTGTCAGTTTCTGCAGAAGTCATTAAACCCTAACGTTTTATCACTTCAGTTCCTAGCGTTTTGCTCCATTTCGTCTTTCTACGCTCAGTTTACTCTACGAAGAGTTACGTCCCTTCGATCAAACCGCGCATTACAACCATTTAAACCCATTGTAACAATCGATGCAGTTTTTATTCAGTGTTTACTTTAGTTTTTCTAAGGTGCTATAACAACAATTTTAACCAATAAACTTGAAATCTTAAATCTGAAAACCAGTTCTTCGTTTTAGAAAAAGCGGAGGCTGGAACATCAATATTGACATCAACGCATGCGCACTGTCAATTTCTTGTGGCGGCGAATTTCGGGACTGACATAAATATGGGTAAGTTTTTTTTCTGGATTTATTATGATTATCACATCTTGACCTAAATCTGGATTACGTCACAGACTTGCAAGTTTTATATCTATCTTCTGTCACCGGAAGTACGCTTGTCTTGTCAAATTTCCTGGAGAATAAGCCAGGTAATGTGTGTGGATCTCCCGAAATAAACATTGAACGGAAATGTGTATTGATTTTTGGGGGTTGCACTGTATTTCCGGGTTTTCGTTTAATAATTTGCATTTGGGGACTTAAGAGACCTTATAATTTCCAAGTCAAGGGTTGAACAACTTAGCCTCTTTTTGGGAAATTTGTTATTCTTTAATTCAGTCATTCACAGGGACTACTTTTAATGTTTTAGTAGAATCGTTTAAACTACACTGTGACCAGACACAGTTTTAGCTTACTGTACGGTATCCATTGAAAACATTTGCAGACGACAAATCTGCCACAGATAATTGGATTGTTTATTGAAAGGGTGCAAAGGTATTTTCAGCAGCCTTCTCCTTAATGCTGTTTAAAAAAAGCACAGGATCTTTAGTAAAAGTTTAAATAGCATATTGCTACCTACAACCTTGATCTATGGCAGTTACCAACCCCCCAACTGGTTGTGGAGGTATGCAGGAATAGGCCCATTTGTCTGTCTGCCCATCTGTCTGTCTATGGGCATGCTCAGTTTGTATTAATGGCAAAATCTTCCCTCAGTTATGCTTAATAAACCAAACAATCCTGAGTTGCAGTGACCATAATGAAGATGACTTGAAAGCAATTGTGGACAACAAAATAAATGTGACTCAAATAATGAAATTCTTATTTGGAAAAGCAGGAAAAATTGTAGGGGAACAACAATTGTGGGAAAATGAGAAAATGCTGGTTACCATTACCAGCACTTCCTTCTTTTCCCACGAATGTTTTTTTACAATGTTTTGTACAACCGAGAGCTCTCCTGATTTTCTCCAACAACTTTGGCACCGAACAAGTACATGTTGGTTCACTTTCAAGGTTGGCTTTTGTTTGCCAGATTAGTCATGTTATGTTTGAAAAGCGAACCCTGCCAAACTATTCCACCAGTCAATTCCTCACATAAATACCAGAACATACATGCCTGCTGGGAATAGTTTACCTCATTTCTTTTTCAGGATCATTAAAACTTGAGGTTGTGTGGTAAAGGGTTTAGGAAAGAAAAATATAGTAAACTCATTCCAGGAAAAGGAGCATACTAAACAATTGCTGATTATCCCACAATGATTTCAAAGATGCAGTGATATCTTGTAACAGACAACAAAATTGTAGACAAGTGTTTGTACTATATGCCAGTGGTGCTCTGGGAGGAGGCTGTTTATAAATCTCCTTAACCCTTTACCACACAATCCCGACTTTTAACGACCCTAGGGTAGAAACCTGTTGAAAACATTGTGGGAAAAGGAGAAAATGTTGGTAACCAGCATTTTCTCCTTTTCCCACAATGTTTTCTACCTTTCCCAAAACAAATTTCAGTTTTTATGTCACATTTATTTTGTCATCTGCAAATGCTTTCAATTTGGAAATGTTCAAAACATTGTTTGTTAAAGAGTTAATGCATTATGCAAAGCAAGTGGTTTTATAATACAGATCTATTTATCAAAGAACCAGCTGAATCTTGATGTAGAAGGGTCCTGCAACATGCAGAAAACTTACCAGGAGTAAAAAGTTCCAACTCAGGTCAGCCAGTGCAGGCTGTCATGGTACAATACTTCTTGCAGATGCATTAGACCTCCTTATCACAGAGTCTGACTAATAGGGGTGAAACAATACAGTAAAAAGCGTATTGCAATATATTGCAATACGGCTGACCCGTATTGCAATATGGCTGACCCGTATTGCAATAAGTATTGCAATATGCTGCATATGCTGACATTTAGCATATCTGACCACTTGTAGTCACTGTTAGGGTAACATATGCTCAAAAGGTGATAAAGAAAACTAGTACATGTGCTTGGAACTCTTCCATTCTTTCAAGATAATGAACTAAAAAGCAATTCTTTTGCATGAACAAATAAAAACAAACTGAAATTGACTAGTCTTTAACACTCGCTATCTTGACGATTTTCGTCTGCCATTTTTTTTTCTTCAAGAGCGTACTTGTTTACATAAAAACCAGCGGTACTATACCGAACTTCGGGAGCTCAACAGAGTAGACAGTGCGATGCACTAACTTACTCAGTTGCTTACTATACTAACACTAATACTTTGCCACTTAACTACCGGAAAACGCAAAAATAAGTGTGAGCAAAGTTATAAGAAATGAATAACATACAAACTCCGTTGATCCAAAAGCATTAAAGCTCGATGGTTATTTGGAGTTCGTGTCGTGAATTTTATGTGGTCATAGTTTTACCTAAACACCGGTGACACTGCCTGTGGAAAAAATAAACAACTTTCGCTTCCGGAAATCTTTAGAAATGTAAGTTAAAAAAAAAAAAAACTGATCGATTTCTGACAGAATTTTTGGGAAAACCGGACTTTCTGAAGCAATTAACTCTTTCCCAAACAAGCCCTGGGTTTCACGTGTCTGCAGTACAAGTCTTTTGAAAACACTGTTGGAAAAGGAGAAATTGCTCGTAACGAGCAATTTCTCCTTTTCCCACAGTGTTTTCTACCCTTTTTGAGACCTTTCTGCCATTTTCATCAAATTTAAAATTGTCGTCTGCGAACTCTTTCAATTTGGACCAGTCCAAAATTTGTCGTTTGGGAAAGGGTTAGGAGAAGTTGACATATTGCAGAAATACCAATACGGTAAAATTCGAACCGGTTTCTTTTTTTTTTCTTTGAATAGACCGCTGTTAATCGGTTAATCAGTAAACCATTTTACCACTACTGACTAATATATTGAAAACATAGACAACAACTTAAGTGTGGATCATAGATGATGAGATTTGTCTCTGAGAGGGTTTAAGACATGGTGGAAAGATGCTGGTTACCGGCAGTTGCTTCTCCACAATACTTTCAAAAGTGTATTTCAGGTAATTTAACTCTTTACCACACAATCCCGACTTTTAACAGCCCTGTAGAAAGAAAGCTTTTGAGAACATTGTGGGAAAAGGAGAAAATGCTGGTAACCAGCAATTTCTCCTTTTCCCACTATGTTTTCTACTCTTTTGGACACAAATTCCATCATTTGAGCCATATTTGATTTGTTGTCTTTAAATGCTTTCAGTTTGGATCAGTCTAAAATTTTGCTGTTTGGTAAGGAGTTAAGAAAGGGTGATAGGAACTAAGCTGTAAATCACAGAGTATCAAGTTATCAAAGTGGATATTTTGGATTTGTTTTTCATTGCTCTTTATCAGACAACAAAATTTGAGACTCCTAATAAATTGAAAGCCTTTGCAGATAATAAATTAGATGTGGCTTAAATGATGGGATTTGTCATTGAAATGGTAGAAAGCTTTGCAAGGAAAAGAGAAATTGGTGGATACCAGCATTATCTCCTTTTCCCATAATGTTTTCAAACGCTTCCCTCTCAGGGATTGTGAATCAGACCTTCCAAAAACTAAAAGGGCATATTTTATGACATTGCAAAACATGTCTTGTTTTTCTGATACAGAAAAATGGACAAAAAGCAAAATGCTCTTATTCATACAGATCTCTAACAGATTAACATGAATGGAAGATGTGCAGTTTTAGCACTTGTGTGAGGAAAACAGATCTACTGTACCATTCCCTGCAGTACCGTGGTATTGGAGGGTTCATTGATGTGTCTCTTGTTGTTCAGAATGGGCGTCATGGATGATTCATTCACCAATTATTGATTACTGTGATACTGTTCTATACAAGATTGACACCATTTAAACCCTGATGTGCTTTTCGTGACTATAGTTGCCATTGCGGCCAGCATAGATCAAGATCAGACTGCACAAAACATGCAGTCTGATCTTTGATCCTCACTGTCCGCTTTGCTGAAATACTAAAGACTAAACGCAGCAATGTAATTGCACTTATCTGGTTCTTGTTCTAGAATGAAACTGTCTCTTTGGTTTATTTTGCACTTTAACTCTTTACCAAACGACAAAATTTTTGACTTGACCGAATTGAAAGCAACTGCAGATGACAAAATTAATGTAGCTCAAATGATGATTTCTGTCTTTGATATGGAAGAAAATATTTTAGGAAAAGGAGAAAATGCTGGTTACCAGCAACTTCTCCTTTTCCCACAATGTTTTCAAAAAGCTTCTTTCACAGGGTCGTTAACAGTCGGGATTGTGTGGTAAAGGGTTAAGGGTAAATGCTTTACCAAATGACTCAGATTTGGACTGGTCCAAATAGAGAGCAATTGCAGATGACAGTTTGAATGAGGCTGAAATAATGGAATTAGTTTTTGATGTGGTAGAAAACATAGTGGTAAAAGGAGAAAATGCTTTTACTAACTAGCATTTCTCCCTTTTCCTTGCACTATGTTTTCATAAGCCTTCCTTGTTGGGGTTGTTATAACTGGGGATTGTGTGGTAAAGAGTTAACCCTTTACCAAATGACAAAATTTTAGACTGGTCCAAATTGAAAGCATTTGCAGACGACAAAATAAATGTGACTGAAAAATTGAAATTTGTGTCAGGAAGGGTAGAAAACATTGTGGGAAAAGGAGAAAATGCTGGTTACCAGCATTTTCTCCTTTTTCCACAATGTTTTCAGAAGCCTTCTTCCTCAGCGTCATTAAAAGTCGGGATTGTGTGGTAAAGAGTTAATTTAACACATAAACTGGAAAATCTGTACATCACTGCATTTGACAGATTATTGACTGAAGATATTCAGGAAGTCTGGGCTATTGATGGTTTTCCCCATGTTCCATATTCATCCAGTGATGGCAAAATTTCACAAAAAACAACTGATTTTGAAAGCTCATTTGTCCATCTGCTTGCTTTTGAATAATTACTTTTTTTTTGTGATGTTGGAGAATTGAACATGGCTCAAAATTTGAAATTTGCCCATAGAAGGTTAAAACATTGTGGGGAAAAAAAAAAACGCTGAAAAATTCTAATCTTTGACTGATACTGCCTGCTTTGACAACCCTTTAAAGTTTCAAATATTTAGGTTGTATTTCTAGACTGAAAATGTCAGATGGGTTTATGTAACTCTTTACCACATGACAAATTTTAGACTGGTCCAAATCCAAAGCATATGAAGAGGACAGATCAAGGTTGGCTCAAATGATGAAAATTGCCTCTAATTGGTTTGAAAGCCTTGTGGGAAAAAAGGAGAAAATGCTGGTTTCCTGCATTTTCTCCTTTGCGCAACATGTTTTCAAATTGTTCTTTCTCAAGGTTGTTAACACTAGCGAGTGTTTGGTAGAGGGTTAACTCTCTAGGAATAATAGAGTCAGGTTTACAGGCTGAAAGTTTACCCTTTACTAAATAACAAAAGTTTAGATGTGTCTAAATGGTGTGCCTTTGCATAGTAATGCGTGTAACAAATTAACCCTTTCCCAAACAAGCCCTGGTTTTCATGTGTCTGCAGTACAAGTCTTTCGAAAACACTGTGGGAAAAGGAGAAATTGCTCGTAACGAGCAATTTCTCCTTTTCCCACAGTGTTTTCTACCCTTTTTGAGAACTTCCTGCCATTTTCATCAAATTTAAAATTGTCGTCTGCAAACTCTCTCTATTTGGACCAGTCCAAAATTTGTCATTTGGGAAAGGGTTAAGTGTAGTTCAAGTAATCATACTTGTTACAGAAATGGTAGAAAACATTATGGGAAATGAGAAAATGCTGGTTTCAAATATTTTTCTCTTATTCCCACATTGACTTTGAAAAAGTCTAATAAGGATTGTTATAACACATGATTGGTAAAGGGTAAGCTTGTGGGGGTCAAACTTTACCATGTGGTCAGGGTCAGGACCCCTTTTCTGGTGTACATTCTGCATTTTCATCTCAGCTGTTTTTAGGAGGCTGTTTGTAGAAGAACATGTCAAATTTGTCATAGCGCTGTAGTCATCTGTGTCTGCATCATAGTGCAAAAACTTTGATGATGACATTTTGTAACACATGTATCTCTGTTCAAGATATTTACTTTAACCCTTTACCAGACAACAAAATATTGTCCAGATTGAAAGCATCTGCAGATGGCAATTTCAATGTGGATCAAATGGTGCTAATTTTCTTTGATAGGGTAGAAAACATTGGGGGAAAAGGAGAAAATGCTGGTTACCAGCATTATCTCCCTTTCCCACGATGTTTTCAGAAGGTCTCTTTCCCAGTGTCGTTAAGTTGATTGATTGTATGGTATTTAACGCAGTCTTCAACATTATTTCAGTTATATCGCAGTGGCCAGTGCACCTATCCATGCTTTCCTGCACACAATATACTGGCTGCTTTCCCACATAACCATCATCGAAACGATGGTCAGTGGTGAGAGAGGAATGAATGCTGTCGCAATGACTATCATCAATCCTCGGAAAGAAATTGGCCAAGCCAGGGATCGAACCAGCGACCTCCTGTTCTCAAGTCCTGTACGCTACCAACTGGGCCACCAGGGCTTGGCTCCAGTATCATTAAAAGGCATCATTCTGTGGTAAAGGGTTAAAGTTGGAATACTTAACTATCAAAAGGGGAACCTATATAACAGGGGTAGGTAACCATCAAAATATTATTGACCCAGGTATGCCCTTTTTTGACTTAGAATTATTATTGAACATCAAACTGTTTCCAAAAGCAACTGCAGCAGAGCATCGGCACTCGCATGTGGTGCTCTTGTTTTTATTTTTCATAGGACCATCAGTCTTTTCCTTTTTGGGTGCTAGATTGATGGGCTTAACTATTTACCACACAAACCAGAGTATAATCCTTTACAAAATTTTAGACTGGTCCAAATTGATACCAGTTGCAGATAACAAATTAAATGTTGTTAAAATGAGGGAACATGTCTGTGATAAGATAGAGAACATTGTGGGAAGAGGAGGAAATGCTGGTCACCAGCATTTTCTCCTTGTCCCACTGTTTTCAAAAGCCTTTTTTCTTTGAGTTGTTAAAACTCAGGATAGTTTGGTAAAGAGTTAAACGACGCTGAGAACATAGCCTTTTGGAAGCCTGGTGGGAAAAGGAGAAAATGCTGGTTAGCATTTTCTCCTTTTCCCACAATGTTTTCATCACTTTCACAGACAATTACAGGGTTTTCCTTGACACACGATTTTGTGTGTTTTGACGCATTTTTAAGGAAAGTGACCCATTTTTTTTTTTTTCAATAGTGCGTCATTGTGGACGCACAAATACAATAAAGGTTACTTACGATCGTCTTTTCTACAGACAATGTTACATCGTGAGTACATAAGAAAGCTGAAGTACGAGAAGAAAACGGGACGAAAAACTAGACTGTGTATCGATTTTATGAGTATACAGTCGGTCTCTAAACTCTTCTTAACTAAACCAGTTGATCTCTAATGAAAACAATATGGATCAGTCAAAATCGACATCATTCTTGCTGTCTGCAAGGAAAAGAGACCTTGAACAATGATCGGACGATGATTGCCTTGTTTGAGTAGCGAGAAAAAGATTTCAAAGGCTGATGGTTTACTGAAAATTGGCTAGAGACATATGCTTAATTATTCATCGAAAACGGCGGCATGAATTCATGCGACCTGCCTATCAAAACACAGGAATCGGCAGTTTGGTGAAAATGGTTTGTTGTTGGATGGATACTCTCTTTTAAAAAAAAAAACATAACATAGAGGTTATCAAATCCGGCCGACAACAAGCTATTAATTTGTATCAATTAAATGGTTGATTCCTGTGATGAAAACAAAACACAATAACCTTTTTACCACAGAGACTGGCTGCACAAACTTGCGCAATTCAACTCTTATGTGCGTCACCAAAACACTGTGGTCATGTTGATGCCATTGATAGCCTGAAATTACGTAAAAAATGACAACTTGTCTGCAGCCAGAGCATTTTTGCCTGTTAAGAACAGGCTTTTAATAAAGCATACTCATGATACTCTATGAAAAAAAATGCCATCTAGACTGTAAGTCCCTACTGTTACAATGTATCTTGCATCATGCAATAATTCATAAATAGGTTATATAAAGCTTTGGGGTGAATAAGTAACACAAAAACACACATTGTTTCATACATAGTAGTCTTTAATGTTTAACCCATTACCAGACGACAAATTTTTACCCTTGTCCAAATTGAAAGCATTTGCAGACGACAATTTCAGTGTGGCTCAATTGGTACAACTTTTCTTTGATAGGGTAGAAAACATTGTGGGAAAAGGAGAAAATGCTGGTTACCAGCATTTTCTCCTTTTCCCACAATGTTTTCAAAAGGCTTCTTTCCCTGGGGCGTCAAAAGGTGTCATTGTGCAGTAAAGGGTTAATCTAATTACCCTTGGTTGTGACGCCCACAAAGTATAGAATGACCCCCATTTTTTATGACTAGGGGGTCACAATGACCCCCAATTTTTGTTGCCAGGGAAAACCCTGAATTACCATTATTATACAATTTTTTCTCTTCGAATGTCTTCAAAGTGGATAAGTCTCAAATTTTATTGTTTGATGAAAGAGTTAATAATGTTAAAATTCACTTGAAACAAAAAAAAAATGTTTTCTGTGAACAGGGAAAAGGGAATGGGAAAAAAAAAAACTTATGCAGATATTTGCAAGTATAGACATTTACAAGTAATTACTCCCAGCCCCTTGATTAGGAAGAACAAGTGTGGGTATAATAACTATCTTTGAGGTTCTGTTAGATAAAGGTTCTTGCTAAAATTAGGCAGGAAGGTACTTAAGACTCACTTATAGAACAATTTAACAGCCATCCATCTGTATTTATAAACTCCAGATGGTATCCTAACCCTTCATATTATACATTCCAATATAAACTGTTTCTTTACATCTGAGAACAGAGATACCCAGGCTTCTGAACAAAAGTTTACAGCCGAGGACTATCAAAAATAAAAGTTAACTGTTAAACCTTTACCAGGTGACAAAATTTTAGCCTTGTCCAAATTGAAAGCATTTGCAGATGACAATTTTAATGTGGCTCGAATGGAGCAATTTTTCTTTGATAGGGCAGAAAACATTGTGGGGAAAGGAGAAAATGCTGGTTACCAGCATTTTCTCCTTTTCTCACAATGTTTTCAGAAGGCTTCTTTCCCAGGGCTGTTAAAAAGCAGCATTGTGCGGTAACAGGTTAAACCTTTACCACCTGACAAATTTTGAGCCTGGTCCAAATAGAAAGCATTTTTAGGCAACAGCTTAAGTCTTTTCAAAACAGAAAGTTTGGCTTTCAAAGGATTGAAAACATTGTGAGAAAAAGAAAGAAATGATGGCTACCAGCATTTTCTCCTTTTCCCACAATGTTTCCGGAAGCTTTGACCTAAGGGTTGTTTAAAGTTGGGATCGTTTAGTGCCATAAGGTACGCAAAATGGATGCCAAAAATGATGAATTTTATCGAAACATTTAGGCTGCCTAATCAAAAACATGCATTTTCCGTAACTAAACATAGAATATACTGGTACCCGTTGTATCTGCCATAACCATTGATATAAAGATGGATAACAGGCTGCCATTTTCATTATAGAACTCCTCTTGCGGATACCTGTTTTTACCGTAGTATTTGTGGAATGGAATCCCGATTAATTTTTAGACTGGTCCACCGTTGAGACATCGATATCTTCATTTATCAGATTGAGACTGGTGCCCAGTCTAAATAAATTTAGGCAATCTATTGTCTGATATGTTGCATTTTAGATCTATCATTAAGTAGCAAATTTTCTCCACTGCATTTGAGATGATGTTAATCGATGCTTCTTCAGCTTCCTCATCAGCTATCTGGCTTGAGAATGTGGTAGAGGAAGTGAAATAGTTACTTATTTTGCATTTTGACATTTCTGGATTTCAGAAAAATCCAGTTTAAAAGTTTAGAAATTTATATTACAGACGAAGGAAATGTTATTGTCATACTGCTACTATAGGCAATGGAAAAAGTGTGTTTATTTTCAGGCTTTGATACTATATTTAAAAATCTGTGACACATCTACCAGCTTTCAAAAAAAAAAAACCCAAAACATATTAATTATACTATTTTGCATTAGAGGTAATTTCAAGTCGAAAAATGTTTTCAAATGATTCTGCGCTGGTTCGATCCCCGGCTTGGACAATCTCTTTGCGAGGATTGATGATAGTCATTGTAACAGGATTCATTCCTGTCTCACCGCTGACCATTGTTTCGACAATGGTTATGTGGGAAAGCAGCCAGTTGCTTGGAAAGAATATTGTGCGGAGTACTGGTAAAAGAAACTCCAGGAAAGCATGGATAGGTGTACTGGCTGCTATGATGTAACTGAAATAATGTTGGAAATGGCGTTAAACATCATACAATCATAACAATCAATCAAACGATTCTGAAAACAAATTGAATGAGAAGTCGTACTCGAATTTTACTTACCCTTATACAATAACAAATTTCTGACGCATAAAACGGGATTAACGGTAAATTAATTGAACACCTATTTTGAACATTACCTGAGGCCCTATACTAGTAGTTTTAACATTCACGGAAGCAATTTAATTTTCCCGAGTTTCACGAACCTCTGTCGATCGCTAATGATTATCTTCACAGAAATGGCCGCTGACAGAAAAACGCAAACAATTCTCGCTGTGAACATTTCTAGGTTTACAGAATTTAAAATTTGAAGACCATAATTTAAATGTGTCGCTTATAACTGTGCTGGTTCTCAAATTCATCGTGAAGCAGGGAACCAGTCAATTCTGATAGGCTTATATTTTTGGGGCATGAAAATCGCCTGAATTCTAATGTCAAAGATGATTGATAGAATTTCTAACCATTGTTTACATGTTATAGGCTAGTTAATTAGTAGATATTCAATTAAATGAAGGAGGGTAATGTAATAAAAGTACAGCTGGTAACCTTTGATATGATTATCAAGTGTGGGGGCCTTGTCCCACATTGTGTCCGAAAATGCGGGAGATCATTAACAAAACAGTGGATTCCAGCAATCCTGTGGCCTACATGAAACACTGATCAAACTAAGAATTTAATTTAGAATGGTTGATAGAAGCAGGTTCTAGTATTCTATTTTTAAAAAAAACGTACCAACAAACTAACCATAATATTTAGTTAAAAAACTGCACAACTACCTCAATTTCAAGGCTACATAGGCAGTTTTAGTTAAAATATCTGAAGAAATACCTGGAAGTATGCTGAATAGTCTGGTCTCGATATATATACTGGTACAGTCTGCAAATGGTGTTGGACATGGCTATTAAACAGTAACTACCTTGATATCCATAAACCCCCCTTTTTTTTTTGACAGACGAAAAATGAAGTTTGATGGAATTTGTTAACAAGTAGAAAGAATTGTAAGAAAAGGGGAAAATGCTAGTTATCAGCATTTTCCCCTTTTCTAACAACATTTTCAAAAAAGCCTTCCTCCTCAGAGTTGTCAAACATGGGTATATTTAGAGAAGGTTTAGGATCAGTGTGCATGTTTTGTCTATAATTCCTTTGTTTTGAATCGATTTGGCCCTAGTACTGCACGAAAGAGAATACTGGCTATGTATATAAAGCATAATGATTTTTTTGTGTGTACATTCTCTGTTTGGAGAGTATCCATTCCAGAATCCCTTCCTCTCTCCTTTATGAAAGCCATTTCATTGGAGAGGTCATCAGTCCTCTCCAACAGTGGTGAGTTTAAAAGGCAGACTGCCCCAGAAATTCCTGTCTAAATCTATGTTTTTTGACGAAATTGTTCTGATGCACAGACTGTTTGGTAATGGGTTTATAAATAAACCGAAATCAAAAAACTGAAATAGGAAATAGATGTGGTTTGTTTATATATGACAATTTCAAAAAAGATTTGTTATATTGATTTGATTGCAAATGATTTCTCTAATAGTTCGGTAATTTTTCATTAAACAAATAAAGCTAAGCAGAGAAAATTTTTTTTTTTAAAAAGAGGACGCAGCTGGTAAAGATCACACAACTTGAAAATACAGGAAGAAGGTCACCTGTCTGTCATATAATGCATTTAATCCTTTACCACACAATCCCGACTTTTAATGACCCTGAGAAAGAAGCCTTTTGAAGACATTGTGGGAAAAGGAGAAAATGCTGGCAACTAGCATTTTCTCCTTTTCCCACAATGTTTTCTACACTTCCCAAAACAAATGTCAGTTTTTGAGCCACATTTATTTTGTCGTCTGCAAATGCTTTCAATTTGGACTGGACTAGAATATAGTTGTTTGGTAAAGAGTTAAGAGGTTTCTACACAGCGGCAATCATTATTATACTGCCTTACTTGTTTGTTTACATGTACCAATATAATATACTGAAATCAAAAGTCAATAAACTATTGAAAAACATTGATGCTGACCTCTCTTGGCTTCTTTTTCAAAGAAGTCAACTTGTAGTTAGAGCGTAACGATACATCAGACTGTCGATGGATCCCGATGGCGAGCGTGTTTCGATGCAACTGCATTGATGGTTGAAAATCGATAAGTATCGCTGATATTTACCTCAACTATCGATAGTTTCAATAACAAGAAGAAGAGAAAAAAATAAATGAATTCAAACAGCCCCCACCCCCCAAAAGCTTCTGGAATTTGCTGCCGTCAGATAATTCTTCCTGTCGCCGGCCATCCGATAATTCTTCTGTCGGATGTTTCGTCCAGATCAGTTTTGTACTTAAGTGGGAAACAACTTACACCAGTTTAAAATTGTTGTATCATTCGTAGACCTTAATTTGACATGCTTGTGTCTCACTAAACCTTTCTTTTGACTCTTTTTAATCATACCACCTATTATTTTTTTTTTATGCGAACAATATCGTTCAACTATGTGTCGAATTATCTGCTTACGAAACAGGGTCGTTCTCCTTAGAAACGTAAAACATGGCGACTGCATCAGCAACTGCAATGTCATTCGAAATAACAAAAACAAATCGGGAAAGTTACAAGTCTAGGAGCATTTTGGCTTAATACAAGAAAATGGAAAAATATATATAAAAAAAAAAAACCTGTGGGTGGCAGGATATGTCCACCTATTTTGAAATACAGCGGGAATACCACCAAATTGACCGACTAACACGACTTTCAATGATGTGGGGGGAAAAAAATGGAAGAATTAATGGGCTACTTTGATATTAATGAATGGCGTGAAATGTCCGTCAGCATTATAGGCTCTGCACTACATTTTAAAGTTGACATCTTAGAAAGTTTAGAGTCAGATCTACTTTTTAATTAGATATAATTTCTTATAAGGTGTGTTTATGAACCATCTGCATTTGTGGGCATTTTGCTTTTCATTCTGTTGTAAATATCAAACAAACAATCACATTTAAAAGCCGACTTCTTCAAAAGAGTTTATGTAATTAGTTATGTTTAATTGTTTGTGAACCATCTACACTTGGAAAAAATTGTTACAGAAATTAATTGTGCATCTTGCACTTAACTCTATTTTTGCCCCTTTTTTATTATTCAAAACAGGTACTGAGGTAGAATTTAAACTACCCAGAGAAAGTATTGGTATAAAACATGATTTAAGCTGAAATTTGGTGAAATTTCATCTTGTGTAATTCATGCAATAGTATTGCAATAGTAACAGGCAGTATCAGTACTATTGCAATAGTGTATTTTTATACCCCCACAACGAAGTGGAGTGGGGGTATACTGGAATCGCCATGGCTGTCCGTCCATCTGTCCGTCCGTCTGTCTGTCTGTAGACACAATTTTGTCCGGAGCTTTTTTCCTACAGTTTTTCAAGTACTGCACTAAAATTTACACATAATGTTTGGGTACATATGAAATTGTGCATGTGCAATTTTCACAACCTTGCTGCCATTGGTTGCTGAATTATCTCCCCTTAAGCTTGTTGCCCTTTGTAAATTTTAACTATGGATTTTTGTCCAGGGCATAACTTCCAAAGTATAGAATCTAGGAACTTCAAACTTTACACAAAGTTAGATCACATTAAGGAGAAGTGCAGTGTACAAGAACAGTAACTCTATTTCATTTATTTTTTGAGTTATTGCCCTTTGTAAATTTTAACTTTGGATTTTTGTTCAGGGCATATTACTTCCAAAGTATAGAAGCTTATGACTTCAAACTTCACACACAGATAGATCACTATAAGGTGAAGTGCTGTGTACAAGAACCATAACTCTATTCCATTTATTTTTCGAGTTATTGCCCTTTGTAAGTTTTAGCTTTGGATATTTGTCCGGGGCATAACTTCTGAATCATATAAGCTAGTGACATCAAACTTCATATACAGATAGACCACATTAATGAGAAGTGCAGTTTACAAGTACCATAACTCTTTTCCCACTTTTTTTTTTCAACTCTTATTTTTTTACGAAACCATTCTGCATTCTGTGACAAAGAGCTGTTTTGTGACAAGGAGCTGGTGGGGGGTATGATCACTTTTAGTGATAGCTCTAGTTCCCAATGTCAATACTATGCAATAGTAGATTTTGGCCTCAATAGTCAGCCCCAACTTGTAGGTACCAAGTCTGATGATTGTATCACCAGCCTGTACCATCAGTGTGTGTCAAGGTGTAAATCAAGTACACCCTACATAATGCATTGCATACTTACTATTTCAAGCCTATTTACAATATCATTTTTTAAACCATACATGGAAGTAAAATTGAAGCAATCTGTCCTTCATTTGGACAGTTCTGATTCAGATCTTTGATTTTATTTGTTTCTGATCATATTTTAAACGTGACAATTGCAAAACCCCTTTTGTTCATGCCTATCATGGATTTCACCAGGTTTGGGCTAGGGCTCTGCCTTGCCTTACCCAAGGACACACTAAAAAATCACTGTACAGAACACATCCAAGGATACGCCCACGTCCAAGAATTCCTGCCAGCAAGGAAGTATTTTCAAGGTCAGACTGCATGTACTGTATGGTTTGATTGCGGGTCTTCCCTATCTGAAAAACAAAGAAATGAGCAGCTCTCTGGCAAAAGGGGATTTAATGCATCTACGTTATGCATTATACCAAGCAAGTCATCAAATAATTATGGATCTATACCATCCATGTTGTCTAACAACCGACTGAAGAGGTAAACTGGTCCTTTGACACGCAGAAAATTGAAACAATAGCAAATCGTATCGATCCAGGTCAGCCTGGGAAGAATGCACGGTATGCTTTAAAACTCGGGATTTTATGGTAAAATGTTAACCCTTTACTAATCATTTCTGAGTTTTAACGTCTCAGAAATAAGGCTTCTGAAAAACCTGGTGAAGGAGAAGATGCTGTTTGTAGGCAGCATTTTTTCACCTTTTCCCACAATGTTTTCTATTCTTTCTATCCTGTCCAGGAAAATTTTTCCATCACTTCCTTCAGCAAACTCTTAAATATGACAGTTATATAGAATATTGTTGCCCAGTAAATGGTTAACCCTTTACAAGACGGCAACATTTTGGCATTATCAGTGTTCCCACTCACATCTCTTTTTGGGAGTGCATGCGCTCCCTGGAATACAAGTTTGGGAGTGCAAGAGAAATTCTAGGAGTGCACTTAATATTGACAATTATAGAACATCTATTGAGGACAGTAAGGGTCTGTTGTATTGAAAATTTGTTTTGATGAGTCTTACTCTGCAGTCAGCTGCTCTTGAAAACAATATGGGTAATTTCTAAAAAGAAGATGCTTGCTATAATTTCCTTACTCACAGGACCAGTTTCAGAGGGACAATTTACAGCCTGACGGCCAGTACAGCAGTAGAATTTTCCATTTCACTGTCAATTTCAGACACTAATTAGGTTTCATTTACTGTTTTATAGAGATATTTATGTAAATTTACTGTTCAAAGTCATTATAGAACTGAATAGACAGTTTGAAATGCCTATGATCGGACAATGTCAAACCAATTTTTGTTGTGTCATGGGTTTTTGCGTTTCTTGCAGCGATCTTTTTTTCATGCCTGTTAAGTTTTGGAGTAGTATTTCTGCATGATTTGACATAGATTTGTCAACAAGAATAGCATGTAACTTCAAAACCTTAAATTTTACATTAGAAAAGCGTATTGATACCAAGTTTGATTAGCGATGATAAACAGTGACTTTCACACTTGTTAACTTGTCCCAACTGGCGCCACTGGTGATCGACAACGGCAGCCCTGAAATCTGTGCGTGCATGCACGTTTCACTTCATATTTCTGTGCGTGATTATTCAATTCAGTGCGTGAATCACGCACATATGTGTGTGAATGGGAACCCTGATTATCAGTATTGAACATTCTTGCCCACAATAAATTTTTGATCTGGCTCAAAAAAAAAAAGCTAATTTGTTGCCGCAAGGGAAGAAAACGTGCGAAAAGGAGAAAATGCTGGCCACCAGCAACCAGCAACCCTGTCTCCAACAGGGTTGTTAGAATTGATGATTGTGTGGTACACTGGTTCAGAGAGGATGAACTTCTGAAGTGATGGAATGGTTCTGCCAGATGGATAAACAGTTATAGTTTATCATATATACAAGCTAGAAAAATAGCTTCTCTCCTCACAGGTTCATTAACTCTTTACACCATAAGCAAAATTCTGTAAAGCTCTCATTTGACTTTTTACCGCTTTGACCCTTTGCCAAACAATCTTGAATTTTAAAGACCCTGATGAAGAAGGGTTCGAAAACATCATGGGAAAAGGAGAAAATACTGATGACCATTGTTTTATCTTGTCTACTTCGGATGTACCATATTTGGATGTAAAGGGCAAAGTGAAATAATTTAAACTACTCACAAAATACTAAAAAACTTCTGACATAGAATAGTTCATTGAAGAGACGATTTTTACAAATGGATCGCAAAAATAATTATGTGATCAGTTTCATTGCATATTACATGGTTACACCAGTGAAATCTCAACAACTTGGGGAGGCCCTAAAAAGCATTCTGTTGAAGGGACTCAGAGCATTAACCTTTACAGTGCCTTTCACAATTGATGTTTCCTTTATGGCTGTGGAAGATCAAGATCAGACTGTACAAAATTTGTAGTCTAATCTTTGATCTCCACATCCACTACATCAAGATAATTAGGCTGTGAAACTGCAGCATAAGGTATATTTTACAAACTGAATTTACCTATGGTGTTTATTTGGCAGCCATTGTGGTAAGATGCATACTTGTTAAGAAGAGGGCTCGTATTAATGACAGACAGAAGAATGTTCACATCGTTAATATAAACATTTTACATAAGTTTAGACTTAATTTTCCTGTTCTGGTGTCAGGCTTTTCCATTCATTTAACCTTTGTGCTGAATGAATGTAATCAACATATTTAGTTCCGATTTTTACAAGAATATTCCACAAAATATGCCTGTATGATGCTAGACTGCATGTTTTGTGCAGACAGATCATGATCCGTACTACTGAAGCGTAATATTGAGTTGCTTTATAAGGTTTAACCCTTTCCCAAACGACAAATTTTAGACCCTTCCAAACTGAAAGAGTTTGCAGATGACAATTTTGAATTTAATGAAATGACGAAAAGTTCTCCAAAAGGGTAGGAAAGCAATTTCTCCTTTTCCGACAGTGTTTTCAAAAGACTTGTACTGCAGACATGTGAAAACCAGGGCTTGTTTGGGAAAGGGTTAAGAATTACTGATAGCAAACCCGCACCTCCTCTGCCACATTTTTATCCCCGCCAAAGACGGAGGGATATAGTTTTTGGGTTGTGAGTCCATCTGTCCCTGAGGGCCGTCTTCATCCATCAATTTAATGAAAAAAGGGGGCTTTTTGTGGAGGGGGATAACATTTCAATGAAATAGTTTGTTTTTTTTCTGGATTGGGGATGTTTGATGAAACAAAGGCCATTTTGGACCCTCAACATGCCAGTACTCTTTTCCATTCCTGTCTCATTCTGCAATTGAAAGTGTCCTCTTCTTTTTGCAGATAAAAATAAGTCTAAAAACGATTGTCAATGTTTATTGAATTAGCTGCCACTTTCTTGAAAGGAATTCTGCTAAAATTGCTTTACAGCTTGTGTCACGATTTTATTGCTGTTAAAATAATCAGAATCATTTACTAATTTCGTGTTGTGACATTCTTGACATTGTGCAGTTTTTTCCTACATTTTTTTTTACCAGGTTAGTGTATTCCAGGCTTGTTAGCTCCACTGGCCGAAGGCCAGCGGGCTTATGTCATGGCCCAGTGTCCGTCGTGTGTCCGTCTGTCCGTCCGTCCGTGCGTTAACTTTTATTTCAAACATCTTCTTCTCTGAAACTACCCATCCGATTTTCACGAAACTTCACAGAAATGATCCTGACATGGTCCTCTTCAGAATTTCTTGAAAGAATTTGATTCCTTCAAAAACTCTGGTTGCCATGGCAACAAAACTGAAAAATATTGGAAATCTTTAAAAATCTTCTTGTCTGAAACCATAAGGCATAGGGCTACCAAATTTGGCATGTAGCTTTATGTAGTAGACCTCTATCAAGTTTCTTCAAATTATAGCCCTGGGGTCAAAAATTGGCTCATCCCCAGGGGTCACAAGTTTTACATAGGCTTATATAGAGAAAACTTTAAAAATCTTCTTGTCTGAAACCATAAGGCATAGGGCTACCAAATTTGGCATGTAGCTTTATGTAGGAGACCTCTATCATGTTTCTTCAAATTATAGCCCTGGGGTCAAAATTGGCTCTTCCCCAGGGGTCACAAGTTTTACATAGGCTTATATAGAGAAAACTTTAAAAATCTTCTTGTCTGAAACCATAAGGCATAGGGCTACCAAATTTGGCATGTAGCTTTATGTAGTAGACCTCTATCATGTTTCTTGAAATTATAGCCCTGGGGTCAAAATTGGCTCATCCCCAGGGGTCACAAGTTTTATACATAGGCTTATATAGAGAAAACTTTAAATATCTTCTTGTCTGAAACCATAAGGCCTAGAGCTACCAAATTTGGCATTTAGCTTGATCTAGTTGGAGTCTACCAAAAGTGCCCAAAGTATAGTCCTGGGGTCAATTTGGCCTCATACTTGGAGGGGGGGGTTCACAAGATTTACATAGGCTTACATAGGGAAAACTTTTAAATCTTGGTGTACATAGCCATAAGGCTTAGGCTACCAAATTTTGCATATAATTATAGCATTATTTAGTGGACAGTTACAAAGAGGGCCCAAGTTACAGCTCTAGGATCAAGTTTGGCCCTGCACCAGGGATCACAAGTTTTACATGGGTTTATGGAGTGAAAAGTTCAGAAACCATCTTGTTACCAGCCATAAGGCCAAGAACTCCCACATTTGGCATGTTATTCTTCTAATACAATATTCCCCATTTAGTCAGACTGTAGCCATGAGGTCAAAGTTTTATAAGGGCTTATATAGTGAAGACTTTTCTTCGTGGTTTATATTTATAAGCCAGTGGAGCGATACAGGGCCATCATGGCCCTCTTGTTTTTACCCATTTCTTTCCTTAGAATACTTTTTACATCTCTATGATACATAGGTTTTGACAATATTGTAAAAGGAGCGATTGCTTGTTTCAAACTGTATGTATGAAATGATTAACTATGGTAACTAGCATTTTCTCCTTTTCCCTTAATGTTTTGTACTCTTTGAAAGATGAGTTTTATGTTCTGAGTAACATTTAATTAGTTGTCTGCAAATGCTTTTAATTTGGACAAGGCTAAAATCTTGTCGGATGGTAAATTGTTAACCCTTGACTGTTGTGCTGAAGAAAATGAAAAACCAGGCATTCTTACTGTCACAACATGGAGAGATGCAGATACCTTCCAATTTCAAAACTGTTTTTGTCAGAATATCTGGTAAAGAAGCTGACTTTATGGATATAAGATCAGGCTGTGTATCCTGTGCAGTCTGATCTTCATCTGCACTGTCCACAGAAGCATTAACCCTTTACCAAATGATAAAATTTTACACTTACCAAAAGTGAAAGCATCTGCAGATGAAAAAATAGATGTGTCTCAAAAATTGAAAGTTATCTGGAAGGTTAGAAAACATTGTGGGAAATGGAGAAAATGCTGGTAACTGGCATTTTCACCTTTTCCCACAATGTTTTCAAAAGTCTTCTGCCTCGGGTCATTTAAAGTCGGCATTGTGGAGTAAAGGGTTAAATCTTGGTTCAGGGCAGCGTTGGTTAACTGTTTAAGACACAGTCTTAAGTTTTGAGGACTCAGAGAAGGAAGGCTTTTGAACAACAGTGATTTCTTTGAAGGCGGCCAAAAAATGATGCGTTTTCTATCAGTCGTAATCTGTGCCACCTTGCAGCTGTCAGGGGCAACATTTTGGCATGAAGATACAAGAATGATTGTAGTTTCATAGAATAAAGATGAAATGGCTTAAAAACCAGCTGAAATGAAGTTTACCACACAATCCCAACTTTTAATGACCCTGAGAAAGGAGCCTTTTGAAAACATTGTGGAAAAGGAGAAAATGCTGGTAATCAGCATTGTCTCCTTTTCCCACAATGTTTTCTACCATATCAAAGATAATTCACATCATTTGATTCACATTTCAATTGTCGTCTGCAAATGCTTTCAGTTTGGACCAGTCTACATTCTTGTTGTTTGGTAAAGAGGTATAGATGTATCTTTAAAATTTTGGCCATTTGGCAAAGTGTTGATATAGGCTGGGCATGGAGTAAGGGAGAGAGAGTGCATCTTGAACCCATTTGAAAAATTCCAAACCTTTGGTAATTTTTTCTACCTGACAGGAAAAATGTTGTTGATGAGACTAGAGCCAGCTGTAATAGTCTCTCTTTCTGTTGTGCATGCATTTTTTCCCCAGAAATTTATTTTATATCTACAATAATTAATTGGAAAAGAAATTGTCTTGAAAATTCTTGTATATGAATAAGATTTACTTTCAGAATTTCACACAGTTTTTGTAATTCTTTTGTGTTGGTTTATTTTCAGCTTCACACAGCATCAGCAGCTCTGTAAGTAGTATTTTAAATTTTTAGCATGACTGTTTTCGAAGAAAATATGAAGGTAATGTCGTAGCCCTGTCGTTGTCTGTGTCTTCATCTGGATTGTCATCGTTGGTTGATTGTATGGTATTTAGCACTTTTTTCAACTTTAATCAAGTGCACCTATCCTTGCTTCCCTGGGGTATCTGATACTTCACACAGTATTCTTCTCAAGCCACTGGCTACTTTCCCATATAACCATCATCAAAACAATGATCAGTGGTGAGAGAAGAATGAATCCTGTTGCAATGACTATCATATATCCTCAGAAATTGCCAGAGCTAGGGATTCGAACCAGCGATTTCCTGTTCTCAAGACCTGTATGCTACGCACTGCCGTACCAGGGCTTGGCGGGTTGTCATGGGAAAACTCTAAAGATGTTTACTTTAAACAGGTAGCCCTTAAAAAATGTTTCACAAGAGTTATACAGAATTTTCACTGAAAAGGGATGTTGAGTGCAGAAATTAACCAACACTAACATTTTGTTGGGATGTCCATTGTTCACTTGTGGGGAACCCCCTAGAAGCATTATTAGGGGTACACTTAACCCTTTATCAAACAATCTTAATGACCCTGAGAAAGAAGGCTATTGAAGAAATTGTGAGAAAAGGTAAACAGCATTTTCTCCTTTTCCCACATGCCCTTTCAGATTGATGATAGTCATCGCGACAGGATTCATTCCTCTCTCACCGCTGACCATTGTTTCGACGATGGTTATGTGAGAAAGCAGCCAGTGGCTCGGAAAGAATATTGTGCAGAGTACTGGTAAATGAAACTCCAGGAAAGCATGGATAGGAGCACTGGCCGCCGTAATATAACTGAAATAATGTTGAAACGGCGTTAAACACCATACAATCAATACAATCAACATACCCTTTCAAAAAAAATTGTCCGAAATTTTGTCGTGTGGTAAAGAGTCAAGATTTTGGGACACCCCATCATCCAAAAATGCTAGTATTTTTGGTGTCCTTAGGATTGCAGTCTTGGGTTTATAAGGCACTTCAGAGCCCTATTGGAGAAATTCCTCATAATGATCAATTTTTCATCTTGCCACATTGTTTTCATACATAGATTTTCTATAGATGTTAAATGCAGGGACACAAAAGTGATTTTAGTTGATGCATGAAGAAATGAGAACAGAACTTCAGTTTTTGCAGACATTTATAGATGAAGATCAGACTTCAGGGAGGTTGTGGTCAGATCTTGACTACCCGTATGTTTTTTGGGGATATTTTGGGCAAAAGCAGCCATTTCCTTGATCATTACATGCCTTTAAAAGGAGCAGAAAACTGTATTTGATGCAATAACAAAATCGAAGACTTCTGACGTTATTTTATAACATTTAACTAGATGACAAGATTGATGTTCAAATTGAAAGCATTTGCAGACAACATATCAGATGGTGCTCAAATGATGGAATTTAAAAAGGTAGAAAACATGGTGGTAAAAGGAGAAAATGATTTGTTACCAGCATTTTCTCCTTTTCCCACAATGTTTTCCAAAGCCTTTTTCCTCAGGGTCGTTAAAAACATGAGATTGTTTGGTAAATGGTTTGAAGCAGACTGAGGATTGAAGCTGGTTTGAATCAAACACAGTAGTTTATACTTTTTTATTCAAAGACATAAAGGAGAAAAGATTCTGACAGGTAAGTCAGATGTATGCCCTCTGCAAATAGTCTGTATACCTATGAGATATTTGACAAAGAACTGTCCATCTCTTTGACTCTCATTACCAAGAACTCTGTCTTATGCCTCTAATAAATAGTATCTTCTACAGTCTATCACTAGAATTTCATTATCTGTTTTGCTGTGAAATAGCTCATGTACAAAATGTATTTAGTGAAACCTTTACCAGATGGCAGAATTTTAGACTTGTCCAAATTGAAAGCATTTGCAGATAACAAATGTGGCTCAAATGAATGTGGCTCAAATGATAGGCTTTTGTCTTTGAAAAGTAAGAAAATATTATGGGACAAGGAGAAAATTGCCGTTTCCCTCATTGTTTTCAAAAGCAATATTTTGGTGATGATTTACTTTGATGTTTTTCACATTTATTTAACTCTTTACCATAGGAAAACATTTTAAGATCGTCCATTTCGAAAGCCATTGCAGGTGGCAATTTTAATATGGTTCAAATAATGAAAATTGTCACTAAAAGGGTAAAGATATTGTGGGTGAAGGAGAAAATGCTGGTTACCAGAAATTTCTCCTTTTCCCTTAATGTTTTCAAAAGGCTTCTTCCTCAGGGTAGTTCATACACGGGATTGTTTGTTAAAGGGTTAATGATTTTATTGGATACAGAGAAAAACTAGATGAACCAGTGTCTGTCCTCCCTCTGAAGAATTGCGAATTTTTTTGGCTGGATAGGTGCAACAGTTTATTTAGTGTGATACAGTTAACCCCTTTACCACACAACCCAGGGTTTTAACGACCCTTAAGAGGAAGGCGGAATTTGAAAACATTGTAGGAAAAGGAGGAAGTCCTTGTTTCCAGTTTTTTCTCAGTTTAACCCTTTACCACACAATCCCGACTTTTAATGACCCGGAGAAAGAAGCCTTTTGAAAACATTGTGGGAAAAGGAGAAAATGCTGGTAACCAGCATTTTCTCCTTTTCCCACAATGTTTTCTAACCTTTCAGAAACAAATGAAATCATTTTAGCCACAGTTATTTTGTTGTCTGCAAATGCTTTCAATTTGGACAGTCCGAAATATTGTCGTTTGGTAAAGAGTTAAACGCAAAGTTTTCAAAGGCCTCCTGTTACAAAGTTGTCAAAACTATGGACTCTGTGGTGAACTGTTAAGATGTTGGGTTTTTCCAAGAAAGTCTCACTTCCATTTTAAGTGTGAAGAACAGCAACTTTTTTCCTGCTTCCTTGTAACCAGAATAAGTAAATACACTTACCAAACAGATGTTTTGATTAAACTTGGACATAATTGCTTGGACTTCATTATATATGAATCATGCTCTGTGAAAATAGGGTGTAACCCTTTACCACACAACAAATTTTTAGACCAGTCCAAATTGAAAGCATTTGCAGACGACAAAATAAATGTGCCTCAAAAATTGAAATTCTTTTTTGGAAGGTAAGAAAACTGTGAGAAAAGGAGAAAATGCTGGTTCATCTTGTCTGCAAATACTTTCAATTTGGACATTTCTAAAATTTTGTTGTCTGGTAAAGAGTTTAACCCTTTACCGCACAATGCCGCCTTTTGATGCCCCTGGGAAAGAAGCGTTTTGAAAACATTGTGGGAAAAGGAGAAAATGCTGGTAACCAGCATTTTCTCCTTTTTCCCCACAATGTTTTCTACCCTATCAATGAAAAGTTGCACCATTTGAGCCACATTGAAATTGTCGTCTGCAAATGCTTTCAATTTGGACAAGTCTATAATTTTGTCGTCTGGTAAAGAGTTTAAGACAAAATGGATCCACAGTATATGACAGCTTACTAAATTTAATTTATAACACACATGCATAAACTCTTTACCATATAACAAAATTTTAGACCAGTCCATATTGAAAGCATTTGCATATGACAAATAAAATGGGGCTCAAATGACAGTATCTGTCAAATGCTGGTTACCAGCATTTTCTCCTTTTCCCACAATGTTTTCTACCCTATCAAAGAAATATCATATTATTGTAGCCACATTGACATTGTTGTCTGCAAATGCTTTCAATTTGGACGAGTCTGTACATTTTTTCATGTGGTAAAATTTAAAGGTTTAGCAGACTCAGGATTGAAGCTGGTTTGAATCAAAGACAATAGTTTATACTTTTTTAAGTTTATACTTTTTTATTCAAAGACATAAAAGAGAAAAGTTTCTGACAGGTATTAGTCAGATGTATGCCCTCTGCAAATAGTCTGTATACGTATGAGATATTTGACAATGAACTGTCCATCTCTTTGACTCACATTACCAAGAACTCTGTCTATGCCTCTAATAAATAGTATCTTCTATAGTCTATCGGTAGAATTTCAGTATTTGATTTGCTGTGAAATAGCTCATGTACAAAATGTATTTACTGAACCCTAATAGCCAGACGGCAAAAATTTTAGACTTGTCTAAATTCAAAGCATTTGCAGATGACAAATTAACGTGGCTCAAACGACGGGATTTGTCTTTGACAGGTAAGAAAACATTGTGGGAAAAGGAGAAAATGCTGGTTACCTGTATTTTTGCCTTTTCCCTTATTGTTTTCAAAAGCTATTGTTTGGTGAAGAGTTAGTTTGATTTTTTTACATTTATTTAACTCTTTACCAATGGACAAAATTTTAGACTCATCCATTTTGAAAGCCATTGCAGATGACAATTATACCCTTCACAGAATGAATTTCAATTTTTAGTCACATTTATTTTGTCGTCTGCAATCACTTTCAATTTGAAATTGTCTCAAATTTTGTCGTTTGGTACAGAGTTAAAGGGTTAATAATTTTATTGGATACAGAGAAAAGCTAGATAAACCAGCGACTGTTGTCCCTCTGAAGCACTGCAAGTTTTTACCTGGATAGGTGCAACGGTTTTTGGTCTTCTTTCATTTTATTCAGTGGGATAGAGTTAACCCTTACCACACAATCACGAGGAAGGCGGCTTTTTGAAAACGTTGTGGGAAAAGGAGAAAGTACTGGTTTCTAGCTTTTTACACCAAGTTTTTAAAGGCCTTCTGTTTCAAAGTTGTCAAAACTAGGGACTCTGTGGTAAACTGTTTAAGATGTTGGTTTTTTCCAAGAAGATGATTGTCCTCTTCCATTTTAACCCTTTCCCAAACAAGCCCTGGTTTTTACGTGTCTGCACTACAAGGCTTTTGAAACCACTGTGGGAAAAGGAGAAATTGCTTGTAACGAGCAATTTCTCCTTTTCCCACAGTGTTTTCTACCCTTTTTTGAATACTTTCTACCATTTTTGTCAAATTTGAAATTGTCGTCTGCAAACTCTTTCAATTTTGACCAGTCCAACATTTGTCGTTTGGGAAAGGGTTAAGTGTGAAGAAAAGCAACTTCTTTCCTGCTTCCTTGTAGCCAGAGTAAATATACTTTTCAAACTGATGTTTTGATTATATACAATTATGTAATTGCTTGGACTTCATTATAGTATTATACAAGTCCTGCTGCTCTGTGAAAATAGCTTTTAATGAATCTGCAAAAAGTATCAATCCATTTCGGCCTATGCAACCCACACAGGCTGACCTGAGTTGAAATTTTTTGCTGTAGATTTTCTGCTTCTTAAAGGACCATCCCTACCACAAAGTTAACCCTTTACCACACAATCCTGAGTTTTAAGACCCTAGGGAAGAAGCCTTTTGAAAATATTGTGGAAAAAGGAAAAAATGCTGGAAACCAGCATTTTCTCCTTTTCCCACAATGTTTGCCACCTTACCAAAAACAAATTTAAATTTTTGAGTCGCAATCATCATGTCGTCTGCAAATGCTTTCAATTTCGACATGTTTAAAATTTTGTTGTTTAGTAAAGAGTTAAGTAGATTTCAAGACAAAATGGATCTTCATTATATGACATCTTGCTAGGTTAAATGCATAACAAATTTTTAGACCAGTCCAAATTGAAAGTGTTTGCAAAAGACAAATAAAATAGGGAACAGATAGTACTTGTATCTGTCTTTGAGATAGTTGAAAACGTTGTGGGAAAAGAAGAAAATGCTAGTTCCCAGCATTTTCTTCTTTTCCCACAATGTTTTCAAAAGCCGTCTTCTTCAGGGTTGTTAAAACTCGGGATTGTATGGTAAAGACTCAGTTCTTCCAGAGAGCCAATTATATATTTTTTCCTTCTTTCTTTTTTTTTTTGAACTTTATTATCATATGAAAAAACTGGCAGATGACTTAGAAAATATCATTGTAAAAAAGGGAAATAATCCACTTCAATTAATCCTTTACCAAGCAATCCAGTTTTTACTGATCCTCAAGAACAAACCTTTTTAATTCTTTTCCACACAACAACATTTTAGACTTGCCCAAATTGAGGGCATTTGCAGACCACAAATTAAAATTAATGTAGCTGAAATGATGAAATTGTCTTTGAAAGGGTAGAAAACATTGTGGGAAAAGGAGAAAATGCTGGTAAACAGTATTTTCTCCTTTTCTCACAATGTCTTCAAAAGGCTTTTCCTCAGGGTCGTTAAAACTCGGCATTGGTCTGCACAGTCCCATGTCTTAGTTAGCATGGGGAACAAGGCTTTTGAAACCATTGTGTACAAAATGAGAAAAGCAGGTATCCAGCATTTTCTCCTATTCCCACAATGGTTTTTACCATTTTAATAGATAAATTTTATCCTTTGAGCCACTTCCAAGTTGTTGTCTGCAAATGCTTTCAATTTGCATCGCTCCCAATTTTTTGTTGTTTCTTAAAAATTCAAGGTAAAAGCTAATGAATGTATTTGCAAAAGCAATTTTGGCCAAAGGAAAAGTTGTTTGTCTGGGTAGTATTTTCTGCTTTTGTCTCAATATTTTCAAAATTGATTTGCAGGAGTTCTAAAACTAAATGTGGTTAATCATTACTTGAATCAAAGTTTCATACAATATTTGATTGTATGGTGTTAAATGCTATTTTCAACATTATTTGAGTTATATAGTGGCAGCCAGTGCGCCTATCCATGCTTTCCTGGAGTTTCTTTTACCAGTACTCTGCACAACATTCTTTCCAAGCCACTGGCTGCTTTCCCACTTGACCATCGTCGAAACAATGGTCAGCAGTCAGAGAGAAATGAATCTTGTCGCAATGACTATCATCAGTCCTCAGAAAGAAACCGGCCGAGCCGAGGATTGAACCAGCGACCTCCTGTACTGAAGTCCTATATGTTACTGACTGAGCTACCAGGGCATTGCTTTATACAAGAAACACAAGTAAGAAAAAAATGCACACTGATGTATATAAAAGGAAATACTCCTTATGCCACAATATTTTGAAAAGCTGATAGCAACAGGATGTAAAGGTTGTCTGCAGGTTGAAATTTGTACATTTATTAGTTCACTTGCTTCCTTAAACTTTACCACACAATCAAGACTTTTAACGACCCTGGGGAAGAAGGCTTTTGAAAATACTGTGGGAAATGGAGAAAATGCTGGTAATCAGCATTTTCTCCTTTTCCCACAAAGTTTTCTACACTTTCATCCTGTCAGCTTCATTTGTCATTTGCAATTGCTTTCAATTTCGACAAAATTGGTTCGAGCAATGGAATATGCGTATGAAAGAATGGAAAACTTGTCGGCTACCATCATTTTCGCCCTTCCCCACTTTGTTTTCTGAAGTTTTCTTCATTAGTCATGAAACCACAGGCTAAGTTTGGTAACAGGTGAATACCTGGATAGTGTGACATAAATGAGGAAAAGGAATTGAAAGCATTAACTGTATGCAATTGCTCCTTTTCCCTTAGTTTTCTCAGACTCTGTTATTGTTATTGTCTTCAAAGGACATACATAGGTATGTGAGCTGTCACTGTGACATGGCTGAAATAATTTTGAAGCGGCATAAAACACCATTCAATCAATCAGTTACAGTTATTTAAGTCTTCTCTCCGAGTAAAAGAGGCAGGAAACACTGAAAAATTGGCTACTTCAGTTTTGTGTGGTGAAAAACATCAATTTTTGTACACATTCTATTTTTTCTCATGCTGTGTACTTTTGTTTTTGTGTGTTAAATTAATTAGCACATTCCAGTAATTTTGACTTTAACCTAAGCCTTTTATCACCACGGTGACTTAACCCTTTACCATACAATTTCCAGTTTGAATGACCCTGTAGAAGAAGACTGGAAAAGATTGTGGAAAAAGGAGAAAATGCTGGTGACCAGCATTTTCTCCTTTTCCCACAATATTTTGTACCCTTCCCTAACAAATCCCTACTTTTGAGTCACATTTGTTTTGTTTTTCAGTTTGGAGAGGCCTGAAATTCTGTTGTTTGTGTTAACCCTTTACCAGACAACAAAATTTTAGCCTTGTCCAAATTGAAAGTATTTGCAGGTGCCAATTTAAATGTGGCTTAAATGGTGCAGGTTTTCTTTGATAGGGCAGAAAACATTGGTTACCAGCATTTTTTCCTTTTCCCACAATGTTTTCAAAAGGCCTCTTTCCCAGGGTCGTCAAAAGGCGGCATCATGTAGTAAAGGGTTAAGAGTTAACTTTGCCCTTTCATAACCATGGTGACTTAAATCTTTACCACACAACAAAATTTTGGATATGTCCAAAATGACTGCATAATGCAGATGACATTTTAAAACAAGATCCTAATTATAACTGAATTTGTCTTCGAAATGATTACCAGCATTTTCTCCTTTGCCAAAATGCTTTCAGAGGTCTTTTCAAAGTTGTCCAAACTTGAGATTGTTTGGAAAACAGGTATTAAAAAGCCCTTGCAGACGATGCAGATGAAGATCAAAACATACAGGCCTTGCTATCTGATGTTGGGCTTTAGGCCTTGCCTTTTGATTTCTGAGCTTTGACAAAAATCAACTATTTTCAGAGGAACTTTATTTTCACTTCTGAAAAAGGTAATTTTGTTTATCTTACAACTAAAGAGTTACTTTTCACCAGATGATCAACATTTTAGACTTGTCCAGATTGAAAGCATTTGCAGACAACATGATTATTAACTCTGTGCCTCATGACAAAATTTTAGACTTTCGTCCAAACCGAAAGCATCCAATGATGACAATTTCGTTTAGAGGACAGAAAGCATTTTGAGAAAAGGAGAAAATGCTGTTTCTCCTTTCCCCACAACATTTTCAAAAATCATCTTCAGGGTCGTTAAAACTTGTGGTTGTCTGGTATAGGGTTAAATGTGGTCCATATCAGGGAATTTATTCATGAAAGGGTTGAAAACATAGTGGGAAAAGAAGAAAATGTTAGTAATGAACATTTTCTTCTTGAACCATGTTGATTTCAAAAGCTTTCTTCTTCAGTGTTGTTAAAACATGGGATTATGTGGGAAAGGGTTGATAGGTTTCCATGGTTTCCAAAATATTGAGCAGGTAATTTCTTTCCTGTTTTATTGCCTTGTGAAAGTAACAACTTCAAATAGATACCAAAATAATTTAATATGATTAATACAAGGCTGAATTTGAGAAAGCATTAAATTAGAAAATTTTCTAGTGGTTTTACAACTTGCTTTTGAGCAGTCAAACTTTCACAAAATGGTCGCCATTGCTTTACCCCAGTACAGCCTTTACCACACAATCCTATGTTTTGACGACTCTGAAAAAAAGGATATCTGAAAACATTGTAGGAAAAGGAGAAAATGCTGGTAACCAGCATTTTCTCCTTTTCCCACAATGCTTTCTACATTTTCATGAGTAAATTCTGTCATATGTGCTACAAATATTTTATCACCTGCAAATGCTTTGAATTTGGACCAGTCTGAAATTCTGCTATTTGGTAAAGGGTTAAAACATTACAGTAAAAAAGAAAACACTGATGACCAGCATTTTGTCCTTTTCCCACTATGTTTTCTTCCCTGGGATTGAGAGATCACATTGTTTTGACCATGTTCTATCAATGAATGCCTAAAAAAAAAAATTTAGTTTAAACCTTTTTATTGTACACTGAAGTTCTTACAAGTTACATCAATTACTCTAGATGATAACTTCCTGGCAACTTTAACCAGTACTTGCACTGTGATTTAGGTACATGTTGTTCTCAAGGTTTACCCGCTCATGACGAGATTCAAACTCGGAACATTTGATATGGGAGGCTGACACCCTTCCACTACACCACTGTCTCCCTCAAATGCATTGAAAAATGCTTTCAAAATGGACAGGTCTAAAATGTTGTTTGTTGAAAAGAGTAGAGGCTAAGAGCTTCAACCTCAACTTTAGCTTTTAACCCCTTTACCAAACAACAAAAGTACAGACTTGTCCAAATTGAAAGCATTTGCAGACAACAAAATGAATGTGACTCAAAAATTAAATCTAATGTTGGGAAGGGCCAAAAACATTGTTGGAAAAGGAGAAAATGCTGGTGACCAGCATTTTCTCCTTTTCCCACAATGTTTTCAAAAGCTTTCTTTCTTGGGTTTGTTAAAAGTTGGGATTGTGTGGTAAAGGGTTAACACTTTACCAAACAATCCCGAATTTTAACAGCCCTGAGAAGGAAGCCTTTTGAGAACATTGTGAAAGGAGAAAATGCAGGTAACCAGCATTTTCTCCTTTTCCCACAATGTTTTCTACTATTCCAAAAACAAATTTCAATTTCAAAGTCACATTTAATTTGCTGTCGGCAAATGCTTTCAATTTGAAGTAGTCTAAAATTTTGTCCCTTCCCCACAAGGTTTTTTACCCTTTCAAAGACAAATCCCAAAATTTTAGCTATATTTGATTTGTCATCTGCATATGCTTTGAATTTGGACAAGTCTGAAATTCTATTGTTTTGTAAAGAATTAAGTCTTTACCACATGACAAAAATTTAGACATGTTAAAAGTGAAAGCATTTGCAGACAACAAATGTAGCTCAAATAATAAGGTTTGACCTTGAAAGGGTAGAAAACATCGTGGGAAAAGGAAAAACTCTTGGTACTACCAGCATTTTCTCCATTTCCTGCAATGTTTTCTTAGGTCATCTTTCTCTGAGGTAATAAGACACAGCATTGTTTGGTAAAGGGTTAGGCATTCTAGGCATCACCCTGGACATCCAAAGGCAATCCATGCATCACCCTGGACATCCAGATAGTGCTAACAGAAGTGTGCACTTTTGGTATCCAAGGGAGGAGTGCTAACAGAAATGTGCACTTTTGGTATCCAAGGGAGGTAACTATTGTAGTCCAGCCGGAAAGATAACAACAGTTATAGAAAGTAGATGGAGTGGATGTTGTTCTGTACAAATGAACTTCTAACATACATGTACTTTGTTTGAGCAGTGCTGTGGGAAACATGGGGTTTCTTTCATCTTCTTAACCCTTATGCCCACCCGGGTAGCTCAGTGGTGAGCGTATCTGACTTGTGACCTGGTGGTTGTGAGTTCAATACCCGGTTGAGGCAAAGTTTCTTTCCGGCGACTTTTCGTCTCTTACCTCTGATGCCTGTGAGAAAAGTAGTCAATGGCTTTTGAAAGAAAGTTGTGTCAGTACTGGTTTGAGAAAGCCAGGAAACACATGAATGTGTCACTGATCGCCATGATATGACTGGGGCTGTTAAAATGGCATTAAACTCCAATACAAACCAAACCAAACAAACCTTAACCCTTATCCTACTAAATAAAAGAAACGAAACTTTCAAACCAATAGTGTGAACCCAAATTTTCCAATTTTCAAAGGTATTTATGGAGGTAAGATTTCTCCTTATTTGACAGTGTAGATCCAAGATCAGACTGCATGTTCTGTGCAGTCTGATCTTGATCTACACTGTCCGCAAAAGGTCATTGAGTTGCGCATAGCAGCCGAAGGTTTAATACATAATACCAAGCAGGTTGTCACGTGATATGGATCCATTACATTCAAAACTGAACCATGATGAGGTAGATTGTCCTTTGACATACAGAAGATTTACCTATCAGCAAAAGTTTTCACCCAGGTCGAACTGCGCTGACTGCACATGCTGTAGAAAAGTTTTACAGATGCATTCACCTGCCTTTTCACATACTCATTTTATTTTTTAAATCTGAATGCATTTAACCCTTTACCACACAATCCTGCTTTTAACGACCCTGAAAAAAGGCTCTTGGAAACACTGTGGGAAAAGGATAAAATGCTGGTAACCAGCATTTTCTCCTTTTCCCACAATGTTTTCTACCCTATCAAAGTCAGAAATCATTATTTTAGCAAAATTTCATTTGTCGTCTGCAAATGCTTGGAATTTGGTCCACTCCAAAAATCTTTTGTTTGGTGAAGAGTTAAATGTAGAAAATCAGTCAAGGAAGTAAAATCAATTGATTCATCCCCCCCTTTCCCAAACGTCTTCTATTCATAGCAGAACACTTTGAACAGCATACTTCCAACCCTTAACCACAGAATCCAGAGTTTTAATGACCCTGGGAAAGAAAGCCGTTGAAAACTTTGTAGGAAAAAGAGAAAATGCTGGTAACCAGCATTTGCTCCTCTTCCCACGGTGTTTTATACTCTTTTATAAGTGGATCTCATAATTCCAGCCTTATTATACCCCCTACCTATGAAGTAGGGTGGGTATACTGGTTTCACCATGTTGCTCCATCCAGCCATTGGTCCGTCAATCCATCCATCTGTAGACTTTTTCGTCTCTGTGTTCTAACTCAAAATTAATTTGACCTAGGACCCTGAAACTTTAGACAAGTGTTGCTCATGACCCAAGGAGGTGCCCTATTGGTTTTCGGTCAAAGGTCAAGGTCACTGGTGTTCTTTGTTTTGAAAATCATTTCTGTTCTCTGATTGTGCTGCTTCAGTGACAAGGTGCTGGTGGGGGGATATTTGTTCATTTTCTCCTTTTCCCACAGTGTTTTTAAAAGACTTGTACTGCAGACACATGAAAACCAGGGCTTGTTTGGGAAAGGGTTAAATGATGGAATGTGTTTCTGATGGAGTAGAAAACATTCTTGGAAAAGGAGGAATTTACTGGTTATCAGCATTTTCTGCTTGTTCCCACAATGTTTTCAAAAGGCCTCTGCCTCAGGGTTGTTAAAACTCAGGATTGTTTGGTAAAGGCTTAATAATTTACCAAACAATCCTGAGTTTTAACAACCTTGAGAAAAAACATTTAAGAAAGGATTGGCTATCTTCAGCAGTTTACCTTTGATGATTGGCTTTTTCCCATCTTTCATCATCAGAAAATTTTACAGAAATATACATGTCTATCTGCAATGTGGGTCAATCTGTCATACCATAATAATATTTACCCTTTACCAAACAATCCCATGTTTCTTTAACAACCCCGAGAAAAAAAATAAAAGGCATTTGAAAATGTAGGAAAAGGGAAAAAAAGCTAGTTACAAGCATTTTTAGCTCAGTTGAGCATCTGAGAACAAACTATTACCTTGTGTGCACATTTTAAGTTTGATACTCATGGTAATTGATCAGATTATTTGTCTTGACTGTATCACGACAACGTTGAAATTTGGTCACATGAGGTCAGAAGGTCACTTGGACAAATTTTAGAAAAACCATTTGGGCACTGTAGAGGCCACATTTTCCGTCCAATAGTTATAGAACTTAGAATGTTTCTCTTGATAATACCTTGATGTTTTAAAATTGGGTCACTTCAGGTCAAAAAGTAGGTCACTGGGACATATCTTAGAAAAACCTTGCGTGCACCCTAGGGGCCACATTTTCTGTGAGATATTCAAGTCAGAATGTTTGTCTTGATGATATATAGGACATGTCCAAAATTTGGTCACATCGGGTCTCCGAGTAGGTCACTTGGACAAATCTAAGAAAAATCTGGTTTGTACTCTAGAAACCACATTTTCCATCAAAACCTCTTGAAACTTGGTCAAAATGTTTGCCTTATTAATAACTTAGACAAGGTTGAAATTGGATCACGGGTCAAAAAGTAGGTCACTGTTACAAATCCTAGGAAAACCTTTTCAGTCTGATATTCATGAAAATTTGTCAGTATCTTTGTCTTGATGATATCAAGTACATGTAGGGTCAGAAAGTAGGTCACTGGGAAATATCTCAGAAAAATGCTGTGTGCACTGTCGGGAGGCCATATTTTCAGTAATATACAGTAAAACCTCTCCTCACGACCACCCCGGTAATACGAACAACCCGCTATTACGAACGATTTTTGTCAGAACGGAATTTTTCCTTCTTCATAATCAATGACCACGACCCCGGAAATACGGGCACCCCGCTATTCCGAAATTACGACCACCATTTTCAGTACCAATGAGTAATTACCAATAGATTTAACCCCGTGAAACGACCACTAATTTTCACATATTTTTTACGACCAGCTAATTTTCACGCGTCCATAATCGCGAACTGGAGGCCGTGCTTCAAGTACGAATATTCTTGGGTCCGATGGAGTAGACAATCAATTAGTGATCTTTTGTTTATCTGTTGACTACAGTAACACAATCGTGTTAAGTGATCAACTTGTTACCTTACATAATCAAATGACCAATGAATTGATGATAATTAATTCGGTTTTTATTCGGTAATCAGGCGTTTATCACACATTACTTACCCGGGTGAAAAACATGTCGACATCCGGGTAATTACAATTTGTTTTGTACACCTAGCTTTTGTAATTTGAGACACTTGGGTTAATATCTAGCGATCAGGATGGGATATTTATTTGATTTTTGTTACACATTAAAGCCATACTTATATTGTAGAGAATATGCTATTTGTGAACTGGTGAACACTTCAACTTTGCGATCGACGATTAGTAGGTCTGTTCGAACATTCAACTCGAATCAAAATGGAAAAAAAAAAGTCAGGCTCTTCAATAATATTCGAAATTCTTTGTTTTAAAATGAAAATGAGCACGTGAAGAAGTAGTTCTTGAGACTACACAAGATAAAAAAAAAAGCAGATTAAAACAGGGAATATGACAAGTTCTATCAGTAACATTTAATTATGTAGTCTTTAAGTTCAGATTCTTGATTAATGTACATATCTTGCTGTAAGAGTTTAAATAGGCAATTATGAATGGACATTCACTGGCATGTGAATTTATTCATAAAAATTCAAGCACATATTAACTTTTCAATAAACATGAAAATTTTCTTGTTGTCATTTAAATGTGTGGGCATAGGCTTCTCCGACTAAAATATGTATACATTACTTGGAACATAATTCAAATCTACATAAGTCTACACATAGTCTGGATTTGATTAAAAATCTAGGTGGGTGAAACCCGGAAATCAGACCACCCCGCTAATAAGACCAGTTTTCAAAAGTACCAAGGGTGGTCTTAATAGAGGGGTTTTACTGTACTCAGTCAAAATGTTTGCTTTGATGATATCCAGGACACATTCAAAATTGGGTCACATCAGGTCAAAAAGTAGATCGTTTGAACAAAACTTAGAACAATCTTGTGTGCACTCCATCCAAACCTCTTGAAACTTGGTCAGACCATTTGTCTTGATGATATCTAGTACATGCTCAAAAATGGGTAATGTAGGGTCAAAAAGTAGGTCACTGGGACAAATCCTAGAAAAACCATGTTTGCACCATAAAGGCCATATTTTCAGTCCGATACTCATGAAAATTATCATTGTGTTTTCCTTGATATTTTGGACAAGTTTGAAACTTCTTACTAGGTCATGTCAGGTCAAGCAAGAGGTCACTGGGACAAATTTAAGGAAAATCTTGTTTGTACTGTAGAGGCCACATTTTCAGTCTGATACTCTTGAAACTTAATCAGAATGTTTGTTTTGATGAAATTTAGACAAGTTCAAAATGTTGTCATGTCAGGTCAAAATGTAGGACCTTGGGACAAATCTTATAAGCACCTTGTGAGCACTGTAGAGGACACATTTTCAGTCTGAGACTCATAATTTGATCAGAATGTTTGTCATGAAAATGTCTTAAACAAGTTTGAACCGAGTCATGTTGGATCAAAAAGTAGGTCACTAATGCTCATAACTGTGTTTTACATCATCACAACCAGGATGTCTTCAACTCTGTCAATTCTAGATGACTTTATTCAGGTGAGACCTGTAGGGCCAATGGCCCTCTTGTCTTATCAAGGTTTTAACTCTGTACCACACAATCCCGACTTTTAACGACCCAGTGAAAGAAGCCTTTTGAAAACATTGTGAGAAAAGGAGAAAATGCTGTTAACCAGCATTTTCTCCTTTTCCCACAATGTTTTTTACTCAATTGAAGACAATTTTCATCGTTTCAGCCATCTTTGATTTTGTCATCTGCAAATGCTTTGAATTTAGAAAAGTCTAAAATTTTGTCATGTGGTAAAGAGTTAATCCAAAAAAGCGTTTTGCTCATGAGTCAGAATATTCTTTCCCTGAAGACATACTGGTACATAAAACCTGTAGGTAACACAATCTTGCTCTGATAAAAGTTAACCCTTTCTTTATCCTCTACCATAAATTCTTATGCTTTAACACTTTACCACACAATCCCGAGTTTTAACGACCCCTGAAGAAGAAGGCTTTTGAAAACATTGTGGGAAAAGGAGAAAATGCTGGTTACCAGCATTTTCTCCTTTTCCCACAATGTTTTCCAGTCTGTCAAGGACGAATTTCATCATGTGAGCCACATTTAAGTTGTCGTCTGCAAGTGGTTTCAATTTGTACAAGTCTACTTTTTTGTCGTGCGGTAAAGAGTTAAGGAACCAAAGGAAGAAAGCTCTTGGAAAACATTGTTAGAGAAGGGGAAAATACTTATAACTGGCATTTTCTCCTTTTCCAAACAGTTTTCTACCCTTTTAAAGTTAGGTTTCATCCTTTAAGTTCATAAGTTCACTGAACTTTGTTGTGGGCAAAATGCTTTCAATATGGACGGGTCAAAAATCTAGTCATTCTAGCAAAGGATTAATAAACTAATTGAAAATTTCCAGTTAAATGTTACAGTCCATAGTGATGTCAAGGTCCTCTTAACTGAAAAATCTCACCATTTTGGACAGTATTAGATCAAAGTTCAGACCGCAAGTTCTTTTCAGTCTGATTTTGTCCATGAAGTTGCATTTAGTTGAGCCTGGCAGCCTCGGGATTACAGTTCTCCTATTCTACACAGCAAAATTTTAGACTCATCTGTTTTTGAAAGCATTTGTTGAGGAGATACTAAACTTGAATCAAATGATGACATTTGTTTTTATGACAAAGTGAAACATAATGTGGGAAAAGGACACAATGCTGATTACCAGCATTTTCTCTTTTTTCCACAATGTTTTCAAAAGCCTCTTTCTTCAGGGTTGTAAAAAACCAGGATTGTGTGGTAAAGGGTTAAGTGTGTTTTTCTTCTGTCAAGAACCTGTAGAGTGCTGGAGGAAGTTAACCCTTAAAGCAAATTTCACGACTACAGTTGCCTTTGCGGCCAGTGTAGATTAAGATCAGGCTGCACAAAATGTGCAGCCTGTTCTTTGATCTGCACTGTCCGCTTTGCTGAAACACTAAAGACAAAAGCGACCATGAAATTGCAATTATTTGGGTCATACTTCTAGTTTGAAAATGTCTGATGGGTTTATTCGGCAACACATTTTCCACCTGCAGATGAAATGACTTTCTCTGTGGCTTTCTCCATCTCTCCTAGCAAATTACTTTGAAAAAAATAGTGGTAAAAGGAGAAATTGCCGGTCACTAGGATCTTCTCCTTTTACCACACATATTTATATGTTTATGTATTTAAGTTTTAATTTAAGTTGATGATCCATATATATTGCGAGATTGATCGATTTTTTTGTGAGCTTCATCAATAGCGTATAGCCCTTTAGCTGTTCTACGCGACTCGCTGACCTTTTGCGGACATTGTAGATCAAGATCAGACTGCACAGAAGGTGCAGTCTGATCTTGGATCTACACTGTCCGATAAAGAGATATTTTTCTCCAAAAAATAAGTTCGAAATAACATTATTCGGGTTTTTACAGTCGGATTGAAAGTTTTGTTTATCTTCTTTCGCAGGATAAGGGTTAACTCTTAACCACACAATCCCAACTTTTAACGACCCTGAAAAAGAAAGCTTTTGAAAACATTGTGGGAAAAGGAGAAAATGCTGGTAACCAGCATTTTCTCCTTTTCCCACAATGTTTTCAACCCTTCCCAAAACAAATTTCAGTTTTGGGGTTACATTAAATTTGTCGTCTGCAAGTGCTTTCAATTTGGACTAGTCTAAAATTTTGTCGTTTGGTAAAGGGTTGACGTTTACAGCAATGAATTGTCCAGGAGGTAATGACTTAATCCTTTACCACACAATCCTACGTTTGAATGACCCAGAGGAAGAGGGCTTTGCAAAACATTGTGGGAGAAGGAGAAATGCTGGTTACCGTTTTTTCTTTTGGTTGTTTCAACTCAGGATTGTGTGGTAAAGGGTTAAAATAGGTCTGAAAACTCTGTTCAAGAGTAAACAAACAGTCTCATGGCATGTATAGAACAGCTGGTTCAACATAGATGATGTTGATAGTGGTCAACCATCGTTGGACTTGTTTCCTGGCAGACATATTTCTACCAGATTAACTCTTAGGCTGCTAAGCGCGACTCTCTGACCTTTTGCAGGCAGTGTAGATCAGATAAGACTGCACAGAACATGCAGTCTGATCTTGGATCTACACTGTCCTATGAGGAAGATCTTTCCCCCAAAAATACCTTTGAAATAGCAAAATTTGGGTTGATACTATCGGCTTGAAAGTTACATTTCATTTATTTAGCAGGATAAGGGTAAATGGCTTAACTCTTTACCAAACGACAAAAATTTAGACTGGTCCAAATTGAAAGCATTTGCAGACAACAAAATAAATTTAATTGAAAATTTGAAAATTGTTTTGGTAGGATAGAAAACATTGTGGGAAAAGGAGAAAATGCTGGTTACCAGCATTTTCTCCTTTTCCCACAAGGTTTTCAAAGGACTTCTTCCACAGGGTCGTTAAAAGCCGGGATTGTGTGTTAAAGAGTTAAACTTGCATATAAAGTTTGAAGTTAAAATAAATAAGCTTAACACACACAAATAATTGCAATATCAAGGTTGCTCTTGTACAGAATTTCTCAAAAAAAGGGGCAGTGTAGATCAAAGATCAGATCTAACAATTTGTGCATTCTTATTTTGATCTTCCCTGGTCACAAAGGCAAGTAAGATCTATAGTGGACAGGTCAGGTCAAGATGGGACTGAACAGAACAGGCAGTTGGTCGAGAATCATCTCCGTCTGATAATGTTTGAGATGGTCTGACCTAACTCAGACATGCTCCTATTGCCACATTGTTTTGGGGAACTGAATGTCGTGCAGTGTTCCAATGAAAGAAACTCCCAAAAAGCATGGATAGGTGCACTGCAAGGCACTGGACACCATAATATAGCTGAAATAAAGTTGAAAACCGGTATTAAACACCATACAAACAAGCATTAACCCTTTACCAGACAACAGAATTTTAGCCTCGTCCAAATTGAAAGCATTTGCAGACGACAATTACTGTGTGGCTCAAATGGTGCAATTTGTCTTTGATAGGGTAGAAAACATTGTGGGAAAAGGAGAAAATGCTGGTTACCAGCATTTTCTCCTTTTCCCACAATGTTTTCAAAAGGTTTCTTTCCCAGGGGCATCAAAAGGCGGCATTGTGCGGTAAGGGTTAAACACCATACAAACAGGCATTAAACACCATACAAACAGACGCCAAACAAACTGAAGGGGTGTCAAAGGACATAATTTGTATGGTTACAGGCTATAGCTGTCATATGTCATATTAATAACTGATCATTTTGTGATTACTTATATACTGATGTCCCATGTTGACACTCCCCCTCCTATTGACACTCGCCCAGCTTTTTTCTAACTGAAAGTGGACATACTGCACTGTCCATAGATCAAGTTGAAATAAATCAGCTGGAATGACATAACAGGAACAACATTGCACTAAGTCTACTTCATCATCAGTGTCATTAACACCTAACTTCAAATGTACATATTCACAGTCTTAACCCTTAAGCTGCTAATCGTGACTCACTGACCTTTTGCAGACAGTGTAGATTAAGATCAGACTACAAAGATTGTGCAGTCTGATCTTTGATCTACACTGTCCGATACGGTATTTTCTTTCTGGTGAAATCAACTTTGAAACTGCAATGTTTGGGCTTTTAGTATTGAGAAGAAATTTGCGTTTCATTTTATTCAGCAGCCTAAGTTTTAACTTAGGCAGGGATGCCCAGCCACTCAATATTTTATGTAGATTAAAGACTTTTTACTGTCAATTAACATTTTTGTTCAAATCTTTTTATCACAATCTTAACTTCACCATTTAAAACTTCTGAGTGGATAGGGATTGCCCTGTCACTCAATAATGTCATTTATGCATATCAAGATCACTCATAATTGTTCTTAATTCAATCTGTGTATTGTCATCATTGTGTTCGAGTCTTTTTCGGCTCGAAAATCCCTTTTTAACCATCTTTTGACTCTTTACCATACAATCCCGACTTTTAACGACCCTGAGAAAGAATAGTTTTGAAAACATTGTGGGAAAAGGAGAAAGTGCTGGTAACCAGCATTTTCTCCTTTTCCCACAATGTTTTCTGCCCGTCCCAAAACAAATTTTGATATTTCAGTCATGTTTATTTTGTTGTCTGCAATTGCTTTCAATTTGGACCAGTCTAAAATTCTGTCGTGTGGTAAAGAGTTAATACAGACATGCATGCTAGATGACCAAAGCTGTCAATGTGCCATAAAACAAGATTCATTCATTCCTTCATTCATTCATTCACTCAAGCACATAGGATAACGTTATAAACTTCCTGTAACAAAATTTGTCAACTAAGTTGGAAGAACTTGAAGAAATAATTGAAGTGTTCGTATAAATTATGAGCTTTGTATACCATGTTGAAAAGCATCAATAAACGAATGTTGTTAGGATGTGGATAAAATGTTATGGAAAATGGCATAAAATACCATTCGACTTGTGTAACCAACTTCTTACCTCACAGAAACACATCGAGAAATTAGTTGACTTCTAGATATGACTAAAATAGTGTTGAAAACATCATAAAGCACCTTTGAACCATCCTTATATAAAAATCCACTAGACCACAAGATTTTAGACTCGTCCAACAACAAAAGCATTGAAGTTTGGGTCAATCCCTTACCACATGATGCAACCTTTTAACGACCCAGGAAAAGAAGCCTTTTGAAAACATTGTGGGAAAGGAGAAAATGCTGGTAACCAGCCTTTTCTCCTTTTCCTACTATGTTTTCTATCCTATCAAAGGAAAATTACACTATTTGAGCTACATTGAAATTGTCGTCTGCAAATGTTTTCAATTTGGACAAGGCTAAAATTTTGTCATCTGGTAAAGGGTTAAATGGTGGGAGTTGTCCTTGATATGAGAAAACATAATGGGAAAGTAAAAAATGCTGGTTACCAGCATTTTTCTCCTTTTTGCATAATTTTTCTACCATGTCAAAGACAGAAATCATTATTTGGGAGACATTAGATATTTTATTGTCTGCAATTGCTTTCAGTTTGGTCGAACCCAAAATTTTATCACTTATGGAAAGAGTTTTAAAAAAATATGCCTGCAAAAAAAAAGAATAAAATGAAATTATCTTACGATATTTAATCCTTAAAGCACTGAATAAACCCTGTAGACATTTTCAGTCTAGAAAAAGACCAACTTAACTGAGATTTCATGGTTGCCTTTGTCTATAGTGTCTTGGCAAAGTGGACAGTCTAGACCAAGATCTGACTGCACATTTTGTGCAGTCTGATTTTGAAGCCAGTTGCCACAGAGGCAACTATAGGCATGAAAGGGATTTTTTAGGGTTAAGGGAGGCCTGTAAAATTCAGAAATATTTTGCTCACAAAGCTTCAAGCACCTGTACTTACCAATTTGTCTGCATGCCTGCAGGATCCTGATTTGATTCATTTCCTCTTCAAACAAAACTGAAGCATGATGACTTTGTGAAAAACAGCCTAAAATATGCTTTTACCATGAATTAACTCTTTCAAAACTTAAGTCCTTTTACAGCCAGTCTAGATCAAGTTAAAATGACACAATACGGGCAGTCTCATCTTCGATCTAGGCTATCCAATTTGATGAGACATTCTGAACAAGAGCAGCATCTCAATAGTAGGTTTTGGGATCTTTATCCTGTGCTGAAATTTTCCGTAGGGTTTGTGTTGTAAAGACAGAGATATAATACAGGAATTGTGAAGAAGGAATTGTTGGGTGCAAGACAATGTGTTTTAATGACCCTTAGGAAGAAGGCTTTTGAAAACTTTTTAGGAAAAAGAGAAATGCTGGTAATACCAGAAAAAAATTATGAAAACCAGGCCAATTAGAACAACTGCAAGAAAATTTTATTCAACCAGATAGATATTATATTTTATGGAAATTTGCCTATCCTACAGACAATGAAATTATTTTCATTCGGTATCATAAGACTTAATACGCTTAAGATTCCAAATATTTCAGAATTAAATGCTGTTTTGGAGGAACTCGTACTTGCACGTTGTAGCTTTAAAATGGATCTGTTGTTTCTATGCAGCCTGATCCTGACCTCCGCTGTCTTTATTTGATCCCCAATGCATCCTAAGTATGCTAGGAGTTAATTTACCTAGCAAGCCATTTAATTGCATAAAATATGGCCTCAGGCAAATCAGCAAGCTTCTTTTAAAATTTTCATGTAGTTGTAGACAAATTCAGACATATGATTTCAGATTTGTTGAAACTTTGATTTCGCAGCACTTTTTTTGGACAAGAAGCAGTAATTACTGCATTAATCTACTATACTCTTGTTTGCATGAGCCTGCTTAACTCAAATAAGACCCAATTTTGCAATTCTGAATGCATTTTTAGCTCCACTGGCCAATATTTAGGCCAGCAAGCATTTGTCATGGCCCTGTGTCCATTGTGTGTGCATCTGTCGTCCAGATGTATGTGGTTTAACTTTTATTTCAAACATATCTGAAACTACCCATCCAATTTTGACCAAACTTCACAGAAATGATCCTGCAATGGTCCTCTTCAGAATATGGTGAAAGAATTCGATTCCTTTAACCTTTTACCACACAATCCCGACTTTTAACGACCCTGAAAAGGAAGCCTTTTGAAAGCATTGTGGGAAAAGGAGAAAATGCTGGTAACCACCATTTTCTCCTTTTCCCACAATGTTTTCTACTTGCCCCATAACAAATTTCAATTTCTAAATCGCATTTATCTTCTGCAAATGCTTTCAATTTGGACGAGCATACATTTTCATTGTGTGGTAAGAAGTTAAAAGCTCTGGTTGCAATGGCAACAAAACTGAAAAATCTTGAAAATCTTTGAAAATCTTCTTGTCCAAAACCATAAGGCCTAGGGCTACCAGATTTGGCATGTAGCTTCATATAATGGACCTCTACCAAGTATCTTCAGATTATAGCCCTGGGGTCAACCGCCCCAGGGGTCACAAGATTTACAAAGGCTTATATAGTGAAAACTTCAAAAATCTTCTGGTTCTAAATCATAATGCCTAGGGCTACTCAATGGACCCTTCACCGTGTTTCTTCAAATTGTAGCCCTGGGGTCAAAATTGGCCCTCTCCCGGGGGTCACAAGTTTTACATAGGCTTATAATGTGAAAATTTTAAAAATCTTCACATTCCTAACCATAATGCCTAGGGCTACCAAACTTGGCATGTAGCTTTATCTAATGGACCTCTGCCAATTTTCTTCAAATTATAGCTCTTGGATCAAAATTGGCCCTGCCCCTGGGGGTCACAAGATTTACATGGGCTTATTTAGTGAAAACTGTAAAAATCTTCTGATTCTAAATCTTAAGGCCTAGGGCTACCAAATTTGGCATGTAGCTTCATCTAATGGACCTGTACTAAGATTCTTCAAATTTAGCCCTTGGATGAAAGTTGGCCTTAGCCTGGAGGTTTCAAGTAATTATAACTCTGTAGTCAAAAATGGCTTTGCCCAGGAGTCACAACTTTCAAATGGGCTTTTGTCGAGAAAACTGAACTAGAATTCTAATGTTTGTATTTGTGGTTTGTACTTATTAGTAAGTGGAGGGATATAGGGCCATCATGGTCTTTTGTGGCATGGAGATAACACAAGATTCTTGTTGTCTGGTCTGATCAGGATCTATTTGTCCACAAAATCATCAAAGGTCACGGCATGATGACTGGCACTTACAGATGAGAGGCACTCTGGCAAAAGGGGGTTTAATGCATCGCCGAGATGCATTATTCCAAGCAAGTCATTGTGTAATTCTAGATCCATAAAATCCATTTTGTCTAACATTAACCCTTTCCCAAACGACAAATTTTGGACCACAACAAATTGAAAGAGTTTGCAGACGACAATTTAGAATTTGATGAAAATGGCAGAAAGATATCAAAAAGGGTAGAAAACACTGTGGGAAAAGGAGAAATTGCTCGTTATGAGCAATTTCTCCTTTTCCCACAGTGTTTTCAAATCACTTGTACTGCACACGCGTGAAAACCAGGGCTTGTTTGGGAAAGGGTTAACTCATTCATGAGGTAGCCAGGTCCTTTGTTATGCAGAAAACTTACCAATAACAAAAAGTATTGACCCAGGTCAGCCTGCGCAATCCGCACAGTCTGACCTAGGTTGATACTTCTTGCAGATGCATTAAACCACTTTTTCACAGAGCATGATGCAAATATGTTATGATCTTTGAAAAGATTTTGGTTGTAATTTATGTAGTAACTCACTGAATGTTCTGACTGATCGAAACAGTCATAATAATTGTTAACTGATGAATAAAGTTTGAAATAGACATTTTCAGTGAGTACTAAAGATACAGATATTCCAATTTCAAAGCCGTATTTTTCAGAATAAATCTGGCAAAGAAGAGTACAGTGAAAATCAAAGACCAGACTGCACATTTTGTGCAATCTGATCTTGATCTACACTGTATGCAAGAGTAACTAAATCCAGGTGCAGCCCTACAATGGATTAAGTTAGCAGTTCCATGTCTGATGTAGTTTTAATATGGGTGGATCAAGAGTGAAACCTGATAGATGTAATGTTTTCAGTATCCATTTAAAACACATCATGTATCATATGATATTTGAAGGTATAACTTCACTAAAATTAATGAAATGATGGGATATGCAAATTGGGGGTGTGTACCTCACCCATGACCATTTTGGATATTTTTAGACATAATTTTGTTGTAGTGCATCTAATAATTCCTTGTACAATGCAGAAACATTAAATTGAAAGAAAAAGATCCATCTTGAATGACTTACAAAAACAGTCTGCACGATCTTTTTAACCCTTTACCAGACGACAAAATTTTAGCCTAGTCCAAATTGAAAGCATTTGCAGATGACAATTCTAATGTGGCTCAAATGGTGCATTTTTCCTTTGATATGGTAGAAAACATTGTGGGAAAAGGAGAAAATGCTGGTTACCAGCATTTTCTCCTTTTTCCACAATGTTTTCAAAAGGCTTCTTTCTTAGGGGCGTTAAAAGGTGGCATTGTGCAGTAAAGGGTTAATAAAACATTTCAGGTGTGCCAAGAAATGCAGTAATGGGCCAACCCTATGCAAAAATGATCCTGTGTTTGTTACCTTAACCCTTTCCCAAATGACAAATTTTGGACTGGTCCAAATTGAAAGAGTTTGCAGACGACAATTTCAAATTTGATGAAAATGGCAGAAAGGTCTCAAAAAGGGTAGAAAACACTGTGGGAAAAGGAGAAATTGCTCATTACGAGCAATTTCTCCGTTTCCCACACTGTTTTCAAAAGACTTGTACTGCAGACACGTGAAAACCAGGGCTTGTTTGGGAAAGGGTTAAGGTCAAAAGCAGCTGAAAACATTGTTCAAAATGGAGAAACTATTGGTAACCCATTCAGTATTGACCAGTCTTAAATCAGTTGACTGGAGAAAAGTTAACAACAGCAAGACAAAAGTAGATGCCAGTCAACTCTAAGAGAACGATGATAGATATGGAAATATAAATCCCCCTCCCCCACACAAAAAAAAAACAGGTTGTTTTTTCTGGAATTTTCAATGCAGAAATTCTTTATTGAAACACATAAATAACTCTTTAGAACTGGTTTAACTCTTTACCAAACGACAAAATTTTAGACGGGTCAAATTTGAAAGCACTTGCAGACGACAAATAAAATATGGCTCAGCAGACAGAATTTGTCTTTAATGAGATAGAAAACATTGTGGGAAAAGGAGGAAATGCTTGTTCCCAGCATTTTCTCCTTTCCTAACAATATTTTCAAAAGACTTCTTTTCCAGGGTCGTTAAAACCCATGATTTTGTATGTAAAGAGTTACTGAAATAGACCTCCTCTAGTTGAAAAAAAAAACAGTCAAAATATTGCAATTTCAAGTTGTTTTTATGCAGAAAATATTACAAAGGCTACAATATCTATAGTGTAGGTCCAAGATCAGAGTGCATGTTCTGTGCATTCTGCTCTTGAACTATAAAGCCAGCAAAAGTAACAAAAGTTTTGCTTTGCAATCTGAGGATTGTAATGATTGAATTACCAATTTTTCCCTTAATGACACCCCCCCTCTAATTAATCCTCCCCTAGCATTTTCTTACTGAAAATGGACTTATTAAATTTAGTGGCCAATCTAGCATAAAGTTGAAGTAAATTGGCTAGAATAAACTAACAGCATCATAACTCTTAACTACTTCACAAATTGATGTTTAATTAGCACTTGACTATCCGAATATACATACACATTGGACAAAATTATAAACTTCCAGTGAGAAAGAATTTGTCAACTAACTTAGAAGAACTTTAAGAAACAGAAAGTATCCAAGATTTGTGTCCCCTTAGCTAATCGTGAATCCTGTTTAATGCCCGAATGAATCATCAGAGGTAAAACTGTTAGTCTGCATTAAATACAACAGGTTTCTTGCATGGGGATCTCATTGCTGGTGGCCCTGACTAAAACTGGACCATCAGTGTTATCATCGTCCTCAGAAAATTCTATGTTGTATAACCTTGATTAACCCTTTCCTAAACGACGAATTTTAGACTGGTCAAATTGAAAGAGTTTGCAGACGACAATTTTAAATTTGATGAAAATGACAAAGTTCTCCAAAAAGGTAGAAAACACCGTGGGAAAAGAAGAAATTGCTCGTCACGAGCAATTTCTCCTTTTCCCACAGTGTTTTCAAAAGACTTGTACTGCAGACACGTGAAAACCAGGGCTTGTTTGGGAAAGGGTTAAGCAATAACTCCCCGCCCCCCCCCCCCCCCACGGGTGTTAAAGAGAGACAATATGGTAAGCAAAACAGAAGCCTTTTATAATGCACATGAAAGTTCTGGTTTTTGTCCAAAGAGTCCCAGCAGAGATCATGTCAGTTTCACTGAGAATCAGTTGTCCATTATTGACATTCTTTTAAAACACTGATGAAGATATTCATATGTCATAAAGTCAAGAAAATATTGTAACAAATAGAGAAATTGCTCACCCTGAGCAAATTTTTTATTTGCAATAGTGTTTTTCAGATTTTGCTAGATTGATCAAAATACCTGTATTTTTACTCGGTACCACACTATCTCCAGTTTTAACAGCTCTGAGGAAGAATGCTTTTGAAAATATTGTGGGAAAAGGAGAGAATGCCAGCAACCGGCATTTTCTCCTTTTCAGACAATGGTCTCTATCCTTTAAAAGACAAATTCCTTCATTTGAGCCACATTTGTCATCTGCAAAAGCTTTCTTGTTTGGCAAAGAGTTATTGCATGCACTTTACTTGTCTGCTGTCCTTGTACACATTGTTGTCGGAATGCACTGAAGTTTTGTATCAAGGTCATGAAATAGGGGATTTCCTGTTGATTTCAGGGGTTGTCTGTCCCTTTGGATTTCCCCTGAGCACTTCAGATTTTGATATTTGGTGTCTTTAGCCCTGTACCATACAATCCCAAGTTTTAACAACCTTGAATAAAAAGGCCTTTGAAAATACTGTGAGAAAACAAAATGCCTTTAACCAGCATTTTCTCCTTTACCCACAATGTTTTCTACCCTTCTAAAAGCAAATTTCAGTTTTTGAGTCGTGATTAATTTTCGTCTGCAAATGCTTTCGATTTGGACTAGTCTAAAACTTGGTTGTATGGTAAAGATATAAGCCTTTGAAAATGAAATGAAGTTTGGAGATTTAATTCCCGTTCACAAATCCAAAATTGTAAAAATAAAAACTAGACTTCTAGTGAAGAATAGATAAAATGTAAGATGATATAGTTTATATCTTTTTCAACAGTAAAAATAAATTTAAAATGTTTGAAAAAAGAATATTGAAATGTGGATGAGACGCTTTTTCCCTTTACCACACAAACCCGAGTTTTAATAACCTTGAGGAAGAGACTTATGAAAACATTATGAGAAAATGGTGGTAACATGCATTTCGTCCTTTTCCCAAAATGTTTTCTAACCTATCATAATACAATTACCACCAGTTAAATCTTTACCAAACGACAAAATTTTAGACTGATACAAATTGAAAGCTTTTCCAGATGACAAATGCTATTCAAAAATTGAAATTTCTTTTAGGCAGGGTATAAAAAAAACATTGTGGGAAAAGGAGAAAATGCTGGTTACCAGCATTTTCTCCTTTTCCCACAATGTTTTCAAAAGGCTTCTTTCTCAGGGTCGTTGAAAGTCGGGACTGCGTGGTAAAGGGTTAACCCTTTCCCAAACGACAAATTTCGAACTGGTCCAAATTGAAAGAGTTTGCAGACGACAATTTTAAATTTGATGAAAATGACAAAGTTCTCCAAAAGGGTAGAAAACACTGTGCGAAAAGGAGAAATTGCTCGTTACGAGCAATTTCTCCTTTTCCCACAGTGTTTTCAAAAGACTTGTACTGCAGACAGGTGAAAACCAGGGCTTGTTTGGTAAAGGGTTAAGCAACATATGAATTATCGTGTGAAAATGCTTTCAGTTTCGACAAGTCAAAGATTTAGTTGTTAGGTAAAGAGTTACTTGAACTTGAAAATGGTACTGACTATATCTGACTTTGCCAGAGTGGTGGCTGCTTAACCCTTTACCGCACAATGACACCTTTTGACGCCCCTGGGAAAGATGCCTTTTGAAAACATTGTGTGTAACCAGCATTTTCTCCTTTTCCCACAATGTTTTCTACCATATCAAAGAAAAGTTGCATCATTTGAGCCATATTGAAATTGTCGTCTGCAAATGCTTTCAATTTGGAGAAGGCTAAAATTTTGTCGTCCGCTAAAGGGTTAAAGAAAATAAAAGCCTGAGAGTAAATGGATATGTGGAAAAGCAGCTAGACTTGCATGGTAATCTGAATAATGTGCAAAGCACTGCTAACAGAAAATCCACAAAAAACATGGATCTGTGTACTGGCCGCTGCGATAATCTAAAATGATATTGAAAATAGCATTAAACTCCATACAAATAAACAAACAGAACGTTGAGACAAAAGTAAAATGTTTTAGCTCTTTATCAGACGACAAAATTTTAGACTTGTCCAAATTGAAAGCATTAATTTTTTTTTGCAGACAATGATATGAATGTGGTTCAAGTGATGAGATTATCTTTGAAAGTGTAGAAAACATTGTGGGGAAAGGAGAAAATGCTGGTAACCAGCATTTTCTCCCTTTCCCACAGTGTTTTTGACAGCCTTTTTCAACAGGCTGTCGTTAAAATGCAGCATTGTGTGGTACAGGGTTAATTCTTTGTCAAACAACAAAAGTTTAGATGGGTCTGAATTGAAAGTATTTGCACAAAACAAAAGAAAATCGTGACCCAAAAATTGAGTTTTGTTTTGGGAAGAGTAGAAAACAGTGCGGATAAAGGAGTTATCAGCATTTTTCTCCTTTTCGCACAATGTTTTCAAATGCTTTCTTTCTCTTGGTTGTTAAAAGTGGTAAAGGGTTAAACATGCAAGTTGAAAACAACAAAGATATTGTGATGATAGCATCAGGGCTGCTTTTTCCAGACTTTTTCTGGATAATAACAGAATACACTTCAGTTGCTGTATAGCATATTTCGTGGAGTCTGATGTGATTCTTTGTAGCTCAGTCAGTAGCGTACAGGACTTGAGAACGTGGTGGCTGGTTCGATCCCAGGCTCGGCCAATTTCTCTGCTAGGATTGATGATAGCCATTGCGACAGGATTCATTCCTCGCTCACCGCTGACCATTGTTTCATCGATAGTTATGTGGGAAATCAGCCAGTGGCTTGGAAAGAATATTGTGCAGAGTACTAGTAAAAGAAACTCTAAGAAATTATGGATAGGTGCACTGGCTGCCGTGATATAACTGAAATGATGTTAAAAACGATGTCAAACACCACACAATCAATCACTCAATGTGATCTGGATCTAGATGGTGTATAGAGGAAACTGTAATTGTGCTGAAGGCTAAAAGGGTTTAATTATTGTAATTTTTATTGTGCTTAAACATAAAAACAAGTGTTTTAACTCTTTACCAAACAATTCTGTGTATTCTGGATCAGCTGAAGAAAAAGGCTTTTGAAAGACATCGTGGGAAACTTCAATAGGATAAATGCAGGTAACCTGGATTTCCTTTTTTCCCAAAATGTTTTTCTACCCTTTGAACAACAAATCCCATCATTTGAGCAACATTTATCAGCAATTTCTTTCAATATGGATGAGTAGAATTTTGTTATCTTGTAAAAAAGCTAGTAAAGAGTTAAAAAAAAAAGAAAGGCTAGCATTGTTCCATGATCAGATCTATTATAGTTTTCTTTGTTTTCATGTTTTATTATTGAAAGGATAAAAAGGCATAATAATAACAGATTTATGACCCTTTATTTTGTAAACTTAACAAGAGAATTTCATCTAAAAAGGTTAAAAGTTCACAAAATCTGCTACAGCCGGTCATTCAGTTGGAAGCATACTTGAAACCAAGGGGTGGCTGGTTGGAATTGCCAGCTTGGCCAGTTTCTTTCCAAGGATTGATTATAGTTCTTGCAACAGGATTCATTCCTCTCTCAGCTCTGATCATTTTTTTTGGACAGTGATTTTGTGGGAAAGCAGCCAGTGACTTGGGAAGGATGTTGTGCTAAGTACTAGTAAAAGAAACACCAGGATAACATGGATAGGTGCAATGGCCGATGCATTGTAACTGAAATAAGTTGAAAACAGCATTCAGAACACCATACAAGTGGAACAAAATGTCTTACTTGGAAAGTTATGGATCAATATTATGTTCAGTTATAAAGAATGAAACCAAGCTTTTGAGTTTCTTGCCCATATCTATTAATTTTTTATCACCAGCAATCCTGAGTTTTAAAGACCCTGACAGAGTAGGCTTTTGAAAAAACTGAGGGAAAAGGAAAAAATGCTGGTAACCAGCATTTTCTCCTTTTCCCCAATGTTTTCTTTGATATAAGAGAACCTAATCTCTTTATAAATATACGGTACTTTGAATTTCTTGTCTGCAGCTGCCTATAATTTTTAAGACTTAGATAATTTATGTCATTTGGAAAACGGTTAATATGCTATAAATATGAAATAGACTTTCTCAACCTGGAAGAGAGACTAAAGCACTGCAATTTGAATGGTGTGTTTGAAAGAATATTCCTGTAATGTCCGATCTTAATCTACACCGTCTGCAAACAGCAGTACGATCTTGACCATTATTTTTTTTTTGACAAAAAAAAAAAAACCTCAATTTTGCTGAAACACTTAATTGGATAAATATCTGAACTAGATGACAAAATTTGACATGGTTTAAATTAAAAGCGTTGGCCTTATATGACAGATTGAACTTGGTTTAGACAGGATAGAAAAAATTGTGGGAAAAGGAGTAAGTGGGTAAGTGCTGGTTACCATTGTTTCCTCCTTATGCCACAATATTTTCAAAAGCCTTCATTTTCTGAGAGCTGTTCAAACTTTGGATTGTTTGGTGAAGGACTCACTCTTTTCTTACCATAGCTTTTATGAACAATGTAGATTAACCTTTACCATACAATCTCAACTTTTAACGACCCCAAGAAAGAAACCTTTTGAAAACAATGTGGGAAAAGGAGAAAATGCTGGTAACCAGCATTTTCTCCTTTTCCCACAATGTTTTCTACCCTTCCCAAAACAAATTTTGATTTTAAAGTCACATTTATTTTGTCGTCTGCAAATGCTTTCAATTTCGACCAGTCTAAAATTTTGTTGTTTGGTAAAGGGTTGAGGCAGCTTAGAATGTGCAGTCTAATACTTAAACTATGCTGTCTACTACTATAATGTAGATTAGGATCAAACTTTTTGTTCATCTTGCAGCTGAACTGTGTTTGTAGCCATTGAAAAAATGTGGATTATTGATTTGTTATTTAAGGGGTAAACCCCTTATTATACAATCCCAACTTTTAACAATCCTAAGAAAGAAGCCTTTTGAAAACATCTTGGGAAAAGGAGAAAATGCTGGTAACCAGCTTTTCTCCTTTTCCCACAATGTTTTCTACTTTTTGAAAGACAAATTTCATGTTTTTATTTACATGTACATTTAATCATTCGTCTGCAAATGCTTTCAATTTGGACAAGGCTAAAATTTTATCGTTTGGCAAAGAGTTACATGTCAATTTAGAGCTATTGATATTTTTGAAGGTTGTTCTTTCATATAAAATTACTGCTTATCAGCTGTTGGTTTATTGATATACTGAAGTACAACTCTTTACCAGACGATAAAATGTCAAAATTTAAAACATCCCAAAATTCAGAAAGCATTCATCGTCTACAAACTTTGTTTAACTAATAGGAATGATCTTAGGAAAGTTAGAAAACATTTTGAAAAAATGAGAAAATGCTGATAATCAGAAATTTCTCCTTTACCCATAATGTTTTCGAAAACTTTCTTTCCTAGGTTGATGAAAGTTCGGGATTGTTTGGTAAAGGTTTAACCCTTTACCATACAATCCCGAGTTTTAACGACCCTGAGAAAGAAGCCTTTTGAAAACATTGTGGGAAAAGGAGAAAATGCTGGTAACCAGCATTTCTCTTTTTCCTGCCATGTTTTCTGCCTTTCCACAAGCAAATTTCAATTTTGGGGTCACATTTATTTTGTCGTCTGCAGATGCTTTTGATTTTGACTAGTCCAAAATTCTGTTTTGTGGTGATGAGGTAAATTACCTGCGTTTGTTAATGATCTTGAGCAGATGGTTTTTGTGACATCATTATTGCAGGTTGTTTGGTTTTCTTCTCACTTTTGGTGCACAAAAGACAGGTGAAGTTTCTCCATATTACACAATATTTTCACATGTACAAGACATTTTTTATTTGCTTATTTATATCTTGGGTCCTGCTTGGCTCAATCCTTAACCCTTTCCGCCTGCCTGGGTGGCTCATTGGTGAGCGTGTCAGACTCATGACCTGGTGGTTGTGAGTTCGATACCCGGTTGAGGCGAACTTTCTTTCCGGCGTATTTTCGCCTCTCACCTCTGCTGAAGCATGTGAGAAAAGTAGTCGGTGGCTTTGGAAAGAAAGTTGTGTTAGTACTGGTGTGAGAAAGCCAGGAAACACATGTGTGTCACCGACCGCCATGATATGACCGTAGCTGTTAAAGTGGCGTTAAACCCCAATACAACCAACCAACCAACCTTAAATGTAGGACTTGTAACCTGGAGGGGTCCTTTTTTGAGCCTCACTGGAAGCAATGGGTTGAAAGTTGTACTCAACAAGGAAATTTTGGTATCTTACTTACAGTATCGATTGTGCAGTCATGGTATCTTACTTACAGTATCGATTGTGCAGTCATGTACTTCCAAAATTTGCATTGACTTTAGAAGAAAGGGCTGTTGTCAGTTTGTGTGAAAGAAGTTTCTTTTTTTTTTTAGCTCACCTGAGCATGAAGTGCTCAAGGTGAGCTTTTGTGATCATGCTGTTTTGGGCTTCTGTCGTGTGTCGTCTGTCGTCAAGGCCTCAACAATTACCTTGTGTGCACTCTAGAGGCCACATTTTCTATCAGATACTCATGAAACTTGGTCAGAATGTTTGTCTTGATAATATCTCGGACAAGTTCGAAATCGGGTCATGTCGAGTCAAAAAGTAGGTCACCAGATCAAAATTTAGCAAAACCTTTTGTGCACTCTAGAGGCCTTCTTTTTAGTCCAAAACTTATAAAACTTGGTCAGAATGTTTGTCATGATGAAATCTTGGACAAGTTTGAAATTGGGTCATGCCAGGTCAAAAAGTAGGTCACCAGATCAAATTTTAGAAAAACCATGTGTGCACTGTAGAGGCCACATTTTTAGTCAAATACTTATGAAACTTGGTCAGAATACTTGTCCAGATGATCTCTCGTACGACTTTGAAATTGGGTCATGTTGGGTCAAAAAGTAGGTCACTGGGCCAAATCTTAGAAAAACCTTTTGTGCACTCTAGAGGCCACATTTTCTGCCAGAAACTCATGAAACTAAGTCAGAATGTTTGTCTTGATGATATATCCAACAAGTTTGAAATTGGGTATTGTCGGGTCAAAAAGTAAGTCATCTGCCAAATTTTTTAAAAACCTTGTGTGCACCGTAGAGGCAAGATTTTCATCCCAATACCCATGGAACTTGGTCAGAATGTTTGTTGTGATGAAATCTAGCATAATTTCAACATAGGGTCATGTCAGGTCAAAAAGTAGGTCATTGGGCCAAATCTTTGAAAAAACTTGTGAGCATTCTAGATGCCACAGTTTTAGACCAGTTCAAATGAAAATTGGTCAAAATGTTTGTCTTGATGATATGTCAGACAAGTTCAAAATTGGGTCATGTGTGGTCAAAAAGTAGGTCACTGGGACAAATCTTAAAAAAAAAATACTTTGTTTGCAATGGGGGGGGAAGCATGTTTGTCTTGATGATATCTCTTACAAGTTCAAAAATAGGTCAAGTAGGTGGAAAAGTAGGTCACAAACACTCACGTATTTTACATCATTTACAACCAGGATCTCTTCAGCTTTATCAATCCTAGATGACTTTTCTCAGGTGAGCACTTTAGGGCCAATGGCCCTCTTGTTTGTATTTCACAAAATTAATATCAAATTGTATAATATTTGTTTAACCCTTAACTCGCAACAAAATTTCGGATTTGTACAAGTTGAAAGCATTTGCAGACAACAATTTTGCTCAAATGGTGGAATTTGTCTTCAAAAAATGCTGGTTATCAGTATTTTCTCCTTCTCTCACAGTGTTTTCTAAAGGATTCTTTCTCGAGTCTTTGAAACACAGATTGTGTGATAAAAGTGTTTAATTCTTTACCACACAACAACATTTTAGACTAGTCTAATTTCAAAGCATGTGAAGATGCCAAATTCAGCTTTGGAACAGACGGGCTTAAGCTCTCTGATAGAGCAGAAAACATTTTGGGAAAAGGAGAAAATGCTGGTTACCAGCTTTTTCTCCTTTTCCGACAATGTTTTCAAAAGCCTTCTTTCCTAGGGTCGTGAAAACCCCGGGATTGTTTGGTAAAGGGTTAAATAGGCTATTAGTTGTGAAGGGGCACAATTACACTTTCAGAAGCTGATTTTGAACTGCCTTTCTGTTTTCTTCCAAAGGTGTCTGCTGCAGATGAGACAAAGTGTATCTGTAGGAAGGAGAGGGATGAATTTTGCAGAGAAAAGTGTTAACTAACAAATGGACTCTATTGACTAAGAGATGAGTCATGACTTGGGTGCACCAATCTTTTTTCTGTCAATGAAAAATCAGTCCAATTAATCAGTTAACCCCATCAAATCTTTCCCCCCATGTAGACACTGTATCAGACAGCTTTTGGAAACATTATGGCAAATGGTCAGGGTTAGAATTAACTTCTTATCAGCTTGCAATTTCTATATTTGACACAATCTTTTCTTAAACGTTTGGTTGTATTGATACCCGAGTTATTACATTACCATAAAGTTTTTTTAGTTCTTCAGTTTTTTTATCTCTTTCCAGATAGTCAAAAGGTTGCAATGATATAAAGGATAAAGTAACCTCTTTATCAGACAACAAAGTTTTAGACTTGTCCCAGATGATGTATTAATCCTTTACCACACGAAAAAATGTTAAACTCGTCCAAATTGAAAGCATTTGCAGACGACAAATTAAAGTTGGCCTAAATGAGGAAATTTCTCCCTGATAGATTAGAAAACATTGTGGGGAAAGGAGAAAATGCTGGTTACCAGCATTTTCTCCTTTTCCCACAATGTTTCCAAAAAGCTTCTTCCTCAGGTTCGTTAAAGGTCGGGATTGTGTGGAAAAGAGTTAAATAATGGTATGTCTTTCAAAGGTAGAGAACACTCAGGGAAAAGGAGAGAATGCTTTTTCCCACGTTTTCAAAAGTATTCATTCTCAGGGTCATTTGAACCCAGGGTTGTTTGGTAAAGGGTAAACACAGTTAATTACTGTATTTATAATCTATGGGAGTTACTAAAAGGGGCCCAATAATTGTGTAGAAAGGACCCTGTGTAAAGGGGAGCCAAGCTGTATCTGGGATGCAGACGGCATCTGCTATCAATTAGGGGTTTGATTTCTGTATTCATTCATTGTATTGGAGAAATTAGTTTGTGTCAGTACTACTGTGTTGAAAGGTGCTTGTGAGTTTTTTTTACCCCACATTGAGGACTTTAGTAATTTTGTACTTTTCTTGTCTGGTTTTGGATTTAGATGAATTAAAAATTCTCTATCACAGGTTAACATCTTAGCAGATAATCCTGTTTATTAATGACCTCCAGGAAACAGCCATTTGAAAACTTTGTGGGAAAAGGAGAAAATGTTGGTGACCATCTTTTTCCCCTGTTTCCTCATTGTTTTCCACCCTTCAAAAGAAGAGTTCTGTGAGCAATGTTTAGTTTGGCGGCTGCAGAAATTTTTTACATGGATTTCTAGAGCTGAAAGCTTATGATGAGGTCTGAGTCTACGATAAAAAATGTAGGGTGTGCAGGCTGTGTTATCTAACATCGGAACTTTCTCAATCTGCATAGTTTAGTGTGTAGAGAGGTAGAAGATAAAGTCTGCTAGCCGCAATATCAATATTTCTGAGACTATGAGTTATATATCATGTTAACTGCCACAAATTTTAGCTCTCTTGACAACTATTGCTGCCGCTGCACACAGTGTAGATCAAGATCAGACTGCCCAAAATGTGCAAACTAATCTTTGATCTACATCATCTGTTTTGCCTAGACTTTCAATATAAAAGCATTATTGAAATGCTATTATTTGGGTGTTATTTTGAGTCTGAAAATGTTCTGTGAAACTTTTATGGGTTAACCCTTTACGACACAATACCGAGTTTGAACGACCTTGAGAAAGAGGCCTTTTGAAAAAATTGTGGGAAAAGGAGAAAATGTTGGTAATCAGCATTTTTTCCTTTTCCCACGATGGATTCTTTCAATCCCAAAACAAATTTTTGTTTTTGAGTCACATTTATTATGTTGTCTGTAAATGCTTTCATTTTGGACTAGTCTAAAATTTTGTTATTTGGTAAAGAGTTAACCCAGTTCCTACAGAATCTTTTTAGAGACTAGCTTACTGTTTTTTATCTCAATACCCAACAACTAAATTTTAATTTCATCCAAATTGAAAGCATTTAGACGGCAAATTTTGTGTGACTCCATTGGTAGGAAATATCTTTGATAGTTTAGAAAACATTGTGAGAAAAGAAGAAAATAAGGTTTACAAGCTTTCTCCTTTTTCCCCCACAATGTTTTCAAAAGCCTTTTTACTACCGTAGCTATTAAAACATAGGATTATGTGGTACAGGATTATTAAGCTTCTGTTACAAAGTTTAGACATTCATTTATATAGAAAAAACATGAATATTGAGATAAAGGAGAAAAACATTGTGAGAGGTTGACAAATTGCTCATTTTGAGCAACTACTCTTTTGGTCATGATGTTTTCATAAAAAGCTCTCAGGTGGTAGAAGGAGCCCATCTGAGGGAAGAGATTTATAAACAAGCTTTAACCCTTTACCAAACAACAAATTTTGGACTGGTCCAAATTGAAAGAGTTTGCAGAGGACAATTTTAAATTTGATGAAAATAGCAGAAAGTTCTCAAAAAGGGTAGAAAACACTGTGGGAAAAGGAGAAATTGCTCGTTACGAGCAATTTCTCCTTTTCCCACAGTGTTTTCAAAAGACTTGTACTGCAGACACGTGAAAACCAGGGCTTGTTTGGGAAAGGTTTAACCCTTTATCAAACAATGTTTTTACAACCCTGAGGAAAAAGGCTTTAGAAAACATTGCTGGAAAACGAGAGAATGTTGTTAATCAAATGTTTTTTTCCCCCGACAGAAAATAAACATTCTTCTTATTTAATATGTCATCTAAAAATGCTTTCAGTTTGGACTAGTCTTAACCCTTTAGCACACAGTCCCAACTTTCAACGACCCTGGGGAAGAAGCTTCTTGAAAACATTGTGGGAAAAGGAGAAAATGCTGGTAACCAGCATTTTCTCCTTCTCCCACAATGTTTTCTACCTTTCCCAAAACAAATTTCAGTCTCTTAGTCACATTTTTTTTGTTGCCTGCTAATGCTTTCAATTTGGAAACGTCCAAAATGTTGTCGCTTGGTAGAGTTAAATTTTGTTGTCTGCTACTGACAGGAAAGTACATCTGGATAAAGGAAGATTATAGGGATTGGAGAGTTGTGCTGACTGGAAAACAGATCAACAGATCTGGCTATATATCAGTTTAGCATTCACATAAATTTTGTATATAAATACAATTGGTATTCACTAGCACTCTGCATAGAGTGAAGAGGGCTTCCTCACGGAAGAATCAAAAAGGGGAAGTGTTTTCAAGTGAGAGTGTGTACATAGTTTTTGGAGTGTTTTAGTCAGAGAGTACAGTGAATTTAAACAACATGGCGGACACCAATCCATCAATTGGAATGCGAGGATTACCACAGCCTACGAGTTCACGAGGGCCAGCCCCACCCTTGCCAGAGAAGCCCCCGTCGGTTGCGGAACGTACAAGGCTTCTGCGTTCAAGTTTTCGGAAAGAGGAAGTAGAGAAGCCTAAGTTAGAGCCAAACAGATCCAGCCCATTGTCAGAGGTGACGAGATCTGCTGGGTCTTCAGTGTCGAGTCTCAATTCACATACAAATGGGGACAGGGAAGAATCACCACCAACACCTGTCACAAATAATGCACCAACAAGTGTTGTGTCTAAACCTCCGGTGGCCCCACCCGTCATGGATAATAAAGAGGTAGAGAAACAGCAAGTAAGTTTGGGCCTTGTTTTCTTTCCAGTCAATCTTAAAGATATATTCTTACAGCCAGAGAGAAAAAAAACGCTGTTCAAATTTTAACTGTAGAATGGTTCAGAATTAGTGAGCTGTGTAAACAGAAAAAATACCAATATACATGGTACAAGGGATAAATACATGAGCTATGCTCTGGCAAAAGGGGGCTTAATGCATCGCTGTGATGCATTGTATGAAGTAAGTCATCATATAATTATGGATCCATAAAAAACATTTAGTCTAGCAACAGACTTGATCATCAGGTAGACTGGTTCTTTGACATACAGAAAATTGAGCAAAAGCGAAAAGTTTCGGCCCAGGTCAGTTTGCGTGGACTGCGCAGGCTCACCTGGTCAATACTTTTCGCAGATGCATTAAGCCCCCTTTTCACAGAGCATGACTCATTATACCCCTGCAAAACGAATGTTTTCGGGGGTATACTGGAATCAGCCTGTCTGTCCATCCGTCCGTCCGTGTGTCCGTGTGTGTACAAAATACTAGCAATTTTGTGTTGCGAACTCCTCCTACAGTTTTCCTTCAAGTGCATTGAAACTTTGCACATATATTGATCATATGTTGAAGATTTGCAAGATGTAATTTTCAAGTGTCAACTCCCCCTGGTTGAGGAATTATCTCCCCTTGAACTTGACACTTTTTTTCTGTCAAAGCGCTGGCGGGGGTATTAAGTCACATTCAGTGACAGCTCTAGTTTATATTGAAAATCTTCGATTTAAAAGCGAAAATGGCACGACAGTGATTTCTTTGAAGGCCTCAAGAAAATGAAATGCATTTTCTTTCATAATTTGTGGAACCTTGCAACCATTATGGGCAACATAGGAAATGAAGATACAGGAATAATCATAGCTTGATAAGTTAAAGTTGAAATGGGTTAAAAACCGGCTGAATACAAGTAAAGATGTATCTTTAACCCTTTAACAGTGCACTCAGATTTATTTCATATGCAGGCACTGTAGATCAAGATGATCTTGGATCTACAATGTCTGCTTTTTTTCTCTCAGTTACCTTGCCCTTTGAATTCATTGTTGAAAATCAGTGATTTGAATAGACTCAAATGGAAACAAAATCTGTTTTGTGATGACTCATTTTCATACAGTTCTTTTTTCTTTTATGACAAATGTCCAGGTTATGTATTCACCAATCATTCTTAACCCTTTCCCAAACAAGCCCTGGTTTTCACATGTCTGCAGTACAAGTCTTTTGAAAACACTGTGGGAAAAGGAGAAATTGCTCGTAAAGAGCAATTTCTTCTTTTCCCACAGTGTTTTTTACCCTTTTTGATAACTTTCTGCCATTTTCATCAAATTTGAAATTGTCGTCTGCAAACTCTTTCAATTTGGACCAGTCCAAAAATTGTTAGTTTGGGAAAGGGTTAAGAACAATCTTAGAGATCTGTCGAGGATTTGCCATTGCGGGATTGGTGCTAAGAAATTACAGACATTGAATTAAGATATTTCTAATGGGCCAACTGGCGTGTCTAAAATATGCCATGGTGGCAAGTTATTTTATGCATGCAATTACTGGTTCTTGAAGACTGCATGCTGATTTGTTTTGTTCATTTAGAAAAAAAATAACATAATAATTGTCTCAAAAAATATCCCATTGTCATTTTATGGTTGATATTAATGGTTTTTAGTGGCCTGTCTGTCAGGGACTTGTTATTGGTAATAGTGAGAGTCAGTAATGGGAGGTCAATATCTGCCCTGGTGTTATCGTCTTAACTCTTTACCAAGCGACAAAAATGTAGACTTGCCCAAATTGGAAAGCCCTTGCAAACAACAAATTAAATGTGACTCAAATGATGAAACTTGTCTGTAATATGGTTAAAAACATTGTGGTAAAAGTGAGAAAACCCTGGTTACCAGCATTTTCTCCTTTTCTCACAATGTTTTCATAAGCTTTCTTCTCCACAGTCAATAAAATTTTGGATAGTGTGGTAAAGAGTTAGCAATTGTCAACGACATTTTTAGCTATGCTGTTTTTGAAGAAAGCGTCAAGGCAATGGCATAGTCCTGTTGTTGGCATATGTGTCATCTTGTCATCATGTGAAAACTTTGAATTTCACATCTCTTTACACATCTTAACCCTTTCCCAAATGACAAATTTCAGATGCTTTCAAATTCAAAATATCTGCAGACAAAAAATTCAAAGTGGGTACAAATGAGCTTAAGCTCTCTGACAGGGTAGAAAACATTGTGGGAAAAGGAGAAAATGCTGGTTACCAGCATTCTCTCCTTTTCTCACAATATTTTCAAAAGTATTCTTTCCCAGGGTCGTGAAGTCGTCGTTTGGTAAAGGGTTAATTGATCTTTTATTGCTGCTGAGCTCGGTAGCTCAGGGTTTGAAGGGGGGTGGCTGGTTTGAATCCCCTGTTGGCTAGTTTCTTTCTGTGGATTGATGATAATCATTGCGACAGAATTCATTCCTCTATCACCGCTGATCATTGTTTCGATGAAGCTTATTTGAGATAGCAGTCTGTGGCTGTGGAAGAATATTGTGTAAAGCACTGGTGAAAGAAACCCCAGAAAAGCATGAATAGGTTGGTTCACTGGCTGCCTCAATATAAGTTATAACTAAAATAATGTTGAAAATGGCATTAAAGATCACACAAACAAATAAACAGATCTCTGTTATTATTGTAGTTATTTACCTTAACCCTTTCCCAAACAACAAATTTCAGACCCTTCCAAACTGAAAGAGTTTGCAGACGACAATTGTAAATTTGATGAAAATGGCAGAAAGTTTTCCAAAAGGGTAGAAAACACTGGGAAAAGGAGAAATTGCTCGTTACGAGCAATTTCTCCTTTTCCCACAGTGTTTTCAAAAGACTTGTACTGCAGACACATGAAAACCATGGCTTGTTTGGGAAAGGGTTAAACTTTGGAAAATTATCGATCAAAAGGGAAAGTCATACTAGAAGGGCAAGTTATCCCTAAATAGTTCTGACACGGTTATGCACCTTTTTCAACATAGAATTTTGAGTGAAAAAGAAGCTGCAGCCAAGTGTTTTTAAACTTTGTACCTAAATTAATTTTGGTACTCTTGTTTGTCTTGAAGCAGACTCCTTTGACAGCCCATTGGACACATTAGTGTTGGGGTTGAGCATTGGCCTCTTGCCTCAGAGGTAGGGGGTATAACTCTTTACTAAATGATAAAATTTTTGACTTGTCCAAATGGAAAGCATTTGCAGACGAGAAAATAAATGTGACTGGAAATTTGAAATTTGCTATGGGAAGGGTAGGAAACATTATGGGAAAAAGAGAAAATGCTGGTTACCAGTAAATTTTCTTCTTTTCCCACAATGTATTCGTTAGCCTTGTTCCATGGGTTAGTTAAAACAAGGGATTGTTTACTAAGTGGTCAAGAAGAGTCAAGTTTCAAGAGTAAAACAGAAAGTAGGGTAAACTTCCTGTAAGCCATGACTCAACCATTTGTATGTTTTTATCATGCATGTACCCTTTACCACCATGAATTTATTCCTTACGTCTGCAAGACTAATTTTTTTGTCTGAACCCTTTACCAAAAAATCTTCAATTTTAACAACATGGAGAGAGAAGGCCTTTTGAAAACATTGTAGGAAAAGGAGAAAATGCTGGTAACCAGCATTTTCTCCTTTTTTCCCAATGTGTCCTACCTGTTGAAAGGCAAATCTTTTCATGTGAGCCTCATTTAATTTGTCATTTGCAGTGGCTTTCAAATTGAACCAGTCTCAAATTTTGTTGTCTTGTATAGAGTTCACCCATTACCTCCATGCATTTATTCATTTCTTCTGGCTTGCTTATTTACATGTCATGCAGAAGACCTTTAACCCTTTTCCAAATGCCAAATTTTGGACTGGTCCAAATTGAAAGAGTTTGCAGACGACAATTTTGAATTTGATGAAAATGCCAGGAGGGTCTCAAAAAGGGTAGAAAACACTGTGGGAAAAGGAGAAATTGCTCGGTACGAGCAATTTCACCTTTTCCCACAGTGTTTTCAAAAGACTTGTACTGCAGACACTGAAAACTAGGGCTTGTTCGGGAAAGGGTTAAACATTGTGGATGAAGGAGATAATAATTACAGCTACCAATTTTTCCTATTTCAAGTGCTTTCCTGATATGCTCAAGGGGTATTGAACAAAAACTGAAAGATATTCTGATCACTTGATTGATAAAATTGTGTCTTACAATGGTCACAGTTCACTTTATCTCCTACGTTGGGTTTCACTGAGGTGTCTTGCCCAACGACACTCTTCCAAAAAGTCTCATTGCCAGTAGTGAGAATGTAACTCAGAGCTTCAGGTTGTGAAACCTACCCCTGCACTATGGAGCTATACAAACCCTGCAAGATATTCTGTAGACGTAAATCTTTGAAAACACTGTGGGAAAAGAAGAAAATGCTGATAATCAGCGTTTTCTACTTTTCCCACAAATGTTCTTTACCCTGTCAAAGACACAATTTTTAATCCCATCATTTGATACACTGTAACATTTGCAATGATTTTGTTGTCCACAAATACTTTCAATTTAGAAAAGTACAAAACTTTAGGGATTAGTAATATAGAGACTTAATATAACCCCTTACCGGACAACAACATTTTAGCCTTGTTGAAATTGAAAGCATTTGCAGATGACAATTTCAGTGTGGTTCAGATGGTGCAATTTTCCTTTGGTAGGGTAGAAAACATCGTGGGAAAAGGAGAAAATGCTGGTTACCAGCATTTTCTCCTTTTCCCACAATGTTTTCAAAAGACTTCTTTCACAGGGGCGTTAAAAGGCGGCATTGTGCGGTAAAGGGATGATTTGTTGCTACTAAAGGGCATGCAGACGGTTTCTTTCAATTCTGTGTGAAAACCTTTTTTCAGGAAATGTCAATCCTGGAATGTTAATTAGGTAATTAAGACTGGTTGTTGCAAATGCTAACATCAGATTATAGAGTTCTGTGACTGCTGGTGGCAATTCTCAATCTTTTCTCTGTCTTGTTATACCCCTCCTCCAGCCCAAAGGTAAAGGGAGCATAATGGAATCAGGGCCAGTTACATTCACCAACCATTCTTAAAGATGTTTGCAATCTTATCCTCTGAGACTTTCTAAATTTAAAAGTAACCCAACTTCTGATTGGTTAAACCATTTGGTTTTGCTAATCAATAGTTGTGTTATATTCAATTTAAGAATATCATGAAGAATGAGACCGAGAAAGTTCTTAAGAATGGTTAGTGAATACGGACCCAGGTTACCCATCTGTCTGTCTTGCATTCTCTGCAAATAGGCACCATTTTGTATCCTCTTCTCTTATTTTCAACCAGTGTTGGCTGAAGTCTTGACCTGTTATCCAACAATCCCGAGTTTTAACAACCCCAAAGAAGAAGACTTTCGAAAGCATAGTGGGAAAAGGAGAAAAAGCTAGTAACCAGCATGTTCTCCTTTTCCTGCATTTTTTTTTCTACCCTTCTAAAAACCCTTTCCATTTTTTTTTCAACAAGTCAAATTTATTTCGATGGTCTGCAGATACTTTCAATTTGAACAAGTCTAAAATTGTGTCGTCTTGTAAAGGGTTAACCCTTTCCAAAACAAGCCCTGGTTTTCACGTGTCTGCAGGTACAAGTCTTTTGAAAACACTGTGGGAAAAGGAGAAATTGCTCGTTACGAGCAATTTCTCCTTTTCCCACAGTGTTTTCTACCCTTTTGGAGAACTTTCTGTCATTTTCATCAAATTAAAAATTGTCGTCTGCAAAACACTTTTAATTTGGACCAGTCTAAAATTCATCGTTTGGGAAAGGGTTAATGGAAGTCTTTACACCATGGGTCCAACTTGAGCACCTGCAATTTTCTCTGTAATTGGTTGACTCTTACAACCTTACAGGAGTTATGGTCCTTTGATTTTTTTTCTCCGTCCAATGACAAGGCAACCAGTGGAGGGATGGCATTACTGTTCAGCCTGTTGCAGTTCAAATTACTTTAGTTCCAGGGTCTTATGTTACCCAGTGGTTAAGGTTTTTGGCCAGAAAGTCAGAGGTAGGTTCCAATTATCACTTGTGGCACTGCCACGATGCGATTGATACTATTTTTGAAGCTGTGTGGAACACCCATTCAGTTGGTCGACGGTCATTTTCCTCATGTTTTCAAAATCTTTTGACTATAGGGCATAAGTTATTTTAGTGGGAATGAGTTTGATTGGATTACATTAACCCTTTACCTAACAATCTGAAGCTTTAACAACCCAAAGAAGCCTGTGAGAAGTGGAGAAAATGCTGCAAACCAACAGTTTCTCCTTTTCCCACGATGATTTCTATCCTCTCACAGACAGCTTTCCATGTTGAAGCCATGTTTAATTTGACGTCTGGAATTCTTCCTAATTGGACAAGCCTAAAATTTTGTTGTCTGGTAAAAGAGTCCACACTTTAATTCACAATCCAGACTTTTAATGACACTGAAAAAGAAAACTTTTGAAAACTTTGTGGGAAAAGAAGAAAATGCTGGTAACAAGCATTTTCTCCTATTCCTATAATGTTATCTACCCTTCCCAATACAAATTTAAAGTTTTAAGCCACATTTAATTTGTTGTCTGCTAATGCTTTGAATTTGGATTAGTCGAAGATTTTGTTGTCTGGTAAAGAGTAAGATTAATGTGTCTATGGAAATGAAACTGTCCCTAATTAGATCACTATAGAATGAGGTAGGCTGGTAAAAAAAGGGTGTTATGATACACTTTTTATTACTCAATGTTTTCTACTAAACAACAAGATGAAATTGGAAAGCTTAGCAACAGCTAATGAATCAACCCATCTCTGGTTTTGTGCGGCTTAAATCTTGTGCCTTACTTTAACGACAAAATGTAGAATGAAATCATTTGTAAGCGTCATGTGGCTCAAATGATAGGATTTCTCTTTGATAGGAAAGAATTTAGAAAACATCATGGGAAAGAATTAAGATGCTGGAAACTTTTTTTTTTCTTTTCCTACAATGTTTCACAAACTGTCTTTCCTCAGGGTGATGAAAACCCAGGATTGTTTGGTCAAGGGTTAAGGGGGTAGAACCACCTCTGCATAACAAAGCTATACCCAAGAAATTTTCAACCAAGACGCAACTGAGTACCATAATGTCTCTTATTATCGCTCCCCCTCAAATTACCGATAACCCTACCCCATTATTTTTTTTAGCAGAAAATTGACTTTCTAGACAGCCATATTCCATCTCTGAATTTGAAATAATTCAGCTAGAATAAACTTACGTCAATTGTATAATCCTTATTTCACAAATCGATGTCATGAACACATGACTATCCAATATAGGTACACTTCTGATAATGTTATAAATTTTTGGTAACACAAAATTTGTCAACTATGAAAAACTTTTAAGAGATCGAAAGTACAGAAAACCGATGTCTCACAATTTGTGAATTCTGTTTAATGTCCAAATGAATTATGATCGGCGATAAAATTGATATTCTGCATTAATACAGCAGGTTTCTCAAATGGCAGTCACTTCGCGGTTGGTACTGACTGAAACTCAGACGGTAATGTTATCGTTGTCCTCAGAAAATTCAGTGTTATTTACCTCTATTAACCCTTTACCACACAATCCCAACTTTTAATGACCCTGAGATAGAGGCCTTTTGAAAACATTGTGGGAAAAGGAGAAAATGCTGGTAACCAGCATTTTCTCCTTTTCCCACAATGTTTCCTGTCCTTCCCAAAATAAAGTTTAACTTTTGAGTCACATTTATTTTGTTGTCTGCAAATGCTTTAAATATGGACATGTCTAAAATTTTGTCGTTTGGTAAAGAGTTAATTCCCCCCCCTTTCTTTTTTTGGAAAATATTACGCCTGCAGGGGTGTTAAAAAGAGACAGCATGGTATATGTCTTTTGGTAGCTACGCCATTGTCTCCCACATTTTTACTTGTGTAGTTCTTCTATCATTATCATTTCATTGACAATATTGCGCCATACATGTTTTTTTGATCATGCATCAGGTCCCAGAGTCTATTCATTTGTTGTTCTCTTCACTTGTTCCTGGAATAAGATCAAAAAATTCCCACGCAAATTAGACATTTGTACAGCTCAAGATTTAGTTTTGATAATTCACTTAGACTTCATAGCTCACAACTAAAATGTCAACCCTATACAAAACAGTCCAGAAGCTTGAAAGATCCTGAGGGAGACAGCTTTCGAAAACATTGCAGAAAAAGGAAAGAATGCTGGCTACCAGCATTTTCTCGTTTTCCCCCACTGTTTTTTTCACTTTATACTATCAAAAACTTTAAAATTTAATGTTTTGAGTAACATTTTATGTCATCTGCAAATGCTGTCATCTTGTGAGGCTAAATTTTTACAGTCTGGTAAAGAGTTTATCCTTCACCACACAATCCCATATTGTAACAACCATGATGAAACTGACCTAAGAAAACATGATGTTGGGTAAAGGAGAAAATTCTGGTAAACAGGTCTGGAAGAATCCAGCATTTTCTCCTTTTCCCAGAATTTTTTCTACGGCCCTTTCTAGGACAAATCCAGTCAGTTGAGCAACACTGAAAATACTTTCAGTTTGGACAAGTCCAAAATTTTGTCATTTTGTAAAGATTTGCAGATAATGTGTTACTAATTATCCCTGGAAACATTACAGCTCATCTTGTCAGACAAATGTTTTGTATTACAAGATGACAGATGCTTTAACTTTTTATCAAGATGAGGAAATTAACCCTTAAAGCGCATTTCACAACTGTAGTCTTTCTGCGACCAGTGTAGATCAAGATCAGACTGCACAAAACATACTGATCTTTGATCTACACTATCTGCTTTGCCGAGACTTTCTAGACAAAAAAAAACCCTTGAAATTGCAATTACTGGGATTTTATTTCTACACTGAAAGGCTGACTCCTGGGTTTATTCAGTGTTGTAGGGGTTAAAGACTCCTCCATATTGAAAGCATTTGCTGATGACAATTTTAGTTGTGTTCAAATGATGGAATCTTTCTTGAAAGAGTTAAAAACATCATTGGTAAATGAGAATGTTAATGACCTTTTCCTTCAGTTTTCAAAAGCTTTGGTTACCGGCATTTCCTGGTTACCAGCATTTCCTGCTTATCCCACTGTGTTTTCAAGTCTTCTTTCCTGAGGTTGTTAAAACTATGCTTTGCTTGGTTATTAAAGGTTAACCCTTTACAACAAAATTTTAGCCTTGTCCAAATTGAAAGTATTAATTTTGCAGACAACAATTTCAGTGTGGCTAAAATGATGCAATTTTGCTTTGGTAGAGTAGAAAACGTTGTGGGAAAAGGAGACAATGCTGGTCTCCTTTTCCCACAATGTTTTCAGAAGGCTTCCTTCCCCAGGGTCATTAAAAGGTGGATTGTGTGGTAAAGGGTTAAGTAGTAAACTGTTATCAGAAGAAGCATTACAACTCATCTGTCAGACATGTTTTGTATTACAAGTCGGTATGCTTTAACCCTTTACCACACGCCAAAATGTCAGACTTGCCGAAATTGAAAGAATTTTCAGACTACAAATTATATTGGGATTAGATAATTGAATTTGTCTCTGAAAGGTTAGAAAACATTGTGGGAAAAGGAGAAAATGCTGGTTACTAGCATTTTCTCCTTTATCCACAATATTTTCAAAAGCTTTATATCACAAGGTAGTTATACTTTAACTCTTAACCAGACGACAAAATTATAGACCTGTCCATTTTAACCCTTTCCCAAATGGCAAATTTTGGACTGGTCCAAATTGACAGAGTTTGCAGACGACAATTTTAAATTTGATGAAAATGGCAGAAAGGTCTCAGAAAGGGTGGAAAACACTGTGGGAAAAGGAGAAATTGCTCGTAACAAGCAATTTGTCCTTTTCCCACAGTGTTTTCAAAAGACTTGTACTGCAGACACGTGAAAACCAGGGCTTGTTTGGGAAAGGGTTAAAAGCATTTGCATACAGCAATTTTAATTCGGCACAAATAATGGAATGTCTCTATGAAAGAGTAGGAAACATTTTTGGAAAAGGAGAAAATGCTGGTGACCTTTCCACACAAAGTTTTCAAAAGTTCCTGTGTTTTTTTCCTTATTCCAACATGTTTTCGAAAGCCTTATTTCTCAAGGTTGATAAAATTCAGCATTGTTTTGTAAAGGGTTAGATATTATGGGTAATTATTATCAGAAGTACCACAATTCATCTGTCAGACAAATCCTTTGTATTATAAGATGGCTGATGCTGCAACGCTATGCCACCAAAAAAATATAATTGAGCCATGTTCTGTGAAAACGGGGTTAAATGCATCTGCAAAAAGTGTCGTCAAGGTCGGCAGGCTGATCTTGGCTGAAAAGTTTTTCTGTCGGTCATTTTTCTGCATGTTAATTCTCTACCACACAACGAAATTTTTAGTCCTGTTCAAATTGAAAGCGTTTGCAGACGACAAATACAATGGGGCACAAATGACAGTATCTGTCTTTAAGATTGTTGAAAACATTGTGGGAAAATAAGAAAATGCTGGTTGCCAGCATTTTCTTCTTTTCCCGCAATGTTTTCAAAAGCCTTCTTCTTCAGGGTCGTTAAAACGCGGGATAGTGTGGTGAAGAGTTAACCCTTTACCACACAATCCCGACTTTTAACGACCCTGAGGAAAAAGCTTTTTGAAAACATTGTAGGAAAAGGAGAAAATGCATTTTCTCCTTTTCCCACAATGTTTTCTACTCTTTCCAAAACAATTTTCAATTTTTGAGAAACATTTATTTTGTTGTCTGCTAAAGCTTTCAATTTGGACTGGTCTGAAATTTTGTTGTTTGGTAAAGAGTTAACCCTTTACCAGACAACACAATTTTAGCCTTGTCCAAATTGAAAGCATTTGCATACAACAATTTCAATGTGGCTCAAATAGTGCAATTTTCCTTTGATAGGACAGAAAACGTTTTTGGAAAAGGAGAAAATGCTGGTTACCAGCATTTTCTCCTTTTCCCACAATGTTTTCAAAAGGCTTCATTTCCAGAGGCTTTAACGTTAAAAGGCATCATTGTGCGGTAAAGGGTTGATGGACCAGTCTACCTTATGATTCATTTGGTTGTTAGACAAAATGGATATCATGGATCCATAATTATGTGACGACTTGATTGGAATAATGCAGTACCCAGATGCATTTTAACCCTTTAGCAAACGACAAAATTTTAGACTGGTCCAAACTGAAAGTATTTGCAGACGACAAATTAAAGGTGTTTCAAATGATGAAATTTGTCATTGATAGGTTAAAAAACATTGTGGGAATAGGAGAAAATGCTGGTAACCAGCATTTTTCCCTTTTCCCACAATATTTTCTACTCTTCCCAAAACAATTTTCAATTTTTGATTCACATTTATTTTGTCGTCTGCTAAAGCTTTCAATTTGGACTGGTCTGAAATTCTGTTATTTGGTAAAGAGTTAATGGACCAGTCTGTCTACCTTATGATTCATTTGGTTGTTACACAAAATGGATTTTATGGATCAAGAATTATGGGATGACTTGCTTGCATTTTAACCCTTTACCAAACAACAAAATTTTAGACTGGTCCAATCTGAAAGCATTTGCAGACGACAAATTAAAGGTGTTTCAAATGATGAAATTTGTCATTGATAGGTTAAAAAACATTGTGGGAAAAGGAGAAAATGCTGGTTACATTTTCTCCTTTTCCCACAATATTTTCGAAAGGCCTTTTTCTCAGGTCGTTCAAAGTTGGGATTGTGTGGTAAAGGGTTAAACCTTCTTTTGCCAGAGCATGGCTCATTTCTATTTTTTTCCCCCCCCTATTTTCAAGGAATGAAAGTGCAATGCAATTTCAAGCCTGTTTTGACTTGGGTATCTCAAAAATTATTCTGTGCAGCCTGATGTTGATGTTCACTGCCTGCTGAAGTAAATCAACATGTTAACCTTTTACCACACAATTCCAACTTTTATCGACCCGGAGGAAGAAGCCTTTTGAAAACATTGTGGGAAAAGGAGAAAATGCTGGTAACCAGCATTTTCTCCTTTTCCCACAATGTTTTCTACACTTTCCAAAACAAATTTCAGTTTTTGAGCCACATTTATTTTGTCATCTGCAAATGCTTTCAATTTGGACTGGTCTAGAATATTATCGTTTGGTGAAGAGTTAACGTTGTTCCTGGCATTACTGTGGGTTCATTCTAGAGTGCAGATGTGTTGAAATTAGCTTGCATGAATCTGACCTACTTTCTATTGGAGTGTTTTACCATTTACCAAATTATCCCGAAATATAATGACCTGCCCAAAGTGGTCATTTGAAAATGTTATGAGAAAAGGAGACTGATTTGTCCTTTTTGTTTTTTTCCCATTATTTTTTCCACCCTGTCAATGAGCTTCAGTTCCTTTATACTTCATCTCTTACTGATCTGGTGTCTGCAAAATCAGACTTATGAAGTCTAAAATTTGCAGCATAAGGAAAGGGTTCAACTCTTTGGCAGCCAATAGCCTGGTAACAAAAGCAGCTATTGCAGATGGCATAGATCAAAATCAGATTGCACATTCTGTGCAGTCTGATTTTAGATCAACACTACCTGCCAGTCGGTGCTTTACTTTTACCCAAATCATCTTCAATTGCAGTAGACTACTACCTTTATACCTAGAAAAGAAGTCTGAACTTTCTACCCCACAACAAAATTTTGGACTTGTTGAAATCCAAAGCATGTGCAGATGACAAAAATAAATGTTGGTCAAATGGTGGGATTTGTCTTTGAAAGGTCAGAAAACATTTGTGAGAAAAGGAGAAAATGCGGATTTCCAGCATTTCCTCCATTTCTCACTATGTTTTCTATAGCTTTCTTTCTCAGTGTCTTAAAGCACAGGATTGTGTGGTTAAGGGTTAATTTATTAAGTTGGCAGAGTTCATAAAACTGAGCAAAAAAATGCCATAAATACTTCCCAGGCAGGTAGCTCTGAACCTTGATGTAAAAAAAAAAAACATTTCCTAGACCTGAGCATGTCTAAAACTTTTTTGGCAGTGTGAATTTCATAGTCTGAAACTGCTGAGCTATGTAGACTAAGATCAGACTGCAAGTTCTGTGCAGTCTGATCTTGATCTTGACTGAAAGTAGAAGGTAGTTTGATCCTGATTTACAATGTCTACTAAAACAGCTTAACCCTTAAAGTGCCTTTCACGACTATAGTTGCCTTTGCGGCCTGTGTAGATCAAGATCAGGCTGCACAAAACATGCAGCCTGATCTTTGATCTACACTGTCCGCTTTGCTGAGACACTAGACATGAAAAGTGACCACAAAATTATAATTATCTTGGTTTTATTCTAGACTGAAAATGTCCATTGGATTTATTTTGTGCTTGAAGGGTTAAGACTTGGACCAAATGCTAAAATTTTAGACCAGTCCAAATTGAAAGCATTTGCAGACTACTAAACAAATTAATGTGACTGAAAAATTGAAATTTGTTTTGGGTTGAATGGTTACCAGCATTGTCTCCTTTTCCCACAATGTTTTCAAAAGCCTTCTCTGTCAGGGCTGTTAAAACTCGGAATTTCATGGTAATGGGTTGAACTCTGTCATTACCGATGAAAACCTGATGAACTCTTGCATAGATCAAGATCAGAATGTACAGAATTTGCAGTCTGATCTTGGATGTACTCCGTCTGATACCTGTTGCTAAAGTCTGACCCAAATTATCACATGCAGCGGAAATCTTCTAGGCCTTAGAATAAGTCGGAAAGAGTTTTTCCTAGAAAGAGTTGAAGATTTATTATTCTGTGTACAGACTATTTGACTCAGAAGTTTCCCCAGTCAGAAAAATTCATGAACAATCTTTTCATCTCATGATTTTACTTACTTTGCCAGATGAAATGTAGTTAATTACCATGGTAACAGACTTGTGGATATTTTCAGCAGTAATTAAGCAGGTTAAGTTGTTATTGGATAATTAACATTTGCTGATTGTTTTGAAACCCCTTGGCTGCTAGATTGTTTTGAAACAGCTTGACTGCTAGATAAATGGAACAGATATTTTCATTTTTCCTCATTGGTTTGTGTTGATAGGTCGCTTTTACCATCAGTATTTCAGTTACACTACTACTGGTCCTGCATGGCTCAGTGGTAAAGTGTAGGACTTACCATCAGTATTTCAGTTACACTACTACTGGTCCTGTGTGGCTCAGTGGTAAAGTGTAGGACTTACCATCAGTATTTCAGTTACACTACTACTGGTCCTGTGTGGCTCAGTGGTAAAGTGTAGGACTTACCATCAGTATTTCAGTTACACTACTACTGGTCCTGCATGGCTCAGTGTTAAAGTGTAGGACTTACCATCAGTATTTCAGTTACACTACTACTGGTCCTGCATGGCTCAGTGTTAAAGTGTAGGACTTACCATCAGTATTTCAGTTACACTACTACTGGTCCTGCATGGCTCAGTGTTAAAGTGTAGGACTTACCATCAGTATTTCAGTTACACTACTACTGGTCCTGTGTGGCTCAGTGGTAAAGTGGAGGACTTATCACCTGGAAGCCCTGGCAAGTAGCCTCATTGGAAGCACTGAATTTTTTGTGGTAGTGTCCTTTGGCAAGATACCTTGGAGCTCTAGCCTAGCACTGGTTAAACCCAGGACATACATAAATATCTGAGCTGTCGCCATGATAATGACTGAAAAAATGTTCAGGATCAAACAGAGAACGTTTGGATTACAAAACAACCACCTGTACCTTTGAGAAATGTAGGATCTCCTGAGTTAACCCTTTACCACACAATCCTGACTTTTAACGACCCTGATGTAGAAGCCTTTTGAAAACATTGTGGGAAAAGGAGAAAATGCTGGTAACCAGCATTTTCTCCTTTTCCCACAATGTTTTCTACCCTATCAAAGACAAATCGCATCATTTGAGCCGAATTGAAATTGTCGTCTGCAAATGCTTTCAATTTGGACTGGTCTAAAATTTTGTCTTGTAGTAAAGAGTTAACTCTTTACCAGATGACAAAATTTTAGCCTTGTCCAAATTGAAAGCATTTGCAGATGGCAATTTCAATGTGGCTCAAATGGTGCAGTTATTCTTTGATCGGGTAGAAAACATTGTGGAAAAGGAGAAAATGCTGGCCAAGGATTCAAATCACTTGTTCTACATTTTATTCATCGTGTGGAAATGCATTTGATTTGGACAAGTCTAAAATTTTATCATTTGGTAAAGGGTTGAGGGTTAGGTAGTTATTGGGTATCTATACTCTTTGAGAGTAATTTAGGAGAAATTTGGCAGCAGATGTTTTGGACTGGATGTTATGGCCCAGGACGATTTAGCCCGACAAAAAATATTAGGGACAAAATGTCAAGATAAATATAATGGCTTGTTAAAAATGGAAAAATAAAAGGCCCACTAGCAGCCAAAAGTAAACAGCTCCAGAATCATAATGCGGGCATTTTTTATATGATTTAACTCTTTACCGCACAACAAAATCTTAGACCTGTCGAAACTGAAAGCATTTGCAGACGACAATATAAATGTGACTCAAAAATTGAAGCAAGTTTGTGGAAGGGTAGAAAACATTGTGGGAAAAGGAGAAAATGCTGGTTACCAGCATTTTCTCCTTTTCCCACAATATTTTCAAGAGGCTGCTGTCTCAGGGTCGTTAAAACTCGGGATTGTGTGGTAAACAGTTAATTCATACCATTTTAAAGTAAGGGTATTATTATGAATCTGACAATATGTTAAAGGAGTTACCAAAGTTACCACAGCTATGGAAAAGAATATTTGTATTTTTTTACTCATTTAACTTTTTACTACACGGCAAAATTTAGACCAGTCCAAATTGAAAGCATTTGCAGATGAAAAATTAAATGCAACTCAAGAATTGAAATTTGTTTTGGAAAGGGCTAAGAAGATTATTGCGGGAAAAGGAGAAAATGCTGGTTACCAGCATTTTCTCCTTTTCCCACAATGTTTTCAAAAGCTTTCTTTCTCAGGGTCGTTAAAAGTCGGGATTGTGTGGTAAAGAGTTGAAAGGTTGGTAGGTTCTGCTATTCATGATGAGTGATATCTAAAGCTTGATAATGGGTATTGCTGATCAGAATTGTCACATATCTTTTACGTTCTGTAGCTGTCAACTGGTAAAAATTTATTTTAACCATTCTGTTAAACCACTATTTTGTAAACAACAGAAAAAAAAAGGGAGGGTCCTATGTCGCTCAATTGTAAGGTGTAGGATTTTTATCCCATTCATAGTTCAAACAACTACCTGATTTGCTTAGTGATTTCAAACCACTGTAGTTATTCAGTGTTGACCAATTACAGCACTTACAGTGCTTTGATTTAAGCCGCATTTAATTTGTTGCCTTCAAGTGCTTTCAATGTGGACAACTCTAAAATTTTGTTTTTTGGTAAAAAGAGTTAGCTCTTAATAAAAAATGTCTCAAAAACTGAAATTTCCCTATAGAAGTATAGAAAACATTGTTAGAAAAAGAGAAAAATTAATGCTGGTTACCAGCATTTCTCCTTTTCCCAAATTGTTTTCAAAAGCCTTCTTACTTAGGGTCATTAAAACTCGGGATTGCGTGGTAAAGGGTTAAGGGGCTCCACCCACAGGTGTAAAAAGAGTATCAATGAAAGGACATCAACCTGTAACTCTTTATTAAACAACAAAATTCTAGACTTGGCCAAATTGAAGGAACTACAGGGACGACAATCAAGATGGGTCTCAAATAATGAGATTTATCTTTGGAAGGGTAGAAAACATTGTGGAAAAGGGAGAAAATGTAGGTTTTATCAGAACACCTAGCAAAGTAGCAGGCAATGTAGCTCTATGATCCAACTGCATGGTCTGTTCCTTATCATCTAGATCTGCTGTCTGGTAAAGTTTAGTACAGTGCACTAACTTTTTCTGGGAAGACAACTTTGTAGATAGTTCAACATTGGAAGCATTTTGTGCAAGACAATTTCAGTGTGGCTCAAATGATTGCATCTGGCTCTGAGAAGATCAAAAACATTATGGGAAAAGGAGAAAAGGATAGCCATTGACATTCTCCTTTTTCCCCACAATGTTTTAAACAGCTTTTTTCCACAGACCTTTTTAGCATGAAATTATGTGCTGAAGTGTCAGCCCTCTACAGAACAAGTTGGCTTCTTTAAATAAGAAGCTAGGAGAGGTCAGCATCAATGTTTTCAAATAGCTTACTGCTTTTAATTTCAACATATTTTGGTACATATAAACAAATAAGTAAGGCATTATATGATCGCCATGGTGTAAAAAGAAGAAACCTCTTCTGCATTACATGACAGACATGTGACCTTTTTCCCATGTTTTCAAGTCGCGTGATCTTTTCCCGCGGTGTTCTCGTTTCTAATGAAATTCTTTTTTTGTGTGTGTAGCTTTATTTGTTTAATGAAAAATTACAACCACTGGAAAAGTCATTCGCAATCAAATCAATATAACAAATCCTTTTTGAAATCCGTAAAATAAAAACAAAACACGTCTATGTCCTATTTCAGTTTTTTGATTTCGGTTTATTTATAAAACCATGACGAAATAGACTGTGTATCAGAACGATTTTGCAGAAAAGCATGGAGTTAGGCAGCAATTTCTGAGGCAGTCTGCCTTTTAAACTCACCACTGTTGGAGAGGTCTGATGACAAAATGTTAGAGCGGTCCAAATTGAAAGGATTTGCAGATGACACATCAAATGTGACCAGAAACTGAAATTTGCTTTTGGAAGGGTAGAAAACATTATGGGGAAAGGAGAATTGATGGTTACCAGCATTTTCTCCTTTTCCCACAATGGTTTGAAAACCTTTCTCCCACAGGGTTGATAAAACTCAAGATTGTTTGGTAAAGGTGTTATTATAATGGTAAAGGTGTTATTATAATGGTAAAGGGATGATAGCCCTATCAATTATCATATAGGGTTTCTGCACCTGGAGGCACCTGTCTGGACTCATTACCCAGTAGCTGTTTTTGACACGATCAAAATTAGACTCATTTTCTGCTGCAGACTGCTTTTTGCGTACTATTTTTGTTTCTTGCTTAACTCTTTACCAAACGACAAAATTTTTGACTGGACCAAATTGACAGCATTTGCAGTCGATAAATGTAGTTCAAATGATGAATTTTGTCTCTGATGGGGTAGTAAACATTGTGGAAAAGGAGAAAATGCTGGTTACCAACATTTTCTCCTTTTTCCACAGTGTTTTCAAAAGCTTTTTCTTTCAGGGTTGTTAAAACTCAGGATTGTGTGGCAAAGGGATAAAACTTTCTTTGAAGGAGAAAACATTGAGGGAAATTACTTAACCCTTTCCCAAACAAGCCCTGGTTTTCACGTGTCTGCAGTACAAGTCTTTTGAAAATACTGTGGGAAAAGGAGAAATTGCTCGTAACGAGCAATTTCTCCTTTTCCCACAGTGTTTTCTACCCTTTTTGACAACTTTCTGCCATTTTCATCAAATTTAAAATTGTCGTCTGCAAACTCTTTCAATTTGGACCAGTCCAAAATTTGTTGTTTGGGAAAGGGTTAACCCTGTAGCAAACAATCTCTTGTTTTAACTCTTTCCCAAACGACAGATGTTGGACTGGTCCAAATTGAAAGAGTTCGCAGACGACAATTTTAAATTTGATGAAAATGGCAGAAAGTTCTCTAAAAGGGTAGAAAACATTGTGGGAAAAGGAGAAATTGCTCGTTATGAGCAGTTTCTCCTTTTCTCACAGTGTTTTCAAAAGACTTGTACTGCAGACACGTGAAAACCAGGGCTTGTTTGGGAAAGGGTTAGCGACCCTGAGGTATAAGGCTTTTGAAAACAATGTGGAAATAGGAGAAAATGCTGGTAACCAGCATTTTCTCCTTTTACCTTTCCAAAACAAATTTTGATTTTTTTTGAGTCACAAATATATAGTTGTCTGTGGACACTTCATTTTTGTTTGGTAAAGGGTAATAGTGAGGTACCTTTTGCTTTACCGTTTTTGCTTTTATACTTTGTATGTTGATTGTTCCTACTTTCTAGGATGTTTTCGAACTTGTCTGCTTTTAAATTGTTTCAAGAGGAAACAAGTGAATTTTTTATGAGATGACAACATTTTAGATTTGTGCTACTTGAAAGGAGTTTCAGATGACAAAAATGAATAGACAACTACAATGATATTAATGTGTGCAAGAGTTGAAAATTTCGCAGAAATAAGAGAAAATGCACAATAGCAGCATTTTCTCCTGTCCCAGCAAGTTTTTCAAAAATCTTTTGAAAGTGTGATAAAAGGTTAACCAGTTTTATACAGAATGCCTCACTATATGCCAGTAAGTATAGATTCAAGATCAGACTGTCCACACAATCAGATTTCACAGATTGTCGAAAGCCATTTTACAGACAACTTGATGTTGTACCTCCCTTTGTTTCCTGCTTTGAATGAAAGAGTTACCTCCCTTGAGCCTTTACATGATCACAGAACTGTTTACATTTACAGTCAGGTCTTGAGCAGCTCTCTTTGCAAAAGCTGTTTTGACCCATGTTTCAACAACCCTTAAGAAGAAAGCTTTTGAAAAACACTGCCAAAAAGATTAGATGCGGGTAACCAGCATTTTCTCCTTTTGCCATAATGTTTTATTTCCTTTCAGTGACAAATCCCAAAATTTGAGCCACATTTAATTTGTTATACGCTAATGCTTTGAATTTGAACAAGTCCAAAATTTTGTCATTTGGTAAAAAAGTATAGAATTAAGACGTAAGTAATTGCAATTTTAGGGTTGTCTTTGTCCAGGAAAGCCGCAAGTTTAGATCAAAGAACAAACTATCGTAACTTCACCAAATGACAAAATTTTGGACAGGACCAAATTGAAAGCATTTTGCAGATGACAAATGAAATGTTGCTCAAATGATGATTTCTGTCCGTGATAGGGAAGAAACTGTGGAAAAAGAAAATGCCAGTAAACAGCATTTTCGCCTTTTTCTAGAATGTTTTCAAGTCTTCCTCTTAAGGGTCATTAAAACTCAGGATTGTGTGGTAGAGGGTTAAAAGATAAAATCACAGCCTTGTTTTTTCCTGCCACAGCTGTTTTAAGTTTAACCCTTTAGGTAACAATCTGGAGTTTTACCAGTCCTTGGGAAGGTGGTTTTTTTAAACATGAATTTCATAATTAAAGCCACTTTTGATTTGTTTGCTGAAAATGAACAATTCGGAGGAGTGTAATATTTTGTCGTCTGGTAAAGAGTTAAAAGTACACATTCCATCATGGTGGCTTGCAACACTTTTATATTTAACATACACATACTTAAATGATAAATGAAATGATAGTGAAGTCAAAAGGCCATAAAACAGTTATAAAATGAAAAAAAGCTATAAAAATATTGAAACTGGTATCTTTCTTTCCTAACCTGACACTGCTATTAAACTCTTTGTTCCAGATGACACAAAACTTTTATGGACAGTTTAGATCAAGATCAGACTGCACAGAACATGCAGTCTCATCTCTGATCTACACTGACCCCTACTTTTTTTCTAGATTAGGACCAAAGCCCCATCCACCTGGTCTTAAAAACCCGAGAAAAAATGGTTATAGGTGAAATAGATTGGACTCTTTATAGAAAACATCCACATACTGTAAATTCAAGGCTTTGCAGTTGCCAGTGCACCTTCATAAATATCCTTTAACCCTTTCCCAAACGACAAATTTTGGACTGGTCCAAATTGAAAGAGTTTGCAGACGACAATTTCAAATTTGATGAAAATGGCAGAAAGGTCTCAAAAAAGGTAGAAAACACTGTGGGAAAAGGAGAAATTGCTCGTTACAAGCAATTTCTCCTTTTCCCACAGTATTTTCAAAAGACTTGTACTGCAGACACGTGAAAACCAGGGCTTGTTTGGGAAAGGGTTAATGGTGATTCAAGATGATACTGCAGCCTGCAGTACAATGTTTTTTTCAAGCCAGTCTGGCTTTTTTCCCCACATAACAACCGTCAAATCAATGAGCACCTGAGAGAGGAATGAATTCTGTCGGAATGACTCTCATTAATCATGAGAAAATTGCCGAGCTAGGGATCCAAACCAGTGAACTCAATTGTTTCAAGTCCTGTATATGCTACAGACTGCCCCATTGGGCTTGGTCCTTAACTCTTTACCAAATGACACATTTTTGGATTGGACCAAATTCAAAGCATTTGCAGACGACAATGCATGGGTGAAAGTTTTCCGGCATATGTCGGCTTTTCAGTGCCAGAAGGGAGCATTTTTCTGAACCGCAAAAATTCGTTGAGAAAATTGGGGATGGGGGGGGGGGGGGTCCATAGATCGAGAAAGCCTGAAACCATATTGCTTTCACGCATTCTCACGAATTATGCATGGTAATCAGATGACTGCCGATTGTTTGTGCATTGGTGTGAAGTTTTGACCCTGATTGAGGTCAGCTCCCGTAATTCAACGGTGTTTTCGTAAGGTCGCATTTGATTAGTTTCCAGGCATTCGTAACACCCAATCAAATTGTTCCTTTTATAATGCGATAGGCAGTTGTTTAAAAATGGCGACGGTTAAGATAATTCTGTGTACTTTGCTACTGATTACGAAGTTACGTACGTTAAAATGAAGTTTCTTTCACTGGGATATAATACAAAAGTTTCGCCGATGTGATAAATTCCATAGATCGAGAAAGCCTAAAACCATATTGCTTTCATGCATTCTCACGAATTATGCATGGTAATCCAGATGACTGCTGATTGCGCATTGGTTGAAGTTTTGACCCCGATTGAGGTCAGCTCCCGTAATTCAATAGTGTTTTCGTAAGGTCGCATTCGATTAGTTTCCAGGCATTCGTAACACCCAATCAAATTGTTCCTTTTATAATGCGATAGGCAGTTGTTTAAAAATGGCGACAGTTGAGATAATTCTGTCTACTTCGCTACTGATTACAAAGTTAACATACTTTAAAGTGAAGTTTCTTACACTGGGATATAATACAAAAGAAAATCCAGAAGTCGTCTGAAAACAATTGGCGATGGGAATGGCTATCAGAGCTTGATACCCACAGTAGCAAGTGGGGTGGGTAACTGGCTTCGTAAACCTGATGTCGTCGGCATTGCGTTTAACGAGTGTTGCAGTAAAAAGATTAAGTTAAAGTAGAAATTTAAGACACTTACTGTTATGTACATATGCATGTGCTTTTGAATATACTTTGAATGCTGGTCATTTAAGTTACCGAATCCAATCAATTTGCTATGTGAAAGATATTTTTCATGCAACTAAACGTTCTCATTATCTTCTAGGAGAAGCTTTAATTCCCCATAACAAACACTAAAACTCAGGAGCTTCCAGGGGCTTCCGGCCGCCTGGCCAGGCGTTGCCCTGGACCCACCGGGGGCCCTGGTGGCCCCCCGGCCCCCAGCATTGAGTTCAGGCTTTTCAGGATTTTCAACTTTCACCCATGCAAATGAAATGTTGCTAAAATGATGATTTCTGGCTTTGATAGGGTAGAAAACATTGTGGGAAAAGGAGAAAATGCTGGTTACCAGCATTTTCTCCTTTTTGCACAATGTCTTCAAGTCCTTTCTTTCAGGGTCGTTAAAAGTCGGGATAATGTGTGGTAAAGGGTTAACTATTTACCAGATGAGAGTAAATGGTCACTCTCAAAAGCATTGGTTGACAACTATTTAACCCTTTACCAGACATCCCCGACTTCTAACAACCCAAGGAAAAGGGCTTTTGAAAACATTGTAGAAAAAGGAGAAAATGCTGGTAACCAGCATTTTCTCCTTTTCACACGATGTTTTTTACACTGTGAAGGACAAATTTCATATTTTGAGTCATAATGAACTTGTTGTCTGCAAATACTCTCGGTTTGGACAAATCTAAAATTTTGTCGTGAACGGTAAAAAGTTAAACGTGGCACAAACAATGGGATTTGTCTTTAATGTGCCAGATAACATTGTGAGTCATGGAGAAGACGCTGGAAAGCATTCTGTCATGAGGGATGGATTGTTTGGTGAGGGTCAAGTTGTTAGAAAAGAGTGGTGTTCTGGCAAAAGGGGATTTAACCCTTTACCACACAAGCCCGACTTTAAACGACCCTGAGACAAAAGCCTTTTGAAAACCTTGTGGGAAAAGGAGAAAATGCTGGTAACCACTATCTTCTTTTCCCACAATTTTTTTTCTCCTTTCAAAGATTTTTCAGTCACATTTCTTTTGTCATCTGCAAATGCTTTCTATTTGGACAAGTCTAAAATTTCTTTGTTTTGGTAAAAGGTTAATGCATCTCCATGATGTGTTGTATCAAGCAAGTCATCTTGTTATGTGACCCACAGACAGGAACAGGCTGAATCATGAGGTAGACTGGTCCCATGACAAGCAGAAAATTGACTGAACCCTTTCCCAAACGACAAATTTTGGACTAGTCCAAACTGAAAGAGTATGCAGACGACAATTTTAAATTTGATGAAAAATGGCAGAAAGGTCTCAAAACGGGTAGAAAACACTGTGGGAAAAGGAGAAATTGCTCGTTATGAGCAATTTCTCCTTTTCCCAAAGTGTTTTCAAAAGACTTGTACTGCAGACACATGGAAAACCAGGGCTTGTTTGGGAAAGGGTTAAAGGAACTGGGCTCAGGCTGACCTTGGTCGATACTTTTTGCAGATGTGTTAAACCCCCTTTTCACAGAGCATGGCTCAAATAGTTCGACATTTTTTTGATGATATACTATATAATTGCACTTTTCAGTTTCTGTTCTAAAAAAGTAGGTCTTCTCTGGCTCAGTGGTTTTGTAGGAATAAATTTGTGTATTGCACTTTTCATATTTATTATGTTTAATTCAAAGGTCAGTTTGTGATATTTGGTATACCTTATGCAGTGTTTCCGTTTGAATAAAATTTTACTGAGTCCATGGGACCCAGTGCAACTGCAAAAGTTGAGTCCCATTGCATTCCTTCTGAGTCCCATTTTTGCTTGCATAAATCATCCGTTCATTAAGGTCAATTTTGGTTAATGGATAAAAGAAGAAGCTATTTCAATTGATTTCTTTATGGAACCTATCGCAGATTTCCTGTACTGTGCACGCTGTTGACCGTCGCTCGAAATAGTACGAATCATAGGTTACGATGGAACTTCTTTGAAAGTCCATGCAACCTATTGTAAAAACCTTATTTCTGCTTAGTTTCATAACAAATCAAACACATTTAAGAGAACAGAGGTATACAGATAAATTTCTCTTAGCATCCAATCCTGGAATGCAAGATCTTTCAGCCATTGGTCATGAAATGATCGCAAATGCTTTTTCTTTTTGGTCCGGGAAGCCATCTTCAGGAAAGAAATGCTAAACGACAGCTGTTTTCATTCGATCAGTTCGCTGGAAAAGACAATATGGAAACAACGCTGGTAACCAGTCGAAGCCGATGACAGAGAGAGAGAGGTAGATCTATTTTTATCTTTCTCTGTTATATCTTGGCATTCCAAGATCTATTTATAGACACGTTCGAAATCCGATGGTCAGTTTGTACAAGAAATGTCAAATCTTCGTAGTGGTATTTTGCATTGATTTCGTTACTGATGCAGATCTAGTTAACTCTTTACCACACAATCCCAACTTTTCACAACCCTGACAAAGAAGCTTTTTGAGAACATTGTGGGAAAAGGAGAAAATGCTGGTTAACCAGCATTTTCTCCTTTTCCCACCATGTTTTTTACCTTTCCCAAAACAAATTTCAATTTTTGAGTCACATTTAATTTGTTGTCTGCAATTGCTTTTAATTTGGACCAGTCTAAAATTTTGTCATGTGGAAAAGAGTTAAATCATGGTTTTGACTCATTTTAGACTGCGTTCAAGGGGAGCAATCAGCTTTGATATTTTGTGTCAGAGCTGATTTTCGTGTGTATATAGATACTTTTACGTCGTAAACAGAAACCCTGCTTATGGCTGATTGGTGGAACATTAGATGTTAATTTGGAATTCTATTTGGATCCCAGCCAGGGTTTGGACTGGCCTGGTCCTGTGGGCATGTTGTTTGGCAGGTGTTGGTGAATCCTAGCTTAACACTAGTGGAACCCTGGAAACATGCGAACGAGTATTCTCTGACCATTAATTATTTTACATATGTGAATGAGTATTCTCTGACCATTAATTATTGTACTGAAATTCTCTTGAAGTTGGATTTTGCCTCATTTAACCCTTTACTACATAATCCTACCTTTTAATGACTCTGTAGAAAAAGCCTTTTGAAAACATTATGGGAATGAGAAAAGGGAAAAATGCTGGTAATTAGCATTTTATCCTTTTCTCACTATCTTATCAATACTTTTGAAGACAGAAATAACCACTGGAGCTACATTTAATTTGTCGTCTCAGTAAATGCTTTTAATTAGGTCAAGACCAAAATTTTGTCATTTGGTAAAGGGTTAACCCTTTTCCAAACAAGCCCTGGTTTTCACGTGTTTGCAGCACAAGTCTTTTGAAAACACTGTGGGAAAAGGAGAAATTGCTCGTAATGAGCAATTTCTCCTTTTCCCACAGTGTTTTCCACCCTTTTTGAGAACTTTCTGCCATTTTCATCAAATTTAAAATTGTCGTCTGCAAACTCTTTCAATTTGGACCAGTCCAAAATTTCTCGTTTGGGAAAGGGTTAAACATATACAACAAACTTCTCTTTCATGTTTGACCCATCTCCTGCTAGTGGGTAAATAAATCATTTATGTCTACAGTGAAGGATTGAATAACCTATTAACCCATAGGCTGTCTAGGGTAACAAAATGCCCTTTTGTGGACACTCCGACAGTGTGAATCAAAATCAGACTGCATCAGAACATGCAGACTATGTAGTTGAGGATAAAACTGCAGAAAAGTTCTTCAGTATGCATCTCCATATCTGATAACATATTCAGACTTTAACTTGACATAATTATGCTGGTCTTTCCAAACTGACAGATGTGAATTCATTACAAATATTAAGCTGTCTAGAGAGTGAAAGGTGGAGTTAATGACAGAGATGTATATTGGAAAGGCTAAGATTGTAATCAGCTTTAAGAGGTAATCCAATACAAGGCTCAATTATTGTTATTGTCAGGTAATTCACCCCTACATCCATCTTACAACTTTTTTCTAACACTTTTCCCTAATCATTGACTACCTTTGATTTTGTTTGTATTGGAGGTTAACACCATTTTAACAGCTCATATCATGGTGGTCAGTGACGCACCAACATGCTTCCTGGCTTTCTCACACCAGTACTGACATAACGTTCTTTCCAAAGCCACTGACTACTTTTCTCACATGCATCAGAGGTGAGAGTTGAAAAATTGCCGGATAGAAAGTTTGCCTTAACTGGGTATCGAACCTGCAAACACCAGGTCATGAGTCAGATAGGCTAACCACTAAGCTACTCAGGTGGGTTGAGTGACTACCTTTGGTAAAAACTTTACTGCAGCTCTTTTCTCTTCTTTCAAGCTCTCAAACGCAAGTTACTAAGGAGGGCATTTAGTTAGTTTCTGATGCCGTTCAGCTGTTTGCATCTTGGTATTGTCCTGTTTTTAGTTTTTTGTCCCTAAAATTTTATTTGCAGACTCCTTTGGTAGAAGGTGCCATATAAATTCATTAATGACAAAAATTGGGCAAGTTTAAAATTTTGTCACTTGGTAAAGAGCGGAGGGCTGTATTTTGTTCCAGTCTTGTAACAAGAAGTTAGAAAATAATAGATTTAACAGAAAAGATTTCCCTCGTTGACAAGTAAACATTTTTAGTTGTGATATTGCAAATTCATGGCAGCTTCAGAAGGAATATCAAGTACAATTATGGGATAACATAAAGGGCAAAATATTTTGGTTCAAAAGTTAGCATGCATGGTTGGCTTGTCGTTAATGGGTTGCTGGTTTGAACCTTGGCATGGCATACACTCTCCAAGCTGTGATAATAGTCTGTCTATGACATATATTCTGATGTGTGATTTTGGTTGCATGGGAAAGCAGCCAGAGATTTAAAGACAGTATTAGGCTAATTTGTGGTTCTAGTAAAAGAAAGCAGGGTAAGTACACCAGACTGCTGTCACCTGACTAAAACTTTGACATAAATGACATCAAACACCAACAAACAATATAAATTAACATAATGAAGTGAGGGGTTACTTTAGGTTGCCTTTGATGGACTGTTTAACGATTATTTGCGTGCTCAACCCTTTACAAAACAATTCCATGTTTATGCGATCCTGAAGTTACTGGCTTGTGAACTTCGATCGTTTGAAAAGGAAAAAATGCTGGTAGCATTTTCTAATTTTCCCACAATGCTTTCTACTGTAAAAAGATAAATCCCATTACTTGAGCAAGATTAACTCTTTACCACACAGTTCCGACTTTTAACGACCCTGAGAAAGAAGCCTTTTGAAAATATTGTGGGAAAAGGAGAAAATGATGGTAATCAGCATTTTCTTCTTTTCCCACAATGTTTTCTACCTTTCCCAAAACAAGTTTCAATTTTTGAGTCACAGTGAATTTTGTCATCTGCACTTGCTTTCAATTTGGACCAGTCTAATATTTTGTCCTTTGGTAAAGAGTTAAATTTTGTTGTCCACAAAATTTAATGCTTTCAATGTGGACAATTCTCAAGTTTTGTGGTCTGGTAAAGAGTAGATTCATTGTGACTCTTGATCTATTGAATATCACAAAGGCTACGGCAGATATGACTTAACCCTTCACCAAACAACCTTGTGTTTTAACATCCTTGAGGTAGAGGGCTTTTGAAAACATAGTTGGAAAAGGAGAAAATGCTGGTAACCAGCATTTTCTCCTTTTCCCACAGTGTTTTCTAACCTTTCACAGGCAATTTCCACCATTTTGAGCCACATTTATTCTGATGTCTGTTAATGCATTGGATTTGGACAAGTCCAAAATTTGTTTTGTTCGGTAAAGATTCAACCCTTTCCCACATGCAGAATTCCTTCGTTGGTCTAAGCAATAGAGATCTTTTGAAAACATTGTGATAAATGGGAAAATGCATGGACAAGGAGCTATGGCTCTAATTTTGTCAATTTGTTGTATTAATGGTCTGTTACCGCCAAGTTTTAACAAGTTCAGATCTGAGATACCTTTGATAAGATACCTCTAGATAGATTTGGGGTAGTCATACAAATTGTTTTGTGCATTGGGAAATGTGATAGATTGACAAGATGTATATAGATAAGAGATAACAATACCATATAAGGTCATTATAGTGGTATATCGTCATTTTAGAGTGACAAGGATCGCAGCTGTGTGATTGCACGAGAAAATTAGTTACACCAAGACATAAACCTTGCATGTATCTTCTTTTTTTGGTCACCATTGACTCTTGTAGTGCTGAATCCAGATGTAATTGGTTATGTGGACAGTGTAAATCAAGATCAGACTGCTTTCAAGGATTGCATGTTGGATCTACACTTCTCCACTTCGTTGCCAGATATTCTGACCAAAAAGCTTTGAAACTGCAGACTAATTATGCATCTGTTGTTCACTCAGAGAATGTCTATGTCATTTATTTAGCACTGTAAGGTATAAAATTGAAGTGGAGGATAATCATATATTCTGTGAATAAACTGGGTAAAACCCACATCATTTAACAAATATGGCGGCCGCTGGTGGGCCTTCCTCCTATGGCATTTGCCTTACAACATCCTGGGTCCGTATTCACCAACCATTCTTAAGAACGTTCTTCGTCTTATTCTCCAGAATTTTCTACATTTGAAAGTAACACAACTCCTGATTGGCTAAACCATTTGGTTTAGCCAATCAGGAGTTGTGTTACTTTCAAATGTAGAAAATCTTGGAGAATAAGACCAAGAATATTCTGAAGAATGGTTGGTGAATACGGACCCTGTTCTCTAACCAAAGCTGCTAGGGCTTTAAGCTGGAACTCTTTTGGGGTGACGCCGAATGTTTTTGTAAACTTTTGTCAATGATGTTCATGGCCTCAGCCATATTTAAAGTATCGCCAAACTTGATTTGAAACAAGTGATTTGATTGAATGTAGACAAGGTAAAAACAGAAATGATGGCATACGGTTGATAAAAATAGATTAAATTTTCTCACTGGAAAACTGAGATTACCAATCAAAAATGCCTCATGAATAATTCATGAGAATGAGAAAACATATGCAAGATAACCAAGGGGCGATGAATGTAGTTTACAGAATACATTGGAACTGGGTCAACGAGGATGTCTTCCTCAGGATCATAAAACTTTGGGATAGTTTGATAACAGGTTCAGTAGAAACAGCAGTCTCCCCATAGGGGTTAAAATAGCATTTTTGTATGGTAATTGGTTTAATCCTGCCATTGTCATAGATGCTTCTGTTACAGTGACTGTTTGACCCTGTACCACAAAATCCGATTTTTAACGACCCTGAAGAAGAAGATAAAACCAGGTTTTAACGACCCTGAGAAAGAAGTCTTTGAAAATATTCTGGGAAAGGGAGAAAATGCTGGTAACCAGCATTTTCTCCCTTTCTCACAATGTTTTCTACCCTTTCAGAAACTCGGTTCAGTTTTTCGGTCATATTTTTGTCGTCTGCAACTGCTTTCAACTTAGAGGAGTCTAAAATTTTGTAATCTGGTAAAGAGCTATGTAGGTCAAGATCAGACCACACACAATTTGCTGTTCAGTGTCATCGAAAAACAGCGCTGAAGTTGCACTTTGCTATCTAAACACATCTATTGCCTTTATGTAGCTCTCTTAATTAAATGGTTAAAACAGGGTGGTAAATGAAGGAATTATTTTCCTCTATCTTATACTGTTTTCCCCTTTTGTCCTTGTGCAGACACATGTAATATGTCCATATGCCTAAACTCTTTAACAAACAAGAGTTTTAGACTGGTAAAAATGGAAAGCATTTGAGACAACCGAATTAAAGGTGGCCCAAATGACAAGGTTTGTCCTTTAAAGGTTAGAAAACATTGTGGGAAAGGGAGAAAATGCTGATTACTAGCATTTTTTCCTTTTCCAATATCGTTTTCTAAATTCTTCTTCCTGAGGGTCATTAAAAGTCGGGATCTTGTGGTAAAGTTTTAACCCTGTACAAAACAATCCCTTGTTATAACGACCAAAAGGAGGAAGGTTTTTGAAAGCTTTGTGGGAAAATGAGAAAATGCTTGCAACCAGCATTTTCTCCATTTCCCACAATGTTTTCTACCTTGTTATTTACAAATCCCTAGGTCTAAACTGTTGTTGTTTTGTAAAGAGGTAAGAGATTGACAGAAATATAATCTCTTGCCATGATTGATTGATTGGATGGTGTTTTATGCTGATTTCAACAGTATTTCAGTCATATCACAGCAACAGCTGACAATTATTCACGTATGTCCTAGGTTTCACCAGTACTAGGCTAAATTTCAAAAGTGTATTGCCCACAAACACACCCACAAAAGACCCTGTGCTTCCAGGGAGGCTCGAACTGGGGGCCTCCAGATTACAAGTCCTACAGTTTACCTCTGAGACATTCAGAACCCTCTTGTCAAATCATACAGGTTGTATTATTTAATGGCGCGGTCAAAAGAATGTGTGATTATTTTCTTTACTATAATACATACACTACGATATCTCACAGCGTAAAATTGTCATAAACATTGTGAGGCACTGAACTACCACATATAGAATACTATTGTAATTAAAGACAGATTAAGGTGAAGCTCTGTCTCATGTTCGGGCCATGACCATATATAGATAAATAAAAACATTGTGGTGTGTTGAGGATTTCTGGCTAACAGTTTTGGATATTTTAGTCTGACAGGTAGCTAGCATGTTTATTTCTTACTCTTTACCAAACAACAAAATTTTAGACTGGTCCAAATTAAAAAGAATTAGCAGACGACAATTTAACTTTGTTTCAAATGATAGAATTTGTTTTTGATTGGATAGAAAACATAGTGGGAAAAGGAGAAAATGCTGGTCACCAGCATTTTCTCCTTTTCCCACTTTGTTTTCAAAAGCCCTTTTTGTTAGGGTCGTTAAAACTCGGGATTGTGTGGTAAAGAGTTAGTCATTATCCTACCAAGTAATCCCATGTTTTAACGACTGAAATGGCTTAAGAAAACAGTGAGAAAAGAAAAAAATGCTGAAAATGCTGGTACCCAGCATTTTCACCTTTTCCCACAGTGCTATGTACCAAGGTAAAGACAAATTCCATCATTTTGAGCTGTATTTGATTTGTTATTCTGCAATGCTTTCAATTTGGAAAAGTCAAAATTATGATTACTGGTAGAGAGTACAATGATTGTTTGGAAACATGCCAATAGGAGATATTTCTTCAAATGAGCCATTTCACCTATTGCCTTAAAACCCTTTAACACTCAGTCCCAAGTTTTAATGAACCTGAGAATTAAAGCTTTCAAAAAACATTGTGGGAAAAGGAGAAAATGCTGGCTACCAGCATTTTCTCCTTTTCCCACAATGTTTTCTACCTATTCAAGGACAAAATGCTGTCTTTTTAAAATTATTAGAAATGTTGTCTGTGAATTCCTTCGATATGGAAGGGCCTAAAACTTTGCTGTGTAGTAAGAAGTTAATGTTTTTTAAAGTTGTCTGTTGCAAGACAAAACTGTCTACTAGCAAAAACTGTGAACTTTTACCATATAATCCAATTTTTTCCAATGGATTCAACTGCAAGGGCATAAAATGTATTTGCAGAGCAATGGGTCAATTCTTACAGCTCTGTGTATAGTTGCAAGGTCAAGTACTTCAGGAAGGAAAAATGTCGAGAAACTGTAAACATGTATTGTACATGGGTGACAGTGACCTGCTGCAAGACAGATTTTCATGCCTCTTTTTGCTCTATGTTTTCAGAAATCTTTTAACTTCTAAGCAATAAAAAACATTGTTTTTACCGATAAACTGATGCAAATAACTTTTTCATCTTGCAACATGTCCAAAGAATTATAATTTTATCTTGTCTAATGCCGTTTTCAACATTATTTCAGTTATTTTGTGGCCTATCCATGCTTTCCTTGAGTTTCTTTTATCAATATTTTGCACAATATTCTTTCCAGCCACTGGCTGCTTTCCCACATAACCATCATCGAAACAATGGTCAGTGGTGAGAGAGAAATGAATCCTGTTGCAATGAGTATCATCAGTCCTTGGAAAGAAATTGGCTGAGCCAGGGATCGAACCAGCAACCTCCTGTTCTCAAGTCCTGTATGCTACCGACTTAGCTACGGGGCTCAGCATGGTTGTCTAAAGAAAGCATTAAAGACCCAATAGCTGCCAAAAGTGGGTGTTGAAATGCATCCAGATTTAAATCATACCATTTAACTCTTTACCACACAATCCCGACTTTTAACGACCCTGAGAAAGAAAGCTTTTGAAAACATGGTAGGAAAAGGAGAAAATGCTGGAAACCAGCATTTTCTCCTTTTTCCACAATGTTTTCTACTCTTCCCAAAACATATTAAAGTTGTCGTCTGCAAATGCTTTCAATTTGGACAAGTCTACTATTTTGTCGTTTGGTAAAGAGTTAAAGGCATGGAAATTATTGTCAGGATGACAGTCTATTATTCTACATTTGGTCCATTTGTTAGTCACTGACAGAAAAATGAAATCTAAAATGAGATTAAAAGTGGCCAGGTGGCTCTGTCTTTTTTTTACTTTTTACCTGATTGGAAAAACTAATTTTTCAGCAACTAACACTTAGTTTAGTTTAAACATATTTATTTTACATCGATTGAGAAACAGTTTCTCACAACTTATAATCCCTCTCGATTCTGCTTCCTTGGAACTACACCAGGAAGCACCAATTGTGTGGACCAGTGGACAGTCCCATAGTTGACACCCTCTCCTGGGTATCAAACTCGGGACCTTATCGTTACGTCGGGCCGATGCTCTACCTCACAACATGGACACCACAACTAGCACATGGACCTATACCTTACAATAACACACTGTCATCTTCACAATGATTTCCGTACTTTCAAATGGTTTGATTCAAATAAATGCATTTTACCACCTCATTGTTTACTTTTGGCAGGTATAGGGCCTTTAACCCTTTACCACACAATCTCAAGGTTTAACAACCCTAGAAAAAAAGACTTTTGAAAACGCTGCGGGAAAAGGAGAAAATGCTGGTAACTAGCATTTTCTCCTTTTCCCACGTTTTCTACCATTTCAAAGACAGAAATTATCATTTGAGCTACATTAAAATTGTCATCTTCAAATCCTGTGAACTTGATGAGCCTAAGATTTTGTCGTGTGAGAAAGAGTTAAGGCAAACAGGGAAATGGAGAGATTTGTATGAAAAGCTTTTGTGATATTACTTCTTGAACCACAAATTCAGTATGTTGGGCCTGTATCAAAATTTGTAAGGACTGACTTTTCGCGTTGGAATTAATAGGCTGGGTTTGTCACATACCAACAAGGGAATTAATTCAAGGGTCTACAGTTTTTCCACGTGTAGGCAGTGTTTACCTCCCTTTAGAATAAAAGAAGACTGGATGAAATACTGGCTCATTTTGAAAATATTATGCCTGTCTATGCTATATTTTCATGCTTTTTTTACCATAACTGCAAATTTTTCAGACTTGATTGTATCAAAAGCACTTGTAGACAACACATTAAATGTGGATTAAAAATAATGAGATTTGTCTGTGAAATGGTAGAAAACATTGTAGAAAAAGGAGAAAATTCTGGTAACCAACATTTTGCCTCTTTCTCAAGGTTGTTAAAACTCGGGATAGATTTACAGACGACAGTGAACACATACTGAACGTAGCTCAAACTGTGACATCTGGCAGAAAACATTGTGTGAAAAGAAGAAAATGCAGGCTACCAGTATTTTCTCCTTTTCCCACAAAATTTTTGAAAGCCTTCTTCAGCATTGTTTAACCCATTACCACACAGTCCCATCTTTTAACGGGAAAAAAGCCTTTTGAAAACATTGTGGTAAAAGGAGAAAATGCTGGTAACCAGCATTTTCTCCTTTTCCCACAATATTTCCTACCCTTTCCCAAACAAATTCCAATTTTTATGTCCTATTTATTTTGTCGTCTGCAAATGCTTTCAAATTAGACTAGTCTGAAATTTTCCCATGTGGTAAAGGGTTAACTGTGGTATTGTACTTCATACATGATGCTATTGATTTTTGTTTAACCGTGGTCCTTGGTAGGCGGGCTGAACCAGCCTTTTACGGAAGCAGTTCCATGTATGGAAATGATTATTACTTCATGTTTAACTTGCATTCAGTCTGTCAAACCCTTAAATTTGTGACTAATTACATATTTAACATGGCTGTAATGTCCAGAGTTATTTCACTACAAATCATAAATTGTTCACAAATGACACATTAACCCTTTATCAAACAATCTAGACTTTTTACTTTTAAACAGCCCTTAGAGAGATGGCTTTTGACTTGGTGGGGGGAAAAAGGACAAAATGCTCATTTTCCAGCATTTTCTCCCTTTCTTACAATGTTTCTGCCCTTTCAGAGACATATTTCATCTTTCGAGCTGCATTTAATTTGTCGTCTGCAAATGCTTTCAGTTTGGTTTAGTCTGAAATATTGTTGTCTGGTAAAGAATTAAGAATGGCATTTGTCTGGGGGCCATATTTATGTCATACTTGTCCCTCTATCAGATAACAAAATTTCCAACTTGTCCAAATTGAAAGCATGTGCAGACGACAAATCAAATGTGGCTCAAATGATGAAAACTGTCTAAAAAATGATCTTTTACAGAATATAAAACATTGTTTGAAAAGAAGAAAATGCTGGTACCCAGCATTTTCTGCTTTTCTCAGACTGTTTCAAAAGGCTTCTTCCCCAGGTTTATTAACCCTTTAACCCTTTCCCAAATGACAATACCCAGCATTTTCTGCTTTTCTCAGACTGTTTCAAAAGGCTTCTTCCCCAGGTTTATTAACCCTTTAACCCTTTCCCAAATGACAATACCCAGCATTTTCTGCTTTTCTCAGACTGTTTCAAAAGGCTTCTTCCCCAGGTTTATTAACCCTTTAACCCTTTCCCAAACGACAAATTTTGGACTGGTTCAAATTGAAAGAGTTTGCAGATGACAATCATAAATTTGATGAAAATGGCAGAAAGGGTAGAAAACACTGTGGGAAAAGGGGAAATTGCAGACGAGAAAATAAATGTGACTCAAAAACTGAAATTTGTTTTGGGAAAGGTAGAAAACATTCTGGGAAGAGGAGAAAATGCTGCTGGTTACCAGCATTTTCTCCTTTTCCCACAATGTTTTCAAAAGGCTTCTTCCCAAGGGTCGTTAAAAGTCGGGATTGTGTGGCAAAGGGTTAACAAATTTTTCGTCTTTTCGCACATTATTTGGAAAAATTGGGATCATGTGGAACAGGGTTAATTTATTATAATGATTGATTGAATAGTGTTTAACACCATTTTCAACATTATTTAAGTTATATCACAGCGGCCAGTGCACCTATCCATGCTTTCCTGGAGTTTCTTTTACCAGTACTCCGCACAATATTCTTTCCAAGCCACTGGCTGCTTTCCCACATAACCATCATCGAAATAATGGTCAGTGGTGAGAGAGGAATGAATCCTGTTGCAATGACTATCATTAATCCTCGGAAAGAAATTGGCCAAGCTGGGGATCGAACCAGCGACCTGTTCTCAAGTCCTACACGCTACCAACTGAGCTACGGGGGCTTGGCTAATTTAAAGATGATGTGACAGTGATGTGAAGGCATCCTAACATGGCCAGTGGACTGACCAGTTGGCCTGAGGGGTCATTTAATTGTGATGTCATTTCAGCCAGAGAAAAATGCAATACATCATACTGGTCATCCATGACCCCTTTCCCTCACTGTAGCACTGTCACTGTGGTCTTTGCAGCACATTTCAATTTTAAACATTGTGGCAAATGGAGAAATTCCTCAAACTGAGCATTTTGTTCTTTTGCCACAAAGCTTTTTCCTTCTGACTTTTCTTTTGTGTGCTACAACTTTTGTTTCACACAGACAAAACATAGCCCTCTTGTCTGAAGATGGCCTCATAACAGTGAGGTAAACAACTGCTATGAAGAAATGTATGACGACAAAGGTAAACCTGATGTACATGACAAACACTTAGACAAAAGGAGGAAGTAAAGATAGAGTGGTAATTGAAATAGCCAGTAAAAAAAAGCTGTCATTAATTATGACACTTAACTGGAGTAACTAACTTGTACAGATACTCATTATACTTATTCTCATGCATAAAGGAGTTTATAAGTTTTATCGGAGCCGTGCTGTGCTGTGCTATGCTTTGCTGATATTTTTCTGACTCATTCCGTAGAAAAAGCACACTGGCTTGTTGAATGTCTGAAATAGTTCTACAATTCACATAGGTTTCACATGCTAGCTGCCTCTGCCATAGAGATAGAAGCCAGTCTGTAATCAGTTTCAAACATACATTAACCCTTGAGTTGCTAAGCGCGACTGACTGACCTTTTGCAGACAGTGTAGATCAAGATCATACTGCACAAAATGTGCAGTCTGATCTTTAATCTACACTGTCTGATACAGTGTTTTCTTTCCGGTGAAAACAACTTTGAAATCGCAATATTTTTTTTTTACTATTGCGTGGAAAATTTAGTTTCATTTATTTAGCAGTGTAAAGGTTAAGTTTTAACACATTTCTTCCTACAGAATTATTTTTTTATGTATTGCGGCAGATTACCTTTTAAATCATTGTGGCAAAGGAAGAAATCGCTTGTAAGAAGTATTCTCTCCATCTGCCACAATGCTTTCGCAGTTATCAGTTGATAAAAGCGTAGTTTGTGAAAGTTACCTTTATTTCATTAACTGGAGTGTTTTAAAATTTGTTTGTTGCAAATTTGCTCAAGGAGGAATGAGTTTAAAAGAGCTGATAAGCATCTATATGCACATGTGTATTTCAGGGCCAAAGGAATTTAGAGAGAAAAATATTTAATTGAGATGAAGTAATTTTTTGCCAACTTAATTGTTTTTATTAGAGATTTTTTACAAAGAGAGTGTTTAGAGTTTGGATTAAAATTGTCCTTAAATAGACAGATAGAAGGTTCAATTTTATACTTGAACTTGGACTTTGGATTTTGTGAACAGTTTGGCTGCAGAATTTCGCAATGGCGCTTATAGATTGTGAGGTAAGGGCTGTTTTTTTTTTTTCACTATTATATCAGTTAGTGTTAAACCTTATAGAGTGATAAATGACTGATTGATTGAATGAATGTAGTTTTATGCTGCTTTCAACATTACTTCAGTTATGTCATGGTGATAGCTAACATCCATATTCTGGGTTTCATTAGTGCTAGTGCCTTGCCCAAAGACACTCCCATAAGAAATGAATGCTTCCAGTGAGCGCCAAAACCTGTAGCTTCCAGGTTAAAAGTCCTACACTGAGAAATGCAGGACCCCCAAGTGCTAAATGAATCCAAAGGACTTTTACAGTAACAAAGAAAGGCCTAAGCATTGCAACTGAATGGGCTTTTTTGCCAGCATATTTAACACAGAAAAAAAAAAATGGACAGTGTAGATCCAAGATCAGACTGCACAGACTGTCCTCAAAATTCAATTTCAGTTTATGTTGCCTACAAAATCAACGTAATGCTCCCAGGCTCTCTAAAACCTTAACCAAATAATCTTTACTTTTAATAACCCTGAAAGAGAAAGCTTTTGAAAGCATTGTGGGAAGAATGAGAAAATGCTGGTTACCAGCGTAATATTGATTATCAGCGTTACCTCCTTTTCCCACCAAATTTTCTGAAAGTTCTTTTCATCAGTGTCGTTAAAACTCTGGATCGTTCTGTAAAGGGTTAAACACCAATCAAACAGCTTATTAGAGCATTTGCTCTTTTTATCACAAGGTTTTCCATGAGGCTATCAGCTGCAGGGGCATGAATGGAATAATGGCTTGATGGCTACACTGAGCTTCTGAAGATAATTTTTGGTTCTCAACATGTTACAATGATTATCCCTGAAAACACCTTTCACAGTTATAGTTGCCTTTGGGGACAGTGTAGATCGAGATCAGACTGCACAAAATGTGCATTCTGATCTTTGATCTACTCTGTCCACTTTGCTTAGACAATCTGGAAGAGACTGACCTTTAAATTGCGAGTGTATGGTTCTTATTTGGAGATTGAAAACATCCACAGATTTTATTCTGGGCTCTAAGGGTTATCATACCATTTACTTCCTGTTGAATACTATCCAACTTGGAACTTGTCTACTTCTTTACCAAACGACAAAATTTTAGACTGGTCCAAATGGAAAGCAATTGCAGACAACAAATTAAATGTGACTCAAAAATTGACATTTGTTTTGGGAAAGGTAGAAAACGTTGGAAAAGGAGAAAATGCTGGTTATCAGCATTTTCTTCTTTTCCCACAATGTTTTCAAAAGGCTTCTTTCTCAGGGTCGTTAAAAGTCTGGATTTTGTGGTAAAGGGTTAACCTCTTTCTGATGGCCTTGTTGCCTCATGTGTTGGTACATAGAGTGATAATCACAAAAAAAGCATTCTGACACAGGAAGATATTGGTTATGTTGGTAAATACCTTTAGACACAATCATGAGGTCCATCATCGTTGGTGCCATCATCTTTACTACAACTAGCATCATCATCAGTCTCATCATCATCATCATCATCATGTTTTTCAAGATTTTCTCAATTCTTTCTGCATCAATCCATTGCCTGTCAGGCACATCTATGGCACAAAAAGTGCAAAAAAAGCATCCCTGGTCATTAGGATGAAAACCTTCAGACACGTGAGGATCATCATCGTTAGTGTCATCATCACTACCACCATCATCATTGGCCTCATCATCATCATTGTCTTTTTCAAGATTTTCTCCATTCTCTCTGCATCAATTCATTGCCTTTCAGGTACATCTTTGGCACAAAATGTCACTGTACTCAATGCAAAAGTAAATACAGAATGATAGGCTCCTTAACCCTTTCCCTGAAACGACAAATTTTGGACTGGTCCAAATTGAAAGAGTTTGCAGACGACAATTTTAAATTTGATGAAAATGGCAGAAAGGTCTCAAAAAGGGTAGAAAACACTGTGGGAAAAGGAGAAATTGCTCGTTACGAGCAATTTCTCCTTTTCCCACAGTGTTTTCAAAAGACTTGTACTGCAGACACGTGAAAACCAGGGCTTGTTTGGAAAAGGGTTAAGCCTTTACCACACAGTGCCGCCTTTTAACGACCCTGGGAAAAAAGCCTTTTGAAAACATTGTGGGAAAAGGAGAAAATGCTGGTAACCAGCGTTTTCTCCTTTTCCCATAATGTTTGCTGCCCTATTAAAGAAAACTTGCACTATTTGAGCCATGTTGAAATTGTCATCTGCAAGTGCTCTCAGTTTGGACAAGGCTAAAATTTTGTCGTCTGGTAAGGGTTAAGGGTTAACTTTTTCACCACATAGTCCCAGTATTTAGATGATCCTGAGGTGGAATGCTTTTGAAAACTTTGGGAGACAAAGGAGAAAATGCTAGTAACCAGCATTTATTGCTTTTTCCTCAGTGTTTTCTATCTTTTCATTGACCAATTCGACATTTGATATGTCATCTGCAAAGACTTTCAATTTGGACCCTTGGCTAGACAACAAATTACAGACTCTTCTTTATTGAAAGCATCTACAGACAACAAATGGATACCAATGAGCTGAATATCTCTTATAGAGTAGAAAACATGGGAAATGGAGAAAATGGGTACCATCATTTCTCCATTTCCCACAAACTTTTCAAAAAGTCTTCTACCTCAGTGGAACTGGTGATTTTTAGGTAAAAAATGAGCTGGCCTGAAGCCATTTTATTCAGCCTGATATCTGTATATTCTGGAGGTTTATTAAATAGAAACCCTAACTTTTCATACATTAAAAAAAAAACATTTTTTTCCATGTAATGGTTACATTCTTCAGATAGAATTGCATTTGGCATTTTCATTTTTTGTCAAATTAGAATTTGAAGTTAGAGAGAGTTTTACCAATAGACAACTCTCTTTATCTGGCAACTCTGTCATTTTAAGGGCCAGTGCCCCAGTTGGTAGTATAGAAGACTTGTAACCAGGAGTCACTGGTTTGAATCCCTGGCTCTGGGAATTTCTTTTGGGGGATTGATGATAGTCATTAGGACAGGATTCATTCTTCTTCCACTGCTGATCATTGTTTTGACAATGGTTATGTGGGAAAGCAGCCAGTAACAGGAATAATATAATGTGAAATATTGGTAAAAGAAACTAGGAAAGCATGGATAGGTGCATTGGCTGTCGTGATATCCTTATGCTGAAAATGGCCTTAAACATTGTAGGGGTCCTGCACAACACATTGGTCAAGGTGTGGGATTGGTAATCAAGGAGCCCTTTGCTTGATCCTATTCTAAGGCACTGGGTTTTCTTTATGCAAGGGACTTCAGAGCCCCTGCCCAGTACTCGGGAAACCAAAGAAACATGTGAATGATCCAGCTGTCATAGTGACAATTGACTTGAATAATTTTTAAAAAGAGGTGTAAAACACCAGCCAATCAATCACCTAGTCTGAACTTAGGCACAGTTCTGCTAAAATTATCAGCTGACAAAATTTTAGAAATGCCCAATTACTAAGCATTTGCAGATAAGAAATGATCAAATTAAATGATTGAACATGTCTTTGAAATGGTAGAAAACACTGTGGAAAAAGAATGCTCTAGTTCTCCTTTTCTTTTTCAGGATCGTTTACTGGGTATTTGTCATTTGGGAAAACTCTTTACCAAACAACAAAACTTAGACTTGTCCAGATTGAAAGCATGTGCAAAACAACAAAACTTAGACTTGTCCAGATTGAAAGCATGTGCAGCCAACAAATTCGATGCAGCCCAAAATACTGTTTCTGTCTTTGGTAGAAGACATTGTGGGAAAGGGAGAAAATGTCAGTTACCTGCATTTTCTCCCTTTTCCACAATGTTTTCAATGGCTTTTTCCTCAAGGTTGTGAAAACTTGAGATCGGTTGATAAAGGCCCAAACAAGCCCTGGTTTTCACGTGTCTGCAGTACAAGTCTTTCGAAAACACTTTGGGAAACGAGCAATTTCTCCTTTTCCCACAGTGTTTTCTACTCTTTTTGAGACCTTTCTGCCATTTTCATCAAATTTAAAATTGTCGTCTGCAAACTCTTTCAATTTGGACCAGTCTAAAATTCATCGTTTGGGAAAGGGTTAAAAGAAGGGGGCCCATGTACATCACAATGTAAAAATGGGTTCATAGGGACTGGAACATAAAAGCTGACAGCTCATTTATCTTCAGAGAACATCTTTCTACAGCCATGGTCCTGTAATTATCTACAGAATTTGGACATACAGTCATTATTTTCTGCACCATGCTCCTTTGTCTGGCCAGAGAGAAATATCTTACTGCCCCATTAACTCTGTACAAGATGCCAAAATATTAGACTTGTCTAAATTGAAAGCATTTGCAGATGGAAAATGCAATGCCACTGGAACAGTGGTATGTGTTCATAGACATGGAGAAAACATTGTGGGAAAAGGAGAAAACAGTGGTTATCAGCATTTTCTCCTTTTTCAACCGTATTTTTCAAGAAACCTTTCTTAGGATTGTTATAATTTGTGGATTGTGTGGTTAAGGGTTAAGTCTTCCAAACAACTGGGAGGAAGAGGGCTTTTGAAAACATTGTGGGAAAAGGAGAAAATGCTGGTTACTAATGTTTTTTGCTGTTTTAACTATTTACTGTACGAGAAAAATGTAGACCTCTCTAAATTGAAAGACTTTGCAGACAACCATTCAAATATGACTCTAATGAGGAAACTTGTCTTTGATAGAGAAGAAAACATTGTGGGAAAAGGAGAGAAAATGTTGGTTACCAGCATTTTTCCTTTTCCCATAATGTTTTCAAAAGACTTCTTCTTCAGGGTCGTTAAAAGTTGGGACTGTGGTAAAGAATTAAAGAGAAATCCTCTTATTTGAACCACATTTATATGGTTATATGCCAATGCTTTCAATTTGAGCCAGTCTAAAAGTTTGCTTTATAGTAAAGAGTTAACATGTTTTTTGATGGAGTGTTCTGAAGAAAGTCAACATCAGAAAGCATTCTGGCAAATGGAGAAATATGTTCAAAATGAGCAACCTCTCCATTTGTCAGAGTACATTTAGAAGTCCTAAGAAATTTGTAGTCATCATATTTTACTCGATTTTGGTAAACCAAATAGTTTAGTCAGTCAGAAGTTGTGTTACTTTCAACTTCAGAAAAATTTGTAGAATAAGCCTAAGAATGTTCTTAACTCTTTACCACACAAGCAAAATGTAGACTTGTCCAAATTCAAAGCATTTGCAGATGACAATTTAAATGTAGCTCAAAAGATGGAATTTGTCTTTGATAGGGTAGAAAACATTGTGGGAAAAGGAGAAAATGCTGATTACCAGCATTTTTTTCCTTTTCCCACAATGTTTTCAGAAGGCCTCTTTCTTAGGGTTGTTAAAACTCACCATTGTGTGGTAAAGGGTTAAGAATGGTTGGTGAATACAGGGCCCAGACTGTCCAAAGTGTGCATTCTGAATTTGATCCATTTTGAAATTTCAGTATTTACATCATACCCCTACTCTGAAAATGTCAGTGATGTTTGTTTTTGTGCTCCAAGGATTAAGACCAAAAATCGCTTATGAAGTAAAACATCAACCTAAAGGCTTATCAGCAGTCAACTCTGGCCGACAATAAGTTCAATGATGAGCAAGATGTTTCACAGATAAAGCTCCAAGTACCAATTGTAATGATTGGCAAAATGGATTCATGGTCCCTTCCTTTGCTTTTTACGAGTGCTTTGGATTCCCATTCCTACTCATTGTTGTAGTCGAACCCTGGAACGTTTAGCTCTGTGGTAATGAGTGCTGAGCTTGTCATCAAGAGTTTACGAGTTCCAAATATTGGCTTGTCTCTGGACTTTTGCTTAGGATGGATGCAAGTCATTAACTCCCTACCAAACAAATTTTGGATCCGACTCGAAATGCAAATCGAAAGCATTTGCAGATGACGAATTGAATGTAGCTCAAATGAGGGTTTCTGTCTTTCATAGGTTAGAAAACACTCTGGGAAAAGGAGAAAATGCTGGTTACCAGCATTTTTTCCTTTTCCCACAAGTGTTTTCAAAATCTTTCTTTCTAAGGGGTTGTTAAAACTCAGGATCTTGTGATACAGGGTTAATGTGGGAGTGCTTTGGCCTCCCATTCATTGTTGTAGCCAAACCTGCTTGCACATGTAGCTGTATGGTTATGGGCAAAGCTTGTCACCAAGAGTTTACAAGTTCAGGTCAGAATCTCTGGTTGTCTTTTGACTTTTACCTAGGATGGATGCCGCTCATTAACTGTTTACTGGACGAACTCGAAAAGCATTTGCAGATTAATTAACTCTTTACCAAATGACAAAATTTTAGACCAGTCCAAATACAAAGCATTTGCAGAGGACTAAATTTTGCACAAATTAGGAAATTTTTCTTTGAAAAGGTTGAAAAAATAGTGGGAAAAGGAGCATTCACTCCTTTTCCCATATTTTCAAAAGTCCTTTCCTTGGGGACGTTGAAACTTAGGATTATGTAGGAATGAGTTAAATGTAGCTTAAATTATTGTTTCTTTCTTTGATAGAGTAGAAAACATTGCAGGAATAGGAGAAAATGCTGGTTACCAGCATTTTCATCTTTTCCTACGTTTTCAAAGCCTTCTTCCTCAGGGTTGTTAAAACTCGGGATTGTGTGGTAAAGAATTAAGTGCTGGTCACAAGTATTTTCTACATTTCTCACAATGTTTTCAGAACCCTTCTTCCTCAGATTAATCAAAATATGAGACTGTTTAGTAAAGAGTCAGGGCAATGGATTTATAATTCAGTTCATGGTTTGATCCACGCTTTCAAAACTGGTCATTCGCACAACCATTAGTATTTGATTAATTTTGAATTCTTACTTGACAGACACATGAATTCGGCTGTATAAACACAGTACAACTGTTACAGAAGCGTGGTAAAATTGATGTCATTCTATGTGTTATGTAAAGTAAGAATTAACCCTTTCCCAAACGACAAATTTTGGATTGGTCCAAATTGAAAGAGTTTGCAGACGACAATTTTATATTTGATGAAAATGGCAGAAAGTTCTCAAAAAGGGTAGAAAACACTGTGGGAAAAGGAGAAATTGCTCGTTACGAGCAATTTCTCCTTTTCCCACAGTGTTTTCAAAAGACTTGTACTGCAGACACGTGAAAACCAGGGCTTGTTTGGGAAAGGGTTAATCCGTATCAGCTTTTGTATACTAAATATGAACTTGTTTTCCTTTGATCATGAGTTGGTCATGTTAGAATTGAAATAATCTTCTTTCTATCATGGGTTATCATTCAATAAACCGTGGTTGTGTGTTATGAGGCACATTGAATAAACCACAATGCCTCCTGGATTACTGATTGTGCCTCATAACTCACAACCTAGGTTTATTGAAGGATAAACCACAGATAGAAAGAAGATTCCTATGCAATATTGGGTTTAGAGTATTGAATTATCTATCAACTAAACAGACTATTGCAAGATTTGTCATAGTTTGTATCAGGAAACTGGGTGGGATATTGCAAGATTTGTCAAAGTTTGTATCAGGAAAGTGGGTGGGATAAATTTCCTTTGTACAGCTGCTGTCTGGTGCACTTGTGAAGCTTATCTCCTAAAGACAGAAATTTATCACTTTACTTTCCCCGAATGAAACAATACAAGTCAGTGGAAACAATACAAGTCAGTAATTCCATGGTTGCCTGGCTGCTCAATCTCTGTTCAGCTCTTTATCAAATAATGCTTTAACCCTTTCCCAGACAAGCCCGGGTTTTCACGTGTCTACCTTATCTGGACAAACCCGGGTTTTCACGTGTCTATCTTATCCGTACAGACCCGTGTTTTAACATGTCTACCGTATCTGAACAAACCCGGGTTTTCACGTGTGTCCTATTCAACGTAAAAAAAATCGGCAATTTACATTACCAAAACTATCTACGATGTATGAAACAGTAAGTATAAGATATCGTCGTTATTTTGACAGAAAAAAACTGGTATGGTTGTTCTTCGAAAAAAAGAGTTATTTGAAGTCAAACAGGACTGGGGTCCAGAAATATAACCGTGTACATGTGTAAATGGCGTACGTGATAAACAGCGTCGTCTGTTTCGATGGAAAGTACTGGAAAAATAACCGCGACGTCGTCACGTAGTCAAAATTACACCTTCAACAATGTTGCATATATACTAATCACATTTGAACAAAAGTTTAAATCACATATTTCTTACCAGTCGGAGGTGTTAATCCATCTCTTATTTACGCGTAAACTGACCCGAGAAAAATCACAAAATATTCCGTAGGTCTGATTTTCTGTTTACTTTACTCAGACGTGAATGAATAAAATGAGCCACAATGAAATAACTGTCACAACACGATTAAATTGTGACTTACGAAATATTAGGAAAATGGAAATTTCTTTTTCTGACGAATATTTCCTTTATCAGATAAACAAATAATGAGGGAAGAACAAGAGACCAGAACTTGTGTACTGTACAGCCCTAAATTCAACAAAAGTTGATTAGATTTTATTACCCTCCCGATTGAAGTTTTTTTTTTTTTCGGAAGCGTTGTGATAAACACTTTATGGCCTTTAATTATCGATTTTTACTGTTTCTGTCTCGTGGCCAGCTGCACCGTTACATAATATTACGTAATGACACAGCGGTCATCTACGGATTATGAATGGGCGGTATAGATCTACCATGCGATCACAAGGTTGGTGAAAAAAAATGAACGGGTAAGCCAATTAAATTTCACATTCAAATTAATCAATTCAATTAGCCAATGAAATTTGAGCGATTCAATCCCCAAACTATCTATTTTCTTGCAGTTGGTTTGAGAATATGAGCTAATAAGCACCAAAATTTCCTCCTTAGATTTTCGAAAATAACGGTAGCATTTGAAATCGTACACTATGGTTCAGAATTCAGGGTCTGAATTTAATTTTGACACTGATATTTTGGATTTCTCTGGGTTATCGGCTGAGGAATCTTGATGAGATAGATGAGGCACTGGAGGCCGATCTCGAATGGCAGTTTGCACATCCGACAGTGTGTTTTAATTACTTATTCTGGGGTTTTTCATATAGTTGAAAGCATCTACTTGAAAATTACATTACGCCATCGTTCAGTTTTTACACAAAGTTTAAGATACACGTGATTTGGCATTTATATTTCCAAACAGAAAATTAATATCGTTAGGCGTTCTTTTCTTCTTAGACGAATGCGTACATGAGTAATAACGAAAAATATCGCTACGAATCTTATCCTTAAAAGCCGCAACATCTCGGAGTATGGACTTTTGAATAAGATGGAGTATTCCAAACATGACGTTGTCAAGGGCGACTGAAAAACAGCAACAACATTTTAAGCTTGAATTGTGATCTTGTAGGCCAAAAAAATGGCAATTTACATGTTTATCAACATTTGCATGATGTTTAATCGAAAATTACATCTTCTTAACCTCGTCCATGTTACCGATAATTTTAAACAGGGCTTTTTTTCCCCCTCGATCTGCTTCAATGAAATCTTATGTCGATCTACTAGCGACATGTTTTTCTGTTGCAGGTTGAAACAGAAGCCCTCTTTCTTTGGGTTGTAAAATCTCTGATTTCTTTGTTTAAGGGCTAACCCCTTATGAAACAACAGATTTTACATTTTCCATATTTAAAGAGCCTGCAGACAGCAAATCAAAACCTGTTCCTTCTGAATGTCAGCTCTCCAATTGGGTAGAAAACATTGCGGGAAGGAAAAAAAATCTTGTTTCCCACAAAAAGCTGACATCTGTCATGGATTTATTTATTAAAGGAGTCACTCACTAGTTCAGCATTTATTATGTTCTCTTTATTAAAAAAAAAAAAAAGATTTCAGATTTTTGTATTGGTAACCTACAGGAAATATGATTACTGAAACATTAAAACAATCTCTTTAGACTTTTAAACCCATTACAAAGTGAAATTTGCATTTTGACTGCATAAAAAGAGTATACAATGTGAAAGATAATCTAATTTTCCAAAGACCTTCCTATAATAAGATTTGTTCAATTATTTAACATAATTATAAATCACCATTTTCATGACCCTATTGCATGAAAATAAAGGAAAAAAATTGTTAAAGAAATGAGAAAAAAAACAAACACTAACTTTATTCTCATTTTGCTGCATAATTTGCATTAAAACTTTTAAAAAAATTATACCATCGAAAAGAGCAGCCTTTTCTCTAAAAACTTTTTATATACCAAAATAGTGTGAAATAAGAAATAATAGCTCTATTTTAACATTTTTTAGGACATGTGTGAAAAATTGTCAAGAAATTAACAAAATCCAATATTCCCTGTTCAGATAGGACCATAAAATGTCTTATCTCCATATGTGGTATAGGTTATTGATTTTTCCAGGTCACTGTTCAATAGAGGTAACAGTTTTGGCTACCTCTCCATCTGGGAAAGGGTTAACCCTTTACCATGCAGTGCAGACTTTTAACGACCTTGAGAAAGAAGACTTTCAACTACATTGTGTAAAAGGAGAAAATGCTGGTAACCAGCATTTTCTTCTCCCACAATGTTTTCTGCCTTATCAAGGACAACTTTCACAATGTTAGCTACTTTTAATTTGGTGTCTGCATATGCTTTGGGTTTGGACTGGTCTAGAATTTTATCGTGTGGTAAAGACTTAAAGATTTTTAATGTAAAAAGTCTTTGAAAAAATTGTAGGAGGAGAAAATAAGTGAAGAGCATTTTACTGGCTGGTTACCAGCATTTTCTTTTTTTCCCACATTGTATTACAAAGCCTGCTTTCTCTGGTTTACTCTTTACCAGATGACAAAATCTAAAAGAGCTTTTATGCATTGAAAACTATAAGCAGTACAAAAGACAGATGCAGCTCAAATGGTGGGATTTGACTGTGAAAGAAAAGAAAACTTTGTGGGAAAAGGAGAAAATGCTGATTACCAGCATTTTCTCCTTTTTCCACAATCTTTTCAGCCCGCCTGGGTGGCTCAGTGGTGAGCGTGTCGGACTCATGACCTGATGGTTGTGAGTTCGATACCCGGTTGAGGCGAACTTTCTTTCTGGCATATTTTCGCCTCTCACCTCTGCTGAAGCATGTGAGAAAAGTAGTCGGTGGCTTTGGAAAGAAAGTAGTGTTAGTACTGGTGTGAGAAAGCCAGGAAACACATGTGCGTCACCGACCGCCATGATATGACCTTAGCTGTTAAAGTGGCGTTAAACCCCAAAACAACCAACCAACCACAATCTTTTCAACAACCTTGTTCCTCAAGGTTACGAAAACATGGGAAAGTTTTGTAAAGGTTTTAGGGGATTCACACAAGTCATTGTAACTATATTGTTGGAATTCAAATGGAGACCTTGCTGTATATAAATATAAGATAATATATTTGGCTTCCTTTGATCTCTTGGCAAACTGCTTGTAATCTAATCTCTACTCACCTACTTTAACCCTTTACCACACAATCCCGAGTTTTAACAACCCAGAAAAAGAAGGCTTTTGAAAACAATGTGGGAAAAGGAGAAAATGCTGGTAACCAGAATTACCAGGTAACCAGAAATCATTTGAGGTACATCTATTTTGATGCCTGCAAATACATTCAATTAGCTCAAGTCCAAAATTTTGTCCTTTGGTAAAGAGTTAACTCTTTACCAGATGGCTAAATTTTTTAGCCATCCAATTTGAAGACAGCACATTATGTGAATGGCTCAAATTTGTAAATTTGTATTTGAAAGGGAAGAAAATATTGTTGGAAAAGAAGAAAATGTTGGTTACTAGTGTTTTCTTCTTTTCTCACAATGTTTTCAACTGCCTTTGTCTTCAGGGTTGTTAAAATACTGGATTGCAAAGGGTTAACTCTTTACCAGATGACAAAATTATACTTGTCCAGATGGGAAACAAATGTGCAATTTTTGAATTTCGTATATGAAAGGGTAAAAAGCATTGTGGGAAAAGGAGAAAATGCTGGTTACCAGCATTTTCTTCTCCTCCCACAATGCTTTTGAAAAGCCTTCCTTCTCAGAGTCGTAAAAAGTAGGGATTGTTTGGCTAAGGGTTAGGGCATTTTTTATCCAGAATGTTTGTAGTATTTATTTCATGGGCTCTTATTGAATTGTAAACAAAGTCTTAAATAACATGACATGGTGTATACTATAACAGTGATAGTATGTCACTTGGTAGGGTTAAAGCCCCAATAGTAGCTAAAAGTAAACAAAGCCGGCGATAAAATGCAATGAAGTTCAAATCATGAAAATTGCTCATGGTCTTTAAAACTCCAGATTATGTGGTAAAGGGTTCATTATTTCTACTATCCATGATTTTACTAGGATGTTCTCAAACTTATCCCCCCAAAAAAATTTGAGAAAGCAGTGAGTTAACTCTGTACTATATGACGAAATTTTAGACTTGTCCAAATTGAAAACATTTGCAGAGGACAGAGTCAATGTAACTCAAAAAATGAAATTGTTTTTGGAAAGGTAGCAAACATTTTGGGAAAAGGAGAAAATGCTGGTTACCAGCATTTTCTCCTGTTTTCACAATGTTTTGAAAAGCCTTCAGGACTCTGTGGTAAAGTGTTTTTTAAGAATGGATGTGGCAGCTTTGATCATAAACTGTTCAAAGGAGGTTTAAACAGAGTGATTTAAGTGTGACCGCTAGATATTTTTAATTGGATTTTTTTTCTGCCCTGTTAGAAATGGACAATAGAGAAAAACTCTAGGGTGGGCACTGGGGTAGCTTGATGTTATTTCTTTGAGTAGATGTGGATCAACTCTTTACCACACAATCCCGACTTTTAACAACCCTGTGAAAGAAGCCTTCTGAAAACTTTGTGGGAAAATGAGAAAATGCTGGTAACCAGCATTTTCTCTTTTTCCCACAATGTTTTCTACCCTTCCCAAAACAAATATCAATTATTCAGCAACATTTATTTTGTCGTCTGCAAATGCTTTCAATTTGGACCAGTCTAAAATTTTGTCTTTTGGTAAAGGGTTAATGAAAAGTCACTCAAAATGTCCTTTTCACAAGCTTTTTTGTGTAGTATTGGTCAAGATTAGACTGCATCCAGGGAAAAAATCTGATCTTGGAACTATGTTGTCTACTATCTTTTGTGAAAATATGACCCAAATCGTCTGTAGTGGAAATCTACTTTTTAGATCTCAGAAAAATGTAAACTTTATTTAGTGAGCAGGGAAAGAGTTAAGTCACCGAAATGGCGGATTATGATCGAAAGAAGGTTTGTTAGACATAGTTACAGATTTTGGATATATATTTCGGGTTTTTAGAGAAATGGTTGTGAAACCTATGTCGGTGGTACTCATAAGAATCATCTCATTGAGATCATTCTTTTGAGGACAGTATCATTTATGATTTTAGTATACGAAGGAGTTAATGATACTTTTAATATAGAGGTTCGGGGTTCGAACCTCACTAGAGGACTTACAAGATATTGGTTGTAAAAACTAGGCATTGCAGAGGGTAAAGAAGCAGTCACACCATGACATTCTGGTCAACGTTTTCTGACCTTTGAGGAAACATTGGTAGTCGCCCATGGTCGCTGGGATAGCGCCAGAAGAGCGTTGTGTAAACGCTAGTGAACGTCGGTGATCGTCGGAAATCGGCAGAGAACGCTGGTCCGGAAAAAAAGTTTTGAACATGCACAAAAGTTCTCACTGACACCAGTGTTCTTCAACGTTTAATTTTAAATGCTGAAGAACGTTTAAGAACGTTCGTGCAACGTTTTAGTAACATTCACCAAGCATTGCACGTGTTCGGCTATCGTTAGTCAGTCGTTACTCTAGCGTTACTTGTTTGTTACTAATCGTTTGCTTTGCAGTGAACGACTCACTGGCGACCTGTCAATGACCGCTGAACGGTCCCTAGCGCACGCACCGTGTGACTAAATCGTTCGTCGCTCGCCAGTGGCACGTTAGCATACGATAATGGTTTTCAAGGGTATCTTATTTGGTCGCTGTTACACGCTTCTCGTGCATTATATACATGCTAGTCATGCGTTAGGCACACGTTAGTAACACGCCAGATGTGCCATCCTCATTCTAGAATGCTAAAAAATTGAACGATTGAAATGTTCAGAGAACGTTGACCAGAACGTCATGGTGTGACAGCTCCTTTACTAAAGGAGTAGCTGAAACCCAGCAGGGAAAAAGGATTAGTCATAAATAGATTTACCCATTTCCATACAATATAACATTCAAGTCAAGTGATAGGGTGTGAGACTCATAAGCCACAAATCACAGCATTCACATAAGAGGGCCCCCAGGGTATCATTACGTGCAGCCTTTTTGGGGTGTTGCAGAATTAGGCAACTGGCGGTGAAATAAAATCAGTCGATAAAACATTTTAACTCTCCTACAGCTTGCAGCTTTTGAAAGGAACAATTACTTGATATGGTTGCTGCTTTTCCCATTGAGTTTTCCCTACCACCAATTGTTTTTAGCAACAAATCACAGCATTCACATAAGAGGGCCCCCATGGTATCATTACGTGCAGCCTTTTTGGGGTGTTGCAGAATTAGGCAACTGGCGGTGAAATAAAATCAGTCGATAAAACATTTTAACTCTCCTACAGCTTGCAGCTTTTGAAAGGAACAAGTACTTGATATGATTGCTGCTTTTCCCATTGAGTTTTCCCTACCACCAATTGTTTTTAGCAACAAATCACAGCATTCACATAAGAGGGCCCCCAGGGTATCATTACGTGCAGCCTTTTTGGGGTGTTGCAGAATTAGGCAACTGGCGGTGAAATAAAATCAGTTGATAAAACATTTTAACTCCCCTACAGCTTGCAGCTTTTGAAAGGAACAAGTACTTGATATGATTGCTGCTTTTCCCATTGAGTTTTCCCTACCACCAATTGTTTTTAGCAACAAATCACAGCATTCACATAAGAGGGCCCCCAGGGTATCATTACGTGCAGCCTTTTTGGGGTGTTGCAGAATTAGGCAACTGGCGGTGAAATAAAATCAGTCGATAAAACATTTTAACTCTCCTACAGCTTGCGGCTTTTGAAAGGAACAAGTACTTGATATGATTGCTGCTTTTCCCATTGAGTTTTCCCTACCACCAATTGTTTTTAGCAACAAATCACAGCATTCACATAAGAGGGCCCCCATGGTATCATTACGTGCAGCCTTTTTGGGGTGTTGCAGAATTAGGCAACTGGCGGTGAAATAAAATCAGTCGATAAAACATTTTAACTCTCCTACAGCTTGCAGCTTTTGAAAGGAACAAGTACTTGATATGATTGCTGCTTTTCCCATTGAGTTTTCCCTACCACCAATTGTTTTTAGCAACAAATCACAGCATTCACATAAGAGGGCCCCCAGGGTATCATTACGTGCAGCCTTTTTGGGGTGTTGCAGAATTAGGCAACTGGCGGTGAAATAAAATCAGTCGATAAAACATTTTAACTCTCCTACAGCTTGCAGCTTTTGAAAGGAACAAGTACTTGATATGATTGCTGCTTTTCCCATTGAGTTTTCCCTACCACCAATTGTTTTTAGCAACAAATCACAGCATTCACATAAGAGGGCCCCCAGGGTATCATTACGTGCAGCCTTTTTGGGGTGTTGCAGAATTAAGCAACTGGCGGTGAAATAAAATCAGTTGATAAAACATTTTAACTCCCCTACAGCTTGCAGCTTTTGAAAGGAACAAGTACTTGATATGATTGCTGCTTTTCCCATTGAGTTTTCCCTACCACCAATTGTTTTTAGCAACAAATCACAGCATTCACATAAGAGGGCCCTTAGGGTATCATTACGTGCAGCCTTTTTGGGGTGTTGCAGAATTAGGCAACTGGCGGTGAAATAAAATCAGTTGATAAAACATTTTAACTCTCCTACAGCTTGCAGCTTTTGAAAGGAACAAGTACTTGATATGATTGCTGCTTTTCCCATTGAGTTTTCCCTACCACCAATTGTTTTTGCTTTTCCTTCAAGTACTGGTAATTCTTCAGACATGTATCAATAAATAACCCTGTTGGGTATCTCAGTGGTTAGCATATCTGACTGATGACCTGGTGGTGCTGGTTCGATACCTGGTTGCAACAAAATTTCTTTCAGGTGATTTTTCGCCTCTCACCTGATATATTATGTGAGAATAGAAGTCAGTGGCTTGGAAAGAGAGTTTGGTCAGTACTACTGGAAGAAAACCAGAAAACACATGATGTGTAGGTGCACTGGCTGCTGTGATATGGCCTAAGCTGTTCAAACGGCGTTAAACTCCAATACAAAGCAGAATTCAATAAATATTGAGTTAACCCTTTACCACACAATCCCGACTTTTAACGACCCTGTGAAAGAAGCCTTTTGAAAACATTGTGGGAAAAGGAGAAAATGCTGGTCACCATGTTTTCTATCCTTTTCAAAACAAATTTCAATTTTTTATTCACATTTATTTTGTCATCTGCAAATGCTTTCAATTTGGACCAGTCGAAAATTTTGTCCTTTGGTAAAGTGTTAAGGCAGTTATACAATGACATGTGGTGGGGGCCATCTTTGAAAGAGTAGAAAAACATTGCGGGTAAACAAGAAATTACTGGTTACTAGCATTCTCTCCTAATTGCTTATAAGGTTTTCTAAAACCACCTTTAGGATAAAAAAAAAAACTCAGGATTGTTTTGTAAAGGGTTTTGACCCTTTACCACACAATCCCAAGTTTTTATGACCCTGAGGGGAGCCTTTTGAAAACACTGTGGGAAAAGGAGAAAATGCTGATAACCAGCATTTTCTCCTTTTCCCACAGTGTTTTCTACCCTGTCAAAGACAAATTCCATTATTTGAGCTACATTTATTTGTTGTATGCAGTTGTTTTGAATTTGGTCAATCCTACATTTTTGTTGTGTGGTAAAGAATTTAACCCTTTCCCAAACAAGCCCTGGTTTTCATGTGTCTGCAGTACAAGTCTTTTGAAAACACTGTGGGAAAAGGAGAAATTGCTCATAATGAGCAATTTCTCCTTTTCCCACGGTGTTTTCTACCCATTTTGAGAACTTTTTGCCATTTTCATCAAATTTAAAATTGCCGTCTGCAAACTCTTTCAATTTGGAGCAGTCCAAAATTTGTCGTTTGGGAAAGGGTTAAAGATGCACCACACCTGAACAGGCCTCTAGGATATCTAAGTAAAGTTTATATATTGCTCAACCTGTATTTATGGTGGAAATAAAACTGCATGGTCCATCAGCTTTAGATAAAATGTGTCATATTTTTACCCCTGACTTGATTGGTCATAATTTTGAGTTTACGAAATCATATAGCAAAAAAAAAAAACTTTGTGTGGTGGTAAAGGGGGATTGAATGAGATACTAGAAATTTTATATTTTTATATTCAAGAAAACATTATGGTACAAAGAAATTGCTCTAAAACTGAGTCCGAATTTTTAAAATGAAGACTGCGCGACTATTGGTGAATTCGTTATCCTTTGCTTAAAATTTTTTCGACCTGATTTATTCTTTTCAGTGAGTGAGGTTTAACACCCTGTGTTGGTATGTCCCTTTTATCAAATATTTACAAGTTTTGATAACCCGTAGGTGGAAGAATTTTGAAAGATGAAAATTAACCTTTTCACATAATGTTTTCATCCCTTCCAAAAACACATCTTTGAGTCACATTTATTTTGTCACCTGCTAATGCTTTTGATTTGTATCAGCTTGAAATTTTGTCATTCAGTGATAAAGAGCTAACTCTTTAGCAAACAATCATGTGTTTTGACCATCCTAAAGAAGACTTCACTCTTTCCCACACAATCCTTAGTGTTAATGACCCTTAAAAAGAAAGCTTTTGAAAACATTGTGGGAAAAGGAGAAAATGATGGTAACCAGCATTTTCTCCTTTTCCCACAATGTTTTCTTCTATGTCAAATACAAATTCCACCATTCTGTCACAGTTGTCATCTGCAAATGCTTTAAAATTTTGTTGTTTGGTAAAGAGTTAAAATGAAAGCATTGGGCAAAGAAGAAAATGCTGGTAACCTGCACTTTGTCCTTTTCTCCCACAGTATTATCTAGCCTTTCAAAAAAAAAATTTCATCTGTTTAGCCAATTTGGTTTTCTTTTGCCTATCTATCAATTTGGACAAGTCTAGAAATGTTGTTATCTCTTATCTGGTAAAGGGTTAATAGGTTAAAAACAGGGGAGAGAACTCTATCCACAATAAATGAACACCACTGTGTAAAAATGCTAATAGGAAATCATATGAGGGGGGTTTGGACTGGGATGTGAAATATTTTATTACAAATTTTTATGAATCTTATATGCGAAATGTTACTCTAGAATTCAACTTGGTGTGTTTAGTAGTGCCTTTGATGATTTTAGTGATTATACTCGTATAGTTAGCTGTCGGTTAGGCTAGAAACAGGAGGCCATCAGGTCATAAGCTTTGTGTTGTGAATAAACTCTAACAAATTATTTCGCACCATGTCCTTTAGAGATAAGACTAGAATGGACTTTTACAAAAACTTTGAGGTATGTCCTAGTTTTTCCTTTCATTCACTTGACCCTTTACCAAATGACAGAATGTTAGACTGATCCAAATTGAAAGCAGTTGCAGATGACAGTTTTAATGGGGTTCAAAGATAGAAAATTGTCTTGGAAATAGTAGAAAACATTGTGGGAAATGGAGAAAATGCTGGTTACCAGCATTTTCTTCTTTTCCCACAATGTTTTCAAAAGGTTTTCTTCCTCAGGGTCGTGCCAAGCCCCATAGCTCAGTCGGTAGCGTACAGGATTTGAGAACAGGAGGTCGCTGGTTCGATCCCCGGCTTAGCCAATTTCTTTCTGAGGATTGATGATATTCATTGCGACAGGATTCAATCCTCTCTCACCGCAGACCATTGTTTCGACGATGGTTATGTGGGAAAACAGCCAGTGGCTTGGAAATAATATTGTGCAGAGCACTGGTAAAAGAAACTCCAGGAAAGCATGGATAGGTACACTGGCCGCCGTGATATTACTGAAATAATGTTGAAAACAACTTTAAACACCATACAATCAGTCGATCAATCAATCAACTTCTTCAGTGTCGTTTAAACTCTGGACTGTGTGGTAAAGGGTTAACTCTACCAAGCCACAAAATGCAACCTTATTCTTAATGAAAGCATCAATCGATGACAGAATAAACTCAACCAAACGAAAAGTTTAGACTCTCCCATAATGCGAGCATTTGCAGAGGACATAATGCGAGCATTTGCAGAGGACATAGTAAACAATAATGAAATGGTGGGATTTGTCTTGAAAAAGGTAGTAAACATTGTGGAGAAAGGAGAAAATGCTGGTTACCAGCATTTTCTCCTTGTTATCTCAATTTTTTCAAGAGTCTTCTTCCTCTGGCTTGTTAAAACCCGAGTTTGTTCAATAAGGGGTTAAGTATTGTACTGATAAAATTTATCTTTGAAAGGGTGAAAAAAAAAGATTTTTGCCCACATTTTCTTCATTTCTCACAACATTTTCAAAAGCCTTCTTCCTCAGAGTTGATGGTCCCCATGGGTAGCTCAGTGATTAGTGTATCTGACTTGTGACCTTGTGGTTGCTAGTTCAATACCAGGTTGAGGCAAACTTTCTTTAAGGCGATTTTTTACCTCTCACCTCTAATTCATGTGAAAAAAGTAGTCAGTGGCTTGGGAAAAGAGTTGGATTTTGAATATAAGTTTGTAGCAGGTGACAGTTCCTATATGGTGAACTAATTTCAACCATTTACTGCAGTTTTTTCAAAGAAAGAAATCATCATTTGAGCTATTTTTATACGCCCGTCGAAGACGGGACGTATTATGGGATCACCCGTGGCGGGCGGGCGGGCGTCCGGGCGGGCGGGCGGCGTCCAGTTCTTTGTCCGGAGCATATCTCCAAAACTATACTACCTACGGTTATGAAATTTCATGCGTGGATAGATCTCATCAAGGGGGAGTGCAGTGCACAGGAATCATAACTCTTGCTTCCTTAATTTTTGAGTTATTGCCCTTTCTTGTTTTTCATACTTGAATTTTGTCCGGTGAATATCTCCAATACTATACTACCTAGGGTTATGAAATTTCATGAGTGGATAGATCTCATCAAGGGGGAGTGCAGTGCACAGGAATCATAACTCTTGCTTCCTCAATTTTTGAGTTATTGCCCTTTCTTGTTTTTCATACTTGAATTTTGTCCGGTGAATATCTCCAAAACTATACTACCTACGGTTATGAAATTTCATGAGTGGATAGATCTCATCAAGGGGGAGTGCAGTGCACAGGAATCATAACTCTTGCTTCCTTAATTTTTGAGTTATTGCCCTTTCTTGTTTTTCATACTTGAATTTTGTCCGGTGAATATCTCCAATACTATACTACCTACGGTTATGAAATTTCATGAGTGGATAGATCTCATCAAGGGGGAGTGCAGTGCACAGGAATCATAACTCTTGCTTCCTTAATTTTTGACTTATTGCCCTTTGTTGTTTTTCATACTTGAATTTTGTCCGGAGCTTATCTCCAAAACTATACTACCTACGGTTATGAAATTTCATGCATGGATAGATCTCATCAAGGGGGAGTGCAGTGCACAGGAATCATAACTCTTGCTTCCTTAATTTTTCAGTTATTGCCCTTTCTTGTTTTTCATACTTGAATTTTGTCCGGTGAATATCTCCAATACTATACTACCTACGGTTATGAAATTTCATGTCTGCATACATCTCATTAAGGGGGAGTGCAGTGCACAGGAATCATAACTCTTGCTTCCTCAATTTTTCAGTTATTGCCCTTTCTTCTTTTTCATACTTGCATTTTCTCCGGTGAATATCTCCAAAACTATACTACCTAGGGTTATGAAATTTCATGCCTGCATACATCTCATTAAGGGGGAGTGCAGTGCACAGGAATCATAACTCTTCCTTCCTTAATTTTTGACTTATTTTCATACTTGAATTTTGTCTCGAGCATATCTCCAAAACTATACTACCTATGGCTATGAAATTTCATGCGTAGATAGATCTCATCAACTGGGAGTGCAGTGCACATGAACTATAACTCTTGCTTAATTTTTGACTTATTGCTCTTTCTTTATTTTGAAACTTTAATTTTGTCCAGTGCATATCTTCAGAACTATACTAGCTAAGGATATGAAATTTCATGCGTGGATACATTCCATCAACGGGAAGTGCTGTGCATATAAATTTCAACTCTTGCTTGCTTAATTTTTCAGTTATTGCCCTTTCTTGTTTTTTTTTCGAACTTGAATTTTGTATGATGCATATCTCTCAAACTATACTACCTCGGGTTATGAAATTTTAGGGCTGGATACATCTCATCAAGGGGTAGTGCAGTGCACATGAAATATAAATTGCTTATTTTTTATGCACCCTTTCAAGACAGGATGTATTATGGGATCAGCCATGGTGTACAGGCATCCAGGTAGCATAACTTACACATCTTAAAACCTATTAACTTTAAATTTGACAGTTGTGTTTGTTGTAATCATATGGGGTGCAGTGTACACAAAGAATAAATCTTCCTTCCTTATGAGTAATTGCCCTTTCTTCTTTTTCATACTTAAATTTTGTCAGCAGCATATCTCTCTTACTACACTACCTATGTATATGAAATTTCAGTGATGCATACATCTCAGATTATTAGAAACATAACTATTGCTTCCTTAACTTTTTCTTATTGTCCTTAGTCATTTTTCAGGCTTAAATTCAACACTATCGTATCTATGGATATCAACATAAAGTGTATAAACAAGAGTTCCGTCAACACAAATACACTGCCATTATCTTCAATCAACAGTAAAAAAAATATTCTGCACTACTATTTTTCTATACCTCCCCTTTATCATTATTATGCCCCAACTTTACAACTTGGGGTAAGACGGGCGTATCTTGCGACAATTTGCCGCTCTTGTTGTCATCTGCAAAAGCCTTCAATTTTGTCGAGTACAAAGTTTTGACGTTTGGTAAAGAATGGCACCAGTTTGGAGACAACTTTGAAAACCTTGTAAAGTATGGATTATCATCAGGACAGTTTAACCCTTTACTGCACAATCCCTGCTTTTAACGACCCTGTGAAAGAAGCCTTTTGAAAACATTGTTGGAAAAGGAGAAAATGCTAGTAATCAGCATTTTCTCCTTTTCCCACAATGTTTTCTACCCTATCAAAGAACAATTGCACCATTTGAGCCACAATGAAATTGTCGTCTGCAAATGCTTTCAATTTGAACAAGGCTAAAATTTTGTTGTCTGGTAAAGGGTTAATTCCTGAAAACATAGTAGCAAAAAGAGGAAATTGCTAGTGGTAATGTTTAGATGTAAGGATTTTTAACTCTTTACTTTGGCAAAATACTTAGACTTGTCCAAACTGAAACACACTCATAAGTCATTTGACATTTAATAAAATTTTTCGGATACCAGATACTGAAAAAAGAAAACCATTTGTAATTTGATACTATGACAGTAGCTTTCACTGCTGATTGATGGTACTCGTGAACTTTTCAACTATTTACTGCAGTGTTTTCTTTTTCAACTAATATTTTTCTAATGTAGTGCAAGCGTCTTGGCTGATTGAATATAGTCTGTGAATCTTTCAAGCCATTTGTATTTGTTAAAATATTTCTAATGAAGCTGTCAAGGATAGTTCGAAGGGAATGCAGTCAGTGGCTGTGGAAGAATATAATGCAAAGTACTGGTAAAAGAAACTCCAGGACAACATGGATAGATGCATGAGCCACTGGGAAAAAACTGAAAAAAGCACCATACAAACAAACCAATCATTTAATTCTTTACCAAATGACAGAATTTTGGACACATCCAAAATTGACAGTTTTCAGTGGTAAAGTGTAGGACTTGTAACCTCGGGGGCCCCAGGTTTGAGCTTCACTGGAAGCACTGGGTCTCTTTTGTGGGAGTGTCCTTGGGCAAGACACTTCAGAACCCTAGCTCGGTACTGGTGAAACCGAGGACATTCATGAATAACCAAACTGCTGTCATGAAGTGACTGAAATAATGTTGAAAGTGACATATAGCACCATTTAACCAATCAATCAATCAGTCATGAACTGGTTCAAAAATTTTTTAATCTGGTAAATAGTCAAGGTAATGGGTTACAGCTGTGTGAGTAGAGCCCAGGGTTTGTGGTTGACCTACATAGATATGTATATAATACATGATTCCATTTTCTACATGGCTAAGTACTTGGTATATATGATACTGTCATCCTGTCAAAAAAGCCTTTCTCCTTTTTCACTGTTTTAACCTTAATCCTGCTACATAAGAAAAATGAAACTTTAAAGTCAATGCTATTTCAAAAGTATATTTGGGGAAAAGATCTCTCTTTATCGGACAGTGTAGATGCAAGATCAGATTGCATGTTCTGTGCAGTCTGGTCTTGACCTACACTGCCCACCAAAGGTCTACAAGTCATGCTTAGCAACCTAAGGGTTAAACTTAACCCTCCTAAACCTTGATTTTATTGCTTTTGCAGACAGTGTAGGTCCAAGATCAGACTGCACAGGACATGCAGTCTGATCTTGGATCTACACTGTCTGCTTCTTTGCCAGACATTGACAAAAACAGCTTTGAAATTGCTATATCGGCATCTTAACTCTTAACCACACAATCCCGACTTTTAACAGCCCTGTAAAAGAAGGATTTTGAAAACATTGTGTAACCAGCATTTTCTCCTTTTCCCACAATGTTTTCTTTCCTGTCAAAGACAGAAGTCATCATTTCAGCAATGTTTAATTTGTTGTCTCCGAATGCCTTCAATTTGGACGTCTAAAATTTTGTCGTTTGGTGAAGAGTTGAACACTCAGAGAATGTCCAATTTATCTATGTAGCATTACAAGGTCTGATGGTACCTCATGGTACCTCATTTCCTGCAGCAGATGTGTTTTTGCATCTTCCATGCAGCAGACCGCTTTTTGAAGCATTGTGGATAACAGAGATGTAATGATGTATTTCTCCTTCTGCAACATTTCACGGTAAACCATGCGGCATAATTTATCGTGTAAATGTTTTGGGAAAAGTAGTATGCCAGGGATTGAAGCCTCACCAGTGGCCAAATGTGAACAGTCCAGGGGTCAAATTGCAGGCAAATTTATTTCATACTGTTCAAAAGAATGGATATCATTATGACCCTGACCATGTTTTGCAGTATGTCAAAGTTCTAGTTGCTGGCAGAGAATTGAATCTCAAAACTAGAATCATAGTAACAAATCAGACCTCCAGATAAGAGGGAGTGTATTGTAAATCCATTATTTCTCCTCCAAACCCTATGTTGTGGGTACTCATTACAATCGTCTCGATGAGACAATTCTAATGAGTACCAATAACATAGGGTTTAGTAGAGAATGGTTAATATTTTCAGTTTTGAAGTCAAAATCACTCCGTCTATCTGGGGCTCTGATAAATTTTTGCCAACTTTAATTCAAGTGTTAACATTAATTTTTCAGCCAGTGACTGGAACTTGACAGACTGCACTGTAACACATTATCAGACTTTCATGCTTTTAAATGGTATGAATTAAATTTGCCTGCAACTTGACCCCCAAGTTGTTTATTTCTGGCCACTAAGTAGGCCTATAATGAATGAAATACATTATTGTTTTATGTTGCTTTGAAGATTATTTCAGTCATATCACAGCCACAGCTCCCTTACTCATGCATGTACTCAATTTCACCAGTACTAGGCTAGGGATCTGAAGTGTCTTGCCAAAGGACAAGCCCATGCTCAGGGCTGTTAGGTAATTTATCCTACACATTACCACTGAGCCACCCAGGACCTTGAGTTGCAGTGATATGACTGAAATTATGCTGAAAGCAGTGTAGAAACATCATTCTATCAACTTACAATTTAGCCATGCTTTGTGAAAAGGGAGTTTAACCCTTTACCACATAATCCCGACTTTTAACGACCCTGTAAAACAAACCTTTTGAAAACATTGTGGGAAATGGAGAAAATGCTGGTAACCAGCAGTAACAATGTTTTCTACCCTTCCCAAAACAAATTTCAATTTTTTGAGTCACATTTATTTTGTCGTCTGCAAGTGCTTTCAATTTGGACCAGTCTAAAACTTTGTCGTTTGGTAAAGAGTTAATGCATGTGCAAAAAAGACTGACCTGAGTCAGCCTTTGCAATTCGACCAGAGTCGAAACTTTTTGCTTTTGGTCAATTTTCTGCATATCTAAGGACATTATCTCAAAGGATTCAGTCGGTTGTTAGACAAAATGAATTTTACGGATCTGTATATATGTGATGACTTGCTTGGTGTAATGCATCACGGGGGGGTGCATTAAACCCCCTTTTGGCAGAGCATGGCTCACATGTATTCCTGGATCATAACTGTGAATCATGTTGCATAATCTAATAAGAATGTGAAGGACACCAAGTCAGATAAGGTAATGATAGTCTGTACAATTGACATACTGTACAGATATTTTATTCCTGTGTCAGCTTAGATAATGTTTGTCATTGGTGAAAAATCCTTTTGGAATGTTAATAATCCAACAACATGTTGTGCAAACTGTTGCCAGCTAGCACATTCATTGATTTCCTTGGAAACTTGTACACTTTCTGCATGAAAATCCACTCTCTGTGTTCCATGATATGGACATCTTGCTCCTTTTCAGCTCAGCAATTTTCCAAGAAAATGATGAGTTAATTGTCATACCCTGGTATTGTCTTCTTTGTCTGCATCGTTGTTCAAAAACTTTGACATTTTATAATATCTCTGTTATGACTGAAGATATTTACTTCAAACTCAAGTTGTTAACTATCAAAAGGGAAACCCATACAACAGGGTCAGATAACTATCAAAGTATTTTTTTTACACTGTTGTGCCCTTTTTTTGACTTATAATTTTCACTGAAAATCAAGCAACTACAGCCGAGCGTCAGTGCCCACATGTGGTGCTCTTGTTTGACTAAGGTTTGTTATCTGCAAATGCTTTCAATTTTGTATAGTCTTTAAATTTTGTAATTTGGTAAAGAGTTAACCCTTTCCCACAAAATCCCGACTTTTAACGACCCTGGCAAAGAAGCCTTTTGAAAACATTGTGGGAAAAGGAGAAAATGCTGGTTACCAGCATTTTCTCCTTTTCCCACAATGTTTTCAACTCTATCAAAGAAAAATTGCACTGTTTGAGCCACATTAAAATTGTCGTCTGCAAATGCTTTCAATTTGGACTACGCTAAAATTTCATCGTTTGGTAAAGAGTTAAAAGAGTTGGCTAGTAAGTAAGGTCTTACTGATATTATACTCTGTACAAAAATCCAGTGTTGTCGGCACCCAAATTAATTGTCCCTAATAAAGATGATTCACTTGAGAGCCCAAAACATGGCTCGAAGAACGCCACAATATTTTTGCAAGGTGATGGGGTAAATGTATGAAAGATGTGTTTTAACCCTTTCCCAAACAACAAATTTTGGACTGGTCCAAATTGAAAGAGTTTGCAGACGACAATTTCAAATTTGATAAAATGACAGAAAGTTATCAAAAAGGGTAGAAAACACTGTGGGAAAAGGGGAAATTGCTCATTATGAGCAATTTCTCCTTTTCCCACAGTGTTTTCAAAAGACTTGTACTGCAGACACGTGCAAACTAGGGCTTGTTTGGGAAAGGGTTAAAGCTTTACAATAAACCTATCATACACATCTGCATGCTCACATTAGTCATACCGACCCAAGGTTTATTGCTAGTCAAGTGTCAGTAATTTTTAAAAAGATTTATTCAAGAGCCCAAAACATGGGTCCAAGGACTGCCACAATATCTTTACAAGGTGATGGGGTAAATGTGTGAAAGATGTGTTTTAACCCTTTCCCAAACGACAAATTTTGGACCGGTCCAAATTGAAAGAGTTTGCAGACGACAATTTTAAATTTGATGAAAATGGCAGAAAGGTCTCAAAAAGGGTAGAAAACACTGTGGTAAAAGGAGAAATTGCTCGTTACGAGCAATTTCTCCTTTTCCCACAGTGTTTTCAAAAGACCTGTACTGCAGACACATGAAAACCAGGGCTTGTTTGGGAAAGGGTTAACTCTACCCAAACGACAAAATTTTAGACTGGTTGAAATTGAAAGCATTTGCAGACGACAAAATAAAAGTGACTTTAAAATTGAAAATTGTTTCGGAAGGGGTAGAAAACATTGTAGGAAAAGGAGTAAATGCTGGTTACCAGCATCTTCTCCTTTTTTCCATAATGTTTTCAAAAGGCTCCTTTCTCAGGGTCGTTAAATGTCAGGATTGTGCGGTAAAGGGTTAAAGCTTTACAATCAACCTGTCATACACAACTGCATGTTCACAAGTCATACAGACCATAGGTTCAAGTGTAAGTCAAGTGTCAAAAATATCCAAAAAGGGGTCTTCCAGGGTCAGGTGTCAAACTCTTTACCAAACAAAACCATGTTTTAGGGACTCTTGAAGTAGACAGGCTTTTGAAAACATTGTGGGAAAAGGAGAAAATGCTGGTAACCAGCATTTTCTCCATTTCCCACAATGTTTTCTTACAGAAGATGAATGCCATCATTTAAGCCACTTTTAATTTTGTTGTCAACAAATTTTTTCAACATCATTCGGTTCAAACCTTTGGCTGATCTAATAATTCATCTCTTACCAAACAACTTGCCCAAATTGAAAGCACTGGAGAAAGACAAATGAAGTGTGGCTAAAATGCTGGAATTTGGCCTTAAAAGGGTAAAAACATTTTGAAAAGTTGAGAAAAATACTGGTTACCAGCATTTTCTCCTTTTCTCAAAATTTTCAAAAGCTTTCTGTCACAGGAATGTTAAAACTCGGATTGTGTGGTAAAGGGTTAAGACCGTACTAGAGGGATGGAGTTATGCAGACCTCTATGATTGAACCCACAGTCCTGGGTCTGTATTCACCAATGATTCTTAAGAACGTTCTTAGTCTTATTCTCCACAGTTTTATAGAATTAAAAGTAACACAACTTCTGATTGGCTAAACCATTTGGTGTTACTTCCAAATCAAGTAGAAAATCTCGAATATTCTTAAATATTCTTGAGAATGGTTGGTGAATACGGACCCTGGTGTCTCTGTACTTGTCATTTTCCACAAATATTTCCAATTTGAATATATAAACGATTCTGTATTCAATGAAGCATGTTTTTCTGAAAGTTCGGTAGATATTTGAGACTACAAAAACATCTCAAGGTAGTCGAAGCAGAGTTGCTGTACTTTATTTTAACTCTTTACCACACAATCCCGTGTTTTCACGTCCCTAAGGAAGAGGCCTGTTTAAAACATTGTGGGAAAAGGAGAAAATGCTGGTAACCAGCATTTTCTCCTTTTCTCACAATGTTTTCTACCCTGTTAAAAATTTTAAGTACATTTGTACCACTTTCAAATTTGTCGTCTGCAGATGCTTTCAATTTGAAAGGCTGTCGATGCGCCATAAAACAACATTCATTCATTCATTCATTCAATTTGAAAGGGGCCAAAATTTGTCGTTTGGGAAATGGTTTAACAAAAAGTAAACAAATACTTTTCCTCCAGTGACATTGTACTACCTCTTACTCTAATTTGAAGCCCAAGGAGGATTGATTGATTGATGGATGGAATGGTGTTTTATGCCACTTTCAACATTATTTCAGTCATATCATGGTGACAGCTCAAATATTCATGTGTGTTTTGAGTTTCACCAGTAGTAGGCTGGGCCTCTGAAGTGTCTTTCCCAAGGCTACTCCCACGAAAAACCCAGCACTCCTAGTGAGGCATGAACCTGGGAACTCCAGGTTACAAGTCCTATACCTTACAAATGAGGCACGCACGACTCCCTTTGGAGGAGGATGAAGTGCATATATGCTAAACCTGGCATGTTATTAACCCTTAAAGCACCTTTCACTAATATAGTTACCTTTGCGGCCAGTGTAGATCAAGATCAGGCTGCACAAAACGTGCAGCCTGATCTTTGATCTACACTGTCTGCTATGTTAGAACACTACAGGCAAAAGGTAGCCATGAATATGCAGTTATATTGGTTTTTATTCTAGAGTGAAAATGACCATTGGGTTTATTCGTCGCTTTAAGGGTTAAGAGAGCAACAAAATAGTACTGTTACAGTTGGAAAAGGGGATAATTTTTGGTATTTATACATTTATTTCCATGTTTTCAAGTTCTTTGATATCAGAGGTGGCAATCGACACAGTAACCATGCACCACTATTCCTTGCTGTTTGAAATTTTAGACCTATCTGAATTGAAGCGATTTGCAGGCCACAAATAAGTTGTGTTTTAAGCAGATTGATTTGTCTTCAGACCGGTAGAAAATATGGTAAAAGGAATAAATGTTGGTTACCTTAGTTTTCTCCTTTCCCCACAATGCTTTGAAAAAGTTTCAAAAGTTTTCTCATTAGGGGTGGTTAAAACACAAGATTGTGTTGTATTAAGTTAATCTCATGGCTGCACACCTTATTTCCTTTATGGAAACAAAGGGAAAGCAGCCAGTGGCTGGAAAAGAATGTTGTGTACCACTGTTAAAGAACAAACGAATAGATGCACTTGCCGCTGTGGTATAATGGAAATATAGATAAAAACAATGTAAGAAAAAATAAAAGAAAAAAGAAACTTGAGGGCCCTGATATTTATGTTACGAATTTCTATTTTCAGTTGAGTGCTGCTAAACGTGAAGCATTCTTCAAGGGAACAGAGTTACCTGCTCCGACTCCCAAATTCGACCCAAATGCTCGGTTTGTAGATCGAAGCGACCGTGGAGACCGGATTCGTGAACCAGTGCGTGAACCTATAAAGACTATGGACATGGATAAAGAAAAGGAGAAAGAAAAAAAGTATGGAGACAGTTTAAAAGAGTTAGACGGATATGTGGGGTTTGCCAATCTACCCAATCAAGTTTACAGAAAGTCAGTGAAAAGAGGATTTGATTTTACACTGATGGTGGTTGGTGAGTAAAGACTTGTTAGCTCACCTGAGCCGAAATGCTCAAGGTGAGCTTTTGTGATTGTGCTGTATCCATCGTGCGTTGTCCATCCTCAGGTGAGCACTTGAGGGCCAGTGGCCCTGTTGTTTTTATGTTTTGAGCTCTACCATTGTTTTGTATTCCTGGCCATCAGATAACTATCAAAGATGTTGTGGCTGAAGGAGAAATAGCTCATTTTGAGTAATTTGTCATTTTACCACAATGATGTAAATGTATACACTTAGTAAAGTTTATTCCCTTACCACACAATTTCAAGGACCTTGAGGAAGAATCCTGCTCGCTAACAACCCTGAGGAAGAAGCTTTTGAAGATGTTGTGGATTGAAGGAGAAAATGCAGGCAACAAGAATTTTTCGCCTTTTCTATCAATGTTTTCTACCCATTCAAAGACAAACTGCTTAAATTATGCCAAGTCTGATTTAATATCTACTTAACCCGTTACCAAACAATCCTGGGTTTTCACGACCCTGGGAAAGAAGGCTTTTGAAAACATTGTGGATAAAGAAGAAAATGCTGATAATCAGCATTTTCTATTTTCCCCCACAACGTTTTCTAATCTATCAGGGAGCTTAAGCCCTTTGTTCCAAAGTTGAATTTGGCGTCTGCAATTGCTTTGAAATTGGATTAGTCTAAAATTTTGACCGAACGATAGAATTTTAGACCTTTCCAAATAGAAAGCATGTGCAGATGACAAAATAAATGTGACTGAAAAATTGAAATTCGTTTAACCCTTTCCCAAGCAAGCCCTGGTTTTCACGTGTCTGCAGTACAAGTCTTTTGAAAACACTGTGGGAAAAGGAGAAATTGCTCGTAACGAGCAATTTCTTCTTTTCCCATAGTGTTTTCTACCCTTTTTGAGAACTTTCTCCATTTTCATCAAATTTAAAATTGTCGTCTACAAACTCTTTCAAATTGGACCAGTCCAAAATTTGTCATTTGGGAAAGGGTTAAGGAAGGGTAGAAAACATTGTGGGAAAAGGAGAAAATGCTGGTTACCAGCATTTTCTCCTTTTCCCACAATGTTTTAAAACAGGATTCTTCTTCAGGGCCGTTAAAAGTCAGAATTGTGTGGTTAAGTGTTAATGCTCTCAACATGGAAGAAGTCTTAAGATTTTGTTGTGTGACAAAGAGGTTACACTATCAAGTTACAGAGAACTTCTAGATATTATTGTAAGTAATGATGCTATCATTGCTCAAAGGAGATGACTGCAATAAAAGTGATTTATGAGTAATCAAATGTCAATTAACCCTTTACCACACGGCAAAATTTTAGACCAGTCCAAATTGAAAGCTTTAGCAGATGACAAAATAAATGTTACTCTTTGTTTTGGAAAGAGTAGAAAATGTTGTGGGAAAAGGAGAAAATGCTGGTTACGAGCATTTTCTCCTTTTCCTACAATGTTTTCAAAAGGCTTTTTTCGTCAGGGTCATTAAAAGTAGGGATTGTATGGTAAAGGGTTAAACCCTTCCCTATAGGATCATAGAGTCTTTCTGGCTTGTGGGATTTTTGAAGTCATCAGACACATCATTTGAGATGGCTCTGCAATGATACCATTGGTAAACAGTTGAATGTGGCTCAACCCTTAACCACACAGTCTCAATTTTGAATGCCTTGGACAGAGAAGGCTTTTGAAAACATTGTGTGGGAGAATGAGGAAATGCAGCATTTTTCCTTTTTCCACATGATTTTCTACCTTTTCCTTGGCAGCAGTTTTCCCTTTAGCTTCTTATGATTTGTCATCTGCAAATGCTTTTAATTTTGATCAAGTCAAACATTTCGTTGTTTAATGAAGAATAGCAGAGCTGGATAGCTCTACTAGCTCAGTTGGAAACATACAGGGGGCTCAATGGTTTGAATCCCCAGCTTAGCCAACTTCTTTCAGAGGATAGATGGTAGTCATTGTGACAGGATTCATTCTTTCTGTTGATCATTTTGTCAACAGTTGTGATGTAGGAAAGCAGCCAGTGGCTTTTGAAGAATATTGTGTAAAGTAAGAAACTCCAGGAAAGCATGAATAAGTGTAACAGCTACCAGGATTTAACTGAAATAATATTGAAAATGGTGTTTTACACACCATTGAAATAAACCAACAAATAAAGATTCGCAGCTCCATTCAAACAACTCTTTGTTTTACCTGCCTGATAGCAAAAATTTCAAGGTTTTATGTTTCAATTTAAGAGAAATGAGCCACATTCCTTGCTTATTTTATCACAGTATAGAATTGCTAGCAGACAATAGAACCCGTTTTATTCCCAGCATTTAACCCTTAAACCCACAATACTGAGTTTAAAAGACCCTGAGAACGAAAGCTGTAGCAAATATAATGGGACAAGGAGAAAATCTTGTTTACCAGCATCTTTTTTGTCCAGTGATATTTTATTGCCTTCTAACTCTTTACCAAATGACAAAATTTTAGACTGCTCTGATTTGAAAGCAATTGCAGACGACAAAATAAGTATGGCATACATGATTCGATTTGTATCAGATAGACTAGAAAACATTGTGGGAAAAGGAGAAAATGCTGGTTACCAGCATTTTCTCCTTTTCCCACAGTGTTTTCAAAAGGCCTCTTTCTCAGGGTCGTTAAAACTTGGGATTGTGTGGTAAAGGGTTAAAGGCAAATAAAATCATGTATGCCACATTTCATTTTTCATCTGCCCTCCACTTGGAAAAAGTACAGAATTTTGTTTTCTGGGAAGGATTCACCTCTTATTCAGACAACAAAGAGATAAATTTTAGACAGTCCATACTGAAAGCATTAAATATTTCTGATGCCAAATTAAATGTGGCTCCATTTACAAGGTTTCTTAGGAAGAACATAATGGAAAGTGGAGAAAATGGCTGTGACCCGCATTTCCTCTTTTTCCACAATGTTTTCAAGAGCCCCCTTCCTCAGGATGGTTTAACCTTTTACCTGCCAAATTTAAATTTTTCGCAATAGCAAAAAAAATTTTTTTGTTTAAATTAATAACTGACATAGAGAGGAGACTACTGATAGAGTGGAGGAGATTGTAGAGTAAGATCAGATTGCATGTATATGCAGGCTGATCTGCTTTACAGTCTCTGCAAAATAACATCTATGATCACAAATGGTAGGATAAGAGTTGAAGAGACTGTTAAGGGTTAACCCAGATTTTTGACAGGCTCTTGCCATCCATTTCATTCTATAGAATTCCAGAACAATTTATGAGCTCTCTCAATCAACTTTTATGTTCATGCACTATATTATCTGTATTTTCACAGTTAACTTTTAGACTAGTCCAAATGGAAAGCATTTGCAGACGACAAAATAAAAGTGACACAGAAATTAAATTTTGATTTGGGAAGGGTACAAAAACATTGTGGGAAGAGGAGAAAATGCTGGTTACCAGCATTTTCTCCTTTTCCCACAATGTTTTCAAAAATTTTCTTTCTCAGGGTCGTTAAAAGTTGGGATTGTGTGGTAAAGAGTTAATACCTTCCGAGTATCTGACAATCCTGTAGTATTGCCAGCAGACAATGCAGATCCAGATGAGATTGCAAAGAATGCAATCTGATCATGAACATACACTGTCCTTTTGTTATTAACCCTTAGGCTGTTAAGAGCAACTCACTGACCTTTTGCAGACAGTGCAGATCAAGATCAGACTGCACAGAACATGTAGTCTGATCTTCGATCTACACTGTCCGATAAGGAGATATTTTCCTCCAAAAAATAAGTTTGAAATAGCATTATTCAGGCTTTTACAATCAGATTGAAAGTTTCATATTACTTATTCGGCAGGATAAGGGTTAAGATATTTGGCATTACAATTGCGAAATGCGGATTTGTACATTAACTGTGTACCACACAATCCTAAGTTTTAACAACTCAGAAGGATTGATTGATTGTATGGTGTTTAATGCCGTTTCCAACATTATTTCAGTTATATCGCGGCGGCCAGTGCACCTATCCATGCTTTTCTGGAGTTTCTTTTTACCATTACTCCTTACAATATTCTTTCGAAGCCACTGGCTGCTTTCCCACATAGCCATTATCAAAACAATGGTCAGTGGTGAGAGAGGAATGAATCCTGTCGCAATGAAGATCATCAGTCCTGAGGAAAGAAACTGGCCAAGCCGGGGATCGAACCAGCGACCTCCTGTTCTCAAGTCCTGTATGCTCCCGACTGAGCTGCAGGGCTTGGCAGGACTCTGAAGGAGTAGGCTTTTGAAAACATTGTGGGAAAAGAAGAAAATGCTGATAACTAGTGTTTCCCCTTTTCTCACCATGTTTCTTACCCTGTAAAAGAACTGTGGTTCACTTGTATGACTTTTCCAATTTGTCGACTGCAGAAGCTTTCAGTTTGGAAGAGTCAACAATTTGTCATTGGTAAAGTGTTAGCTCTTTACCACACGACAGAAATAAAGACTAGTCCAAACTGAAAGCATTTGCGGACAGCAATTTAAATGTGGTTCAAATGATGGAGGTTGTCACTGATTGGGTAGAAAACATTGCAGGAAGAGGTGAAAATGATGGTTACCAGCATTTTCTCCTTTTCCCACAATGTTTTCAAAAGGTTTCTTTCTCAGGGTTGTTAAAACTCGGGATTTTGTGTGGCAAAGGGTTAAACACTGGTTTCATCTTTATTTTAGTCATATGTATCTCCTAGCCAGTACAACTACCCAGGTGTTCCTGGAATTTCTTTTACCAGTACTTCTCATTATTATCAAGGTCACTGGCTGCTTTTCCACATAAACAGTATTCAAACAAAGTTCAGTGGTGAGAGAGGATAGAATCCTGTTGCAATGACAACATCAATCTTTGAAAAAGGGGTGGAGCTTTGAGTTTGGCCTTGGGATTCCTGCATTGCTAGCCGTTACAAAAGTGACGAATTAAGAGGCTTTGTGACCACTCAATCTGTTGACCATGATGTTTAACCTCTTACCAAGCAATTCGAGTTTTGATGACCCTCAGGAAATGGGCTTTTGAAAACATTGTGGTGGAAGGAGAAAATGCTGGTAATCAACATTTTCTCCTTTTTCCACAATGTTTTCCGTCTTTAACTATTTACCACACAGTCCTGAGTTTTAACGACCCTGAAGAAGAAGGCTTTTGAAAACATGGTGGGAAAAGGAGAAAATGCTGGTAACCAGCATTTTCTCCTTTTCCCACATGTTTTCTACCATTGCCAAAATATATTTCAATTTTTCAGTCACAATTATATTTTCGTCTGCAGATGCGTTCAAACTGGACTGGTCCAAAATTTTGTCGTTTGGTAAAAGAGTTAAAAGACAAATTGCAGCCAAAAAAATTGCAACATAAAATTTGCCTTGGATAGAACATGTTACAGAGTAACAGTTTGAATCTAGATCAAACTGCACATTCAGTGCATTTGATCTTGAGCTATGCTGTAGGCAAAAGCAAACATATGGTCTGCTTAGCAGTTTACAGTCGACAAGTTTACCAAACGATACAGAGGCAAAACAAGTTTACTTAATACCGTATTTTAGGAAAGGATTATATAAAAAAAGATATGAGTATTATCAAGACTTTCTCAGGCAGCTAGGCGGTAACTGGAATTTTTGAGATAGCTCAGAAATCTTGAACAAAACACCCAGTAATTTTTAGAGTTCTGAAATAAACCCTTGTAGTCTTGTTAAGTAGTTAACTCCCAAAGAGGATTTTATTTCCCATCTGGCAAAATACGGCTTTTTGAAAACATTGGATCAAATGAAGAAATTTGCCTGTAAATATATGAGCCATGCTCTGGCAAAGGGGGCTTAATGCATCTCCATGATCCATAATACCAATCAAGCCATCACATAATTATGGATCCATAATACCAATCAAGCCATCACATAATTATGGATCCATAATACCAATCAAGCCATCACATAATTATGGATCCATATCAGCCACTTTTTTTAAAATCCTACTTAATTATGAGATAGACTGGTCCTTGGAAATACAGAAAATTGACCAATAACGAAAATTTACAGTCAAGGTCAGGCTGTGCAGACTGCACAGGCTGACCTGGGTCAATACTTTTCACAGATGTATTAATCCTTTACCACACAATCCCGACTTTTTTAACGACATGAGAAAGTGGGCTTATGAAAACATTGTGGGAAAAGGAGAAAATGCTGGTAACCAGCATTTTCTCCTTTTCCCGCAATGTTTTCTACTCTATCAAAGACAAAAATCGTCGCTTAAACGACATTTATTTTGTCGTTTTCAGATGCTTTGAATTTTCAAGACCAGAATTTTGTCGTTTGGTAAAGAGTTAATCCCTCTTTTCATAGAGTATGGCTCATATCTGTTAATTTCTGCTTTTGCCTGAATGCTTATAAAAGTGGTGTTCTGAAATGCTACCAGCATTGTCTTCTTTACCCACAGTGTTTTCTAAAGCCTTCTTCCTCAGGTTTGTCATAAAACAGGGGATTGTTTTGCAAAAAAGGGGTTAAAAAGGTTGAATCTTGTACTATACATGGATCCGTGGAAATCGATATTCGACCAATGAGGTCATCGCATTTTTTTGGTCCGATGTGCAGCCTTGCTGTCTGCTATTTCGGCTCACAAACAAGCGACTGTTAATGATGGAGAAGTGCGATATTATGTGTGTTTACAACGCTTGAATTTTAGGAATAAGTTTAAAAGATGTGCTTTGCGATCGTGTACTGCTTATGTGAGATATATGAAGAGATAATAAGTTTGGATTGTGATTGACAATGGGACATGAGCAAAGAGTTTTTATCAGCGCTATATTACGCAATGGATTAATTAATGTTAGTTTTTTTTTTCCCCTGAAACTCTCCGAAAAAAACTTAAACTGTTTTACAGTGGAAAACAAGGGTAAAATATAAGAAATACTAATAAAGAGAAAGTACGTTCACTCAAATAGTTAATCTTGTTTAATAACATGTGCACATCCAAAAAGGGGCAAGTGTCATCAATGTTTAAGTTTGACGTTAACATTATCCCTTGGTGCGTGAAAAATGCGGAAAGTGTAGATACAGATCAGAGTGCAAAAAAATGCAGTTTATTCTTAGATTCAAACCATCTGCTACTTAAATCAAGTACATCTACGTGTATTCTTACTGAAGGTACATATAGATTTCAATCATGAAACAGAATAAGTTCTGTTGTGTACAGTTTTCGAAGTTTAGCTCAAAAGGCAACTTATGTGAATTAAATCAGCTTTTGACTTAGCCGTATTTAGGTGGATTAGCACATCTGCCATTTCAAAGGGTATGTCGGTAAACTGTTAACTGATAAGATGTGTGTTTGATTGCCGCTGTAATCCACTCGACCACCCGTTGTCTTCAGTATATCATAAGATAAAGCAAACTACCGCCAGTGATACTAACAAGTTTGTTAATTGACAGCACACTTTACACTTTTTCTAAAATCGTCAGGCAACCATTTTCCCTTAACTTGAAATTTAAACATTTCTCAGACTTTCACCTCTCTGTTGAATGAGACAGTCTATAAATATTTCAAAATGCTTGTAATATAGTGTAATTTATTATCGAATATGATGTTGAGACAACCTAACAAGCCTTACAAAAATATTAATCATTCTTAATTCTATTATTTTTAAGCAAAACTGCAGAGGATTATGAGTTGTTTCATTCTTTCTCGTAGAAGTTCAAAACTTTGCTGGCACACGTATTACATTGTCCGTAGCCCCTGAAATTGACACTTTTTGTACAAATCCTTTTGTAAATAAGTTCAAGTATCCATATATTTCTTGCCGAGAATCCATCATTGGCAGAAACATACGAAAAAGATTATTTTTCCGGAATTTAATTGAAAGAAACAGGCATGACAGCACGATTTAAGTAGCCTTTCTGCAATACTGTATATGTATTTACTGCGTTTGTTTGTGAGCTCTTAACGACGGTAACCAAGGAAGTTGGTTTATCTCATCGCCATGGATCCATGTATTATAAGTCATGGTTCATGATTCTGCATGAATCAAAAAAAAAAAAACAGCGTGTGACTTACATAGGCAGATTAACCCCTAGAGTGCTGAATAAACTCAACGAACATTTCCATTGGAGGAAAAATAGCCAAATAAGAGCAAAATCAAGGTTGCTATTGTCCAGAATGTCTTGGCAAAGAGGACAGTGTAGATCAAAAATCAGACTGCAGGGTTCATGATATATTATCTTGATCTTCACAAGACAACTATAGTCCTGAAAGGCGCATTAAGTGTTAATTAAAGAAGACCCTTTTTCTATTGAAGATAATATTCTGATACTCAGGCCATATTCCAAAGCCATTCTAAGGAGCATTCTTAGTCTAACTTGATAACCTAGAAAGTAATACAATTTCTAATTAGCTAAATCATTTTGTTAAGCCAATTAGAAATTGTGTTACTTTGAAATTATGAGAATTCTTCAGAATAAAACCAAAAGTGCTGTTTTGAATGGACAGTGAATACAGGCCCTGATTTTGGAATTATGTGATGGATGGAGAAACTGCTCATGATGAGTAATTACTCCTTTTGTTACAGTATTTTTGTCAGTGTCTCTAAACCCGAGAGATAGTGTATTATCTGTTTGTTACTTTCTTCTTAGTTAACTCTTTACCAGACAACAAAATTATAGATCACTCCAGATTGAAAGCTTTTGAAGATGACAAAATAAATGTGAATCAAAAATTGGAATTTTGTTTTTGGAAGAGAAGAAAACCTTGCAGGAAAAGAAGAAAATGCTGGTTACCAGCATTTTCTCCTTTTCCCACAATGTTTTCAAAAGCCTTCTTTCTCAGGGTCGTTAAAAGTCAGGATTGTGTGGTGAAGTGTTAAATGGCTTTGCTATTGATATAAATTTACATATTGTATAATGCAAGTATACAGGTAAAAACGGGTCTTGGGTGTTGGCAAATTCTTGCATTTAGGGAGGTCTTTAACCCTTCGGCTGCTGAGCTTGAATCAGTATGCTTTGGCAGACAAAGTAGATCAAGATCAGACCAAACAGAACTCTTGTATCTGCTGTTTACAATCGGGTCGATTTTTTCCCAGCAAAGACATTTTTGAGATAGCAATATTCATGTGGATTTTACTATGGCTGGACATTTCCATTCTATTATTGGGCTTTTTAACCATTTACCACATAATTCCGTGTTTTAACTAGCTTTTAGAAGAAGGCTTTTGAAAAAATTGTGAGAAAAGGAGAAAATGCTGGTAACCAGCATTTCCCCTTCTTCTCACATTGTTTTTGAAAGGCTTCTTCCTCAGGGTTGTTAAAACCTGGGATTGTTTGATAGAGGGTTAACCCTTTCCCAAACAAGCCCTGGTTTTCACGTGTCTACAGTACAAGTCTTTTGAAAACACTGTGGGAAAAGGAGAAATTGCTCGTAACGAGCAATTTCTCCTTTTCCCACAGTGTTTTCTACCCTTTTTGATAACTCTCTGCCATTTTCATCAAATTTGAAATTGTTGTCTGCAAACTCTTTCAATTTGGACCAGTCCAGAATTTGTCATTTGGGAAAGGGTTAAGGGTGAAAAGAACAACATCATTATTTCCTTCAAAAACTAACATTGTTGTATTTTTGTATATTTACAGGTGAATCAGGCTTGGGTAAATCTACCTTGATCAACTCCCTATTTTTGACAGATCTATACTCGGCTGAGTATCCCGGCCCCTCCCACAGGATACAAAAAACAGTGAAGGTTAGTGCAACAACAGCAGCAGCAGCTACTACTACTACATTTACTAATACTACTACTACCACTACCACCTTGACCACTACTACTTCTACTACTTCTACAAGATTCTACCAGTACATCTTGGCCCATAGAATGGAATTCACTGAAAGAGAAGGGCCCAGTATTTTACGAAATTTAATTGCTTTTGCTGATTAACTCATTCACTGCTTTTGTTGATTTATACAGTTTTTGGGGTCATTGTTGATCAAGATCAGACTGCACAGAATCTAAAATCTGATCTTTGATATACACTGTCCACTGCCTGATGGTGAACTTCAACCAAAATCATCCTCTGCTGCAGGGAACTCTTTGACCTTGAAAATAGTCTAATTCAAATATATAGCAAGAGTACTGTCAGGGTCAAATAATATGTTAGGTTGACCTTTGACCCATTTTGAATAGATATTTGAGGGTCCAAGGTCAAGGCTACTACAGTGATAGTAAGATTGACAATCAAAAAAAGTTGTCAAATTAGTACACAAATCTTGACTTTTAACTCAAAATTTGTACCAATTTTTACACTAGAAAATTTCAGGCCCACCTAAATTGAAAGCATTTGCAGAGGAAATGTAAGATATGCCACAAGTGATTGGTTTTGTCTTTGATTGGTAGGAAACATTGTTGGAAAAGGAGAAAAAAACTGGCTGCCAGCATTTTCTCCTTTTCACCCCGTGTTTTCAAAATCTTCAAGGTCGTTAAAGCATTGGATTTTTTGTTAACTCTTTACCACACAATCCCGAGTTTTAACAACCCTGAGATAGTAGCCTTTTTAAAAAAAACGTGGGAAATTGAGAAAATCCAGGCAACCAGCATTTTCTCCCTTTTCCACAAGGTTTTCTACACTTTCACAAATAAATTTCATCATTTCAGCCCCATTTGATTTATCATCCACAAATGCTTTCCATTTGGACTAGTCTAAAATTTTGTTGTTTGATAAAGTGATACAGGGTTAAAAGAGTGTAGGGTCATTGCAAAAATAAGATTTATTTGTTATTTTTGGAAATTGTGGAAAAAACAGGAGCGGGATTTAGTTTCGCAGAAGTCTGGTTTTCCTAAAGCCTTCTGTATGTTTTAGGTACCAAAAAAAGCTTTTTCATTAATGGTAGCCACCCCAATATAATTCGGCATTTTTTGTGAAAAACTTCTAAGTTTTCCCTCGGAAACAACAAATATACACATGCTTATGAATGAAAGAGCTGAGTGCCACAGATAGAGAAGTTGCACATGCTGTTTTTAAGATCTCTCTGTAGAACGTGTGGGAATTTTTTAAACCTTTACCACACAAACTGTTTTGATGGCCCTGGAGGGAAAAAAATCTCTTTGGAAAACATACTGGGAAAAGGAGAAAATTCTTGTAACCAGCATTTTGTCTTTTTCCAACAATGTTTTCTGTTCTTTTCCCATGGTTTTAGCCACATTTATTGTGTTGTCTGCTATTGCTTTCAAATTGCAGAAGTCTATAACTTTGTTGCTTAGTATAGAGGTAAGCGTTACTTGTGAAAACTGATGATTTTTTTGGTGTTTGTGTGTTGGCATGATTTGTGAGAATGATGGAATCAGCTGTTGCCATTCTTTATTCTTTACCAGATGACAATATTTTAGACTTGTCCAAAATGAAAGCATTTGCAGACAACTAATTAAATGCTGTTCAAATAAAGGGGTTTGTTTTTGAAAGGGTAGGCAGACTTCAGGGGAAAAAGAGAAAACGCTGGTAACCTTTTTCTTGGGATGTTTTTAAAAGCCTTCTTCCTCAAGGTCTTTTGTAAAGGGAATTGTTTGGTGAAGTGTTAACTCTTTACCAGATGACAAAATTTGGGACTTACCTAAATTACCGATGTAAAATTTGCCACCAATAAACTCACTGGGGCTCAAGTGAATGTTGCCAGCATTTTCTCCTCTTCCCACAGTGGTTTCAAGGGCCTTGTTCCCTAGGGTTGTAGAAGCACTGGGTTATTTGGTAAGTGTTAACTCATCATTTTTTATTTGATTTTTAGCCCTTTGCAAAATGGCAAAATTTGAGACTCATCCACACTGAAAGCATGTGTAGACAACAAATTAAATGTGACTTAACTAACACTTAGAGATACATAAAGGCTCAATAGCGGACAAAAAAAAAACAGTACAGCTTTAAAAATGCATTTAAGTCATACCATTTCACTCTTTACCAAACGACAAAAATGTAGACTTGTCTAAATTGAAAGCATTTGCAGACGATAATTTAAATGTTGCTCAAATTGTGGAAGTTGTCTTTGATAGGATAGAAAACATTGTGGGAAAAGGAGAAAATGCTGGTTACCAGCATTTTCTCCTTTTCCCACAATGTTTTCAAAAGGCTTCTTTTCCAGGGGCGTCAAAAGGCGGCATTGTGCAGTTAAGGGTTAAGAGTATGGAAAATATAGTGATGATGACAATCTGTTATTGTGTGTTTGTTGAAGTGTTAGATGCTGGGAGAAAAATAAATCTTAAAATTAGGCATAAAGTAAACAAAAGATAGAGTCTTAGAGATGGCAACTTTTATCCTAGTTTTGAAATTAATTTCTCTGCCTGCAGCTAACACTGGGACCAACTGTACAGTAATAGATTGTCATCTTCACAATAATGTTCATACTTTTAAATGGTATTATTTAACTTTAAATGCATCTTAACCCTCTACCAAACAAGCCCTGGTTTTCACATGTCTGCAGTACAAGTCTGTTGAAAACACTGTGGGAAAAGGAGAAATTGCTCGTAACAAGCAATTTCTCCTTTTCCCACAGTGTTTTCTACCCATTTTGAGACCTTTCTGCCATTTTCATCAAATTTAAAATTGTCGTCTGCAAACTCTTTCAATTTGGACTAGTCCAAAATTAGTCGTTTGGGAAAGGGTTAAGTAATACTATGGAATATAGTAGAGGACAAGGTAGACAGAGATCAGACTGCATGTTCTGAGCAGTCTGATCTCTGTCTACTCTGTCCACAAAAGCTCCTTTGTGTTGTCAATGGTACTGAAAAAGTTTACGGGTAGAAATTGTTCTGGGAAAAGGAGAAAATTATTCTTACCAGCGTTTTTCCTTTTTCCATGATGTATTCAAGAAGCGTTTTCCACAGGGTCGTTAAAACATTGTATTGTATGGTAAAGGGTTACATAAAATCATCGTTGACTTTTATATACACAGGTTGACAAGACCCATGTGACCCTGAAAGAAAATGGTGTTCAGCTTCGTCTCACAGTTGTAGATACTCCAGGTTTCGGAGATGCTGTAGACAATAGTAACTGGTATGTGTGAAAGGCAAAGTTCAGTGTTGATTCATAAACATAAGATAAGTCTTTGAAGAGCATATGACAACATTTACTGTTGTTGTAGTGTCTTCTAAAAACAAATGTAATTGAGTGACACTCGAGTGCCTCTCTGTGATTCATTATACCGAGCAAGTCATCATATAATCACTAGTAATTACACCCCTGCAAAACGAATCTTTTCAGGGGTATACTGGAATCAGCCTGTCTGTCCGTCCGTCCGTGTGTCCGTCTGTATAAAATACTAGCAATTTTTGTGTCGTGAATTCCTCCTAGAGTTTTCCTTCAATTGCACTGAAACTTTGCACATATATTGATCATATATTGAAGATTTGCTAGACATAATTTTCAAGTGTCAACTCCCCCTGATTGAGGAATTATCTCCCCTTGAACTTGACACTTTTTTTCTGTCAAAGCGCTGGCGGGGGTATTAAGTCACATTCAGCGACAGCTCTAGTTGATCCATAAAATCCATTTTGTCTAACTTTTGACGAAATCATTAGGTAGACTGGTCCTTTGACATGCAAGAAAAAAGTAACTAGTAAGCCTGCGCAGTCCACGGCTGACCTGGGTTGATACTGTTTGCAGATGCATTAAACCACCTTTTCACAGAACATGACTCAATTATATGTCATGTTCATAAAATTAATATGAGTATGAAATTGTAAACTTGTTAGACCAGTTTAGACGGTATTTTCAGATAATTGCCTGAATTTGGCTAAAAGATATGATTTTATCTTTAACCCTTTCCCACACAGTAAATTCCATGAACTGTAGTTCTCTTACAGTGTAGGAAACATTGTTGGAAAAAGAGAAAATGCTGACTACCAGCATTTTGTCTTTTTCCACAAATGTTTTTAAAAAGCTTGCTTCTTAAAGGTCAGTGAAAACCAAATTGTTTGGTAAAGGGTTAACTCTTTACCAAATGACAAAATCGTAGACCTGTGCAATATGAAAGCACTTGCAGGTGACAAAGTACAGAATACATGACTTAAGTAATTGGATTTGTGTGAGAAAGGGTAGAAAAAGGATAAAATGCTGGTAACCAACATTTTGTTCTTTGCCTAGAATAATTTATACCCCAAAAAGACCGATCTCGTAATTCTGGACATTTTCAGTTGTCTGAAAATGATTTGTGTAAGATTTTTATTGTATAGTAAAGAATTTAGAAAAATGTTTTCTGTTCCTACAGATTTTCTACTAGTTGTGATTTGTGATAATTTAAGATCTAGGTAGGTCTAGGGTAGCCATTTTTCTAGAGGATGAAAGATGGATTATTTTCTATGCCCACTTATTTCAGTTGGCAGCCTGTAATAGATTTCATCGACAGTAAATATGAAGAATATTTAGGGAACGAGTCTAAAGTCGTAAGGACCATCACTCCAGACACTCGCGTTCATTGTTGTTTGTATTTCATCGCACCCACAGGTCACGGGTAAGTCTTACTCTTTACTTGCGGTAGATATCGAGAAATAAATTGAAAAAAAAATTTGATCTGAAAAGTCTTGTTAGGTTAGTGTTTAACCCTTTGTCAAACAATCTTTAGTTTTAACCCTTTACCAGACGACAAAATTGTAGCCATGTCCAAATTGAAAGCATTTGCAGACGACAATTTCAGTGTGGCTGAAATGGTGCAATTTTTCTTTGATAGGGTAGAAAACATTGTGGGAAAAGGAGAAAATGCTGGTTACCAGCATTTTCTCCTTTTCCCACAATGTTTTCAAAAGGCTTCTTTTCCAGGGGCGTCAAATGGCGGCATTGTGCAATAAAGGGTTAATGATCCTGAGAAAGAAGCATTTTAAAAATACTGTGGGAGAAGAAGGTAATGCTGATGACTAGCATTTCTTTCATTACCCAGAACGTTTTTTGCTGTTACAAAAACAAATTAGGGTTTAGTAGCAGCGTTTTGTGGGCATCTGAAAAAAGGCACATAAACTTTTATCAGTGAATTTTTTTTTATCTCTCGCACATTTGAGATAAGATTTTATGATGTCATAGGAGCCGTATGTGATGTCATTTATTCAAGCATTGTACTTCTGCCCATTATTTCCAAAATACATCAGTTCAGCTGTCGACAAATTTTGTTCTATGTTTAGATTCCAAATCAAATAGTTATATGTCAGGTTTTTCGAATTATTTTAACCCTTTACCAAACAATCTTGAATGTCTGCTCAAAGCAGTGAGTTAGTCCAATTCATAAATATGAAGATATCGCACATAGATCAAATCATTTTAAAACATGTATTTTTTTATGTACAGTTATGTGATAAAAGAATCTGACATTTGTGTGCCTTTGAGATAAAATATTATTATCTTATATTATCTTCCAGAAAAAGGTTATTAAACTTGCCAAAGGCTGGCTAAATAACAGTTTTCTAGACCCATTTAATGAAATTTTATCTCGAATGCCAACTTATGTCAGATCCTACAGCTATGCCCTTTCCAGACAATTACGAACATCTTTGTACAATCTTAAGAAAGGAGACTTTCTGAAAACATTCTTGGAGAAGGAGAAAATACAGGTAATCGTTATTATAGAGCAACCCACCATGATCATAATAAGAGCCACTTTTTTCTTCAGTTTATCAGCAAAATCTTCCCTGCCCAGGTAGCTAAGTGGTTAGCGTATCTGACTCATGACCTGGTGGTTGCAAGTTCCATACCCTGATGAGCGATTTTTCGCCTCTCACCTGATGCATGTGAGAAAAGTAGTCAGTGATTTGGAAAGAAAGTTGTCATTACTTGTGTGAGACAGGCAGGAAACACATTCATAGGTACACTGCCTGCAGTGATATGACCTTAGCTGTTAAAATAGCATTAAACTCCAATACAATCAATCAATCAGCAAATCCTATCAGTTTGGACAAGTCTGTTATTTGTCATTGGAAAAGAGATAACCCATTACCGCACGATGCTGCCTTGTAATGCCCCTGGGAAAGAAGCCTTTTGAAAAGATTGTGGGAAAAGGAGAAAATGTTGGTAACCAGCATTTTCTCCTTTTCCTATGATTTTTCCTACCCTATCAAACAAAAATTGCACCATTTGAGCCACAGTGAAATTGTCGTCAGCAAATGCTTTCAGTTTGGACAAGGCTAAAATTTTGTTGTCTGGTAAAGGGTTAAACTGGAAGGTAGCATTTTAGAAGTATTTTGTGTTCACTTTCAGACTTAAGCCATTAGATGTTGAGTTTATGAGAAGATTACATGATAAAGTCAACATTATTCCATTAATAGCCAAGGCAGATACACTCACACCAGACGAATGTCGGGAATTCAAAAAAACTGTAAGTGTATTAAACCCATCTCTTCGTATACCAGGGGTCATGCATGGCTCAGTGGTAGAGTTTAGGCCTCGCAGCCAGGGCACATGTTCACCAACCATTCTTAAAAATTTTCTTTGTCTAATTCTCAAGAATTATCTTGGTTTGAAAGTAACGCAATTTCTTCAGCATCAGACTAAGAATATTCATAAGAATGGTTGGTGAAGACAGACCCTGGAGGCCCGAGTTCTAGACCCACTGGAAGCACTGGGTATTTATTTCATGGGAGTGTCCTTGGGTAAGACACTTCAGAGCCCTCTCCTAGCGCTGGTGAAACCCTGCACTTACCTCGGGTAAGACACTACAGAGTCCTAGGTCCGTATTCACCAACCATTCTTAAGAACGTTCTTTGTCTTGTTCTCCGGAATTTTCTACATTTGAAAGTAACACAACTCCTGATTGGCTAAACCATTTGGTTTAGCCAATCAGGAGTTGTGTTACTTTCAAATGTAGAAAATCTTGGAGAATAAGACAAGAATATTCTTAAGAATGGTTGGTGAATACGGACCCTAGCTTAATACCAATGAAATCCAGGACATACATGAATATGTGAGCTGTAGCCACAATATAACTGAAAAAATGTTGAAAGCAGTATAGATCACCATTCAATCTATCAATCACCTTCATATATCAAGTTTTGGCACTCAGAGAGATCTATTCCTGTTTCAGTATCGTTATCCTGTCACTGAACCATTGTTGTGGGTACTCTTGAGAAATCCTTGATCAAGGTATTTGTGAACAGTATCCACCACATAGGTTTTACTCAACTCTACCAAATTACAAAATTTTAGACTCGTCCAAAAGGAAATTCTTTGCAGAGGACAAATTTAATGAGGTTGAAATGATGGGCATTGATCTTAAGAGTTAGAAAACATTATGGGAAAAAGAGAAAATGCTGGTTACCAGCATTTTCTCGTTTTCCAAAAATGTTTTCTAAAGCCCTCTGTCTCAGGGTCATTAAAACAAGGAATTGTGTGGTAAAGGATTAGAAAACGTAACTTTTACAGCTCTGAAAAATCACATACAATGGACTCTTTCATTCAGAGACATAGCTCCTGGATGTTTAAGCCGTTTTGCAGTAAATATTGTACAGTGTAGATCTTGAAGCAGACTAAATGTTGGGAGGCGCTAAAAGCACATTAAGTTTTGCTTACCCTATGAGAGGCAATTTCGTTGGAGAGTATTAAACCTTTACCAAACAGTCCTGTGTTTTAGTGACCAATAGGAAGAAGGCTTTAGCAATATTGTGTTAAAGGAGAAAATGCTGGTAATCAGCATTTTCTCCCTTTCATGCAATGTTTTTCTACCCTTTCCAAGACAAATTAAATTCCATTGTTTGGGCCACGCTTGTAATTGTTGTGTGCAAATGCTTTCAGTTTGGACAAGTCTATAATTTGTCATCTGGTAAAGGGTGAGGCACTGATGATTATGATCTCCATTTCATCAGACTCCTGACAACATTGTGAAAAATGGAGAGAAACTGTTGTGAAAACAAAGAAAGTGCTCATTCTCAACAATAACTTCATTTTCCATAATTCTTTAACACTTTCCCAAACGACAAATTTTGGACTGGTCCAAATTGAAAGAGTTTGCAGACGACAATTTTAAATTTGATGAAAATGGCAGAAAGTTATCAAAAAGGGTAGAAAACACTGTGGGAAAAGGAGAAATTGCTCATTACGAGCAATTTCTCCTTTTCCCACAATGTTTTCAAAAGACTTGTACTGCAGACACGTGAAAACCAGTGCTTGTTTGGGAAAGGGTTAAATAAAAAGTCGAATGGGACACAAGTGTCAAGATTTGCTCACATTAATAGTTAACTCTTTACCATACAACAATATTTTAGACAGGTCCATATTGAAAGCATTTGCAGATGACAAATTAACTCTTTACCAAACGATAAAAAAGTAGACTTGTACAAATTGAAAGCATTTGTAGACGGCAATTAAATGTAACTCAAATGGTGGATTTTGCCTTTGAAAGGGTAGAAAACATTGTGAGAAAAGGAGAAAATGCTGGTTACAGCATTTTCTCCTTTTCCCACAATGTTGTCAGATGAGAAGGCTTTTTCCTTGGGGGTCGTTAAAACCCAGGATTGAATGGTAAAGGGTTAAATATGGTTCAGCTGATTGAATTTGTTTCTGAATGGTTAGAAAACATTGTGGAAAAGGAGGAAGTACCGGGTACCAGCATTTTCTCCTTTTCCTACAATGTTTTCAAAGGCATTCTTTCCAAAGGGTCATTAAAACTTGGGACTGTGTGTTTAGAGTTTATATTATTTTACACTGTTATTTTTTCAGATTTTAAATGAAATAGCGCAACACAAGATAAAGATATATGAGTTTCCCGAGTGCGAGGATGAAGAGGAAAACAAGATTCAGAAAAAATTAAGGGTATATAACTTGGATTTTCTTCTACTTTGATAAATTGTTTGTTGTGTTTAGTCTGTACCATGCATAAGAATTTTAGACTTGGCTAAATTGAAAATATTATGCGGACTACGAATAAGATTTGGCTAAAATGATGGAATTTGTCTTTGAAAAGACAGTAAATTCTGTGGGGAAAGGAGAAAATGGTGGCGACAAATAAGTTGAGGCTAAAATAATGGAATTCGTTCAGTAGTCTGGTTACCCCATCGTGGTACAAGAGTACGTCAGGCAAAGCGCAATAATGGCGGCCCCCATTGATATTATGCAGAGGTAACAGGATAGTGTTATTTCATTTTATCAAATTGGATCATAGGCTGCATTCAAAACTGATCGGTTGCAATAAGGTAATGACAGTGAGGTTTTTAACTGTCATTCTTATTTAGCAAGAAAAACTACAAATCAGAAATGCTTTAAGTATCCGAAATGTCAATGGACCAATATCACGTCTGAAAACAGGACTACTTTCAAAATGATTCATCGTCAAATTTATATTTAAACCATCATTCAAAATAAAACCACAGAAATTATATTGGTTAACCCTTTACATTGAAATCCTTAGTTTTAGGGACCTCAATGGAAAGAACTTTTGAAAACATTGTGGAAAAAGGAGAAAATGCTGGCAACCAGCATATTCCCACAATTTTTTCTACCCACTCAAAGACCAATTTCAGTTTTTGAGTGAAATTTAATTTGTCGTCCGCAAATGCTTTCAGTTTGGACCTGTCAAAAATTGGGTCATTTGGTATGGAGTTAATTTGACCTAAACAGCCTGTAGCACATTATCAGTTGGTTTCATAGGCAGTGTAGGTGAAGATCAGACTTTACAGATTATGCACTTTAGATTAATTTTCCATATTTTATAGGAATATTTTTAAAGTCAACCACTGTGAAGTTATTTCAGGAGGTAATGATTTTAGTTTATTGCCTTGCAGGATAGGGTACCATTTGCTGTAGTGGGTAGTAACACAGTCACAGAGGTCAATGGGAAACGGATGAGGGGCAGGCAGTACCCTTGGGGTATTGTAGAGGTGGAGAATCTTGAACATAATGACTTTTTAGCTCTCAGGAATATGCTTATCAGGTATTACATTTGCTTAACCCTTAACCACACAGTTCCGACTTTTAACGACCCAGGAGGAAGAAGCCTTTTGGAATCATTGTGGGGAAAAGGAGAAAATGCTTGTAACTAGCATTTTATCCTTTTCCCACAAATGTTTTCTACCCTAACGGAGGAAAATCGCATCGTTTGAGCCACATTGAAATTGTCATCTGCAAATGCTTTCAATTTGGACTGGTCTAAAATTTTGTTATGTGGTAAAGGGTTAAAATTAGCTTATGCCATTACATCATAGATATATATGTTAAGGGTGTGAAATTCTTGTCCCCTACCTGGCAGGTTGGCTACTTTCAAACAAAAAGTTAAATTACTGCCCTGTCTTATAGGTGGTCATCATCCTGTAAAAACTTAGACATTGTCTAATATCTCTCTCTGTACTGAAGACACAGAAGCCATGCTCGTGCAAAAGGGGGCTTAGTGCATCCCCGTAATGCATGATACCAAGCATGTCATCGCACAATTAGGGACCCATAGAATCCAGTATGTCTAACAACCGACTGTATCATAAGGTAGACTGGTCTTTTGACACGCAGAAAATTGACCAATAGCGAAAAGTTTCGGCTCAGGTCAGCCTGCGCTGCGCAGGCTGACCTGAGTCGATACTTTTCGCAGATGCATGGCTCATGCATGTTTACTTCAAGCTCGGGCTAGTTGTTTACTATTTAACCAAAAGGAAAGGTTACCCTCATAACATTTTTGACACAGTTGAACCCAGTTTTCGACTTAACTCTTCACCAAACGAAAGTATTTCCGACTTGTCCAAATTGAAGGCATTTGCAGACGACAAATTAAATGTGGCTAAAACGATTGCATTTGTTTCTGAAAGGTTAGAAAACATTGTGGGAAAAGGAGAAAATGCTGGTTACCAGCATTTTCTCCTTTTCCCACAATGTTTTCAGAAGGCTTCTTTTTCAGGGTCGTTAAAAGTCGGGATTGTGTGGTAAAGGGTTAAAACTTTTTACTGAAAATGTAACTGCAGCCAAGGGTTGGCCCCTGCATGCAGTGCTCTTGGAAATTTTGCTTCAGCTAGTCAATGAGTGGTGGATTTTCAGATTTCACTTGTCCAAAGCAAGTACCAGAAATGATAAAACTTAGCTCTTGACCAAACAACAAAATTATTAACTTGTTTGAATCGAAAGCATTTGCAGATGAGAAATAAAGTGTTGCTCAAATGACCAAATCCTATTATGAAAAGGTAGAAAACCTTGTGGAAACAGGAGAAAATGCTGGTTATCGGCATTTTCTCCTTTTCCCACAATGTCTTAAAATGTTTTGTCTGGCAGGGTTATTAAAATTTTGGATTGTGTGGTAAAGTGGTGAAAGGAAGGTATATTTTCTCAACTTTCAATTTTTAACTCTTTAGTGGAAGACAAAACTCAAGACTTGTCCACAGTGAGAGCATCTGCACACAAAAACCAAAATGCAGTTTAAATCATGGATTTGTTTCTGAAAGGTTAGAAAATATTGTGGGAAAAGGAGAAGATGCTGGATGGTTTGGTAAAAAGTCAAATTATGTTGGTGAAATTGGGCTAAAGATAACCCCCATTTAAAACTTGTATGAGGTGGCTGCTGGAATGTTGATATTGAATTATATTGATTGTTTTTGTGTACATTTCATTGTACAAACATGTAATTTCAGAGTTCCAGATAGAGGGAGTGATTTTAATTTCAAAATTGAAAATGTTAGTTATTCTCCACTAAACCCTATGGTATGGGTACTCATTAGAATCGTCTCATCGAGACGATTCTAATGAGTACTCACAACATAGGGTTTGGAAGAGAAATAATGGATTTAGAATACCATCACTCCCTCTTATCTGGAGCTCTGACATTGTTGCAAATGATCAGCTTGAATTAGCTTTGTGAAAACGGATGTTTTGTCATGTGTATTGTTTGTTTACATTTTGCAGGACCCACATGCAAGACTTAAAGGATGTATCCAACAATGTTCACTATGAGAATTACAGATATACAAAATTGGCACCAGCTAACACAGATGGAAAAATTAAACCAGGGGCATTCAACAAGTAACCATCTTTTATTCATGATTCTTGAATAAATTTGTATTATACAAGGGTCATCCAGAAATGAATGAGAGTTGCTTAATTACGGAAAAACTACAAGTGTTACTCACAAAATCTCTTCAAAGTCCCTCAATATAATCTCCCGCGGATGCTATGGTCAACTCCCATCTTTCTGGCAGATCCCGAACTCCCATTGCTAGGCAACCGTTGTTGATGTCCCTAACGATTGCGTTCACAGCGAGATATAGTTCATTCAAATCGTCGTATCAGACTCCTCGCAGTGGTTCTTTAAGTTTTGGAAACAGGTCGTAGTTGGGGGGACTTAAGTCTGGCGAATATGGCGAGTGTTTAAGTAAACTTCCCAGTGGTTCCGCTCGAACATGTCCCTGACAACGCCGGACTTGTGCGGCATGGCATTGTCATGCAAAATTAATGGCATCATCCGTAGAAGTTCCGGTCATTTGCGGCGTATCGCTGGTCGAAGAATTTTAGTCAAAGACCACTCATAGTACTTTTTATTAACCATACTTCCATGTGGAACTCTTTGTGTTGTCAAAACGCAGTTAATATCGTAAGTGAAGATCATTAACATCTTTGGACAGTTCATACTGCTGCGATATTTCACAGGTCTTGGCGAGTTTGGAGTATGCCATACAGAGCTTTGGCGTTTCAATTCAGGCTCAAATGACCTGATCCATGTTTCGTTGATAGCAACCACTCTATTCAGCATCATTTCACCCTCCTCTGAGTATCTAATTCAACAATTCAGTGCAAATTTGAACATGTTTGTCGTTTTCAGTCTTTGAGAGTGTATGCGGGACCCACCGCGTGGCGATCTTTCTCATACGTAAATTCTGCATCAGAATAGCCTGCATGAACGGAACTCTTACTTATCCCCATTTCATAAGCAATTTCCTCGTATGTAAATCGTCTATCAGAGTTGAGAAGTTGAGCAACAATTTCGGTGTTATCGGCGTCTGTAACTGTTACCAGCCTACCGGAGGAGGGCTTCTTGTATGACTCTTGCTGTCCATTATTGAAGTCCTTCACCCATCTACAAATAGTGCTAAATCCAATCACACATGTCAGGTGAACCTCCTGAATCGCATTAAATATTCCAGTCACTTTCTTTCCACGCCTACTCTTTATCTTGATATATGCATAAATTTCTTCTCGCATCAGCACGAACGCATCATCCGCCATTATGTTGTTTGAGATGACGTCATCAAAAATGACGTGACATCATGATGCTAATTAACACGTGCGTGTACGCCCAACGAGTTAATTTAGTTGCGTGCCAAATTTTGTGGCTTTATGTTTTTTCAATCAAAAGTTACAAACTAACTCTCATTCATCTCTGGATGACCCTCGTATATGTAGCCGATTCTTGGCTGTGGTCAAATTGCCATTATCCAAAACTTGAAGGCCCAGTAATGGCCAAAAGTAAACAGTTCAGGAGTCAAAATCCAGGCAAATTTAATTCATACCATTTAAAAGTTTTCATCTATTTATGAGTGACATTTTGTTACATTATGATATGTCAAAGTTCTGGCTGCTGACAGAAAAATGATTCTTAAAGCTAGAATTAAAGTTGGTAACTTTATTCGTTTTTTGTTAATAAATTTTTCTGCCAGGAACTAGAACTTTAACTCTTTACCACACAATCCCGACTTTTAACGACCCTAAAAAAAGAAGGCTTTTTGAAAACATTGTGGGAAAAGGAGAAAATGCTGGTATCTAGCATTTTCTCCTTTCCCCACAATGTTTTCTACCCTTCTCAAAACAAGTTTTAATTTTTGAGTCACATTTATTTTGTCGTCTGCAAATGCTTTCACTTTGGACTAATCTAAAATTTTGTCGTTTGGTAAAGAGTTAACAGACCATACTGTAATACATTATTGGACTCATAACTCATAATTGCTAGTTGTTATCAATTTCTCCATTTGCCACAATGTTTTTAAAAGTGGTATGCAGCTACAATAAAAGGTGGTCTGCAGTTGGTCATGTGATACATAAATAATTGCAACTACAGTCAAATCTGTGTACAGCAGCCAGCCAAGGGATGTGCCCAAATCTGTACACAGATTGCCTGCTGTTCACAGTACTTATTTCTCGCACATTATTATCATACTATAGTTGATACAGTGTACGTTCACCGCTTTGTTTCTTAAGCACAATTTGATGTCTCTTTAAGAAAGAGGTAAGCCAACCATGTGATGCCTTGAAATCAGAGTCATTTAAGTCTGCAGCAAATTTGAGTGCTTTCTCTTTGATTGAAGGACCAGATACGTTAATTTGCCGTTATGTGGCATCCAGAAACCATTTATAGCACAGAACGTCAATGTTTTCATACGAGACATTCCTTTTGATTCGTTTAGCACAAGGGTCACCACTTCCGTACTCCTCGAGAATTTCTCGTTTGCGTTTTGCAACAGTCTGAATTTGTGTGCGGCCTACACCAAACTCAGTAGCAATAATCCGTGAAGAACGTCCAGATTCAAGCATTTGAACAACTTTCACACGGTCCTCTAGAGAGAGGAATTTACGTTTCAAGAGCGACATGATAGCAAGAACTGAATGCAGCAGAAAATTTCCATCCATTTTTAAAAACAACGGGTTCGCAGTTTAGTTAAAGTGTAAACAACTTCGATTGACGTGATGTACAATTTCATATTATTACAACAAATTACCCATCTGCAAAAATACCGACAAACTTTCATTGCCATTCATCCTTTAAAGATCAAACATGAAAATAAACAACAATTGTCGGTCATTTTAATCGTAATTAGGTGTTGTATAATCTGTAATTGTCTGTTTGCACGTTTTACATTGTGTTAAGTCGACTTCGTCAATAACTACGGTATAGTGTTAATTATCGATATTTCATATCCGATAAATTACGTCGTGTGTTGTGTCAGCTGACCTTTGTTTAGGTGTGATATACTGTTGATCCCAACTTATTAATGTGACCGTTGGCTGCATTTCACGATATCACGCTACAAACAGTGCAATGAAAGAAGGAAATTGCACGGGGGGGATTCGAGTGGCCGTTGTCGATAGATCGGCCGCTGTTCAGGTATGACCGCTAACTCAGATTTGACTGTACTTTCTTGGTCCCTCCCATACATATGTGTTTTATAAGTGTTTTACTGCATTTTATAACATCCTGTAATTCAGACCAGGGAAATAGTTCCAGTTATTATGAAAATTCTACTGCCACAAAAGTATTTTACCACAATGTTTGCAAAAGTAGAGCACAGCAAGACCCAAAAAGTCATGTGCAGCTTATCTTGATAACTTTGAGAGGATTTCCTCCCTCTGAAGCTATAACTTAAAAGCTGTCCCAGCACTTGAAGATCTGCTCAGGAATTATGTAATTACAGAAATATGTGAGATGCGGTCAGATTATCTCTCTCTCTTGTCATATTTTATCAATCACACCCCTGTTTCTTGGTCGTGCCTGTGTAAGAATTATCAATGTTTTACTGTATTTCAACAGAGACCCCCTCACCCAGATGGCAGAAGAGAAGAAGGAACATGACACGAAGATGAAGAAAATGGAGGCAGAAATGGAACAAGTCTTTGAGATGAAAGTGAAAGAGAAGAAACAGAAACTTAAAGATTCAGAAGTAGATGTAAGAGGCCCGGAATTGTTTGTTGAACTCTTTACCAAACAATCGCGAGTTTTAATGACCCTGCAGAGGAAACCTTTTTGAAAACATCATGGGAAAAGGAGAAAATGCTGGTAACCAGCATTTTCTCCTTTTCCCACAATGTTTTCTACCCTAACAAAGACAAATTTCATTATTTGCGTCTCATTTAAATTGTTATCTGCAAGTGCTTTCAGTTTGGACAGGTTTAAATTCTTGTTATTTGGTAAATAGTCAATTGTTTGTGTTAATGACCTCATATCTTGTATAAATACCACAGGTATAGAGAAAATAATTATGTTGGCAGGACAGCCATCAAACCAGTGACTTCTTACAGTTTGCTTGCTGAGCCTCTTGGCCTTCAATGTAATTCCTCTTTGGCCTGTATGTGACTTTGAATGTAACAGTTATACACTGAAAATTAGCCCCTTAAAGAGGAAATGCTTGCAAGGCGCTCCAATAGAGAACTTTTGAAAAGGCTGGGGAAAAAGAAGTAGTGGTTCCTTTTTTTCCTGTACCTTCCTACGAAAGCTTTTTTAGCTCCACTGGCCAAAGGCCAGCGGGCTTATGTCATGGCCGGTGTCCGTCATGCGTGCGTGCGTCTGTCCGTCCGTCCGTGCGTTAACTTTTATTTCAAACATCTTCTTCTCTGAAACTACCCATCCAATTTTCATGAAACTTCACAGAAATGATCCTGCCATAGTCCTCTTCAGAATTTCTTGAAAGAATTTGATTCCTTCAAAAACTCTGGTTGCCATGGCAACAAAACTGAAAAATATTGGAAATCTTTAAAAATCTTCTTGTCTGAAACCATAAGGCATAGGGCTACCAAATTTGGCATGTAGCTTTATGTAGTAGACCTCTATCATGTTTCTTGAAATTATAGCCCTGGGGTCAAAATTGGCTCTGCCCCAGGGGTCACAAGTTTAACATAGGCTTATATAGAGAAAACTTTAAAAATCTTCCTGTACCTAGCCATAAGGCCTAGAGCTACCAAATTTTGCATTTAGCTTGATCTAGTTGGGGTCTACCAAGAGTGCCCAAATTATAGTCCTGGGGTCAATTTGGCCTCATGCTGGGCGGCGGCGGGGGGGGGGGGGGGGGGGGGGGGGTCCACAAGATTTACATAGGCTTACATAGGGAAAACTTTTAAATCTTGGGTGTACATAGCCATAAGGCTTAGGCTACCAAATTTTGCATAATTATAGCATTATCTAGTGGACAACTACAAAGAGGGCCCAAGTTACAGCCCTAGGATCAAGTTTGGCCCTGCACCAGGGGTCACAAGTTTTACATGGGTTTATGGAGTAAAAACTTCAGAAACTGTCTTGTTACTAGCCATAAGGCCAAGAACTCCCAAATTTGGCATGTTATTCTTCTAATACACATATTCCCCATTTAGTCCGACTGTAGCCCTGGGGTCAAAGTTTTTTAAGGGCGTATATAGTGAAGACTTCTCTTCATGGTTTATATTTATAAGCCAGTGGAGCGATACAGGGCCATCATGGCCCTCTTGTCTTTTCTTAAGTTAATGTCTTCTGTATTTAACTCTTTCAAGGTGCTCCCAGAGATCTTATTCTGTAATGCACATGACTAGGAATGTAGGTGTCTTAAGTTTGAATCCAAACTTGGCTAAAGCTCTCTTAACCCTATAGTGCCGAATAAACCCAAAGGGCACTCTTAGTCTAGAATTAGACCAAAATAATTGTAATTATTAGGTTGCTCCTGTTTAGAATGTTCCAGTTAGGCAGACAGTGGAGATCAACAATCAGACTGCATGTTTTATGCAGTCTGATCTTGATCTACTAGTACATTCACAGTAAAGGCAACTGTTGTTTTGAAAGGCACTTTAAGGATTAACTGTTCACCATATGACAAAATCGTAGACTTATCCAAATTGAAAGCATTTGCAGATGACATAGTACATGTGGTTCAGATGATGGTGTTTGTCAACGAAAAGATAGAAAACATTGTGGGAAATTGAGAAAATGCTGATACCAGCCTTATTTTTCAAAAGCCTTATTTCCCAGGGTTGTCAAAACACAGGGTTATTTGGTAAAGGGACAAGCATTGATTATAGCTCTTGCCACAGAATTCCTTCTGTCTCACTGCTAAACAGTTTCAACCATTCTTGTTGGGAAAGCAGCAAGTTGCTTGGAAAGTGTTGCACTCAGGTTTGGTATAAAGAAAAACTAGGAACAGAATGAGGTATACAGGTTGCTGTGATAAAACTGAAAAAAAAAAACAGGTTAAACAGCAGACAAACACTTTTACCTATTTTAAGTTATTTATAGCTTGTACTGTATAATTGAAAAATCATGTTCAACCAGTATACCCCTTTTTTGATATCAGTTACAAAAGCGAGCAGAACAGATGAAGAAGAGTTTAGAGCAGCAACAGCGAGAGATGGACGAGAAATGGAAAGCTTTCGAGAAAGAAAAGGGAGAATGGGAAGAGTCTACCGGATATTCCAACTCTTTAGAAAATGTCAAAGAGTATGTATTTTTACTTTGTTTTTTTCCTCAGATACAGTAAAACCTCGATATTTCCAGTCTCGAAAATTCGAGAACCCTGCATTATTCGAGGAATTTCCATAGTCCCGGCAAAAACTCCACTATATTGCACCAAAAGCAGATCGGTAATTTCGAGTCTCGATAATCTGAAAATTCGAACACGTATGTTGGTCCCTGTCATCATTTTGCTTCTTTAAATTGATTGTTAATTTGAATACAATACTTTCTCACCTCTCGAGTAATTGTTTTCACACCTTTTCTGCTCAAAGGATTTGGCGAGTTGGCCCGTGTACGGTGTTGTGTAAGTTTTACAATCCATGACAATTACTACAGGGGATTCACATTACCCAATAAATTGGGAAGAAATTGACATTGATTTGATGATGAGAGATTAATGATGACAAGTTGTGATGACCTCCCCATCTCATTTAGGTTGTCTGATATATTTCGTCTTATAAAATTCATAAAAGTATTTTATTCCTGATTAAACAAGTGATTTTATCTCCCGACTACAATTTTCTGTAGTATGTTCGTACATCAACAGTTCAAAGTCATTGTTGACGCTTAAAAGACAGTTTGAAGCGTTTGTGATCGGACGATGTTTAATTTCTTATCCGTTTTCGTGTCTATCTATTTATAGCATCAGGGTTTTCCCAAGTTGCTTCATCACAAAATAAAAAAAAAAGTCTGATCACATTTTTCCCCATCTTGTTACGATGACGTCGTGTTTCAAGTTTGCATGAATACCATTGGTTTATTTACATGTCACAGAAATTTTCCTGACTTTGACACTGACAGGTTAATGTTATTTTTCACGGGTGTGTAGATATCATGGTGCGTTCTTCTTTCATGGACATTGAAAAGCACCGTGGAACACAGAACCGCTTGTAAACGTTTACATATATCAACACCAAAATAACTTTTCCTTACATTCTTGAGTTTTAGCGAGAAGGTAATCGCACATTCTCCCTTTTTTTTAAAATTTTTTGACATCTTGCCCGCTTTCATTCTTCGATCGTTTTCAACTCATTTCTAGTTGCATGTCGCCGTATTCAAATATATTTCAGGGAAACACCAGTGTTGGAGGAAGATATAAGTGTAAATTTTCGAATTTTTAGCTCCACTGGCCGAAGGCCAGCGAGCTATTGTCATGGCGTTGTGTCCGTCGTGCGTCCGTCCGTCCGTTCGTCCGTGCGTGCGTCCGTAAACTTTTTCTTTAAAAAACTTCTCCTCAGAAACTATTGACTGGATTTTTACCAAATTTCACAGGAATGTTCCTTTGGTGGTCCTCTTTCAAATTCCTTCAAATAATTGTGTTCCATGAAGAATTCTGGTTGCCATGGCAACCAAAGTAAAAAACCTTTAAAAATCTTCTCCTCCCAAACCGCTATTTGGATAGCATTATTATTTTGCAGAAATGTTCCTTAGATACAGGTTTACAGAATTCCTTTAAAAAAAAATGATCTGTCAAAAAACATGGCTTTTATGGGAGACTCATTTTCCTTTTATGGTATAAAGTAAAATCTTTGAAAAATTTCTTCTCTAAAACTATTCATTGGATTTCATTGTTGTTTTGCAGGTAAGTTCCTATGGTGGTTGTCTGCCAAATTGTTTCTATGGTGGTTGTATACCAAATTCCTTTTAAAAAAATGATACACCTAAAAACACATTTTTTTATAGACAAGGCTTATATTTCAAAAAAATGTTCTTCTCCAAAACTATTTATTGTGTTAGTTTTATCGACTAACAAAGAAAAAGGAATAAAATTGGATTGACTTGACCTAGTCAGGGCTGTCCTATTTAAGCCCACACATTTTCCTTGGTATTAAGATCACAATTTACTCCAATGATATGCTATTAGTTAGTACTAGTAATAAAATATCACTGGCCATAAATAAGATAAAAGCTTGAGCACCTTTCACAACTTGAGCTTTTCAATTTTGCCTTATTACTAAGCCTGAGTAACCATGCCAAGATAAAAAAGAAAAAGTATTTTAATAACAAAACCCCCATGTTGTAGGTACTTTATAGTCCTTTTGATATAGAACAAGAGAACCTCTGCACTTTTATTAGTTCTGGTAAAGGTTTGTTGACCTACTAATGAGTAAATGCAGAGTGGACAGAAGGGATGCAAATCCTGGTGACCTGGTACATAGTGGGACAGGGCTTTACATTTGTGATAAGGCATTAATGTTATCCAGTCAAACTGATCCCACAACTTCAGTACACCAGAATTAATCTGTGCCCTGGAGCAGGATATTTGATTTATGTAAATGCATTTGTAGACCATTTTGTGTTGTTTGCCACAGAAGACATTCTAACTGTGACTGTGAAAAGTTGATTATTAGGGATTAGGTGTTCATTGTATGCCAGCATATTTCATTCTATTTGGTGTATTGATGTAAGTTGATCTATATTGCTATAACATTCATTCATTTGCCCTCCTAGCTGTTCTTTTAGATTACCCCTTTACCACACAATCACAACTTTTAAACGACCCTGAGAAAGACATATTTTCTATATTTTGATGTTTCCCCACCCAAAATGGTTTGTGAAAGGACCTGTTGCAGACAACATATCTTCGAATTAGTAAGACGTATATAAAAAAGGATAGAAATTATTGTGGGAAACTAAGAAAATGCTGGTTACCATTTTTTTCTTCTTTTCTCACAAGTTTTTTCCATACCTTTTTTCTTCAGTGAGCTAAAATGCAGGATTGAATGGTAATTGTTAAAAACTTCTTTTCGCCATTATAGAAATATCAGGCCTGTGGAGCGATACAGGCGCTCAAGCGCCTCTAGTTATTTTCTGAAATAGTGCAAGCACCATATCAATATTACTTTCTGACGTTTTCTCAGTAAACAAATAAAAGTTTGCATACTTTCCTGTGGGGTGACAGTTATTGGGGGCGAATGCAACAGGCGAAATTTTACGATTTCGTAAAAACTACAGTACCGACCTTCCTGGAAAAAAGGTGACTTAGGGTGATTAATTTCCAAGAACTCACACAATCAAAACACATGAATTTACAAAAATAATCACTCGATGTGATATTCTTTGAATGTTATAAAAAAAAAAAAAGAACAAAAATTTGGTTGTATTGCTCGGGGAAGTATACTTTGATTGCCGATCTTAAACGGAATGCAACTTTGTTTTCACTGATATTTTGGATAATTCGAGAACTGCGATAATTCGAGCATTTTGCTTGTCCCCGTGGGACTTCGAATTATCGAGGTTTTACTGTATTTGGCATTTCAAGGAAAAGGAAGGTTGAACTTTACCCTATACTAGATGACAAAATTTAAAACTTATTTTGTTTGAAAGCTTTTGCAGACAACAAAATTAAAAGCTGCTCAATTGTTTGAATTCGATTCTGAAAAGGTAGAAAACATTGTGGGAAAAGGAGAAAATGCTGGTTACCAACATTTTCTCCTTTTCCTGCACTGCTTTCAAAAGCCTTTTTGGTCAGGGTTGTGAAAACATGAGGCTGTGTGGTACAGACTTAACTCTTTACCAGACAACAAAATTTCAGACTTGGCCAAATTGAAAGTGTTTGCAAGCAACAGTTTATTAAGTTTTACTCAATTATTGAGATTTGTCTTAGAATGAGCAAAAACTTTTGTGGGAAATGGATGGAATGCTGGTTACCTTTTCCATCAATAATTTGGAAAGCTTTCTTTTTTTTTTAAGACAAGCAAGAATTTATAACTCTACTTCTACAGGAAAAGGTTTGTTTTGAAAAGATAGGGCTTATTCTGAAATGGTTTTGTTGAATATCTCGGACCGATTCTAAACTTGATTTTGTTAACTCTGTATTCAAATTCGCAAGAGATGCCTTTGAAAGCTCCATGAATTAAGGTATTGTGCACAAACATATTTGAAAACATGGGTGACAAAAATTGTCTAACAGGGAAATTTCTCTATTTACTTGTTTTCAAAGGTGGTACTTGAATGTTTAAGATTTACTGCTATCAGTGTGATAATACTAAATCTGATACAGTTCACAAAGTGTTGTGGTTTGTTGTGTTTAGAACTGTGTTGTCGGTACTTGACTTTTCAGCTTTACAAAGAGCTCTGCAAGTCTGACCTGTTGGGCTGCTGTGGCAGACTGAAGTAATGCTAAATAGATCAGTCTTCATGCAGTCAAAATACTCTGGGGTTAAACATTGGGATTCTCATACGAAAATGAATTCTAGTTCTCTATTGCAAATTTTTATAAGGCAATCATATTTGAATTGTTAGGGCAGTAAATTCTAAGACCAGGGCCCCTATTCACCAACCATTCTTTAGAACGTTCTTTGTCTTACTCTCCAAGATTTTCTAAATTTTAAAGTAAAACAACTTCTGGTTGGCTAAACCAAATGGTTTAGCCAATCAGAAGTTTTGTTACTTTCAAATTTAGAAAATTCTCAAGAATGAGACTAAAAGCGTTCATAAGAAACATTGGTGAACGTCTTTTTCAGAACAGTATTATAAATAGAGAAATCACTGGAAAGAATATATTTTCAGACTTTTGTATGTATTCTATGAAGGGAAATTGTACATTATAATTGAATACATCAATCAGAATATTTTTGTGTAAGACTGATCTATTTTATGAAGTTTTGCCCTCAATTTTTTTGTAGTTATATAGGTTTTGTTAAGTTTTGCTGATTTTTTGTTGAATAATTAATGATGGTGTCAGAGTATAGGTAACATAGTAAAAGGTGTGTGCAGAGTAATTAGACATGGAAATTTGATATTTTTTGTCATCTTCTCTTGGCACATTATATATATAATTGTCATGATACTTTCTCAGCATACGGTACTGTTTACAAAATCATTATTTGGTTAAGATTTAACCTTTTACCACACAATCCCGAGTTTTAATGACCCTGGGAAAGAGGCCTTTTGAAAACATTGTTGGAAAAGGGGAAAATGCTGGTAACCAGCATCTTCTCCTTTTCCCACAATGTTTTCTACCCCAGCCAATGAAAATTTCAATTCTTGAGTCACATTTATCTTGTCGTCTGTAAAGGCTTTCAATTTGGACAGATCTAAAATAATGTCATTTGGTAAAGAGTTGAACCTTATCATATGTGAATCAACCATATTTTACATCCATGTTTTCAAAGTTTTCTGCTGCAAATTTGCCGAAGGCGGTAATGATTGAAATTTTGTAGATATTTTTTTCAAACATCTAACTCTCCATTATTTCCTGTTTTGTTTTTAGCGTGAAAGACAAAGGGTAAATATAAAACACCTAGGCAGATTTCGGTCCAAACCTTTGGCTCTTTAAGCCTTCACAACATAAGAATATGTCATGAAACAGTGTTCCCACTCGCACATATTCCTGCCATGTAAACATTCACATTGCACACAGAGGCATTTGTATGTAAACAAAAATTGAACTACATGTATTCCATTCTACATCCGGGCATCTGGCAATGACGTATGTTTTTTTATGTTACTGAAAAATGTTGAGAGCACGTGTTTTGGCCACTAGTTGGTAACCATTATTGTCATAACCTCTAAAATGAAATCTTACCCCCCCCCCTCCAGATTTTCAGCCCAGGGGGTAAGTGTGCCCTTGAAATAAAAAGCTAGTGGGAACACTGAAAAAAAAAAACATCAACAGCAGTGTCACTTTCCTGAGTAACATTGTGATGAATTGAGAATTTGTTCCACTCTGCTTTTGTGAACTTAATTACCCAAAACTTTACTCAGATGCATATATGTCATTGAAATAGACTCATTCCATGTGGTAAAGTCAAAAAAAAAAAACAGTATGTAGAATACTGGGGTAATCCTGTACCACACAGAGGCGAGTTTGAAAGAATCTGAGGGGAAAAGCTTTGGAAACATTGTAGAAAAACAAAAAAATGCAGGTATCAGTATTTTCTCTTTTTCCCCCACAAAGTTTCCTGCCCTTTCACTCACAAATTCCATCATTTGAGCAAAATTTAATGTCGTCTGCAAATGCTTTGATTTTTGACAAGTTCAAAATTTTGCCGTTTGGTAGAAGGTTAACCCTTTCCCAAACAAGCCCTGGTTTTCACGTGTCTGCAGTACAAGTCTTTTGAAAACACTGTGGGAAAAGGAGAAATTGCTCGTAACGAGCAATTTCTCCTTTTCCCACAGTGTTTTCTACCCTTTTTGAGAACTTTCTGCCATTTTCATCAAATTTGAAATTGTTGTCTGCAAACTCTTTGAATTTGGACCAGTCCAAAATTTGTCGTTTGCTTGAAGGTTAAGGGTTACTTTCTTAGCATTATTGTGTTACGGGTTTTTTATGTGTGTGTAAAATAATTTTCTTTTCTTTTTAACCCTTTTTCCAAACTGCAGAATTTTTGGCTCAACCAAGTTGAAAGCATTTGTAATTGACAAATTGAATGTAGCTCAAACAATAAGTTCTGTGTTTGCACATGCAAAAATTTTACTAAAGTTTAGTTATCTACTGCCTTGTGAAATGTGAACTGCATAACAAAAGCAGAAAATATGAGAAACGTTGAAAGTGATTTAGTTTCTTTGGTAACATTATTATTAGCATACAATTTTTAAGCTTCATCCTATGACATCCACACACCTTATACTTTTTTCTAAAAACATTTTTATACCCCCACCTACGAAGTAGAGGGGGTAATTTAGTTTCTTGGTCAACATTATTATCGGCATACATTTTGTAGGCTTCATCCTATGACACCCACACGCCTTATACTTTTTCCTGAAAATCATTTTTATACCCCCACCTACGCAGTAGAGAGGGTTATACTGGTTTCACCATGTCTGTCTGTCCATCCATCAATCCGTCCATCTTGTTTTTGTTTCTGTGCTCTAATTCAAAAGCTGTTTGAACTAGGACCCAGAAACTGTATACAAGTGTTCCTCATGACCCATGGAGGTGCTCTATCGTTTTGGGGTCACATAGGTCAAAGGTCAAGATCACAAGTGAAATTCGTTTTCTCTTAATCTGCTGCTTCAGTGACAAGGTGCTGGTTGAGGGTATTTTTGTCTGCTTTGCAACAGTTGTAGTTTACCCTGTGCACACATACATACACATTGACCTTTAGACCAGCAGAATAGAAAATTAAGTCAAATCAACTTGCTGTGATAATTCAAAACACTGCCGAGTGTAACAATTATTTGTATGTATTGTTTGTTTGTACTTTAGTTATATCCCAGGTGGCCAGTACACCTATCCATGCTTTCCTGGAGGTTCTTTTACCAGTACTTTGCACAGTAATTCTTCCCAAGCCACAGGCTGCTTTCCCAAATAAGGATCAAAGGAACAATGACCAGCCATGAGAGGGGAATGAATCCTATTGCAGTGACTATCAACAATCCCTGGAAAGAAATTGGCCAAGCTTGGGATTCAAACACTGGTTTTAAGCCTCTGTACAGTACGGACTGGCCTGCTTGGCTCAGTATCTAACAAAAATGAAACTTAAGTACAATACCACATACAACCAAGGATTGATAAGTTTCAAGTTAATTTGTTTTACATCAATTAGGAAACAAATCCTACATCTGATATTAAATGCTGTAAAGCTTTTCTTCACGGAAACCAAAGGTTGACCCCTGAGAGGGTCATCAAAGAATTTAACTCTTTACCAAATGACAAAATTTTAGACTGGTCCAAATTGACAGCATTTGCAGACGACAAAATAAATGTGATGCAAAAATTGAAATTTATTTTGGGAAGGGTAGAAAACATTGTGGGAAGAGGAGAAAATGCTGGTTACCAGCATTTTCTCCTTTTCCCACAATGTTTTCAAAAGGCCTCTTTCTTAGGGTCGTTAAAAGTCGGGATTGTGTGGTAAAGGGTTAAACCGAATATCACTGATATATAATACTTATTCTGCGTAGACCAGCTTGGTCAGGGATGAATAACAATATCTGGCTGCCAATGGTGTTTTGTTCTCATAGTGATTTTCTTAGTTTGTATTCATCATTGGTTTTAAATATTGTCCTTATTTCTAAATTGAAAGGCTAGCCCTCTGATTGGCTGAAGCAGAATGTGTCAGCCAATCAAGTGGCAAGTCTTTAAATTTAGAATTGGGATTTATTTAAAGATGGTTGGTCAGTATGGTCCCTAAAATAAATTGTGGTGCAGAGGTGAAGGCATGTTTTGGGTGATTGTTTAGGTTATTTTCTGCAGAACTTGGACCCTCAAATTATAACAATATTACTCTTTACCAAAGTCACATTTTAGCAATCCTGAAGAAGAATTCTTTTGAAAACATGGCTCAGTGGTAAAGTGTAGGACTTGTGACCTGGAGGCCCCGGGTTCGAGTCTCGCTGGATCCATTGGGTTTTTTCGTTGGAGTGACCTTGGGCAAGACACTTCAGAGCCCTAGCCTAGTACTGGTGGAACCCAAGAAATACATGAATATGTGAACTGTCGCCATGATATGACTTAAGTAATGTTGAAAGCCACGTAAAACACTTTTCAATCAAAACATTTCAGGAGAAGGAGAAAATGCTGGTTACCAGCATTTTCTCTTTTTCCCAAAATGTTTTCTACCCTTTCATTTTAGGAAAAATTTAGTTGTCTGCAAACCTTTTCACTTTGGACAACATTTTAGAACTTTATAGTTTGGTAAAAAGTTATGTTACATGCAATAATGTTTTACATTTGGAAACGCTTTTAACCCTTTAGCACACAACCCCGAGTTTTAACCCTTTACCAGACGACAAAATTTTAGTCTTTTCCAAATTGAAAGCATTTGCAGAGGACAATTTCAGTGTGGCTCAAATGATGCAACTTTCTTTGATAGGGTTGAAAACATTGTGGGAAAAGGAGAAAATGCTGGTTATCAGCATTTTCTCCTTTTCCCACAATGTTTTCAAAAGGCTTCTTTGCCAGGGGTGTCAAAAGGCGGCATTGTGCGGTAAAGGGTTAACAACCCTGCAGAGTTAGTCTTTTGAAAACCTTGAGGGAAAAGGAGAAAATGCTTGTAATCAGCATTTTCTCCTTTTTCCACAGGGTTTTCAACACTTTCACAGACAGTTACAATCAATTCAGCTACATTTACTTTGTCGTCTGCAAATGCTGTCAAATTGGACGATGCTAAAATTTTGTTGTGTGTCAAAGGGTTAATGGAGATTTTCCTTAAGTTTCCTTCCCAGCTTATCTTTTATTTGGTTTGATGTTTTGGATAGAGCACAGCCATAACAATCATGGCTTGCAGTCCAGGGGTCTGGGGTTCAAATCCAAGCTCAACTAAATTTTGTCTGAGGATTGATGATAGTCATTGTGACAGGATTCATTCCTCTTTCACTGCTGAACAGTGTTATGAGAATTTTTTTTTAAATTGGGAAAGCAGCCAGTGGTTTTAAAAGAGTGTTATGTTAAATACTGGTAAAAGAAACTCCTGAAGTGCATGGGTAGGCAACAATATGAATGTGGCTCAATTTATTCTTTTTTCTTTGAAATGTAGGAAACATTGTGGGAAAGAATGAAAATGCTGAGTACTGAGTACTGACATGTTCTTCTTTTTGCCACAATGTTTTCAAAGGTCTTCTTTTTCCAGGTATTACAAACACAGGATTGTTTGGTCAAGGGTTACATTATATAGTCATGGAACATTTCCTCACCACACTGTTGCAGGTTCCATTATACTGCATAGTGCTGCAACTGTAAATGCAATATGGTCAGATGAACCCTTTACCAAACAATCCCGTGTTTTATCGACCTTAACCCTTTACCACACAATCCTGACTTTTAACGACCCTTAGGAAGCAGCCTTTTGAAAACATTGTGGGAAAAGAAGAAAATGCTGGTAACCAGCACTTTCTCCTTTTTCCTGCACTGTTTCTACCCTTTAAAGAAAAATCACATTATTTCTAATTTGTTATCAGCAAAAGCTTTGAGTTTGGACTAGTCCAAAATTTTTTTATCTGGTAAAGTGTTAAAAAATACTGTTAGAGTAGCAAAATAACATGGAGTTTTTTATTGTGGCCGTGATAGTGACTTAACAAACTACAAGTAGGTAGCTGGGTTATAGTGGTTTTATAGATTTTTCCCTCTCTCTTTTGTATTTAAATTTATTGAACTTTTTATTGTAGTAATAACATACAATATTGTGAAACCTTTTGGTTAGGTATTACTAACTTTTGAGGTGTTGAATACCTAAGTTTAGATTTCTTAGTGGATCAAAAAGTAGATTTAGCCAATCAGGAAGTAGCTTTCAAAATGAACCTAATTGATCAACTGTAACATATATCCTCTTAGTTCTCTACCCAAAGAAAACATTTTGGATGCCCAATTTGAAAGTATTTGCAGACTATGCATTTAGTGTGACTCAAAGGATTTATCATGAAGGGGTAGAAAAAAATTGTGGGAAAGAAGAAAATGCTAGTTTGCAATATTTTCTCTTCATGTTTTCAAAAGCCTTCCTCCTCAATGTCATAAAAAATACTGGATTCTTCAATAAAGGGTCAATCCTTTACCAAATGATCTTGAGGAAGATGACTTCTGAAAACATTGTGGGGAAAAGGAGAAAATGCTAGTAAATAGCATTTTCTCCTTTTGCTACAATGTTTTAAATATGCATTTTCCCTAAGGTTGTTAAAAGACATGATTTTGTGGCTAAGGGGTAAATAAAGAAATCTCAGTTGTTTGTACAAAATTTGTTATATTTATAAATGAGATGATTTTACCATTATTAGACCATGCACTGCTTTGTTGTTTGTTATTGTAAAGTGTCTCTACGAAATAACATCACTGTTTATAAAGGGCAATGTGTTCTTTTACCATACTGTTTTTTTTTTCCCACTTCACTTTATCTTAAATATATTACTGTGTAATTGAATTGAATTTTTATCTTACTTGTACACAATTTGTTTATCAGAGGAAAGCATTTTAGAAATATTAGGACATCTTAACCCTTTCTAAAACAAGCCCTGGTTTTCACGTGTCTGCAGTACAAGTCTTTTGCAAACACTGTGGGAAAAGGAGAAATTGCTCATAATGAGCAATTTCTCCTTTTCCCACAGTGTTTTCTACCCTTTTTGAGACCCTTCTGGCATTTTCATCAAATTTAGGATTGTCGTCTGCAGACTCTTTCAATTTGGACCAGTCCAAAATTTGTCGTTTGGGAAAGGGTTAAACTAGAAATAATCCCAAGTTTTAACGACCTTGGGAAGTTACAGTTTTCAAAACATTGTGGGAAAAGGAGAAAATGCTGGTAACCAGCATTTTCTCCTTTTCCCAAAATGTTTTCTAACCTTTCTAAAACAAATCCAATCATATGAGTTACATTTAATTTGTCGTCTGCAAATGCTTTCAATTTGGACCTGCCTACATTTTTGTCGTGTGGTAAAAAAGTTAATACATTAATATTTGTGATTTTTGACAAAAGAAGATTTGTTTGTCCAAGGAATTTCTCATATTTTCACACTTTTTGCTAGATTAAAAAAAAAAAAAAGAGTCAGTTTGGTAATCAGAGTATTTTTTGTCTACTTTCAGTGCACACAAGAAACAGAAAAAGGGTCTATTCTAGTGGGAATCAATTGCTATGCAGAAACGGATTTTATTTTTGGATGTAGATAGATGGCAGTGGACGGAAAAAGAGGCCAAAAGGATGCATTGTGCAATTTATTCTGTTGCTAATCAGCAGTTTATAAGCGCTAAAATATCATGTAGCGTTGACATTGTAGAGAGTAATGAATGAAGTACTTTTTACAGAAATTTTAAATGGGAATTCTGAACTTTTCAAGTTTTATGACATAACCCCTGAACAAATGATCTTGAGTGTTAATGACCAAAGGAAGAAGGCTTTTGAAAACATTTTGGGAAAAGGAGAAAATGCTGGTAACCGTCATTTTCTTCTTTGCCCATAATGTTTTCTACCCAACCAGAAAAGTATGGCTGATTTGTACCAAATTCGAATTAGACTTGCACATTTACTTTAAATTTCGAAGATTGTGCAATTTGTTGTTTTGGCAAGGATTGAACAGGATAACTATAAATATTCTGTTCAAACTTTGGTCAGATGTGGATGTCAAACGGGAAGACAGTGTGGCAGTTGGAGATCATTACTTGGAATATCAGTTGCTGTTTGAGACAAATGTGACGCAAACTTTGAATAGGAAATCAATGGAAAGTAGAATCGGAATTCATTGCTAACTTTTTAACCATGCACAAAGTAGCCCCTCTGATGTACAACAGCTGTGGTCTGATTATGAACACCTAGGGAAGCACCAGAAACAACTTCTGTCACAGTAGTTTTATCCATGTAAAGTTTTCGTTTTGTTATCTTTAACCCTATAGGGGCTGGAACCTACCTAGGTTGCTTTTGTATACTCTGAAGACTAAGATCAGACTGCACAGAACATGCAGTCTCATCTTAAATCTTTGGCTACTTTGTTACACATTCATATGGTAACAATCTTTAACCTGTTACTGCACAAGCCTGAGGTTTAAGGACCCTGAGAAAAAAAGGCTTTTGAAAACATTGTGGGAAGAGGAGAAAATGCTGGTAACCAGCATTTTTCTCCTTTTCCTACAATGCTTTCTACTCTCAGACAAATTCCATTGTTTCAGTCACTTTTTACATGTTGTCTGCATATGCTTTCAATTGGGGCAAGTCTGAAATTTTGTTGTTTGGTAAAGAGTTAAATAGCAATATTAGGGCTGTTTCCTGATACTGAATCATTTGGTATCTCTTTATGAGACAGAGTGCCTGTTATTGTACTGTACATTGCTAGGTACTATAAACATTTACCAGACAACATCATTTTAGGCTAGTCCATTTTGAAAGCATTTGCTGACAACAAAATGAATGTAACTCAAAACTTGAATTTTGTTTTGGGAAGAGTTGAAAACCTTGGGGGAAAAGGAGAAAATGCTGGTTACCAGCATTTTCTCCCTTCCCCACATTGTTTTCAAAAGCTTTCTGAGGGTTGTTAAAAGTCAGGATTGTGTGGTAAAAGGTTTAACTCTTTACCACACAATCCCGACTTTAAACGACCCTGAGAAAGAAGCCTTTTGAAAACATTGTGGGAAAAGGAGAAAATGCTAGTAACCAGCATTTTCTCCTTTTCCCACAATGTTTTCTACCCTTTCCAAAACAAAGTTCAATTCTTAAATTGGATTTAATTTGTCATCTGCAAATGCTTTCAATTTGGACCAGTCTAAAATTTTGTAGTTTGGTAAAGAGTTAGATACTTTAACTGATAATCACAGATGTAACTGCTGCAAAGCTGTTATTCAAAGCTAGATTTTGTATGGTATTTTACGAAGAAAGGGGTAGAAATAGTTGCGAATTTAGGAAAGTAGCAAGTAGATCACAGCTATGTTTCGCTGTCAAAATGGCTTCTCTGATAAAAGTTGATACTGATAAAAATTTTCCATGCCTTATGTACTAATTTTGTGCCTTTTTCACCAATATGACTGTTTAACCCTTTACCAGACGACAAAATTTTGGCCTTGTCCAAATTGAAAGCATTTGCAGACAACAATTTCTATGTGGCTCAAATGGTGCAATTTTTCTTTGATAGGGTAGAAAACATTGTGTGAAAAGGAGAAAATGTTGGTTACCAGCATTTTCTCCTTTTCCCACAATGTTTTCAAAAGGTTTCTTTCCCAGGGGCGTCAAAAGGCGGCAAAGGGTTAAAGGCACAAACCCAGGCTTTATTCAGTCAACTGGCTTCTCATGCAAATACATGTATTGACAATTACTTTCTGTGCTTTTTCACCAGTATGACTGTTCAAAGGCACAAACTCATTCTTTTTTTTTTTTCAGTCAACTAGCGTCTCATGCAAATATTGACAAGTACTTTCTGTGCTTTTGTGTACTTAATTTGTGCCGGTTTAACCCTTTACCACACAATCACGACTTTTAACGACCCTAGGGGAGAGGCCTTTAGAAAAACTTGTGGGAAAAGGAGAAAATGCTGGTAACCAGCATTTACTCCCTTTCCCACAATGTTTTCGACCCTTCCCAAAAACAATGTCAGTTTTTGAGTCGCATTTATTTTGAGATCTGCAAATGTTTTCAATTTGAACCAGTCTGAAATTGTGTCGTTTGGTCAAGTTAAATCTTAACTGCATAATATTGAGTCTAAAGACTGAGGAAAAAAGGGTTTTGAAAAATTGTGGTAGAAGGAGGAAATGCTGGTAACAAGCATTTTCTCCTTTTCCATAACTTTTTTACAATTTGAAAGTCAAATCTCTTGTTTAGAGTAACATCTAAAGTGTTATCTGCAAACATTTTTAATTTGGACTAGTCCAAAATTTTTAAGTTTGATAAACTCTTAATGTTTCTTTATCAAAGTACAGATTTATTACTTCATGTGCAAAGTTTTCTATCCTATGTGTATTTAAACATGTCCTGTGGTGTAGACATATAAATTATAAATCATGCATGGTGTTGTTTTAGCTTCTAAGATACTCACTTCACAACTTTTGTGATCCTTCAAGTCTGTAGCTTCTTTCCCATAGTAGGTTGAAATTTCCTTTCCAGATAAAAAATCTTGCCACACAAAATTACAGTATTATTTACTGAAACTTTCTCCTGTAACAAATTTGCAGCGGCAGACTTCGAAGGGTGAATAATAAATGTGAATAAGGGTTAACCCTTTAGCATGCAATCCCAAGGTTTAATGACCCTGAGAAACAAGGCTTTTGAAAACATTGTGGGAAAATGAGAAAAGGCTGATCGCTAGCATTTTCTCCTATTCCCCACAATTTTTCCTACTCAATTAAAGGCAAGGTCCATCATTTGAGCCACTGTTGCATTCATATCTCCTTTTCACACAATGTTTTCTACCTACTGAAGGATGAATACTATCATTTGAAACATGTTTGATTCATCGCCTGTAAATTCCTTCAAGAACAAGTCTAAACTTTGCCCTGTGGTAAAGGGATAAAAACATTAACCCTTTACCACACAATCCCGACTTTTAACGACCCTGAAAAAGAAGCTTTTTGAAAACATTGTGGGAAAAGGAGAAAATACCAGCATTTTTCTCCTTTTCCCACAATGTTTTCTACTCTTCCCAAAACAAATTCCAATTTTTGAGTCACATTTATTTTGTTGTCTGCAAATGCTTTCAATTTGGACCAGTCTAAAATTTTGTCGTTTGGTAAAGAGTTAGATAATGTGAAAATATTGTGTCAATAAAGAGAAGTTACACACTTAGAAAGAACAAAACACTTTTTTATTTTCTCCATGAACAAAGGCAAAAGCATGGTTCCTCAGAGATGACAAAAGCCAACATCAGACTGGACGGAATGTGCAGTGTGATCTTAGATCTACACTGTCTACTTGTTAAGGCAAGCCTATATATATAAGATGTAAGACGGAAATCTTTCTGATTTATAATGGACTTGTTTTTTCAGAATTCAAAGGAGGTTAACCCTTTACTGCACAATACAGGCTTTTAGCAACCTTGAGATAGAAGGTGTTTGAAAACATTGTGAGAAAAGGAGTAAGTGCTGGTAACCAGCATTTTCCCCTATTCTCCACAATTTTTCCCACTCGGTTAAGGCAAGTTCCATCATTTTAGCCACTTTTGAATTTATGTCTGCAAATGTTTCTAATTTGGACAAGTCTGAATTCTTTTCCAAAACTAAATGTTTGACTTGCCCAAATTAAAAGTTTTTGTGGATGGCAAATTAAATGATCGTACTTGACTTTAGATGAGCAGAAAACATGGTGGGAAAGAGAGAAAACACTGGTTACCAGCATTTTCTCCTTTCCCTTAAGGTTTTCAAAAGCTTTCTTCTCCGGGGTCATTAAAACTTGGGATTTTGTGGTAAAGGATTAAATTATGACATGTTGTAAAGAGAAAATCATTCATATAACATAGTACTGTTTGAATATTGTAGCAAAAATGTTGTACATGTTTTTTTCTATATTCTTACGGATGTTTGATGTATCATGTTGACTTTGTAAAATGGTATCTGGGATTTACGAGTCAGTAAATGTGAGAGTACTTGATGTTGTAATAGTGGACCAATCAATAGTGACATCAGTGCCAAATTATTAGCCAATCATATTTCATGTTACATCAGTTCATTGTTACAGGTCACATGTTCATCCCAAACTGGTATCTGTTTTTACTTCCTGTAACTGTCTGCATGCTTCCCAACTTTTTCGAACACCAAAGGGGGTTTTTGAGAGTTTCAAAGGGGGAGATTGGGGGTTTCAAGGGGGAGACTTTTTGAGGCGTACCGGAAGGTCCTTCTAAAGATCATTTTTAAATCATTTTAGGCTAAATAACTTTACAATTGAACAAAAGTCTGGTTTATGATTTATCTATTTACTTTATTTATCTTATTCTTTATTGAATATTATTGTTTTTCAGATGTATACATGTGAATATTTAGAGCTAAAACAAAATCAGTCATTACAGTCATGAATACTGTATATAGAAAGCAGTGACTATGGTAAAGAAGCACCGTAATGTTTATTATCAAATGCTACTTTGTCCATTGCGTTTTCACTGTTTTGTAAGTATATCATATAATTTTGACTTACTGTGTAGATATTCTGCCATTTTATATTGTACCCATAATGTCTTAGCTTGAAATATAGACTACAGAGTACCACATTTTATCCTTATATTATTCATTCTCTTTGGTACTCAGTAATTGCAAACAGGTATATTGAATAAACCTCAAATAATCTGGCTCGAATTGCTGGTAACTATCAAAAGGACAAGCTGTCATACTGTTTGAAAAAAAAAGTCAAGTCCCATTGAGTTCCTTTTGAGTATCATTTTTGTCTGCATAAATCATCAGTAAAATATCTTAAAAGCATGAAGAAAATTTTTTTAAAAAAATGCACTTTTCAAAAAAAAAAAAAAAAAAAAAAAAAAAATCAGGAGGCAATCTTCACACGAAAAAGTTCTGGAAGCAAACGTCAGCATCGGTAACGCTAGGTAACACATGGTTCCTCCAATCAGTGCCCTGAGCATTACAATATTACCCTTTCGCCGGCAACCAGTCGAATATTGCTACATCATTGTTTTAAATAAAACTACGATCACATTCGGGTCAATCTATTTTTACGTAAATTGGAATTCCAGTGGTCACTGAGCAGTAAGAGTTTAAAACTTCGTATTTGTTCATTGTTTCTGATGATTATTAACTTAATGTTTTCACTCATTTTTATCTGCATCCCGGGGACGCAAAGAGCACTGGTATTTTGTGTTTATAGATCTATACTCTTAGAACGTAATTTACCTGCTAACGTCAGGTGAACGACGTTTTGATTTCCACTTTGAAAATAAACTGGTACCCGTTGTATTTTACGCAGCCGTCCGATAGAATATCGAACACAGGCTGCCAGTTTACTCTGAAAAGTACCTTGGCCTTTCTCAGATTTGATTGGTTCACGATCATCGATCGATAAATCTCAGTATCTTGATTCCTATTTATAGACAACGAACCTGATTGACCGTGAAATACACACACGTGTCAACTAGTTGTAAACTTTGGATAATACACACGTACCTCGGGTGCAAATTTATCACACCCTTTTTATCCTTATGTCGGATTTTTTTCCAAATCGGGGTTTTTTAACTGTCTGTCGGGGTGATCGGGTATTTTGTCTTGAATCGGGAGACTCCCGACGAAATCGGGAGAGTTGGGAAGCATGTGTCTGATCGACAACAGGCAACACCTAATTTATCAATGGCAGTGGTTGGTCATTATACGCACCAATTAGATAACAGATTGCCTCAATTCTGTTAAAAAAAGCCAACAGATGAATTGTATGCTCCGCTGAAATTTTCAAGATTATCCGAACAAATATGCAAGAAAGTTTAATTTGTTGTGAAAAAGACACTGTTTAACTCTTTACCAAACAACAAAATTTTGGACTCGACCAAATTGAAAGCATTTTCAGACAACATATTAAATGTAACTCAAGTTGTGATTTATATCTTTGATAGGATAGAAAATATTGTGGGAAATGGAGAAAATGCTGGTTACCAGCATTTTCTCCTTTGCCCACAATGTTTTCAAATGGTTCTTTTACAGGGTCGTTAAAAGTTGGGATTGTGTGGTAAAGGGTTAAATAAGGTGACAATTTGAATGTCCAAGTATAGTAACCTCAAATGATGACAGAGTGGATAAAGAAGGTTACCTGCTGTTGATACGAAGACTTAAAACAGGGTCTCTATTTTTTAACTATTCTTAAGAACATTCTTAGTCTCATTCTTTTGAAAATACTGAGGTTTTTGATTGACATTTGGTTCTGCCACTCAGAAATTCTGTTTCTTTTTAAATCTAGACTAAAAATGTGAATTAGAGTGGTTGATTAACAGGCCGAGGCTACCAGGTTTCTGTTCATCCAGGAGATATCAGTTTGCTAATGTTTTTCTCAAGTGTATGGATCTAAATGTTTGTCTTGCAGTTTCAATTATCATGTGTCAAAATTAAGGACTAGTATAACCCTTTACCAGACGACAAAATTTTATCCTTGTCCAAACTGAAAGCATTTGCAGACGTCAATTTCAATGTGGTTCAGATGGTGCAACTTTTCTTTGATAGGGTAGAAAACATTGTGGGAAAAGGAGAAAATGCTGGTTACCAGCATTTTCTCCTTTTCCTACAATGTTTTCAAAAGGCTTCTTTCCCTGAGGCGTCAAAAGGCGGCACTGTGCAGTAAAGGGTTATCAGAGACTGCTAGAGTTTAATTCGTGTCATTATGAGTATTTTTGTACTTCTGCTTCTAATATATTTTCTAACCAATCACAGACAAAGCTTACCTTTGATTTGTCGGCTGCAAATGCTTCAACCCTTTACCACACAATCCTGTGTTTTAATGACTTTAAGAAAGAAAGCTTTTTAAAATATTTTAGGAAATGGAGAAAATGCTGGTAACCATCATTTCCTCCTTTTCCCACAGTGTTTTCTTCTTAACTAAAGACAAGTTTCATTATTTGACCCACTCTTGATTTGACGTCTGCATATGCTTTGGATTTGGACAAGTTGAAAATTTTTTCATGGGTTAAAGATTTAGACTTGGACCAGTCTAAAATTTTGCTGTTTGGTAAAGAGTCAAGAGTTAACCCTTTACTGCACAATGCCGCCTTTTAACAACCCTGGGAAAGAGGCCTTTTGAAAACATTGTGGGAAAAGGAGAAAATGCTGGTAACCAGCATTTTCTCCTTTTCCCACAATGTTTTCCACCCTATCAAGAGAAACTTGCACCATTTGAGCCACATTGTAATTGTCATCTGTAAATGCCTTTAATTTGGACAATGCTAAAATTTTGTCATCTGGTAAAGGGTTAAGCTACCCTTGATTTGTTGTCTGTGTATCCTTCGAATTTGGTGTATTGTAATCACTGAGAAGGAAAATTAATTTAATCGTAGATAATTTTCATGGCCAAACTGAAGTTTTTGTAAAGGTGTATTGTTCTTTGCGTCTCTTCCTATTACTTGGCTATTTTTCATGTGCAAACCTTACTAACAGATTAAAGGCATTTGATGTAATGATTAATTTTTAAACCATTTACCAAATAATCAAGAGTTTTAAAGACCCTGAGGGGGGATTCTTTTGAAAATATTGTTGGAAAAAAACAGAGAATGTTGTAAACCACCATTTCCTCCTTTCTCGACTATGTTTTTCTGCTCTTTTACAGGCAAATTCCATAATTTAAGCCACATTGCATTTGTTGTCTGTATATGCTTTCAATTTGGACCAGTCTAAATTTTTTTTGTATGGTTGAGAGTTTCATTGCTTTTCTAGTCTCTGTAGTTGCTTTTACGGACATGGAGAATGTAGATCCAAGATGAGACATGTTTTATGAAGTCTGATCTTGACCTTCCTTGTTGTCTTAACTCTTTACCAAACGACAACATTTTAGACTTGTCCAAAATTGAAAGCACATGCAGACAACAAGAAAATGTGAATCAAAAATTGAAATTTATTTTTTGTCAGTTAGAAAATGTGAATCAAAAATTGAAATTTATTTTTTGTCGGTTAGAAAACATTTTGGGAAAAGGAGAAAATGCTGTTAATCAGTATTTTCTCCTTTTCCTAAAGTGTTTTCAAAAGCTTTTTTCCCCAGAGTCGGGATTGTATGGTAAAGAGTCAAGCACTTAATTCTTTACCAGATGACATACTTGTTTACTGATCTATATGCAGAGCATTTGCAGACAACAAGTTATATGTGATTCAAATTATGAGATATACATGTATTGTTAAAAGAGTAGAAAACATTGTTGGTAAAATGCTGGGTTACTGATTTAGTGCCTTTTCCCAGAATGTTTTCAAAGGTCTTCTTCCTTAAGGTCTGCAAAATATTTGACTGTTTGATAAAGGTCATGCTAGGTCCTCTCAATTATTAATTTGAAGAATTATTTACCTTTTTACCGAGCAATCACAAGTCTCTACGACCTTAGGAAATAAGCCTTTTGAAAACATAGGTGGAGAAGGAGAAAATGCTGATCAGCAGCATTTTCTCATTTCAGTCGATGTTTTCTACTTTTTCAAAAACAATTCCTGTCATTTTAGCCACATTTAATTTTATCTAAGCTGATGCTTTCATTTGGAAGAGTCTAAAATTTTGCGACTTGCTTAAGATTTAACTCCTTTAAAGGCGACAAAATTGTGGACTTGTCCAAGTTGGAAGTATTTGCAAACGACAAAGTTAACTGGCTTAAAACCCCCAATTTTTTTTTTTTTTTAAGGGATGAAAATATTGTGGGAAAAGGAGAAAATGGTGGTTACCAGCATTTTATCCTTTTCCCACAGTGTTTTCAAAAGCATTCCTCTACAAGATCATTAAGACTTGGGATTGTGTGGTAAAGGGTGAGGAGCCATAAGATATATGTATTGTCAGTATTTTAGATATTGTAATCATGTTGTATTCTCTATTTAATATATACATAACTTCAAAGGAAAAAATCTTTCATGGGTCACCATGGCAACCAGAAGGTGAAGGTCAGTCTGACATTTGACTAATGGCCAACTTTGATTCATTCAATTTTTCTTTTAAACCCTTTCCCAAACGACAAATTTTGGACTGGTCCAAATTGAAAGAGTTTGCAGACAACAATTTTAAATTTGATGAAAATGGCAGAAAGGTCTCAAAAAGGGTAGAAAACACTGTGGGAAAAGGAGAAATTGCTCGTTACGAGCAATTTCTCCTTTTCCCACAGTGTTTTCAAAAGACTTGTACTGCAGACACGTGAAAACCAGGGCTTGTTTGGGAAAGGGCTAATGTACCTCTCCATATTTTTCCAAGCTTTGACCATTATGTACTATAGCAGAAAGAAAAAAAAATACTATGGAAAGCAAAACTGGTGCCATCTTAATTTATATCATGGTACCATTCAATATACTATTTTAACTTAACTCTTTACCACACGACAACATTTTAGACTGGTCCAAATTGAAAGTGTTTGCAGACGACAAAATAAATGCCAATGAGAAATCAAAACTTGTTTTGGGAAGGGTAGAAAACATTGTGGGAAAAGGAGAAAATGCTGGTTACCAGCATTTTCTCCTTTTCCCACAATGTTTTCAAATGGCTTCTATTTCAGGGTCGTTAAAACTTGGGATTGTGTGGTAAAGAGTTAAAGGTATTGAGATGAAGTGTCTGTGCAAGTGAATGAAGGAAGGTGAGACAATTATGAAAAACATGATGACAATTGGAAAATGAATAATTTTTCCGCTTTCCACAATGTTTTCAAATCTCTTCTTTAGGGGCATTAGGTACATTATTTGTTACAACTTGAAAATCCTGGCAATTCATCACATTTTGGTTGTCATGGTTACCACTTAATGAAGGTACTTTCCAGAATGTGTTCAAAAAGAAACATGTATCATATTAAAGTGCTGAGTTATATTGTATTATCATTGTAAACCTTTGACATTTTTCTCTGTAAAGGCTCATTAGTCATTCATTGCTACTTTTTATACATTAAAGTAAATGAAATTCTATTCTGTTGTTTATTGTATTTTTAGTCCTTTTAGTGTTTAACCCTTTACCACACAATCCGGACTTTTAACAACCCTGAGAAAGAAGGCTTCTGAAAACATTGTGGGAAAAGGAGAAAATGCTGGTAACCAGCATTTTCTCCTTTTCCCACAATGTTTTCTGCCCTTCCCAAAACAAACTTCAATTTTTCGTTACCATTTATTTTGTCATCTGCAAATGCTTTCAATTTAGACCAGTCTGAAATTTTGTCGCTCGGTAAAGAGTTAATTTAGTCCTTGACTGGTTTCAACTGGAGAGCTTGTGATGGGTACCTTCTGTGTGTTTGTCGGTCTGTCTCTGTTAGTCCATCCTTCTGTCTGTCAGTCTTGGGGTCCTGTGTGGCTCAGTGGTAAAATGTAGGACTCATAACCTGGAGGCCCCATGTTTGAGCCTCACTCGACCTACTGGGTTTTTCTTGGGAGTGACCTTTGGTAAGACACTTCAGAACCCAAGCCTAGTATGGGTGAAGCTCAGGACATACATCAATATGTACCTAAGCTGTTGCCATGCTATGACTGAAATGATGATGAAAGCAGCATGAAACACCATTCAATCAATTTATTAACTCATTTCCAGACAACAAAAATTTAGACATGTCCAAATTAAAAGCATTTGCTTATGACAAAATGAAAGCGGCTCAAAGGATGGGATTTGTATTTGGAGGAGTAGAAAACCTTGTGGGAAAAGGAGAAAGTTCTTGTTACCAGCGTTTGCTTCTTCTCCCACACTGTTTTCAAAACCCTCTTTTGTTAGTGTCGTTAAAACTTGGGATTGTGTGGTTCAGGGTTAAGCCTCTTATCACTCAAAAATTAGTAAAACTTGTCTTAGTGGGCATCTCTTGGCAAGCAACATGTATTAGCAAGAACTTACAGAGGTCGCAAAGCAGACAAATATGTTGTTGAAATACGAGTATACCAAACGACAAAATGTTGGACAAGTCCAAATTGAAAGCATTTGCAGGCGACAAATGTGACCCAAAAACTGAGATCTGTTTTGGGAAGGGTAGAAAAAATTGTGGGAAAAGGAGAAAATGCTGGTTTCCAGCATTTTCTCCTTTTCCCACAATTTTTTCAAAAAGGCTTCTTCGTCAGGGTCGTCAAAACTCGGGATTGTGTGGTAAAGGGTGAAAGGCCCAATAGTGTCCAAAAAGACAATGAAGGTGTTAAAATGCATTTAAATTTAAATCAAACCTTTCAAAAGAATGGAAAATAGTGTGAAGATGACAATCTGTTATTGTGTGGTCGCACCAAGTGTTAGTCGCTGGCAGAAAAATAAATTTTAAAACCGGGCTAAAAGTAGACAAAAGATCTGGCAACTTTTAACCAAGTTTTGAAATTAAATTTCTCTGCAAGTGACTAATACTTGGACCAAGTGTACAATAACAGATTATCATCTTCACATTAATTTCCATACTTTTAAATAATATGATTTAAATGCATTTTAGACTTGTCCAAATTCAAAGCATTTTCAGACGACAATCTATATGTGGCTCAATTGATTGAATTTGTCTTTGACAGAGTAGAAAACATGTGGGAAAAGGAGAAAATGCTCATTACCAGCATTTTCTGCTTTTCCCACAATGTTTTCAAAATTATTCTTCTTCAGGGTCATTTGGTTTGGATCTTTTCAGTCAGGAAAAACGGCCCAGAATATTGCTATTTCAAGGTTGTTCTGTAACTTAGTAGCAGAGAGTGTATATCTAATATCAGACTGTGTGTTCTGTGCAGCCCGATCTTGATCTACACTGTCTGCAAAAAACAAATTAAGTCACTTCCAGGGTTTTAAGGGTTTACCCTTTACCACATAATCCCATGTTTTAAGGACCCTAAGTTGACAGATTTTGAAAACATTGTGGGAAAAGGAGAAAATGCCGGTAACCAGCATTTTCTCCTTTTCCTACAAAGTATTCTACCCTTTCACTGACAAACCTCATCATTTGAGCCACATTTGGTGGCGTAACACAGTTGCCCACTGTTTTCGTTTCGGCCGACAACACTCGAGAGAGGAATTTTGTTCTCAAAGGTCTAAAAATCAGTCTGAAATGACAAAAAGCATTTAAGTGTGACAACATAGTCCAAAACTGTCAATTTTTAACAATAAATCATGTTCAACTTGTAAATTAGTGTAATCACAGACTTTATCCGATAAATGTTATACATGTAGTCTGAAATATTCGACAAAATTGGCTGTTTTTGTCTATCCTCCAAAATTCACACATTCCAAACCCAGGGGACTAGCCTGAAAATGCTAAGCTAAATTGAAACTCGAAACAACCAATAATCTGGGGATAAAATCAAAAATAGCATGTTACCATGCTGTTTTTTAGCAATCATTCATGGCTTTAGCTGACCCTTAAAAAAGATAGTGGCAAACAATAGCCACCAGCTCCATGACCTCTTGAGTTTTGCAAATGGGGTCAAAGCTATAGAACAAAGAAGAAAGGTTGTGACGCCCTGTTTCGAAGACAAACAAAATGCCTCTTTTTAATAATCTAACACAATTCCTGGGTCTAATATCTACTCTTCTTATCAAAATTGCATTGAAAACCAACCTGTCTCCATTATTTCTAATTTTGACCAGGCTAATTTGAAACAAACTGTTTACATGTGCCTGTACCTTCCAGTGTTTAAATTCATTCAATATGGACAAGTCTTCACCCTTTACCACACAATCCCGACTTTTAACGACCCTGAGGAAGATGCCTTTTGAAAACATTATGGGAAAAGAAGAAAATGCTGGTAACCAGCATTTTCTCCTTTTCCCACAATGTTTTCTACCCTTTCCTAATCAAATTTCAATTTTTGAGTCATTATGCCCCCGCCATGAAATGGGGGGGGGGGCATATAGAGTTACCTGTGTCCGTCCCTGTCTGTGTGTGTGTGTGTGTGTGTGTGTGTGTGTGTGTGTGTGTGTGTGTGTGTGTGTGTGTGTGTGTGTGTGCGTGCGTGTGTAAGTGTGTGTGTCCCATTCTTGTCCAGAGCATAACTTCTACATTTATCAATGGATTTCAAAAAACCTTTGCACAATTGTTCTCCTTAACAAGTACTAGTGTCATGCGAAAAGTTTGTTTCAATATGCCCAAGGTCAAAGTCACGGTTGAAGGTCAAATGTTTAAATTGACCTTGTCCGGAGCATAACTTCTACATTTATCAATGGTTTTCAAAGAAACTTTGCACACTTGTTCTCCTTAACAAGTACTAGTGTCATGCGAAAAGTTTGTTTCGATATGCCCAAGGTCAAGGTCACAGTTGAAGGTCAAATGTTTAAATTGACCTTGCCCAGAGCATAACTTCTACATTTATCAATGGATTTCAAAAAAACTTTGCACACTTGTTCTCCTTAACAAGTACTAGTGTCATGCGAAAAGTTTGTTTTGATACGCCCAAGGCCAAGGTCACAGTTGAAGGTCAAATGTTTAAATTGACCTTGCCCGGAGCATAACTTCTACATTTATCAATGAATTTCAAAATAACTTGGCAATACCATTTAGTGGGGGCATCCATGTCTCTGACACACCTATTTCTAGTATTTATTTTGTCGTCTACACATGCTTTCAATTTGGACAAGCCTAAAATTTTGTCATTTGGTAAAGAGTTAAGTACTTTTACTGTCATGTGATAAATGGTTAAGCAAGCACTTGTCTTATGTATGCACATTTTTAGTATCCCATAGGTGCTTGCATTACTATGTGGCTCAAATGGTGCAATATTTCTTTGATAGGGTGGAAAACATTGTGGGAAAAGGAGAAAATGCTGGTTACCAGCATTTTCTCCTTTTCCCACAATGTTTTCAAAAGGCTTCTTCCTCAGGGTCGTTAAAAGTCGGGATTGTGTGGTAAAGAGTTAAGTACTTTTACTGTCATGTGATAAATGGTTAAGCAAGCACTTGTTTTATGTATGCACATTTTTAGTATCCCATAAGTGCTTGCATTACTCTTCACCAAACAAGAAAAGTTTTTGACTTATCCAAAATAATAGCATTTGCAAACAAAAGATTACATGTGGGTCGAATGATAAGGATTTGTCTTTTAACTCTTTACCAAACGACAATATTTCCGACTGGTCCAAATTGAAAGCATTTGCAGACGACAAATTAAATGTGGCTAAAATGATTGCATTTCTTTCTGAAAGGTTAGAAAACATTGTGGGGAAAGGAGAAAATGCTGGTTACCAGCATTTTCTCCTTTTCCCACAATGTTTTCAAAAGGCTTCTTTCTCAGGGTTGTTAAGAGTCGGGATTGTGTGGTAAAGAGTTAAAGCAAGAAAACAATGTGGGAAGAGGAGAAAATGCTGGTTGTCAGCATTTTCTTACAATGTTTTCAAAAGCCCTTTTCCCCTAGCTTATGAAAACAGGATTGTTTGGCATAGAGTTTATACAGGCTTGGGGTACGGACCCCCCCCCCCCCAGGACAAAAGCCCCATGGACAAAACCCCCCAGGACAAAACCCTATACCCTTAACTGAAAAGTGGACAGAACCCCCATGGTTTATGTGTATAAATGAAATAAATCTTTAAACTAATGATATTAATATGATATTATGAATATTCCTCTATTATTTTTGTATAATTGAACATTTTAAAATCATTTTAAAGTTGAATAAAAAATAATGTTTTGTATAACTTAAATTGATTTGATAAGTATTTTTTTTTTCTTAAAATTGTGCTTTATGACCAAAAATATGTTTATGTATATAATCAATAGTTTTTACTGTAAATTATATATTATTAAACATAATAAATTGTAAATGAAATCATACAATGGAAAATTCATTGATATATTGATGTTCATTGATATATTAATGGTTTTATCCTACACTCACTTATTTTGGCCACCTTCAGAAACTTCATCCTGAGACATATGACTAGATATCGCAGTTGCTGCAACTTGCTGTAGTTTACAGTTATGGTGAAGGAAAATGACTTGCTGAATGATTGATTACTGACTGACTCTGAACCTGACTAGCTACCTCTCTTACTGATTGAATGACTCTTCCTTAGTGACGGATTGGCTAAATGATTGGCTGACTGGTTGCCTAAACGTTAAGCTGATAATTCACTGATTAAATGAATGACCAGTTGATGGGCAGACTAATGACGGAATCTGTAGAACTGGCTGCCTACCTTTCCACATGGCTGACCGAGCTGCTGACTGAATGCCTCAAGGAGTGACTTATTACCTTGCTGATGGCTGGATGACTGACTAGCTGTGTAACTGACAGGTTAAATAACTGACAGGTTTTGCTGACCAAATAGCTGGCTTGCCTGCTGGCTGACTGCCTGATACGAGTAACTGACTGACAAACTGGCTGCAAAGCTGGTTTGCTTACGGACTGGTGGCTGACAGACTGAATGATAGCTTGACTAACTGGCTCTCTGACCTACTGATTGAAGGACTGATTGACAGGCTAACTGATGCTCACCAAATGACAGGCTGATTATTGACTGACATACACTTACTTGTTGACTTATTGACTAATGATTGACTGACTTTTTTGGACTGACTCTCTGACTGGTTGGCTTGCCATGGTGACTGGCTGGCAGACTGATAACTAAATTACCCACAGAGTTGACAGACTTACTTATTTCCTTGCTTGTTGCCTGGAAGGGTAGCTGGGTGTCTTAGTTTCTGACCTTTTTACTGACTGGCTGACTTCACTTGGTGGCTGACTGACTCATATCTTGCTTGCCATGCTGCCTTAGTGACTGGTTGGCAGATTGGAGAATGACTTACTGACAATGACTTACTTCTAAACTTAAAAACTCACAGCTTACTGATGACCGGCTGCCTTAATGACTTGCTTTTTACTTACTGATGACTGACTGACTGCTCCTAGATGATTGATTTTCTGACTGATAACTGTTAACCAATTGCTTGTTCTCTGGCTGAATGACAGTATGACTTGCTGGTTCTCTGATAAAATGGCTGAATACAGACTTACTGGCTAGCTGACTAACAGGCTTATTGACTGATTGAAAGACAGGCTGGCTGGTTTGCTAACTGGCTAAGTTGCCGGCTGACTGGATGGCTTATTGATGACTCACTTTATGTCTGGCTGGTTTACTGATTGATTGCTGACTACCCAACCGAGTGCCTAGCAGGCTGATTTATTAACCGACCCAATGGCTAGCTCTCTAGCTGACTTACAGTTTGCCTTGCTGGCTGGATTTCTGGGTCAGTTTGCTGTCTGACTGACTTGCTAGATAGCTAACTAGACAAAATGATTACTAGCTGAATTATTGACTTACTACAAACTGTCTCAGTGGCTTGCTGACTGTTTTAGTTACCGAGTTACTGACTGACAGAATGGTTTACTGACTGACTACGAGTGACTGGCTTTCTGGCTGGCTTACTGACTAACCAATTACTGGATGACTTACTGGTTGACTGAATAACTGACTTATTACTGATTGCCTGACAGATGGTAGACTGGCTGGCAGACTGAGTTTCTGACTTACTGTATGGTTTACTCATTTCTTGACAAACCGACTTGGTGACTTAATGACTGATTTCATTCTGACTGTCTGACTGGCAGGTTTGCCATGCTGCTTGGGTGGATGACAGACCATTAATGACTTATAAATTTCCTATGTACTGTTAACTGTTTGACAAGCTTACTGACTTACTGACTGCCTTAGTAATGAATGACTGAATTACTTACTTTTTATACCCCCACCTACAAAGAACAGGGGGGAATACTGGTTTCACCATGTCTGGCTGTCTGTCCATCTGTCTGTCAATCTGTCTGTCTTGTTTTTGTTTCTGTGCTCTAACTCAAAAGCCCTTTGACCTAGGACCCTGAAACTTTCTACAAGTGTTGCTCATGAACCAAGGAGGTGTCCTATTGTTTTTGGGTTACATGGGCCAAAGATCAAGGTCACAGGTGCACTTTGTTTGAAAATAATTTCCATGCTCTAACTCAATAGCTGTTTGACCTAGGACCCTTAAAACTTTATAAAAATGTTGCTCATAACCCAAGGAGCTGCCCTTTTGTTTTTGGGTCACATTATGCCAAAGGTCAAGGTCATAGGTAAACTTTGTTCGAAAATTGTTTCCGTGCTCTAACTCAAAAGCTGTTTGACCTAGGACCCTGAAACTTTCTCCAAGTGTAGCTTATGACCCAAGGAGGTGCTCTATCATTTTTGGGTCACAGGTCTAGGTCATCCATGATCTTTGTTTTGAAAACCATTTCCATTTGCTGATTATGCTGCTTCACTGACAAGGTGGGGAGGGGGTGGCATTTAACCACTTTGCAACAGTTCTAGTTACTGATTAATGACTGACTTATTACTGATTAATCAAGAGATTGGGTAGCTGCCCAGATGATTCACATTCTGATCGACTGATGGCTGGCTTTCTGGCTGATTGACAGACAGTATGGTCATTTTAAGCCTTTACCACATTATCCCTTGTTTTAATGACCTTGGGTAGGAAGGCTTTCAAAAACATCATGGGAAAGGAAGAAAATGCTCGTCATCAGCACTTCTCCAATAATATTTTCTACCTTTTCAGATTCAAGTTCACTATTTGAGCCACATTTAATTTGTCTGCAAATGCTTTGGATTTGGAAAAGTCAAAAGATGGTCATTCAGTAAAGAGTTAATGTATCTCTGACTTACTGACAGACTTACAGACTGACTGGCTTGCTTACTAATTGATAACTGAATGACCTATTGACCAATAAACCAAATGACCATCTTATTCGCCCACTGGGCTACTGACTGAATTATTGAAAGAACAAATACATTATCAATTAACCCTTTCCCAAACAAGCCCTGGTTTTCACGTGTCTGCAGTACAAGTCTTTTGAAAACACTGTGAGAAAAGGAGAAATTGCTCATAACAAGCAATTTCTCCTTTTCCCACAGTGTTTTCTACCCTTTTTGAGACCTCTCTGCCATTTTCATCAAATTTAAAATTGTCGTCTGCAAACTCTTTCAATTTGGACCAGTCCAAAATTTGTCATTTGGGAAAGGGTTAAAAAGGCAGACTGCCTCAGAAATTGCTGCCTAACTCCATGATTTTCTGCGAAATTGTTCTGATGGTTTTATAAATAAACCGAAATAAAAACACTGAAATAAGAAACAGACATGTTTTGTTTTTATATGACAGATTTCAAAAAGGATTTGTTATATTGATTTGATTGCAAATGACCTTTCCAGTAGTTGTAATTTTTCATTAAACAAATAAAGCTACACACAAAAAAAAATTTTGTTAAAAAAGAGAACACTGCAGGAAAAAATCACGCAACTTGAAAATGTGGGAAGGTCATGTGTCTGTCATGTAATGCATAAGAGGTTCCTCCTTTTTACATAGCGCCAATCATATAATGCCTTACTAATTTGTTTACATGTACCAAAATATATTGAAATTAAAAGTGATAAGCTTTTGAAAACATTGATGCTGACCTCTCCTGGCTTCTTTTTTAAAGAAGCCAACTTGTTTTATAAGCAGTGTTGGGAATAAAATTTAATAAACCATTTAAAAGCAAGGGGGGTTTTCAGTAATAGGCCCAGTAGTGGCCAAAAAACCAATGCAGGTGTTCAAAGCATTTAAATTCAAATCACACCATTTAAAAGTATGTAAAATATTGTGAAGATGACAATTTGTTATTTTGTGGTCTGTCCAAGTGTTTGTCACTGGCGGAGAAATCATTTTCAAAACTAGGTTTACAGATGCCAGGTCAATCTATCTTTTGTTTACTTTCTGCCTGGTTTAAAATTCATTTAAAATTTAAATGCATTAGAACACCTGTATTGGTTTCCTGGCTGCTATTGGGCCTTTAACCCTTTACCGGACGACAAAATGTTAGCCTTGTCCAAATTGAAAGCATTTGCAGACGACAATTTCAATGTGGCTGAAATGGTGCAATTTTTCCTTGATAGGGTAGAAAACATTGTGGGAAAAGGAGAAAATGCTGGTTACTAGCATTTTCTCCTTTTCCCACAATGTTTTCAAAAGGCTTCTTTCCCAGGGGCGTTAAAAGGTGGCATTATACGGTAAAGGGTTAACCTGTTACTAAAAAATCCCACTTCTGTAACTCTTTATCAGATGTCAAAATTTTGGACTTGTCCAAATTCAAAGCACAAATTAAATCTAATTCAAAATGATGTGATTTGCCTTTGGAAGGGTAGAAAACATTGTGGAAAAAGGAGAAAAATGAGGAAGCGCAGGTTACCAGTATTTTCTCTGTTTCCCACAATCTTTTCAAAAGGCCTATTCTTCAGGATTGTGAAAACATGGGATTGTTTGATAAAGGTTAAAGACCCTGAAGAAGAAACATTGTGGGAAAGAAGAAAAAAATGATGGTCACCAGCATTTTCTCCTTTTCCCCCACAATGTTTTCTACCATTTCAAAGACACAAACCATCTTTTGAGCTGCATTTGTTTAGTCTTTTGGAAATACTTTCAACAGAAATGTCTAAATTTCTGTTGTTTGGTTAGGATTTATAGTAAACAAATAATGATAACTTTTCTCTGTAGGCCCTTAGGGAGAGAGTAGACCAAGAGCAGTCAGCACAATGAAGCAGCCCCATCTAGATGTACTGGTACTATGGTAGAAAAATGTTATTTTTTATACCCATTTAAACTCAATAAATGGATTCATAGCAATGGTTATTTTGAACTTGGCGAGATGAGAACCCCTTGAAGAGATATAGTAATCTCTCTGTCTTTTCATCTGTCTTTTTGTCTGTCTCTGTCTGTCTCGCTCTATCATTCTCTCTCTCTGCTATCTCTCTCCCTCTCTCTTTTCCTCTTGCTCCCTCATTCTCTGATATTGGAATTCTAATGTTGTTTAGGTCTGAATATCCCAAAACATCAGTCAATGTAAATTCTATGACAACACTGCATTTTCTGTTCAGTCTGATTTTTTTCCACACTGTATGTTCTAAGTAGTCTGATCTTATTTTACTACGCATATTCAGTGCAGTCTGACGTTATTCTAAACTGCATGTTCATTTTATACTGTATAGTCTGCACTGTCTTACCTTATTCTACTCCATTCATCAAAGCAGCTATGCATGTACTTGACCTACGCTTGCAACCAAAGGCACTCATTTTGTGACTAACTGCCATGTATATAATGATATATAACTTTGCAATCTATCTAATGATGAATCATTATAATTATGAACAGCAATGTTTGTCATAAAACCAGTGCCTGTGGTTGCAACTATGAACAGGTAGGAGGGTTGGTCCGAAGTCAGTAAAAACAATAAATGATATACCGGTAATTGAAACTTTATTGCATTATTACTGCGACAGTAGATCTTGGTGAAATTAAAAAAGAAAATACATTTAGCATTTAAGTGTCCGGATACAGGGAAATTACACTATTTTTCTGACAATGTTTTGAAATTGATTTGCTTTATATAATAACAATGGATGAATTTTCAAAATTTTATCAAACAATCCTGAATTTTTACAACTCTAAGACTTCTTTAAGTTCTTTGGTAAAGAAGAAAACATGGTATCCAGCATTTTCTTCTTTTCCGACAACGTTTTATATTTGACTTACTTTATAGAAATTGAACACTTTTGCAAGCAATCCTGAGTTTTAACAATCCAGAGAAAGATGCTGGTTACCAGCATTTTCTTGTCTCCCCACTATGTTTTCAACCCTTACAGAGACAAATCTCACTATAACAGCCACCTCGAATTTGACATCTGCAATGCTTTCAGTTTGAAGTAAGAATGAACCTTGCTAATTGAGCAATTAACATATCTATAATACTGAATGTAAAAGCACCTTTTGAAATCACCCGTGTAACACTCTGTTGCCATATGGCAAAATTTCCAAAATGGTCCAAATTTAAGGCATTTGCAGAAAACAAATGAAATGAGGCACAAATGATGGGATAAGTATCATAATGGGTAGAAAAGATTGTGGGAAAAGGAGCAAATGCTGGTTAACAGCATTTTCTACTTTTCCAACAATGTTTTCAAGAGCCCCTTTCCTCAGGGTTGTTAAACCTTTCTCTTGTACAGCTGTCTTTTTACTCATCTGTTTTTAAATCTTTACCAAACAATCATATCTTTTAATAATCCTGAGGAGGAAGATTTTTGAAAACATTGTAGGAAAAGGTGAAAATGCAGGTAAGCAGTATTTTCTCCTTTTCAAACAATATTTTTCAAACCTTTCATAGACTGATCATTTGATATGAACCACATTAAATTTGTCATTTACTAATGCTTTCAATTTGGTCGAACCTAAAATTTTGACAGTAGGTAAAAAGTTAAGAAGCATCGAAGAATAGGGTACAATAGAAAGGTTTAAACCCTTTACCACACAATCCTGAGTTTTAATGACCCTGAAGTAGACATTTCTTCAAAAAATTGTGGGAATAGGAGAAAATGCTGATAACCAGCATTTTATCCTTTTCCCACAATGTTTTCTACCCTCTCAGCGACAATCCCATCATTGGTGCCATATTCACCTAATTGTCTTTAAATGTTTCCAATATGGACAGGTCTAAATTTTGTTTTGTGGCAAGGCTTTTAAATATGATCCATGCTCTGTGAAAAGGGGGCTTATTGCATCTGCACAAAGTATTGACCCAGGTCAGCCTATGCAGTCCGAGCAGGCTAACCTGGACTGAAACTTTTTGCTTTTGGTCAATGTTCTGTGTGTCAAAGGACCAGTAACCTCATGATTAAGACAATGTTAGACAAAATGAGTTTTATGGATCCATAGCTTTGTGATGACCTGCTTAGTATAATGCATCATGGAAATGCATTAAGCCCCCTTTTGCCAGAGCATGGCTCAATTATGTTTTCTCTTTCATCAGCCAAAAAAGGCCCGAATTGTTCCTTGTATGGGTGCCCTACATAAACAGCATTTCTGTAAAGGTCCCACACACTGCGGACAGGTAACCATGTGCCCACATGGGACAGTTATAATACAAGCGGGGGCATCAAAACATATCTTACATGTCAGAGACTCTTTTAAAGATTCATTTTCTTGTTTAAGTTCTTGATAATCTTGTGGTGTTTCTGTTTTATTTTTATTACAATTTTGGGTTTCTTTTCTATTCTTAGCATCATTTTGAGTTTCCTTACTATTTCTATTACATAAAACATGTGATTTGCTTTTGTCTGAATCAGTGTCTAGTATCCTATTATCACATTCTGCAGTTGTACATGTTTTTCTGCTTGAACTGTCTGTTTCATTTTTGTTGCCATTAATTTCAAGTTCTTCAATGGTGTTTATGAGATCAACTGCTGAGAATTTCTCTTTTCCACTTAAGGTAAAATGTCTAACAGCTTTCCTTATCTTAGTATCTTCAGTGCCAAATTCTTTTGCAGCCAAAATAGCATTTATATTTTCTTCCATAATCCTTTTTGTGCTTAACTGTGGTACCTCTTCATTGCTATCACAACCTCCATCCACCTCCACCAATGTTTCTCCGTGAACCTCCCGTATGTACTCCTCTCCTTTGCAAAGTCGTAAATGTGCACAGTTACGGAAATGAAATGCATGCTGCTTCCATGGACAGTCAGTCTGTGCCCAGTCTTTTAAGCCATTTCCACAATGGTAACATCTCACAGCATCTTCAACCCCTGTGTAGGCAAAACCAGCCTCCGCCAGGTCCCTAGGCTTCTGAGCTTTGTCTTTCGGCCACTTGTTGAATGACTGTATTCTTCTTTCGGTTGTTGCATACTGCGGATATCGTGGCTTTTCAGCAATCACTCCTAATTTATCCCAGATGTTGTCATGACTTTCAGAGCATTGCTGCGACACACGAATACCTCCAGACGCCGTAGCTCCCGAGTGCATATCTGTAAAAGAAGGAAAACATGTGATTCATAAAAATGGGAAATCATAAACCCTTAATTCTTTAGATCTAACTTCTCTTTTCTCACTTTTCCACTGACCCTTAGTCTGTCTGCAAAGCCTGATATTCTCCTTTGCCGATTCATTTATAGGGTAGCTCCGATATGATTTCAGTAGCCGAACAACAATAACATCGGAGCTGCATTTATCTTAGTTTTATAGTTAACCCTTTACCACACAATCCCAAGTTTTAACGACCTTGAGAAAGAAGCCTTTTGAAAACATTGTGGGAAATGGAGAAAATGCTGGTAACCAGCATTTTCTCCTTTTCTCACAATGTTTTCTACCCTTTCCCAAACAAATTTCAATTTTTCAGTCACATTTATTTTGTAGTCTGCAAATACTTTCAATTTGGACCAGTCTAAAATTTTGCCGTTTGGTAAAAGAGTTAAAGGAAAATTTTGCCTGTTATTACTGAGCAAGAATAATCAACTTCACAAACATCTTATCTCACATCTCCCGAAATATCAATGTCGGGAGTTGGTTGTTTGCGCATTGTCATGGTACCCGCGTTATTTTGGAATTTCCATGTCTGAAAATAGAACTGTCAAAATCCCAAGATTTCCGTTTCTAAAAATAGATTGCAAATTTCTTCCTCGATCTGTATAAATTCCGTTAAGAAGGAACCCTTATTGAAACTTTTTGTCACATCACATTTGCAAAATTAAACTACTGTTTAAAAGTCCAGAAGAAAAAGAAAATTTATAAATTTATAAATTTAAACGAAAATACTTTGCAGAAGTAGTTATGGTGAATAAAGGCGGCCATGTTTGACGAAGACATCAAACTTGGACCACATTCTTTATTACCGCAAAACAAGGAAAACGAGAGTAACTATAAAGAACAGAAAGGTGAAAATTAGAAAATATATATATATACCTTATTCTATTCTTAGTTGGTGAAAATTTACCCAAGTTTTCGCCGACTTGCTTTCAAGATCCTGGTACAACTGTCACTGACAGCCACTCCGGTCAGAAATGACTTATTATATACGCCTGTGCTGACGGATCAAACTGGAAATCCCGATCTATAAATAGGACACTTCGGTGATTCATCGAAGGAAAATACATTATTCCGCAACGATAAACATTAAAACTCTTTTCTAACTCTTTAGTGCGTTGCATCGAATCTGGTGAAATCTGTTATATATTCCGATACTAATAGACTTATCAACATCTGTAACTTGTTCCTAAAAACATGCAGTAACTGCAAAAAGCTGGTATGACTAGATACCGAAAATAGCCTATTTTCGCGAAAATAGCTTCCCCTCTACGAAAATAGCTTCCACTAATTGATAAATGGATACATGTTTGAATATATTGTTTTTATTTGTCATTTTCATGTACAGTCTTTCAAAGTATACATGTATATTGATAACGGGTTGAAAAAGGGTGAATTGAAATTAATCGACCTTAGTTTTTATATGAGCTATTTTTATATAGTATTTATATGACCGGACCATGCACATATAGCCTATTTTCGTGAAAATAGCTTTCCCTCTACGAAAATAGCTTTTCGTTTGGCATGGTCGTGTATCGAAGACCATTTTCGTTGCATATTTATTGTATAGAATACTAAAATATTAAAAATATCGCTATTTTCTCATTTCTAGACAGGATTAATTTCATTAAGCAATTTATTTATTTTTCTGTTTAACTTCGAAAATAAACCGACAGTACGAAAATACCATTAAATCGATGCTACTATTTTCTTTCCCTCGAGATTGAGATAATAAACTCATTTAGCTTTTATTTAGTTTTGTTATATTTATCATCAATATTGAATATGAACAAAAGAATGGTAGTAGGGGCTATCTGGCGAGAGATAGAAATAATTATTTTCTCCGAAAATAGCTTTCTTCTTCGGAAAATGCCTAGTGATTGTAGCAATGGAAAAAATTCTTAATTGAAAAATATTTTTCTCATTGCAGAATTAGGGCTCAAAGAACATATTTATTTAACTTTTTATGAACATCAATTTTTGAAAGGTAAAAAGAAATAACTTTTATTGTAAAGTTAAATGTCCGCTTCTCGCTCTCTCTGTACGAAAATAGCTTTTGCCTGTATCCAGATTTCACGAAAGTAGCTTGAAATCAACAACGAAAATAGTTTTATCACCTGATAATACAAAAATAACCTTTGAATATTTATTTGAATATTTATATCGGTGCAAAAATATCATTGGTGTTTCCGTATCCAGTTTTCACGAAAGTAGTTTTCTCATATGACAATACGAAAATAGCTTAAAACCAGTTACCAAAAATAGTTTTATCACCTGACAGATCGAAAATAGTCTATGATCGCCTGACACATCGAAAATAATCTTTGATTATTTATTTCTTTTATATACACTTATTGATCCGAGTTATTTCTTATTTACAGATTTTTTTAAATACACGTATGCTATCATTAATCAGGTCTTAATCCATGACTGATCACATTTTTTGGTAACGGGCAATTTCGGGATCCGTCAATCAGCTTTGAAGCGATTAGCACATGTACCAGCTACACTAATTACGTATTATTAGATTATAACACCTCTACTAATATTTCTTTGTTTATTTCGCACATTCTTTTTATGCGGCAATCCTTTTCGGTGTTCCTTTAATAGGTTCTTTGGCGTTTTACTTTAATTAGTTTTAAATCATTTGTTTTAAATATACCGCGTCAATAATTCATATATAAGATGGACTTCAAATGTATCTCAAAAGACGATTTTTTTTTTTTTTTTTTTGTTCGGACTGACAGAAAATTTTGGGATATCAGCATTTTCTTACCATGTTTTGAAAGCATTATTCGTATTTGTCATTTAATCTCGGAATTATGTGGTAAAGACTGAACATTTATCAATCTCAATCTAATTTCTAGACAAAAACCAAATGACGTAAAATGTTGGAAAGGGCAGGATGGGTTATAGTAAGCAGTTTCTTCACATGATTTTATATTTTGAATCGAAAGATTCAAAATCTATGTTCAGTCTGATCTTGATCTTTACCGTCCGCTTGTTTTTTTTTTTTTTTTTTTCCAGTAGAAAAAGAGCCTTATGCTTTCCCTTGGATTTTTTTTATATTTTGTGCTGAAATATCAAGAGTAGAACAATCCTCGGAAAGAAATTGTCCAATCTGGGGATTCGAACCAGCGACCCAATGTTTTACAGTCTTGTGCGCTATGGACTGCCCTACTTGGCTTGGCCCCTCAGTCCCATTGGATACGAAAACAGAAACCTTTGTACCAAAATAGATTGTGTTAACCCTTAGGCTGCTAAGCGCGACTCAAAGATCTCTGCGGACAGTGTAGATTAAGATCAAGCTACACAAAACCCGATAAGTTGACATTATCCCCCTAACAAATTCTACAGTTTACATGTGCATCCTGTTAAGATCAGCCTATTCATTTAGATCAGTGTCTTCAACAATGACCACTCTATTGATGGCTAAGGACCCAACTCTACTTCAAGCGACCACCAAAGACTATGACAGACTCTGACTATAGATACGGAGGCTGAGCTGGTGTATTTGCTTGTCGCGCATATTGATTGTACTTGGTGCGACCCGGTGCGAGGGCCATTTGAAAAGTTCATCTGTGGCGATTGCCAATGTAGCAAACCATTTATATTTGGTATCCTTGTAAAGATCAACAACTGCACTTTAATTTGATATGCAATTCGTATGCGTGCACCTGCTACAAAATACAGTCACAAGAACATGTATACTGTTTTCATACTGGAAACTGGCATAGTTAGTTAGCATGGTTGGGGGGTTGTTGGGTTTGAAATAATGTTTCTGCGAGTTGAAGTAACGTTTCTGCGAGAAAATGCTAGAAACCGAAAATTTAAGGACGAAGAATGAGTTGCAGGTAGTCACACTGTTCTGCTCTAAGAAATATTTGCTTTCCATCAGTTTTGTGGTCGTGGTAGGGTCAACAATAGAGATTTTATGGAATTATACGTATAGCCGAAAGCGGAACACCATGCATGCAAACAGGCCGCGTTAGTCGTCAAGTGATGCCATACATAGTATGAGACTTTTTTTTTAATGAAAACTGATCAACATTTCACGTACAATTTCATTATTGAAATAGCTCACTTTCCTGCAACATGTGATCGTGATTATCTGATACAGGTAAAGTATGGCTGAACCAGCGTATCAAAAATCTCGACATAAATAAAGAACCACCCATCCATGTCTGTCTGTCTGTCTGTTGCTAAATTTATGCAACTTTCGGAAGAAAGGGTACAAAACATTCTGTGAAAATGTGAAAATACTGGTTATCGGCATTTTCTCCTTTTCCCCAGGATATTTTCTACCGGACTTGGCCCCTCTAAAAATATAACGAAAATAGCGTGTGATTGCCGCCTCTATCCACAACGTTTCTTTCCTCTGAGATTTTTTTTTTCCGATTACGATACGAAAATGGCAACCTAACGAAAATAGCTTGTGTTAACAGTTTAAGCTACCACGAAAATAGTTTGGCCACATGAATATACGAAAATAGCTTGATTGGATTATGACACCTATGATAATGATGTGTTATCAATGTCACACTTGCGATAATCGGTGTCGGTCTTCTATTTGGTGCTTTGGTACAGCCATATGGATTATAATTTTCCTCTTTATTTTCTGTATTGTTGTTCAATGAATAATTTGTTTTTACAAAAACCGAACAAATACAAAGAAATCACGCCAATTTAACACGTTTCCAGTACATGATGGAAGATAGTATATGTATCAATTAATGGAAGCTATTTTCATAGAGGGAAAGCTATTTTTGCGACTTGAAAATAGGTTATATATGCATGGTCCGGTCGTATAAAAACTTTATTAGGATCGATAAATTTCAAGTCCCCCTTTTTCAACACGTTATCAATATATTATGAAAGATAGTACATAAAAATGAAAAAAAGAAGAGATATATTCAAACATGTATCCATATATCAATTAATGGAAGCTATTTTCGTAGAGGGAAAGCTATTTTCACGAAAATAGGCTGTATATGCATGGTCTGGTCGTATAAAAACTTTATTAAGATCGATTTATTACAATTCACCCTTTTATAGCACGTTATAGATATATTACGAAAGATAGTACGTGAAAATGACAAACAAAAGCAATATATTCAAACATGTATCCGTATATCAATTAATGGAAGCTATTTTCACGAAAATAGGCTGTATATTCGTGGTCCGGTCGTATAAAAACTTTAATATGTAAATAGGCAAAGCCTAAAAACGGGCGGAAGACGTACGTTGTTTCAGAAAAATTAGATATTAAAACACAAATTTATGCAATAAAATCTCTGTTGGGAAATAATTAAGGTCTCGAAAAACATTTACTTAGACCTACCTTGACGGCAACTTTAGGGAGTCCGATTTTTTTTCTCGAGACTATTTTCTTAAATTAGTCTTAGGGTTCCACGGTTATGGGAAATCCCGGTCATTACGTCAGAGCATTTTGAGTAAAATCCTTTCTCTCCGTTGTGATAATTATCGTGTTCATGCGGCTCTATTTCTAAATAACTGATGGTCCGTTTATTTATTGCACTTTCTTTATTTTAAAAAGTGGCCCAGGCCACTAATAACATAAATAGATCAAGCTAGTGAAGTTCGACCATCAAACGGCAGAAACAGGTCCTCGCAGACAACCAAGGTCGAATTACAAAATATGTGTACGCAAGTCTGACGTAGTACACAATGTCATACGTCATTGACTTTGTTGAACTCTCTTTTTTTTTTTTTTCCCAAGAAGAAATAAAAGATCATTGAGCTAAGCAAAAGATGTATCGTGTTATGAAACATTCAAAACTATTACGATATTATTTACATGCTTTTAGGTGAGTTTTTGTAAAATTAGTCGGAATGGGCGAATTTTTGGTTGTGAGAACCGCGAAATGTAGCGTACCGGAAGTTCAGATTGGGATACAGTCCAACTTTTTTTACATAGGAGAAAATTCAAAATGGCGGAAAAAAGTCCTTCAGGGTTGAGAATGACGTCATACGTGTAACCTATAGCGCGGTCTTTCGCCCGTATTAAGATCAACTAATTACAATTCACCTTTTTTCAGCACGTTATCGATATATTACGAAAGATAGTAAATGAAAATGACAAATAAAAGCAATATACTCAAACATGTATCCATATATCAATTAACGGAAGCTATTGTCGTAGAGGGAAGCTATTTTCGCGAAAATAGGCTATTTTCGGTATCTAGTCTTACCCGCAAAAAGCCAGTGCTTTTCGCTCAGCCATACTACCTAACCGTTTCCCAGACGACAAAATTTCAGAGGTATACATGTACAACATGTACATGTATTGACAGCACCAACAACAAGTCAAATGTAGCTCAAATTACGGGATTTTCCTGTGAAAAGGTAACAACATCTTGGGGAGAGGAGAAGATGTTGATTACCAGCAATTTCTCGTTTTCCGCAATTTTTCACAACGAAGCTCGTGAGACTGTCTGAATTAGCTCCCAAATAAATCATTATGTGAATAAAAAAGAAAAACGAGCCCTGCTCTGTGAAAAGGGGCTTAATGCATCTGCGAAAAGTATCGACCAGGTCAGCCTGCGCAGTCCGACATTTAGTCGGCTGTTGGCAAATTGCCTGCAGCTGTGATGGATCCTTGATTGTGTGATGGCTTGATAGGTAGAATGCAACGCGGAGATGCATAAAGTCCCCTTAACAGTGTATGGCTCAAATAGGGAATCGTATATAACTGTAAATCACGATGCCTGCTCACATATAATTAATATCTGCAGATGATTTGTTTTTCGGCTTGCAGCTGATTATTTTTGAAAACACCGTAGCAAAAGGAGATCAATATTGTGAAGTTTCTCCTACCACAATTTCTTCATCTGTATTCATGTTGGTATTTGTGTTATATATATATACACACTGCATGCATACATATTTTACGACTGACTCTTTCAAACTCGTCAGCCAGAAATCTATCTCACAATACACAGACCGAGAGTTAACCCTTATCCCAATAATCTCAGTCGCATTTTTACAACCCTGAAGAAGAAGCATTAAAAAAAAAAAAAAATAAATAAATGTGGGAACATGAGAAAATGCTGGTCACCAGCATTTTCTCCTTTTCCCACAATGTTTATATCATTTTTTTGACAAATCCAACTATATGTAGCACATATTTACTTGTTGTCTGCAAATGCTTTCATTTTAGACTAGTCTAAAAATTTTTCGATATAGATAACACCAAAATAGGAGACAATTAAACCAACAGTGTTTTATTATTCAACAATGTACTAAATCGGTGGTCTTAGTCGTATTTCCAAAGAGGATGTATGTGTAAGTGGCTGGGTGTGTGGCTATGTAATGTTTGTGTGTGTGTGCGTGTGTGTTTTCACACTGGTTTCATTCGTATTCACAGATATCAATACACCTATTAATGCAATCCTTGTGATTTCTCCACCCATAATACCATTACGCCCACCCGATGATTCTTTTTCATCCCACTTGCTACTTTCCCTCTTGAGCTGAGCTAGCAAAGTCCAGTTGTGAGAGAGGAATGAGTTATGTCGCAAGGACTTGTAAATTTTGACGACTTCAGCAGCCGGGATTTGTACCACGATTCCGTACGTTACCAAATAAGTTACTGCAAGTTTTGGCAATTTCTGTAATGACGTGGCTGCTTGGTGATGAAATACAGGCAGGGCTAACCCTTCACAGGCGTTCGTTTTGTGACGAACTTCACCATCTATATAATGTAATATACAAGTCAAGTGTCTTATATTACATTATATAGATGGTGAAGTTCGTCACAAAACGAACGCCTGTGCAACCCTTGAGTTACGTGGATGGGAAAATGTCCCAGGGAAGGGGCTGGGGCATTAAATTAGAATGCTACACATGTATGATATTATTTTGCAAAACACACACACACACACACACACGCACTTGGTTTATATGAGAAATTGTTCGCTTAACCCTTTCCCAAACGACAAATTTTGGACTGGTCCAAATTGAAAGAGCTTGCAGACGACAATTGTAAATTTGATGAAAATGGCAGAAAGGTCTCAAAAAGGGTAGAAAACACTGTGGGAAAAGGAGAAATTGCTCGTTACGAGCAATTTCTCCTTTTCCCACAGTGTTTTCAAAAGACCTGTACTGCAGACACGTGCAAACCAGGGCTTTTTTGGGAAAGGGTTAAAAAAAAAAAGACCAACATCGAAACATGACGTTCTAAGAATGATTTGTCAGTATCATCTGGGGTCGGGAATCCTACATGCTGAATACGCTAGGCTTTTGGCCTGGTACTCCTGAATGAAAGGACAAGCAGTAATTTACGATTGTTCATGTTTATATGTACATGTACAGCTGGCCCCATTTGCGGTCACATTTAACTATGACGCCATTATTAATTTTTTGTTTCCATATTGAAGTACAAAAGAATTTTAATAGTCACATTCCGGTTCCTCTTACGTCTTTTATTTTTTCGGAAGACGTTTCTTTGTTCTGTTATTTTTCTCCAAGATTGTGTAAGCATGGTATTCCATTCAAGTGCCAGAAGGCTCTAGATACATGTTGCGGAAATGTGACGTAATAGGTCACGTGCCCATATCTTGGATTCCCCGATACGGGGAAAACCACTTTTCTATATTCACCAAACTAATTAAGTACGCCTCTTCACGTGCTTAGACCCGGACAAACAGCTTGCGACGTTTTCTTTTTGAAAAGCCATTTTATTGACTGAAAACATGAACAGTAAGGTAAGTGATAAATCAGTTATAGTTTGTTGTCTACAATGTCGACAAAATAATACCTGAAGTTTTTTCATGGCAAGTTATGGCCCTGGATGAATCGTTGAACGCCGAGATTGCTGAGTCCAGCTTTTGTTGCCCTAACCCTTAACCGTTTATCAAACACCCCTGAGTTTTTACGAACCTGAGAAAGAAGTCTTCTAAAACATTGGGAAAAGAAGAAAACGCTGGTAACCAGCATGGCTTATGAAAACATTGCAGGAAAAGGAGAAAATGCTAGTAAAAAGCATTTTCTCCTTTTCCCACAATGTTTTACCTTTTTCAAAGACAAATCTCACCGTTTTAACACCATATTTGATTTGTCATCTGCAAATGCTTTCAATCTGGACTAGTCTAAAATTTTGTCGTTCAGCAAAGAGTTAAGTTAGGCAGCTAAATGAATAAATTGAACCAGTAGTAAAATCCCAAATGTTGCTATTTCAGAGGTATGGTTTGGGAAAAATAGATCTATCTCCGTGTCGGATGATGTAGATCCAAGATCAGACTGCATGTTCTGTGCAGTCTGATCTTGAATCTGTGCTGTCTGCAAAAGATCCTTGAGTCGCGCTTAGCAGCCCAAGAGTTAAACTGTTGACAGTCAACATCAAGATCAGACTGCACAGAATAAAGATCCTTGAGTCGCGCTTAGCAGCCCAAGAGTTAAACTGTTGACAGTCAACATCAAGATCAGACTGCACAGAATAAACAGTCTGATATAGGTTCTACACCACCTGCTGGTTTGTAAGACATGCAAACAAAAATAGCTTTGAGATTGCAATGTCTGCATCTTATGTACATACTGGAAATGTTTATTTCTCGTATCATCCCTGTACAAAACAATATAAGCCATTCTCTGGCAAACAGGGGCTTAATGCATGTCCTTGAAGCATGCATATGATACCAAGCAGGTATCACAGTAGTATGGATCTATCTATTTTGTTTGACCCTTTCCCAAATGACAAATTTTGGACTGGTTCAAATTGAAAGAGTTTGCAGACAACAATTTTAAATTTGATGAAAATGTCAGAAAGTTATCAAAAAGGGTAGAAAACACTGTGGGAAAAGGAGAAATTGCTCGTTACGGGCAATTTCTGCTTTTCCCACAGTGTCTTCAAAAGACTTGTACTGCAGACACATGAAAACCAGGGCTTGTTTGGGAAAGGGTTAACTCTTTACCAAACGACAAAATTTTAGACTAATCCAAATTGAAAGCAATTGCAGACGACAAATTAAATGTGACTAAGAGATTAAAATTTGTTTTGGGAAGGGTAGAAAACACTGTGGGAAAAGGAGAAAATGCTGGTTACCAGCATTTTCTCCTTTTCCCACGATGTTTTCAAAAGGGTTCTTTCTCAGGGTCGTGAAAACCTGGGATTGTTTGGTAAAGGGTTAACAAGCGACTGAATCATGAGGTACTGGTACACTGGGCCTTGACATGCAGAAAATTTTCCAAAAGCAAAAAGTTTTGGCCCAGGTCAGCCTGTGTGGACTGCGCAGGCTGACCTGGTCGGTACTTTTTGCAGATGCATTAAGCCCCTTTTTTCACAGAGCTTGGCTCATATAGTTTTAAACTAGTGTAATTGGAAGCATTTTGGCAACAACATGGTAAATGTTACTCAAATAGTGGATTTTTTTCTTTGAAAGGGTGGAAAAGGAAAAGGAGAAAATGCTGATCATAAGCATTTTTCTAGTCTCCCCCCCCCCCCCCTTTTCCGCCCAATACATGTATTTTTAAAAGCCCTCTCCCTCAGGGTTGTTAAAACCGGGGATTGTTTGGTAAAGGGTTACACTCTTTAGAGGGTTAAAGAGTCACGTAAAGAAAATTTTCAGTCAGGAAAAAGCACCCAAATAGTAATGGTTTAAAGTGATGGCTTATTGTTGGCAAGAATCACTATGAAGAGCGGACAGCGTAGATCCAAAATCAGACTGCACATTTTGTGCAGCATGATCTTGATCTACATTGACCAGGCAAAGCAACTATGGATATGGTTGGGGCTCTAAGGGTAAACATGGCTTAATGAAAAAAGGAAGTCATGTGACTCAAACTGAATACTCCTGGATTGTAGAGGGGGAAGATGCATTACAAAATGCATGTTTCTGTTTGTGTTTTGACTAGTTTCAACAGTAATTTCCTGATCTCGTGACAAAGTTCACATTTCTTATGCTTCCTTGGACCTTTACAGTAGATGGGATGTGGGGGTGTAGACAGACAGACAGACAGACAGACAGACAGACAGACAGAGTTTACGATTTTGTCATAAATTAAGGATATTTTTTAACCCTGAAACTTTCAAAGGAAAAAAAGTTTAAAGAAATATCATGCAAAAAGAAAAAGCCATCCCTTGAAATACAAACTTGTACATTTGGAAGGATAAAGAGACACCTGTCTGTGTCGATTCCATGATAACTGAATATATAATTAATTTCATAAGATACACCCGAGATAATTCGATGACAAGCCTCATATCTCTTTTACTTTAATTCCAGTTTCAAAACTAGTTTTTTTATTAACTGAGAAAGACCGACAAAAAACATAGTTGAAAAAAACATAGTTGAAACAGGAGCAATTGCTTGTAACAACTGTTTGCTCCTTTTCCGATAATGTTTGAACAAAGCTGTTTATTGCAGGAGATGATAAAAAGTTGCATTAGAATGTTTATGCGTAAATGAAAGGGTAAGATAGTCTTCATAATTCGAGATAATAGTGATATGGATTTTCTATTAACACTTGATCAGAAGATGGAATTTAAGACTTGTATAAATCGAAAGCATTTGCACGAGACAGATTAAATGTGGGTAAGATGATGGGATTTAGGCAAGGTAGAAAACATTGAGGGAAAAGAAGAAAATGCTTGTTACCAGCATTTTCTTCTCTTCCCACAATGTTTTCAAAGCTTCTTCCCCAGGGTCATTTTAACTCAGGATAGTTTGGTTAACCCTTTCCCAAACAAGCCCTGGCTTTCACGTGTCTGCAGTACAAGTCTTTTGAAAACACTTTGGGAAAAGGAGAAATTGCTCGTAACGAGCAATTTCTCCTTTTCCCACAGTGTTTTCTACCCTTTTGGAGAACTTTCTGCTATTTTCATCAAATTGAAAATTGTCGTCTGCAAACTCTTTCAATTTGGACCAGTCCAAAATTTGTCGTTTGGGAAAGGGTTAAGGGGATAAGGGGAATCACTTTTTAGGCATTTGTCACATTTACTGTCTTTTCAGTGCCTCATTATGCATTGTTTATTTAAAGGACTGAAAATCCAAATTGTGTGGTTTTGTTTAGAGAGTTTTTGGATTTACACAGCTTCGTCATTGACAACATGTAAGCTTTATTTAAGGCATACTTGCAAACCAGTGTGATGAAAACTGTCTGTTAATATTAACTCCTTACCAAATGACAAAATTTTAGACCGGTCCAAATTGAAAGCATTTGCAGACAACAAAATAAATCTAATTCAAATGATGATTTCTGTCTTTGATCGGGTAGAAAACATAGTAGGAAAAGGAGAAAATGCTGGTTACCAGCATTTTCTTCTTTTCCCAGAATGTTTTCTAAAGGCTTTTGTTTCGGGTCATTGAAACACGAGATTGTGTGGGAAAGGGTTAAATGATAATAATTATTTTTTCAACTTATGACATTTTTCAACTTATAATAATTATTTTTTCAACTTATGACAACAACAACAAAAAAATTATTAATGATGATGATGAAAGTGTTTTTTTAGTGTTGTTGGTGATGATGATTATGATGATGATGATGAGACTACATAATATTGAAAGTAACTTTAATCTTTTACCAAAAAATCCCATTTTTTAATGATCCTAAAGGCTTCCCAAAACATTGTGGGTAAAGTAGAAAATGCTTGTAACCATCATTTGTTCTTTTCCCCATAATGTTTTCTACCGTTTTAAAGACAGAAATTTTGAGCTACGAAAAATTTCTAGACAGCAAGTGCTTCGAATCTAGTAACGTGAAAAATAATGGTGTTAGACAAAGAGTAAATGTTGTTTATTTATCAACATGGCTCCGAGTGCAGTCAGCAGCATATAGGAATGAGACCAAGAGGCCGCTGGTTTGAATCCACAGCTCGATCAATTTCCCCCTGAGGACTGATGATTGTCATTATGACAGGATTCATTCCTCTCTCTCCGCTGATCATTGTTTCAGTAATGGTTCTGTGAGAAAGCAGCCGGTGGCTTTGGGAAAAAAATTGAGCCAAGTGCTGGTGAGAGAAACTCCAGGAAAGCATGGATAGGTGCACTGGCCGCTGCGATATAACTGAAATAATGTTGAAAGAGGCATTAAACACCATAGCAACAAATGATCAATAGGTCATTCAGTTTAAAGTGCCTGTGTAATGAAACCTTTACTGGGATCCCAAAATACATCTAATGGGTTTTCCACTTGAAATGTATAATTAACCCTTTCCCAAACAAGCCCTGGTTTTCACGTGTCTGCAGTACAAGTCTTTTGAAAACACTGTAGGAAAAGGAGAAATTGCTCGTAACGAGCAATTTCTCCTTTTCCCACAGTGTTTTCTACCCTTTTTGAGAACTTTCTGCCATTTTCATCAAATTTAAAATTGTTGTCTGCAAACTCTTTCAATTTGGACCAGTCTAAAATTTATCGTTTGGGAAAGGGTTAAACAAGTCATGCTCTGTGAATAGGGGTGTTAATGTATCTACAAAAAAAAAGTTTCGAGCCATGTCAGCCTGCGCAGCCTACACAGGCTTAATGAGTGGAAACTTTTTGATATTTGTAAACTTTCTACATGTCTAAGGACCACTCTTCCTCATGACTAAATCGTTTTTGAAATGGATTTTATTGATCCATGGATAATCATGTGATGACTTGCTCCGTGTAGCCTAATGCCTCATGGAGATGAATTTAACTAGCCCTGTTCAAAGACATTTGACAGGTTTACTCCCTGCCGCAGAGTTTAGTTGATATTTCATGCTGTTTTCAACAATATTTCAGTTATGTCGTGGCATTCAGTACACATAATGCAATCCTAATGTTTATTTGATCAGTGATTACAACAAGCTTTCTAAGTCACTGGCTGCTTTCTCACATATACATAGCCAATAGTATTTTCAGCTGTGTGTGTGTGAGAGAAAGAGAGAGAGAGACGAATGAATCCTGTTGCAATTACTATTACCAGTCCTCACTTTTTGTCAGAGAAATATACTGGTATCTTTCATATCAAATCCCCGGCTGGTATTTGCAAGATCGTTATGCAAAATAAACCCAACATGGCTTATGGAAACATTGCAGGAAAAAATGTCTGCACTCTAAGGGTTAATACAGATACGTCCCGAATTTTGTCGACTGGTGAAGTGTTCATACATAGGAGTGGTGTATTGACAGGGTGACATAATGATAAATATAGCAGAACAGAACAGTTGTGTTCTAATGAAAACAGCATTATTCAATTATCTGTCCTTTGCCTACAAGAAAATGGAAAACCATGTCATCAAGATTGAATAATGTATACATGGATATAATATGTGTGTCCAAAAATTTGCAAATTACCAATTACGAGCATTTTGCATACAAAAATATTTGCGAATTCAAGACACTTGTCATTTGTTGGTATACTTGTGGTAAAATACGCAAACAGGAAGTTTGTGAATTTTTCAAATTTGCGAAATTCGCAAAATTTCCACTTATACAGTATGTCCAATGGGTAATTTGGATAATACTGTTAAACCCCCCCCCCTTATGTAAAAAAAAAAAATCTAGCGATACTTTTCTAACTTCATAACTTGTATTACAAAAACTTTCTGTCAATAAATTCCTTATCAAACTAGGGTGTAGGAAAATTTGCACAATGGGGGGGGGGGGGGTTATGACTTATTTTCTGGAGCAAAAGACTAACAGCTTTAGGATGTAAGAAGGTTCAAATTGATGAGGGGGCAGCTGGGAGGGGAAAATTGTTCTGAAAAGCCCTTTCCTTTCTCCTCACTCCCCGCTCAGGAGGCTGTGGTTATCCAAAATGTGCAAAGGATTATGTTTGTATCAATGTCAGTCCTACAATATTGGTTACATACATCCTGAGTTACAGATAACATCAGCAACATTAGATCTAGTATTTTCCAGAATATAAATATAGAAATTAACGATTTGGGTTATTTATTAAGTGGGCCTGTAAAGTACTAGTGAACTTTTCATCCTCAAACTCTGGGAAACCAAAATATATTTAGATGGTATTCTTCTTTTAAATAAACATTCCATTTACTGGTCTCCTGCTTTCCGTCAGCAGGAAGGCGCTGAAGGTTTGATTGTACAATATATTGGTTTTTTACACTATTTACACAGTTTAGATAATTATCAGAGCGGTCATTATGTGCAGTCTAATTTCGGTTAATTGATTGATTGATTGTATTGGAGTATTGGAATTTAATGCCGTTTTAACAGCTTAGGTCATATCACAGCCGTCAGTGTACCTATGCATGTGTTTCCTGGCTTTCTCAAACCAGTACCGTCACAACTTTCCTTCCAAGCTACTTACAAGCATCAAAGGTGAGAGGTGAAACATCACCGCAAGGAAAATTTGCCTCAACCAGGTATCGACCACAAGGTCAGCATGGTCAGGGGTCAGATTCGCTGACCATTGAGCTACCCGGTCAGGCTCTAATTTTGGTGTACATGCTCTGGAGTCTGCTATTAGTGGATTCAGGCATATAAACATAATAATAATCCTAATGAACTGTGATAAATTCAAGGAATCGTATCTTTAGTGATAGATTTTAGGTAACAAATGAATGTTTGACAGGCTATGAGTTGATTTTGAAAGATTATCCCACTTGTATCTCATCATTAATGGTATTATCATCATTAATTAGTCCTATTTGCTTGAACATTTGTATAATAACTTTGTACGGGGAGAGCCGTCATCTAAGTTGTCATAACTTGCGGCTCAACCCCAATTCCATGTAAATTTGAGGGAAAATAAATATGTTTCAACTGATTAGTCCTATTTCAGGTACTGTGTCCCAATTCTCATTACAAGAGCAGTAGTATTCAATCACCATTACAGTCTGGTTCATTACAAAAAATATCGCGGGGACATCCTTTGTAGATTTCTATTGTTCCTGTTCCTTTTTATGATAACATCCCTACAGGTACATTAATTCTGAAAGCGTTACGAGATAAGAATTTTGTATATAAACTACTATGACACAAAATATTTCTCTCAGTAGTCTATCTATACTGGATCTTGTAGACAATAATCACAGTAAAGAGATGTGGTTTTAATTGTATACTGCATGTATTCTTAAAGGCCGCAAGATGACCTTTTCTTACTACTAGGCCTGGCTTGAATTCTCGCCCAAGTACAAGCCGGGAATTGATTGTACTCTCTTCAAAGGAGAAAGTCGTAAAATTAGAGAGAGCTCTTAGTAGTCTTGATTTTAAATGCAAGTTTTTAGTGAGCAATTTCTTGTTCTGATGTTGATTAATATACATAGATTTTACAGAGCCACAAAGATGTTTCATTCACCCTAATTGTAGATTAAAAACAAACTGGTGGTAAGCATGATAAATTAGCCAAAACTCGAAACATTCTCTTGTTAAAGACTACTGGGCGAAAGCTGGATGAAATGGCAACATTCTTAAAATTGTAACAATCCTATGAACAAAATCATCAAAGTGCTATAATCACCCTGGTAATCAGTAAAATGGTCCATGTTGTACTAATATAGATGTATACAACAGTTACTGGTACGGGCTATTGTAACGATTGTTTTCATTTGAAAAGCTAGATTGAATAGATTAGCCAATAGGAGTATCTTTTAGATGTCACTTCTTACTGTAGTAGATGGGTTCCTGCTATTGATGCAGGTAATCAATTATTATGCATATACAACTGGGGCCAGCTCAAGTCTTTGCTAGTGAAAGTTAATGCAGTTTGGTGTATTTCTCTCTGTGCAAATTAGACAGCGCGATTATGTTTGGATGAGTGACCAAGTCGTTGCACAGCACAATGTAAATGAATAAATGTACTTTACAAATTATTAAAATCTGCAAATGAGGTACAACACAAAACAATCACTACAATTTACCTTTTGATCTGGAGAACAAGACCAAGAATGTTCTTAAGAATGGTTGGTGAATATGGACCCTGATCGCTGTACGCTTTGCCGTATCAGGGGAGGTAACCAATGTAGGTATTCAGAACTTGGAATCTCATCCAAGCGAGTTTGAAATGCATTGCGGATAATGTAGATCCAAACATTTAGGCAGGCAAAAATTAATTGTATTAGTGTTCAAAATTTAAAATAAGACAAAGAATGCAAGTTAAAATGGTTGGTGTGTAAGGAAGCAGGGCTCTAAATGCATTCATAGTCATATACTAGATTTAGAAAGTAACACAATTTTGGGCTAAACCATTTGATAAAGCCAATCAGAAATTGTGTTCCTTTGAATTTAAAAAATTCTTAAGGATTTGACAAGGAATATTATTAAGAATTGCAAGTGCACGCATATGGATCCTGATGTCCTATGTCAAAATAAAAATCTCAAATAAGTCTGCAATTGATGTACAAAGTAATAATGAGTTTTATACCAATTAGACAGCACCTAAATCTTTACCACACAATCCTGTGTCTGAACTTGCTCGAAGCGAAATGGTTTTGGTGACCATTGTGGGAAAAGGGGAAATTTCTGGTAAATCTGTCTGGAGGTCAATTTTGAAGTGGATTACCAGCTATGAATACTAGCTTATAAATATTTGTCTTGGTGCAGAACAATCTTAAAAATTTGTAGCTTAACCCTTTCCCAAACAAGTCCTGGTTTTCACGTGTCTGCAGTACATGTCTTTTGAAAACACTGTGGGAAAAGGAGAAATTGCTCGTAACGAGCAATTTCTCCTTTTCCCACAGTGTTTTCTACCCTTTTTGAGAACTTTCTGCCAGTTTCATCAAATTTGAAATTGTTGTCTGCAAACTCTTTCAATCTGGACCAGTCCAAAATTTGTCGTTTGGGAAAGAGTTAAACCTTTACCACACAATCCTGACTTTTAATGAACCTAGGGAAAAGGGCTTTTGAAAATATTGTGGTTAATTAAAGGAGAAAATGTTGGTAACCAACATTTCCTCCTTTTCTCACAATGTTTTCTAACCTGTGAGAGATGAATTGCATGTTTTGAATAACAATGATTTTGTCATCTGCTAATGCTTTGAATTTGGACAAGTCTAAAATTTTGTCATTTGGCAAAGAATTAACCCGTTACCATACAACAAAATTCTAGACTGATCCAATTTGAAAGCATTTGCAGACGACAAAATAAATGTTACTAAAATGATGATTTCTGCCTTTGATAGGGTAGAAAACATTGTGGAAAATGGAGAAAATGCTGGTTACCAGCATTTTCTCCTTTTCCCACCTTGTTTTCAAAAAGCTTCTTTCTCATGGGCGTCAGAAGGCGGCATTGTGTGGTAAAGGGTTAAAGAGAAATTACTTATGACTGCATGTATACTGATACATGCAGCTTGCAGGAGGTAATGTTTTACCTTAACTTTTTATCAGATGACAAAGTTTTAGATTGAAAATATTTGCTGACAATATACTAAACATTGTTTAACCCTTTACCACGCAATCCCAACTTTTAATGACCATGAGAAAGAAGCCTTTTGAAAACATAGTGGAAAAAGGAGAAAATGCTGGTAACCAGCATTTTCTCCTTTTCCCACAATGTTTTCTAACCTTCTATTTCAATTTTTAAGTCACATTTATTTTTGCATATAATGCTTTCAATTTGGACCAGTCAAAAATTTTGTTATTTGCTAAAGAGTCAAATGATGAGATAATGTCTTTGAAATGTTGGAAAATATTGTTGGAAAAGGAGAAGATGCTGGTTGTCAGCACTTTCTCCTTTTCCCACCATGTTTTCAGAAGCTGTTTTCTTCAGGGCTGTTACAACGCCGGATTGTTTTATAATGGATTAAATGTATAGTTTCAGTGGAGTCCATCCCTGACACAGCGAAACGATGCTTTACCAGAGTCTATCTGTCGGAGACGCACACTTTCAATGGGAAAATCTCGATTGAAGGGAATCCAGATTGCGACATTTTGCATGTATCAGTCATGTCAGATGACGTAATATATGACAGGATTTTGTATTTCTTCAGCGACCTTGACCCTAATATCTGTTCCAATATCTTGCATGGACACATTGAAGTAGAAGGTAAAAAGACAAAAAGAAAGAGAGAGAGAAAGAGCGAGGGGGTGGCTTTGACCATTTTCTTCGTTTTTCCATTTACTACAATGGTTTTACCAGTGTTCAGTTATTAACTTTTTACCAAACAACAAAATATTAACCCTTTACCACACAATACCAAGTTTTAACGACCCTAAAGAAAAGGCCTTTTTGAAAACATTGCGGGAAAAGGAGAAAATGCTGGTTTCCAGCATTTTCTCCTATTCCCACAACGTTTTCTATCCTTCCCAAAATGAATTTCAATTTTTAAGTCACATTATTTTGTTGTCTGTAAATACTTTGAATTTGAACTTGTCTAAAATTTGTTGTTTGGTAAAGAGTTAAGCAGTTGAGGCTTGTCCAAATTGAAAGCATTTGCAGACGATGACAGAATAAAAAAAAACATTGTTCAAATAATTATAATTGTTATTGAAAGGGTAGGAGACATGGAGGAAAATAGGGAAAATGATAGTTTTCAGCATTTTCTTCATTTCCCACAATGTTTTCAATAGCCCACTTTCTCAGGGTCACTAAAACTCATAACTTTTGGTAAAATGTTACACCTTAATTCATTCATTTTGACAATTTAGACTCATATACATTTATATTTCACAAGGTCATTTTCAGGATCATCCCCAGCAAACTTGCATAATGCGTTTCTGGGTTGAATAAACTACTAGTATATGTGTATGGTAAAATTTTAAAGACTACAGAAAACAAATATAATGGTGACTTTGTGTAAAATTCTGATCAATGCTAATAAATGATTTTCCTCTCTGCAAGCTTAATGAGGTTGGACGGTTACATTTTATTGAAAAAGGTGCAATTTTGGAAATTAGGTTTTGGAATGGTTGTTTTTCAATCTGTAACTCCGTCTATTTCCATGAGACCAGAAATGACATTATCATACTTATTTAAGTATGATTCTATATGACGACATGTTATTGATCAGGCCCTTGTGAAATTCTGGCATGAGATCTAAATATAGTGTAACCCTTTGCCAAATGACACAACTTTAGAATAGTCCAAATTGAAAGCATTTACAGACGGCAAATTACTATCGCTCATGTGGTGAGATTTGTCTCTGGTAGGATAGAAAACATTGTGGGAAAAGGAGAAAATGCTGGTTACCAGCATTTTCTCCTTTTCCCACAATGTTTTCAAAAGCCTTCACAAGGTTCTTAACACTCAGGATTGTGTGATAGAGGGTTAAGAGCCTTTATACATGTATGCCATTATTGAAATACCATAATTTTTTTTTCTCTTTCTTATTTATCAAAGGTTTGCCAGCTATTACCTCACTGAATTCAGTAATAAAACAATTTTATTGGCGAGGCCTTTTTCGAAGGCCTGTCTGGGTCTGCATTGTTGTTGCTGGGTGAAAATTATGTTATTTTCTTAAACCTCAACTATAACTGAAGATATTTACCTCAAACTTAGGCCAGATGTTTGCTATCAAAAGGGGAACCCATACCAGAAGGGCTGATAACTCCAACATATTCTTGACAAAGTTATGCCCCCTTTTTTATGTAGATTTTTTTTTTTTCACTGAAAAAGGAGCCAAAGCAGAGCATTGGCACCTACATGTTGTAAGCTTGTTTAACTCTTTACCGAACGACAAAATTTTAGATCAGTCCAAATTGAAAGCATTTGCAGACGACAAAATAAATGTGATGCAAAAATTGAAATTTGTTTTTGCAAGGTAAGCAGACATTGTAATAAAAGGAGAAAATGCTGGTTACCAGCATTTTCTCCTTTTCCCACAATGTTTTCAAAAGGCTTCTTTCATAGGGTCATTGAAAGTCGGGATTGTGTGATAAAGGGTTAAGTATGGCAAGGTTATAAGTATGTAAAAAGCCAGTTTTAGTCCATAGCCTGGGGCAGCTTGTGAACCCTTTTCTAAGCATCAGCAGATGACAATTTCAGAATTGATGTAAATGAGCAGAAGTTCTCTGATCTGTTAGAAAACATGGTGGAAAATGCAGTTCCTTGTTTTCCCACAATGTTTTTTGTAAGTCTACATCTTAGACATACCATTTTAGAATTGGGGCCCTTTGTCAGGGGATTAAGACAATTTTTACTTCATTAACCCTTTACAACAAAATCACTGAGTTTTAAAAAGACCTTCATGAAAAATAAATTTGAAAACATGGAGAAAAAAGGATGAAATGCTGTTAACCAGCATTTTTTCAATGTTTTCTACCTTTTGAGAGAGATTTTCAAATATTTAACTCTTTACCAAACGACAAAATTTTAGACTGGTCTAAATTCAAAGCATTTGCAGAGGACAAAATAAATGTGACTCAAAAATTGAAATTTGTTCTGGGAAGGATAGAAAATATTGTGGGAAAAGGGGAAAATGCTGGTTACCAGCATTTTCCCCTTTTCCAACAATGTTTTCAAAAGATCTCTGTCTCAGGGTTCTTAAAACTCAGGATTGTGTGATAAAGGGTTAAACCACAATTTTTCATCTGCAAACTTTTTTCAATATGGACACGTCTAGTATTGTGTTGTGTGGTTAAGGGCTAACTGTAACTTTTAACTTTAAATTTTAGGTAACCGTACACTGTGCCATGACAAGCAAGTGTTCGAGACGGAGGAGAATGAATTGAACCTGAAATTTTTCACAAATGAATTGCAATCATTCAACAATCGCTCCCACATAGATTTGTATTTTACTGCATTTCACACAGGTAGAACACTGCCATAAATGAATCATTAACTCATTACTGTTTACTCCAATGGCTAGCATAATTATCTCCCTTTGATAAATGCAAATAAGATGGGCTAGTAATTTGTTGGGATGCTTTGTGTAGATATATCAGCTGAGGCAAAACTTTCAATGTTTAATGTCAGATGTTTTAGTCAGTATGTCTGCATTAACCCCCTTGCCAAACATTAAGATTTTAGGCTCATCCAAATTAAGAACATGTGTAGATGACAATTTACACAGGTAACTTTTTAACTCTTTGATGGATATAAAAAATTTAGATTCTTCCATATTCAAAGCTTCAAATGATGGGAACTGCCTTTGAAAAGGTTGGAAACATTGTGCAGAAAGAGAAAATGCTGATTACAACATTTCTTTTTTCTCACAGTATTTTCAAAAGTCTTCTCCAACAGGATTGTTAGAATATAGATTCTTGTTAACTCTTTACCACACATGAAAAATGTAGACTAGTCAAAATTGAAAGCATTTGCAGACAACAATATAAATGTGACTTAAATGAGGAAATTTGCCTGTGATAGCTTACCAGCATTTTCTCCTTTTCCTAAAGTGTTTTCAAAAGCCTTCTTCCTTTGGGTTGTTAAAAGTCGGGATTGTGTGGTAAAGAGTTAATATAGATAAACAGCACAGACTAGAATTCAACCTACAAACACTTGAAAACATTCGGACAAAAGGAGAAATATTTCATCATTAGCAAGTTCTTTTGCCACAGTGTTTTTCCAAAGGTGTCTGTTGCAAGACTACAACTGTCATTCTGCAGTTGAAAATGAGATAGTAGGGTTCTAATCAGATAAAACATTATTTGACAGGCAGGTGCGAGTCTTGGGATTTTCAGTGTGGCAGCGGTCAATGTATTTATCATGCTTTATCCTGCAGTGGAGATAACCCATGTGGAGATAATTCAGATTGTCATATATCTATCCCTGCCATTATCTCTCTTTGTTTAGGTAAGGTCAATTTACATATTAGCCATGCTCTGTGAAAAGGGGGCTTAACTCTTTCACTACTAATGACGACTTGACTACCTTTTGCAGACAGCATAGATCAAGATCAGACTGCACAGAATGTGCAGTCTGATCTTGATCTGTGCTGTCCGCTGCTCTATTTTTAAACTATGATGAATGTCGTTTTAAATGGCAGTGGAAATCTATTTTTAGAGCTCGGAAAAAACATGTAATTTCTGGAGTTAGTAGTGAAAGAGTCAGTGCATCTGCTAAAAGTATCGACTCGGGTCAGCCTGTGCAGTCCTGACCTGGGCTGAAACTTTTTGCTATAGGTCAATTTTCTGCATGTCAAAGGACCATTCTACTTTATGATTCAGGTGGTTGTTAAAAAAAAGGGGCTATTATGGATCCATAATTATGTGATGGCTAGATTGATAGAGTACATCACAGAGATGCATTAAGCCCCATTTTGCCAGAGCATGGCTCACACACACATATATATATATATATATATATATATATATATTTTTTTTTTTTTTTTTTTTTTTTTTTAATTCAAGAAATTCGCATTGGAAAATCAAAACAATGACAAGGAAAAGCTTCCTTACAAATAGGCTAAATACAGAATTTAAGGAAAGATAAATTCCGCACCGGAATGTGCCCACTAGGCAACAAACTTGCATTTTGTGGACACAATGCATATAGTATATGGGTGCTTTTAACTCTTTACCAAAGGACAAAATTTTTGACTTGTCTAAATTGAAAGCAGTTGCAGACGAAAATTTAAATGTGGCTTGATGAAATTTTTCTGTGATAGCTGGGCAGAAAACACTGTGGGAAAAGGAGAAAATGCTGGTTACCAGCATTTTCACCTTTTCCCACAATGTTTTCAAAAGGCTTCTTCTTCAGGATTGTTAAAAGTTGGCATTGTGCCGTAAAGGGTTTATAATTTTGGTAAAACTCCAATTGGTATCTGTGAAGTTTGGAACTGTAGAAAGATATCAAAAGCACTGTGAAGCATTACCACTCCATCATACATTTTAACGACCCTGATGGAAGAGGCTTTTGAAAATATTGTGATTTATTGATTGTATGGTGTTTAACACTGTTTTCAACATTATTTGAGTTATATCACGGCGGCCAGTGCACCTATCCATGCTTTCCTGGAGCTTCTTTTACCAGTACTCCACAAAATATTCTTTCCAAGCCACTGGCTGCTTTCCCACATAACCATCGTTGAAACAATGGTCAGCGGTGAGAGAGGAATGAATCCTGTCGCGATGACTATCATCAGTCCTCGGAAAGGAATTGGCCAAGCTGAGGATCGAACCAGCGACCTCCTGTTCTCAAGTCCTGTACGCTACCAACTGAGCTACGGGGGCTTGGCGACCCTGATGGAGAAGGCGTTTGAAAATATTGTGAGGGAAAAAGGAGAAAATACTAATAACCAACATTTTCTCCATCTCCCAAAATTTTTTCTTCCCATTTCAAGAAAATCCCATCAATTTGGCCACATTTGATATGTTGTCTGCAAATGCATTTGGGTGGACAAGTCCAAAATTTAGCTTTTTGGTAAAGAGTGAAATGCAAAAATATGACTCAGGTTTTCAAGTAGAGTCTATAACTTGACAAAAATTCATATATGTTCATGTCGAGTGTGACTCAGAAATCAGAAATCTGAGAAGAAATCGGTGTTGGAAAACGAGAAAATGGTTCACTACACAATCCTGAGTGTTAACAAAGCTCAGGAAGAAGCCTTACAAAAACATTGTTGGAAAAGGAGAAAATGCTGGTAACCAGCATTCTCCTTTTTCCCACAATGTTTTCTAACTTATCATAGACAAATTCCATCATTTTAGCCACTGTTAAATTTTCGTCTGCAAATGCTTTGAATTTGGACAAGCCTACATTTTTGTCGTTTAGTAAAGAGGTAAACAAGGGAGAAATATTTAAAGGGAAGGAGGATGTCTCTTTTAACCGTTTACTACACAATCCTGATATTTAATGACCTTGAGAAAGAAGCCTTTTGAAAACATTGTGGTAACCTTTTCCCACAATGTTTTCTAACCTTTCAGAAACAAATGCAATCATTTGAGCCACATTTAATTTGTCGTCTGCAAATGCTTTCAATTTGAACCAGTCTGAATTTTGTCATTTGAGTTAAAGTCTTGGAGCTTGTGAGAAGCGACTACCCTTGTTACTAGGTGTCCTGCATGGCTCAGTGCTAAAGTGCAGGATTTGTAACCTGGAGGCCCCGAGTTTGAGCCTCACTGGAAGCACTGGGTTTTTCCTGGGAGTGTCCTTGGGCAAGATACTGCAGAGCTGTAGCCTAGAACTGGTGTAACCTAGGACATACATGAATATTTGAGCTGTAATTTTTAGAGATCTTTTCAAAGTCAACTAGTACAAATTTTTAAATCTTTTGACTCCTACCATTTAAGCTCTTTACCAAACACAAAAAAATTTAGACCAATCGAAATTGAAAACATTTGCACATGACAAAGTAAATGTGGCCCAAATAATAGGATATGTTTTATAGAGGGTAGAAAACATTGTGAGAAAAGAAGAAAATTCTGGTTACCAGCATTTTCTCCTTTTCCAACAATGTTTTCCAAAGCCTTTTTCAATGGGAACATTGAATTGTTTGATAAAGGGATAATGATGTCTTGACTGTGATTTGTTCATTGATGCTGAAACTATCCATGTTGTTTCTGTAGAAAAAGCGGCTAGTGGTTGCCCAGAAATCTGCTATAATCTGCTTGTTTCAGGAGTTTACTCTTTACCACACAATCCCCAGTTTTAATGACCCTGATGAAATAGCCTTTTGAGAACCTTGTTGAAAAAGGAGAAGATGCTCGTAACTAGCATTTACTCCTTTTCATACAAGGTTTTCTACACTTTCACAGACAATTACCATCATTTCAGCTAAATTTAAATGTCGTCTGCAAACGCCTAGTCTAAAATTTTGTCATTTGGTAAGGAGTTAAATAATAGCTGGGTCTCTTAATTTCTTTTTTCATTTGAAGGTGGAGTGTGTGTTATTGGTGTCTTAGCTGTAATTGCTTTCATTGCCTGTAAAATCTGTCCTTGTTGCTCGTGTGGAAGAGGTGGGGAATGGGCGCCCAGAAAGTTCTCACCCGTAAGTTATTATTGAGTTTCTCTTTTATTAATTTCCATACAGGCTGTAATTCCTCTAATCAGCCCTCTAGTACACAATCTCAAGTTTTAATGACCCTGAAGAAGAGAGTACATTGTGGGAAAAGGAGAAAATACCGATAACCAGCATTGAAAAAATTGTAGGAAAACGAGAAAATGCCTGTAACAAGCATTTCTCCTTTTCCCACAATGTTCTTTACCCTTTCAAAGAAAAATCCCATCATTTGAGACACTTTTTAACTCTTTACTACACAATCCTGACTTTTAATGACCCCGAGAGAGGTAGCTTTTGAAAACATTGTGGGAAAAGCAGAAAATGCTGGTAACCATTATTTTCTCCTTTTTCCACAATGTTTTCTACCCTTCCCAAAGCAAATTTCAGTTTTTGAATCACACTTATTCTGTTGTCTGCAAATGTTTTCAATTTGGACTTGTCTAAAATTTTGTCGTTTGGTAAAGAGTTAATTGATGTCTGCAAAGTGCTTTCAATTTGGTCTAATCCAAAATTTTGTCATCTGGTAAAGAATTAAATTAAGTGACAAAAAGGACAAATAATTGAAGTGAGGAATATGTTGTCTTCAAATAATCCCAAAAAATGAGCCGGGAAAAGCAGAAATTGCAGCAGCCTCAAAGCACTTTTCACATACTACCTTTAACCCTTTACCACACAATCCCAACTTATAATGACCCTGAGGAAGAAGCCTTTTGAAAACATTGTGGGAAAGGGAGAAAATGCTGGTAATCAGCATTTTCTCCTTTTTCCACAATGTTTTCTACTCTATGAAAGACAAATTTCATGTTTTGAGTTACATTTACTTTGTCGTTTGCAATTGCTTTCAGTTTTGGCAGGCTAGAATTATGTCATTTGCTAAAAAGTTAACTTGTCACTGGAAGGTCCTTTGTTTTCAAAATGCTAAGGAAGAAGAGATCTGAAAACATTTTTGTTTGCTAGAGGGCTTTGAAACCACTCTGGGAAAAGGAGACAGTGTCAGTAACCAGCATTTCCTCCTTTTCTTATTATGTTTTATTCTCTTTTGAAGACAAATTCATATTCCATTTGTTGTTTGCAAATGCTTTCAATATGGACAAGTCTTAAGATTTTGTTGTTTGGTAGAGTCACCTCTTTATCATACAGGCCAGGTTTAGACCTACATGAACCTCAAAAAAGCAATAACCCTTTAACACTCAATCCCGACTTTTAATGACCCTTAGGAAGAAAGCTTTTGAAAACATTGTAGGAAATGGAGAAAATGCTGGTAACCAGCATTTACTCCTTTTCCCACAATGTTTTCTACCCTATCAAAGAGAGAAATCATTAGTTTAACAACTTTTAATTTGTTGTCTGCAAATGCTTTCAATTTGGTCCAGTCCAAAATTTTATTGTTTGGTAAAGAGATAAGAGAGGAAATAAAAATGTCTAAATGGATGTAAAGGCAAATGTCTCATTTAACTATTTACCACACAACAAGGTAGACTTGCCTAAGTTGCAATCATTTGCAGACAAATTCTATGTAGCTCAATGTATTGGACTTGTGAAAACATAATGGGAAAAGAATCAAATGCTGGTTACCTTCCACTGTTCACTAAATTTTTTTGTTTTTGAAGCAAACAGTGCCACTTTTTTATAATTGCAACAAAGACTGATAGATTATTGTAAACATCAATTGGGCAAAAGTTGAGAAACAAGAATGGTTACGAATAAAAATGCTAAACTATGCACATGTATAGAGCTATGAGTCCAAGTGCTGTAGCTCAGCCAGTAACATTCAGGGCTTGAAACCAGGGGTCACTGGTTTGAATCCCCAGCATGTAAAATTTCTTTCTGAGGATTGACAGTTGTTGTATGGTGTTTAACGCCATTTTCAACATTATTTCAGTTACATTGCGGCAGCCAGTGCACCTATCCATGCTTTCCTGGAATTTCTTTTACCAGTACTTTGCACAATATTCTTTCCAAGCCACTGGCTGCTTTCCCACATAGCCATTGTCGAAACAATGGTCAGAGGTGAGAGAGGAATGAATCCTGTCACAATGACTATCATCAATCCTCGGAATGAAATACATGGATCCGTGGAAATCGATATTTGACCAATCAGGTCGTCACATTTTTTCTGCCTGATGCTTCGCCTTACTATCCGCCATTTTGGCTCACAAACAAACGACAGTTTACGTCTGAGACATTCGGTAGTTCAGATTGATTTTGTCTATAAAAGGCTCGTAATTCAGAAAATGGTTAAAAGATGTGCATGGGAAAGGGTTAAATGTAGCATCTGGTTAGGAGGACAGTAACTGTACATTGCCCTATAACAGTCATCTCGATATAATTGTGCAGAGAAAGATTATGATTAACAAATTGTATAATGTGCAGAGAGTTTTAGCAACTCTATTCAAATAACGTATATCCATGCTAGTTTAACCTAGGCATATAGATATGTTTAATACATGGGGTGGGTGGTGGAGAAAGGGTTAAAAGAAATTAATGACAGACTTATCAATTAATTAATTAATTGATTAATTAATTAACCAACATCTAAATTTAGACAAAAAGTAAATTTAAAAAAACCCAAATATTAACAGGTGTTGTTGATTTCTTTCATCTGACTCAGTTGCAGGGATCTTTTTTTTTTTTTTTTTTCTTTTTTTTTTTTGAAAGGGTAGAAAATATTGTGTAAAAAGTAGGAATGCAGGCTATCAAAGTTTTCTTACGTTCCCACACTGGATTCGAAAATCTTTATTCTCAGGTCGCTAAAATACAGGATTTTTTGGTAATGGGTTTCAATGAAGTATATTCATATCTAATGCGGTTTAATAACCTCTGCACAAACTATTCAATCATCAAATTACTAAGTTCTGGTTGGATCTTATGTTGCAGTTAGTGAAGAAACAAAATGCTGAATGTCTACATAAAGATCAAACTTCAGAGAACAAGCATTTTGACCGTGTGTCTACACTGTCTCCTACTTAAATTTCATCTTGACACAGAAAGTGTAACCGCAAAATTTATAGATCTATGTAAGTTTACTTGTTATCCTCTCTAAGTATGTTAATGTAAATTGTGAAACGGACTAAGACTAAGGGAAGATTTTGTTCAAAAGACAAATTAATTAAATCAAACTTTGATTTGGCGAGATTTAATAGGATTACCGAATCTTAATTTCAAAGGGTTTGTCGGCGGTTTGCCGGCGAACTGTTATTTAGTAGGTCACATGTCTAACTGTAAACTGACGTGCCTGCTTATCACACCCGACCACCCCTTATCAAGATTAAACAAACAACCATCTACCGACAAATTTGTTAATTGGCAGCACATTAAAATCATAAAAGGTCGGGTTTTCCCTTAACCCGAAAACGAATCTGAACAACTGCCAAGCGACAGAATTATGGACATCTCCAACAGCTGTTCCAGACGGTTACCTATTATCATAAAATATGGTTTAAATATTGGGGTAACATGTCTTTTTTGATAGGCTGGAAGTTCTTCTGTGAAAAGGAGAAAATACATGTAACCAGCATTTACCCCTTTCGCCATTTTGCTTCCAAACGCACTGTTTGTCAGTGTCGTAAAAACCTAAGACTGTTTGGTTAAGAGTTATGAAGACTAAAAATCCTTCCGTCTCTGTTGACTTAGACAATGCATAAAATGTATCGCATTACTCATATTCCACTGAAATTATCAAATAAAATTCAAAGACAATTTACCCAGCCTTACAAGAGCAAAAAGCATCTTTGATTGCACCATTTTTAACGCCAAACTGAAGTTTATGAGGTGTTTCATTCTTTCTTATCGAACGCCAGCACTTGGCAGAAACAAGTATTTCGTTGTCTGTAGCTTCCGAAATTCGCACGTCATGCACATATCCTTGCGTATGATAGTTTAGTCCGCTCTCTAAATTCCTTCCTGAGACTTTAACATCGGCAGGCAAGTAACTATTTTAACTGTAGCTTGAAACATAACATTTGTCTATTAACCCTTTACCACACAATCACGACTTTTAATGACCCAAAAATAGAAGGCTTTTGAAAACATTGTGGGAAAAGGAGAAAATGCTGGTAACCAGCATTTTCACCTTTTCCCACAATGTTTTCTACCCTATCACATGCAGAAATCAACATGTAAGCAACATTTCATTTTTCATCTGCAAATGCTTTCAGTTTGGTCCATTCCAAAATTTTGTCATGTGGTAAAGAGTTAAAGGGTAGATAACACTGGATACTAGCATTTTCTTCTTGTCCCACAATGTTTTCAAAAGGCTTCTTTCGTTAAACGTCAAGATTGCATGATAAAAAATTGAATGAAAAAGGAGGGAAAATTGCTTTCAGTATAACTCTTTACCACACAATCCCGAGTTTTAACAACCCTGAGAAAGCAGCCTTGTGAAAACATTATGCGAAAAGGAGAAAATGGTGGTAACCAGCATTTTCTCCTTTTCCCACAATGTTTTCTACCCTTCCCAAAATAAGTTTCATTTTTTCATTCGCATTTAATTTTTCGTCTGCAAATGCTTTCAATTTGGAATAGTCTAAAATGTTGTCGTGTGGTAAAGAGATAACACATATTCTTTTCAGACGAAGGCCCTTGAAAATGTGCAGTCCTTTACACCTGCTACCGTCACCTTTGTGCCTCTACGTAGAACATGGAGTTATCAGTAAATACCAGGGTCATTCCATGTCTTGTTTCTTTTGGTTTGTATTGTATTTTATGCCACTTTCAACACTATCTCAGTCATATGACCTTGGCAGCTCTCTTTTGATTAGATCTTTCTGAGGTTTCACTGGAAGGAAGCTGAGGCATTGTGTTGTAAAGGACAAGCTCATTTTGAGGCTGCTTTGACCTCATTGTTTAAAAAACTTAACCTTTTACCCTTCACCACACACTCCCATGTTGTTTCAGGGCTTTCAAAAATATTATTGCTGATAACCAGCATTTTCTCCTTTATCCACAATGTTTTTTAAAGCTTTCTCTGGGTTGTTAAAACTTGGGATCATTTGGTAATGGGTTGGGGTTTGCAGTGCTTGCATTATGTTTAGACAGAAAGGTTAGACTATGGAGAATGTGCAGCCTGATCTCAACGCTTTACCAAACAACAAAATTCAAAACATGTGCAAGTTCAAAGCATTTTCAGATGACAAAATAACCATGATTCAGAATTTGAAATTAGTTTTTGGAAGGGTAGAAAACATCGTGCAAAAAGGAGAAAATGCTGACTACCAGCATTTTCTCCTCTTCCAATAATGTTTTTAAATGTCTCCTTTCTCATGGTCATCTAAACTCAGGATTGTGTAGTAAAGATATAAAACAAGCCCAACACACATTTTTCAGTCTAGAAATAAAAGGCAATTTAAAGGTTGCATTTGTCCAGAACATTTAAACAATGTAGACGGTGTAGATCAAAGATCAGGCTTTAAAAATATGACCACAATAATGAAAGTTACAAGTTGCCTTTGCCAAGATGTCTCAGAAAATGGACTTAGTAGATCAAAATCTCAATGCATGTTTTTTGCTGTCGGATCTTGATCTAAATTTGCTGCAAAGGTAACTAAAGTTGTGAAAGGTGGTGAGTAAGGATATATGGCAAGGAAGAAAAACATGAAAGAGAAAGTTGAGCAACTTTTCATCAGTTCTTTAATTATTCAAATTTTCATTTGAGTATTAGAGTTTATTGTATGGCAAAGACCGAAAAACTTGACAGTAAAAATAAATGTAAATGTATCTACAGAAACCAGGACCCTAATTTACAACATAGAATTATATTACAAAATGAATTTGACCTGTTGCTAATCAAATGGCATGTATAGGCCACAGGCACTTGTGACAAACTTTGCCCATTATAACCAAATATGTTAGACAAGGTGTCCAACTAAATTACCAGCAGAACACCTAATTATTAGGTTATAGACAGCAAAGTTTGTCAGAAAAACAAGTGCATCTGGTATAGTCCATATATTCTGAGGGTCAAAATAAAAGCGTTTTAACCTTTAAGGTGCTAAGTGCTACTCACTGACCTTTTGCAGACAATGTAGATCAAGATCAGACTGCACAAAATGTGCAGTCTGATCTTGGATCTACACTGTCTGAATTTTACTGCAAAAAATAAGTTTGAAATAATAGTATTCAAGTTTTTACTATTCCCGTGACTCATTACCACACAACAAAAATGTAGCCTTGTCCAAATTGAAAGCATTTGCAGACGACAATTTCAATGTGGCTAAAATGATGGAATTTGCCTTTGATAGGGAAGAAAACATTGTGGGAAAAGGAGAAAATGCTGGTTACCAGCATTTTCTCCTTTTCCTACAATGTTTTCAAAAGGCCTCTTTCCCCAGGGTCGTTAAAAGTTGGGTTTTTGTGGTAAAGAGTTAAAGGTTTTATTTAAGTTATTTTTAGCTGGATAAGGGTTAATTAACCACATCTGTTGCCTGTAAATGCTTTCAATTTGCCTAAGAGTTAATGGTACTTCCAAAGTGTGTCAGTCATATCAGGGCTTCAGCTTCCTGACTCAAACCTATCCTCGATTTTACCAGTACATGTACAAGGCTGGGACTCCGCAGAGCTTTGCTTGAGGACACTCGAAGGACAATCCATCGTAATCAATGGCAACTGCAAAAGAATGGATCTCAAAGGGATTCCTGAATACAAATCTTACACCTTAAGAACTGAGCCACTGAGGACCCGTTGTCAGAGAACATGGTCATCACTCTAATGAAAGTATGCAAGAATGAAAGTTTCCGGGTATTCTGTCTGCATTTTTCTATTCCCATTGAATTTCTGAAGAGAGAAATTAGGAAAACAAAAACACCTATAAATATTACCTTAATTCTTTACCAAACATTTAACTCTTACCTCACAATCCCAACTTTTAACAACCCTACAAAAGAAAGCTTTTGAAAACTGTGGGAAAAGGAGAAAATGCTGGTAACCAGCATTTTCTCCTTTTCACACAATGTTTTCTACCCTATCAAAGAGAGAAGTCCTCATTTTAACAACAATTAATTTGTCGTCTGCAAATGCTTTCAATTTGGTCAGATCCAAAATTTTGTCGTTTGGTCAAGAGTTAACAACACTTTTAGACTGACCAAAACTGAAAGCATTTGCAGACAACAAATGTAGGTCAAAATTTTTATGATTGAGTCTGAGGAACACTACTGTTGAAATCCTCACAGGAAAAGGAGAGAATGCTGGTTACAAGCATTTGCCCGTGTTCCCACAATATTTTCGATAAACATTTTCCTCTGGAGTGGTAAAAACATGTGATTGTCCATTAAAGGGTTAAGCCCATCAACGACTAGTCAAACCATCACTTGAACAGAAAAAATGTGACATGTCAGACACAATGCACAAATAAATACATAAAAATATATACAATATCATATGCAATAAGAAACACCAATTCTACATCATAAATTTAATGTACAAATAAACAGTAATATTAGAAATGAGCCATGCTCTGTCAAAAGGGGATTTAGTGCATCTGCAAACAGTATCAAACAAGGTCAGCCTGCACAGTCCGCAGACTGACATGGGTCGAACCTTTTGCTTTTGGTCAATTTTTTTGCATGTCAAAAGACCAGCGCCCGTATTCACCAACCATTCCTAAGAACGTTCTTAGTCTTGTTCTCCAGAATTTTTCTATATTTGAAAGTAACGCAACTTCTGATTGGCTAAACCGAATGGTTTAGCCAATCAGAAGTTGTGTTACTTTCAAATATTGACAATCTCGGAGAATAACACTAAGAATATTCTCCAGAATGGTTGGTGAATACGGACCCAGTCTACCTCATGATTCATCTCGTGAAACAAAATGGATTTTATAGATCTATGATAAATGTGATGACTTGTTCGGTATCATGTATCATGAAGATGCATTAAAGCCCCTTTTACCAGAGTATAATATATTGAGGATATTTTTTTTTTTTTTTCGGTGAAAGATCGAAATTTATTTCACTGAGTGAACATCATTGGTAATATTTTCACAAGTGGCTGTGCCACTCGTGGAAATATTACCGATGATGTTCAAGTGATGAAATAAATTTTGATCTTTCACGAAAAAAAAATATAAATAAATAAATAGAATATTTATTTCATCCTTCTAACCCCTTTTTTTGTTGGGACTTTCATCAAAATCCAATACAGTTGTTTTCAGAAATTCCCGTCATGTAACAAAGCATCACAAGATTACATAAAGTGCGAGAAATTACAGCGTAAATTACCTCATATTGCCCTATGGTTGAATGGCACGCGCCATTTAGATCTACCTTGGTAACTAGTGTGTGGGAAGTACTGTTTCTGTCTTCAGTTGAAGAGTTAGAAAATATGAAATTGGTATTTTCACTGGTCATAACCATTAAATATCAAACCATAATCCACCATCATTTCTCGATAAACTACGGAAAAGCATGAAATAAAAGTAATTGCCTATATTTGAAAAGTAACAAAAAACTCTTACACCAGCATTGTTAAGACGAATACCTTTTGCTGTAAGATTAGATCAAGTTCAGATTACACAAAACATGTCTGATCTTGGATCTACACTTTCCTCTAATATATTCTAAACTCTGGCAAAGAGGCATCTCCATTCACAAGACGCTACTGTCAATACCTTGAAAATGGTGAACTGGATAATTAATTCAGGTGAAAAGAGTCAAAACAATATCCAGGCAGATGACAGTAGACCAGTTTTGAATACTGTTGAAGAGGACAAATTACTCGCAGCGAGCAGTTTCTCCTTTTGCCATGTTTTCATGCTGTGTTTGTATACAATCAAACTTTTATTCATTTCATTACCCGTAATCTGGAACGACGGTTTATTTATTTTTTTTCCAAGTCGTCCCCTTTGAGAGGTAAGATTTACTTTTACCACATGAAAAATTTTAGACTGGTCTAAATTGAAAGCATTTGCAGATGACAAATTGGATGTAGCTTTAATGATGATTACTGTCTTTGATAGGGCAGAAAACATTGTGGGAAAAGGACCAAATGCTGGTTACCAGCATTTTGTCCTTTTCCCACAATGTTTTCAAAAGCTTTTTCCCTCAGAATTGTTGAAACTCAGGTTCATGTGGTAAAAGGTTAAATAAATTGGCATCTGCCATCACCACCATTGCACCATGTAATGCTATTCAAAAAAGGAAACAGGGTCCATATTTACCAACCATTCTTGAGAGCGTTCTTAGTCTGATTTTCCAAAATTTTCTAAATTTAACACAACTTCTGATTAGCTAAACCATTTTGTTCCGAAGTTGTGTTACTTTCCACTTTAGAAAATCTTGAAAAGTAAGACTAAGAATAGTCTTAAGAATGGTTGGTGAATATGGACCCAGGATTAAAATATAATGTAAAATGCTGTTTAAAATCAAAGTAAAATCCTTGCCACGGAGACAACACAAATCACCACTACATGTATAATGGACTGTAAGAAGCTGTTTTTAACCCTGAACTGCCCTACAATTGCCAAGCAAACCTGGGTTTGCTGTTGTAAATAGTGTAAATCAAGATCAGACTGCAGAGAATGTGCAGTCTGATCCTGATCTACATTGTCAATCATGCTGTGACATTCTCGATACCCTAAATCCATCTTCAAACTGCAAACATTAATTCTCACATAGAATGTCAAAATCCCTGCAATAGATACAGACAACCACTTACCCCTTTACACACAATCCAGAGTTTTAGCAACCCTGATAGAAAAGATTTTTGAAAAAAGATGGGAAAAGGAGAAAATGCTGGTAGCGAGCACTTTACTTTTTCCACAATGTTTTCTCCCATTTCAAAGACAGAAATCATCTTTTGAGCTACAGTGATTCTGTTGTCTTCAAATGCTTTTAATTTTGATGAGTCTAAAGTTTTGTTGTGTGGTAAAGGGTTAAATTGATTGTGAGAAACTGTGATAGTGGCTTCCATGTACCATGCAAATCTGTAGTTGCAAGATTGTGAAAAATCAGGAAATTATCAACAAATTTCTCCATTTGTCAACAGTCAAACAGTTTTCAAATTTACAATGCTGTCCATGTTTTGGAATGTTGTATGGTTGGGTGGAGGAACAAACCACATAACAGTGTTAATTGCTCAAAGTCAATGCTACAAAAAAAAAGGAGGCACCTGATGAAAATAGTGTGACAAAAAAAAATGCTCATATTGAACAACATCTTAATAATATATGAACCATGCTCTGTGAAAAGGGGGCTTAATGCATCTGCGAAAAGTATTGACTCGGGTCAGCCTGTGCGGACTGCTGTGCTGACCTGGCCCGAAACTTTTCGCTACTGGTCAATTTTCTGTATGTCAAAGGACAAGTCTACATCATGACTTGGTTGTTAGACAAAATGGATTTTATGGATGCATGAGCATAAGACAACTTGCTTGGTATCATGCAACACGGAGATGCATTAAGCCCCCTTTTGCCAGAGCATAGCTCATATATGTTTCCTTCACTTTAACCCTTACCTAACAATCCCAAGTTTTAGCGTACCTGAGGAAAGAGCCTTTTCTACAGGAGAAATTGCCGGTAACTCATATTTTATCCTTTTCCCACAATGTTTTCTGCCCTTTCAAAGACAGATCCTATCATTTATGCTAATTTAACCCTTTACCATGCAATCCCGAGTTTTAACGATGCTGAAGCGGAAGGCCTGTGGAAACATTTCAGGAAAAGGAGAACATTTTCTCCTCTTCCTATTTTGTCTTCTCTATTTTCAAAAGCAGATTCTATCATTCTAGCACTATCTCATTTGTCGTCTGCAAATATGGTCACCATTTTCTCCTCTTCCTATTTTGTCTTCTCTATTTTCAAAAGCAAATTCTTTCATTCTAGCACCATCTCATTTGTAGTCTGCCAATGCTTTTAATATGGAGGAAAAGTGTAAAATTTTGTTGTCTGGTAAAGAGAAAAATTTACCACTTGCACCAAAATCTATGGATGATGGGTACCTTTAACCCTTTACCAGACGACAAAATTTTAGTCTTGTCCAAACTGAAAGCATTTGCAGACGACGATTTCAGTGTGGCTCAAATGGTGCAACTTTTCTTTGAGAGGATAGAAAACATTGTAGGAAAAGGAGAAAATGCTGGTTTCCAGCATTTTCTCCTTCTTCCATGTTTTCAAAAGGCCTCTTTCCCAGGGTCGTCAAAAGGCGGCATTGTGCGGTAAAGGGTTAATTATTGTATTGATAGTGGGGGTTAATACAAAACATAGTTAACTGACACTTTTGCAAGAATTCAGTTTTTAGCATTTTCTTGCTAATTTGTACATGCAAACAAATGATCGAATTCACTGTCAGTCACTAATTTAACCCTTTCCCAAACGACAAATTTTGGACCGGTCCAAACTGAAAGAGTTTGCAGACGACAATTTTAAATTTGATGAAAATGGCAGAAAGTTCTCAAAAAGGGTTGAAAACACTGTGGGAAAAGGAGAAATTGCTCGTTATGAGCAATATCTCCTTTTCCCACAGTGTTTTCAAAAGACTTGTACTGCAGACACATGAAAACCAGGGCTTGTTTGGGAAAGGGTTAAAATGACAGCTGCAGAAACTGGATGTGTCAAAGTGACAAGGCAGACAGAATAAGCATGCCTTAAATGCTATATCTAACAACCCAGTGTTCCAACAGTGCTAACAAAAAGGCTTTGAAAGCATTGAGTATAAGAAGACAGCAAAATTCGTGCAGGCAAAGACGGACACCTAGAGGTGTGTTTAGTAGCGTAATAAACACCTTAACCCTTTACCAAACAACAAAATTTCGGACCAGTCCAAACTGAAAGCATTTGCAGATGACAAAATAATGTGACTCAAAATTTGTTTTGGGAAGGATAGAAAACATTGTGGGAAAAGGAGAAAATGCTGGTTACCAGCATTTTCTCCTTTTCCCACTATGTTTTCAAAAGGCCTCTTCCTTATGGTCATTAAAATTGTGTGGTAAATGGCTAACTTGTTTTGATAGGGTAGAAAACATTTGTGGGAACAAGAGTTTAACTCTATACCAAACGACAAGATTTTGGACTGATCCAATTTGAAAGCACTTGCAGACGACAAAATTCATGCGGAGCAAATGATGGGATCTGTATCACATAGTCTAGAAAACATTGTGGGAAAAGGAGAAAATGCTGGCTACCAGCATTTTCTCCTTTTCCCACAATGTTTTAAACAGGCCACTTTCCCAGGGTCATTAAAGTCGGGATTGTGTGGTAAAGGGTTAAAGGCCTTTTTCCTAAATGTTACCTTACTGCCTTATGTCTTAACTGCCCATATCAAATTTCTTCCATTCAGACAATTCATAAGATTATGTACCCATAAATTACATAAAAAGAACTACTCATTTCAGGACAAAAACATCCCATACTTGTCTGAAGCTCTGTCTGATCTTGATCTACACTGTCCAAAATAACTAATATACCACTATGACAGTCAGACTTGGCTATCTGTTAAATCTCACGTTAAAAACCTCGTCTTCTTCCTCTTCTGAAATGTTTATGTCTCCCTCTTTGGTTAGCATCTCCATCTCCTCTATGTGTCGGACTCCATTCTTTAAAGAATCTTCCCGACCTAGAAATCGAATAAAAACACTGCATGCAGGTGCAAAAACTTGGCTGCGGTGGCTTTTTTCAGTGAAAGTAGGTCAAAAAAGGGACATAACTGTGCCAGAAATGTTGAGGGTTACCTTCCTTTCTGGTGTGGGTTCCCCTTATGATAGGTAACACCTAGTCCCATTGTCAAGTAAACAATTATGACGGGCATTTTTATGTACGTAGAATATGTATTTAACTTTTAATGTGACTACACAAAGGTACTGTCATTCTAGAACAAAGACCAAAATATTACAAATAAAAAGATTTTCAAACTAAAATGCACAGATCAAACAGTAAAGAATCAAGATCCAACAGCTCGATTTCTTTACTCCGATCTTGATCTTAACTGTTTTCACAGCATGTAAAACATAATACTGTCCTTAGCATACCAAGGTGAAATGTTTGACTAATAGATAAGTTGTTTCATGCTGCTTTCAACATTTCAATTATATTCTGGCAGCCAGTGCACCTAGCCATGCTTTCCCAAAGTCCCTTCTACCACTACTTTGCTCAATATTCTTTCAAAGAAAGTGGCTGCTTTTCCACATAATCATCATCAACCAATGAATCAAGCCAAAATGATTATCATCAATCCTCAGTGAGAAATTGGCCAAGCTGGGGATTCAAACCGACCATCCCCATAGTCTCAAGCACTGCATAGCCTGAGCTACTAGGTAGGGCCGACAGATAAGCAAAATACTTACTATGGACAGCTTTAAGTATCACATGACAGATGATCCCGGCAAGACATGTAACCAACCCAATACCGTTCACAACATTCATTGTATCGCCGTTAAACAGGAATGCTAAATATAGAGTACATAGTTCCTGAAATGTACAGAGTAAATAAAATGCTAAATACGTGTACTTGTATAAAGTACATTGTTTGAAAATGTATTCAGTTTTAAAAGATCCTAAATATAGATAACATAGTTCCTTAACTCTTTACCAAACGACAAAATTTTAGACTGGTCCAAATTCAAAGCATTTGCAGACGACAAAATAAACCCGACACAAAAATTATTTTTGGTTTAGGAACGGTAGGAAACATTGTGGGAAAAGGAGAAAATGCTGGTTACCAGCATTTTCTCCTTTTCCCACAATGTTTTCAAAGGGCTTTTACATGAAGGTCGTTAAAAGTTGGGATTGTGTGGTAAAGGGTTAAATATATGAAATCAAAATACTTTTTAAAAGTATAAACATTTGCTATAAACACCTGCAGATGCATTAGACGACAACAGATATCAAGATCAGACTGCATAAAAGATGCATTCTGATCTTGGATCTTTAGTGTCCACTTTTATCCCTTCACCAAACAATTACAGGTTGTAACTATCAGGAGGAAAAAGGCTTTTGAAAGCATTGTAGGAAAAGGAGAAAATGCCAGTGACCAGCATTTTCTCCTTTTCTCACTAGGTTTTCTACCCTTTCAGAGGAATATTGCCATATTTGATTTTTGAATCACATTTAGTTTGTTGTCTGTGAATGCTCTCAATAAGGTCTAGTATACGAATTTGTAGTTTAGTAAAGAGTACAGAAATATCTGGACAAAAACAGGCCATGAGCACAAGACCTTTCTTGCTTCAGATGAATCCTAGGAAATCTTTTTTGGTTCATGAAGCTCTGTAACTCTTTACGACACAGCAAAATTTTAGACTTTGCCAAATCCAAAGCTTATGTAGACGACAAATCAAGGGTGGCTTAACCCTTTCCCAAACGACAAATTTTAGACTGGTCCAAATTGAAACAGTTTGCAGTCGACGATTTTAAATTTGATGAAAATGGCAGAAAGTTCTCCAAAAGGGTAGAAAACACTGTGGGAAAAGGAGAAATTGCTCGTTACGAGCAATTTCTCCTTTTTCCCACAGTGTTTTCAAAAGACTTGTACTGCAGACACGTGAAAACCAGGGCTTGTTTGGGAAATGGTTAAATGGTGGAACTTGCCTTGTACTGAATAGAAAACATTGTGGGAAAAGGCGAAAATGCTGGTTACCAGCATTTTCTCCTTTTCTCACAAGGTTTTCAAAAGCTTTCTTTCTCAAGGTCGTTAAAAATGGGGATAGTGTGGTAAAGGGTTAAAATTGAGTTTTATGCTATATATCTTTGCATTGATGCCCTCTGGCACACTCTCTTATTACACATATTAAGCTGACTGTGGTGAATCCATCATACTACTGTCCCTACAAGGCCTTTCTTCTTTGGAAATAAAGTATAAAAGGGTGGAATTACTCATTATAAGCAATATCTGTTTTCACCACAATGTTTTCAGAAGTGGATTGCTGAAAGTTTTCAATAATGAGACAAATGTAACAAGAACAATACCTTAAATATTCCTGCAATAGACAGGGTCAGACTGGAGGTCTGTGAGACCAGTAAAAATTCACTGAATTCTAGCATAAATGCCAAGAAAGCTCCCGCAAACACAAGTCCAACATTTCGTAGAATAATGCTGTATTCTGTGAACCTGAATAATTGATCTGTTGTGGATATACTAATACCTGCAAAATAAATAACAGAGTCACAACTAATCAAAGGATAGGTGATTAGGTCACTAACTCTTTACCAAATAACAAAATTTTAGACTTGTCAAAATTTGAAAGCATTTGCAGATGGAAAATATGATTCAAAATTGAAATTTGTTTTTGGAAGGGTAAAGCACTTTGTGCAAGAAAACTGATCTACTACATAGCATTATGATGAGAATCAATTATAAAAATAGCTCAAGTCCTGAAAATAAACAATGGTTTGTATTCAACAACCATTCTCAAGAACATTCATAGTCTCATTCTCAAGAATTTTTTCAAATCTGAAAACACATTTTATCGGATAAATCAAATCATTTTGCAGATCAGAAGTGTTACGTTCTTAATCTATAAATAGACTAAGAATGTTCTTAAAAATGGTTGGTGAACACCAACTGCGGAGGCATAGACATGGTGACTTTTTCTCTTACCACCTATAAGTGTATTTTTCAACTAACTACAGATAATATTGTGTCATGTAGCAATGTCCTACACCAACCTGTGGTGTTAGTATAAACCCAGGAAAGTGATAAAATCTAGTTTTGGTTGAACAATGATTACACAACTGGCTTACTTGCCTTCAGTGAATCATTATGGTGAAGGGAGTCTTATTTGTCTTGAAAATGGGAACAGGCATGTATCATCTACTGAGCCTATATCTACTTGAGCAATATGATCTAGACGTGCCTGTATCCATGCTTGTATGCAAATATCTCTAATCTTATTACAATATTTTTGACCTTATCTCAAGATATGTTTCATAGGGGTTTTCAAAATTTATGTTAATGACCGAGATTTTATTAACCCTTAGCTCTTTACCAAATGACAACATTTTGGACGTTTCCAAATTGAAAGCATTTGCAGCCGACAAAGTGAGTGTGACTCAAAAACTGAAATTTGTTCTTTGAAAGGTAGAAAACATTGTGGAAAAAGGAGAAAATGCCGTTTACCAGCATTTTCTCCTTTTCCCACAATATTTTCAAAAGGCTTCCTCCCCTAAGTTGTTAAAAGTTGGGATTGTGCGGTAAAGCGTAAAGTCGCTAAGCGCGACTCACTGACCTTTTGCAGACAGTGTAGATCAAAATAAGACTGCACAAAATGTACAGTCTGATCTTGAATCTACACTGTCCGATAAGGAGATATTGTTCTCCAAAAAATTCATTTGAAATAACATTATTTGGGTTTTTAGTTTAGTCTTGAAAGTTTTATTCAACTTCTTTAGCAGGATAAGGGTTAACAACATGGTATCTTGTATGAAACTTTTATTTATCTTTGTACAGGCTTACTCTATTTTTATGCTCATTGAAAAGTGTATGAGGCATAAAACTCATAAATTAAAAATTTCCATTTACTTTATATAAAGTATTTAATAAGATTTGTCAATCTTCGTAATATATCATTATTTACCAACTGTACGTAAATTTGGAAAAGTGAAACTCGCATTAGCTTTGAATTGCTAGCCTGTGAAAAAGTTCACCCTTTACCACAAAATCCCGGGTTTTAATGACACAGAGAAATAAAGCTTTTGAAAACATTGTTGGAAAAGGAGAAAATACTGGTAACCAGCATTTTCTCCTTTTTCCACATTGTTTTCTTCCCTGTCAAAGAACTTCCTTTCATTTGTACCACTTTAAAATTTGTCTTCTTCAGATCCATTCAATTTGGAAGTCTAAATTGGTAATTTTGGAAAGGGCTAAGTATGGATAACAAGTTCAGAAATGGGCGGTATAAATGTAGCTATTTTCATGCAAAATCATTATAAATTCTCCACAAACTGACCTTCTACTGATGCTGATAGGGGAAGTAATGTAACTATCATCCAGGGTTGTATATGATACATCATGTCTAGTGGATTGTGTAAACCTGTCAGAAATATACAAAACATAACAGTACATGTAAATTGTATATGTATTTGGAAGTAAAGTAACTATCATCCATGGTTTGTACATGGATTGTGTAAACCTGTCAGAAATATACAAAACATAATAGTACATGTAAATTGTATATGTATTTGGAAGTAAAGTAACTATCATCCATGGTTTGTACATGGATTGTGTAAACCTGTCAGAAATATACAAAACATAATAGTACATGTAAATTGTATATGTATATGGAAGTAAAGTAACTATCATCCATGGTTTGTACATGGTACATCATGTCTACTGGATGGTGTAAACCTCTCAAAAATATACAAAACATAATAGTAAATCATACATGGATTAATTGTATGGTGTTTAACACAGTTTTCAACATTATTTCTGTTATATTGCTGCGGCCAGTGCACCTATCCATACTTTCCTGGAGTTTCTCATACCATTACTTAACACAATATTCTTCCCAAGCCACTGGCTGCTTTCCCACAAAACCATCTTTGAAACAATGATCAGGGGTTAGAGAGGAATGAATCCTGCTGCAGTGACTATCAACTATCCTTGGAAAGACATTCGGCAAAGCTGGGGATTTGAACCAGCGAGCCCCTGTTCTCTAGTCTAACAATGTAGGCTTGTCCAAATTGAGAGCATTTGCAGACAATTTAAATATGGATCAAATGATGGAATTTGTCTTTGTAAGGGTGGAAACATTCTGGGACAAGGAGAAAATGCTGGTTACCAGTATTTTCTCCTTTTCCCATAATGTTTTCATAGGACTTCTTTCCCAGGATCGTTAAAACTCGGGATTATGCGGCACAGGGTTAAGACATCACAGTTGACAATCTCGAAACCCCCTTACCTAATTCATTTTTCTGGGTAACTAGCTGAGCCAGGGTCCAACGTAGTCCTGAGAGTAAAGCTGCCAACATGACCATCATGAAACCCTTCATGTTAAACTGTGTGGAATGATATGTAAACATAAACAGCCCTGCTGCTATCAGAAACACAACCAGTAGAAGAGACCACCTCTGAAATAAATGTACAGCTCCTGATTGGTTGATTTTATGGTGTTTTACACAAATTTCAAGATTCTTTCAGTCATGTCACAGCAAAAGCTCAAATATTCATGTATGTCCTGGGTTTACCAGTCATGCCATTATCTTTGTTCACATGTGGTCCCAGTAGAAGGCCTAAATGCCCCTTGAACTCTTTACCAAACGACAAAATTTTAGACCAATCAAATTGAAAGCCTTTGCAGACGACAAAATAAATGTTACTCAAAAATTTAATTCTTTTTCGAGAAAAGTAGAAACATTGAAGGAAAAGGGGAAAATGCTGGTCACCAGCATTTTCTCCTTTTCCTTCAATGTTTTAAAAAGGCCTTTTCGTCGGGATCATTAAAAGTTGGGATTGTGTGGGAAAGGGTTAATTTGAGGAGTATCAACTATCGGGACCATGAACGACCAAAAATAATGGCATCATAAATGAATTATGATCAAACTTCTTTCTGTACTAGTGGAGGCACGTATCATTGCGATGCAGTGTTTAACCCTTTCCCAAACAAGCCCTGGTTTTCACGTGTCTGCAGTACAAGTCTTTAGAAAACACTGTGGGAAAAGGAGAAATTGCTCATTACGAGCAATTTCTCCTTTTCCCACAGTGTTTTCTACCCCTTTTGAGACCTTTCTGCCATTTTCATCAAACTTAAAATTGTCGTCTGCAAACTCTTTCAGTTTGGACCAGTTCCAAAATTTGTCGTTTGGGAAAGGGTTAATAAGTATATCAATCCTTTACCACACAGCCCCAACTTTTAACGACCCTGAGAAAGAAGCCTTTGGAAAACATTGTGGAAAAAGGAGAAAATGCTGGTTACTAGCATTTTCTCCTTTTTCCACCATGTTTTCTACTTTATCAGAGATTAATTCAGTCATTTGATCCCCATTTCAATTGTCTTCTGCAAATGCTTTCAATTTGGACGAGTATAAATTTTTGTTGTGTGGTAAAGAGTTAAGGCTTTTATATCTGATTTTCTTTTCCCATTACATGGTTAGTTAACAAACTGGCTCCAACAAAGGCACTGTGTAGCTTCCGATCATATGGCCCTGTCTTGCCGGACTTGTTTATTTTTCCTGACTATATCTGTACAAGAATGCTCAAAGAGAGATAACTCAATCAGACTGGTGATAATAAATATTCTCCTTTTCCCACAATATTTTCAAAAGCCTTCTTCTTTAAGGTCGTTAAAAGTCAGGACTGTGTGGTAAAGGGTTTAATATTACAAGTTTAAAGAAAACTACCATAACAAGTCCAATAATTGATACATAGACATCTGTTTTTTCCCACAAAGTTTGATCTACAAGTAGGTATGCATCTTTGGGCACAAAATGAATCAACTTGCGAAATTCAAGTTCAAAAAACAAATTTGTATACCTTCCCATGAAGGTACACCAGCCAGAATTTCACCCTTTCAAAAAAATGTTTACGTTAGTCATCTTCCTCATCGTCAAAGAAATATGCGATTAACCCTTTACCACACAATCCACGTTTTAACGACCCCAAGTAAGAGGCCTTTTGAAAACATTGTGGAAAAAGGAGAAAATGCTGGTAACCAGCATTTTCTCCTTTTTCCACAATGTTTTCTATCCTTCCAAAGGCGAATTTCTATTTTTGAGAAGCATTTATTTCATTGTCTGCTAAATCCCACCATTTGACCTACACTGAATTTGTCATCTGCAGATGTATTGAATTTGGACAAGTCCAAAATTTTGACGTTTGGTAAAGAGTTAACTCTCAACCAAATGACAAAATTTTAAACTTATCCAACCTGAGAGCTTGTGCAGACAACAAATCTAGTTAGGCTCAAATGATTGAAACTGTGTTTGACAAGTTAGAAAACATTGTGGGAAAAGGAGACTATGCCGATTACCAGCATTTTCTCCTTTTTCCACAAAGCTTTCTGTCCTTTCAGTCACAAATTCCATCACTTGAAGAACATCTAATTTGTGGTCAGCAAATGCTTTGAATTGGGACAAGTCATAAATTTTGTTTGGTACAGGCTTAGGAAGAGAGGTGCCAGAAATAAGGTTGTATAATGTAAAATCTTACCCATTTTTCTAGTTTAAATATTAAAGCAAAAAACAGTATAAATATCACAGCTGAGGATTTAGACATGGTATACCTACAATGAAAATAAATCAACATTTATTCCTTTACCATGCAATCCTGATGTGACCCATTTTCAGACTTGTCCAAGATCTCATCAAGGCAAATATTATGACCACAATTTTCATAAGTATCTGACTGAAAATATGGCCTGTGTAGTGCACACAAGGTTTTTTAAAATTTGTCACATGGATCTACTTTTTGCTTCCAATTTCAAACATGTTCTTGATATCATCAAGACAAACATTATATCCAGTTTTCATGAGTATCCAACTGAAAATGTGGCCGCTAGAGTGCACACATGTTTTTTTCTAAGATTTGTCCTATCGACTTCCTTTTTGACCCGACGTGACCCAATTTCAGATTTGTCCAAGGAATCAAAGAGACAAACATTCTGGCCAATTTTCATGAGGATCAAACTGAAAATGTGGCCTCTAGATGGCACACAAGGTTTTTCTAACATTTGTCTTAGTGACTAACTCTTTCACCTGATGTTACCCAGTTTCATACATGTCCGAGATCTCATCAAAACAAACATTCTGACCAATTTTCATAAATATTGGACTGAAATGTGGCCTCTAGAGTGCATATAAGGTTTTTCTATAATTTTCCAAGTGACCTATTTTTTGACCCAACGGTACCCAAATTTCGAACCATTTAGACCAGGATGTATGTGCATGTGCAGGACTGTATATACTGTAGTGACAAAAATGAGGTCTGGGTGTACTAGCTAAAACTGAAAGTAGAACAAGAAGAGCTCAAGCTTGTATGACAGTATTTGGTTCAGGTCAAACCAGTAACATAGTACAGACCAGCTATTCAAACCTTAAAGTTGTATTTGATTCCGGCCAGTTTGTTCACAGAAAGCCAATTTGCAATAAAAAAAAAGCTAAAAAACTATTCCAGTGTACTGTTTAGAAGACATAGGTTCACACCTGTACTTAACAACAAAAAACCCTGAGGAAGAGGATCTTTGAAAACACTATGGGAAAAGGAGAAAATGCTGCTGACCAGCATTTTCACCTTTTCCCCGGCATGTTTTCTAGCCCTTTACAGACAAATCCCATTATTCAAGCCACAACAAATTTGTCATCTGCAAATGCTTCTGAGTTGGACAAGTTTCAAACTTTGCCATCTGGTAAAGAGTTAATAGACTGCCAGAGATTTGCTCAGATACACACATTTAACCCTTTACTACACAATCCCGTCTTTTAAAGACCCTGGAAAAGAAGCCTTTTGAAAACCTTGTGGGAAAAGGAGAAAATGCTGGTAACCAGCATTTTCTCCTTTTCCCACCATGTTTTTCTACCCTTCCCAAAACAAATTTCAGTTTTTGAGTCACATTCAATTTGTCGTCTGCAAATGCTTTCAATTTGGACAAGTCTAAAATTATATTGTTTGGTTAAGAGTTAAGCCATGCTCTGGCAAAAGGGGGTTTAATGCATCTCTGTGATGCATTATAGCAAGCAGTTCATTACTTATAATTACGGATCCATAAAAATCTAGTCTAACAATTATGTAGTCTTTTAGTCTAACGATTACCACACAATCCCGAGTATTAGCAACCCTGAATGAGAAGGCTTTGGAAAAAAAAAAAAAAAATGTGAGAAAAGGAGAAAATGCTGGTAACCAGCATTTTCTCTTTTCCGACAATGTTTGCTATTTGTCAAAAAACTTTGGTTCATTTCTTTCACTTCTGAGTCTGATGAATGCTTTCAACTTGGGAGTCTCTCAAATTTGATTCGAAAAAATTTTAGACTGGTCCAAACTGAAAGCAGGTGCAGATGACAAAATAAATGTGACTGAAAAATTGAAATTTGATTTGGAAAAGGTAGAAAACATTGTGGGAAATGGAGAAAATGCTGGTTACCAGCATTTTCTCCTTTTCCCACAATGTTTTCAAAAGGCTTCTTTCTCAGCGTCGTTTAAAGTCGGGGTTGTGTGGTAAAAACGGAGGCAAAACAGTAACTGGACATGCGGAAAATTTACAAATAGCAAAATGTCTTGACCAAAGTCAAACTGGTTGCAGGATGACATGGATAGGTACTTATTGCAGATGCATTAAACACCCTTTTCACATGATCATACTGACAATACATTTACTTACAAAGAAACTGTTATAAATTCAATACTCCAATTTGAAAGACCTATATCTAGAGCACTGGAAATACCTGTAAGAGTAGAAAAAATTTAAAAAAAAAGTTATCAGAATGTATGTCTTTTAATACTGTGTACTTTAACAGTTTCCTCATAGATGGCTTGTGAAACTTGAGGAAATTTTCAGCAAGTGTGGATCAAAATCAGACTGTACAGAACATGTAGTCTGATCTTGCACACACCCTATACATACCATTTCTCAGAATGTTGGTCTTGTCAAAAAAAAACCTATCTTCTCATAATTTAAAAAAGCTTTTCATTTCAATCCTCCTGTTTCACCACAAGCAAGAAGGCTTTTAAAAACACCGTTGGAAAAGGAGAAAATGCTGGCAACCATTTTTTCCTTTTCCCACAAAATCCACTCATTTTAGCTGTATTAGTGGTCAGTAAATGCTTGAAACTTTAACAAGTCAATAATTTGACCATCTGATAAAGAGTTTACAAGGTAACGCTCTACTTCCTCTAGAACAATTCAATAAATGGTACTTTAAACATTATTTCTAGTAAATCACAGCAACAGCTCACATACACATATATATCCGCATTTTCACAAGTACAGGTACTAGGCTAGGGTTCTGAATTGTCTTGTCCAAGGACACTCCAATGAAAAACCAAGTGCTCCAAGTGCTGAGGATCGAACCCCTGGCTTCCAGGTTACAAGTCCTACACTTTACAAAAGAGCCACAGCGGACCCCTATATCTTCTAGATGTACCCTCCCATGTCTGTAGTAGGAATGTTGCGAACTATGGAGAGATTGCTTAGAAGACACTTTCCACGGCTGTCAGACTGTTGTGTCAATGACTAATATACCTACATATGAGCCACACCCTGTGAAAAGGGGGCTTAATGCATCTGTGAAAAGTATCGACCCAGGTCAGCCTGTGCAGTCGGCGCAGGCTGACCTGGGCCGAAACTTTTCGTTACTGGTCAATTTTCTGTCTGTCAAAGGACCAGTGTACCCCATGGATCAGTCGGTTGTTATACAAAATGGATTTTATTGATCCATAAAATGTGTGTTGACTTGCCTGGTATCATGGATAACGGAAATGCATTAAGCCCCCTTTTGCCAGAGCATGGCTCAAATATATCTCATTTACAATGTTTTCTCTCCTATGAAAGACAAAAATTTTACTTGAGCGGCAGTTGATATGTCGTCTGCGAATGCTTTCAATCCAGACAACTTAACCCTTAGAGCGCCGAATAAACCTACTAGACATTTTCGTCCCAGAAATAAGACCCAAAAAATTGCAATTTCATGGTTGCTTTTGTCTACAGTGATTCAGCAAAGCGGACAGTGTAGATCAAAGATCAGGCTGCACATTTTGTGCAGCCTGATCTTGATCTACACTGGCCACAAATGCAACTACAATGGTGAAAGGTGCTTTAAGGGTTTAAACTTTGCGATGTGGTATAGAGTTTACCCTTGGAGCACCAAATACACTGAACATATATTATACGTCTAGTTATCAGTCTTCAATATATGTAATTACAATTTCAGAGTTGCTATTGTCCAGAATGTCTCTGCACAGCAGTGTAATTCAAAGATCAGACTGAACTTTTTTGCAGTTTGATCTTGATCTACACTGACCTCAAAGGCAACTACAGATGTGAAAAGTGTCTTGATTTCAATTAAACTATTGTGACAAATGACAGATTTACAACAAAAGTAATAGGGATCATTTACCTGCTGGTGCAAGACGCTTCACATACAAACTCCATGGCAACAAAACTCTAGGCTCACCAGTTCTCCACTCTATGACAAGCCTGATAAGCCCAGACAATGTGAACTTTACTATTAGGTGAGCCATTGTCATGGAAAGAGGAAACTTAAAATGCTGAAAAGTAATGAAAATAAATGAAATGTGTCACTATTTAGGACCGAAGGCATTTAAAAACATTGTGGTAAGCAGCATTTCTTCTTTCCCATAATATTTTTTTTCCCTATTAGAGACATATATATTCCATCATTTCAGCAACATTTGATTTGTCGAATGCAAATGCTTTCACTGTGGAAGAATGTAACATTTTTCAACTGGTAAAGTGTTAACTCTACCAAACGACAAAATTTTAGACCCATCCAAGTTGAAAGCAGTTGCAGATGACAATTTAACTGTGACTCAAATGATGCAATTTTTCTTTGATTGGGTAGAAAACATTGCGGGACAAGGAGAAAATGCTGGTTGCCAGCATTTTCTCCTTTTCTCATAATGTTTTCAAAAGGCTTCTTTTCCAGGGGCAATAAAAGGTGGCACTGTGCAGTAAAGGGTTAACTCTTCACTAAAGACTAAATTTCAGACTTGTCTTACCACAAAATATTTGCAGACAAATCAAATGTGGCTAAAATTGTGGAATTTGTCTTTTTAAAGTGTGTGTGTGGGGGGGGGGGGGATGTTGGAAAAGTTTAAGCACATTGCAGCTGATACTTATCTCAATAAATATACGTTTTAAAAAGAGCAGTGTCTTACTAACAATATATATAAACTTTAGAAAAATATGTCTGTCTTTCTTACTGTCAGGGTTTTCATTTTGAAATGAAGCAACAGATTGATTGACAAAAACAACAGGCCGGGGGTCAAGTGGGTCCAGGGCAACGCCCTGGTAGGGGGACCAGGGGGGCAAAGCCCCCCGGCCGAAAATGATTCTGAGCTTTTTTAAACCTGTTTTGTGAGCTCTCCTTGATGGTAAATCTTGTTTTGTTTTTTTTTTCTCTTTATGTCATGTGTTTGCTCTCAAAACAGTATTTGGATCTCACTTCTATACAGTATGTAAGTGAGATCCAAATACTGTTTTGAGAACAATACATGTACAAAATATGAAAACAAATGTTAACATGTCTTACTACACAGCCAATTAATAGTAAGACATATACATACCTATATAAATTACCAACACCAAACACTGAACATACTTACTGAGAACACAAAGCAGTTGCCATCAATTTCTATTTGTAAGAAATGACATAGACCGAATGAATAAATAAACTAGCTTATCAATTTGTCTACCGTTATCAATAATCATGCACATTTCCGCAAATCTAACTCAATTCACCTAAAAACATTCAACAAATTAAATAATATTTCAAGTACGAGGGACACTTTTTAAGTTCGTAGAGTAGGGCGGTCTTTTTAAAACCGCTTGAAATATCAAAATTTTATTTATCTAAGACCTTCGAAATATGCCCCGTCTGCCTCCACACACATTTTACACCGATCTACCCATTTCCGGAACGCCGCCCGGTAGTCCTCTTTAGGTATATGTTGCAGACACTGGTAGACCGCACTGCCTATACCACAACGGGATTCAAAACGGTGCCCTGCCAGCATTTCCTTTAGTCTTGGGAACAACCAAAAGTCACAGGGGGACAGGTCAGGGCTGTATGGGGGATGATTTAAGACATCGAGCCCAGATTCTTTCAGATATTCCTGTACCGTAGCGGATTTATGGGCCGGTGCGTTATCATGGAGTAATTTGATGCCGCGGACACCGGTGCGCGCTCTGCGTTTCTGATAGAAATCAGCAAGTTGAGTAAGAACACTTTCTCTGTAAAACTTTCCAGTGACAGAACTACCTTTCGGGACTGGAATTTGAAGGACTGGACCTTTCGAATCAAAGAATATCGCATAAAACATGCGATTTGATGTTTTGCAACGGCGCGCAATGACAGGTCTGTCGCCCTCAGATGAAACCCAAACCTTATTTTTAGCCTTAGAATCGGGTTGAAAATGATAGATCCAGGTTTCATCACCTGTAACTATCTCTTCCAAACGACGTGGGTCACATTTATCATATTTTTCTATAACTTGCGATGCAAGTCTAACCCGACTTTGTTTCTGCTCGTCAGTAAGCAAATGGGGCACCCAGTGCGCGCAGATCTTACGTAGCCCAAGTCGTTCATGTAAGATCTTCAAAACACTTGACGAATGAATGCCACTTAATTCTTCTATCTCTTGCACGGTATAACGTGCGTCTTCCTCAATTAACGTTTTCACAGTAGCAACGTTCTTTTCCGTCAAAACGGAAACCGGCCTACCCACCCAAGGGTCATTTTCAATTGACTCCCGACCATCATTAAAACGACGTACCCACTTGCAAACTGTAGCATATTTTAAAGCACCATTCCCATAAACTTTTTGCAAATCAGCATGAATTTCTGTTGGCGGAAACCCGAGCTGTGCTCGAATCTTACAATATACCCTCTGTTCAGAGATTTTTCCATCCATATTGAACGCTATATTTTACTATAGTGTATAAAACCACGTGTTGAAAATACCCAGCGCAGCGCGCACGTGGACCTCGTGCGCCGCATACCGTGACACCGTTCGAGAGAGGAATGATTACGCAAGTTCTGTGTAAAAAATCGTGCAACTTCATAATCGCGTTAAAAAGTTATAGGCTTACTCTACGAACTTAAAAAGTGTCCCTCGTATATCAGATCAATGCATTCGCTTCTATGGTAAATGTCAAAAGATGTAAATAATATGAAACATAAAGTATGTATTGCCGATGTACAATAGTTCGACGACAACTCGCTTCTCGGGACTAAAATTGCAAAATGGTCTGTAAAAAACTGAGTCACGCACTTTAAACTTCATTGTTAATTGTATGTCAACTTTGCTTACCGGCGTCATCGTCTAATTTGGCCTTTTTAAAGCCAAAGTCAAATAAACAGCGACTTCCTGACTTCTTTCTCTTTGCTTTGGCGTCCATGATTACCAAATAGAGATCGGAGAAATGTATCGTTGCCTACGATTGGATAATTGGATGCAAGTATCCAATGAATGACCGCGTAACATTCATAAACCAATTGTTTCTGGTTTCGCGGTAAAATTGAACCGGTGTCGCAGTACAGTTACCAACGCGTGAAATATTTTCGAGATAAACAAGGCGATCGATTTTGCAAAGATCCAGCAAAAACAACCGATTAAAGGCCGATTTCAACCGATGTTTTTGATCGGCAATCGGCTTTAAATGAAAACCCTGTACTGTTCCACGATGCCACGGCCTCTCAAAGCCAAGTGATACTGCTGACTGCCCACCCCAATTTGAATGCGCATCATTCGGTTTAAACGGACTTAATCTCCCCACTTAAAAAGTTCTGTGATGTGTTTAGTTGGCATAATCCTCCAGATGTTTCAAAGCAAACTGGCGATACAAATTCATTTAGTTAACAAAGCTTGACAAACTTCCTTACCAACACAACCTTGTTAAAATTACATCCCAGAATAGCATTTTACCCTCTATGCCAGATTACGTCATTGTTTATTAATTTATATTCCACAGCTACATTTGTGCATAACTATTTTCTGCAAGGGGGGGTATTTATTTAATTCTTTACCAAATGGTAAAATTTTAGACTGGACCAAAATGAAAGCATTTGCAGACGACAAATTAAGTGTAGCTTAAATGGTGATTTATGTATTGGATAGGGTAGAAAACATTGTGGGAAAAGGAAAAAATGCTGGTTACCAGCATTTTTTCCTTTTCCCACAATGTTTTCAGAAGTCTTCTTCCTCAGGGTCGTTAAATGTCAGGCTTGTGTGGTATTGGGTTAAACATAGTTTTGATCATATAACTGAAACATTTGCTGTATTTCTATTGTCAAATGTCATTTTATTGGGTGCAGCCTATTGTTGAGCGAGAAGTTCTCCTTGCAACAAAACTGAAAGTTGCTGGATTGAAGGTGTATACAGTGAGATTTGCATGATCAAGCGCCCTGGATGCAACACTGCAAATACCATCAAAGGCTTGGATAAACCATGTATGCATAATACAACATGACCATACTTACATGTATAAGACTCTTGTTGTAGAAGGTTAGTCCGATAGAAAACATGTAGTAGAACAAAACCAGAGCAACTGTCTTGATAGCCGAAGTGAGAAATGTGAAGGAGCATAATGACAGTTTCACTGCCTCTGCCTTGGGTTTCACACTAGCTTGAAACGTCTTCAACCTAGCATTCTGCTTTTTGAAAGACATGGTCCACGTTTCAAGAGGCAGATGCAATATATATCTGTTGTATTTTATCTGTAAGAAAGAAAAGACTGAATAAAACCGACTTTAAAATACCTCAATTTGTAAACAACACTTTAAGTCCTTACCACATGAATGATTTTGGACTTTGATTCAAATTGTGGAATTTTTTGAAAGAGTTGAAAAAATTGCTGAAGGAAAAATTGCTGGTTACCAGCACTTTCTCCTTTTCCCATAATGTTTTCAAAAGCTTTCTTCCTCAATGTCATTAAAACTCGGGACCGTGTGATAAAGCGTTATAAGTTCTTCACCCGAAAATGTTATTGTCCGATTTACACGCAACTATCGAGGAAGAGTATGGATACGTAATTTTCTCCCCAACATTACAGTATAGAATAGTAACACCTACCTGCTTATCCTGACTTAAAACACATTTTCAGCTGCTGATATGAAAATAAGACAGTCCGGTGTTTTAGAGTGCTGACAGTGTTAATGCTTTCAGCCACGAAGTCCACAAACCGTTCACCATGGAAAAAACATTATGCGGCTACATACGGCCAGCTGCGGTAATATATACATTTGCCTGCCTTTCAGTGATAAAAAATCACTTTCAATTTTGAATAAAGTTGTGGCTTAACTTATGCTTATCCAAAGCAGTAAATTTGATCTGCAGAAAAAGATCTCCAGCAAAAAGTAATTATTTTACCACTTTGTGATATAAAAAATCAATATAAATGGATTAGCAGTGTTAGAAAGTGAAAGATAAAGCCTTCATTTTTTTTTCAGATATTTGTTTCATATGATATATACACAGTGTGTTAAAATTAGGCCCTGGTGTTTTTGTTGACATCACGAAAAATTGCTCAGAAAAGTCTGAAACAGATTTGTGATATACTAGAGACATATAAACAACATTTATCTGAATTATTGTAAATCCTTACGATGAATGTCATAACTTAAGTTGCTTATGCTTTTGAAATGGAAGGAAACATTGTGTAAATTGAAGAAAATGCAGGTCACCATTATTTTCTCCTTTTCCCTAAATGTTTTCAAAAGCCTTGTCTTTCAGGGCTGCTAAAAGTTGAGTTAACCCTTTCCCAAACAAGCCCTGGTTTTCACATGTCTGCAGTACAAGTCTTTTGAAAACACTAGGCGAAAAGGAGAAATTGCTCGTAACGAGCAATTTCACCTTTTCCCACAGTGTTTTCTACTCTTTTTGAGACCTTTCTGCCATTTTCATCAAATTTAGAATATTCGTCTGCAAACTCTTTCAATTTGGACCAGTCCAAAATTTGTCGTTTGGGAAAGGGTTAATGAGGCAAAAAGCATCCATATATGCAACTTATTCCACCTCTTTTATCAAGCATTTGTGTATTTCAGGGCTGTAACCAGGGGTTCATAATCATTATTCACTCCGCATCAAGGGTGCTATTTCACCCATAGGCTGCTGATTGTGAAACAATATACTTTTGTGGACCGTGTAAATCAAGATAAGACTGCATGGAACATGAAGTCTGATCTTGATCTTCACTATCCGATACAGTAAAATCTGCCAACAAAAAGAAACAGGATGAAATCACAATATTTGGCGATCAGTTTGAAATGTTCATTTATTTTTTAGTTATGAATATGTAGCTGTTCTATAAAGTGATAAAAGAATGTTTTGCCTGTTCCCGTTCTTTCTACATTACACACTTGCATATACTGTAAGTTATGGACACTATGTCTTTGAAAAGGTGCATTATGGGCATTATGCCATTGTTGCAGACAATACAGACTCATTTCTCTTAACTCTTTCACTACTGACTCAGGAAAACAACTGGCTTTTATTTTTTAGGTCTATAAGAGTGTAACGTGCAACAACCTGGTCACCCATCCAGGCACTAACCTAATGCACACTGTTTAACTTTCACGGAGAGAAATGCACCAAACTGCATTGCTGTAAAAGCTAGCTCAACAGTGAGGCAGGTTTGAAGTGCTTATATATCTAACCTCTCTCCGTGACAAGAGGATATCCAGTGCTGTTCAAGTTGGTTTTGATCATAGTCTAGCATCAGATAGTGGATAGTGTAGATTAAAGATCAGACTGCACATTCCCTGCAGTCTGATCTATGCCATCTGCAAAAGCTACTTAAGTTGTCATTGGTAGTGAAAGAGTTAAACCCTTATTCTGCTAAATAAGTTAATCCTTTACCAAACTAAAAAATTTTAGACTAGTCCAAATTGAAAGCATTTGCAGACGACAAAATAAATGTGATTGAAAAATTGAAATTTGTTTTGGGAAGGGTAGAAAACATTGTGGGAAAAGGAGAAAATGCTGGTTACCAGCATTTTCTTCTATTCCCACAATGTTTTCAAAAAGGCTTCTTGTTCAGGGTCGTTAAAAGTCGGGATTGTGTGGTAAAGGGTTAAATGAAACTTCTAAGCCAATAATGCTATTTCAACTTATTCTTTGGAGAAAACTATCTCCTTATCAGATAGTGTAGATCAAAGATCAGACTGCACGTTTTGTGCAGTCTGATCTTGATCTACACTGTCCGCAAAAGGTCAGTAAGTCGCGCTTAGCAGCCAAAGGAATAGTCATCTTATGAGCAAATTTTTGATTTATTGTCATTTAACCCATTACCAATATTTTATGCCCTGCAGTTCACAGTATTTGAAATGTTATGGGAAAGGCCAAGCTCCTCGTAGCTCAGTCGGTAGCGTACAGGACTTGAGAACAGGAGGTCGCTGGTTCAATCCCTGGCTTGGCCAATTTTTTTCCGAGAATTGATGATAGGCATTGTGACAGGATTTATTCCTGTCTCACCGCTGACCGTTGTTTCGACGATGGTTATGTGGGAAAGCAGCCTGTGGCTTGGAAAGAATATTGTGCGTAGTACTGGTAAAAAGAAACTCCAGAAAAGCATGGATAGGTGCACTGGCCGCCGTGATATAACTGAAATAATGTTGAAAACGGCGTTAAACACCATACAATCAATCAACCTTCACGAAACAATCTTAAGTTTTAATGACCAGGGCTCCAGCATGGCTCAGTGGTAAAGTATAGGTCCCATAACCTAGAGGCCAGGTTTCAAGCCTCACTGGAAGCACTAGGTTTTGGGTTTTTCCTACAATGTTTTCAAAAGACTTTTTCTTCAGGGTTGTTAAAACTTGTGATTGTGTGGTAAAAGGGTTAATCACACAATCCCGTAATTTTCAACCCTAATGGAAACCCCCTTTGAACACATGGTGGGAAAAGGAGTAAATGCTTGTAGGCAGCATTTTCTTCTTTCTTCCACAATGTTTCCTACCCTATAGAAAAATCACATAATTTGAGCTACATTCGATATGTCATCTACAAATGCATTAAATATGGATAGTTCTAAAAATGTTTTGCTTTGTAAAGAGTTAACCCTTTACTATACAATAAAATTCTAGCCTTGTCCAAATTGAAGGCATTTGCAGACGACAATTTCAATGTGGCTCAAGTGGTGCAATTTTGTCTTGATAGGGTAGAAAACATTGTGAGAAAAGGAGAAAATGCTGGTTACCAGCATTTTCTCCTTTTCCCACAATATTTTCAAAAGGCTTCTATCCCAGGGTCTTTAAAAGGCATCATTATGCGGTAAAGGGTTAAAAAGACAAACATTCTGATAAAGTTTTATGAACTTTGGGCGGGGCATCTAGCTTGTTTCCTGGCCTCTAAGATGTGTGAGTGACCTAATTATTTAGTGTAGTAACCCATATCAAAAGCTATTCTAAACACGTTGTCTGCGCATATCATATTCTTCGAAGATTCGACCTGTCTTATATGACACATCACCCATCCCCTGTATACCTGGGAAAAGTAGGGCTTATATTGAAGCTATTAGCCTATTACCAAAGCATGTAGGGGCTGTTTTAATAAATGGTCGGTGCATAGGTTACATGTTAGCTGATCATAGCTGAATGAATGGCACCAGGTAGCGTTTTATTGAGTAAACGTTTATTTTATTTGAAATTCAAAGTCACGGTTGTTGTTTTGAAAAATTACTCCGCTTCTGTACCCAGGATGCCCAAATTAGATAGATGTGTATTTGTAAAATGCCATCTAGCGGGAGATAATGATTCTAAACATGATCAGTTCAACAGTTCTGAGCAAGTTTTAACCCCATTTGGCTGAAGGTCTGAACTCCAGTGTGTACAAAATGTGACCTTCCTTGTTACCTAAGTAACCTATATTTAAGTGCACATATATATGACCCGTGCTCTGTAAAAGAGGGCTTAATGCATCTGCAAAAGGTATTGATCCAGATCAGGAGTCTGCGCAGGCTGACCTGGGCCGAAACTTTTTCCTACTGGTCAATTTTCTGTATGTCAAAGGACCAGTCTACATGTACCTCATGATTAACCCTTTCCCAAACAACAAATTTTGGACTGGTCCAAATAGAAAGAGTTTGCAGACAACAATTTTAAATTTGATGAAAATGGCAGAAAGGTCTCTAAAAGGGTAGAAAACATTGTGGGAAAAGGAGAAATTGCTCGTTACGAGCAATTTCGCCTTTTCCCACAGTGTTTTCAAAAGACTTGTACTGCAAATACATGTACGTGAAAACCAGGGCTTGTTTGGGAAAGGGTTAAGTTGATTCTTAAAAAAAGTGGCTTTTATGAATACATAATTATGTGACGATTTGCTTGATATAATGCATTACGGAGATGCATTAAGCCCCCTTTTGCCAGAGCATGGCTCATATGGTTTGGTCACATTTGAACTTGTGCTACATAATGATTCAAGGTGACCATTTTTGGAACCTCTTCTGTGGGAACATCCTCTTTACCAAATGGGGAAAAAAAAAATAGACTTGCCCAAATTGAAAGCATTTGCAAACAACAAAATAAATGTGTGCTACATAATGCTACGAGGGCTGCTCGATAAATTCGTGGAATTTTGTTGGTGAAAACCATGTTTCTTGATATTTTAACCCTTTCCCAAACAAGCCCTGGTTTTCATGTGTCAGCAGTATAAGTCTTTTGAAAACACTGTGGGAAATGGAGAAATTGCTCGTAATGAGCAATTTCTCCTTTTCCCACATTGTTTTCTACCCTTTTTGAGACCTTTCTGCCATTTTCATCGAATTTAAAATTGTCGTCTGCAAACTCTTTGAATTTGGGCCAGTCCAAAATTTGTCGTTTGGGAAAGGGTTAAGCTAAAAATTTGCCAGTAATAGCATGAACATATTACAAACTTGATACAGAAATTTTGCAAGGTGACCATTTTTGAAACCTCCTCTGAGATACTGTCTGAATATCCTCTTCACCTAGTGAAAAAAAATTTAGACTTGCCCGAATTGAAAGCATTTGCAAACAATAAAATAAATGAGACTCAAAAACTGAAATTTGTTTTGGGGAGGATAGAAAACAATGTGGTATAAGGAGAAAATGTTGGTTGCCATCATTTTCTCCTTTTCCACAAAGTTTTCAAAAGGCTATTTTCTCAGGGTCCTTAAAAGTAGGGATTGTGTGGTTAACTCTTTACCAAACGACAAAATTTTAGACTGGTTGAAATTGAAAGCATTTGCAGACGACAAAATAAAAGTGACTTTAAAAATTGAAATTTGCTTTAGTAAGGGTAGAAAACATTGTTGGAAAAAGAGAAAATGCTGGTCTCCAGCATTTTCTCCTTTTCCCACAATGTTCTCAAAAGGTTCCTTTCTCTGGGTTGTTAAAAGTCAGGATTGTATGGTAAAGAGTTTTAAGTGTTAACCTTTCTACTGCGAAATAAATGAAACAGAAAAGTTTGATTAATAGAAAAATCCAAAATATTGCAATTTCAAAGTTGATTTCACCGGAAAGAAAATACCATGTCAGACAATGTAGATCAAAGATCAAACTGCCCCACTCTGTGCAGTCTGATCTTAATCTACACTGTCCACGAAGTGGGTCAGTGAGTGGCACCTAGCAGCTTAACCCTTTACCGCACAATGACGCCTTTTAACATCCATGGGAATGAAGCCTTTTGAAAACATTGTGGGAAAAGGAGAAAATGCTGCTAACCAGCATTTTCTCCTTTTCCCACAATGTTTTCTGTCCTATCAAAGGAAAATTGAACTATTTGAGCCGCAATGAAATTGTCGTCTGCAAATGTTTTCGATTTGGACAAGGCTAAAATTTTGTCGTCTGGTAAAGGGTTAAGTGTTGAAAACTTGTGAAACAAAATCAAGTAGGATGCCACTTTAATTCTTTACCATACAACAAAGTTTCAGACTTAACCTGAATCAAACGCATTTGCAGACAACAACTTATGTGCGACTCAAATGATGGAATCTGTATTTGAAAGGTTAAAAAACATTGTGGGAAAAGAAGAAAATCCTGGTTAACACCTTACCACTCAATCCCGAGTTTCAATGACCCAAAGGAAAAGGCCTTTTGAAAACATTGTGGGAAAGGGAGAAAATGCTGGTAACCAGCATTTTCTCCTTTTCCCACAATGTTTTCTACTCTTTGAAAGACACGCTTTACGTTTTCAATAACACTGAACTTATCGTCTGCTAATGCTTTCAATTTGGACCAGGCTAAAATTTTCTTGTGTGGTAAAGAGTAATTGCATTTTCTCCTTTTTTCTGCAATGTTTTCAAAGGTCTTCTGCCCCAGGGTCTTAAAAAACTCTTGACTGTGTGGTAATGTATATAAGGATATCTATCAAAGAGAAAACACAAATAACCAGTTGAGGAAGCAAAAAAAATTTATTTAAAACTCAATAAATGTACAAATACATAATGTACAGCCAGCTCTTGGAGTCATACCAGTATTCAAAATAAACCAGCCATGCTCTGTGAAAAGGAAGTTTGATGCACCTGCAAAAAGTACTGACCCGTTTCAGGCTGCGCAGTCAGCACAGGCTTACCTGGATTGAAACTTTTTGCTATTGTTCAATTTCCTGCATGTCACAGGACCATTCTACCTCATGATTCAGTTGGTTGTTATACAAAATGGATTTTACGGATCCATAATTACTTGATGACTTGCTTAGAATTATGCATCACAGAGGAGCATTAACCCTTTCCCAAACGACAAATTTTGGATTGGTCCAAATTGAAAGAGTTTGCAGATGACAATTTTAAATTTGATGAAAATGGCAGAAAGTTATTAAAAAGGGTGAAAAACACTGTGGGAAAAGGAGAAATTGCTCGTTACGAGCAATTTCTCCTTTTCCCACAGTGTTTTCAAAAGACTTGTACTGCAGACACGTGAAAACCAGGGCTTGTTTAGGAAAGGGTTAAATGCCGTTTTCTCACAGAGCATGTCACAAATATATGTCCCAATGACAATTATTAATCAGATGGTTTAACTCTTTACCAAACAAAATAATTTTAGACTCATCCAAATTGAAAGTCTCGACAGACTATAAATAAAATGTGACCCAAAATCTAAAATTTGTCTGGAAGCGCAGAAAAACATTCTGGGGAAAAAGGAGAAAATGCTGATTACCAGCATTTTCTCCTTTCCCCACAATGTTTTTAAAAGTCATTCTGTTCAGGGCCGTTAAAACTTGTGATTGTGTGGTAAAGGGTTAACCTAAAACCTGATAAGCAATTTTTGGACTACTGTTATTTCTTGTAACTTACGGCTTATAATTACATTAGCCCTATACCACACAATACCTTGTTTTAACTCTTTACCAAACGACAAATTTTTAGACTAGTCCAAATTGAAAGCACTTGCAGACGACAAAATAAATGTTACTCAAAAACTGAAATTTGTTTTGGGAAGGTCAGAAAACATTGTGGGAAAAGGAGAAAATGCTGGTTACCAGCATTTTCTCTTTTCCCACAATGTTTTCAAAAGGCTTCCTTTTCATGGTCGTTAAAAGTCGTGATTGTGTGGTAAAGAGTTAATGACCCTTTGGAAAAAGCATTTTGAAAACATTGTTGGGAAAAGGTGGAAATTCTGGTTACCTGCATTTCTCCTTTTCCCACAATGTTTTTTACCCTTTCTCAGACAAATCCCATGATTTCAGCTGCATTTAGTTTGTCGTCTGCAAACGCTTTCAATTCTGACAAGTCTAAATTTTGTTGTCTGATAAAAGGCTAAGTAAGTTATAGGCCCTATCAAACACAGCAATCACATTGAAAACAGTTACTGATGGTCCAACTAGTCTTTCTGGACTACACCTTTTTCAAAGCTGCAGGAGCCAAAATAAATTGATTAACCCTCTACCACATGACAAAATCTTAGAGTAGTCCAAACTGAAAGCACTTGCAGACCACAAGAGGAATGTAAATCAAATAATAGTTTTTGCCCTTGAAAAGGTAGAAAAGATCGTGTGAAAAAAAAGAAAATGCTGGTTACCAGCATTTTCTTCTTTTCCCACAATATTTTCAATAGCCTTCTTCTTCAGGGTCGTTGCAAAACAGGATTGTGTGGTATAGGGTTAAAACAAAATGATACGATGAAATGAATATAAATAAAGAAAAAAAGACAAAAAACAAAACAATTCTCTTTCTTGCATTTTCATATTACCATTTTCCTTCTGTTTAATGTGATATATTCCATTTTCTTTCTGCCTTTCCATGTAAACATAAACAATGCCACTCTCTTTCTGGCATGCTTACATCACCATTTTTCTGTTTAATTTGATATATATACCATTTTCCTTCTGCCTTAACATGTAAGCACCAACAGTAATACCACTCCCTTTCTGGCATTATGGCATTACCATCTCTCCTCTGTTTATTGCATATACCATTTTCTTTCTGCCTTTACAGTCATGTAAGCCAAAAAAAAAAATACCACTCCCTTTCTGGCATGATTACACTTCCATTTTTTCTGTTTAACCCTTTCCCAAACGACAAATTTTGGACTGGTCCAAACTGAAAGTGTTTGCAGACGACAATTTAAAATTTGATGAAAATGGCAGAAAGTTGTCAAAAAGGGTAGAAAACACTGTGGGAAAAGGAGAAATTGCTCGTTATGAGCAATTTCTCCTTTTCCCATAGTGTTTTCAAAAGACTTGTACTGCAGACACATGAAAACCAGGGCTTGTTTGGGAAAGGGTTAATTTGATATATACCATTTTCTTTCTGCCTTAACATGTAAGCACCAACAATACCACTCCCTTTCTGGCATTATGGCATTACCATCTCTCCACTGTTTATATGATATACCATTTTCTCTCTGCCTTAACATGTAAGCACAAACAATACCACTCCCTTTCTAGCGTTGCTACATTACCATTTTTCCTTCTGTTTTGTAAGATATAACATTTTCTTTCTACCTTTACATGTAAGCACAAATAATACCACTTCCTGTCTGGTATTCTGACCTTACCACTTTTTCTCTGTTTTGTATGATGTGCAATGTTTATATTGATATAAATAAAATACTATTGCCCTATGGGTATATTGAAATACCAGTTTGCCCTGTCAAACCCATTACCACACAATCCCAAGTTTTAAGACCCTGGGAAATAAGTCTTTTGAAAACATTGTGGGAAAAGGAGAGAATGCTGGTAACAAGAATTTTCTCCTTTTCCAACAATGTTTTCTAAACTATCAGGAACAAATCCAATCTTTTCAGGCACATCTAATTTGTCATCTGTAAACTTTAATGCTTTCAATTGGGACCAGTCTAAAATTTTGTTTTGTGGTATCGAGTTATATGGAATACCATCCCATTTTAAGTCAATCACATTACTAAATCCATTTATTTAACCCTTTACCAAACAATCCTTTACAACCCTGACAAGCCCTTTGGAAACATTATTGGAAAAGGAGAAAATGTCTGTAACTAACAATTTATTCTTTTCCAATGGTGTTTTCTACTCTTTCGTACACATTCCGTAATTTGACCCACACTAGGAATTTGGTCTGTAAAATACGAAAATACGAAAATGTTTAATGATTATTTCATTATCTTTTAAAGATTTAAATAAAGAACTGTTCACCTATTTTTTCTAAAAAATACCATAACCCATCTTAAAACACTAAATCAGTTTTCAGAAATTAAAAATTACAGCACCATTCTGTTCAAAACTTAGTACCTTTCTTGTCATTTTTTATAAAATAAAAATAATACTGTGAAGCTTTTGAAAACACTCAGGGGAATGGTGAAAATGTTACCAGCATTTTTTTTTCCTTTTCCCCAAATGTTTTTTATCCCTTTGAAGATAAATCACATTATTTGAGCCAAATTCAATTTGTTGTCGGCAAATGTATTCAATTTTGGCAAGTCTAAAATTTTGTGTCTGGGTAAGAATTAACTCTTTACCAAATGACAAAATTTTAGACTGGTCAAAATTCAAAGCATTTGCAGACAACAAAATAAATGTGACTCAAAAATTGGAATTTGTTCGGGGAAGGATAGAAAACATTGTGGGAAAAGGAGAAAATGCTGGTTACCAGCATTTTCTCCTTTTCCCCTAATGTTTTCAAAAGGCCTCTTTTCCCAGGGGCGTTAAGGCGTTATTGTGTGGTAAAGGGTTAATCATCTTTCATCAACAACAGGTAAGAACCTAATTCTAGACAGCAACATTTTGCCCTGTACAAGACTTAACCTGAAATCACAAGAAGTAACAGACTGGGAAGAATTCAAAATGTTGTACTTTTTTCATATATACATGTAAATTGACCAATTTTAAAAAATTAAACTCTTTAACCCTTAACCACACGCCAAAATTTTGGACTTACCTATATCTGAGGAATTTACGGAAAATATTTTTCAAGTGGTATTATTTGTCTTCGAATAGATAGAAAAAGTTGTGGGAAAATGAGAAAATGCTGGTCATCAGCATTTTCTCCTTTTCGCACAATGTTTTTAAATGCCTTCATTCTCAGGGTCGTTAAAACTTGGAATTGTTTGATAAAGAGTTAAAGTTTTTGAGATTAATTTTGGACAGAAAAACCTTTGTCTTTATCAGACAGAAAATTTTGAAGTTGTCCAAACGTAACTTGAATACATATAAAAAAAGATGAGATTTTTCTTTGAAAGGGTAGGAATTATTGTTGAAAAATGAGAAAATGCTTGTTACCAGCATTTCCTATTTTCCATGATGTTTTCAATAGCCCGTTTCATCAGGCTTGTTTGAAACAGGTTTGTATTATCACTACACAAAAGAAGTATGCCACCAAACACCTACAAGTCCTTCATAAAAACAGTCTGGTACCCAGTTATCCTCTCAAAGCTGTGTTCTGGGTCTGGTATTGTATCATATCCATGTAGCGGTCTACATTATCTGACTTGGAGATTTCAATGGGTGGGGAGATGGGATCTGTGCATGCAATCTGTCATGTAAAATATCAGAAAATCAATAGAATTGATGATATGTAAAACTTACAATACTGATTGTAATGAAACAGTTATTACCTATGTGTGACAATATTTTGAGGAACAATTACCTTGTGGAAAAAAATTCCAACAGACAACTTTGTAAACACTCTTTTAACTCTTCACCTAACAAGAAAATTTTAGACTGGTCCAAACTGAAAGCACATGCAGACGACAAATTACATGTGGCTCAAATTATTGGATTCTGTTTCTGAAAGATTAGAAACTCTATTCAAGACACCACGCTTTAGACTCTTCCATATTGAACACATTTGCAGACAATAAAAAAATTGTGGCTGAACTGGTATAAATTGTTTCTGAAAGAGTTGAAACCATTGTGGGAAGAGGAGAAAATGCTGGTTAAAAACATTTTCTTCTTTTCCTGGAATGTTTTCAAAAGCTTTTTATTCCATGGAATCGTTAAATCACAGGACTGTTTGGTAAAGGGTTAAACATGGGTAATCATTATGAGACACTGTAAGAAAAAGGGAAAATGATAGAAACCAGCATTTTCTCCTTTTCTCATGTTGTTTTCCACTTTTTCAAAAACAAATTTCAAAATTGCAGCCACATTCAAATTGTCATCTGCAACTACTTTGGACTTGGACAAGTTCCGAATTTGAAACAGAGTTACCTAGATCTACTTGACTCTTTACCAAGCGACAAATTTTTAGACTGGCCCAAATTGAAAGCATTTGCAGACGACAAAATAAAAGTGGCTGAAAAATTGAAAATTGTTTTGGAAAGGGTAGAAAACATTGCGGGAAAAGGAGAAAATGCTGGTTACCAGCATTTTCTCCTTTTCCCACAATGTTTTTAAAAGGCTTCTTTCTCTGGGTCATTAAAAGTCGGGATTGTCTGATAAAGGATTGAGGAAAAAAAAAAGAAATATGAGTTGACAGGTTATCTAAGCAACTCATCAAATACAATTTAACCCTTTACCAAACAATTCAAGGTTTTAACATCCCCAAAGTAAAAGCCTTTTGAAAACATTGTGGGAAAAGGAGAAAATCTGGTAACCAGCATTTTCTCCCTTTCCCACAATGTTTTCTAACATTTCATAAAGAAATCCACTTATTTCAGCAATTTTTTAATTGTCATCAGCAAATGCTTTCAATTTGGATGAGTCAAAGATTTTGTCGTTTGCTAAAGGTTTAACCTTAAGAAATGGTTTTGTTCCAATAGATGATGAGTTTCAATTTCATGGCAAAATATATTGTTTTTTTTTTCATTCATCCAGTTTCACTTTTTCCCTCAATCTTTTTTTCTTTGGAAGAACCCAAAGTTGCATATCAGCAGGCAGGTCTAGTCTATGACACTCGTGCTTCAGTAAGCAAATGATTCAATAATCTTTTTGAATTGGATCATGTCCATTTCTCTGTCACAACTGTTGGATTTTGAGATTTCTAAGGAGGGAGATGGTGGTTCCCTGCATGCAATCTGAAGAGTGAAAATAGAGAGAGAAAAAATGAATGAAAAATGGGAAGCAGTGAAGCAGAAGTGAATAAATGAACAAACAAACAAACGAATGAATGAATAAATGGGTGGGTGAGTGGGTGACTGAGTGAGTGACCATCAACAGCAAAACACAAACTGACAATAAGCAGATACATTAAAGGCCCAGTAGCAGCCAAAAAAGCAATGCAGGTGTTGAAATGCATTGAAAACATTGTGGGAAAGGAAAAAATGTTGGTAACAAGAATTTTTTTTCTTTCTCCTACAATATTTTCCACTTTTTCAAAGAAAAATCCCTTCATTTGTACCAAGCTCAATATGTTGTGTGCAACAGAGAGTCTAGTAGAGTTACAGTGATGAAGATTGTGACGAGACCTACACCGATGAAGATCATGATGAGACAAGCATTAGAGCCAATCAGATCTTTAACCCTTTATGACACAACCCCAAGTTTAGGAGACCCTAATGAAAAGTCATCAACAAAAAGTTGTGGGAAAAGGAGAAAATGCTGCTAACCAGCATTTTCTCCTTTTTCCACAATGTTTTCTGCTCTATCAAAGAAAAATTGCACCATTTCAGCCACATTGAAATTGTCGTCTGCAAATGCTTTCAATTTGAACAAGGCTAAAATTTTGTTGTCTGGTAAAAGGTTACTCTGCTGCAGAGGGCTTTGAAAACAACATGGATTAATAAGGTTTGATACTTAAGCCTGTACCAAACAACAAAATTTTGGACTTCACTAAACTGAAAGCATTTGCAGACAACAAAATGAATGTAGCTCAATTAATGGTTTCTATCTTTGATAGAGTAGGAAACTTTGGGAGAAAAGGAGAAAATGCTGGTTACCAGCATTTCCTTCTTTTCCCGCAATGTTTTCAGAAGCCTTCTTCTTCAGGACCATTAACACTTGGGATTGTGTTGTTAAGGGTTAGCCACACAACAAAATTTTAGGCTCAACTGTTATAAATCCATTTGCAGGTGACAAAGCAAGTGTGGCTAAAATGAAGGGATTTATCTTTGAAAGGGTAGAAAACGTGGGAAAAGGAGAAGATGCTGGGTACCAGCCTTTTCTCCTTTTTCCGCGATGTTTTCAAAAGCTTCTTCATCAGGGTTGTAAAAATTTGTGATTGTTTGGTAAAAGGTTATAAATGAATGCCTGTGATAACATTGTGGCAAAATAAAAATTAACCCTTTCCCAAACAAGCCCTGGTTTTCATGTGTCTGCAGTACAAGTCTTTTGAAAACACTGTGGGAAAAGGAGAAACAAGCAATTTCTCCTTTTCCCACTGTGTTTTCTACCCTTTTTGATAACTTTCTGCCATTTTCATCAAATTTAAAATTGTTGTCTGCAAACTCTTTCAATTGGGACCAGTCCAAAATTTGTCATTTGGGAAAGGGTTAATCTTGTGTTTTATTTTATCAGATGGAAAAGTTTATACTCATCCACAGTAAAAAAAAAAATCAACTAGAGGCGCTTGAGCGCCTGTATCGCTCCACAGGCCTGATATTTCTATAATGGCGAAAAGAAGTTTTTAACAATTACCATTCAATCCTGCATTTTAGCTCACTGAAGAAAAAAGGCATGGAAAAAACTTGTGAGAAAAGAAGAAAAAAATGGTAACCAGCATTTTCTTAGTTTCCCACAATAATTTCTATCCTTTTTTATATATGTCTTACTAATTTGAAGATATGTTGTCTGCAACAGGTCCTTTCACAAACCATTTTGGGTGGGGAAACATCAAAATATAGAAAATATGTCTTTCTCAGGGTCGTTAAAAGTTGTGATTGTGTGGTAAAGGGGTAAACTAAAAGAATAGCTAGGAGGGCAAATGAATGAATGTTATAGCAATATAGATCAACTTACATCAATACACCAGATGGAATGAAATATGCTGGCATACAATGAACACCTAATCCCTAATAATCAACTTTTCACAGTTACAGTTAGAATGTCTTCTGTGGCAAACAACACAAAATGGTCTACAAATGCATTTACATAAATCAAATATCCTGCTCCAGGGCACAGATTAATTCTGGTGTACTGAAGTTGCGGGATCAGTTTGACTGGATAACATTAATGCCTTATCACAAATGTAAAGCCCTGTCCCACTTTGTACCAGGTCACCAGGATTTACACCCCTTCTGTCCACTCTGCATTTACTCATTAGTAGGTCAACAAACCTTTACCAGAACTAATAAAAGTGCAGAGGTTCTCTTGTTCTATATCAGAAGGACTATAAAGTACCTACAACATGGGGGTTTTGTTATTAAAATACTTTTTCTTTTTTATCTTGGCATGGTTACTCAGGCTTAGTAATAAGGCAAAATTGAAAAGCTCAAGTTGTGAAAGGTGCTCAAGCTTTTATCTTATTTATGGCCAGTGATATTTTATTACTAGTACTAACTAATAGCATATCATTGGAGTAAATTGTGATCTTAATACCAAGGAAAATGTGTGGGCTTAAATAGGACAGCCCTGACTAGGTCAAGTCAATCCAATTTTCTTCCTTTTTCTTTGTTAGTCGATAAAACTAACACAATAAATAGTTTTGGAGAAGAACATTTTTTTGAAATATAAGCCTTGTCTATAAAAAAATGTGTTTTTAGGTGTATCATTTTTTTAAAAGGAATTTGGTATACAACCATCATAGAAACAATTTGGCAGACAACCACCATAGGAACTTACCTGCAAAACAACAATGAAATCCAATGAATAGTTTTAGAGAAGAAATTTTTTCAAAGATTTTACTTTATACCATAAAAGGAAAATGAGTCTCCCATAAAAGCCATGTTTTTTGACAGATCATTTTTCTTTAAAGGAATTCTGTAAACCTGTATCTAAGGAAGATTCCTGCAAAATAATAATGCTATCCAAATAGCGGTTTGGGAGGAGAAGATTTTTAAAGGTTTTTTACTTTGGTTGCCATGGCAACCAGAATTCTTCATGGAACACAATTATTTGAAGGAATTTGAAAGAGGACCACCAAAGGAACATTCCTGTGAAATTTGGTAAAATCTAGTCAATAGTTTCTGAGGAGAAGTTTTTTAAAGAAAAAGTTTACGGACGCACGCACGGACGAATGGACGGACGCACGACGGACACAACGCCATGACAATAGCTCGCTGGCCTTTGGCCAGTGGAGCTAAAAACTGATGAATGAAATGAAGATCCATGTGGTTTAACCCTTTCCCAAACGCCAAATTTTGGACTGGTCCAAACTGAAAGAGTTTGCAGACGACAATTTTAAATTTGATGAAAATGGCAGAGAGGTCTCAAAACCGGTAGAAAACACTGTGGGAAAAGGAGGAATTGCTCGTAATGAGCAATTTCTCCTTTTCCCACAGTGTTTTCAAAAGACTTGTACTGCAGACACGTGAAAACCAGGGCTTGTTTGGGAAAGGGTTAACCCTTTACCAAGTAAGCCTGTATTTTTAGATCACTGAGAAGGAAGCCCTCTAAAAACATTATGGGAAAAGGAACAAATGCTAGCAACCAACATTATCTCCTTTCAAACAATATAGTCTTGCTATTCAAAGGAAATTTCCATTGTTTGAGCCACATTTAATTTGTCGTCTGCAAATGCTTTCAATTTGGACAAGTTGAACAATTTATCATCTGGTAAAGAGTTAAGAAGATAAAAGTGAGTAAAAGTAAAAGATCTCATAAGAAAGATATTTTGAGCTGGAAACCACCAAACAAGATTTTTCATTGGCATAAACCATTATTTATTTCATATTCAGCTCTTGGAACAAAGTATTTTAGTAAATAAGCGAGAGGGCAATTGGCCCTAAAGCGCTCACCTGAGTAAAGTCATCTAGAAATTATAAGGTTGAAGAGATCCTGGTTGTGATGATGTAAAACATATGAGTGTTAGTGACTTACTATTTGACCTGAAGTGACTCAATTTTGACCTTATCCGACAAACATTCAGACCAATTTTCATGAGTGTTGGACTGAAAATGTGGCCATTATAGTGCACACAATGATTTTCTAAAATTTGTACCAGTGACCTACTTTTTGACCTGAGGTGACCCAATTTCAAACTTGTCCTAGATATCATCAAGACAAACATTCTGATAAAGTTTCAAGAGTTTATGGACTGAAAATGTGGCACCTAGAGTCCACACAATGTTATTCTAAAATTTATCCAAGTGACCTTCATTATTCTGCCAAAATGTGACCCAATTTTAAACATGTCTGAGATGTCATCCAGACAAACATTCTGACCAAATCTCATGAGTATCAGACTGAAAAAGTGGCTTCTACAGTGCACAATAAGGCTTTTCAAACCCCATCATTTGAGCCACACCAAATTTGTTGTCTGCAAATGCTTTCAATATTAACCATTCAGTTTTGTTGTCTGGTAACGAATTAAAAGCATTTGTAGCTACATACCTTTGTCAAAAGGTTGCTTGCCTCTACATGAACTATGGTAGCTGATATCAGCAAGCTGTGCAGTTGATCTTTTCTCAGATCGAATCTCTGCCCAAATCCCAGTACAACCTGAGCAGAAGGCTTTGCTCCCTTCTCATATAGATATCGACTTACAGACTGTGAAAACTGATGGACATCAAAGATTTTTGTTTTCTCTTCTCGATTAAGTTTGGTTGTCTGTCCGTCATTGACAGATGGGGATGAAATAAAGATTGTGCACCTGAAAAAAAAGGTTGAATTATTTAAGTCTTTACCACACAATCTCAAGTTTTAACGGCCCTAGAGAAGAAGGATTTTGAAAATATTAAGGAAAAAGAAGAAAATATTGCTAACCAGCATTTTCTTCTTTTCCCACAATGTTTTCAACGATCTCAGACAGATACTGTCATTTGTGCCACATTTCATTTGTTGTATGCAAAAGCTTTCAATTTGGACTGGTCTAAAATTTTGTTGTGTGGTAAAAAGTTAACTGGCCCTTTACCACAAACAACACAGTATTTCAACCCTTTATTACACAGTGTTTTCATGACCGCTGGCTGCCTTCTGAAAACATTGTGAGAAAAGAAGAAAATACTGGTAACCAGCATTTTCTCCTTTTTCCACAATGTTTTCTACCCCATCAGAAACAAATACCATCCTTTCAGCCTCGATTAATCTGTTGTTTTACAGGATGCTTTCAATTTAGACTAGTTTAACCCTAGTACCACATAATCCTGACATTTAACGACCCTGAGGAAGAAGCCTTTTGAAAACATCGTGGGAAAAGGAGAAAATGCTGGTAACCAGCATTTTCTCCTTTTCCCCAAAATATTTTCTACTCTGTCAAGGACAAATTTTGTCATTTGAGCCACCTTTGATCTGTCGTCTGAAACTGCTTTCAGTTTGGACCAGTCTAAATTATTGTTGTTTGGTAAAGAGTTGAACATTTGTCATTTGGTAAAGGTTACGGACCCTGTGGATGAAAGCTTTGGAAAGTTTGCAGGGTAGGAAATGGGTACAATTCTGGTAATCAACCTTTTCTACCTTTCTACTGTAATCTTTTACCATTTCAAAGACAGAAATCATCCATCATTGAGCTATGATGAATTTGTCGACTGCAAATGCTTTCAAGTTTGACAAGTCTAAGATTTTGTTGTTTAGTAAAGAGTATAGCTTTATCATTTCCAAAAACATGATCTACAACTAATATTAATAATCACCCATGATGACTGATTCCTGGAAACCTTAACCCTTTCCCAAACAAGCCCTGGTTTTCACATGTCTGCAGTACAAGTCTTTTGAAAACACTGTGGGAAAAGGAGAAATTGCTCGTTACGAGCAATTTCTCCTTTTCTCACAGTGTTTTCTACCCATTTTGAGACCTTTCTGCCATTTTCATTTGACTGATTCCTGGAAACCTTAATGCTTTACCAAACAGGAGCACTGCATGCAAGAGCCAACGCTTGGCTGTGGTTTGCTTGACTTTCAATGAAAATTTTAAGTCGAAAAAGGGGCAGAACAGGTTATCTGCCCAAGTTGTATTGGGTTCCTTTTTGATAGTTAACAGCATGTCCAAGTTTGAAGAAAATATCTTCAGGAACAACAGAGGTATTACAAAATGTTGAAGTTTTTGCACGACGGTGATGACGGCGCAGACAACAATGACCCTCGGGCTATGGCGATACCTTGTTTTCTTTGAAAACAGTCAAGCTAACAACAATAATGTAGATTGGGTCAACTTCAAAGCATCTGAAGAAAATAAATTATTTTGGCTCAAATGAAATATTTGTCTCCAAAAGGGAGAAACATTGCCAGCATCTTCTTCTTTTCCTACAATGTTTTCAATAGCATTCTCCCTCTGGTTCTTTAAAACTTGGGGTTGTGATGAATCAATGCTTGCATCATGCCGTGCATAAATTCCAATCGTTTAACTCTTTACCAAATGATAAAATCCTGCACTGGTCTAAATTGAAAGCATTTGCAGACGACATTTTAGATGTGGCTAAAATGAAGTTTTCAATTTTGAAAGGCTAGAAAACATTGTGGGAAAAGGAGAAAATGCTGGTTACCAGCATTTTCTCCTTTTCTCACAATGTTTTCAAAAGGCTTCTTATTCTGGGTTGCTAAAACATTGGATTGTGTGGTAAAGGGTTAACCCTTTACCACACAATCCCGACTTTTAACGACCCTGTAGGAAGAAGGCTTTTGAAAACATTGTGGGAAAAGGAGACAATGATGGTAACCAGCATTTTCTCCTTTTCCCACAAAGTTTTCTAATCTTTCAGACACAAATTCCATCATTTTAGCCACATTTAATTTGTCGTCTGCAGATGCTTTCATTTTGGACCAGTCTAAAATTTTGCCGTGTGGTAAAGAGTTAACGGTGCTTCTCACAGGATTCGCACCTAGGACCTGTAATGTGAGGGGCTAAAGCCTTACTTCTAGAGCAATGTCTGTCACTCTTCACCAGTACCTCTTGTGGGATGAATTACATGTCATATATAGGATCTGACATGAGTTGGCATTTGAGATAAAATTTCATTAAACAAGTCTAGGAAAAATGTTATTAACCGTTTACCACACGATCCCGAGTTTTAACAACCCTGAGAAAGTGGCCTTTTGAAAGCATTGTGGGAAAAGGAGAAAATGCTGGTAACCAGTATTTTCTCCTTTTCCCACAATGTTTTCTACCCTTCCCAAATAAAATTTCAATTTTTTATCCACATCTATTTTGTCGTCTGCTAATGCTTTCAATTTGGACCAGTCTAAAATTTTGTCTTGTTAAGCAAGTCTTATGGCAAGCTTCATACAATTTCTTGAAGAGTTAAATAAAATTTTATCTTAAATGCCGATGAATGTCAAATTCCTTATATCACATAATGATATTTCACAAATTATAGATCAGAAAACACAAAATGATCTAAGGATAGTTTAGTTTAGTTCTAATAGATGCACACGCGATAATATTCATAAAAAACCCATTCAATTCTATGAAATAAGAACAAAATGACATAAAAAATGATGCCCCAAAATTGTGATAACAGTGTATAAGAAAAGAAAATTTGTAATGGTTATATTACACTTAAACCAAGAATGGGTATGCAATAAAAATGATAAACATTTTTCTTTTATACTTTTAAGTCATATATAGAAATCTAAAAGTGAATTATATTCTTATAATTCACCAATGAGTGTTATAATTCACTGGTGAATGTTACTTACTTTTATTTTTGACATTTATTTTTTACTTTTATTTTTGACATTTATAGAACATGAATGAATTCTGAGTGGTGGAACGTCACGTTTTATGACATAGTCAACACCAGTCATGACATCATTATTACGGCTTGTCCATATCCGACTAGATTGAATAGATCTACTTCGCTTGAAAAATAAAACACACATTTTTCATGATGAACAAGAATTAGATGTGAAAAGAAAGGTTAAAGTGAAGAGCACAAAAGGAATAGGATAATTGTTTGTCTCGGTCTGTGATCAAAATTTCTTTGATCAAGTGAAAAGCAAAGGCCATAATTTCACTTGTGGCTTTGCCACTTGTGAAAATATAGCCTTCACTTTTGATGAAAGAAACTTTGATCATACCCCTAAGCAGACAATTGTCCTCTATTCAGTCCACGCATAAAAGGACCTAATGCAAGTTTAAACCATTCTTGGAAAATGGTGGTGTTTGGGTAGAGTGTTTGGATCTCATACTAGAGGTTACAGGTTCAATTCTCATGATGAACTGGTTAATTTCAGTACTGTACACACCACAGAGCAACTACAAGTTCAGATTAGAAGGAAAATTTTCTTTATTTAGTGAACAGTTGAGCAAAGTTTGTACTGTACGTACCGACACTTTCTTATTGCATAGATATCTCCATTCTCCACACTAAGGAAAACTCCTCTGTCTGTTACATTGAGTAATTTGGTTGTCATATTGTATTGATGTTCATTACCTGTACTGCATTCTGGGAGGTTGATAGGCATGGCATCTACTGGTCCAAATATCTGGAATTGGAAAAATCAAAGTGCTGATACACCTGTTAGTTGCTGTGGTACCATAGGGTCAAAGTCAACATTGGTCCCATTGATATATGTCTGCCATTAGGCATGTGTAAACTAGGCAATTTAAAAAAAAAACACTCAATCCAATTGATCGTTAGCCCTTACCCTGCTAAGCCTGACTCACTGACCTTTTGCAGACAGTGTAGATCAAGATCAGACTACACAGAACATGCAGGCTCATCTTGGATCTACACCGTCTGATAAGGAGACAACTGTATCCAAAAAATAAGTTTTAAATAGCAATATTTGTGTTTTACTGTTGACTTGAAGATTCCATTTTAGTTTTTTTACAGGATAAGGGTTAATAACTTGAGGAAGTAAACTTAACATATTGTTGGGTCCTGTTTGGCTCCGTGGTGAAGGTATGGATTTTGAATTTGAGGCATTTGGGTCAATCCTTATTCTAGGTATTGGCTTTGTCATGGGAGTGTACTTTGTCCTTTGCCAAAATGTTTTAAAAAATGGTGCAAGGGGCAATACAGTCATCTGCAAGAGGTCAAAAGTTTACCCTTTACCGCACAATACCGCCTTGTCATGCCCCTGGCAAAGAATCCTTTTGAAAACATTGTGGGAAAAGGAGAAAATGCTGGTAACCAGCATTTTCTCCTTTTCCCACAATGTTTTCTACTCTATCAAAGAAAACATTGCACCATTTGAGCCACAATGAAATTGTCGTCTGCAAGTGCTTTCAGTTTGGACAAGGCTAAAATTTTGTCGTCTGGTAAAGGGTTAAATGAAAAGAGAATGCAATGCCATACCTGATGAAGTTCTTCCTGCGTACAGTGCAGCTGCAGGTTTGGATCATGGTATATTCGACAACCTTTCTCTTCAGAAACTAATTGATCAAACATTGTGACTTGTCTGTACCGAATGGTGAGATATAATTTTTTGTCTAAAATAGATAAAGTGTCATTTTTACAAAAAGAGACTAAACCCTTTAACCGTTTACCACACAATCCCTGACTTTTAAAGACCTTGAGAATGAAGCCTTTTGAAAATATTGTGGGTAAAGGAGAAAATGCTGGTAACCAGCATTTTCTCCTTTTCCCACAATATTTTCTATCCTTCCTAGAACAAATTTCATTTTTTCCGTCACAATCATTTTGTTATCTGCAAATGCTTTCAATTTGGACTATTTTGACATTTTTGTCGTGTGGTAAAGAGTTAAGAGCCTTTCACAACTATACTTGCCTTTGCAGGCAGTATAGATCAACATCAGACTGCACAAAAAGTGCAATCTGACGTTTGATCTACACAGAGTGCTTTGCTGAAATACCATAGACATATAATCAACCATGAAATTGCAATTTTTGAGTGTTATTTCAAGGCTGAAAATGTCTATTGGGTATATGTGATGTTCTAAGGCTAAAAAGGGTTTAAAATTTGTATTTAACCCTTTACCAAATGACAAAATTTTAGACTAGTCGACAAAATAAATGTGACTTAAAAAATTGAAATATGCTTTTAGAAGGATAGAAAACATTGTGGTTACCAGCATTTTCTCCTTTTCTCACAATAATTTTAAAAGACTTCTTTCTTAGGGTCTTCAAAAGTCGGGATTGTGTGGTTAAATAATCCATAGCCCTTTAACTCTCTACAACACAACAAAAATGTAGACCTGTTCAAATAAGGGAAAACATATGCAGACAACATTTCATATGCGACTCAAATGATGGAATTTGTCTTTTATAGTGTAAAGAAGAAAAAATTTGGGAAAAGGAGAAAATGCTGGTTACCAGCAATTGCTCCTTTTCCAACAATGTTTTCAAAGGGGCTTCTTTTTAAGGGTCATTAAAATCTACCATTGTGTGGCAAAGGGCTAATGAATGACATCATGTTTTTACAACCCTGAGGAAGTAGGCCCTTTAAAACACTGACATTAAATTACTGTATTTAAAAGCTGTCTACCTTACAGTCGTTAGATCTTTACCACATGACAAATTTGAGACATGCCTAAATTGAAAGCATTTGCAAATGACAATTTAACTATAGCTCAATTAGTAGGATTTACCATTGAAAGAGTAGAAAGTATTGTAGGAAGAGGAGAAAGAGTTGGTCAACAGCATTTTCTCCAATTCCCACAATGTTTTCAAAAGACTAGCATTTTCTCCGTTCCCCACAATATTTTCAAAGAACATCTTTCTCAAGGTTGTTAAAACTCGGGATTGTGTTGTAAAGGGTTAAAATACAGGATTCTTTGGTGAGGGTAAGATGTGTGTTGGCAATTGAACCTACCTGTAGGGTCAAGGGTTAGTTTTAAAGGGCTCACTGGCTGTGTGACTGGACCAGATGCTCCCGGGAAGGGCTTCCTGGCTTTTCTGTGTATCTCTTCGTAAGTTTGGATATCTGAAGAGAAAATGAAGATTCATCTTAACCATTTAGCTGCTAATCGCGACCCACTGACCTTTTGCGGACAGTGTAAATCAAGATCAGACTGCACAGAATGTGCAGTCTGATCTTTGATCTACACTCCCCGATACGGTATTTTCTTTCTGGTGAAATCAACTTTGAAACCGCAATGTTTGGGCTTTTAGTATTGAGTAGAAATTTACGTTTCATTTATTCAGCAGCTTAAGTGTTAACATTTTCGCAACGGACCTGTATCCATCAACCATTCTAAATTCTAAATTAAATTCTTAATCTAATTCTAAATTTAATAAGAGCCCCACATGCAGGTGCCAGTGCTGCAGTTGCTTGATTTTTAGTGACAATTCAACGTAAAAAACAAAAAGGGGGACATGACTGTGCCAAAATACTTAAATGATTACCTGCCTTTGTTGTATGGGTTCCCCTTTTGATAGTGAAGCACTTATCTCTTTACCAAAAAACAAAATTTTAGACCAGTCCAAATTGAAAGCTTTTGCAGACGGCAAAATAAATGTGACTCAAAAATTGAAATTTGTGTTGGGAAGGATAGAAAACATTGTGGGAAAAGGAGAAAATGCTGGTTACCAGCATTTTCTCCTTTTCCCACAATGTTTTCAAACGGCCTCTTTCTCCGGGTCGTTAAAACTCAGGATTGTGTGGCAAAGAGTTATCCAAGTTTGAAGGAAATATCTTTATTTAGTGCACCTATCCATGCTTATCTGGAGTTCCTATTTCCAGTACTTCCCACAATATTCTTCCCAAGCCGCTGGCTGCTTTCCTACATAACCATTGTCAAACAATGATCAGCAATGGGACAGGAATGAATCCTGTCACAATGACTATCACTAATCCTCAGAAAGAAACTGGTCAAACTGGGGATTTAAACCAACAACTCCCCTTTTTTCAAGTCTTGTGTGCATACTAGGCTCAGCTGAAATCTTTCAAGATGGTATATAGTTTTATACAATTGACTTTTAACCCTTTATCACACAATCCCAATTTTAAACGACCCTGGAGAAGAAAGCTTTTGAAAACATTGTTGGAAAAGGAGAAAATGCTGGTAACAAGCATTTTCTCCTTTTCCCACAATATTTACTATCCTTTCAGAGATAAATTTTCATCATTTGAGCCACATTTAATTGGTTGTCTGCAAATGCTTTCAAATTTGGGTGTGTCCAAAATTTTGTCATTTGGTAAAGAGTTAACATATCATGGCCACTAAGAAAGGTCTGGCTGAAAGCCCTTAATATGGTTGTTTTATAAAGTGGCCATTTAACACATTAGGGCCACTAAGAAAGGTCTGGCTGGAGGCCTTTATGATGGCTGTTTGATACAAGTGGTTGTTTTATACAAGTGGCCATTTAACACATTAGGGCCACTAAGAAAGGTCTGGCTGGAGGCCTTTATGATGGTTGTTTGATACAAGTGGCTGTTTAACATATTACGGCCACTAAGAAAGGTCTGGCTGTATATACCTGGCCCCGATATCTCCATGATCTCCTCCAAATGTTCCTCCTTGATGTCTCCACTGGGCAATTTAATCAGATCTCCAGTTGATATGTGATTGAGATCAGAATCTAAAGTCTCCTCAGAACCTGCCAACAGAGTGACAGAAATTTATTTGAATCATTCACTGCAGCAGACAAACATGTTGTAAAATAAGTTAATTCATTTGTAAAATTTATTTGCTTGCAAAAAACATTATTTTAGTAAGTGAAAATGACTGAGATAAATGACTGAAATCTTGCAATAGTACTAGCCTGTTTCAAGCTTTTAACTTTTTACCACACAATCTCACACTCAGAGCTGATGTTAAAGCCCACAGAAACCCTCTTTAACCCTTTACCACATGATCCCAACTTTTAACGACCCTGAAAAGGAAGCCTTTTGAAAACATTGTGTGAAAAGGAGAAAATGCTGGTAACCAGCATTTTCTCCTTTTCCCACAATGTTTTCCACTTGTCCCATAACAAATTTCAATTTTAAGTCACATTTAATTTGTCCTCTACAAATGCTTTCAGTTTGGACGAGTATACATTTTCGTTGTTTGGTAAAGAGTTAAACAATTCTGTCAGTTACTGTAAGGGTATCATGTTATCAGAATTGTGTTAAAGTAAAGTGTACAAGATGTAAGGAAAATGCCAACATCTCTGATTCATTCGCACTGATTTGTTTCAACTTGATCAATGGATTTGCCCTAGAATAAACCCATTTTCAGCGAAAAAGGCTGTGACAAGGGGAATTTAACCCATTACCACACAATCCCGAGTTTTAACGACCCTGAAAGAGAGGGCTTTTGAAAACATTCTGAGAAAAGGAGAAAATGCTGGTAACCAGCATTTTCTCCTTTTCCAGCAATGTTTTCTACCCTATCCAAAACAGAAATCATCATTGGAGCTACATTTGATTTGTCGTCTGCAAATCCTTTCAATTTGGACCAGTCTAAAATTTTTTTCGTTTGGTAAAGAGTTAATAAGATGGGGGTGGGTCTAATGAAGAATTCTCAGTATCCCATCTTTCCTAGAAAAGGGAGCATAGCAATCACTTACTTCCATTAGTGCCATGCATCACTGTAGCGGGTATTCCTGTGGGACCATCTCCATTATGCTAAATAGAAAGGAAATATTTCTGTTGAAAAATAGTGATAAACACATCACTATGCATGAAGTCGACATTTTCTGTCTTGCAGCCCACCTACTTGATACCAAGTCCAAAATTTTGTTGTTTGGTAAAGAGTTAACCCTTTACCTCACAATCCCGACTTTTAATGACCCTGAGAAAGAAGCCTATTGAAAACATTGTGGGAAAAGGAGGAAATGCTGGTAACCAGCATTTTCTCCTTTTTCTGCAATGTTTTCTACTCTATCAAAAGGGGGAAATAATCATTTTAGGAACATTAAATTTGTCGTCTGCAAATGCTTCCAATTTGGTCCAGTCCAAAACTCTGTGGTTTGGTAAAGAGTTAAATGACAGAAAATTGTTTTTAAAACTGTAATTACCAAAGAAAAGAAAACTGTTCAGGAAATTTGAGATATGAAATTCAAAGGAATGCTTTTATCATTCCTGCAGTAAGAAAAAACATAAAATTTGAAATACCCATACTTAGGTCAAAGTAAGATAATTTCATTTAGGATTACTTGACTAAAGTTCAGAAAATTGTCTCTATAGTTTTTAAACTAAGTTAGAAAACTGCTTTTACAAGCACTAAATTACAAGTCATAAAGTTGAATTTAAATTTACCGAGGTCAAAAAAGAAAAACTGCTTTAAACCTTTCCCAAACGACAAATTCTGGACTGGTCCAAACTGAAAGAGTTTGCAGACGACAATTTTCAATTTTATGAAAATGGCAGAAAAGTCTCAAAACAGGTAGAAAACACTGTGTGAAAAGGAGAAATTGCTCGTTATGAGCAATTTCTCCTTTTCCCACAGTTTTTTCAAAAGACTTGTACTGCAGACACATGAAAACCAGGGCTTGTTTGGGAAAGAGTTAAGAATTAATCAGATCTGAGTAAGAAATTTACTTAACCCTTTACCAAACAACAAAATTTTAGACTTGTCCAAATTGAAGGCAGTTGCAGACGACAAACTTAAAGTGCCTCAAAAATTGAATTTTTTTTTAGAAGGGTAGAAAACATTGTGGGAAAAGGAGAAAATGCTGGTTACCAGCATTTTCTCCTTTTCCCACAATGTTTTCAAAATGCTTCTTTCCAAGGGTCGTTAAAAGTCGGGATCGTGTGGTAAAGAGTTAAAAGAAATACTAAAATTTAGGTCAGAAAATTGTTTTGTAAAGTTATACTGACATTGTCAAAAGACACTTGTGTCATATATAATAAACTTTTTAAGAACAGGTCTGATGTCACATTGATTATCATGCAACATACACATAAGGCGTAAATAACTCCCTTCTTGAAGACAAAATTTTAGAATCATCAAGATTCAAAGACAGTATTTGCAGGTAGAAAACAATGTTGGACTATTTTCTCCATTTCCCACACTTGTTTCCAAAGGCCACTGCATAAGGGTGGTAAAATCTAAGTACTGTTTGATAAAGGCGCAGTCAAGTAAAGAGATATAATTTAGTCATATTTACATAAACTGGGCCGTCTACATCGTCATACATCATGTCCATTGTTGACTCCTCTCTCGTAAATATCATCGGTGTGGGTACATCTGTTACCTCTTCTAGAACATACACAACAATATAGTCGGTGTTGAATCATTACTAAATCTAGCACAGGCATAGCCAGGATTAAAATATTTGAGCCATGCTCTGTGAAATGGGGGCTTAATGTATCTGCGAAAAGTATCAACCCAGGTCAGCCTGTGCAGTCTGTGTAGGCTGACCTGGGCTGGAACTTTTTCCTAATGGTCAATTTTCTGTATGTTAAAAGACCATTCTACATCATGATTCGGTCGGTTATTAGATTTATAATTATGTGATATCTTGCTTGGTACAATGCATCACGGAGATGCATTAAGCCCCCTTTTGCCAGAGCATGGCTCATTTATATGCACAGTGAGGCACAAAGTGCCAATAGGGGAGGGAGTGGGAGGGGGTGACCCCTTCCTGCTGATGGGAATTTAATCAATTTGATTAATCTAACCCATCTATTCAGTATTTAGTTTGAAAAGGTGCACAGATCTTGAGAAAAATCAGTACAATCATGACAGTGTAATGTATAACTTTGGTGGCTGATTTATTTTTTTATATATACATGTACATGTGCGTATTGTGCGTAATGGGTGCTACACCATTGTTTAGAGTAGAGCTTTCAAAGTTTTATACGTCACTTAGTTTTGCGTGGCTCATATGCTTTTATATATCTTATATCACATACCGGTATACTTTTTACCACATAATGGTGCATTATGCTTAGAAATTATATACCACTTAACGTTGTTTATAGCTTACATATCTTTATATATACACCACTCACTGTTGTATAGCTTACATATCTTTATCACATAATGTTGATTAGTCTATACACTGTTATATATCACTTACAGTTGCATAGCTTACATACCTTTATATATCACTTATGTCGCTGCACTGACACACTTCTATGTCACTTATTTTACTGTTGCTTGGCTTACATACTTCTATATATCACTTATTATTGCACAACTCACACACTTTTGTATAAATCACTTAATGTTGCATAGCTCAACCATTTTTATCATTATTATGTAGTTAATATTGCATGGCTTACATACTTTTATATATCACCCAATATTGCATTGCTCAAATACCGGTACTTTATATATCACCTAATGTTGCATGGCTTACATACTTTTATATTCACTTTCTTATGCATGGCTCATGCACTTTTATACATCACTTACTTATGCATGGCGCACATACCTTTGTTGTACCACTTAATGTTGCTTAGGTCACACACTTTCATAATAAATTACGTAATGTTGCATGGCTTACATACTTTTATATGTCATCCAATGTTGCATGACCCATATACTTTTATGGTCACTTTTTACTACATGGCTCATATATGTTATGAATGATTATCTTCTTATTCACATTATATTTCTGATACATTGCTTACTATTGCATGGTAGAAATCTATTTTATATCACTTACTATTCCGTGGTAGAAATCTATAAACTCTGTATGGATCTTCTTGCTGTCCATCCAAATTGTTATGTTCCTTTAACTCCTGTATGTCAGGTAGTTTTGTAAGGGCACAACGAAATCGCGTCTTCCATGTTGGATAATCATCGGTATCTACTCCTTCTCTATGACGACCTGTGTGGATTGCCCACTCCTGTTAAATGATTCAAATTTGCTATTGTTACATAATTCACCCTTTACCACACAATCTCGCTTTTTAATGACCATGAGAGAGAAGACAGAAGGCCTTTGAAAACCTTATGGGAAAAGGAGAAAATGCTGGTAACCAGCATTTTCTCCTTTTCCAACAATGTTTTCTACTCTTTCAAAGCCGAACCTTAGCATCTGAGCTACATTTTTATTTGTCTTCTGCAAATGCTTTGAAAACAATCTAAAGTTTCGTTGTCTTAAAGGGATAAACTCACATCATTAAAAGATGCTGATACGCATTAACTTGTAATCAGCATTTTTTCCCTTTTTCCCACAATATTTTTCTACCCCTTTCGTGACAAATGTCATCATTTGAGCCATACACAATTAGTTGACTGCAAATGGTTTCAATTTAGATCAGTCTACATTCAAACGAGATCTTGGTTACCACAGATTGAGATGGATCTACTTTCAATTGCAGCAGAATATTCTATTGGCGGTAATGAGCCCTACATTTCCGCATAAACAGATAACAAAAGTAGGCTAAGCGAGGTCAAAGAATCAGGAAACATCGGACAGACTTTACCTTGAAAATAGTAGCGTCGATAGCTTGCCATTCTCTATTGCCAACATGTTTCCAAGGTACTTTAAATATTTTCTGCTCTCTGTCGATCCATGCCAGACCTGGTATGTCGCCGCTGTTGATCCGTGACTCTAGCCATGGACGTAGACGCTGACGGGTTGAATGTTCACTCGTATTGTGATAACTACTGCTCATATTCAAGGTTAGGACTGATGGGTCGTTATACAGCTGACTGGAATGATACATTAGTAATTCGCTTAGCCTTTTACCTAAAATTCCGTGTATTGAGAACCTTGAGGGAGAAGACTTGAAAACATTGTGGGAAAAGGAGAAAATGCTGCTAGCCACTGTTTTTTCTCTTTTCTGACACAACTTTCTGCCTGCCTGTCGTCTGCAAATGTTAACGAAATGGACAAGTCAAAAAGGCTGTCGTCTGGTTAACAGTTATCAACAACACTGACTCTACGATGTATTTGTGATGATTGGCTCCTTTTCTCCCGCCAGTCTTTGTATTTCTTCTGAGAAAGCGATAAAGTTCTGTGTAGGTTGGTTAAAAAAAAACGGTTATAGTTTACAAGACAATAAATTTGCCATTGCTAATGATGCCAATAATTCCATGCTCTTAAAGTAGCGAAAGAGCATCTCCAGTCTGATCTAGTTTGTTCATTGTTTTCGCTCCAAGCTCTACAGTTTTGTGCGTTACAATATAGAAGCATGTATACGTATCTATTATATGTTTATAGATGATTCCTGCGAAGGACCATGATAACGAATCTTGATGCAAATTTATGCCCGGGCCATCAACAAAAACTACCGCTATTTGATGCATATGAAGTATTATTATCTACTCCGCAAAGTCCGACATTAGATACGTGCACTGCTTTCGGTATATTCCGGACATTATCGGCTATTAAGATTTCACTCAGTACAGTCTGCACAATTCATGAGGTTAATAATAGTGAGAATGTACGAAATGTGATGACTGATGTCGCCGAAAAAGTTTTTACGCGGAAATTTCAAATTCAATCGTTATCGCAAACACTTAAAAGACTCACAGATGCAAAAAGCTGACCTCTTAACTACATTCTCAGTCTGGAAGCATGCCATGAGTGCCACAGTCACGTTTCCTGTTGCAAAAATCCAATAACTTCACAAAGTAAAACGTTGCCAATTATGAAAACCCTCCAACGTGAAGAGTAGTTCATTTCCGTTCTTATTTATTCTAGGCGTGTAAAAACCGCACACTAGCGTTTGTTCCAATGTCGACAAAATCATAAAATATTTGATAGAATTTTTGGGACGAACTGAAGTCCCCGGGAATCAGATGAGACATTTTCAAAATTCGATTTTTTTTTAAAAACTCATGGCTTCCTGAAACTTTGACTTCAAAAATTCATTGTAAAAATTCATCCCTTAGCCTACTGTCAATTTATCATTTTCAGCCAAATCTGTTCCCCAAAAGAACCCTTTGATATGGGCGGTGCTCTGGCAAAAGGGATTTTAATTCATAATTCATAATTCAAAGGGGGTTTAATGAATCTCTGTGATCAATTATACCATGCAATTAATCACATAATTATGTATCCATGAAATCCTTCTTGTTGAACAGCCGACTGAATCATGGGGTAGACTGATCCTCTTCCATACAGAAAATTGGCAAATAGCAAGATGTTTCGATCCAGGGCAGCCTGCACGGATTACTCAAGTTGGCTTGGGTCGATACTTTTTGCACATGCATTAAAACCGTTTTTCACAGAGCATGGCTCATATTTATTGTCCTTTGAAGCTGCATTACCTCTCGTGCGCCCTAACTGACATTGGTTGTCGATGCACCATAAAACATCCATTTATTGTTCGTTTTGCAACTATTTTTCAAGAATGGCCTGAGGCAAGGCGCGAAACGTCTTCTGCAACATGTTATCACTAATATGGTACTTTGTACAAATATGTACCGAAGAGAAATACTGAGTAATGGATATACCAGGGCCCGTATTCTACAATTATTCTTGATAACATTCTTAGTTCAATTCTTTTTTTCTCCTCTCTCTCTCTCTCTTTCTCTCTCTCTCTCTCTATTCTAAATTGTAAAGTAACGCGATTTACTTCAGCCAATCAGAAATTGTGTTGCTCTGTAAATTATGAATTAGAATAAGAAGGCAATTTAACCCTTTCCCAAACAAGCCCTGGTTTTCACGTGTCTACAGTACAAGTCTTTTGAAAACACTGTGGGAAAAGGAGAAATTGCTCGTAACGAGCAATTTCTCCTTTTCCCACATTGTTTTCTACCATTTTGGAGAACTTTCTGTCATTTTCATCAAATCTAAAATTGTCGTCTGCAAACTCTTTCAATTTGGACCAGTCTAGAATTTATCGTTTGGGAAAGCGTTAAAAAGCTTGGTGAATACAGGCCTAGAATTAAGAGCTTTTACCTTTTACCAAACAACCCCGACTTTCAATGGCCCTGCGGAAAAAGACTTTTGAAAACATTTTGGGAAAAGAGCATGCTGGTTACCAACATTTTCTCCTTTTCCCAAAATTTTTTCTCTCCAATCACAGACAAAATACGCCCTTTGAATAATATTTAATTTTTCGTCTGCAAATGCTTTAAATTTGGAACAGTCAAATTTTGTGGTTTTGTACAGATTTAATTATTTGTAAATCGTACTTACAAATTATACTCCGGGACAGGGGCCGCAAACGTACCAAAAGTGCACCGCCGAGGATCGAAATGCATGACTTAAACTTTAAACAAAGTTTTTCGAACTATTCATAAATATATCCGCTCTTTCTTTAAATTCAGTTCAAAGCAAACTTTCTCGAACTTTGTATCAATGTACTGCATTTACAATTTTCACAACAATGTAAATAAAAAAAAAAAGAAAATTCAGTTTCATGCAACTCCAAAATAAAAAATAATGAATTCACATTTGCAGATTTCACCATGCAAGAACATGCAATATGAATAAAATTTATCATAAAGAAAAAGTCAATGTGCAATTGAGTCAAAACCTATTCACAACTATTTCTAAAAACGAGATAATGACAAATTAATATTTCAAAGACATTTAATCGTCAATGAATTAAAATTTCAAGACAAGCGAAGGTTGCAGTGTCAAACTCAAAAGGAAATAATGTGCATCATCTGCGACCTTGGTGATATTAAAAGGTGCTTTCTGACTTACTACCAGGCGACAAAATTTTAGACTCTCCCATATCGAAAGTATTTGCAGACGACAAATTATGTTGTTCAGATAACGCATTTTTTCATACAAAAAGTACCGAAAACATTGTGAGAAAGGGAGAAAATTCTGGGTACCAGCATTTTCTCCCTTTCCCACGATGTTTTCAAAAGCCTTCTATCTCCTTTTAACTCGGGATCGGTTGGGAAAGGGTTGAACCATTAAAAATACCCGACGAAGCGTTTTAACGATAGGGCCATACATGTATTTCCTTATTCCTGATTTACATACAGCCAATCAACGACCGGAATTTTGCGTTTTCGGAGGAAGAAAATTACGGGTAGAAGTACCATTTGATTACGATATCACGTGACCTCGTCGCTGGATAGGCTTTAGAAATGTAAACGGATTTTTAAAGAGTAACTTAAATATTTCATTTGCGTGGCTGCGCTTTGGCCGGACTGATAAAAAAAAGACAGATAGTGCAGATCAAAGGTGAGACTGTACCCTCCAATTTACGTCTTATTCTACCCTGCCCACACAAAGTAACAAAATTTAAGCACATCAGCCTTAACACTTAAGTCTTATTCCGAACAATTTTCTAAATTTCAAAGTAACAAGATTTCCGATTGGCTAACCCAAATCGTTCAGCCAATCAGAAATTGTGTTACTTTCTAAATCTAGAATATAATCAAAAATAAAATTTAGTATGACTGCTGAATTATACGGACTCACAGGTGCTGCAGTAAGTCAAGGCCTGATAGACGACTTTTTCGGTCTTTCATCGAACCACTTTCGACCTCATTTCGACATCTGGCGTCTGCGCATTAGTAATCCTATATGGATATGCGCTACGGATGGCGGACCACCTCAAGGTGATCCGAGTTTAAAATCCTTTGAAGAGGGTGGGGGAAAGACACACAAGCACTTGATTTTTGGCAACAGTTGCCCTCTCTAACAAAAAAAAAAAATAACTTTTATCAATTGAGCCATGGTCTTGGAAAGGGGGGTTTAATGCATCTCCGTGATGCATGGTACCAAGCAAGTTTTCAAAGTATTATGGGTCCATAAAATACATTTTGTCTCACAACCAACTGAATCATGAGGTAGACTGGTCCTTTGACACGCAGAAAAATGACCAAAAGCAAAAAGTTTCGGCCAAAGTCAGCCTGCGCGAACTGCACAGGCTGATCTGAGTCGATACTTTTTGCAGATGCATTAAGCCCCTCTTTTCACAGAGTATGGCTCAGTTTTTTCAGGTAAAAGAGGGCGACGATTTTTAAAAAAGTGCCTGTGGGTTTTCCAGCAGTTTCGTCCGTTACTCACTCACTTTTCCACAGAGATGATCAAACCAAGATCAGAAATATTATCTTAGACACGTTTCCTTTCATTTTCGTTGACAAAACTGCGCAGAAGAGAAGAAGCTGGCGAATGAGTACGACCCGGAAGCAGTTCGGGATCGTTTGACACCTGAGTCGCGCAGTAGATATTGTGTGGGAAATTCCGTGTACACACCACTGGATGCAGATGTGGCGTGGCGAAATTGACATTTGATTGATTAGCATTGTAAGGTGTATATGCATGTACAGTGTGTAACTAGACAAAAACATACATGCCGAAATTACACTATGATCTTGGGGAAAAAATTACTGAAACTGGAATTCAAATCGCAAAACCTGGTTTCAAAAGCTCATTGACCATTTTTTGGATTTAAAATTCCCAATCTTGTATTGCAAGCACTCAGCTGTCTATAAAAGACGTCAAAGAAATACACAATGTCTGACACACAAATAGATTTGATGATACCTAGACCTAACAAGAGCATCGCATGCAATTGCCAGTGAAAATTCTAAGTCGAAAAAGGGCATAACCGTGTCAAAAAACGATCATGGTTACCTGCTCTTGTTTCTATGGGTTTCCCTTTAGATAATTTACAACTCGCCCGAATTTGAAGTAAAAATGTTCAGTAATGACAGAGATATTATAAAATGTCATTTTTTTTTCACAACGACAACGCAAGCGCTATGAAATAATCATCATAATAATTGTGATAATAAAAAAAAATAATATAGAGGTATCACTCATTCTGACCAATATCTCAATTTGTCTATGTGTTTTCGAAATTTGCCTGCTGGACTGCACCAGAAATCGAGTACATGATGTATAGAGATGAAATACTTTTTACAAACTGTCCTCTAGATTGGTATCAGTCCGTTAAATAGAACATTTTCATTTAATAAAAAATCATAGAATAAAACAGCAAAACAAATACACTCATATAATACACTCATATAATGTTCTCAATGTCTGTATTTTAGATAACATATACGTCTGAGTCTACAGTAGCTGTGTACATTGTTTATTAGAATGGCTCAAATGCAGGGCCTGAATGCCAGGCTAATTGTCCTCCTGAAAATTTGCAACAGACAACCTTAACCCTTAAGGTGCTTAGCGCGACTCACTGACCTATTGCGGACAGTGTAGATCAAGATCAGACTGCACAGAATGTGCAGTCTGATCTTGGATCTACAGTGTCCGATAAGCAGATACTTTTCTCCAGAAAAAAAAAGTTTGAAATAACAATATTTGGGTTTTTACTATAGGCTTGAAAGTTTTGTTTAACTTATTTAGCAGGATAAGGGTTAGAAAAAAAAGAGAACATAGATAATCAAAATAGCTGCGTCACATGATGCATGAATAAAAAAATATATATATATAAAAAACAAGAATAACATCACATGGGAGAATATAAGAATAAGATTTATTGCCGACCGGTTTCTTCCATTAAGGAATCATCAGGGCATCATTAATGGAAGAAACCGGTCGGCAATAAATCTTATTCTTATATTCTCCCATGTGATGTTATTCTTGTTTTTTATGTATTATCCTTGAACCGGTACCAGTTGAACTTTTCATATATATATATAAAAGGACGTCACAAAAGATGAGATTTCTCGATGCAAGCAGTTTCTCATTATGTCTCTATGATTTTTTAATAAACATAGTCTGTCCCAAGACAAAAAGAAAGTCGTCTGAAAGAGGTAGTGAATGTAAGATGAGTAAAAAAAAGTATGGCCCTCAGTACCAGATAAAATAATTATATTCCGATTTTCCTTCTTTGCGTTGAATTTCTTGCATCGGCTGACACTGCAGAAAGAAACACCCTCGAACGAAGATAGTCCATTACTAGGCTGCGCAGAATGGTGTATCTATAATTAGCTATTGCTTCATTTCCTGTTAAAAATTTTGTATACGAAAGGTTTTCCAAGAAGAGCTAAATTTAGATCCCAGTCAAAAGGTGTCTGACGATCACATGGGAATCGCAGTCTAACCATACTCTGCGCTGCCGACAAGTTTATAGATTGTTTTTTATATAAAATTATGGATTTCAACGTAGAAACCAGCAAACAATAACAACAACGTCATTTATAAAGAACAATGAAAATGAGGAACAATTTAAAAAAAAATATTTTTTAACGGTAGAAAAAACAGTTGTCACAACGAAGTGAAAGTTACGGTTTTTCTGCTGGGCGCCAACGGTTAGCCGCGAGGTGTTATTTGAGCATCGTGCAGACCTATGCCTACTTGGGCGATTGGAATAGTACCAAGGTTACCTTCGTGATTTAACGACCCTGTGGAAGAATGCCTTTGATTACACTGTGGAAAAAGAAGAAAATGACTGTAACAAGCATTTTCTCGTGTTGCCACGATGTACACTATCCTCTAACTTGTACTTTCCATCAATCGGGACGCATTTGAATTGTCGTCTGCAAAAGCTTTCAATTAGGACGAGTCTGGATTTGTTCGTCTTTCCACAGAGTCCGGGCGTCCGTGAAATTCGGTACAGTATTATAGCTACAAGACGACCGGGCCTGTTAAAGATAACACCAGGGTCCGTATTCACCAACCATTCTAAAGAACATTCTTGAATTAATTATAGATATAGAAATAAACACAACTTCTGATCGTCAGAAGTTGTTTTATTTTGAAATTTTGAAAAAAAATTCATTCGGACCGAAGACTACGCCAAAGCCCCGAATCATTTACTACGGCGTTGGTACTAATCAAGATGACTGGGCATATTGGTATAAAATCAGGGCCCGTATTTACAAACCGTACATTATAGCATCCTGTCTAATTCCCACGAATCTTCTACATTTCAAAGTACTTGTAACGCAATCTCTGGTTGGTTAAACCAGATGAGCCATGCTCTGGCAAAAAGGGGACTTAATGCATGTCTGTGATGTCATTCGGCATACCTCGGGTGATCTGGTGATCAAATCCCTCGGCTGTATCACGTAGCTTGATATGCACCTACACGGTACATTTCGCACATCTCCGGAAGCACGCCCCTTTACCGTTATTGAAATTGTAAGGCTCCTCTTAAAAAAGAAAACATGAGTAAATTTTCTGTCGTTATCTTTCTAACAATATTTCAGTCGGCAAACAGTTCGTACATTCAATTTTTAGCGTGGTTTATCAATTCCGTTGGGAGCTTTCATCGACAGATCAATAGAAGTGAATAACTTCACCGTGTTTGTTCATGTCGTTGCTAAGCGATCTACAGGGGCGCCGCCATGTTTAAGATCATGTGATTGGTAGTTCAAAATGGAAGCCTCCTTTATACAGACGAGGTTAGATGTAGGTACGGAATCGGCCGAGTTGTGACGAGTGGTATTAGACCAAGCGCCATTTTGTATCAACAAGATACCATCATATATCCGGGACACTCGTCACAACTCGGCCGATTCCGTACCTACATCTAACCTCGTCCGTATAAAGAAGGCTTCCTGTTTGAACTACCAATCACATGATCTTAAACATGGCGGCGCCCTTGTAGATCACTTAGCAACGACATGAACAGCCACTGTGAAGTTATTCACTTCTATCGATCTGTCGATGAAAGCTCCTAACTGAATTGATAAACCACGCTAAAAATTGAACGTACAAACTGTTTGCGGACTGAAATACTCTTAGAAAGATAACGATAGAAAATTTACTCATGTGTTCTTTATAAAGAGGAGCCTTACAAATTTCATAACGGTAAAGTGGGGTGCTTCCGGAGATGTGCAAAATGTACCGTGTAGGTGCATATCAAGCTACGTGATACAGCCGAGGGATTTGATCACCGGATCACCCGAGGTATGCCGAATGATATCCGGGATCTGTAAAGTCCGCTTTGTCTCACAACCGACTGAATCACGAGGTAAACTGGTCGTTGGACAAACAGAAAATTGACCAATAGCAAAAGCTTTCAGCCCAGGACTACGTCAAGGCGACCAGATCGTCTGGTATAACGTTTGTGCAATCAAGATGACCGGGCCCATTGGTGTAGTTCAAAGACTACTTCAAGGCGCCAGGGGCAAATGTTTAGTATTCCCTTCATCATTCATGGGGTACTAACACTTAAGCTGCTGAATAAATGAAACCCAAAGCTCTACTCAATACTAAAAGCCCAAACATTGCGGTTTCAAAGTTGATTTTACCGGGAAGAAAATACCGTATCGGACAGTGTAGATCAAAGATCAGACTGCACGTTCTGTGCAGTCCGCAAAAGGTGAGTGAGTCGCGATTAGCAGCTTAACCTTTTTCCAAACAAGCCCTGGTTTTCACGTGTCTGCAGAACACGGTGGGAAAAGGAGAAATTGCTCGAAACGAGCAATTTCTCCTTTTCCCACAGTGTTTTCTATCCTTTTTGAGGTCTTTCTGCCATTTTCATCAAATTTAAAATTGTCGTCTGCAAAGTCTTTGAATTTGGACCAGTCCAAAATTTGTCGTTTGGGAAAGGGTTTAGGGCTAACATACTTGCACAGTCACTTAGAAAGTATCCAATATCTTCCTATCCATAAAAATAAATTTTATATCTGTGCAGCCCTTTGCCCATAGAAACAGACCGACGCTTTCTCACAAACCTCTGCAAATCTACAACCTTCAACTTCAACTCTTCGTCGGTCAAATTACAACCCCGCTCAAAAAAATCCAATTAAGCGTGAAATATACGCTTGCCTCAAACGGAAGTTTATTGCATTCATCTTTCCCAAAACCGATCTTTGCTAAAAAATGTCATAATCAATCCTTCTACCAATTTAGGCACACATGTAGGCCTCCGTGTATTTAAAGCAGCTTTTTTTTTTAAATTGAAAATACCCACTACTTTTAAAATACTGTGCAAACTTTTACGAATATACCATCTGCAGACAAACCAAAGTAGACCGGAGCACCATCAGATATTAAATCAAAGCGTTGAAAGCACTGGTGTGGCATTTATCAAGGGAGCCATTGTGTGGAATTAATAATTTGAAAAATAAACTAGAAATAGTTTCAAAATATTCGCTTGAAAATCAACCTACTATATAGTCATGCACACTCCAACAGAGAAGCGTGCAATCTTGTGGGACAAACAAGTCCTGGCCAACAAGCCCAGGAACGAATAAGCCCAGGAACGAAATAGTTTGGGACGATCAAGCACGGAATCGGGCGTTCGGGAAACAAAGATTGTGTGTATCATTACGCCAATAGAAGACCATAGTGGATTAAGCTATTTTCGATGAAAGAGAAGTATTTCCATAATCGATGGCCTAATCCAATTCATTTTAATACGTCATTTTCATATCTGAGTGCAACCGAAACTCCTATTTGTCTTAGAAACAAGAGGGCCATGATGGCCCTGTATCGCTCCACTGGCTTATAAATATAAACCATAAATACTAAACATTTCAATTCTCAGCCAAATGGTTTCAAAATGAAGACTTACAAAGTTTTCTCTGTAAAAGCCCATGTGAAAGTTGAGACCCGCAGGGCAAAGCCATTTTTGATCCCACAGCTATAATTACTTGAACCCTGGTAGAGGTCCACAAGATAAAGCCACATGCCAAAATAATACAAGTCTATGCTGTATGGTTATAAATAAGGTGATTTTCAAGTTTTGTCCATATGAAGCCTCTGTAAAACGTAAGACCCCTGATGCAAGGCTAATTTCAAAAAAAAAAAAAAAAAAAAAAAAAATCAAAACAGGAAGATTTCTTAAGTTGTCACTATGTAAGCCCATGTAAAACTTGTGACCCCTGCGGCGGGGCCAATTTTGACCCCAGGGCTAAAGTTTTGGCCCGCTTGGTAGAGGCCCACTAGATATAGCTACATGCAAAATTTGGTAGCTCTAGGCCTTATGGCTAGGTACAGGAAGATTTTTAAAGTTTTCTCTATATAAGCCTATATAAGCTTATGTAAAACTTGTGACCCCTGGGGCAGAGCCAATTTTGACCCCAGGGCTATAATTTGAAGAAACTTGGTAGAGGTCTACTACATAAAGCTACATGCCAAATTTGGTAGCCCTATGCCTTATGGTTTCAGACAAGAAGATTTTTAAAGATTTCGAATATTTTTCAGTTTTGTTGCCATGGCAACCAGAGTTTTTGAAGGAATCAAATTCTTTCAAGAAATTCTGAAGAGGACCATGGCAGGATCATTTCTGGGAAGTTTCATGAAAATTGGATGGGTAGTTTCAGAGAAGAAGATGTTTGAAATAAAAGTTAACGCACGGACGGACGGACGGACGCACGACGGACACCGGGCCATGACATAAGCCCGCTGGCCTTCAGCCAGTGGAGCTAAAAATTAGTTTAATTAGGTTTACTTCCTTCGGTTTTGCACAAAATACGATACATGATTTTCAAAATGCCGTATTGAACTCGTAGCGGCATTGTCTTCGACAAATGCCACAAAAATACCTTTTTTATATTACAAAAAAGTGCGCAAATGCCAACAACCATATGGAGCTAGTACAGCGTATCATTGCAGAATTGCATTGCGACTACACGTACATAAACGTTTTGAAGTAACAATAGCTGCCATTTTTAACAAAGCGGGTGTTAAAATAAATGCACCTAAATTTAAATCATACCAGTTAACCCTTAAGCTGCTAATCGCGACCCGCTGACCTTTTGCGGACAGTGTAGATCAAGATCAGACTGCACAGAACGTGCAGTCTGATCTTTGATCTACACTGTCCGATACGGTATTTTCTTTCCGGTGAAATCAACTTTGACACCTCAATGTTTTGGGCTTTTAGTATTGAGTAGGGATTTGTGTTTCATTTATTCAAAAGCTTAAGTGTTAAAATTACGGAAATTATTGTGAAGATGACAATCCATTATTGTACAGTCGGTCCAAGTGTCAGTCGCTGACAAAGAAATTAATTTCACAACTAAGTTAAATGTTACCAGGTCACTCTATCTTTTGTTTACTTTTTGCCTGATTAAAAATTCATTTTTTTTTAACCAGCGACTAACAGTTGGACGTACAACACAATAAGAAACTGTCACCTTCACAATATTTTCCATTCTTTTAAATAGTGTGATTTGAATTCACATGTGTTGTTTTCTGACCGCTACTGGGCCCTTAATTAATCCCTATCCTTTTTAAAAGTACAGTTAAACTAATCCTTACATAGGCGAATTTTTTTTTTTTACGTGTGGCATATTAAGATCAGACTATACAGAATGTGCAGTCTGACCTTGGATCTATACCGTCCGCCTGTTTAGTCGAGCCCACTAGATAACAATTTGTCTGAGTTCCGGTGGCTTAGATTTTCAGCCGTCGAAAGAAGTCGAATTTGTATATCGACTCTGTAAGAGTTGACCCACCATCCTTTTATCCCAGACTCTGATGCCCTTTGCCAGTATTACAGACCTTAATCAGCCCACAAGTCCGTGCATTTAGGCAACAAATCAATTGCTGCAGATTTATCAACCCTTTCCCAAACGATAAATTTTAGACTGGTCCAAATTGAAAGAGTTTGCAGACGACAATTTTGAATTTGATGAAAATGGCAGAAAGTTCTCAAAAAGGGTAGAAAACACTGTGGGAAAAGGAGAAATTGCTCCTTACGAGCAATTTCTCCTTTTCCCACAGTGTTTTCAAAAGACTTGTACTGCAGACACATGAAAACCAGGGCTTGTTTGGGAAAGGGTTAATATGATTTCGTCAACCCAACTCCATGGCAAGTCTTGGTTCTAAGTTGATAGAACTTGTGGTCCAACCCCATTTCAACTTATGAAATAAAATATGTTTAAGCTAAGTCTTGGTTCCGATAATAAGGCAATATTTTCCGCTAGGTGGAATTTTTCATGTACATACTTCAAAGAATAATGACATGCGCAGACAACGGATAATAAGGTAAAAGGTAAACAAGTATGATTGCGAGGGTTTGCGAAAGATTTTGGGTTTTTCCAATGAAGTGAGTGAGTCATGAGTGTGCTTGTCACGCAAGAGAATGGTAATTTGGGTTCGGGAGAGGAAGGGGGGGGGCAGTACTTAAAGGGGACAAAGTCTACTTCGAAGCACAGGCGTTCGTTTTGTGACGAACTTTTCCAACTATATGATGTATATAAGGCGTCTTATATATTACATCATACAGTTGGCAAAGTTCGTCACAAAACGAACGCCTGTGCTTCGAAGGCGCAGAGATGGACCTAATTCTTAAACGGAAACAGTAAATCATTTCCGATCATGATATTGATCACGTCGTCCAGTACACAGGCACTTGTTTTCTTTTAATCATTTTCCAAACAGTCCCAAGTTTTAACGATCCTGAGAAAGAAGCCTTTGAAAACATTGTGGGAAAAGGAGAAAATGCTGGTAACCAGCATTTTCTCCTTTTACACAATCTTTTCAGTCCTATCAAAGACAAATTCCATCATCTGAGCCACATTTGAATTGTCGTCTGCAAACGCTTTCAATTTGAACCAGTCTATATTTCTGTCGTTTGGTAACGAGTTAAAAAAAGATCGCCATCTTAACCTAAAGGGAGCCAAATAAACCCAACAAGACATTTTAAGTCTAGATAAAGATCCAAATAATCGCAGTTTCAAGGTTGTATCAGCAAAGTGGGCAATGTATATCAAAGACTGAAACAATGCTGAAAGAGGCGTAGAAAAAATTCAATCAATAGTTAGTAAAAAACAGATAAAAAAAAGGTCCATGTGGTCAAGGACTATAAATAGATACCAAAATCGCCTCACCTTGGTCAAACCTTTTTTAAAGAACATAACTTGTTCCGGAACACATTATACAGTCAAATTTACACCATTTTTTATCCCCACCACTTTTTCGTTTCTGGATTAGATGTCTGAGTGTATTTGCCTTTTTATGTGCTCTAAAATCACTTCAAGAGATAATTAGCCTAGTGTACAAAATATCCGTAGTTAAAAAAAAAAGCCTTGACTTGAAATACAAGTCTCAATTGTTCATCTTCTTAATAAAAAAAAAACATTTATCTTCCTGTATGTAGTTAAACACATATCCCCATTTGACCAGTTATGCAGCACACGACTCCTTAAACATTGTGACAAACGGAGAAATTGTTCGTTACGTACAATTACTCCTTTTGCCACAATGTTTTCACCTTTGTTCAACTAACAAGCATAAATTCATATTGATTCTATATCGTTATTTTCGATGTCGTCTGCTTGCAAATTTGTTTGAAGAGGCAATGTTTTTAAATAAAGCGCTATAAATGTGTCATCACTTGTAGATATATAGTTTCACGCCAATATTATGTCAATTCGTACGGGTTAACCCTTTCCCAAACAACAAATTTTGGACTGGTCCAAATTGAAAGAGTTTGCAGACAACAATTTTAAATTTGATGAAAATGGCAGAAAGTTATCAAAAAGGGTAGAAAACACTGTGGGAAAAGGAGAAATTGTTCGTTACGAGCAATTTCTCCTTTTACCACAGTGTTTTCAAAAGACTTGTACTGCAGACACGTGAAAACCAGGGCTTGTTTGGGAAAGGGTTAAACCATTTCGGTTTTAGGACCTGTATATATCAAAAAAGCACTAATTTCTTAAAGAGCATATTTTACATTCCGAAATATTCATATACAGGCCCGAAATATCCATATACAAGTCTTAAATATTCGTATAATTTCGAAATATTAAGGTACATGTCTGAAATATTTTTTATACAAGTACGAAAATATTCTTACATCTATGGATATATGTGAGCCATGCTCTGTGAAAAGGGAGCTTAATGCATCTGCGAAAAGTATCGACCCAGGTCAGCATGCGCAGTCCGCGCAGGCTAACCTGGGCCGAAACTTTTCGCTATTGGTCAATTTTCCGCACGTCAAAGGACCAGTGCACCTCATGAATCAGTCAGTTGTTATACAAAAAAGATTTTATGGATCCATGATCATGTGATGACTTGCTTGGTATCATGCATCACAGAGATGCATTAAGCCCCCTTTTGCCAGAGCATGGCTCACACACACACACACATATATATATATATATATATATATATATATATATATATATATATATATATGAGCCACGCTCTGGGAAAAGGGGGTTTTACGTATCTTCGTGATGCATTATACCATGAAAGTCACCACACAACGATGGATCCATAAAATCCATTTCGTCTGACAGCCGACTGAATCATGAGGTACAATGAACGTTTGACACGCAGATAATTTAACAGCAGCAAAGTTTCGACTCAGGTCAGCCTGCGGGGGACTGCGCATGTTGACATGGGCAGATGCAATAAGCCCCCTTTCACAGCGTATGGTTCATATATATATATATATATATATATATATGTGTGTGTGTGTGTGTGTGTGTGTGTGTGTGTTCCCAAATTGTTTCATAACCACTCCGTGGCTGCGTGTTAGAGGTTTGTGTATACGCAAGTGAAAAAATATCGTTGTTGAATTATAGTTTAGTACACCGGCCATACATGAAGTTGCATGCAAGTACATGTGTAAATATTGTAAACCTTCAGATACATTTTACTATGTACTAGTATGTAGGAGATTCCAAAATCACATAATCGCGGGTTTTTATTTCTGTTGAATCGTTAAAATATCGCATGATGTTGATTAAGATCAGACTGAACACAAAGTGCAGAGACGTTATCTTGATCTATGCTAACCTCAAATGCCTCCTAAAATCCTCTTAGCAAATTAGAGGGTCAACTCTTTGCCAGACGACAAGATTGTAGACTTGTCCAAGTTGAAAGCATTTGCAGACGACAAATTACATAAGGCTCAAATGATGTAATTTGTCTTGGAAAAGGGTAGAAAACACTATGGGGGGAAAAGGAGAAAATGCTGGTAACTAGCATGTTCTCCTTTTTCTCCCACAATGTTTTCAAAAGTGTTCTTTCCCATGGCTGTGAAAGGTTAAAACGTTATCTAAAGTTATCAAAACAATCCCTGTTTTAACCCTTTACCGCACAATGCCGCCTTTCAACGACCCTGGGAAAGAAGCATTTTGAAAACATTGTGGGAAAAGGAGAAAATGCTGGTAACCAGCATTTTCTCCTTTTTCCACAATGTTTTCTACTCTATCGAAGGCAAATTGCACGATTTGAGCCACATTAAAATTGTCGTCAGCAAATGCTTTCAATTTGGACAAGCTAAAATTTTGTCGTCTGGTAAAGGGTTAAATTAATCTAGGACATCATGCGTAAGTTTTGACTAATGTTTCGGCGTCTAAGGCACTTTTAGTTGCTTTATTAGGCATTGTAGATCAGGACAAGACAGCACAGAAATTGCAGTCTGATCTTGAGTCTACACTTTCAGGCACCTTCATCTCCCAAAAACTGGAATATCTAAGGTTCTTTAACCGTTTACAGAACTATCCCCTGAAGAATAAGGCTTTAGAAAACATCGTGGGAAAGGGAAAATAATAATGTTAACGCAATGAACATTCATTACAAAAATGTGTAAAAAAAAAAGAGCATTTTTTTTGTCAAAGAAAATAGTTCTGATTATTCTGAAACTTGAAACGTGATAGTCCGAATCATAAAATATTTTGGAGCATGTTGATAAGAGTTTAACCGGCATCTTCTTCAGCAACCCTTTCAAAAAGAAAAAAAAAATCAATCATTTGAGCCATATTTGTCACCCAAGATCGTATTCCATACATAGAACAGTCTAAAATTGTGTTGTGTAGTACAGAGTTTATAAATGAGATAATGACCGGAGGTCCAGGACGGATAACCGTCACAGTACATAATTGCCGCGACAAAAAATAAATTTCTGACATAATGACTTGAAAATATAGAAAACAAGGCCGCACTATAATAAATCTTGTACCTTAAGTTTTCAAATCCAAATGATTCCAAAAGGAATCATTACATGTTCAGCGAACTGTTTAACTTTTTTGAAACGTTTTGACATCGCCTGCCATGTGAACCTGTGAGATATAGAGGCGTTCTTGGCGCCGCCTATGTTAATCTCTAGGATATAGACGCGTTTTCCATACCACCCGTCTTAACCGGTGTGATAAGCAGGCTTTTTTTGCACTTGCAATGTTAACCGGTGGGATACAGAGACACCCCCTATGGTAACCAGTGGGAAATATAGAGGCGTTTATTGCACGACCCAAGATAACATGAAGGATGTAGCGGCATCTTTAGTTTTTCACCACAACTCTTAAATCGAGGCTTCTTTTGCAGCGCCGATGTTTTCCTTTTCAATATCGAGGTGGTTTTGACACCATCACTTGTACAGAGGCGTCTTTGTTGATTTGTGGGATTCCATCTATGCGTTTCGGAACCGACCTGTGTTTCAACTAATAGATAGAGCCGTGTTTTGGCACCACACATGTTGACATACGGGATAAATAGGCGTTTTGATGGAATAAAGAGGCGTTTCTGGCACCGCACATGTTGACTTATGGGATAAAGAGGCGTTTTTGGCACCGCCCATGTTGGCTTATGGGATAAAGAGGCGTTTCTGGCACCGCCCATGTTGACTTAGAAGTGAGAAACAGCTAGAGACGTCGTTGGCACTGGCCATGTTTACTTGAAGAATAAAGAGGCATTTCTTAGCACCGCCAATGTTGAGTTGTGAGATACATAGGAGTGTTTGGCACCGGCCATGTTGATTTGTGTTATGCAGATCCATTTTTTGGGACCGCAAATGGTTACTTGTAGAATAAAGGGGCGTATTTGTCACTACCTATGTTGACTTGTAAGACAAAGAGGATTGATTGACTGATTGAATGGTGTTTTACGCCATTTTCAACATTATTTCAGACATATCACGACGACAGCTCACTTATTCATCTAAGTCCTCGGATTCACCAGAGCTCTGCGAGGCTAGGGCTCTGAAGTGTCTAGCGAAAAGACACTCCAACGAAAAACCTAATGCTTCGAGTAAGGCTCGAACCCGGGGCCTCCAAGTAATAGGTCCCACATTTTACTGCTAAGCTACACAAGACACTGAGAGAGGAGTTTTTGGCATCGCCCTTGTTGACTTGTGGGGTATAGAGGACTGTTTGGCACTGTCAGTGGTGAGTAATGGAATAAGGAGGTATCTTTTTTTGGCACCGCCCATTTTTACATGTAGAATAAAGAGGCCTTCATTAGCACTGCCCATGTATACTTGTGATATAGAGAGGAGTTAGTAATTGGCATCATTCATGTTAACTTGTGGGATATAGGTGTGCCTTTTTGCCTCGCCCATGTTGACTTGCTGAATAGACTGGATTCTTTAGCAATAGACTGGATTCTTTGGCACCGCCCACATTGAATTGTGAGATGCATAGAAGAGTTTAGCCACACCCCCCTCCCCATGTGGTGGCTCATCCATGTTAACTTGTGAGATTACAGAGATATGTTAGGCACCACCCATGTTTACTTGTGAGATACAGATGAGTGTTTGGCCCACCTATGTTGACTTGTGAGATACAGAGAAATGTTTGGTACCAACCATGTTTACTTGTGACATACAGTTGAGTGTTTGACACCATCCATATTAATTTGTGAGATACAGAGAAATGTTTGGCACCACCCACGTTGACTTGCTGGCTACAGAGGAGAGTTTGGTACCATCCATGTGAGATGTGAGATACACAGGCATTTTTGTGGCACAGTCCATATTAACTTGTAGGATAAAATGCGTTCTCTGGCACCGTCCATGTTTGTGAGCTACATAGAAGAACGTGGCACCACTCATGTTGACTCGTAAGCGTATGACTCAATGGACGGAGGGGCATTTCCTGCACTGTCCGTGTTGCCTTGTGGGATAAAGCATGTTTTCTTGTGGAATACAGATTCGTGTTTGGTGCCACCGATGCTGACTTGCAGGATAGAGGCATTTTTGACATATTCCATGTTGACTTGGAGGATTGAGAGACGTTTCAGACACTGTCAATGTTGACTTGTAGGATTGAGAGGCATTTTAGACACTGTCATTGTTGACTTGGAGGATTGAGAGGCGTTTTAGACACTGTCAGTGTTGACTTGGAGGATTGAGAGACGTTTTTGACGCTGTCAATGTTGACTTGGAGGATTGAGAGGCGTTTCAGACACTGCCAATGTTGACTTGGAGGATTGACAGGCATTTAAGACACTGTCAATGTTGACTTGGAGGATTGAGAGACGTTTTTGACGCCGTCAATGTTGACTTGGAGGATTGAGAGGCGTTTCAGACACTGCCAATGTTGACTTGGAGGATTTACAGGCATTTAAGACACTGTCAATGTTGACTTGGAGGATTGAGAGGCGTTTTAGACATTGTCCATGTTGACTTGGAGGATTGAGAGGCGTTTTAGATACTGTCAATGTTGACTTTGAGGATTGAGAGGCGTTTTAGATACTGTCCATGTTGACTTGGAGGACTGAGAGGCGTTTTAGATACTTTCCATGTTGACTTGGAGGATTGAGAGGCGTTTTTGACGCCGTCCATGTTGACTTGGAAGATCTAGGCGTTTTAACATCGTCCATGTTGATTTAAGGGACTTACATGTAGTTACATTACAAGTCAACAGAATTGGTGCAGAAAACGTCTAGCTATATAGCTAGACGTTTTCTGCACCAATTCTGTTGACTTGCTAAATTTGAGGCTCCAGATTTATTTTCCTGAAGTTTAACATGTTTATACTTTTATAGGACTAATAAATCGTTGTTTGTGATAATTTCTCATGTGAAAATAAAAAAAAAATCCGGAAGTTGTGAACATAAAGCCCCCTATCAGCCATGTTTTAATGCCGGAGGGCAGAATGTTTACGTTTTACCTGAACATTACAAAGACAGATAGATATGTATAATTTATCTGGAAGGTATACATATGTTGACCCAATTATCTACGTTAATTATTTTCGAAAAAGGAGGCGGATTTAATCCTCTCGTTTTCACCCAAGTCTCCACCCTTCTGAATGCTCCAAGGCCTATAATTTGGACGGAGCCACCGCGTGTCGTTCTCAAAAATTGATCCAATGCACAGTCTATCCTTTACACAAACACGCATCATGTTGGTTTTCTAAGAAATCCGATTTATCAGTTGGTTAACACAGACGATTTAAGTCTTTGCAGACGACTTGGTAAATGTGGCTTAACCCTTTACCTTACGACAGAATCTGAGGCTGGTCCAAATTGATAGAATTTGTAGTTGATAAAATAAATGCTGTTCAAACGATTGAATCTGTCAGTAATTGAGCAGAAAACATTGTGGGAAAAGAAGAAAATGCTCGTAACCAGCATTTTCTCCCTTTTCCACAACGTTTTCACAAAGCTTCTATCTCATGGTCGTTCAAACACGTGGTTGTGCGGAAGAGGGTAACATGGTGGGATTTGTCTTCGGTAGGGTAAAAAACATTGTGGAGAAAAAAAAGAGAAAGTGCTGGTTACCAGCATTTTCTTCTTTTTCTACAATATTTTCAAGAGCTTTCTTCCTCAAGGTCGTCTAAACACGAACTTGTTAGGTAAAATGTTCACCAATTAACGCACAAACGTGCAATTTTACGTCGCAGACGCGGACAGCGTTGGAAAACATTGTGCGAAAAGGAGCAGATGCAAGTAACAAGCAATTGCTCCTTTTCCTACGGAGTTTTTCAATTTTTATTTTACAAAAACAATTCCGTATTCTAATGGAAAAAAAAGCTTTTGAAAACATTGTTGGAACAGGAAACATGCTGGTTACCAGGTTTTGCTCTTTTTCCCTCTGTGCAATTTGACCTTTTGGAAGCCCTATTCCATCACCTGAGTCACGTTTACTACGTCGTCTGAAATGAACGTGTCTTAACTGCTAAATAAGTGAAATAAAACTTTTAACGAGATAGTAAAACCGCAAATTTTGCTATTTGAACAAAGTTATATTTTGGGGAAAAACTCTTCTCATCGGACAGTGTAGATCCAAGATCAGACTGCACGTTCATTGCAGTCTGATATTGATCCATATTGTCCTCAAAAGGTCCGTTAGTTGCGCTTGGCAGCCTAAAGGGTTAAATTTTGCCGTCTGGTAAAGAGTAAAAAAAAAAACCATCAGATGTATTACAAATGTGCCGTGCTCTGGAAAAAAGGGCATTTAATCCATGCATGATACCAAGTAACTTATCACGTAAGTAGGGCTCCATAAAAACCATTTTGTATAAAAACCGAATGAATCATGAGGTACACTGGTCCTTTGACAACTGACATGCAGAAAATTTATCAAAAGCAAAAAGTTTCGACCCAGGTCAGCCTGCGCGGACTACGCAAGCTGACCTAAATCGCAGATACATTAACTCTTTACCAAACAAGCCCTGGTTTTCACGTGCCTGCAGTACAAGTCTTTTGAAAACACTGTGGGAAAAGGAGAAATTGCTCGTAACGAGCAATTTCTCCTTTTCCCACATTGTTTTCTACCCTTTTGGAGAACTTTCTGTCATTTTCATCAAATTTAAACTTGTCGTCTGCAAACTCTTTCAATTTGGACCAGTCTAAAATTCATCGTTTGGGAAAGGGTTAAGTGCCCTTTTCCCAGAGCATGGCTCAGATGTAAACATATTTATATCACATCGACTGGGAAACAAGTTATTGCAAGTTATACTTATCTCTTTCGATTTTGCTTCCTGGAAACTACATAAGTACTCGCCCCGAACGTGAGGGCAAATGAACAGTCCCAAAGTTCATACCTGCTCCCAGGAATCGAACTCGAGTCCTTAGGGCTGCAAGGCCGATGCTCTACCTCACGCCCATGGACATCAGAATTCGTCTCAGAAAGAGTAGAAAACATTGTGAGAAAAAGAGAAAATGCTTGGGACCAACATTTTCTCCTTTTCCCTCAATCTTTTCAAAAGCCTCCCATCCCCGAGTCTTTAAAACTTGATAATTTTCAGACGGCAATCAAATGTGGCGTATGTAATGGAAATTGTCTTATAAAGGGTAGAAAATATCGCAGGAAAAAGAGAAGGTGCTAGTTACCAGCGTTTTCTCCTTTTCCCACGATATTTTTAAAGGCTTCTTACCTCAGTGTCGTTAAAACGCATGACGGTTCGGTAAAGGGGTAAGGTAGCGTGCGTCCTTGAAAATCTATTTTGAGCTCTTTTGTGTGTTTACTTTAGTCTTAGCCGTTTCCCAAACAAGCCCTGGTTTTCACGTGTCTGCAGTAGGCTACAAGTCTTTTGAAAACACTGTGGGAAAAGGAGAAATTGCTCATAACGAGCAATCTCTCCTTTTCCCACAGTGTTTTCTACCCTTTTTGATAACTTTCTGCCATTTTCATCAAATTTAAAATTGTCGTCTGCAAACTCTTTCAATTTGGACCAGTCCAAAATTTGTCGTTTGGGAAAGGGTTAAAATATGAATTTGCATGTTCATGCAGGTGTTTCACTAGTTTAGCACTCCATGGATGAATAATTAAAAAAAAAAAAAAGTAGGAAAATCTTAAGGTCCTAGACAAATGCGAACTGGATGCTACTTTGCCGAGAATATCTCGCATATAAAAGTATTTAACATTGTAGAATTCAGATCAGACAGCATGTTAGGTGCAACATGATCATATGGGATTTGCGCTGTATGCAAATGTTTTGTCCGGGGCGTGCAAAGGTAAGTGTGTAACTGTAGGGATCTTAGGAACGTTTGTTTACACCTCATTGATATCTGTTTAACTCTTTACCAGACGACAAAATTTTAGACTGGCCCAGATTCAAAGCATTTTGCAGACGACAAACTAAATGTGGCTCAAATAATAGGATTTGTGTCTAAAAGGTTATAAAACATCGTGGGAAAAGGAGAAAATGCTGGTTATCAGCATTTTCTCCTATTCCCATGATGTTTTCAAAAGTCTAATTTCCCAGAGCCGTTAAACTCGTCATTATGTGGTAAAGGGTTAATGCGTGCCAACGCAATAATAGTCAGTGTTTGCAAACGGCTAAGATCCTGATCAAACGCTTTCATCCGTGGTGTCTGATCCTGTTCGACTATATTTGACATGACTAGATCTCATTTTCACAGGCGATTAGCCTTAAGAGTTTTGAATTAATTAATAGCCGAAAAAATTATTAACGTGTGCATTCTCTAGAAAAAAAGACTAAACAATCCGAAAAAAGATCTACACTCACCTTATTTCGTCTCCTAATGTCCAAAAAAACTTGTCAGCCAATTTTCTCTCAGACTTATTCAATAAACCGTAAACCTCTGCTAGGTTTGGAATTCTTTCACAAACTGTCTTGTATGCATTCCTTACAAATATAATAAAGTGCAGATACGGAGTTTTTCCAAGAAGGTTTTTGTCTATGTATAGTCATATTGGAATTGTATGTTAATCTATATTTAGACGCGCGTGGAGCTATGGGATTTTCCAAACGTACTTTCGGTTTTGCACCCCCTCCATTGGTTGATTAGAGGCACGTGATCATACAATTCAAAAACTCGTTACATAAAACCCGAGGGCTCGTAAAACTATGATGTTGCGTTTACGAACAGTGTACGTCAAGATCAGACTGCACAGAATGTGCAATATGGACTTGGATCTGCACTGTTCGCTACTTTGTGAAATATTCTGCCTATAACAGCATTGAAAATGTTTGTTTCATTATTTCACGCTACGAAGGGTTAATTTTCCGTGAATACTCATTTGTATATTTTTCCTGTCCGGGTCAGCGGGGGCGTTCAGACCGCAAGTTATGGATGTGAAATATCTTCTACGTAAATAGATCTATACTCGTGCAAATTATCAATGATCTCGTAGTTGTGATTTCGGACATGAGTCATAATCACGGTATTTCTATACAACAGGCCATGCTCTGTGAAAAGGAGGTTAAATGCTTCTGCAAAAAGTTTCGATTCATGTCAGCCTGCGCAGTCCGCGCAGGCTGACATGAGTCGAAACCTTTTGCTATGAACTCTAGTTAAATTGTGAGTGCGTCCAAAGACTGTTCTTCCTTATGATTCGTCGATTGTTAGGGACAAAACTGAACTTCATGGATCCATAAATTATGTGACGACTCTGACTAGGCGTAATGCATCACGGAGATGCATTTCAAACTCTCGTTTCCGAGAGCGTGGCTCGATGTAAAAATCTCAGGGATCAGTCTGATAAACACAATACCGGTATTTAGCAATTACATGTAGCTATAATCTGTGGTCCTATCATTGGCATCATGATATGAATTAACTCTTTCCCAAACAAGCCCTGGTTTTCACGTGTCTGCAGTACAAGTCTTTTGAAAACACTGTGGGAAAAGAAGAAATTGCTCGTAACGAGCAATTTCTCCTTTTCCCACAGTGTTTTCTCCCCTTTTTGATAACTTTCTGCCATTCTCATCAAATTTAAAATTGTCGTCTGCAAACTCTTTCAATTTGGACCAGTCCAAAATTTGTCGTTTGGGAAAGGGTTAACGTGGTAGACAGTTAGTGTAGCGGGAGGGGCATCAAGCTCTCACGTCAGAGGTTTTTAGTTTGATCCCAGGGGGGAGACATTACCGATATCACTGCGCGAATAGCCTGGGTCCAGGCGGTAATAAATGTTTAATCACTTCTTATGCTGGTCTTCTTTCACAATTTATACACATAGATGGCAATGAACTGATAATCGGTTCCTTAAATATCATTATTGACAAAGTAACATCCGAAAATAAATAAATAAATAAATAAATGATCGGACAGGAACCATTAAGGTTTCAAGGGCCCGTATTCACCAATCATTCTTAGTTTCATTCTTAGACTTATTATAAATTTAGAAAGTAACACAATTTCTGATTGGCTAAATCAATTGGTTTAGCCAATCACGAGTTGTGTTACTTTCAAATTTAGAAAATTCTTCCGAATAAGACTACAGAAAGTTCTTTAGAAAGGTTGGTGAATACAGACCTAGGAAGCAGTCATTGTGACTGATTGATAGTTAAAAACTTGCTTCACAATGGATAATCTGAGAAAAGGGGGTTTAATGCACGTCTGTGGTGAACGATACTAAGCAAGCCATCGTATGATTAAGAATCCATAGAAATCCTATTTTTATATGGGCTAAAAACCGACGGAATCATTGGGCACACTGGTCCTTTGACATGCAGAAAATTGACCAATAGCAAAAAGTTTCGACTCAGATCAGCCTGCGTGGACTGCGCAGGCTGACCTGAGTCGATACTTTTTTTCAGATGCATTAAACCCCCTTTTCATAGGGTATGGTTATTATGTTTAACCTTTTCGGTACCACGGGCGAAAATGGTTTTTTTTTTTTTTCCGAACGACATAGATCAAGATCAGATTGCACAAAACGCGCAGTCTAGTCTTAGATTTATATCATATGTGTTTTTAGTCAAGCATACATGAATAAGATAAGTCAGGGATCTAATTTGTCTGATTTAAACCGTATAAACCATGGGATAGATTGGTCAGTCAAACTGACATTCAGAAACTTTACCCATAGCGAATAACTTCGACCCATGTCAGCCTCCTATGACTGCGCAGGCTAATATGAGTCTATATTTTTTGCGTTTGCTTTAAACCAACTTTTCACAAAGCATGACTTAATTACAAAGCAGATATAGGTCAGATCTGATATTCAAATTTTCGACAAATCTAAAACAAAAGAATAATGCAACTAATTATAAACACAATAAGCGAAATGCATTGAGCACAAACATATTTCTGTCAGTCTGGCTCACTGCCAAAATAATTAATTCGCAGTTTTGTGTTATTTATTTATCAACTGTATTGCTTGAATTCCCCACTCCCCGTCTTTACAACAAAGTGCATCAGACGGCCTTGGAATCATTCTTGTAAAGTATAGATGAAAAAGACAAAGCTACGATCAATATTTTCTTTTGATGTTTTGAAAAGTGATCTTATGTAAGACGCAAAATGTTGTATGCTTGAGAGAAAGATCGAGCTCTTTAACCCCTTAACACACTATCCCCACTTTTAACGACCCCGAGGAAGAAACCTTTTGAAAACATTGTGGGAAAAGGAGAAAATGCTGGTAACCAGCATTTTCTCCTTTTCCCACAATGTTTTCAACCTTTTTCAAAGACGAACCCCATCAGCTGAGCCACATTCATTGTATACTCTTAAAATGCTTTCAATATGGACATGTCTGAAATTTTGTAGTGTGGTAAAGGGTTAGCTCTATACCACCAAACAACAAAATTTTAGACTCGTCCAAATGAACAGTGCGAACGTGCAGACAACAACAACAACAACAACGTAACTCTAAAGATTAAAATTTGTCCTTGGAAGGATAAAAGACAGTATGGGAGAAGAAGAAAATGCTGGATACAAGCATTTTCTCCTTATACCACAATGTCTTCAAAGCCTCCTTCTGATTCGTAAAAAACTGGAGATCGTTTCAGTCTGGTAAAGGGTAATACTGTTAAAGATACAGCCAGCAAGAAAAAACCGCTGTAAAAATTTGAGAGTCTGTAGAATGGTTCAAAATTTAGTTAGCTGTGTATTTAACTGAGATAAATTACCGATAAAGTATGGTGTAAGGGATGAATACATATGTCGGAAATCTCTGATTTAAAACCCGAAACGTCACAACAGTGATTTCTTTGATGGACTCCACATTTTCCACCGGTCGTAATCTATGCAACCTTGCAACCGTCAGGGGCAACATTTGGCATGAAGATACAGGAACGATTATAGTTTGATTAAATAATGGTGAAACTGGTTAAAAACTGGCTCAAAACGAGTATAGATGTACCTTTAATTAAACTGAATAAAACATTCCAGCCAAGAGCGAGAACCCGGAATTTTTTGCGATTAAAAGTTTTCACCTGGAAAAGCTTGCTGTATCGGAATGTATAGATCCAAGATTAGATTTGATCTTGATCTACACTGTTTGCAAAAGAGCCTTGAGTCCCGCTTTTCAAATTAACCCTTTCCCAAACAAGCCCTGGTTTTCACGTGTCTGCAGTACAAGTCTTTTGAAAACACTGTGGGAAAAGGAGAAATTGCTCGTTACGAGCAATTTCTCCTTTTCCCACAGTGTTTTCCACCCGTTTTGAGACTTTTCTGCCATTTTCATCAAATTTAAAATTGTCGTCTGCAAACTCTTTCAATTTGGACCAGTCTAAAATTTGTTGTTTGGGAAAGGGTTAACTCTTTACCAAACGACAAAAATTTAGACTCGTCCAAATTGAAAGCATTTGCAAACGACAAATCAAATGTACTCGGATGATGTAAGTTGTGTCTCAAATAGTAGGAATCACAAAACATTATGGGAGAAAGAGAAAATGCTTCTTACCATCATTATCTCCTTTTCGCACAATATTTCGAAAGTTTTTTCGTTAAAACCTGGGATTGTATGGTCAAGGGTTAAAATCACTAATTATTTGAACCGGGATGTTTATCCTTCACAATGGTTTCGTTTGTCGGTTTATTTTGGTTTTGAATGAATGATAATTTCTGGGTCCATCTCCTGGCCCTGCTTTCTTTAATGTTAAAGCAGCTCGTGGCTTGGAAAGAGAACGCTGGACAACAGAAAAAAGAAACGTCAGGAAAACGTGATTAGATTAACTGTCCACCTTTTCTGATCTTAATCCTTTACCAGACGACAAAATTTTGACTCTTCAAAAAAGCACTTGAAGATGACAAATTAAACATGGGTCAAATTATGAGATATGTCTGTGAAAGAGTAGAAAACATTGTGGGAAATATTTTCGAAAGCTTTCTTTCTCAGGGTCGTTAGAATTCGGGATTGTGTGAAAGAGGGTTTAAAATGACAGTTGGACGGGGGCGTCGGTTACGAAACTAACAAGTTTGGGTCATTAGCTATATTCTTTTGGTAAACACCCAAAACAGACTACATCTATTTTGTTTCCAAAAAATTCCTTTTCTGCAATTTGATCCTTTCGACCTGAAATAACAAATATTTTGCTAACATTTACCGAAAATCTTTACGCAAAACGTTGGCTAAATTAGTTGCAGGTTAATTTTCCAAATTCGGGTCGGTGGGGTATGTAGCTCGTGGGGAGGAGGGTGGGGGTGGGGGTGTGGCTTCAGCTAAATGGTTAACCCTTTACCGCACAATGCCGCACCTTTTTAACGACCCGGGAAAGAAGCCTTTTGAAAACATTGTGGAAAAAGGAGAAAATGCTGGTAACCAGCATTTTCTCCGTTTGCCACTACGTTTTCTACCCTATCAAAGAAACAAGAGGTCCATGATGGCCCTGGATCGCTCACCTGAGTACAGTGCCTTAAAGGTATTTCTTTAATTTGACCATGTGACCTAGTTTATGACCCCAGGTGACCCAATTTCAAACTCATAGTTCACAAAGACAAACATTCTGACCAATTTTCAAGCCAACTGAGCGAAAACTGTAGCCTCTAGAGTGCCCTAAAAGTATTTCTTTAATTTGACCTAGTGACCTAGATTATGACCCCAGGTGACCCAAATTTGAACTGGTCTTGGACTTTATCAAAAGAAACATTTTAAACAATTTTCAAATCAGCTCAATAATAAATGTGGCCTCTAGAGTGCCCACTAGGTATTTCTTTAATTTGACCAGTTGACCTAGTTTATGAACCCAGTTGACCCAAATTTAGACTCATGTGAGATTTTATAAAGACAAACATTCTGACCAATTTTCAAGGCAATTGAGCAAATAATGTGGCCTCTAGAGTGCCCACAAGGTATTTCTTTAATTTGACCTAGTGACCTAGTTTATGGTTCCAGGTGACCCAAATCCAAACTCATCTGATATTTCATCAAGACAAACATTCTGGCCAAATTTCAGGTTATTTGAGCAATAAATATGGCCTCCAGAGTGCAAACAAGGTATTTCTTTAATTTGACTCAGTGACCTAGTTTATGACCCCAGTTGACCCAAATTCAGACATATATGAGATTTTATAAAGACAAACTTTCTGACCAATTTTCAAGGCAATTGAGCCAAATAATGTGGCCTCGAGACTGCCAACAAGGTATTTCTTTAATTTGACCTAGTGACCTAGTTTATGACCCAAGATGACCCAATTTTGAACTCAATGAACTCGTTGTGCTTAGATGGGCAAACAAACTTAGAAGAGAATCACTTCATACCAAATATCAAAGCCCTACGCCTTCCAGTTTCAAAGAAGAATTTTAAAGTTTTCCTTCTTTGTTCCTATGTTCGAACTTGTGACCCCCCTGGCTGGGCCAGTTTTGACCCAAGCAGCATCATTCGAACAAACTTGGCAGAGGTCCACTAGGAGATGCTACATACCAAATATCAAAGCTCTAGACCTTCCCGTTTAAGAGAAAAAGAAATTTAAAGTTTTCCTTTTTTGTCCCTATGTTCGAACTTGTGACCCCAAGGGCGGGGCCAGTTTTGACTCCAGAGGCATCATATAAACAAAACTTGGTAGAGGTCCACTCTGAGATGCAACATACCAAATATCAAAGCTCCACGCCTTTCGGTTTCAGAATAGAAGAATTTTAAAGTTTTCCTTCTTTGTTCCTATGTTCGAACTTGTGACCCCCGGGGCTGGACCAGTTTTGACCCCAAGGGCATCATATGAACAAACTTGGTAGAGATCCACTAGAAGATGCTACATACCAAATATCAAAGCTCCACGCCTTCCTGTTTCAGAGAGGCAGATTTTTAAAGTTTTCCCTCTTTGTTCCTATGTTCGAACTTGTGACCCCCGGGGCTGGGCCAGTTTTGACCCCACGGGCATCATATGAACAAACTTCGTAGAGGTCCACTAGGAGATGCAACATACCAAAATCAAAGCTCTACGCCTTCCAATTTCAGAGAAGAAGATTTTTTTTAGTTTTCCTTCTCTGTTCCTATGTTGGAAATTGTGACCTCCGGGGCAGGGCCAGTTTTGGCCCCAAGGACATCATATGAACAAACTTGGTAGAGGTCCACTAGAAGATGCTACATACCAAATATCAAAGCTCTACGCCTTCCTGTTTCAGAGAAGAAGATTTTTAAAGTTTTCCTTCTGTGTTCCTATGTTCGAAATTGTGACCCCCGGAGCGGGGCCAGTTTTGACCCCAGGGTCATCACATGAACAAACTTGGTAAAGGTCTACTAGGAGATGCTACATACCAAATATCAAAGCTCTACGCCTTCCAGTTTCAGAGAAGATGATTTTTAAAGTTTTCCCTCTTTGTTCCTATGTTCGAACTTGTGACCCCCGGGGCGGGGCCAGTTTTGACCTCAAGGGTATCATATGAACGAACTTGGTAGAGGTCTACTAGGAGATGCTATATGCCAAATATCAAAGCTCTATGTCTTCCAGTTTCAGAGAAGATGATTTTTAAAGTTTTCCTTCTTTGTTCCTATGTTCGAACTTGTGACCCCCGGGGCTGGGCCAGTTTTGACCCCAAGAGCATCATATGAACAAACTTGGTAGAGGTCCACTAGGAGATGGTACATGCCAAATATCAAAGCTCTATGCCTTCTAGTTTTAGAGAAGAAGTTTTTTAAAATTTTCCTTCTTTGTTCCTATGTTCAAACTTGTGACCCCCGGGGCGGGGCCAGTTTTGACCCCAGGGGCATCATATGAACAAACTTGGTAGAGGTCCACTAGGAGATGCTACATACCAAATATCAAAGCTCTGTGCCTTCTAGTTTCAGAGAAGAAGATTTTCAAAGAATTTGCATTTTTTTCCTTTTTGTTGCCATGGCAACCAGAGTTATGTGTGGAATTTAATTCTTTGAACAACTCTGGTAGAGCTTCACCCATCCCTGGAACATCCCTGCCAAGTTTCATCAAGATTGGCCCAGTGATTTAGAAGAAGATGTTTAAAGAAATTGTTGACGGACGACGGACGACGGACGCCGGACATAGGGCGATCACAATAGCTCACCTTGAGCACTTTGTCCTCACGGTGAGCTAAAAATGGGGTCCCCTTAAACTTAGAAACGGAACCGAAACGAAACGCAACGAAACGGAACGAGACGTTACAAAACGGAACGAAACGCAATGAAACGGAACGCAACGAAACGGAATTAAACACAACGAAAGGAAACGAAACGGAATCAGACCCAACGAAACGAAATAGAACGAAACAGAACGAAATGGAACAAAATGAATCAGAAGTAAAACCTAAACATCTTCCTCTTGATTGCAATGAATGCAAATAGGTAAATATTAAAATTTGATAGCAGTTGTACGCACGAAGATCGCGTTATTGCAATGAAGCTAGATTATTGTTCAGTTTGTTATGGAAATAAATCATCATTAAAATCTTCTTCAATTACAGGGCAACTGTCAGTGAAGCAATTATGTCGCTGCTCAGTCAAAGCAGAGGGACAATATGAGGGCCTAGATTATTTTCCTTGTTTTCAGGGGGCATTTAAATTTCATCCAATAACGACGAGAGGGGCACAATACCTGTAAGCAATACCGCCCGCACCATAACTGACCCCAGCCCCCAAAACAATCGCGTTGCAGTACGCAACAGTCAGCATAATGTTCATTCCTGCATCGGAACAATGGAACACGGCCATTAGCTCGAGACAATACAAACCTCGACTCATCAGAAAAAAAAAACTTAACTGTAGGCCAACGCTGTCTTGTCTTGCTTCTGTGTCCCAAGGCCAATTGCTCTCTTTAATTGCGATGGCGGCGCGTCAGAACCGAGCGAACGTGCGGGCGACGGCTGAGCAGACCGTTATCAGCTAAAAATTCCGGGGATAACATCAGCTGTAACTGTTGCTCGTAGGTACTGATTCATGATATATTGGTCTTAGGCTCGAGTCGTAACGCTCGGTCTGCCGCTACCTGTAAGTCTTTTGCACTTCAGGTTTGCGCAGATCGCCGCAGATGGCTGCTGACTGCTTGCGCGAATGCACCAAGATGAACTACAACCTCTGTAGAAGGTAGCCCAGCCTCCAGCATACCTATGACTCTTTCCGGTAAATTTTCTTTAATTCTTGGCATCGACATTTCTGATCAATACGTGGACTGGATATGTCTATCCCTTAAATCCACCGAAACTCGAACTTTGCCTTAAATAGCCACCAGGTCTTTTAGCTAGGAATTATCTGCCCAATTTTGCAAACTATGAACAGTTTTAAATATTACCACACGTGTATACATAACGTATGTTATGTAACCTTGAAAATTTTGCACAAACTTTACGAAAGTTTCTTTTTTAGGTTTAGTATATACAAAAATCTTTGGTCCCGGAGCAGCTGCGATATTCGCGGCCTTTGTTTGATAACGGTGTTTATCCTTAATTATAACATGTATTATCATTTTTTAAAAACGTGAACATTCTGAGTTCCTTCGATGTTCGCGGGAAAAGGTTTGGCTTCTAGTTCAGTCACTTCCCGATTTTCTTAAAGTAACAATAGCTGCCAAAAGTAAACAAAGCAGGTATTGAAACACATTTTGATTTAAATCGTATCATTTAAAAGTATGGAAATTATTGTGAAAATGACAATCTGATATTGTACAGTTGGTCAAGGTGTTAGTCGCTGGCAGAGAAGCTAATTTCAAAACCAGGTCAAAAGTTGCCAGGTTACTCCATCTTTTGTTCACTTTTTTTCCTGATTTTAAAATTCATTGTACCGCCAGCGACTAACAACTGGACTTACTATACAATAACAGACTGTCATCCTCGCAATATTTTCCATACTTTTGATTTGGTATGATTTAAATTTAAATATATTTTAACACCAGCATCGTGTTTTTGGCCGCTATTGGGCCTTTAACTCATATAATTTTCACATAGACAGCAATTTAGCATAAGAAGAGTGAATCTTTTCCTCGATATTTTCAAAGTAATGGATACAATGTCATATTTTTCTTTCATAGAAAATAATAACCTTATTGTTGTCATGCGAATAATAATTATCCTTATCCGCTGTATGTCGTGCGGTAAGGTTTCTTACTCGCCAGACAGAGGTGTAGCAACCAGCTTAACCCTTAGGCAGCTAAGCGCGACTTACGGACCTTTTGCAGACAATCTAGATCAAGATCAGATTGCACAGAACCTGCAGTCTGATCTTGGATCTAAACTGTCCGATAAGGGGATACTTTTCCCCCTGAAATACCTTTGAAATTTATAGCAAAATTTGGGTTTTTAATATCGGCTTGAAAGTGTCATTATCAGGTATTTAGCAGGATAAGGGTTAACATTTTCAGATGACTTTAAGATAAGCTACTGCTTAGTCAGATCATGTGCGAACGTTCGGATTTATTTATGTACATGCTGTACATTATTTGTAACAAAGTAATGCCTTTGAAACTAAAGATGATTTCTTCTAGACTAATTTATCTCCCTCTGCCAATGTAGCCATTCACCTTTACAGCGGTTCTAATGAACAGCCCTAGCCATTTTCTCTTTTCAGACCTGAAGCCATCTCTTTATCTTACAGGTTCTGCCGAGACGTTCATTACATTGATTTATTATTATGAGGAAAATGTACAAATGAAAAACAAAAATCTATGGGGACTCTACATACTGGCAAGGGTCGACTGAAAGCATCTTGAAGGGCATAATATGGTGTTCATGCGAAATATGACGGCTACCTGCGAGAGTGATTTAATATCAAAATGAAATTGATTAATTGGATGATATTTAAGGCCATTTTCAACATTATTTTAGATATATCGCGGTAGCCAGTGCACCTATCTATGCTTTCCTGGAGTTTCTTTTGACAGTAATACGCACAATATTCTTTCCAAGGCATTGGCTGCTTACCCACATAACCATCGTCGAAACAATGGTCAATGTCACAGAGGAATGAATCCTGTCGCAATGACTGTCATCAATTCTTGGAAAGAAATTGGCCGAGCCGGGCATCGAACCAGCGACCCCGTGTTCTCAAGTCCCAGACGTTACCAACTGAGCTACAGGGGCTGGGTACCAAAATGAAAGAAGAACAGAAGAGAAAGAAAATATTATCCCATTTCCGTCCAAAATCTTGCATCAAATATGTTGGAGTTTGCGCAACTTTCCCAATCACAGGTCCTGGTAAAGGATTGTCTTTTAGATCAACTAATTCTGATTCTGACTAGATTTTCAAACCGGCAAATCACGCATGAGATGACTCAAAATTTCACTTGTTTCTCTGTGCTCTCCACATAAAAAATGGGATAATCCAAGATGAATGATACAAAAGAAATATGATAAATTGAGGAAAAAAAATAGTGGAATAAAACTCACTTTGCTAGATTTCGTTCTATTTCGTTCTGTTTCATTCTATTTCGTTTCGTTTGGTCTGGTTCCGTTTCGTTTCGTTGCATTTTGTTCCGTTTCGTAACGTTTCATTTAGGTACCGTTTCTAAGTTTATAGGGACCCAGGAAAAATGCACCATTTGAGCCACATGGAAATTGTAGTCTGCAAATACTTTCAATTTTTGTCGTCTGGTAATGGGTTAAAGCTTTATAGTAGCGATGCTCAATCAAAAAGAGTTGCGTCCCTTGAATTGATCTTATGAATATTAATGAGGCTCCAATTCTGACCCAACGTTGGGGCAAATTTATTACGCTCTGAAAAGGTATAAAAGCGTAAATTTAATGTTTAATCTTAATTGTAGATTAAAGTAAATAGATCGAATGTCCCGGACAATGAGAATTTCCGAGGAAATTCTTTTTAAAGAAAAATCTACAAGAAAATGAAAAATTCCGATCACTTTTTTTGTCAATTCTGAGTCGATTACGCTCGGCAAATTGCTTTTTTCCGATAGATTTTTGACAATTCCAATTGTCACAAGTGTTTTTTCTCACATAATCGACTGGCAAAACATATTTCTTTGCTATTTTCAATCCCGGAAACGCGGAAACAGAAATTCAAAATGGCGGCAAAAATGAAAGTGACACTTCCAATCAATCTCCGAGCAGAGTTGTCTTTCGTTACTCTCACCATACATCTCCGCAACGGGCTAAATGACAAGAATCTTGTCAAACCGAGGAAAACATGTTTTGTTACTGTTTAACTGTTTCGTGTGTAACATAATAACGTAGACAAAGGAAATATGATTCCGGATACACTATAGGTGCATTCAAACTGATGAATTTACAATGTACCTGTATACAATGGAACTATTTTTTCAAGCTTCTTTACTGATCAGAATCTTACGCCAATTGTAAAAAAAAAAAAAAAAAATGGCTGCGCCCATGAATGATGACAATTTAAACAAAATTAAAAAAAACAAGTTATCGTCCTTTAAAAGACATTTAAGCTTTTCAGAAAATCCCTCTTTTTCACATTTCCTACCACTAAGTCTGATTGGCCGTACGCTGTTTGAACAGCACACAAAACAATCGATTGGTCTTTCTTTCACCGGCGTTTGTGTCGCCATTTTGAGTTATGGTCATGTGACGAAAATATCACGTGATGACGGACTACTTTCTGAGCCAACTACAGAGGTGAATGGGAATGATCCGTAGTGCAAGAGAGTGACTTCCAATATTGATCGATCTTGTCAAAATCAAAGAAAACAAGCCCCGACTTTTTGGATAATTTTGTCTTCTATTTTTCATTCTTGGTCTCAGGAACATGTCTAATTAAAGTTTTTCTTATTATGAGACATGATACCTACATTGAAACGTCATCTATTCAGTTTCGTATCAGTGTAGCTTCGTTCTTTTTATTTCATACACACTATACATGTATATCATCGTACCTATTGTTCCAAAGCTTCAAAATCGATGATAATTGATTTCAAGTTCAGTAATGAAGGTATCAACTACTTTTTACATCTGAACAATTAATCTATAGTTGAAACTGGTTATTTAATTACTTAAAAAAATAAAAATAAAAATAATGATGAAATGTGGTTACTCTCAACATGCTGGATACTGCTGGACAAATACTGAAAGTGTAGGAGAAGTAACCAGGTGTAATTCTCTCAACAAACTGATTGATACAGAAATTAAAATTTCAAGATGCTGGCATATGAAACTGCATCATATGATTGCAGTAGGAGACCACCATAAGGGAGATAATCAATAACCTCATTCCCTACACTGGATAAAGAGTTTATTTTTTTAAGCTATGTTCTCTTTGAAAAACTAATTTCACATACTTTTGTGTTTGAAAACATAGTGTAGAAAGGAGCACTTTCCTGTTGTGAAGAAGCAAGCCATGGCCTGACCATCCATTATAATTTCATAGATGTAACAGATAAACATCGATGTAATGGATGGGGCAAACTTTGACCTTCAATTCTGACCTTGACCTTGGACCTATAATTTTACTTTTTTTTTTTTCAGGAAAAAATATTTTCCTTTACATCCTGAGTTTTTAAGAATTATATTCTTAATCTTTATAAAAAGATACATATTCAGGACTTTCATCTCACTCATTTTACAATTTTGTAAATATAAAGATTTTCCTTTACTCTTAATGGATATCGGCTGCTCTGGCGAAGTCAGACAAAATATGGCATTCATTCAGATAATAAAGACAGAAGACAGGAGGTTTGGTTGTGTTAACAGTTCTCATTGATTTTAAACTGTAGAAATATCAAAATGATCTTCAAACTTGTTTTCCCAGCAAGAAAAAGATCTTTTGTACATTCGGTTTTGGACAGATTTTATAAAGGAGTAAAGGGTTAAAGTCTTGGTCAATGGTAACATTGAAGCATTTTATCTGTGATATAGCTGGATATATTATGACATGTGTGTCACTAAATGGGTATACATGTATTAATTTCTTTTAGCATGCAGTGTAGTAATCAGATTGGTATTTCATTGCTTTGTCTTCTCATTCCAGTAGTTCCAGTAGATTTTTCATATTTTTGAGTTATTTGTTAAGGGTTAAATGTCTCATAACTTTCTTATTACTCTAGATATTTGAATGAAATAAGCAGTTTTCAATTGAGGAAACATTTATGTTTTCAGATCCAAGGTCATTTCAGAGTATAACTTAATGTAGATATTTGATTTAAACCTGGGTCGCTTTTTCTCCTATTTTTCATGCGCGGCCAAATTTTCATGGTCAAGGATAAACACTTGATAACTTCTGTTCTACTTGAGATATTTGAACAAAACAAACAGTTTTATAAATTGGAAAGATGTATCTTTTCAGATTTGTTACTGTTTAATAGAATATTTTGGTTTAAAAAAACCTTGCTATTTATAGCCAATGTTTTAGTAGTCAGTATTTTTTTTATATAGATCAGACTGCATAGTACAAGCCGTCCGATTCAAATAATGACTGAACATTACGTATTCTGACCAAAACAGCCTTAACGCTAAAACCCCCTTTCACGACTGAAGTTGCCTCTGAGTTGCCTCTGCAGCAATGTCGACCAAAATCAGACTGTCTGATCTTTGATCGCGTACACTGACAGCTATGCTGATACTTTATATACTCTATTTAACCCATTGTAACATAGCAACACTGTAATTGCCTTTATCATCAGTTTGGATCGTGTTTCTAGATGGAATGTGTCTGTTGATTTTATTCGGTACCCTAAAAACTTAATAGGCAACATTTCAGCGTTCCCCCGGCCATTAACTGTACCAAACGACAAAATTTTAGACTGGTCCAAATTTAAAGCACTTGCAGACGACATGTTAAACGTGACTCAAAATCTGAAATTTGCCTTCGAAAGGGAAGAAAATATTATGGGAAAAGGAGAAAATACTGGTTACCAGCATTTTCTCCTTTTCCCAGAATGTTTTCAAAGCTGGTTACTAACTTCTTCTCCTTTTCCCAGAATGTTTTTAAAGTCCTCTTGCCTACATGTCGTTAAAACTCGGGATTGTCTGGTAAAGGGTTAAATGGCCCATTTCGTTAATTCAGCACTTTAAGCGTCCAGACGTTAGACTTGTAAACAGAAGACTCCAGTAAGATTCCTAGAGTGCTTGTCACGATCCAGGAGTGGGTAGTGTCCTAAAATACGGTACACAGAGAGAGGGAGACAGTAAATACCTCGCAAGTACCGGACAATATAGACCTTGAACTGCAACTGCACGGTGCAAGCTGATCTAGATCTGCAGCATCTGTATTCTGTAAATACTAATTCACTAACTGCACCTTGATTGTTTTGAGCATGTGATTGTTTCTATTTTAAAACTGTTTCCGTTTTCGTCCCGGATTTCGCCCCATTATTTTAATACTAGTCTTTTTCGACCTTAGGCTAAGTTACAAAGTTCATCATACTTACTACCCATTTATTTTCATGTTTCAGATGGGCGAATGAAATGTTTTCATGATTCTGCAATATTCAGATGGAATGACTAACGGGGAAACGAGAAATAGTTCGCTAAACAGGCTAAAATTCGAGTAGAGTTCTCTCTCGTAAGTTTACGAAGTTCTCATTTGTAGAGAGTATCAAAATGTTTTCCGGCCTGTATTTGCGCGATAATGAAAACGGGTCCAGTATTAAGAAATTTTCATTCTGAGGGTTTGAAACAAAAATACGCGCAAAACATTTATTCTGCAACTCTGTAAGGTATGTAGTTTTGTAAAAACCGTCTTTACGTTGTTTCGTCTTTACGGGAAACAGTAAAAATATTATTACCGAGAGAAATGAATCGTACTTCACGGTTTCTATGGTAAAATTCTCAGAACGCTTGAAACTCATACAACGATTCTATCACTAAACAACAAAAGTAACAACAGAAACCTGTAATAAAAGTTCTCGTCATATTTTTCATGATAATGATGATGATGAGGAGGATAATATGATGACGTTTGCAATGTCAACTTATTTTTGAAACAGGGTGACGAGTGGCTGTCAATAAAATATCCTTCTTCTTGTCGATCGTTTCGTGTGTAACGATTACGACTGTCTACGAGTAATGGTTTGGAATTTGAAAGATGTACGTACAGTTAGATTTCAAAACAGGTAGTTTAACAAAACAGCTTGGCATTACCGTTCTTTCTTTCCCGAAAGACTGGAAAAAAAAACCCTGCTTTTCTGCCGTTTGGTAAAGTGGCTGTTTTCATGATTAAATCTATCGGCGACGTTTTACATAGATCTAGGTTTTTGGAATGGATAAATCTAGTTTTCCTTTCAAGGTATATAGTTTAACAATTACCTTACCACATGATTCTTACATGTAATCAATTTTGAAATAATTATTGTATAATCCAGTCTTAGAACTATGGATTAAAAACAAAAGAAAACAATTACATTATCAACAGTAAAATCTATCACTTTGTCTGACTCGTGTGTTTACATGATGCGCTGCGTTTTGATTGGCTGATAGGACCTGTCAATCAAAATCGGCAGAAGGGTCAATTATGGATAATAACCACCTTTTTTAAACAACCGACTTAATCATGAGGTAGATTGGTCCTTGGGCATACAGAAAATTGACCAATAGCGAAAAGTTTCGGCCCAGGTCAGCCTGCTGACCTGGGTCGATACTTTTAGCAGATGCCTAATTTTCACAGTGCATGACTGGATAATATTTAGTATGACATGTTTTTAATTGATATTGATTGTAAGAAGATACAATGAGAGTGAAACTGAAATGTTCATTTTATTTTCTAGGTGAAATGAACATTCATGAAACTTTATAGATAGATAGATAGATAGATAGATAGATAGATTGTATCTATAATGACGGGATTTGTGTATGATGTGTAGAAAAAAAATGTGGGAAAAGTTTAAAAATGCTGGATACCAGCATTTTCTCCCTTTCTCACCATGTTTTCAAAAGGCTGCTTCCTCAGGGTCGTTGAAACACAGAATAAGATAGATAGATAGATAGGTTGTATCTATAATGACGGGATTTGTCTACGACGAGTAGAAAACATTGTGGGAAGAGGAAAAAAATGCTTGATATCAGCATTTTCTCCTTTTCCCACCATGTTTTCAAAAGCCTGTTTCCTCAGGGTCGTTGAAACACAGAATTTGTGTGCGAAAGGCTCAAATTCACCACCGAGAGTTTGGCCAGCTAGGAGAAGTACAAACTACCCCTAGGTTTTAGATTAAACATATGAGCATATAGTGCAAGCTATCCCTAGGTTTAGTTTAAACATATGAGCCATGCTCTGCAAAAAGGGGGCTTAATGCGTCTGCGAAAAGTATGGACCAGGTTAGCCTGCGCAGGCTGACCTGGGCCGAAACTTTTCGCTATTGGTCAATTTTCTCTGTGTCAATGAACCAGTCTACCTTATGATAGAGTCGGTTGTTAGACAAAATGAATTCCATGGATCCCTAATTATGTGATGGCTTGCTTGGTATAATCCATCACGGAGATGCATTAAGCCCCCTTTTGCCAGAGCATGGCTCATATTTATGTAACATCGATAGAGAAACGAGTTCTTGCAACTTATTCTAATCTCTCTCGATTCTACAACCTGGAAACCACACCAGTTCTCGCGCCGAATGTGTGAGCCAATTAACGGTCCCAAAGTTGACACCCTCTCCCGGGAATCGAACTCGGGACCTTATGGTTATGATGCCGCCGCGGAGAGAGAGAGAGAGAGAGGGGTCTTGGGCAGTACTATGAAACTGAAAGAAGACACAATACCTTTTGCAGTCTGTATCCACGTGATTTTGGGTACAGCACAATGTTTTTCCATCACTTTTGACCAGTAGGGTGGTTTTGGTGTCATGTAACAATGGGGACGGCCCTGCAATACGACCTTGTCCTGTGACTCTTAAACTTTGAGCCCTCATCTTCACTATTCTATTTAGTTTTTTCCGCCAAAATTCCTACATTAATTTCAAAATATCACATGTATTAAAAAACAAAAATGTTTATGTTTGTTCTATTGTACTTTTCTGTCCAATTTTTCGATGTTGTGTTTTCCCGATGTTAACTTTCCATTTGTATGATAATGAATACTTAAAGGGCAAAACGAAACTGATAAAACTTCCTTCTTTAATCATGTCCTCCTTTTCCACACTTCACCATACAAAAAAAAAAACAATGAGATTCCGCATACGAAATTTCTAAACCAGATAAAATAACAGGTAGAAAAAAGGACTATCATGCCGGACGAAAGTTCGTTACCTGCTGCTAGCAACTACTACTTTTCCCTGCCTTAACCCTTTACCAAACGACAACATTTTTTTAGACCAGTCCAAATTGAAAGCTTTTGCAGACGACAAAATAAATGTGACTCGAAAATCGAAATTTGTCTTGGGAAGAGTAGAAAACATTGTGGGAAAAGGAGAAAATGCTGGTTACCAGCATTTTCTCCTTTTCCCACAATGTTTTCAAAAGGCTTCTTCCTCAGGGTCGTTAAAAGTCGGGATTGTGTGGTAAAGGGTTAATATATTAATTATAAGGGATGAAACTGGCCAGCGCGCAATTAACCCCTATCCTGCTAAATAAAAGAAATTGAACTTTCAAACCAATAGTATTAGCCCAAATTTTCCTATTTCAAAAGTATTTTTGGAGAAAAGATAGCTCTTCATTGAACAGTGTAGATCAAAGATCAGACTGCACGCTCTGTGCAGTCTGATCTTGATCTACGCTGCCCGCAAAAGGTCAGTGAGTCGCGCTTAAGGGTTAACTATTTCTGATCCTTTTCGATTTTTGTAGACTGCTACACTTTCGCTGTCCAGAATGATTGAACATAAAGTAGCTTGGCGAGACTCAAAGCGCTTCTGTGGACATTGTAGACCAAGATCAGATTGCACGTAATGTGCAGTCTGATTTTGGATCTACACAGTCCAAAATGGTGAGAATTTTCGTCGGAGCAAAAGATTATTTCGCAATACGAGTATTTGTCTCTATATTTTCAGCCGGAAATTATCATTTAATTCTTTTAAGCGATTCAAGGGTCGATAATTTTCGACTGTTTCACTGTTAAACAAACGACAAAATTTTGGGCCAAGCCCAACTGAAAGCTCTTGCAGACGACAAAAAATAAATGTGCCTCAAATGTTGTTATTAGTTTGGGACAGGATGAAAAACATCGTGGAAAAGGAAAAAAATGCTGTCTATCAGCATTTTCTCCTTTTCCCAATTAAAAAAAAAAAACCTTCAGGGTAGTAAAAACTTGGGGTTGTTTTGTGAAGGTTTAACTCTTTACCAAACGACAGTTTAGACTGGTCCAAATTGAAAGCATTTGCAGACGACATATTGAATGTGACTCAAAAACTGAAATTGTTTCAGGAAGGGTAGAACACTTTGCCTGCGGAAAAAGGAGAAAATGCTGGTTACCAGCATTTTCTCCTTTTTCCATGTTTTCAAAAGCTTTCTTTCTCAGGGTCGTTAAAAGTCGAGACTGTGTGGTAAAGGGGTAAAAGATAAGTCAACGGGAAGTAAGGAAGTAAGTATCTCTTTTTGGTTATGATCTAATAGGTATATACAAGCATATCGTACACACGTGCAGCCTGACCTTGCTCTACTCCTTTCTCAACTACAAACGTACTTAATGCGGCCTACGACAGCGAAAAACGTCAACTCTTTACCACATAATCCCGACTTTTAACGACCCTGAAAGACAAGGCTTTTGAAAACATTGTGGTAAAAGAAGAAAATGCTTGTAACCAGCATTTTCTCCTTTTCCCTCCACGTTTTCTACCTATCACAAATAGTAATCATCTTTTGGGCTGCATTTACAGTAACTTATAGTCGGTAATAGCTTTGAATTTGGTTGAGTCCAAGATTTTATCGTTTGATTAAACTTAAAAAAAAAGGTAGGTTACCACTAAATGTGCTGAACAACATGTAACAGCATAAAGGTCCTTAGCTCTTTACCAGAAGACAAAATTGTGAACACGTCCAAGTTGAAAGTATTTGCAGACGACAAAAGAAGTGTAGCTCAAATGATTGGATTTGTCTTTCATATAGTACAAACATTGCGGGGATAGGAGTAAATGGTGGTTACCAGCATTACCTGTAAATATCTCTTTAAGCACCAAATACATCTCGAACTCTTTTGACGTCTTTCAAATACAAGTCACTGAAACTTAGAGAGAATATCAACCTGGAAGGTTTGACCAAACAAGCGAACGGTATTGATGATAGATCAGTCTGTGCAGTCCGATCCTCATCTATGCCTCCCGCAAAACACCTGTTTTTTCTGCGATGTTGACAGAGTTAACTCTTAACCAAACGACAACATTTTGGACTTGACCGAACGGAAAGCATTTTCAGACAAAAATAAATGTGATTAAAATGATTGGACTTTTCTTTGATTGGGTATAAAACATTATGGGAAAAGGAGAAAATGCTTGTTACCAGCATTTTCTCCTTTTCCCAAAATGATTTCAAAAAGCCTTTTTTCCCAAGGTCCTTAAAACTCGGGATTGTGTGGTAAAGGGTTAAAACAATCGACGATCTCGTGATGTAGATATCGAAAATCCCCTGTACACTTTCATTTACATTGTGATGCTTAGGTCTGTAGTAGGCGTTTTGGCGCGCATTTTACCGGAAGCACGTGGGGTGTCCGCAAAAGTGCTGTACTGTACGAATTTTCATGGTTAACTGCGTTGATTTCCTCAACTGAAAATCAGACTAGTTTCTTGTCCAAAATGGTAACATTAGTAGACGACAAATTATATATGGCTCAAAATTATGATTTTTTTTCCCCTTTACATGGGTAGAAAGCTGTGAAGTAAAAGGAGAAACTGCTATCGGCATTTTCTCCTGTTCCTCCACTGATTTCGAAACTCTACTTCCACTGGATCGTAAAAATACCGGAATACAAGGTAAAGGGTTATCTCATTGAAACTGGAAGTGAAAGTCCTGTCTAAAAATAGACTGATTTCGACCAGTGGTTTACTTTTTGGTCGACTCAACGCGTCATTTTGAAAGGTTCTTGATAATCTAGAAGGCTTAAATTCACGATATTGTAAATATTTTCACTTGGACCACCTGGATTCTTGGTCAACAAATGATGGTCGTTTAACCCTTTACCACACAATTCCGAGTTTTAACGACCCTGAAAAAGAAGCCTTTTGAAAACATTGTGGGAAAAGGAAAAAATGCTGGTAACCAGCATTTCTCCTTTTCCCACAATGTTTTCTGTCCTTTTAGAGACAAATCTCACCATATGAACCACATCTAATTTGTCGTCTGCAAGTGCTTTCAATTTGGACTTGTATAAAATTTTGTCGTCTGGTAAAGGGTTAAACGAAGGGAAAGATTCTGGCAGACTGTAACATTACTTTGGTGCCGATTATATGAATTTTCATGCATCTGTAACTGAGGGTATAAGACTGCCTCTATTAGCTTTCTATACTGAACCTTACTGTTCGTCTTTTTACTTTATGCAAAGAACGTAGTTCTGGCATAAAAAAGATATTGTCACTGTAGAAATGATATCGTCACTGTAAAAGTAATATCGCCACTAGAGGTATCTACAACAGCACTGTTGTCTACACTAAAACACTCTGTATATATGTGTCACTGACATACCGATATAGATTTATGTCTATTTTTCTTGTTGATGACGAAAAACTTTGTAGTTTAAGTCAATAAAATATTCTGTATTCTGAATTAATATTAAGGTGATATTACCTGTATCATTACTGAAAACTAATGCAATGAAAAATACCTGTTAATGATTGATAGGTACATGTATTATAATAATTAATTCTAGCACTTATGCCTGAATGAATGCATTATGTATTGCCAATCAGAAGAACTGACAACAAAAAGTATCGCGAGAACAGAAATTTGTTGTCTTATAATACTAGTATGTGACAAAGAGTTATTTGTTTAACTCTTTGCCAAACGACAAAATTTTAGACTTGCCCAAATTGAAAGCATTTGCAGACGACAAAATAAATATTGCTCAAAAATTAGAACTTGTTTTGGGTAGGGTAGAAAGCATTGTTGAAAAAGGAGAAAATGCTGGTTACCGGCATTTTCTCCTTTTCCCACAATGTTTTCAAAAGATTCCTTTCTCAGGGTCGTTTAAAGTCGGGATTGTGTGGTAAAGGGTTAACTCTTTAGCACGCATTCCTGAGCTTTAACAACTCCAATAAAGAGAGCTTTTGAAAACATTGTAGGAAAAGGAGAAAATGCTGGTAACCAGCATTTTCTCCTTTCCCACAATGTTTTTTACCCCTTCACAGTCAAAAAGTGTAATTCCAGCCAAATCTAAGTTGTTGTCTGCAAATGCTCTCAATTTGGACGACAATTTGAAAGAGTTAAGTTAAACCAAGCATCAATGATAAATTGATGAATTAATAAATCTTTGTTAATGATAGGTAGGTACACAATGATAAACTGCAGCACTTATGCATTATATAAAAGCTAATCAGAGGAACTTACAACAACAAATATTGTAAAAAGAGAATTGTGTTGTCACCTTCACTACTTTGCAATTATCTAAGTTTAAGATATGGAATTGGTCTTAAACATATTTATTTTACATCGATTGAGAAACAAGTTCTTACAACTATAATAATCTCTCTTGATTCTGCTTCCTGGGAACTACACCAGTACTCATGCTGAATATGTGGGCCAATAAAAAGTCCCAAAGTTGACACCCGCTCCCAGGTATCGAACTCTGGACCTTATGGTCACGAGGCCAACGCTCTACCTCATAACCATGGACACACATTATGGGATAAATAGTGTAAACTAGGATATGGTCTAGTATAGGAATTTATGAATAAAAACAATAATACAAAGTTTCCTTTTTTTTTTCTTCATAATATTGACTTTTTTAAAGAAAAAAAAAGGTTTTGAAAGATCAGGTGAAAAGCTAGGATAACATTAACCCTTTACCAGATGACAAAATTTCAGCCTTGTCCAAATTCAAAGCATTTGCAGACAACAATTTCAATGTGGCTCAAATGGTGCAATTTTTTTTGATAGGGTAGAAAACATTGTGGGAAAAGGAGAAAATGCTGGTAACCAGCATTTTCTCCTTTTCCCACAATGTTTTCAAAAGGCTTCTTTCTCAGGGGCGTCAAAAGGCGGCATTGTGCGGTAAAGGGTTAAAAAGGTTATGATTATCTATGTAAATAATTCCCTTGCTAAAAAACTGTAAAACACATTTCATTCTTAACCCTTTACTGCACATTACCACCTTTTAATGACCCTGGGAAAGAACCATTTTGAAAACATTGTGGGAAAAGGAGAAAATGCTGATAACAAGCATTTTCTCCTTTTCCCACATTGTTTTTTACCCTACCAAAGAAAATATGCACCATTTGAGCCACACTGAAATTATTGTCTGCAAATATTTTCAATTTTGACAAGGCTAAAATTTTGTTGTCTGGTAAAGGGTTAACCCGTTACCAAACAATGGAATTTTAGACTGGTTCAAATTGAAAACATTAGCTGATGGCTAAGTAAATGCAGCACAAATAATAGGATTTGCCTAAACCAGACTACAAAAATTTAAACTTGTCCATATTGCAAACATTTACAGACCACAAAGTATGGCTCAATTGATGGGATTTGTCTTTGCATCAGAAGAAAACATTGTGAGACAAGGAGAAAATACTGCCTTCCAGCATTTCCCCCTCTTCCCACAATGGTTTCAAAATTCTTCTTCTACAGGGTTGTTAAAACACTAGATTTTGTGGAAAAGGCTTACATGATGAAGTGAGATGAAAAAGAGAGGGTTAAACTTCAATGATAACATAAAGGAAAAAAAATATAATACAAATACAAAGCATACAAAAAACGATTAGATAACAAATTCACACCACATACTTTTTTTAAAAAACAAAATGATATGAAAAAAGGGACATTTGATAAAGTTTCTCTTTTTCAGAAAATGGGAAAACATTGAACAGAAAGGAGAAGTTGCATGTTTCATGCAATTGCTCCTTTTTCCACCATGTTTCCAAAAGCTGTTGGTGGTAGGTGTATTTATATGGTGAAGTACATAAGGTACAAAAGTCCACACAGATATCACAGTCATTATGCTTAAATATTGCAAACAATAACCAAACACTTTCCCAAACAATCCCTTAACCCTTTCCAAAAAAAGCCCTGGTTTTCACGAGTCTGCAGTACAAGTCTTTTGAAAACACTGTGGGAAAAGGAGAAATTGCTCATTACAAGCAATTTCTCCTTTTCCCACAGTGTTTTCTACCCTTTTGGAAAACTTTCTGTCATTTTCATCAAATTTAAAATTGTCGTCTGCAAACTCTTTCAATTTGGACCAGTCTAAAATTTATCGTTTGGGAAAGGGTTAACAACCACAAGGAAGTTGCCTTTCTGAAAACATTATGGAAAAAAGAGGAAATGCGGCTAAACCTTTTCCAGACAATCCCAAGTTTTTGCCACATTGAGGAAGTAGACTACTAAAAACATTGTGGGAATAGCAGAAAATGCTTTTAACAGCATTTTCTCAATAGCATTTTCTCCTATTCCAACACAGTTTTCTACACGTTCACACACATCTACAAACATTTACATCATATTTAATAGTAGTCTGCAAATGCTTTCAGTTTGGTCAAGTAGATCTAAAAAATTTGTTTGGTAAAGAATTAACAGACATGTCCTCCTCTTTCCACAATGTTTTCTACCCTTTCTAGGATAAGTTCCACAGTTGGAGCCACATTTAATTTTGGTGTGTGCAAGTGCTGCCAATACGGGTAAGTTTAAAATTTTGTTGTTTGGTAAAGAGTTAAATTCCTGTTGATTTTATAAAATGACTACATTCTACATAACATTAAATCATGTTAGAAAATATTACATGATAACAAAATTAATATGATAATTTAGATAACATTAATTCTAACTGAATTTCAATACATGTTTGCACACAGAACATGATAACAATAATTCCAGCCATGCTCTTGCAAAAAGGCGATAATACCAAGTAAGTAATCACATAATTATCAATCCATAAAATCCATTTTTTCTAACAACCAACTAAATCATGACATAGAATGGTCCTTGGACATGCAGAAAATTTACAAATAGCAAATAGTTTTGACCAAATTCAGCTTGTGGGGACTGACCTGGGTTGATAATTTTTGCAGAAGCACTTAACCCCCTTTTCACAGAGCATGACTTATATGGTTTGCATACTATCTTTTTTTTTTCTTTCTTGCATTTCAAAACATGACTACAGACACACTTTCTCACTTAGTACAAAAAACAAGAGCACCATGTATGGGTGCTATCGCTGGTCTGCACTCACCATTTTAACCCTTTACCACACAATCCCAAATTTTAGTGACCCTGAGATTGAGGTCTTGTGAAAACATTGTGGGAAAAGGAGAAAATGCTGGTGACCAGCATTTTCTCCTTTTCCCACAATGTTTTCTATCCTTCCCAAAATGAATTTCATTTTTGAGTCACATTTACTTTGTCGTTTGTAAATGCTTTGAATTTGGACAAGTCTAAAATTTTGTCGTTTGGTAAAGAGTTAAATAAAATTCAAAGTCCAAAAAGAAGCATAACTGTGCAAAAATTATTTTGGGGGTTACCTGCCCTTTTTTGTATTTTTTGTATGGAGTCCACTTTAAATGGTAAGCAATAACCCTTTCCCAAACAAGCCCTGGTTTTCACGTGTCTGCAGTACAAGTCTTTTGAAAACACTGTGGGAAAAGGAGAAATTGCCTGTAACGAGCAATTTCTCCTTTTCCTACAGTGTTTTCTACCCTTTTTGAGACGTTTCTGCCATTTTCATCAAATTTAAAATTGTTGTCTGCAAACTCTTTCAATTTGGACCAGTCCAAAATTTGTCGTTTGGGAAAGCAATAACTAATATGGTAAGGAATAACGAAGAGATATGAGAAAATGTCAAAGTTTTCGCACGGCAACAATGATGACACAGGTGACTATCAGGCTATGACAATACCTCTTGGAAAACCACAAAAAAGTGTACATAAGATACAAGATTAACCTTTTACCACACAATTCCGACTTTTAACTCTTTACCACACAACAAAATTTATGACCCGACCAAATTGAAAGCTTTTGCGGACGACAAACTGAATGTTGTCCAGATAAGAAAATTTGTCCTTAATTGAGTAGAAAACATTGTGGAAAAAGGAGAAAATGCTGGTTACCAGCATTTTCTCCTTTTCCCACAATGTTTTCAAAAGCCTTCCTCTTCAGGGTCGTTAAAAGTCTGGACTGTGTGGTAAAGGGTTAATGACCCTGTGAAAGAAGCCTTTTGAAAACACTGTGGGAAAAGGAGAAAATGCTGGTAACCAGCATTTTCTCCTTTTCCCACAATGTTTTCTACCCTTTCAAAGAAAAATTTCAAGTTTTCAGTCACATTTATTTAGTCGTCTGCAAATGCTTTCAATCTGGACCACCCTAAAATGTTGTCGTTTGGTAAAGAGTTAAAGTTAAATTAAGACATAAAAGCATGCAATAATTTCATCCATAAGATAGAACCTGATAACATAAATATGAGCCATACTCTGGGCAAAGGGTGTTTAATGCCTCTGCAAACAGTATCAACCCAGGTCAGCCTGCACAATCTGATCTGGGTTGAAACTTTTTCCTATTAGTCAATTTTTTGCATATCAAAGGAGACTTCATGATTTTGTTTAACCCTTTACCAAACAATCCTGGGTTTTCACGACCCTGGGAAAAGAAGCCTTCTGAAAACATTGTGGGAAAAGGAGAAAATGCTGGTAACCAGCATTTTCTCCTTTTCCCACAATATTTTCTACCTTCTCAAAGACATATTCTATCGTTTGGCCCACATTAAATTGTCATCTGCAAATGCTTTCAATTTGGACGAGTCTAAATTTTTGTCGTTTGGTAAACAGTTAAATAAACTGGATTTTAGGTATCCATAATTATATGATGACTTGCTTAATCCTTTACCAAATGACAAAATTTTAGACTAGTTCAAATTGAAAGCATTTGCAAACGACAAAATAAATGTGACCTAACATTTGAAAACTGTTTTAGGAATGGTAGGAAACATTGTGGGAAAAGGAGAAAATGCTGGTTACCAGCATTTTCTCCTTTTCCAACAATGTTTTCAAAAGTCCTTTTCCCTAGGGTTGTTATAACTCGGGATTGTGTGGTAAAGAGTTAATATAATGCATAACTGAGATGCATTAAACCCCCTTTTGCTAAAGCATAGCTCATATAATTTAAATAATTTTTTCTTTATGCATGTATAATGTAGTTATTTTGACTATGAAAACATGATTATATTCATACACTGTATCCTCCATTTTTGAAGTTTGATACCTGATGCAACCTTGATTTTAACCTTTTACCGCACAATGCCGCCTTTTGACACCCCTGGTAAAAGAAGCCTTTTGAAAACATTGTGGGAAAAGAAGAAAATGCTGGTAACCAGCATTTTCTTCTTTTCCCACAATGTTTTCTACCCTATCTAAGAAAAGTTGCACCATTTGAGCCACATCGAAATTGTCGTCTGCAAATGCTTTCAATTTGGACAAGGCTAAAATTTTGTCATCTGGTAAAGGGTTAAATATGCAAAAAATGTATCAGCTTTGAATTTAAAATATGAGGACATAATTGTGTCCAGACCTTCATTCATGGTTAACTCTTTACCACTCAACGAAGTTTTAGCCTTGTCCAAACTGAAAGCAATTGCAGATGACAATTTCTATGTGGCTCAAATGATACAAGTTTTCTTTGATAGGGTAGAAAACATTGTGGGAAAAGGAGAAAATGCTGATTACCTGCATTTTCTCCTTTTCCCATAATGTTTTCAATAGGCCTCTTGCTTTATGTCATTAAAAGTTGGCATTGTGTGATAAAGGGTTAATTCAATAACATGATTGCATACAAGTACATGTATGTAACTTCTCAGACAAAAATTAGAACTTGACAAACAGTCAACAACTGCACTCACAATGACATCGAAACATGATAGTAGAAATTTTAATAGCCTAGTCCTTTTACCAGCGAACAAAATTATAGACTTGTCCATTTTGAAAGCATATGCAGTGGACAAAAGCAAATGTGGCCCTACTGATGGAGTATGTTTCCGAAAGGGTCTAAAATAATATGCTAATAACCAAGTATTGCTCCTTTTCCCATGAAGTTTTCTACCCTTTCAAAAACAAATCCAATCATTTAAGCCATATTTCATTTTATCCTTTCAATGCCGACAAGTGAAAAATTTATCGTCTGTTAAAGACCTAAGCCCATCTAGAAAAATCTTCTGGTTCTCTCTATACTATTGACAGATGTTGTTGCATATCACTTTATGATTGGTTGATTTGGTCACATGACTTAGACTTGTTGAAAAGTTGCCTCCCTTTATGTCCTAATCATACTCTGTGCTATATGCTTGGAGGTATCCCATCTGAAACAGAAAGACAGAATGACAATAAGTCTCTGATGACAACTTTTGAAACCAATCTAAACTTGAAAATTGAAAGGCCAAGGTATGGAAAATAGAGAGGTTTCATTCTTTAACTCTACCAAATAACAAATTCTAGCCTGTCCAAAATCAAACCATTTGAAGATGACAAATCAGGTGTTGTGCCAAGATGAATTTTTTTTTTTTAAAGAGAAGAAAACATCATTGGAAAAGAAGAAAATGATGGTTTCCAGAATTTACTCCTTTTTCCACAATGTTTTGAAAAGCCTCCTGTATCAGGGTCTTTAAAATCATGGATTATGTGATAAAAGGTTAAAGACCATAAAATTTTGGACTTTTCCAAATTTAGAGTAGGTGTAGAAGACAAATGATAGTCTAATGATTGAATTAGTGTTTGAAAGGGTAGAAAACAATCTGGAAAAAGGAAAAAATGCTGGTGACCAAAAAAGAAGAAAATGCTGGATTAGCATTTTCTCCTTTTCCCACAATGTTTTCGAAAGCCTCCTTTCTTATGGTCATGACAATACAAGATTGTTTGGTAAGATGCTACAGGCCTAATCATGAAACAAGAAGACCATGATGGCCCTAATTTGGTAACCTGAAATCTGTAAATGCGGTATTAATCCTTCACCACTCAATCCCCAGTTTTAATGACCCTGTGACTTAAGCTTTTCGAAAACATTGTGGGAAAAAGAGAAAATGCTGGCAACCAGCATTTTCTCCTTTTCCCACAATGTTTTCTACCCTTTCTGGTACAAATCCCATCATTTGAGTATCATTTTATTTGTCGTCTGCAAATGCTTTGAAATTGGACTAGTCTAAAATTCTGTCGTTGGGTAAAGATTTAAAGTTTCATGAGGTGCCACCCAGAACTTCTATGAGTCATGTTCTCTGTGTGGAAAGGTGGTTTCATGCAAAAATTTTATTCATGCCAGCCTGCCCATCCACACATGATTCAGCTGGTTTGTTGACAAAATGGTTTCATATTAATGTGATATCTTGCTTTGTATAATGCACTATAAATATGCATTAAACCCTTTTTGCATAGCATTGCTTATATAAGCCATGCTCTGTGAAAAGGGGGCTTAATGCATCTCCGTGGGGCATGATACCAAGCAAGTCATCTCGTGATTAGGGATCCATAAAACCCATATTATCCAACATCCAACTATATCATAAGGTAGAATGACCCTTTGACATACAGAAAAAATTGACCAGTAGCGTGGACTGCACAGGCTGACCGAGTCGATACTTTTCACAGAACCCCTTTTCACAGAGCATGACTCATATCTAAAATTAACAAAGTATTACTACTATAAACTGTAAAAATGTTGTCACCACAGTAAAGAAAAACATGAACAGAAAAAAAAGTGTCTTTTGAATATAGCGGAAGATAATCTGTGTAAAAGAGAACAGAAATGACATTTGTTTCAAATTGTTCTCAAAAGCCTTTTACAACACAGATCTCAAAAGTCATCTCCATGAGCAACTCAATCATTCTTCCAAACAGCTAGATTTGCTGCAAAAGAAGTGATGGCTTTGTACCAAGGAAATTTTCCCTCTCCATGCTGCAGGTGCTAGCAAATCAACCAATCATGCTCTTGTACAAACACTCAAAACTGGGTTCAAAACTCAACACATGCAAAGCATCAAAATTACATGTACTGTAGGGTCTGAATTTATCAACCATCCTAATCTGCATTCTAATTCTAAAGAATTTTCCCAACTTCAAAACAATGCAATTTTTTACTGAATGATCAAGTGCTTAAGCCAATGGCTAACCCAAATGGTTTTAGTGAAACAGAAATCGTGTCACTTTCTAAAATTAAAATTAGTACTGGAATGTAGTTTAGAATGGTTGGGGAATACAGACACATAAATAAAACTGATTTTTATCATTGTAATTTTATGTGAAGGACAAATGAGAGGAACATGATGACCACAAACTAAATTAATATCTTATGGACCTGCCAGCACTATTTTGGACTTGTCCACAATAATATCATTAGTGCCCATTATGCACAATAGGCATGTGCATATAATGAAAATTCATGACCAAAGTTGTAAATCACAATATCATATACACGTACAGTAAAACCCCTCTATTAAGACCACCCGTCGTACTTTTGAAAATTGGTCTTATTAGCGGGGTGGTCTGATTTCCGGGTTTCACCCACCTAGATTTCGAATCAAACCCGAACTCTGTGTAGACTTATTTAGATTTAAATTATGTGCCAAGTAATGTACACATATTTTAGTCAGAGAAGCCTATTCCCACACATTTAAATGACAACAAGAAAATTTTCATGTTTATTGAAAAGTTGATAATTATGTTGCTTGAATTTTATGAATAGATCCACATGGCAGTGCATGTCCATTCATAATTGCCTATTTAAACTCTTACAGCAAGATATGTACATTAACTAAGAATCTACATAATTTAATGTAACTGATAGAACTTGTCATATTCTTTGTTTTTACTCTTTACCACACAATCCCGACTTTTAATGACCCTAAAAAGGAAGCCTTTTGAAAACAGTGTGGGAAAAGGAGAAAATGCTGGTAACCAACATTTTCTCCTTTTTCCACAATGTTTTCTATCTGTCCCATAGCAAATTTCAATTTTTAAGTCACATTTAATTTGTCCTCTGAAAAATTCCGTTCTGACAAAAATCGTTTGTAATAGCGGGTTGCTCGTATTACCGGGGTGGTCGTGAGGAGAGGTTTTACTGTACATGTATTGACTTTTCTTTAGATCTGTGTGCCGTTTCAAACTAAACAAATCTGGATGGGTTAAACTGATGCAGAGATGACTAGGTGAATTCCTCTGTGCTTTACCCCCTACTGCTCCCTCCACCCTCAGCACTTCCTGCCTCAATGTGCATATAAATATTTTAATCATGGCTACACCTATGTTTGAGGTCTACAACAAATTAAAATGATGCTATGCTAAACTAATGGAACTTGTCTACAAATGGGTTGAAAATACTGTAGGAAAAGGAGTAAATGCAGGTAATCAGCATTTTCTTCTTTTCCAAAAATGTTTCCAAAACATTCCTCTTAAGAGTTGTTAAATCATAAGCTCATTTGGTAAAGGGCTCCTGCAATACAAAACGAGGACCATGATGGTCCTAAATCGCTCACCTGAAATGCAACTCAGCTGTCATTGTTATGGCCACTTGCCTCTTGTTTTTTGCTCTGCATATAAACCATCGTTTACAGATACGGCCTTCATATTCAGTCTTAATATTGTGATTATACCTTTTTTATGAGTAGGTCCAAAAATAGATATGCAATGACCTTTTGATAGACAGGCAAATGAAAAGTTACAACAATTAGACAATAATTGCAGAAAGCAGTTAAAAGACTCAGTGTTTCCAAATACTGGCACATACCTGGTACAGGTTGACATCTGCTACAGCCCAAAATAGGGTTCCACTTATAATGATACTCAGGGGACCAAAGAAATCATATCGTTTTATCTGAATATCGTTTTAACTGATGTATATTCTTATAAAACGAGACCCTGTTGGGACCAAGGGATTAACATCATTATAAGCAATGTATCGTATTAAGCAATATAGTAATAAGCAAAGTTTACTGTAATTGTTGCAGAGATGCTCAAGAAATTAATTAACATTTTAGCAGATCAGTATTGAGTTGACTCTTTTCAAGATATAATGGTGATCAACCTCTTTCCCACAACCACTTGCAAGAAGACTCAACACCATAATGTTACATGCCAAATATGAAAGCTCTAGCCCTTACAGTTTGGGACAAGAAGATTTTTAAAGATTTCCTTCTTTATCTCTATGTGAAATCCGAGAACCCACAACATAGGGCTAATTTCCACACTAGGGCCATAATTTGAAGTATTTTTTTAGAGGGCCACTAGATGATGCTACATGCCATATATGAAAGCTCTAGCCCTTACAGTTTGGGACAAGAAGATTTCTAAAGTTCTTTCTTTTGGTTGCCATGGCAACCAGAGTTCTTCATGGAATTCAATTCTTTGAAGTATTTTGAAAGAGCATGACCTAAGGATCATTTCTGTGAAGTTTGATTGAAATCTGATTGTTAGTTTAGGAGGAGAAGATTTGGGACAAGAAGATTTTTAAAGATTTCCTTCTTTATCTCTATGTGAAATCCGAGACCCCACAACATAGGGCCAATTTTTCACACCAGGGCCATAATTTGAAGTATTTTGGTAAAGGGTCACTAGATGATGCTACATGCCATATATGAAAGCTCTAGCCCTTACGGTTTGGGACAAGAAGATTTTTACAGATTTCCTTCTTTATCTCTATGTGAAATCCGAGAACCCACAACATAGGGCCAATTTCCACACTAGGGCCATTATTTGAAGTATTTTGGTAGAGGGCCACTAGATGATACTACATGCCATATATGAGAGCTCTAGCCCTTACAGTTTGGGACAAGAAGATTTTTAAAGATTTCCTTCTTTATCTCCATGTGAAATCCGAGACCCCACAACATAGGGCCATTTTCAACACTAGGGCCATAATTTGAAGTCTTTTGGTAGAGGGCCACTAGATGATGCTACTTGCCAAATATGAAAGCTCTAGCCCTTACGGTTTGGGACAAGAAGATTTTTAAAGATTTCCTTCTTTATCTCTATGTGAAATCTGAGACCCCACAACATAGGGCCAATTTTTAACACCAAGGCCATAATTTGAAGTATTTTGGTAGAGTGTCACTAGATGATGCTACATGCCATATATGAAAAGCTCTAGCCCTTACGGTTTGGGACAAGAAGATTTTTAAAGATTTCCTTCCTTACCTCTATGTGAAATCCGAGAACCCACAACATCGAGCCAATTTCCACACTAGGGCCATAATTTGAAGTATTTTGGTAGAGAGCCACTAGATGATACTACATGCCATATATGAAAGCTCTAGCCCTTACAGTTTGGGACGAGAAGATTTTTAAAGTTTTTTCTTTCGGTTGCCATGGCAACCAGAGTTCTTCATGGAATTCAATTCTTTGAAGTATTTTGAAAGAGCATGACCTAAGGATCATTTCTGTGAAGTTTGATTGAAATCTGATTGTTAGTTTAGGAGGAGAAGATTTTTTTTGTAATTGTGAACGGACGGACAGACAGACGGACGGACAGACGGACGACGGACATTGACCGATCACAATAGCTCACCTTGAGCACTTTGTGCTCAGGTGAGCTAAAAAGAATGATACTCATTTTCTTTCAGGGTAAATGATACTGCAGTAATAGATTAACTCTTTCCCATACAATGCCGAGTTTTAACAACCCTTCGGCAGAAAGATTCTGAAAACATTGATGGACACAGTTTACCCACTATGTTTTCCACCTTTTCAGTATCAAATGACATAATTTAAGCCACACTGAATTGCCTTCTGCAAAATTTGATGCTTTCAATATGCCTTATATCAGTCTAAAATTCTGTTGTCTGGTAAAGGCATAAAAGATGCTTTGTCTTCCCTGTCACCAAATGTATAAAACTGAATGTCAAATATTGCACAACAAACAGGTGAGATCTTTACTTGTCTAGAATATTACTATTACTGCTCCTCTTCCTCTGCTAATATTGGTTGTTTGAGCTGAATTATTGGCCTATAACAATAAACAATGGTTGTTTAATGTCAATAATTGTTTTTTTGACCTGAATTCCGGGCATGAAATAACAAAAAACATTTACAGGTAATATGAAATATTTTTGGGACTTCAATGTGAATTATTGGTATGTGTATAAAACAACAAAAGTAGGTAATACAAGCTGAATTTTGGCTTCAAAACAACAAAAAGGGGCTCTTAATCTGAATAACTGGCTATATATACAACCGATTCGTTTTTTGATATGAAATATTGCTCGTTCGATCATCATTAAGCCAAATAATAACATAAGTTGGTTTTTTAATCTGAATATTGGCCTAAAAGCAAAAAGAAAGTGGTTGTTTGCTCTGAATTATTGGCCTAATACAACATATATCTGTTGTTTGGTAGGATTGCCCCTTGCAGACTTTTACACTTGCCCAATTAATAAAACAAATTGACAATTTCATACGGTATTTTTGGGAGCTATATGTGTGCATTTTCCGTCAGTTAAATATTTTGTCATTTAAAGATTAAAAGTTAAACAATTTATTTGATTTTCCACTGGCATAAATCAGAATATTTGGTAGATATAATATGTATATCCATAAATTATGTTTCAACTCAAATTGATTCCTAGACCATATATGAATAAATTATAGAAATCTGACCTGAATTAGTTAACAGTATTTTGAAAGTACATCACTCTTCATGGTTTTATAAATTATGTTTATAAGCAATAGTTGTATTTTTACTCATAATGTCTATATTGTTAGGAAAATCTCATTCCATAAAATGTGCGAAGTTACCCCCAATATGGAGGCTAGCTGTAATGTTATTTTTGGGATTGTGTCTCTGCTAGCCCCACAGCAGCCATTCTTATGCCTATCCTGGATTGAAAATTAAAATGCCAGCATCATTTCAAATGGCTGTATATGTCAGTCTTTTCTTTGTCAGCTAACAAGAAAGTCCTTGATCAATAGACTAATGATTAATCTTTACAAAACATCAAAATAATTAAAAAATGTTACTTTTACCTCCTTGTAATTCCATAATTTTAAAATGTAAATAGTCACTGACCTACTTAGAAGGAAATCGAAACTAGGCTTTACATTTATTGCATTTCAATTACAGTAAATTTTTTTTTTCCCACAATTTATCAGCTTCTGTTTTCAAAGCTTGGGCATGGGAAAGGAAACTAAAATGTACTGGATCTATTTCATTTACCAATAGTCATACTTGATACTTAAAATGCTGATCACACAGTGCTATATTTTCAAACACAACTGGATGCCCATGTTCAGTTATCTGAATTTATACGAGCCTTTGTGTACAAATTAACCAAATGTTTCTGTGTCAAGAAAAAGGTACATTACAAAAAGATTGATGAAAACCTTGTACATGTACTAAACTTGGAGTCAATGTGGAGTTGAATCATTTATCTATTGATTCATGTCCATTTTTGTAGCTGACAAGCAGATTAAAGACACTTTCAGCCCTCTTAAAGATGACTGGTAAAATTTTGAATTTTCAAGAAGCATTAAAAGAATGGCTTCTGTGAAGGGGAGCGGAGATTCATGTCCATTTTCATAACTGACAAGCAGATTAAAAACACATTCAGCAAACAAAGAAATGACCTATCAAGATTTTGAAATTTCCAGAAGCATTAAAAGAATGGCTTCTGTGAAGGTGAGCGGAGAAACTATCACAAAATGACAATGGAGCAACCCTTCTGACTGAAGGTAATAAGAAGAACACACAAACATAAGATAATGTATATTTCCCTCACAACGGCACTTGTTTCCTATCTCCTATATTGTTTCAACTGCTCACTTCACAGTTTCTCATTTCAAACTGTTCTAAATAATGTTGTACAAAGTTAAAATGAGAGAGAGAGAGAGAGAGAGCTTTACAACTTAATGCTTTTTTTGTATACATCATATTATTTTGACTATGTAAATTTGAACTAATACTTGTAATAAAATGTCTGTTCTGTATTGCCATGAGCTAACTACTTCAATCTAATACAATGTATATAGCCTCTACTATAATAGATCTACCTCTTTACCAAACGACAAAATTTTAGACCATTCCAAATTGAAAGCATGTGCAGACGATAAAATAAATGTACCTCAAAAGTTAGAATTTGTTTTGGGAAGGGTAGAAAACATTGTTGGAAAAGGAGAAAATGCTGGTTACCAGCATTTTCTCCTTTTCCAACAATGTTTTGAAAAGGCTTCTTTCTCAGGGTCATTAAAAGTCGGGATTGTGTGGTAAAGGGCTACTTAAAGTTGTTATCCATTTATTTCTAGGAAAGTATGAAACAAATTATTGAAACCTATTATAGCACGACAAAAACTTATAGACTCATGCAGTATAGTAAATGTGAGAAGGAGCAGTAACTTGTTACAAGCAACTTCTTTTCTCTGTTCTTTGTTGCAAAGGTGGAGAAGACATTTCTTTTCATTCTTCACCTTTAACCACAAAATCACGTTTTAACTCTTTACCAAACAACAAAATTTTACACTATTCCAAATTGAGAGCATTTGCAGATGACAAAATAAATGAAACTGAAAAAATGAAATTTGTTTTGGGAAAAGTAGAAGACATCGTGGGAGAAGGAAAAAATGCTGGTTACCAGCATTTTCTCCTTTTCCCACAATGTTTTCAAAAATCTTCTTTCTCGAAGTTGTTAAAAGTCCGGAATGAATGGTAAAGGGTTAAAGATACCATAAAAGACGCCTTTTAAAAAAGGTTGTGGGAAAAGGAAAAAAATGCTGATTACCAGCATTTTCTCGTCATATAACAATATTTTCTATCCCTTCAAAGGCAAATCCTATTTTTTAGCTACATTTGATTTGTTGTCTGCAAATGCTTTTAACCCTTAAAGTGCTGGAACCAGCTTAACTTGTTTTTGCTGACAGTGTAGATCAAGATCAGACTGCACAGAACGTGCAGTCTGATCTTTGATCTACACTGTCAGCTACTTCATTACATTTTCTGGCTAAAACAACCACGAAATGACAATATTTTGGATGTCTTTCTTCACTGAAAAGGTCCATTTCATAAATTCAGGACTGCAAGAGTTAACCCTTTACTGCACAATGACGCCTTTTGACGCCCCTGGGAAAGAAGCCTTTTGAAAACATTGTTGGAAAAGGAGAAAATGCTGGTAACCAGCATTTTCTCCTTTTCCCACAATGTTTTCTACCCCATCAAAGCAAAGTTGCACCATTTGAGCCACACTGAAATTGTCATCTGCAAATGCTTTCAATTTAAACAAAGCTAAAGTTTTGTCATCTGGTAAAGGGTTAATGGAAGATTCTTACATATTGTCATCTGGTGGTGGAGACATACACTGTTGTCTTATTGTAAGCCAAACAATAGCCTGTGTGGTAATGGGCAAATATAGCACCACATGGACACTGTTTATTTTATTTTTTTATAAGACCACTTTTGAAAAAACTATAGCAAAATTTTAAACAAGAATGCTAGCTACATACTGAGAGAAATTCATAACTGAGACTATAGAGTCCAACCAGGGATCGTATAATATAGTAATAGTCAAAAAAATATCTTAGTCCATGTTGGACCAGGGACCGTAAATTGTTATAACAATTTACAATCCCTTGTCCTACATGGACTAAGATATTTTTTTAACTCACATGGTACACTTTAACTCTTTACCAAACGACAAAATTTTAGACTGATCCAAATTGAAAGCATTTGCAGACAACAAAATAAATGTGATTGAAAAATTGAAATTTGTTTTGGGAAGGGTAGAAAACATTGTGGGAAAAGGAGAAAATGCTGGTTACCAGCATTTTCTCCTTTTCCCACAATGTTTTCAAGAGGCTTCTTTTTTAGGGTCGTTAAAAGTCCTACATGGACTAAGATATTTTTTTAACTCACATGGTACACTTTAACTCATTACCAAACGGCAAAATTTTAGACTGATCCAAACTGAAAGCATTTGCAGACAACAAAATAAATGTGATTGAAAAATTGAAATTTGTTTTGGGAAGGGTAGAAAACATTGTGGGAAACGGAGAAAATGCTGGTTACCAGCATTTTCTCCTTTTCCCACAATGTTTTCAAGAGGCTTCTTTTTTAGGGTCGTTAAAAGTCGGGATTGTGTGGTAAAGAGTTAAGCAATTTCATTGGTCGTTGTAATGTAGGTGTGAAATAAATGCTTCTGTAGAATACAATAGAAGAAATCTATGTGATACACGATATATTTCTAGCTAAAACTTAATATATTTCTAATCAACAACTAAAAGACACAATTCCTTTATAAACTCTCTCTATCTCTATTGAAGCTGATAAGCTTGTTTCCGGGCTAATTATTTCTTACCATGTTCATCATTTATGCAGTGGTTTTGTGTGGCTAGAAAATAAAAATGTTCACAAAGGCAGATGAGATGTAAACTGTGACATGTACAATATTGAACCCTAAGAGTGCCTTTCACAACTGTAGTTGCCTGTGAGGACAGTGAGGTTCAAGATCAGTCTGCACAGAACATGCAGTTTGACCTTTTTACCTACATTGTCCACTTTGCAGAGACAATCTGGACAACAGCAACAGAGCTCCAGATAAGAGGGAGTGATGGTATTCTAAATCCATTATTTCTCTTCCAAACCCTATGTTGTGGGTACTCATTAGAATTGTCTCGATGAGACGATTCTAATGAGTACCCATAACATAGGGTTTAGTCGAGAATAATTAATCAATTTTGAAATCAAAATCACTTCCTCAATCTGGAGCTCTGTAGCAACCTCAAAATAGCAATAATATGTATTTAGGTCTTATTTCTAGAGTAAACAAGAGCTTTGCATGCTGTGCTAATGCTCCACTGCAGTTGCTTTTAGTGAAAAGTTGACAGAAGGGCATAACTGTTTCAAAAACATTTTGACGGTTACCTGCCCCTGTTGTATGGGTTCCCCTAGTTAACAACTAGTCCCAATTTGAAGTTAACACCTTCAGTAATGGCAAAGATGTTATAAAAAGTAAAAGTTTCTGTACGAAAATGATGAGCAAGGCAGACGAAAAAGACATTGATGACAGGGCTATGATAATAACTTAATGGTTTTTTCGAAAACAGCAAAGCTAGAATTGTCTGCTGTTTTATTCTGCCATCTAGAGGTTAACTTCTCACAGTAAAATTTTTTATACACTCTGCTATCAACAGCTTTTGAAAACATTGTGAGAAATGAACATATCCAATATAAAGAAAAACAGAAATGCACACAATAATATGACTTCTAATGTGGCTGCGAATGTAAGTGTTCAAAAATATTCTGGAAAAAAAAAAACAACTGCTGGTTACCCCTTTACCAAACAACAAAAATTTTAGACCAATCCAATTTGAAAGCAGTTGCAGATGACATATCAAATGTTACTCAAAACGTAGAATTTGTCTTTCAAATGGTAGAATAAAATTATTGGAAAAGAAGAAAATGCTGGTTACCACCATTTTCTTCTTTTCCCACAATATTTTCAAAAGTCTTCTTCCTCAGGGTCGTTGGAAGTGGGGATTGTGTGGTAAACGGTTAAAAAACATTTTTGCTTTCATTTAAAGGTAGTTGGTGCCACAGAAGGAGACTTAATTTTTTTCAATTTGCCTTTTTCCACAATGTTTTCTACCTGTTGAAAGACAAACTTCATTTTTTTGAGTCAAACTGAAACATTGTCAGCAAATGCTTTCAATTTGGACTGGTGTAAAAGTTTAGCGTTTGGTAAAGAGTTAACCCTTTACCAAACAACCCCATCCCGAGGAAAAATGTTTTTGAAAACATTGTGGGAAAAGGAGAAAACGCTGATAATGAAATTTCTCCATTTCCCAGAATGTTTTCTACCATTCTGAAGGCAAAAATCATCTTTCCAGCTACAATGAAATTGTTGTCGGCAAATATTTCAGTTAGGACCAGTCCTTCATTTTGTTGTCTGATAAAGAGTTAAATCCAGTTTGCTATAAATGTTTTTAGCACTCTTCAGACAAAAAGCCTGAGATTATAAAAAAAACTGTGGTACAAAGTGTGAATGCTTGATACAAACTTTTCCCACAATGTTCCTACAACAATGTTTTTTTTTTACAACAAGAGGGCCATGATAGCCCTGTATCGCTCCACTGCCTTTTAAATGAATGTGTAATGTGCTTAACTTGCATTGACAGAGACATGAATTGTGAGGAGTTTGTAGAATTGCAATTAACTTTCACAGAAAAAAAAGCCGACCCCCCATCATGTGTTTGTGCAGTCTGATAATCAAGGGAGGTAAGTGGTAACAACTATTATTTCTGTTATAACAGGAGTTATTTCCCTTGATCAGTACACATATGTTTAAGTAGTGACTTCATAATACTACAAGAATATTTTCTAAGTTTTCACTATTTAAGCCATTGTAAAATATGTAACCCCCAGGGCTATTGTTTTCACAATCTTGCCACGGGTACATTAGATGAAGCTTTATGCAAAATTTTATAAGCCTAGACTTTACAGTTAGGAAAGAGAAGATTCTTTCAGTTTTTGGTTTGTAAACCCATATAAACAAATGACCCACAGGGTTGGGCCGGTTTTGACCCCAGGGCTATAAATGGGCCAATCATGGTAGAAGTCTACTATATAAAGCAGCATGCCAAATTTAGTAGCCCTAGGCCTTACAGATGGGATCGAAAGATTAAGTTTTCACTATATAAGCCCATGAAAAACTTGTGTTTCCTGGGATGGGGGGGCCAATTTTGACCCCGGGGCTATAATTTGAATAACACCAGTAGAGATCCACTATATGACACTACATGCAAAATTTGGTAGCCCTACGCTTCATGGTTTAGAAAAAAGAAGATTTTTTAAAATTTTCACTATATAAGCTGATGTAAAATTTGTGATCACCAGGGCGGGGCCAACTTTGAACCCAGGGCTATAATTTCACAGAATTTGGTGGAGGTCTCTTAGGTGAAGCTACATGCCAAATTTGGTAGCCTTTGGCCTAATGGTTTCTGACAAGAAGATTTTTAAAGATTTTCAATATTTTTCAGTTTTGCTGCCTTGGCAACTAGAGTTTTCATTGGAATCCAATTCTTTGAAGGAATTCTGAAGAGGTCCATGGCAGGATTATTACTGTGAAGTTTCATCAAAACTGGAATGATGGTTTCAGAGAAGTTGTTTGAAATAAAAGTCAACGCAGAGACGGCACACATATGCACATGTTGATGGATGCATGACGGACACAGGCCATGAAATAAACCTGCTGGCCTTTGGCCAGTGGAGCTAAAAATCTCTCAATTTTTTGGCATGTCTAAAAATAGATTATACACCGATGGGTCGCTGGGGTTATTTTCATGTCCTCTTAACCCTTTACATCCCAATCCCAATGACCTTGAGGAAAAAGGCCTCTGAAAACATTGTGGGCAAAGGAGAAAATGCTAGTGACTAGCATTTCATCCTTTATCCACAATGTTTTCTTCCCTTTCCAAGACAGTTGTTATTATCTGAAGCACATGTAATTATTTATCTGCACATGCTTTAGATTTGGAAAAGTATAAAACTTTGTTGTTTAGTAAAGAGTTGACTCTTAACCACACAATCCTGACTTTTAACGACCCTGAGGAAGAAGCCTTTGGAAAACATTGTGGGAAAGGAGAAAATGCTGGTAACCAGCATTTTCTTCTCTTCCAACAGTGCTTTTTCCCTTTCTGATAAAAAAATTAGCATTTTCCTCTCTTCCAACAGTGCTTTCTTCCCTTTCTGATACAAAAAATATAATTTGTGCCATATTGTATTTGTTGTCTGCAAAGGCTTTCAATTTGGAACAGTCTCAAAATTTGTCTCAAAATTTGTCCGTGGTAAAGAGTTAAATGACACATATTTGTGGGAATTTGTTGACTTTACCAGACTGACAAAATCTCAGATTTGTCCATACTGAAAGCTTTTGCAGACGACAAATTCAACTTGGCATAATTGAAGGGAATTCTATCAGAAAAAAAAGATGAAATATGTGCAAAAGGGAAAAAATACTGGTTTCTAGCATTTTCTCTCTTTTTAAAGCACTGTTTTCAAAAAATATTTTTACATCGAGTCATAAAATAACGCAGTCTTTTTAGCAAAGGGTAAAATAGAAACTATGGGAAATACCCTAAACTGTGCAAAAATGATAAAAAGGCCACATGACTAAATAAAACAGGAAAATAATACATTGTAGTTGTGATAAGGTTCTCTGTATCAACCCCTTAACACACAACAGAATTTTAGACCCATCCAAATTGAAAGCATTTGCAGACGACAATTTCAATGTGGCTCAAATGATGCAGTTTTTCTCTGACAGGGTAGAAGACATTGTGGTAAAAGGAGAAAATGCTGGTTATCAGCATTTTCTCCTTTTCCCACAATGTTTTCAAAAGGCTTCTTCAAAAGGGTTGTTAAAAGTCAGCATTGTGTGGTTTACCGAACACAGTCCCATGTTTTAACAAACCTGACAAGGAAAAAAGCTTTTGAAAACATTTTGGGACAAGGAGAAAATGCTGGTAACCAGCATTTTCTCCTTTTCCCACAATGTTTTCTACCCTTTTAAATACCAATTTCAATTTTTGAGTCACGTTTATTTTGTCGTCTGCAAATGCTTTCAGTTGGGCAAGTCAAAATATTTGTTGTTCGGTAAAGAGGTAACCCTTTATCAAACAATTCTACGTTTTAACCCTTTACCAGACTAAAAAAAAATTTCAAACCTGTCCAAGTAAAATCAATTGTAGACTCCAAGTTAATTGTAGCTAAAATTATGGAATTTGCCTTTGAGAAGATAGAAAACATTTTTGGAAAAGGAGAAAGTGCTGGTTATCAGCATTTTCTCTTTTTCTGACAATTTTTTCAAAAGCTTTCTTTGTCAGGGTTGTTAAAATACTGGTTAGTTTGGTAGAGGATTAACCCTTTAACAAACGACAAAATTTTAGGCTGGTCCAAATTGAAAGCATTTGCAGACGACAAAATAAATGTGACTGAAAAATTGAAATTTGTTTTGGGAAGGATAGAAGACACTGTGGGAAGAGGAGAAAATGCTGGTCACCAGCATTTTCTCTTTTTCCCACAATGTTTTCAAGAGGCTTCTTTTTTAGAGTCGTTAAAGGTCGGGATTGTGTGGTAAAGAGTTAAATGATCTTCACTAGAACGGCCTTTGGAAAAAGGAGGAAATGTTGCACATTCTAAGCAGTTTGATCTTGGATCTACACTGAATGCTTCTTTGCTTGATATTCAGACAAAAATACAGTTAGTGGCCTATAGTTTTTAGCAAATTCTGAAATTCACAATGACATACATGGATTTTTCAGAGAGCAAGGAAAATTAATTACACTGCCTCTGATCATGCAGTCATCAGGAAAACTATCTTGTCAGAAAGCGAGGTTGCTGGAGCTATCTACACTATTACGCTTGTAGCATATGTCGCCTGACTTCAAGGTTCTAGCTCTCTAAAACCCAGTGGCGTTGTTATTCGGCTAAATTTTGGCGATGTTGCCACTGACGTCAATGTAAAAATATGTTTTTCTAAAATACTGATCGGAAATATTGATCACTTTTTAAACAGCTGCAAGCACAGATCTATCATAATACATTGTATTGAGTCTGAAAGTATACTTCATTTTAAAATTCATTTTGCTTTATTTTCAAATAAGTTTCGTAGCTATCACTTGATTTCTTAAGCCATAATAAATTCAAAAGTAAGGTAAAATGATGATTACCAGCATTTTCTCCTTTCCCCAAAATGATTCAAAAGCTTTCCTCTTCAGAGTCGTCAAAATATGGGATTGGGTAGTGAAGGGTTAATGAGAATAATATAACTGAAACTGTTCCTACAGCAGCAGGGGTATAGACCAAGATCTGATTGCATGATACATGAGTTAGCTGATTGTATTCTATACCTTTCATGAAATACATCCGTGGCATTTTAACTCTTTACCAAATGAAAACATTTTGGACGTTTCAAAATTGAAAGCATTTGCAGCCGACAAAATGTGACACAAAAACTGAAATTTGTTTTGGGCAAGGTAGAAAACATTGTGGGAAAAGGAGAAAATGCTGGTAACCAGCATTTTCTCCTTTTCCCACAATGTTTTCAAAAGGCTTCTTCCCCAGGGTCGTTTAAATTCGGGATTGTGTGGTAAAGGGTTAAATCAAAGTGCTGATAGTACTGTTTAAAAGATAGAGTGCACAATCAGGATTCTAATTCTACACATGTTGAAGAGGACATATACACACACATATTTATTCGTCTTTACATGCCAAACATGTACTTCACAGGATTGTTTTCCCCAGGTCTCAGACAACGAATTTTGATCACAAAGAGATTGATTTCAGCAGCACTGTCTTATCCTTTTTCCTACACAATATTTTCAAAAGTGTTTATCCATTTAAAAAGTTGCCTGCCACAACATTACTTTGTCAGGTAAATTGTTAGATGAAACAGACATTTCCCTTAGAGTACAAATCTAAATCATTGTAGTTTCATGCATATTTTGGTCTGAATAATATTAACACCAGCATTCATAATCTCTGCAATAGTTAGAAAAGCTTACTTAGTTAGCAGTGATTTTGTTATAGCCTGAACAAAAGATAAAGGAAATAAATTAGTAACAACATAAAAATCTATAATGTTAAAAATCATAAGCAAAGTAATTATCATACAGATCTACAGCAATTAGCTACACTACGGCACAACTTTTACCAATTAGACACAATGTATAAATACATGTATGATAAAACATCGGTAAAACTTGAGGATTTGGTCTTAACTCCTTAACAAAAGACAAAATTTAAGACTTGTCTAAAGTGAAAGTTTTCGTAGATGACAAAATAAACGTTAATCAAAAATTGATATTTACACATTGAAAGGTTAGAAAATATAGTGGGAAAATGAGTCTTTTACCAATTAGACACAATGTATGAATACTTGTATGATAAAACATTGGTAAAACTTGAGGATTTGGTCTTAACTCTTTAACAAAAGACAAAATTTAAGACTTGCCTAAACTGAAAGTTTTCGTAGATGACAAAATAAACATTACTCAAAAATTGATATTTACACATTGAAAGGTTAGAAAATATAATGGGAAAATGAGAAAATGCTGGTTACCAGCATTTTCTCCTTTTCCTACAGTGTTTTCAAAAGTCTTCCTTTTAACAGTCATTGAAAGTCATTGAAAGTTGACAGTCATTGAAAGTTGGAATTGTGTGGTCGAGGGTTAAGCAGAAAATTCCCTATTTATAATTATACCTTTTATCAACAACACTTGAATATATTTTGCTTTTTCTTCACTTTAGTGGCCTTAACTCTTTACCAAACGACAAAATTTTAAAGATTTTGCAGACAACATATTAAATGTGGCTCAAATTGTGGAATTTGTCTCTGAAAGGGTAGAAAATATTGTGGGAAAAGGAGAAAATGCTGGTAACCATAATATTTTCCCCGCAAAATTTTCAAAAGGCCTCTTCCTTAGGGTCGTTAAAACTCCGGATTGTGTAGTAGAGGGTTGACTCTTTACCAAACAACAAAATTTTAGACATCAAAATTGAAAGCATTAATTTTGCAGATGACAAAATAAAGATGACTCAAAAATTGAAATTTGTTTTGGGAAAGGGTACAAAACATGGCGGGAAAAGCAGAAAATGCTGGTTAGCAGCATTTCCTCTTTTTGCCACAATATTTTTATAACTTTCTTTCTCAGGGTTGTTAAAAGTCAAGATGGCATGGTACAGGGTTGAGTAAATAAAGTTTACAAAGTGCATTTCAGGTAATGGGCAAAAAACATACATTTCAGTTCTCAATTTTTTTTTTTACCACCCTAATAACTACACTACGCAATCTTATTGCTATCATTTAACTCTTTACCACACAATCACGGGTTTTCACGACCCTGGAGAAAAAGCCTTTTGAAAACATTGTGGGAAACGGAGAAAATGCTGGTAACCAGCATTTCCTCCTTTTCCCACAATGTTTTCTAACCTTTGCAACAGAAATTTCAATTTTTGAGTCACGTTTATTTGTTGTCTGCAAATGCTTTCAATTTGGACCAGTCTAAAATTTTGTCGTTTGGTAAAGAGTAAAGATTTCAACATAAATATAATACACTGAATGTTAAAATTAAGCTCCCATTTCAATGTTTTTGTGCAGTAAAATCTTCCAAAATGATGAAAGTGGTTATGCTATGTATCAACTAGTCTATCACTAACAATACAAATGAGTCATGCTCTGGCAAAAAAGGGCTTAATGCATCTCTGCGATCCATGATACCAAGCAAGTCATCACTTAATTAGGGACCCATGAAATCCATTTTGTATAACAACTGACAGTATCATAAGGTAGACTGGTCCTTGGACATACTGAAAATTGGCCAATAGTGAAAAGTTTTGGCCCAGGTCAGCCGGCGCGAACTGCGCAGGCTGAACTGTATAGACACTTTTCACAGATGCATTAAGCCCACTTTTCACAGAGCATGGCATTTACTGCCAAATTTATGCTTTGAATCTGGACAAGCATAACCTTTTGATTCCCGGCAAAGAGTTAAGTTATTGTGACTGTATGATGCTTTACTGCGCACATGATTTTTAAATAAATTTCATTTTAATGAAAACATTGCCTTGTTCTGGACATCAGAATGACATATTGTAGATAAAATAACAACACAAAGACAATGTGAATAGGTTCTAAATTTCAAGTTTCAGTGATGATATATCACAAAAACAAGAGGGCAGTAACAGAACTTCTGTAACACAAAATATTTTATACAAAATCCACTGAAATGCTAAATGAAATTGGCCTATTGGGTAAAGCATTGACCTACAACTGACCTTAGACAAGCGAACCACAGCAACCACTGCTGTATACCTGCAAACAGTGTTACAGTCAAACATCGTTAAAATTTTAACCCTTTCCCAAACAAGCCCTGGTTTTCACGTGTCTGCAGTACAAGTCTTTTGAAAACACTGTGGGAAAAGGAGAAATTGCTCATAACGAGCAATTTCTCCTTTTCCCACAGTGTTTTCTACCCTTTTTGAGAATTTTCTGCCATTTTCATCAAATTTAAAATTGTCGTCTGCAGACTCTTTCAATTTCGTTGGACCAGTCCAAAATTTGTCGTTTGGGAAAGGGTTAAACATGAACCCTTTACCACACAATTCCAAGTTTTTAATGACTCTGAAGAAGATGCCATTTGAAAACTTTGTGAGAAAAAGGAGAAAATGCTGGTGATAGCATTTTCTTCTTTTCCCACAAAGTTTTCTACCCTATCAAAGACAGATCTCATCATTTGAGCTACAATGAATTTGTTGTCTGCAATTACTTTCAGTTTAGTCTAGTCCCAAATTTATTGTGGGTCCCTATAAACTTAGAAACGGAACCGAAACGAAACGCAACGAAACGGAACGAAATGCAACGAAACGCAACGAAATGAAACGAAACGGAACCAACCCCAATGAAACGGAACGAAACGGAACCAGACCCAACGAAACGAAACGAAATAGAATGAAACAGAACGAAATAGAACAAAATGAAGCAAAAGTAAAACCTAAATTAGTTTTTTTTCTTTTAAATCATCTTCCTCTTGATTGCAATTAATGCAAATAGGTAAATATTAAAATTTGATAGCAGTTGTACGCACGAAGATCAGGTTATTGCAATGAATCTGTATTATTGTTCACTTTGCTATGGAAATAAATCATCATTAAAATGTTCTTCAATTATAGGGCAACTGTCAGTGAAGCAATTACGTCGCTGCTCAGTCAAAGCAGAGGGACAATATGGGGGCCTAGATTATTTTCCTTATTTTCAGGGGGCATTTGAATTTCATCCAATAACGACGAGAGGGGCACAATACCCGTAAGCAATACCGCCCGCGCCATAACTGACCCCAGCCCCTAAAACGATCGCGTTGCAGTACGCAACAGTCAGCATAACGTTCATTCCTGCATCGGAACAATGGTACACGGCCATTAGCTCGAGACAATACAAACCTCGACTCGTCAGAAAAAAATAATAATTGTCCGTCAACGTTGTCTTGTCCAGTTTATGTGTCCCAAGGGCAATTGCTCTCTATAATTGCAATGGCGGCGCGTCAGAACCGAGCGAACGTGCGGGTGACGTCTGAGCAAACCGTTATCAGCTAAACATTTCCAGGGATGACAGCAGCCGTAACTGTTGCTCGTAGGTCTCGTAGGTACTGATTAGCGATATATTGGTCTTAGGCTCGAGTCGTAACGCGCCGTCTGCGGCTACATGTAAGTCTTTTGTACTTCAGGTTTGCGCAAATCGCTGCAGATGGCTGCTGACTGCTTGCGCGAATGCACCAACATGAACTGCAACCTCTGTAGTAGGTAGCCCAGCCTCCAGCATACCTATGACTCTTTCTGGTAAATTTTCTTCAAGTCTCGGCATTGGTATTTCTGATCAATACGTGGACTGGATATGTCTATCCCTTACATCCAGCGAAACGAACTTTGCCTTAAATAGCCACCAGGTCTTTTAGCTAGGAATTATCTGACCAATTTTGCAAACTATGAATGCTTTTAAATATTACCACACGTGTATACATAACGTATATATATGTACGTCTCAAAGGTAACCTTGAAAATTTTGCACATACTTTACGAAAGTTTCTTTTTTGGTTTAGTACATACAAAAATCGTTGGTCCCGGAGCAGCTGCGACATTCGCGGCCTTCGTTTGATAACGGTGTTTATCCTTAATTATAACATGTATCATCATTTTTTAAAACGTGTTCCTTCGATATTGGGGGAAAAAGGGTTTGGGTTCTAATTCAGTCAGTTCCTGATTTTCTTAAAGTAACAGTAGCTGCCAAAAGTAAACAAAGCAGGTATTGAAATACATTTAGATTTAAATCGTATCATTCAAAAGTATGGAAATTATTGTGCAATCTGATATTGTACAGTCGGTCAAGGTGTTAGTCGCCGGCAGAGAAGCCAGTTTCAAAACCAGGTTAAAAGTTCCCAAATTACTCCATCTTTTGCTTACTTTTTTTCTGATTTTAAAATTCATTTTTCTGCCAGTGACTAACGACTGGACTTACCATACAACAACAGATTGTCATCCTCACAATATTTTCCATACTTTTGATTTGGTATGATTTAAATTTAAACGTATATTAACACTAGCATTGTGTTTTTGGCCGCGAGTGGGCCTTTAACTCATATAATTTTCACATAGACAGCAATTTAGCATAAGAAAAGTGAATCTTTTCCTCGATATTTTCATAATAATCAATACAGTGTCATATTTGTCTTTCAAAGAAAACAACAACCTTATGTTGTCGTGCGAATAATAATTATTATCCTTATCCGCTGTATGTCGTGCGGTAAGGTTTCCAACCCGCCAGACAGCGGTGTTGCAACCTACTTAACCCTTGGGCTGCTAAGTGCGACTCACGGACCTTTTGCAGACAGTGTAGATAAGATCAGACTGCACAGAACATGCAGTCTGATCTTGGATCTACACTGTCCGATAAGGGGGATACTTTTCCCCCTAAAATACCTTTAAAATTTATAGCAAAATTTGGGTTTTTAATACAGGCTTGAAAGTTTCATTTTTAAGTATTTAGCAGGATAAGGGTTAACATTTTCAGATAGGTTAAAGATAAGCTACTGCTTACAGTCAAATCCTGTGCAAATGTTCGGATTCATTTGTATACATGCTGTACATTTATTTGTAACAAAGTAATGCCTTTGAAACTGAAGATGATTTCTTCTAGACTGAATTTATCTCCCTCTGCCAGTGTAGCCATTCACCTTTAAAGCGGTTCTAACGAACAGCCCTAGCCATTTTCTCTTTTCAAGCCTGAATCCATCTCTTTATCTTACAGGTTCTGCCGAGGCGTTCATTACATTGATTTATCATTATTGGGGAAAATGTACAAATGAAAAAGAAAAATCTGTGGGGACTCTATATACTGGCAAGGGTCGACTGAAAGCATCTTGAAGGGTTGATTGATTGATTGATTGTATGGTGTTTAATGCCGTTTTCAACATTATTTCAGTTATATCACGGCGGCCAGTGCACCTATCCATGCTTTCCTGGAGTTACTTTTACCAGTACTCGCACAATTTTCTTTCCAAGCCACTGGCTGCTTTCCCACACGGCCATTGTCGAAACAGTAGTCAGCGGTGAGAGACGAAAAGAATCCTGTCGCAATGACTATCATCAATCCTCGGAAAGAAATTGGCCGAGCCAGGGATCGAACCAGCGACCTCCTGTTCTCAAGTCCTGTACGCTACCGACTGAGCTACGGGGCTCGGCACATCTTGAAGGGCATCGACTGAAATCCTCTAAGGTATTCACGGCATAATATGGTGTTCGTGCGAAATATGACGGCTACCTGCGAGAGTGATATCAAAATGAAACTGATTAATTGGATGATGTTTAAGGCCGTTTTCAACGTTTTTTCAGATATATCGCAGTGGCCGGTGCACCTATTTATGCTATTTATGCTTTGCTGGAGTTTCTTTTGACAGTAATACGCTCAACATTCTTTAGAAGCCACTGGCTGCTTACCCACATAAACATCGTCGAAAAAATGGTCACTGTGACAGTGGAATGAATCCTATCGCAATGACTGTCATCAATCCTTGGAAAGAAATTAGCCGAGCATCGAACCAGCGACCCCCTATTCTCAAGTCCTATACGTTACCAACTGAGCTACAGGGGCTGGGTACCAAAATGAAAGAAGAACAGAATAGAAAGAAGATATAACCCCATTTCCGTCCAAAGTCTTGCATCAAATATGTTGGAGTTTGCGCAACTTTCCCAAACACAGGCCCTGGTAACGGATTGTCGTTTAGATTAACTAATTCTGATTCTGACTAGATTTTCAAACCGGCAAATCATACAAGGGATGACGCAAAATTTCAGTTGTTTCAATGTGCTCTCCACATAAAATATGGGATAATCCAAGAAGAATGATACAAAAGAAATATGATAAATTAAAAAAAAAGTAGCTAGATTTCGTTCTATTTCGTTCTGTTTCGTTCTATTTCGTTTCGTTTCGTTGGGTCTGGTTCCGTTTCGTTCCGTTTCGTTGGGGTTGGTTCCGTTTCGTTTCATTTCATTGCGTTTCGTAACGTTTCGTTGCGTTTCGTTTCGGTTCCGTTTCTAAGTTTATAGGGACCCATTTATTGTTTGGTGAATGGTTAAATAAGTCACTTCTTAGAAATAGTAAAATGCATGTATGGATAAAATTATAAAGATCTTGTCTTGTTCAAGGTAACTATTAAAGGCTGTACACAGGTCTACAAACATGGTATTAACCCTTTACCACACAATCCTGACTTTTAACGACCCTGAGAAAGAGGTCTTTTGAAAACATTGTGGGAAAAGGAGAAAATGCTGGTAACCAGCATTTTCTCCTTTTCCCACAATGTTTTCTACTTTTCCCAAAAACAAATTTCAATTTTAGAGTCATATTTAATTTATCGTCTGCAACTGCTTTCAATTTGGACAACTCTAAAATTTTGTCGTTTGGTAAAGAGTTAAACAATAAATAAGTCATGTAACATTCCAGCTCAGGACATATTTATGGCAACTCCACCTGAAAGGTATGTCTGGGTCTGTATTCACCAACCATCCTTATGAACGTTCTTAGTCTAATTCTCCAAGATTTTCTAAATTTGAAAGTAATACAACTTCTGATTGGCTAAACCATTCGGTTTAGCCAATCAGAAGTTGTGTTACTTCCAAAGTTAAAAAATTCTTGAGAATAAGACAAAGAATGTTCTTAAGAATGGTTGGTGAATATAGACCCTGATTTCCACTTTTACATTGTTTTTGAAAATTTTCTTGCTTGTTATGTCACTGGAGAGCTGTTATCAAATGACAGCGGAGAAATACATTTGAGCTATGCTCTGGCAAAGAGGGGTTTAATTCCTCTCTGTGATGCATTAACCCAAGCAAGTCATCACCTCATCCTTGATCCATAAAATTCATTTTATCTCACAACCTACTGAATCATGAGGTACAGCGGTCCTTTGAGCTGCAGAAAATTAACAGATAGCAAAAAAGTTTTGACCAAGGTGAGCCTGCGTGGATTGCGCAGGCTCACCTGGGTCGATACTTTTTGCAGATCCATAAAAACCCCCTTTTCAAATAGCACGGCTCATTTTAATTACTGTATGCAGTAGAATTGTACCACAGCCATCCAGCGCACCCCATAAATATATTCTTGCAGTTTAATCCTTTACCACACAACTTTACCAACTTTTAACGACCCTGAGGAAGGAGGCTTTTGAAAACTTTGTGAGAAAAGGAGAAAATGCTGGTAACCAGCATTTTCTTCTTCTCTCACAATGTTTTCTTTCCTATTAAAGACAGAAATCATCATATGAGCTACATTCAAGTTGTCATCTGCAAATGCTTTTAATTTGGTTAATACATAAGTTTGTCATTTCGTAAATGGTTACTACACAAGCCTGCGGATCTTATATGGGGTAAAAATTTTCATGAGCTGGACAATTGTATGCTTCTTTTTTCCCCCTTACGACTGAAAAGTCACATCTTAATAATATCAAAAATCAAATTTCTTCTCTGTTTTTTTTTCGAGAAACTCTAAACCTTGTAAGTTACTTGAAATTAATGTAGTGAAACGTGGCATTCATATTTTTGGCACAAATGCAGCTAATGTTTAACTCTTTACCAAATGACAAAATTTTAGACTGGTCCACATTGAAAGCCTTTGCAGATGACAAAATAAATGTGACTCAAGAACTGAAATTTGTTTTTGGAAGGGTAGAAAACATTGTGGGAAAAGGAGAAAATGCTGGTTATCAGCATTTTCTCCTTTTCCCACAATGTTTTCTAAAGACTTTTTTCTCAGGGTGTTTAATTGAAGTCGTGATTGTGTGGTAAAGAGGTTAATATGCTTAATAAATATGTTATCTAAGTTGACATTTGCAGTTAAATTGAGATTTTTTTGAACCTTGAAATAATTCAACAATGTGTTATCTCAAAACACCTCTCAAATGTCAAATTTGTCTAATCTTTTAACCAAATCTACTAAATAATAGTTACCAGTATTACTTCATATTTAGTTACATGTACATGCACCTGTCTGTAACTGAGGCTCTCCAACGTTTTTAACCCTTAGGGCGCCAAATAAACCTATCAGACATTTTCAACCTTGAAATAGGACCCAAATAATTGCAATTTCATGGTTGCTTTTGTCTACAGTGATTCAGCAAAGTGGACAGTGTAGATCAAAGATCAGGCTGCACGTTTAGTGCTGGCCGCAAACGCAACTATGGTCGTGAAGGGCGCTTTTAAGGTTAATAGGACTGAATGAAACATAATTTGATAGAAGTTTAAATATACCGGTAACTGATTAATTAATTTTAAATCTAATGGTTAAACTAGTCTTAGCTTTGCTGCAGTCATTGATTTTTCTCTTGTATCTATGATGTAAACTTAAGAAAGAAGGTATTTGTCTGTCTGTCTGTCTGTCTGTCCGTCCATCATGTCTTGAGTTGACATAGAAATGCCACAATTTGCTAGAAAGGTGTACAGATACCATGGTTTGATCAGCACAGTTGAGTTGATGGGACATAATCATGGCCCTGAAAACAAGAGTGAATATGTGATAACAGTCAGATACCATAAAAATACAACATTTCAGTGAAATATCTTCAATTTGTGACAAAGTTTCTTTTTCTCCAGACAACCTTAAAGGCACGGTCATGGCCAAAAGTAAATAATGCAGGTGTTAAAATGTACTTATGGTTCAGTCATCAGTTTTGTAGTTTGTGAAAAATAGCATATAGTTCTATGGGTATGCATGACTATCTGCTGTAAAATCCTTTAGCAAGTTCATCCACATGCACACACACTGTCACATTCTAAATGAGCCATGCTTTGTTGAAAGGGGGTTTAATGCATCTGCGAAAAGTTTCAACCCAAGTCAGCCTGCTCAGTCTGTGCAGGTTGACCTGAGATGAAAGTTTTTGCTTTTGGTCATTTTTCTGCATGTCAAAGGACCATTCTATCTCGGGATTCAGCTGGTTGTTAGACCAAATGGATCCATAATTAACCCTTTCCCAAACGACAAATTTTGGACTGGTCCAAATTCAAAGAGTTTGCAGATGACAATTCTAAATTTGATGAAAATGGCAGAAAGTTATCAAAAAGGGTAGAAAAACACTGTGGGAAAAGGAGAAATTGCTCGTTACGAGCAATTTCTCCTTTTCCCACGGTGTTTTCAAAAGACTTGTACTGCAGACACATCAAAACCAGGGCTTGTTTCATGAAGATACATTAATCCTTTACCAAACAATCCCGGGCTTTCACGACCCTGAGAAAGAAGCCTTCTGGAAACCTTGTTGGAAAAGGAGAAAATGCTGGTAACCAGCATTTTCTGCTTTTCCAACAATGTTTTCTACCCTATTACAGACAAGTTCCATCATATAAGTCACATTTAAATTGTTGTCTGAAAATGCTTTCAGTTTGGACTGGTCTTAATTTTTGTCGTTTGGTAAAGAGTTAAACCCCCTTTTGCCAGAGGATAGCTCAAATAAATGTAGACCTGAAATTAGATGGAGCTATTGTTATTTTCTTTCTCTTTCCTATCCTGTCTATAATTCTAACAAATTCTGACATTTCTGATTTTAAGCTTGCAGTTAACCTTTTACCAGACAATAAAATTTTAGACTTATCCAAATTGGAAGCATTTGCAGACAACAAAATAATTGTGACTCTGAAATTAAAATTTGTTTGGAGGGGGGGGAGCATTTACCAGCATTTTCTCCTTTTCCCAAGATGTTTTCAAGGATTTCTTTCTCAGGTTCATTAAAAGTCTTGATTGTGAGGTAAAAGGTTAAATGAATCATCTTGTCTTTTCTGCAAACTGAATTGACTCAGTATCTTCTTGTAACAAGCAAACTCTCCTTTTTCCCATACCATTCTGTGTCATGAGCACAACTTTATGTTATCCATCTTAAACCCTTGACACACTGAAAATCGATTCAGTTGCTTATACAGTGTACATCAAGATCAGAAAGCATTCTCTCAGACTGTGGATGGACATGGCAGTCTGATTTTGGATATACGCTGACTGTTTTTTTGGCCATATATTCTAACAGAAACAGAAATTTGCTTCTATAGTACTGACAGAGAATGTCCATTTCATTTGTTTAGCAAGACAAGGGAAAACAAGGGTGTTAGCAGCAAATTTGTTTCTGAGGTGAAAAATGTGTCTAACAACAATGCTCCATTTTTATCTCAAGTTCCATAACTGTGTAGCAAAAACTATAATCATCAAAACATTAATCTGACAAGGCTCACCATCTACCTGGGTTGAAATCTCAGCATCACAGTCAGTTTCTCTAAGTATTTAAAATATTGAGATATGTTTCACATATTACATAGGATACAAAATCTAGAAATCAACTTTTATGGTAGCTTGAAAATATGTTTCAGATACAAGCATTTAAGAAACATCTATGCAGATAGAAAATCATTCAGTGTATAAGTTCACTCTAGTGCACGCCCTTGTACCATTGCCACACATTTTTCATCTTTGGCCCATGAAAAACTTTATCTAGGGGCTAAACTGGCACACGTTTTTCATCAGACATGAATTTGATATGGAGAATTTGTTCTCCAGAACCACACTGTTGAAGAATCAAGTGCAGCCAACATGTGGCTTTAAAATTTTTAAATTGCCCATCTGTTCTTAACTAAGACATGATACAAAACCAACAAAATGAACTGTCCTGAAAGCACATTTGCTCTGAAATATTTAACAAAGTTCATTTCATTTATGTTTTTAAGTTTATTTATAAACAACACACAATGTCAAAAAATTCAAAGCTTAAACTGTTACTGCTTAGAACTGCAAACAAAACACCACATCTGTTCAAAGGACAAGTGTTTGACATTAAAACATATAAACCCAGAGCTTTGTATCTACCTTTTGAGGACAGTGTTTGTCTGAACAGGGTTTTATATCACTATCAAAATTATATCAGTCATGTAACAGTAACAGCTCATTTATTCATGTCTTTCCTGGGTTTTATATGTACCAGGCTGGGGCTCTTTTGTGCCTTGCTCAATGACGCTCCTTCATGATCAGTGATTCAAATCTGGATCATACTAGAAATTTCTGATTACAAATCCAATGCTTTATCCACTGACCTACAGAGGGTCCTTTATGTAAGGACACTGTAGATCAAGGTCACACTGTACAGAACATCTATTTGTATCTTGGATCTATGCTGTCATTTACTGTATCAAAAATTGGGGTCAAAGTGCCTAGAAATTTACAATACACTAGACTTTTCTTTCAGATGAAAATGTTCATATTATATCGTTAGCAGTCCAGTGACAACAATCACTTAAAAATCTTTTAGATACTGATGTCCGTTGTGCAAAAAATACAATTCGCAGACACCTTTTTGCACTACTCATTCCTTTAATTGAAACTACATTTCTTCATCAACTTTCATACAATATACATCTGTTCTACAAAAGCTACAAAAAAACTCTTTAACCCTTTACCACACAATCCCGACTTTTAACGACCCTGGGGAAGCAGCCTTTTAAAAACATTGTGGGAAAAGGAGAAAATGCTGGTAACCAGCATTTTCTCCTTTTCCCACAATGTTTTCTGCCTTTCCCAAAACAAATTTCAGTTTTTGAGTCCCATTTATTTTGTCGTCTGCAAATGCTTTCAATTTGGAAACGTCCAAAATGTTGTTGTTTGGTAAAGAGTTAAGGCTCATCTACTCGAGGTCATAAGGTAAACTGAAAATCGATAGGTAATAGTAATCTTGGATATAATTATTTGGTGAAAAATAGTTCTTCCCTAGAGGGTCATAGCTGTGAAGTGTCCATCTACAGAGTAGAGCTTACAATAGACAGAAGAGAGGCAGACAGCCTAAAAAAGGTTGTTTTTTTTGTCTGTTGCCCCTTTACCAAATAATCCCATGTTTTAATGACTTTCAGGAAAATGGCTTTTGAAATCATTGTAGGAAAAGAAGACAATACTGGTAACCAGCAATTTCTCTATTTTTCCACAATGTTAAGCAGCTTTTCAAAGAACAGGCATAGCATTTGATCCAGAATTAATGTGTCATTCTGCAAAATTTGTATTGCTTGGACAAACTTTAATCCTCTACCAAACAATCCCGACATTTAACAACCCTAAAGAAGACTTTTGGAAACAATGTGGGAAAAGCAGAAAATGGGTAACCAGCATTTTCTCCTTTTCCTACAATGTTTTCTATCATGTTAAAGACAGAAATCATCTTTTAAATACATTGAATTTGTCATCTGTAAATGCTTTCAATTCTTGTTGAACCTAAAATTTTGTCATTTGGTAAAGAGGTAATGCTAATGTGCCTAATGGTCCTAGAATAAGCTTGTGAGTCTTTGTCTATTTTGTTGTACAAACACACACACCATACAACGTTGAGAACACCCCTTCACCTTTTACTGAAAATGATACCTACGGCTTTTTTCTATGCAAAAGAAGAGAAATATGTTCCTCATTAATGTCTCAGAGATTTGCATCTTCTTTAAATCCCTTCCACACAACAAAATTTTAGACTTATCCAAATTGTAAGCATTTTTGCAGCAGACATTTTAAATTAGGCTCAAAAATTGAAATTTGTTTTGGAAAGGGTAGAAAACATTGTGGGAAAAGGAGAAAATGCTAGGTTACCAGTTTTCTCCTTTTCCAACAGTGTTTTCAAAAGGCCTCTTACCAAAGATTGTATGGTTAGGGGGTTAATCTACTCTTGTATAATTAATTTTTATACCCCTGCAATTAGCAGTATCAAAAACATTGTAGGAAAAGGAGCACTTACTTGTAACAAGCAATTAGTTCTATTCCAACTATGTTTGCCTTATCGTTGAAAAAATAATATTCTTTGTTTTTTCAAATGTTTGTCATTTGTTTAATACATTGAAGATTTGATTCTTTCAAAGACACAATCTTTTCAATAATACAGCAATGCCTTCTAAATTCTAATTCTGTTAAAGAACATTATTTAAAACAATTTCAATAATACAGCCATGCCTTCTAAATTCTAATTCTGTTAAAGAACATTATTTAAAACAATGTGGCAAATGAGGAATCTGCTTCGAAAGCAATTTCCCAGTTTGTCATACTTTTTTCTTGATTCTCATTCCATTAGCAATCAAATAAAACTTGCTATATCTCTCTGGTTATCACTCTTTGAAAACATTTTTGGAAATAGGTGATTGCTGATGTCTTTTTTCCAGAGTAATTTCCATTTCATTCAAAAAAGATATTTCAAAATGAGACATTATAATTTGTTTAGACATACCCTGAAAAATCAATACACTATGATATTTTCCAAACATGATATGTTAATATTTAGTACAAAAAATATTTAAACAAAAACTTTGCTTCTGAAGTAATAGTTTTCTTTTTTCCCAAAAAGTAGTTTCTATTTCTGCAACAATATCTTGTAAATTTGAAACTGTGATTTGAATATTTGATAAAACCAAAAATATCTTTATCCTTTACCAAAAATCCTGTGTTTTAACCATCTCAACCATGAATGCTTTTGAAAACATTAGTGGAAATTGAGAAACTTCTGCTTTCCAAAAAATCTTGTGTTGTAATGACTCTTAGGTAGATGGCTTTTGAAAACATTGTGAAGAAAGGAAATATGCTGGTAATCACATTTTCTCCATATCCCTCAATGCCTTTATCCTTTCCTGGACGAGCATCGTCATTTGATTTATGCTTAACCCTTTCCCAAGCAAGCCCTGGTTTTGATGTGTCTGCTGTACAAGTCTTTTGAAAACACTGTGGGAAAAGGAGAAATTGCTCGTTACGAGCAATTTCTCCTTTTCCCACAGTGTTTTCTACCCTTTTGGAGAACTTTCTGTCATTTTCATCAAATTTAAAATTGTCGTCTGCAAACTCTTTCAATTTGGACCAGTCTAAAATTCATCGTTTGGGAAAGGTTTAATTAATTTTTTCTGCCAATGCTTTCAACTTGGAGGAGTCTAAAACGCTGTTGTCTAGCAAAGAGTTAACCCTTTACCACACAACAAAATTTTGGTTTGTCCAAATTAGGATTTCTGTCTTTCAGAAGGGAAAAAATATTATGGGAATGGGAAAAATGCTGGTTACCAGCATTTTTTCCTTTTCTCACAATTTTTTTTCAAAAATTCTTTTCAGTCAGATTTGTTAAACCCTTTACCACACAATCCCGACTTTTAAAGACCCTGAGGAAGAGGCCTGTTGAAAACATTGTGGAAAAATGAGAAAATACTGGTAACCAGCATTTTCTCCTTTTCCCACAATGTTTTTCTACTCTTCCAAAAATAAATTTCAATTTTTGATTCACATTTATTTTGTCGTCTGCTAAAGCTTTCAATTTCGACTGGTCTAATATTCTGTCTTTTGGTAAAGAGTTAAACTCTCTATTGTGTGCTAAAGGATTTAAGGACAAATCACATCAATCAAAGCATGTTAACCCTTTACTAGACGACAAAATTTTAGCCTTGTCCAAACTGAAAGCATTTGCAGATGACAATTTCAATGTGGTTCAAATGGGGCAATTTTTCTTTGGTAGGGTAGAAAACATTGTGGAAAAAGGAGAAAATGCTGGTTACCAGCATTTTCTCCTTTTCCCACAATGTTTTCAAAAGGCTTTTTTCCTGGGGGCGTCAAAATGCAGCATTGTGTGGTATAGGGTTAACTTTGTCGACTGCACTGTCATGGAAGGATCTAAACTTTCTTGCCTGGTAAAGAGTTACTGTAAATCTGAAACTGCGATCTGAATATCTGTTAAACCAAAATACCTTTACAGCTAAAATAAAAACTTGCAAGAGATCAAGAAAATTTCAATCATTTTCAGAAAACTGAAATTCCAGAAATGAATTTATTTGAATTGAGTTTTTAAAATAAAAAAAATACTCCCACGATAAATCAAGAAAATTTCAATCATTTTCAGAAAACTGAAATCCATGATATGAATTTAATTGAATTTGGTTTTGTGAACTCCTTACCAGATGACAAAATATTAGCCTTGTCCAAATTGAAAGCATTTGCAGACGACAAATTGAATTTGAGTCAAAACATGAAATCTGTCTTTCATAAAGTAGAAAGCATTATGGGAAATGGAGAAAATGCTGTTTAACTGAGCAAAACCTACATTTGCAACAATTTTTAATTGTCTGAATTTTTCTTTGTAAAAGGTAAAAATTCTTTTTCATATAAAGGGTAATATTCTATGTTCTATATGAAGCACAAACAAAAAAGTTGCGTTCAGGTCCATACATGAGGTAAATGGTAAAGTGCATGTTTAAAAATAGCATTACGAAACTAAATTTTCAGGAAACTGATTTTGTAATACTTGTCATTCAAAATTAAGTATTTCAGTAATCTAAAAATAAACACTGTAGGAGTGGCAAAAGGTCTTAACGGTATACCAAGCGACTGCAAGTTATAACGACCCCAAAGAAAAGGACTTTTGAAAACATTGTGAAAAAAGGAGAAAATGCTGGTAACCAGCATTTTCTCCTTTTCCTTCAATGTTTTCTATCCTTTTCAAGACAAATTTGATACTTATAGTCACATTCAATTTGTTTGCAAATGCTTTGAATTTTGACCAGTCTAAAATTTTGTTGTTTGGAAAAGAGTGAATAGAACTGAAGGGCTTTACATTATCCTCTATAATTCTACCAAAAAATTTAGACCGATCAAAACTGAAAGCATGAGCAGACGACAAATCAGATATTGCTAAATTGGTGGACTTTGTCCTTGAAAATATAGAAAAATATTGTGGGAAAAGGAGAAAATGCCAGTTACTGACATTTTCTCCTTTTTACAACCATATTTTCAAAAGCCTTCTTCATTAGGGTCAGAATAACAAGGGACTGCATGGTATTTAGGGTTAACTCTTTACTATAAAATCTTGGACTTGTCTGTACTGAAAACAATTGTAGTCAACAAATTAAAAATTGTTTAAATATTGGACTTTGTCTGTGAAAAAAATATACAATATTATGAAAAAAGGAGAAAACGCTGGTTACCAGTACCTATCCATGCTTTTCTGGAGTTTCTTTTACCAATACATGGCACAGTGTCTTCTCAAACTACTGGCTGCTTTTGTACATAGCCATCATCGAAACAATTATCAGAATCATGTTACAAATGACTATTATCAATCCCTAAAAAGAAGATTTTCCAGGCTGGGGATTCAAACTGGGAATCCCCTGGTTGCAAGCCTTGTACCTTAGCAAATGAGCTACCATACTAGGCCTCTGCATGTTTACAAATAAAAAATAAAAAAAGTGTGGCACATGGAAAATTCACTTGCTACAGCACTTCATCTCTCTGCCACATTTTCAAAAGTGGCAAGACAAAAAGGACTGCCTGCAGTAGGTAATTAACCCTTTACCACACAATCCCTAGTTTTAACGTCGCTGAAAGAAAAGGCTTTTGAAAACATTGTGGGAAAAGGAGAAAATGCTGGTAACCAGCATTTTCTCCTTTTCCCACGATGTTTTCTATCCTATCAAAGACAGAAATCGCCATTTGAGTTACATTTAATATGTTGTCTGCAAATGCTTTCAATTTGGTCCAGTCCAAAATTTTGCCGTTTGGTAAAGGGTTAATCATTATCATAATATTCTAATGTAATTGAAAAAGAAAAAAAACACTTACTTAGGTTTTACTTCCTTTGGTTTCTTTTCACGTTTTGGACGCTTCAACTTGACAAGGAGAAAAGCGGGTTCCAAGTTTTTGCCCATGAAGGGTGGATTTGTCACGTCGTGAACCATGATCACATATTCACCTATGAAAGAAACCAAAAAAACCAATGATGAGATTTGTCTTTGAAAATGTTGAAAACACCACAAGAAAAGGAGGAAGTCCAGGTCACCTATAAAAGAAACTAGTAGTTAAATTAACTCTTAAAATTATCTTGTTGTATACATGTACCTGTCTATCCCACACATAGATATGAGCAAATGGTAACCAGCATTTCCTCCTTTTGCCAAAATGTTACCCTTTCAGAGACCAATTCAACAATCTGAATCAATTTTGATATGTCATCTGCAAATGTTTTGAATTTGGACCAGTCCAAAATTTTGCTTTTGGTAAACCAAGCACAGTAGTTCAGTCGGTAATGTACAGGATTCATAATCCAGAGATCACTGGTTCAAATCCCGGTTCTGACAAATTCTTTCCAAGAATTGATAAGAGTCACTGCCGAAAAAAAGGTCACTTACCTAGTCTTGCATACTTGTCATGCATAGGGCTCGTAATCATATATGTAAATGAAATTTCTTCCATAATCCAGAAGTCACTGGTTCAAATCTCAGCTCAGCAAAATTCTTTCTGAGGACTGATGATAGTCATGGCAGAAAAAAAAGTCACTTACCTATTCTTGCATACCTGTCATCATGAGCTATACGGTTCAGTCGCTTGGCTTCAACTGTAAATATAGTATCAATTCTTTATCTCCTGCAGAGGACTATTTGCATCTGCAGCGAACCACTTTTTGGAAACATTGTTGTAAAGTAAGAGAGTGCTTGTAATAAGCAATTTCCTGATCTGATGCAATATTTGCATGTGTTCATTTATTAACCCTATACCACACAACAATATTTTAGGCGGGTCCAAATTGAAAGTATGTGCAGATGACAAATATATGTGGCTCAAATGTTGCAATTTGTGTTTGAAAGAGTAGAAAACTTTGCGGGTAAAAGAGAACATGTTATTTTCTCCTTTGCCCACAATGTTTTCAAGCCTTTTTCCTCTGTGTTGTTAAAATGTGAGATACTTTGGTAAAGCGTTAAATTTCAATTATATGTTGATGATCCTTTATCAACGACAAAGTCATCTGCAGCCAATTTGTTTCAGAAGCTATTGGGTTTATCATTTTCAAGGGATTTTAATGCTATCAAACTACATGTTCTTGGGTTTTACTAAATTTAAACTATTGGTTCTGTAATAGAAAATCTTTCTTCACTTGTCAAAAATAATGCTAAATATTATACAAAAGTTTTCTTTCTTGACGGTGCAGTAATGGACAGAATTTACACAGAGATAAAACTTTTTCTTTATGAACCTTTCTCTTAGGTCATGATAGACTGGACAAAATGTGAATCAAATGGTAAATATCTTTTTAGAAGTTGGCATAATGAAATGTACAAAATCTTTAACTTCTTGGATTGGCTCTGTAATGCCCCTGTTTAAATTCTCAATGAATAAACAGATCACCTGAATTTCATGACATGAAGATATTGAACTGCTTAAGTTTTACTACATATGGCATGCAACACACGAAAAGGGGCCTTTGGACAAATGCGTAAAGTGTTGTCCCGGATTAGCCTGCGCAGTCCACGCAGACTAATCTGGGACAGCACTTTACGACTACATATGATTTTTTCATACAGCAGACTTTCGTGAAATAGAAAATCGCACAAAAACGGGAAGTGTCGTCTGGGATTAGTTGCAGACTGCACAGGCTGATCTGGGATGACACACTTTTACGCATGTCGGAAGGCCCCTTTTCGTGTGTTGCACGCCATATGATATGTTGCTATTTACAAATTTATGAGGGCTATTCACAAAAAAGCTAAATATTCTTCAATTTTTCATACTATCTTTAAAAGCATACCTACAGAAGCAGACCAACAAAATTTGTCATACTAAACAATATGAGATCTAATTTTCTTTTATCATTGGTAAATTTCAAAGTTTAACTGACTGACAGAAAAAATAACCAAAAAACCCAACATTGTAGGCAAGTGCAAGAATGGAAAACTCAAGCAAGTGTGTTAGTTTAATTTTTAGTAATGAAGTAAATCAGAGGAGAAAAGTGCGCCTGACGTGGGACTCGAACCCATGACCCCCAGAACACTAGTACCGCAGCTCTACCAACTGAGCTAGCTGGGCAACTGGTCGTGAGTTTACCCAATGCAGATTACAACACTCCTCCCCTCTTGATTTCTTGGAAGTCAACAACTCCCCCTCCAGTCCCCACGGACTGCCGGTGCCGCATACCCACGCTCACCAATTGACCTCATTGCCAATGAAGTAAATCAGAGCGGAGAAGTGTGCCCGATGTGGGATTTGAACCCACCCACTCCGTAACACTAGTACCACAGCTCTACCAACTGAGCTAGCTGGGCAACTGGTCGTGAGTCTACCCAACACCGATTACAACAGTAACACTTCAAGCACCTGTCACAACTGTAGTTGCCTTTGCAGCATGTGTAGATCAAATTCAGACCTCACAAAATGCACAGTCTGATCTTTGATCAACACTGTCCATTTTGCTGAGACATGGAAAAAAGTAACCTTGAAATTGCAATTATTTTGGGTTCATCTCAAGACTGAATATGTCTGTTAGTTTTATTTGGTACCCTAAATAATTAAAAAAAAAGACATATTTCCCCTTAACTCTTTACCAAACAACAAAATTTTAGACTGGTCCAAATTGAAAGCATTTGCAGACGACAAAATAAATGTGATTGAAAAATTCAAATTTGTTTTGGGAAGGGTAGGAAACATTGTGGGAAAAGGAGAAAATGCTGGTTACCAGCATTTTCTCCTTTTCCCACAATGTTTTCAAAAGGCTTCTTTCACAGGGTCATTAAAAGTCGGGATTGTGTGGTAAAGAGTTAACAATAAAAAGTTTCTGTAACACCATAATGTGTCCCTTTCACCTTCAAATAACTCTCTCTCTAATACTTAGCACAGCAAATGGCATTAGCTGGGTGTCTTGATAGACAGTGTAGAATTAGAGTAGACTGCACAGAACATACATTCTGATTTTGGATATGCACAGATCAATACTTTCTAAACTATTTTCACTGAAAGGAAAAGTTGCTATTTCATTACCTAGAAATCAGTGATTTTTGTCTTTGACAAAAATTTTGACATAAAAATTAGGACATCTGGCAATAAGAGCCATCATGGAATATATCATTAGTGGCCTTGATTTACATGGTTAGTTGAAGATAAAGAAAACAAAACCATACTTTGAGCATTTCAGAACTGTGTGATATATGTTTTCGTTATAAATTACAAGTTTGAAAACCTGACACCTGTTGATAAAGGTCACAGAATAAATTAAGTGTAAAATGTGGCTTTTATTCACAGGTTTTTCTGTAAAACAACAGGGACAGAATAGACCACACTTTGTGCAACAGACATACTAGATCCTATTACAGAAATCTTTGCTTTTCTTATCAAATCTGTAATACAAAAAATAGTATAAGCATTTATAAGGTTATATAGCTCTCTTAGAGAAATAAATACAACCATCAAGCATAAATTATAAACATTTAACAGAAAGTTTTTTTTTTGTAGAAAGTATTGGACAATCTTAGTTCTCCCTTTGGGAAAATCTTTTTACATTCAAATTTTTAAGACTTGTTTTCCTTTTATCAGAGATGGTATATCTTAGCCAGATAATAAGTTTTGTGAAATAAAATTGAAACAATTAATTATTTCTTAACACTTTACCACACAACTAAAATGTAGATTGGTCCAAAATCAAAGCATTTGCGGACAACAATTTAAATATGGCTCAAATGATGGAAAATGTCTTTGATAAGGTAGAAAACATTGTGGGAAAGGGAGAAATGCTGGTTTCCAGCATTTTTTTCCTTTTCCCACTAAATTTTCAAATGGCTACTTCCTCAGGGCTGTTAAAACTTTGGACTGTGAGGTAAAGGGGGTAACATGTTACAAAGCAATATTACTTTCATATCATTTTCACACATGGTGATAATAGAACAAAATACACTGTGATATCATACAGTTATCACATCAACCTTCAAGAATAATCAATTTAGATAAATTGAATGCAGTGAGTAGTGTGAAAAAGAAGATGCCTCACAAAAATTTTCCTTTTTTTTTTGCCCCAAATAATTTTCACAACTTCTCTTTTTTTATTTTTAGATTCTTGTTAAAAAAAAATGGTATTGTTACTGATTTAGGATTATTCTCTCCTTTTTTTCTAATCCTTTATTACATCTTCATTTGTGATTCACCATACACTTAACTCTTTTAGCGACACAGGCTAAAATTAGGGCTTTTGTGAATGGCAAATATCAAGATCAGACTGTACAGAACCTGCAGTCCGATCTTGATATATACCGTTCACTTCTTTATTCAAGCCTGTAAGATAAAAATTGTTTCAGTGGATTGCATTTTCAGCTGTCAAAAGAGGTTGAGATTATACATGTAGTTATTTGGTGCTGAAAATTAAAATATCAAATGCAAGATTATATTCTGTGGTCTACAAACCTCATAATCCTTTGATTATAGGTCTTTGGGTTTGTGATTTAGACATATAAAACTGTTTTCATTAACCCTTCACCATACGATCCTGAGTTTTAACGACCCTGAAAGGGAAGGCTTTGGAAACATAATGGGAAAAGGAGAAAATGTTGGTAACCAGCATTTCCTCTTTTTCCCACACTGTCTTCTTCCAAATCAAAGACAGAAATCATCATTTAAGCAACATATAATTTGTCGTCTGCAAATGCTTTTAATTTAGACAAGTCTACATTTTCATAGTGTGGTAAAGAGTTAATGCAGCCATGGTTAAATAAGTGAGGTAACTGGTAAAACAAGGGTGGGTGGGGGAAATAACTGGGAGGCAAAAACATACTCATTCCAGCAACAGAATATTTCATGGACCTCATGCCATCTATGTGATCATTGAGTATATGATTTAAATATATAAGATAAATATAATTTTCATGCAAATACAAAAAGTGTTAATTAGTAAATTCTTCCTGTTTTTATCTATGAATATTTAACCCTTAACCAAACAATTTCACTTTTTACTCTTCCAAATTGAAAACATTTACAGGAGACAAATTAAAGGTAACCCAAATGAACAAAATTGTCCTTGATAGGGTAGAAAACATTGTGTGAAAAGGAGAAAATGCTGGTAATCAGCATTTTCTCATTTGCAAACAATGTTTTCTTCCCTTTTGAAAATAAAACCATCCAACCATATGGCCTGTAAATGCTTTTAAATTAGAAGAGTCTATAATTTTGTTGTTTAATAATAAAGACTTCAACAGTTTGGATATCAGCCTAGTAATCTTTCCAATGATCTGGACATCTTACATTCATTTTCAGACTTTGTAGATCTGTATCAGACTCATACAGATTTGAAGTCTGATCTTGGACTTTTAACTGCTGATGTTCTGTGCAACAACTTAACTAACAAAACCTTAAACCTTTATCACACAATCCTGAGTTTTAACAACCCCTGGGGAAAATGTGTTTGAAAACATTTTGGGAAAAGGAGAAAATGCTGGTAACCACCATTTTCTCCTTTTCCCAAAATGTTTTCTACTCTTTCACAGGCTATTTCACTGTTTGAACTTTATTTAATTTGTTGTCTGCAACTGTTTTGGATTTGGACTAAGTCTGACCTTTTGTTGTTTGGTAGAAAGTTAAAGCTGGAAAATAAACTGGTTTATTATTCACAGACTGAAGTTATTCAAATAATTTATTAAGTATTCAATACAATTAAATGTGTACCAGGTTTTTAAATCTTAGGCATATCCATACTGATAGCATTTCTTGACAACAAATTAAATGTGATTTAATGCATCCAATTTGTCATTAAAAGGGTAAGAAATATTGTGGGGTAAAAGGAGAAATGCTGGTAATGAGAAAATGATGGTTTCCAGTATATTCTCCTTTTCCTGCAATATTTTCAAAAGGCTTTCTCTCTGAGCATTCTTATAACATAAGATAATTTGGTAAAGGGTTAAGCATTGGGAAAGTTTGGAGAAGCTTTCATCTAATTCCATAGTCTTATTTTTTTTTTCTTAACCCTTTACCATACAATGCCACCTTTTAACGCCCCTGGGAAAGAAACCTTTTGAAAACATTGTGGGAAAAGGAGAAAATGCTGGTAACCAGCATTTTCTCCTTTTTCCACAATGTTTTCTACTCTATCAAAGAAAAATTGCACCATTTGAGCCACACTGAAATTGTCGTCTGTAAATGCTTTCAATTTGAACAAGGCTAAAATTTTTTCGTCTGGTATATGTGTCTGTTTTTATAGATATAACAATAGGCTCAATGTTTCAATGCTTTCAGTCCTTTGATTTTGCAGTATAAATCAAAGGACCTAAAGTATTCATACCTATTACAAATGGAACCCAATGAGGGACATCCAAACTGTTCATCAAACTGTCAAATTACCTCCCCCTCTCTCTCGCTCTCTCTCTCTCTCTCTCTCTCTCTCTAAAATTACAAAACTTGAGGTTAGTTATAACTTTAGAATCCAAAGAAAAACAACATCAGCTTGAAAAAGGAGCATATTTCCTATATTTTGATTAAGTGGTTATCTCCTGCTAACATATCTTTCAAAAAGACAGTAAGACCTAAAGAGAATTCATTCGTAACAAGCAAACTCTGCATTGGTCACAGTGTTTTCAAATTTATTGTGCACTAAAACTTAATTTATATTGAAAGGACATTTTGAAAAGGTCTGCTGCAAAAAAAGTTTTAGAAGGAACAGAGTAAACATTTTACCAAATGACAAAATTTAGAACATGTTCAAACTGAAAGAAGCTGCAAACAACATATCAACTGAGGTTTAAATGAGAGGGTTTGTTTTAAAAAGCATAGAAAACATTGTGGGAAAAGGAGAAAATTGTGGTTATCAAACATTTTATCCTTCTCCAATTATGTTTTCGAAACTTCTTCCGTAAGATGGTAAAATGCAGGACTGCCAGGTAAAGGGTTTCTAATCTTCACAATTTTTCAAGGACACCACTGTTCTTTACAAACTTTTGAACATTTGATCTTTACAACAAATTTTTGTAAAGTGAAAAAAAGAAGAACATTTTGTAACAAATTTACAGACAATAAAGTTTTTTTTTTTTACAATGTATTTTTCAATCAAATGCAGTAAAATCTTAAACTCTTTACCAGACAACAAAATCTTAGACTTGTCCAAATTGAAACCATTTGCAGATGACAAATTAAATGCTCCTCTAAACATGAAATTTGACTTTCAAAGGGTAACACATTGTGGGAAAAGAAGAAAATGCTGGCCACCAGCATTTTCTCCTTCTCCTACAATGTTTGCAAAATCCTTCCACCTAGGGGATCATTAAAACTCTAGATTGTGTGGTTAAGGGTTGATAGGTCTACATGAAAAATATGCTCCTTTTTACAGTACAGTTAGTATAATAGAATTTTAAAACCTCTATCGAATGTTGAAGGGAAATCTTGCATGCAAAGGGAAATAACTAGGATGTCAAAGGATCATATTGTCTGAAAAAATATTGGAGTCCTCTCCCTTGATTAATAGCGCTCATGTTTCCACCACACATTGCCTTCAGAAATGTCAAAACCAAATACAAGACGATTTATTGATTGAATGGTGTTTTATGCTGCTTTCAACACAATTTTAGTGATATCATGGCAACAGCACACATATTCACATACATCCAAGGTTTCATTAGTACAAGGCTGAGGCTCTAAAGTGCCTTATCCATGAGCACTCCAACAACAAATACAGAAAGGCTATGCATAAGCCTAAAGCTGATTAAGGACAATTTCTTAATGTTGAAAAAGAGGGATTTGTTTTTCATGTTTGAGAATAAAATTATTCTCATCATTAACCTGATGGGTGCTATGCAACTTAAAATGTTTTTTCTAGATAATGTAGAGTTAGATCAGACTGACTTTTGTGGACAGTTTAGATCAAAATCAGACTTCAAAGAGTGTACATCCTGATGATGGATCTTCACTGTCTATTATTTTGTTAAATATCTCGGCAAAACATTCTCAAGACTTGCACCCCCAACCCCTTAAGAAAGTCCATTTATTTATTTAGCTCTTCAATATCAGTCTTGATTTGAGGTGAGAAATAATTCTAAAATCCTGGTCCGCCCTTGCTATGTAACCAATACATTTCATGAAACATGTATATTAAAGCCAAAAGGGGCTGAATATTCTCAACCCTACCTCTTGATGATACAATTTATGTAACTTCCCACAACAAAGGTTTCTGGAAAAACTAAAGTTTGTAGAAGTTACCATTTGTTGTATTTACAAATGATTCTAATGAATATTTTGATTCTAAAATTTCAATGATCAGCCATTCATACTTCACTGATTTGAAACATTTCTGAAAACAATGCATGATGTTGGAAATGGTAAAAAGGGTCAATAAACTTTTGTTGTCATGGTAACTGACAACAGGGTCAAGGTCACATACGCATTCCAGCTACACTTCGTTTTTTCCCTCCGTTTCCTTCCACTAAATCTGTAACACATACTTTTATTCTTACAATAAAGCAATGACAAAAATCAGACACAGAAAAGTCAATTTCACTAGGAATAACAAGTCACTGGTTTCAACCTTAACCCTTCACCACACAATCCCGACTTTTAATGACCCAAAGAAAGAGGCCTAATGAAAACATTGTGGGAAAAGAAGAAAATGCTGGTAACCAGCATTTTCTTCTTTTCCCACAATGTTTTCTACCCTTGAAGAGATAAATGTTCTATCTTGAGCTACATTTAAAATTTCTTCTGCAAATGCTTTCAATTTTGACTAGTCTACATTTTTGTAGTGTGGTAAAGAGTTAACCAAAAAGCAGTGTTATAGTGACCCTGATGAAGAAGCCTTCTGAAAAGATTGTGGGAAAAGGAGAAAATGATGGTATCAGTATTTTCTCCTTTTCCAACGATATTTTTTCACTATCAGAGAACTTCTGTTCATTTGCACCAATATCAAATCGCTTGTTTTCAGATGCTTTCAATTTGCAAGAGTCTACAGGAGATTAAAATTGGAACAATATCAATCCTTTTCACTGTGAAAACATTTTGATGCCAACACTTGCAGGGCTTTCAAAAATATTAAGGCAAATGCTGACATTGTTAAACCATTTACTCACAATCCTGTGTATCAAAGACCCTGAGGTAGAAGTGTTTTGAAAACATTGTGGAAAAAGGAGAAAATGCTGGTAACCAGCATTTTCTCCATTTCCCACAATGTTTTCAACCCTACCCTATCAATCACAAATCCCACCATTTGAGCAACAGTAAACTTGTTGTCTGCAAATTCTTTCAATTTGGATGTGTCTACAATTTTTTTGTCTGATATAGAGTTAAGATGAACAATATCTCCACCTGCTAGATAATTTTGTTTTACCTCTATCTTACAGTTTTAATAACAAGAGCATCCCATGCAAGTGCCAACGCTCGGCTGTGGATGCTTGATTATCAGTGAAAATTCTAGGTCAAAGAAGGGGCAAAACTGTCAAAAATACTTTTATGGTTACCTGCCCTTGCTGTATAGGTTCCCCTTTTGATAATTAACAATGTGTCCAAGTTTGAAGCAAATATCTTCAGTAATAACAGAGATATTATAAAATGTCAAAGTTTTCACACCACAACAACAAAGGTGATGCCAGGGCTACGGCAATACCTCGACATTTTCTTCTAAAACAGCGAGCTAAAAATCTATACAAATGATGTGATATTAAAACTAAGATTAGAAAATGAGTAAAACAACAGTAAATTATCTACCCATCTTTTGTCATAAATTTATCAAAAAAGAATAAAACCTTATTGTCTTTTAATCTTTAACTCCTTTACTAAACTATGCCAGGTTTTAATGATCCTGAAAAAAGTCCTCTGAAAGCATTATGGGAAAAAGAGGAATGCTGGTAGCCAGTGTTTTCTCTTTTTCCCAAATTGGTTTCTACCCATTCAAAGACAAATAAACTTCTTGTTGAGACATCTATTTTGCCTTCTGCAAATGCTTTCAATTCAGACCAACCAAAAGTTTTTTCCATAGGTAAGGTGTAAAGACAGTCCCAATAGTAGCTTACGATACCTTGCTTCTGCTGTCGTGCTCGCAGTTTCTTCTCCTCCTCATCCATCGCAACAAAGGGAGGGAAGCGTGGTGGTGCAGGAGCAAGCTGTATGTTCCTCCATTCACAGATCCCTTTATCTGACCTTTTATGGAGTACTGGAGGAGGTAGTGGGGCAGCCTCTTTATCAACAAATGGGGTTTCTAAGGTCGAACCAACAGTTACTGAAAAAAGCAATGATAGAATGGATGAGCAAAGTTTCAGCAATTTGAATGCATGTTGTACAAAACAAGATCTACATATGCAGGTACCTGCTTCAGTTGCTTTTAAAAATAAACTGATTTTAAGTGAAAATGCTAACTACAACAAGAGGGCCAAGATGGCCCTGGATCACTCACCTGAATTTTTGAGAGGACCATAGCCAATTTTTTTTGTTATTCCAAAACTTTTTCTTCAATAACTTCAATAAAAAAAACAAAAGCACCGCATGCGGCTGTCAACGGTTGGCTGTTGGGTGCTGGATAGTAATTAAAATTCTAAGTTGAAAAAGGGGCATAATTAGGCACCAAAAGATCATTTCTGTGAAATTATTTCAAAATCTGACCAGTGGTTTCAGAGAAGAAGAACTTTGAAGAATTTTTTCATGTCCGTATAGTGCAAGTAGCCCCCCACCATCACAGCCATGTTTCTTGACAGATCAAAACTTCATGAAACTATTTTTCAAAATGGACATCCAAGGGACATTTCTGTGAAATTATTTCAAAATCTGACAAGTGGTTTAAAAGAAGAAGAATTTCAAACAATTTCTTTAAGTCCATACAGTGCAAAGACCCCCCCCTCCCACCATGCCATCTTTTTCGACCGATCAAAATTTCATGAAAGCTTTTTGAAAAGGGTCACGCAAGGAACATTTCTATGAAAATATTTCAAAGTCTGACCAGCGGTTTCAGAGGAGAAGATTTTTAAAGAATTTCTAAGAAATTCCATTTGGTTGCCATGGCAACCAGAGTTTTTGTTGGAATCAAATTCTGTGAACAAATTTTAAAGAGGACCTCCCAAAAAACATTCCAGCCAACTTTGGTCCAAATCGGCCCAGCGGTTTTGGAGGAGAAGATGTTTAAAGAATTGTTGATGACGGACGACAGACACAGGGTGATCCTAAGAGCTCCCCTTGAGCATTTTGTGATCACTCACCATAGCCATTTTTTGAAATTTTGGGAACAAAATCAATTTTTTGTCAAGCAATTTGAAAAGGTCACCTGTAAAAATTATTTTAAAAATCTGTCACCACCCCTACAATCATCACCACAGCCATGTCCGTATAGTGCAAATAGCGCCCCCCCCCACCCCCCCAGCCATGTTTTTCTGACGGATCAAAATTTTGCAAACTTTGAAAAGGGTCACCCAAGGAACATTTCTGTGAAATTATTTCAAAATCTGAAGAGTTGTTTAGGAGAAGAAGAATTTCAAAGAGTTTTTTTAAGTCCATACAGTGCAAAGAGTGCCCCCCCCATCCCCCCGGGCCATGTTTTTCGACCGATCAAAATTTCGCGAACAACTTTTGACTTTTGAAAAGGGTCACCCAAGGAACATTCCTGTGAAATTATTTCAAAATCTGACCAGCGGTTCCAGAGAAGATTTTTAAAGAATTGCATAGAAAATTCCATTTGGTTGCCATGGCAACCAGAGGTTTTGTTGGAATCAAATTCTGTGAACAAGTTTTAAAGAGGACCTCCTAAGGAACATTCCTGCCAAGTTTAGTCCAAATTGGCCCCAGCGGTTTAGGAGGAGAAGATGTTTAAAGAATTGTTGACGCCACACGACGGACAACGGACGACGCACGACAGACACAGTGTGATCCTAAAAGCTCCCCTTGAGCACATTGTGCTCAGGTGAGCTAAAAAGGAGCATAACTGTGTCAAAGATATTTTGGTGGTAACCTGATGGTATGGGTTCACCTATTGATAGTTAACAACTAGTTCAAGTTAATTCAATTTAAAAGTAAATTTTTTTTAAGTAATGACAGCAATATCATAAAATATCAAAGCTTTTGCAAAATGATGACCGTAACAGGGCTATGACAATACCTCAATGTTTTCTTTGAGAACAGTCAAGCCAGAAAGTAGTTTGAATTAGAGTATGATATTACCATCCACAGATCTTACAGTAGATTGTATTTGGAAATATTTGGGCAGAAGAAAAAATTGCTCATAACGATCAATATCTCCTTTTGTCACAGTATTTTCACATGTATTCATACACTAAAATTTAATAAATCCTTTATCACATAATCCTGAGTTTTAATAACCCATAGAAAGGAAGCTTCTAAAAACATCTACAGAAAAGGAGTTTCTATGTTTCCCATAATGTCTTCTACTCTCCCAAAGGTAAATCACATCATTTGAAAAATATCAAATTTGTCTTCTGCAAATGCTTTCAAAATCTGGACATTTATAAACAAAATCACTGAGACACATCCCCTCATTTCGGCCAAAATTGATATGTCATCTGCATATTTAATACACAATCACTGAGACACATCCCATCATTTCAACCACATTTGATATGTCATCTGCAAAATGCTTTCAAATTGGACCCGTTTAAAATTTTGTTGTTTAGTAAACAGTTATTGAGGGTAATTCATATTTTACCACAATGTTTCCTAAGTTCTCTGCTGCAAATTTGTTTCTGGATATTCTTTTAAACAAATCAAGAAGCTTTAAAGACAAAGAAAAGAATATTTACCTGTAGATTGCGGCGTTTCAGAGACCATTCCGTCTGAAGATGATATCATACTTGTCCGCCTCTCGAGGTCCATCTGTGTCAAGGTACTGGCACGTCTTTCGAGATCTCGCTCCAGATCAGTCTGATCCGTAAGTGCACTAGTTTTTCTCTCCAACCCAGTATCTGGTGCGGGTGCTGGCTTCTCATCCTGGCTCTCAGCCCGTACCTCTTCTACAGGTTTGTCTTCTTCTGGTTTGGTTGATGGTTCTTCTTTGGCGTCATTTGTCTCAGGAACTGGAACATTTTCTGGTGAAACTGAATCAGAAGAGCAAAGATAACAAGCATTCTGATAGTATTGCATAGCAATACCCAGTCCCCTACTGGCAGTATGTATCGCTGGCATGTCAGTGAAATTTTTTAAGTCCAAGGCCAGTAAATGCGTCAAAAAAAAGTGGAGCGGGACAAAACTCAAACTTGATGTGTAAGTCATGGTGGTTGATGTACACACCAAAACTCGGCTCTATATGTAGCAGCGTTTAGAAAAAAAGTGCGGAAAAATGTTTTATCAGTGAAATTTTGTAAATCCAAGGCCCGTAAATGTGTGAAAAAGCAGTGGAGCAGGACAAAATTCGAACTTGATCTGTAAGTCATGGTAGTTGACTTACACAGCAAAAGTCAGGTGAATATCTACCAGCATTTAGAAAAAAAAGTCCAAAAAACTGATTTATCAGTGAAATTTTGTAAGTCCAAGGCCCGTAAATCCGTGAAAAACCAGTGGACTGGAACGAAAGTCAAACTGGATCTGTAAGCCATGGTGGTTGAGTTACACAGCAAATCTGAGATCGATACCTACCAGCGTTTAGGAAAAAAGTCCGGAAAACTGATTTATCAGTGAAATTTTGTAACTCCAAGGCCAGTAAATCCGTGAAAAACAAGTGGACCGGAACGAAACTCGAACTTGATCTGTAAGTGATGGTGGGTGACTTACACACCAAAACTCAGCTCAATATGTACCAGCGTTTAGAAAAAAAGTCCGGAAAACTGAATTGCTGGACTGACTGACAGACGGACAGACGGAGTGCAAACCTAAAGTCCCCTTCGGCTTCGCCGGTAGGGGACTAAAAATAGATGTTCATAAAATAATGCACTTCTTAGTGTCTGTTTAACTCTTTACCAAATGACAAATATGCAGACTAGTCCAAACTGAAAGCATTTGCAGACGACAATTGAAATGTGAATCAAATAATGTAAACTGTCTTTGACAGGGTAGAAATTATGTGGGAAAAGGAGAAAATGCTGCTTACCAGCATTTTCTCCTTTTCCCACAATGTTTTCAAAAGACTTCTTCCTCAGGGTCGTTAAAAGTTGGAATTGTGTGGTAAAGAGTTAAACAGCTTTGGCTGATGTAACCTTTTTTGGAAATTTTGGACTCTAACTAAAGGATCTGTAGATAATGAATTTGAAATTTGAACAAATGTGCTGAAGTTCCCGTAGCCTGTAGAAAGCACTGTGGGAAAAGGAGAAATTGCTCTTTACAAGCAATTTCTCCTTTTCTCAAGATTTTGTCAGAGTCTTCAACACATTGGATTGTTTGGTAACGGGTTGAAAAAAGAAAAGATTCCATTAGATATTCATAATACTATGCACTTGTTAGTGTCTATTCAGTCAGCTTTGAATGATTTACCACACAATCCCGACTTTTAACGACCCTGAGAAAGATGCCTTTTGAAAACATTGTGAGAAAAGGAGAAAATGCTGATAACCAGCATTTTCTCCTTTTCCCACAATGTTTTCTACCTTTCCCAAAACAAATTTCATTTTTTCAATCAAATTTATTTTGTCGTCTGCAGATGCTTTCAATTTGGACTAGTCTAAAATTTTGTCGTTTGGTAAAGAGTTAAACAGATTAAAAAAAAGTGCTAGCCAGTGAGTACCTTAATAGGCACCAAATAATACAGTGCACAAAGTGTTTTTTAGCAGTTATGCAATGTAAGGATGGGACTTTGTAAGTCAATTTTCATGGTAAAAGAAAATATTGTGACACTGAGAAGAATTACTCTACCTGATTAATTCCTCACAGGTTTCCTCATTTAGCTCTTTACCAAATGACACAATTTTGAAACCGACCAAATTGAAAGCATTGCAAACGAGATATAAAATGAGGCAAAAACGACAGAATCTGTCTTTGGAGCAGCAGAAAACATTGTGGGAAAAGGATAAAATGCTGGTTTCTTGAATTCTTGCAATGTTTTCAAAAGCCATCTTCTTCAGATCATTAAAACCCAGGCTTGTTGGGTAAAGAGTTAGAAGTCTGATCTTGATCAACACTGTCTGCAAATGCAACATAAGTTGTGCTGATTTTGGTATAAAGTTCAAAAACACTACCTTCTTTGGTTTCTGCTATGGGTTCTTCCTCTGGTGCTTCTTTTATTTCTTCTTTCACAGGTTCTTCTTTCTCTGCCAAGTCATCTTGTGGTTCTTCTTCTTCAGCGATGAAGTCAGTCAATGGATACTGTAAAACTTCATAACTGGAATAGAAAGTACAGGGTCCATGTTCACCAATCATTCCTTAGAACATTCTAAGGTCTAACCCTCAGAATTTTTTAAAATTTGAGAGTAAAACAATTTCTGATTGGCTAAACCAAATGGTTTATCCAATCAGAAGTTGTGTTACTTCCTAAATCTAAAATAAGGCTTAGCAGTTGATGAATATGGACCCAGGATGGACTACTATGAATACATAAATGAAACACCAGACTGTTTATTTTGTAAATGTTTTCTACAGACATTTCTGGGATGACTAGAAAGTGTTAATTTTTTATATCTGCAAACTTGGCCAATTTAAAACATACACAATAAATTCTGGGTTTGACCCTTTCCCAAATGACAAATTTTGGACTGGTCCAAATTGAAAGAGTTTGCAGATGACAATTTTAAATTTGATGAAAATGGCAGAAAGGACTCAATAAGGGTAGAAAACACTGTGGGAAAAGGAGAAATTGCTCGTTACGAGCAATTTCTCCTTTTCCCACAGTGTTTTCAAAAGACTTGTACTGCAGACACGTGAAAACCAGTGCTTGTTTGGGAAAGGGTTAAGGATTTCCAATTAGTCAAGAAAGTTTTCATGTGCCTATAAATATTTACAATTCTTAAGTTTGTAAGCCTTTCCATGTGGGAAGGATCCTAAATCATCATCAGATGTTAGGTTAATGTGACTACAGGTATGTACTTTGTACTTACAATGGTGTTTGCATTGGTTTTTCCTCATATTCTTCTATCAAGTCAAACAGCGCTGTTCCCTTTTTGGCTTTAATGTGCTTGAAACCAGCTGTAACTCGTAATTCTCTACCACTGTCAACTGTAATACCAATCCAAACGTAAAGTTAGCCCATCATTAAACATCAAAGTGCTCTTAACCCTTTGCCACACAATCCCGAATTTCAACAACCCTAGGATATTGGACTTTTGAAAACAATGTGGGAAAAGGAGAAAATGCTGGTAACCAGCATTTTCTCCTTTTTCCACAGTGTTTTCTAACCTTTCAGAAAGAAATCAAATCATTTTAGCCATATTTAATTTGTCTTAAGCAAATGCTTTCGATTTGAACCAGTCTAAAATATTGTTGTGTGGTAAAGAGTTAACCCTCTACCGCACAACGCCGCCTTTTGACGCCCCTGGGAAAGAAGCCTTTCAAAAACATTGTGGGAAAAGGAGAACATGCTAGTAACCAGCATTTTCTCCTTTTCCAATAATGTTTTCTACCGTATCAAAGAAAAATTGCACCATTTGAGCCACATTGAAATTGTTGTCTGCAAATTCTTTCAATTTGCACAAGGCTAAAATTTTGTCGTCTGGTAAAGGGTTAAATCACATGAAATAAATGCTCTTGGAAAAGGGGATTTAACCCTATACGAATCAATCCTGAGTTTTAACAACCCTGAGGAAGACAGCTTTTGAAAACATTTTTTTTTTTCAAACCAGCAAGTTGTTTGAAAAGAATGCTGTGTGAAGTAATGGTAAAAGATACTCCAGGAAAGCATAGACAGGTGCACTGACTTCCATCATATAACTAAAATATTGCAGTAACCAGTGTTAATTCTTTACCAGAGGACAAACTTTTTTGACTTGTCTGAATCCAAAGCTTTTTCAGAAAACATTTTAAATGTGGCTCAAATGATGGAATTTATATTTCAAAGGACTGTCTTCCTCTGTGTTGGTAAACGGTTAAATACCACACAAACAAACTATGTAAAACACTTGGTCATTTAACTCTTTGCTAAACAACGAAATTTTAGACTGGTCCAAATTGAAAGCATTTGCAGACGACAAATCAAATATTGCTCAAATGGTGAGATTTTTCTTTGACAGGATAAAAGACATTGTGAGAAAAGGAGAAAGTGCCAGTAACCAGCATTTTCTCCTTTTTAAACAAACTATATAAAACACTTGGTCATTTAACTCTTTGCCAGACAACGAAATTTTAGACTGGTCCAAATTGAAAGCATTTGCAGACGACAAATCAAATATTGCTCAAATGGTGAGATTTTTTTTTGATAGGATAAAAAACATTGTGAGAAAAGGAGAAAGTGCCGGTAACCAGCATTTTCTCCTTTTTCCACAATTTTTTCATCATCTGAGCCATATTTAAATTGCTGTCTGCAAATGCTGTCATTTTGTTCCAGTTGAGCATTTTGTCATTTGGTAAAGAGCTCATGCATTTTTGTGGTTAACTCTTACCAAACAACAAAATTTTAGACCAGTCCAAATTCAAAGCTTTTGCAGGCAACAAAATAAAGGTGACTCAAAAACTGAAATTTGTGTTGGGAAGGACAGTAAACATTGTGGGAAAAGGAGAAAATCCTGGTTACCAGCATTTTCTCCTTTTCCCACAATGTTTTCAAAAGGCCTCTTTCTCAGGGTCATTAAAACTCCGGATTGTGTGGTAAAGAGTTACAACATAGGATTATATGGAAAATTCAAAATACACTTTACCTTCGACCACCTCCCCTGCTTCATTCACACATTGCACACAGATATCAAATGGTTTCCCTTGAACAAGTTCTGCAGTTTTATCAGCTGCATAGTTAGAAATGACTAGTTTGACCGGCAGTACAGTGGGGTTGCCGTCTTTCCAAACTCCATGATAGACGAGTCCTGAACAGTGTCGCATTGTACCTATACCATTGTAATGGTCGTCTTCAAACTGGCCCTGGAAAATTACAAAAACAATTCTTGCTTTTAAGTCCAGAAAGAGTACTTGTTAGAATTGTCTAGGTGAGAAAAATGGAAAAGGTAAAATAGATTTTCTCAGGGGTATGGAAGAAAACATTATGGAAGGAGGAGAAATTGCTAGTTACTAGCAATTCCTCTGTTACAAATAATTTTTTCCAGATTAAAGCTGCAAACTGTTACTGATTTGAAACATTTTTATGGTAAAATAAATGGTATAAAAGTTAAAAGATTGAAATCTGGTCAGAGATGGAGTATAAAACAAAATGGCAAAGGGAGCACTTGTTCAGCTTGAGCAATATATCCATTTTCTACAATAATGTTGAAAGAAAATGGTTAATTTCACCAGCAAACAACTGCTCCCTTTCCTAAAATGCATTTAAAAAAAAGCCTATTTCAAGGAGGAGCAAAATGCAATAAGTGTATGGTAATAGCCGGACCTTTTACTGAACGATCACGTGTTTTATCAACCCTGAGGAAAAAGGTTTTTAAGAAAATTGTAGGAAAAGGAGAAAATGCTGGTTACCACAATTTTCTCCATTTTCCACAATGTTTTCTACCCTTTAAATGACTAATCAATGTCATCTGTAAATGCTTTCAATGAAGACAAGTCTTGAATTTTGTCATGTCATAGAGGGTTAAAAAGGTAAGAAAAGTTGCAGGAACAGGAGGAAATAATGGTTACTAGGACTTTCTCCTTTTCAAACAATGTTTCCTCAGGGTTGTAAAAACATTGGACTGTTAACCCTTTACCACACAATCCTGACTTTTAACGACCCTGAAAAGAAAGCTTTTGAAACATTGTGGAAAAAGGAGAAAATGCTGGTAACCAGCATTTTCTCCTTTTACCACAATGTTTTCTGCCCTTCCCAAAACAAATTTCAGTTTTTGGGTTACATTAATTTTGTCGTCTGCAAATGCTTTCAATTTGGACTAGTCTAAAATTTTGTTGTTTGGTAAAGGGTTAAAGTAAAGCCTCAAATAGGTTACCTCATAAACTGTTCCATCCATGAATCTCATGTCACCGTCTCCATGACGCATATCTGACTGCCAGTCCCCATCATACCTATCTCCTTTTCTGAAGAGTTCAAGATTTAACATTAAAGCACAAACCACAACAATAACTGCTGAGGACAGTGTAGATCAAGCTGAGATTGCAAAGAACATGCAGTTTGATGCTGGATCTATACTGTCCATTGTTTTGTTACATTTGTCCTGAAACAAGCAGTCTTGACATTGCAATGACCTTTTTTTTTTCTTTCTGACAATCTTTTATTTGCAAGTTCAAGAATCAATGATTTGAAATTAAGAAAAAAACATTTAATAAGGGTTCATAGTTTCTACAATGCCTTCAGTCACTTTATTAATGACAGGGCAATTAGCAAGTTGAAAATAACATTAAATAAACTACTGTAGATATAGATATATAAGCATGCAAGCTCTCTAGCTAAAGAACAAAAAGCAAGTGAGATGATGTAACCATTAGAGCACCGAATAAATCCAAAAGACAATTTCATTCTAGAAATAAAACCCAATTAACTTCAATTTTAAGGCTGCTTTTGTCTACACTGTTTCAGCAAAGCCAACAGTGTAGATCAAAGATCAAACTGCACATCTTGTGCATTCTCATGTTGATCTACACTGGGTGTACATGCACTTGTAGATGTAAAGGCACTTAACCCTTCACCATACAATCCCGACCTTTACCGAACCTGTGAAAGAGGCCTTTTAAAAACATTGTCAGAAAAGGAGAAAATGCTGGTAACCAGCATTTTCTCCTATTCCCACAATGTTTTCTACCTTTCCAAAAACAAATTTCAAATTTTCAGTCACATTTATTTTGTCATCTGCAAATGCTTTCAATTTGGAATATAGTCTAAAATTTTGTCATGTGGTAAAGAGTTAAAGGGTTGATAAATTACAAAACGATGACTAACTGGAAGCATGTCAAGCTGGGGCACACCTGATTCAATTCATTCACATCCTAAAAGTACATGTACTCTTATAAAAAAAAAATGTTCAAATAAAGTAATTTAGCATAGCTTGCTCTTCATTGTAAAGCTAAGATAAGACTGCCTGATTTACACAGGCTGATCTAGCTCAAGGTCTTCAACAAAAAGAAATTTGAGTTGCCACCGACAGTGATAACATTAACATGTATCTCATGATACTCAACATTCTGAGGTTGGTGTTTGAAGCAATGAAATTGAAGTTACAGACAAAAGACTGATGTGTATGGAAGCAAAGCCTGTAAAATATGATTCTCATTCAATATATTTGTTTATTGTTACAGCTGTATCTTAAAATTACTTTAACCTTTTCCCAGACAAGCCCTGGTTTTCACGTGTCTGCAGTACAAGTCTTTTGAAAACACTGTTGGAAACGGAGAAATTGCTCGTAACGAGCAATTTCTCCTTTTCCCACAGTGTTTTCTACCCATTTTGAGACCTTTCTGCCATTTTCATCAAATTTAAAATTGTCATCTGCAAACTCTTTCAATTTGGACCAGTTCAAAATTTGTCGTTTGGGAAAGGGTTAAGTAGCAACAGCAACTGCTTCACATGGTATTCATCATTAAAAGATTCATCATATCATAATACTTACTCTTCCTTATGATCTGTCACCATTCTTTTCTTCATTTGGTTCACTTATTCAGAATACTGAGCTTAATCTGATTAGGATGAATCAAGTACACCCCACTGTATAATACGGCTTTTTTGGCATGATCTACCGTAGTGGCACATAGATACTAACAGCATCAAGTTTGTTATGATTATGAAGACAGTAATGAATACTAGATGACTACAGCTTGTTGGTTAGTAATATACATCTATCAAAAATCAAGTACATTGAAAGTTTGACGATTATACAAATTTCAGAATTCCTATTAGGTACTGTATTCAAATAATTTGAACCAAAAATTTGTGATAAGTAAGATTATTGCTACAAAATAACTATTCTTAGTGATATTTAGTGCATCTGTCTTAGAACGCAACAGAACATAAACATGATGAGACAATAAAGAAAATAAGGCATCTTGAGAGACCTGATCTGCTTTGAACCTCATTTTTTTTTGTGCAAATGATCAATATTTCTGTTAGGCAATCAATCAACCCTTTACCACAACAATCCCAAGTTTTAACAACCCTGAAGTAGGCCTATGAAAACAATGTAGGAAAAGGAGAAAATGCTGGTAATCCTACCAAAGATAGAAATCATCATCTGAGCTATATTTAATTTGTTGTCTGCAAATGCTTTCAATTTGAGTCCAAAATTCTGTCCTTTGATAAAGAGTTAAAGTACACATTCGGGTTATGGTACTCTTTAAACAAGAGGGCCATGATGGCCCTGTATCGCTCCACTGGCTTATAAATATAAACCATAAAGAGAAGTCTTCACTATATAAGCCCTCATAAAACTTTGACCCCAGGGCTACAGTCGGACTAAATGGAGAATATGTGTATTAGAAGAATAACATGCCAAATTTGGGAGTTCTTGGCCTTATGGCTAGTAACATAACGGTTTCTGAAGTTTTCACTCCATAAACCCATGTAAAACTTGTGACCCCTGGCTGTAACTTGGACCCTCTTTGTAGTTGTCCACTAGACAATGCTATAATTATGCAAAATTTGATAGCCCTAAGCCTTATGGCTATGTACACCAAGATTTAAAAGTTTTCCCTATATAAGCCCATGTAAATCTTGTGAACCTGCCCCCCCCCCCCCCAGCATGAGGCCAAATTGACCCCAGGACTGTAATTTGGGCACTTTTGGTAGACCCCCACTAGATCAAGCTAAATGCAAAATTTGGTAGCTCTAGGCCTTATGGCTAGGTACAGGAAGATTTTTAAAGTTTTCTCTATATAAGCCTATGTAAAACTTGTGACCCCTGGGGCAGAGCCAATTTTGACCCCAGGGCTATAATTTGAAGAAACCTGATAGAGGTCTACTACATAAAGCTACATGCCAAGTTTGGTAGCCCTATGCCTTATGGTTTCAGACAAGAAGATTTTTAAAGATTTCCAATATTTTTCAGTTTTGTTGCCATGGCAACCAGAGTTTTTGAAGGAATCAAATTCTTTCAAGAAATTCTGAAGAGGACCATGGCAGGATCATTTCTGTGAAGTTTCATGAAAATTGGATGGTAGTTTCAGAGAAGAAGATGTTTGAAATAAAAGTTAACGCATGGACGGACTGACGGACGGACGGACGGACGCACGACGGACACCGGGCCATGACATAAGCCCGCTGGCCTTTGGCCAGTGGAGCTAAAAACCAAGATTTTCATGTATTTTCTTTCCTGCTGGGATGTCTTCAAACAAAAGCACCACACAAAATCCTAATGACAAAAATGATATAAGACAAGCACAACATAATTATCATTTGTTGTTTTCGTGGTCGGTGTTGATCAAGATCAAATTGTACTGAACATGCATTTTTTTCATGCTCTTAACAATACATGGGGCAAGACTAAGATGAGAAATGTGGGAATAACAATTTAATCAATGTGTTGAAAGCTAAAGGGGAAATATGTTTCTGATAAATATGATGTTTTGTGACAAAGCAGAGCCTTGTGCAAAGCCAAGAATATACACCATGACTAGAGGATATTACCTGCTTGTTCTTACAGATCCATTTCCATGAAAAAGTATTGCATACAAACGGACAAAGGTGTCATTTTTCTCCAAACTTTTCAATGCATTTTTTGTAGTTGTTGATTCCCAATTTTCCAGACAAACCGTATAAACATGCGTACATGCATATGCCTAGGCACACCCCTGCAAACCTTATCCCCATGATTTCTTTATGCTCCATATATTCAATTTTCATGCACATACTGACAAAGTCACTTTTTTCTAAAATTTTACATGAAAAGCAGGGATTAGGAGTTTGTGAAAATCATTAGGTATTACCAGTATTTGTCCAGGAATAGAGTCCCAGCACCTAAGTTTTACCTAACACCCACAAGAAGAAGATAGAATATGATTCTTTGAATAAGGCTGAAACCTAAGCTTTTACTTTTAAATCACACAAGATGATTGGCTGTGTTCAAGTTTGTTGGCACAATGTTTCAGCCAATATAGGAGAAAGACTTCTTTAACTCTTTACCACACAATTCCGAGTTTTAACGACCCAAAGAAAGAAGGCTTTTAAAAACATAGTGGGAAAAGGAGAAAATGCTGGTAACCAGCATTTTCTCCTTTTCCCACTATGTTTTCTACACAATAAAAAACAAATTCTATCATTTGTGCCAAATTTAAATTGTCGTCTGCAAATACTTTCAATTTGGACCAGTCTAAAATTTTGTCATTTGGTAAAGAGTTAAGATAATTAGAATAATAAATAACAAGAGGGCCATGATGGCCCTGGGTCGCTCACCTTAGTACAGTGCCTTAAAGGTTTTTCTTTAATTTGACCATGTGACCTAGTTTTTGACCGCAGGTGACCCAATTTCAAACTCATATTTCATGAAGACAAACATTCTGACCAATTTTCCAGTCAATTGAGCAAAAAATGTGGCCTTGAGTGCCCTAAAGATGTTTCTTTAATTTGACCTAGTGACCTAGATTATGACCCCAGGTGACCCAAATTTGAACTGGTCTTTGACTATATCAAAAGAAACATTTTAAACAATTTTCAAATCAAATGAATAATAAATGTGGCCTCTAGAGTGCCCACTAGCTATTTCTTTAATTTGACCAAGTGAACTAGTTTATGACCCCAGTTGACCCAAATTCAGACTCATGTGAGATTTTACAAAGACAAACATTCTAACCAATTTTCAAGGCAATTAAGCAAATAATGTGGCCTCTAGAATGCCCACAAGGTATTTCTTTATTTTGACCTAGTGACCTAGTTTATGGTTCCAGGTGACCCAAATCCAAACTCATCTGGTATTTCGTCAAGACAAACATTCTGGCCAAATTTCAGGTCATTTGAGCAATAAATGTGGCCTCCAGTGTGCAAACAAGGTATTTCTTTAATTTGACCCAGTGAACTAGTTTATGACCCAAGCTGACCCAAATTAATCTTATGTGAGACTTTATAAAGACAAACTTTCTAACTAATTTTCAAGGCAATTGAGCAAATAATGTGGCCTCGAGAGTGCCAACAAGGTATTTCTTTAATTTGACCTAGTGACCTAGTTTATGACCCAAGATGACCCAATTTTGAACTCAATGAACTTGTTGTGCTTAGATGGGCAAACAAACTTAGAAGAGAATCACTACAGACCAAATATCAAAGCTCTACGCCTTCCAGTTTTAAAGAAGAATTTTAAAGTTTTCCTTCTTTGTTCCTATGTTCGAACTTGTGACCCCTGGGGCTGGGTTGACCCAGGGGCATCATATGAACAAACTTGGTAGAGGTCCACTAGGAAATGCTACATACCAAATATCAAAGCTCTACACCTTCCCATTTAAGAGAAAAAGAAATTTAAAGTTTTCCTCCTTTGTTCCCATCTTCGAACTTGTGACCCCCAGGGCGGGGCCAGTTTTGACCCAGGGGCATCATATGAACAAACTTGGTAGAGGTCCACTCTGAGATGCAACATACCAAATATCAAAGCTCCACACCTTTCGGTTTCAGAAAAGAAGAATTTTAAAGTTTTCCTCCTTTGTTCCTATGTTCGAACTTGTGACCCCAGGGGCTGGGCCAGTTTTGACCCAAGCAGCATCCTTGGAACAAACTTGGTAGAAGTCCACTAGGAGATGCTACATACCAAAAATCAAAGCTCTATGCCTTCCCATTTAAGAGAAAAAAAAAATTTCCTATGTTTGAACTTGTGACCCCCGGAGCAGGGCCAATTTTGACCCCAAGGACATCATATGAACAAACTTAGTAGAGGTCTACTAGGTGATGCTACGTACCAAATATCAAAGCTCTACGCCTTCCAGTTTCAGAGAAGATGATTCTTAAAGTTTTCCTTCTCTGTTCCTATGTTCAAACTTGTGACCCCAGGGGCAGGGCCAACTTTTGCCCCAAGGGCATCATATGCACAAACTTGGTAGAGATCCACTAGAAGATGCTACATACCAAATATCAAAGCTCCATGCCTTCCTGTTTTAGAGAAGAAGATTTTTAAAGTTTTCCTTCTTTGTTCCTATGTTGGAAATTGTGACCCCCGGGGCAGGGCCAGTTTTGATCCCAGGGGCATCATATGAACAAACCTGGTAGAGGTTCACTAGGCGATGCTACATACCAAATATCTAAGCTCTACGCCTTCCAGTTTCAGAGAAGATGATTTTTAAAGTTTCCCCTCTTTGTTCCTATGTTCGAACTTGTGACCCCCGGGGCAGGGCCAGTTTTGACCCCCAGGGCATCATATGAACAAATTTGGTAGAGGTCCACTAGGAGATGCTTCATGCCAAATATCAAAGCTCTATAACTTGACCCCAGGGGCATCATATGAACAAACCTGGTAGAGGTTCACTAGGCGATGCTACATACAAAATATCTAAGCTCTACGCCTTCCAGTTTTAGAGAAGATGATTCTTAAAGTTTTTCTTCTTTGTTCCTAGGTTGGAAATTGTGACCCCAGGGTCGGGCCCAGTTTTGACCCCAGGGGCATCATATGAACAAACTTGGTAGAGGTCCACTAGAAGATGCTACATGCCAAATATCAAAGCTCTATGCCTTCAAGTTTCAGAGAAGAAGATTTTTAAAGTTTTCCTTCTTTGTTACTATGCTCAAACTTGTGACCCCCGGGGCGGGGCCAGTTTTAACCCCAGGGGCATCATATGAACAAACTTGGTAGAGGTCCACTAGGCAATGCTACACAACAAATATCAAAGCTCTACGCCTTCCAGTTTCAGAGAAGATGATTTTTAAAGTTTCCCCTCTTTGTTCCTATGTTCGAACTTGTGACCCCTGGGGCAGGGCCACTTTTGACCCCAAGGGCATCATATGAACAAACTTGGTAGAGGTTCACTAGGAAATGTTTCATGCCAAATATCAAAGCTCTATGCCTTCTAGTTTTAGAGAAGAAGATTTTTAAAGTTTTCCTTCTTTGTTCCTATGTTGGAAATTGTGACCCCCGGGGCGGGGCCAGTTTTGACCCCAGGGGCATCATATGAACAAACTTGGTAGAGGTCCACTAGGAGATGCTACATGCCAAATATCAAAGCTCTATGCCTTCAAGTTTTAGAGAAGAAGATTTTTTAAGTTTTCCTTCTTTATGACTATGCTCAAACTTGTGACCCCCGGGGCGGGGCCAGTTTTGACCCCAGGGGCATCAAATGAACAAACTTGGTAGAGGTCCACTAGGAGATGCTACATACCAAATATCAAAGCTTTGCGCCTTCTAGTTTCAGAGAAGAAGATTTTTAAAGTCTTCCTTCTTTATGACTATGCTCAAACTTGTGACCCCCGGGGCGGGGCCAGTTTTGACCCCAGGGGCATCAAATGAACAAACTTGGTAGAAGTCCACTAGGAGATGCTACATACCAAATATTAAAGCTCTGCGCCTTCTAGTTTCAGAGAAGAAGATTTTCAAAGATTTTGCTTTTTTTTCCTTTTTGTTGCCATGGCAACCAGAGTTGTACGTGGAATTCAATTCTTTGAACAATTTTGGTAGAGCTTCACCCAAGGAACATCCCTGCCAAGTTTCATCAAGATTGGCCCAGTGGTTTAGGAGAAGAAGATGTTTTAAGAAATTGTTGACGGACATAGGGCGATCACAATAGCTCACCTTTAGGACGTTGTGCTAAGGTGAGCTAAAAAAGAAAATCTGAATATGCATACCCCTGTTGTTTCTTATGAGATGTAAGGTATCAGGATGAAGGATGAAACAATATGAGCCATGCTCTGTGAAAAGGAGGTTAATGCATCCGCAAAAAGTATCAACCTATGCGAGCCTGTGCAGTCCGCATAGGCTGACATGGGTTGCAACATTGGTCAATTTTCTGCATTTCAAAGGACCATAATATCTCATGATTCCATTGCTCATTAGACAAAGTGGATTTTATGGATCCATAATTATGTGATGACATGCTTGGTATAATGCATCACGGAGATGCATTAAACACCTTTTTGCAAGAGTGCCACTCATTTATGTAACCAGTAAACTTTTTCTCCGTTTTCAACGTTTCAGAAAATGTTTAACCCACTATTTATGTAAGTTCCTTACCTCTTTTTCTCTAACCCTGCCTGTATTTAACAGAGAAAATCCCCAACCAAGTTAAAGATACATCTTTACTCCTTTTCAGCCAGTTTTTAACCCATTTCATCTTAATTTTATGAAACTCTATAATCATTCTTGTATCTTCATGCCTAATATTGTCCATGACAGTTGCAAGGTTGCAAAGAACACGATAGATAGAAAATGGATTTCATTTTCTGGGGGCCATCAAAGACATCACTGTTGTTGTTCCTAGTTTTAAACTGAAGACAAATCCCCTGAGTTTCTTTATCCCTTACAGCATATATATTAGTAATTTATGTTTACACAGCTGTCTTGATTTCTGAACCATTCTGAATGCTATCAGTTTTCATAGCATTTTTCCTTTCTGGCTGTAAGGATGTATCTTTAATTCTTGTACAACCTATACCAACTAATGGTTTCACATAGGCAGACATATAGAACTACATTTACATGCATAGAAACATGATATAATAGATGTCCACACTATACCTTTGTAGCGTCTTAAGACAGCTGATTCTAAAACAATACATGGAATACATTTTTTACTCACTAAATGATATTAACTCTTTCCCAAACAAGCCCTGGTTTTCACGTGTCTGCAGTACATGTCTTTTGAAAACACTGTGGGAAAAGGAGAAATTGCTCATAACGAGCAATTTCTCCTTTTCCCACAGTGTTTTCTACCCTTTTTTAGACCTTTCTGCCTTTTTCATCGAATTTAAAATTGTCGTCTGCAAACTCTTTCAATTTGGACCAGTTCAAAATTTGTCGTTTGGGAAAGGGTTAAGTCAATAAATCTATTCATATCTACAAATCTAATTGTAAGAAAAGCTATAATGGCCCTTTTGATCTATGAGCACTGCTACTTCTCTATTTCTAATGCAGCAGCTATATAGTGTGTTTCTGAGAGAGCTCGAGCCTAGAACACTCCAACTCGACTTAAAATGATAGTTTGAGCTCCATTCTCCACCAGACAATTTGAATACCATCAATAACAGAGATCAAAGTTTTTGATCTATTTGTTTCTGTCATGGTTTATGAATTATTTGACTCTTTACTACACAATCTTGAGTTTTAACAACCTTGAGGAAAGTGGCCATTTGAAAACATTGTAGGAAAAGGTAACCAGCATTTTCTCTTTTTCCCACAATGTTTTCTACCCTATCACAGAAAAATTCCATCATGTGAGTCACATTTGTCGTCTGCAGAAGCTTTCCATTTGGACAAGTCTAAAATTGTGTCATAAGGTAAAGAGTTAAATGTTTCTCAATTTGCCAGACCGAATTTGTTAAATCCTTTAACAGACAATAGAAATTTAGGCTGCCCTATATTGAAAGCACTAAATTTTGCAGACGACAAATTAAAATTGGCATAAATGAATAGGGTTTGTCTTTGAAAGGGCAGTATGAATTGTGGGAAAAGAAGAAAATACTTTTCCCACAATGTTTTAAAGCCTTCTTCCCCAGGGTTGTGAAAACATTAGATTTTTGATAAAAGGTTAAAATTACTTATTGCTTAGGTCAGTTTCTATCTTATCTGGTATCATCCTTACAGAACAACTGGGCCCGTATTCACCAACCATTCTTAAGAATATTCTTGGTCTTATTCTCTAAGATTGTCCAAATTTGAAAGTAACACAACTTCTGATTGGCTAAACCAAATGGTTTAGCCAATCAGAAGTTGTGTTACTTTCAAATCCAGAAAATGTTGGAGAATAAGACTAAGAATGTTCTTAAGAATGGTTGGTGAATACGGACCCAGAGATGCTGATCAATGAGATCAATATGAGTTACTAGTAGATAATATCTATGGTTTTGAAGCATAACTTTGGTTGCTTTTGTAGACAAAGAAGATCAAGATCAGACAGCAGAAATGTAATTTCTAGTCTTGGAAGTACACTTTGTGCTATTTTGTGACATAAAAAGTTTTGAAAGTGTAATGCTTACGTTTTTTCTTGTTTCCTGACTGACTGTTTTAAATCATTACCAAACAACAAAATTGTAGACTGGTCCAAAGTCAAAGGATTTACAGACAACAAAATTCATGTGACTCCAAGTTTGAAATTTGATTTGGGAAAGGTAGAGAACATTGTGGGAAAAGGAGAAAGTACTGGTAAATTACATTTTCTTCTTTTCCCACAATGTTTTCAAAAACTTTTTTCAGCAGTGTTGTTCAAAGTTGGGATTGTGTGATAAAGGATAAAACTAGTACTCTGAAAAATATCTTTTTTTTTTTAATATATATGAGCCATGCTCTGTGAAAAGGGTGTTTATTGCATCTGCAAAAAATATTGACCAAGGTCAGCCTGGGCAGTCCACATAGGCTGACCTGTGTCAAAACTTTTTTTGCTTTTGGTAAATTTGCTACATGTCCAAGGACCATTCTATCTCAGAATTCAATTGGTTGTCGGACAAGATGGATTTTATGGATCCATAATTATGTGATGACTTGCTTAGTGTAATGCATCACAGAGATGCATAAACCCCTTTCCCAGAGGGTGGGTCATATCTTCTGTTACTGTGTCAATGCACTACTGATGCAAAACTGGCATGAGTTGTTTTTCTAGCCATAGCATAATGATAACACGTCACTCTTAACTCTTTCGGCACCAAATAAATAAACTTGACTTCTTTCGGTGGCTGTAAATGCAGTCCACAGAAAGGTTTTATCATAGGGGCTTGACTAATTAAGTGGATGGTACAGATCAAAGATCAGACTGCACGTTCTGTGCAGTCTGATCTTGATCTGTGCCGTCCACAAAAGTCCCTTTTTTTCGCCTATGGCGCTGAAAGGGTTAACAAAATTTTGAACTTGTCCATGCTGACGGTATTTTGCAGATAACAGACTAAATGTGAGTCAAATGATGGCATTTGTTTTATAAGGGTAGAAATACATGTATTAATGGAAATGGAGAAAATGCTGGTTAGTAGCATTTTCTTCTTTTTCTTGCAATGTTCTCAAAAGCCTTCCTTTGGGTAATAAAAGCATGGGACTGTCTGGTACTGGGCTAACTAACAGCTCTAAAATCTACACAACAGTGGTTAAAATTATGTAGTGTATTTCTACGAACAAACTCTCCTCTATACGCAAGTCATCATCAAAAAAAATGATGATATCTTAAAGATGGATTCACTTACTGGTATTCATTATTAGAAAAAGAAGTGTATGATATTTACAAATGGACCATGCTCTGTGAAAGGGGGTTTAAATGCATTTGCAAAAAGTATTGATTGATTGATTGATTGATTGATTGTATGGTGTTAAATGCTGTTTTCAACATTATTTCAGTTATATCACGGCGGCCACTGCACCTATCCATGCCTTCCTGTATTTTCATTTACCAGTACTCCGCCCAATATTCTTTCCAAGCCACTGGCTGCTTTCCCACATAACCATTGTCGAAACAATGGTCAGCGGTGAGAGAGGAATAAATCCTGTCACAATGACTTGTCACAATGACTATCATTAATCCTCGGAAAGAAATTGGCCAAGCTGGGGATCGAACCAGTGACCTCCTGTTCTCAAGTCCTGTACGCAAAAAGTATTGATCAAGGTCAGTCAAGCTGACCTGGGTTGAAATTTTTAGCTATTTATAAATTTTGTGCATGTCTTAGGACCTCGTGATTAAGTCGTTTGTTAGACAAAACAAATTTTTTTTATCCATAATTATGTAATGACTTGCTTGGTATAATGCATCACAGATGCATTAAACCCCCTTTTGTCTGAGTATGGTTCAAATGTTTCTGTATGACAAGTAAGTTGCAAATAAGCTTTAACCCTTTCCCAAACGACAAATTTTGGACTGGCCCAAATTGAAAGAGTTTGCAGATGACAATTTTAAATTTGATGAAAATGGCAGAAAGTTCTCAAAAAGGGTAGAAAACACTGTGGGAAAAGGAGAAATTGCTCGTTACGAGCAATTTCTCCTTTTCCCATAGTGTTTTCAAAAGACTTGTACTGCAGACATGTGAAAACCAGGGCTTGTTTGGGAAAGGGTTAATGCGACAAACCAGGTAAGTAGGGCAAACACATTGGGCACTTGCTGCAGAAAATCAAATATTTGGTCATTTTCAATCAGAATTCTTAAACATCTGCTTATATATGTATATCTTAACCCTTTGCCGCACAATGCTGCCTTTTAACGACCCTGGGAAAGAAGCCTTTTGAAAACATTGTGGGAAAAGGAGAAAATGCTGGTCACCAGCATTTTCTCCTTTTCCCACAAAGTTTTCTACCCTATCAAAAAAGAAAATGTACCATTTGAGCCACATTGAAATTGTCTTCTGCAAATGCTTTCAATTTGGACAAGGCTAAAATTTTGTCGTCTGGTAAAGGTTAACATGTACCACAACACTTTGCCTTGCTTATCTCATTTACATTTATTAAAGGGAAGTAATTATGCCATTCATAGCTTATTTCAAGAAAATGTTATGTAAATTGTAATAAATTTTGGTATGTCATAAATTGACCTGTTAAGAAATGGGTCAAAGAGACAGAGGTCCAGTTTTTCCAATACAGATCAGAATGCTATACTTACGGATAGATCATTGTCCCCTGACCTTGCCGTTTGTTATTATAGTATGAACCTTTGTATATACAGTCCTCTCCTACAGACTTCATTATTCCAAAACCTGAACAGACAAAAATATAGTATGATCAATTGCTGTATTAACCCTTTCCCAAATGACAAAATTTGGACTGGTCCAAATTGAAAGAGTTTGCAGACGACAATATTAAATTTGATGAAAATGGTAGGAAGTTCTCAAAAAGGGTAGAAAACACTGTGGGAAAAGGAGAAATTGCTCATTACGAGCAATTTCTCCTTTTCCCACAATGTTTTCAAAAGACTTGTGCTGCAGACACATGAAAACCTGGGCTTGTTTGGGAAAGGGTTAAAGCTTATATTCTGACATACCCTATGATGTACAACAATACCATATTGTCAGCAAGATTTCTATCATAAATAAGTATATGCTCTGCTCTCAAATGCCGTGTAAATGTATACCTTAAATAAAACAACATGAACAATATTGCCCTTGCATCTGTGACCTTCACCTTTCACCTGCTGATCTCAAAATCAAAAGGGATCATTTGTACTTTATAATGAATATCTGTCTCAAGTTTAAAGAACACAGGCTAAGCCAGAGTCTACTTATTGGCCTAACATGTTTGTTATTTCAACAGATGGACAGACAGACCAACTGACTGACTTACCGTTTGACTGACATGACCAAATTAGTATAGCCACTTTTCTTTAACCCTTTCCCAAACAAGCCCTGGTTTTCACGTGTCTGCAGTACAAGTCTTTTGAAAACGCTGTGGGAAAAGGAGAAATTGCTCATAACGAGCAATTTCTCCTTTTCCCACAGTGTTTTCTACCCTTTTTGAGACCTTTCTGCCATTTTCATCAAAATCAAAATTGTCGTCTGGAAACTCTTTCAATTTGAACCAGTCCAAAATTTGTCGTTTGGGAAAGGGTTAAATGGGAAGAGTTGAGCCCTGGTAGCACAGTCGGTAGCATACAGGACTTGAGAAAAGTGGGTTGCTGGTTCGAATCTCCAGCTCAGCCAATTTCTTTCTGAGGACTGATGATAGTCATTGCGAAAGGATTCATTCTTCTCTCTCTGCTGATCCTTGTTTCAGTGATAGTTATGTGGGAAAGCAGCCAGTGGCTTGGGAAGAATATTGGGCAAAGTACTGGTACAGAAACTATGAAAAAAGCATGGAAAGGGGCACTGGCCACTGCAATATAACTGAAATATGTTGAAAAAGGTGTTACACACCATGCAATAAATCAATTAACCGTTTACCACACAATCATGGGTTTTAACGACCCTGAAGAAGAAACCTTTTGAAAACATTGTGGGGAAAGGAGAAAATGCTGGTAACCAGCATTTTCTCCTTTTCCCACAATGTTTTCAAACCCTCCCAAAACAATTTTCAATTTTTGAGACACATTTATTTTGTCGTCTGTAAATGCTTTCAATTTGGACAAGTCTAGAATTTTGTAGTTTGGTAAAGAGTTAAATGGGAGGAGCATAATGAGATACCATCTCTGAAGCCTAGTGGTTAACCCTTTCCCAAACGACAAATTTTGGACTGGTCCAAAGTGAAAGAGTTTGCAGACGACAATTTTAAATTTGATGAAAATGGCAGAAAGTTCTCAAAAAGGGTAGAAAACACTGTGGAAAAAGGAGAAATTGCTCGTTATGAGCAATTTCTCCTTTTCCCACAGTGTTTTCAAAAGACTTGTACTGCAGACACGTGAAAACCAGTGCTTGTTTGGGAACAAGCAGACGTTGAAGTTTCAAATCTGATGGGGTAGGGAACTGTTTTGATGTGGATGGGTCCCCTACATCAGATATTGGCAGTCTTTTTCAAAAAGGCTTGAAACTATAACAAATACTACAGTCAAACATGTAATTCAGTAATTACGCCAACCTTGTCGTCTGTTATGTTCCCACTGACCCTCGTAAATTGACCCATCTGCCCAGATCATGCGCCCTTTTCCATGGAACTCGCCCTTGTGAAACTGCCCCTGATACTTGTTGTTTGTATTGGCAAAGTACCGAACCCCAAACCCCTGGATTTCTCCATTCTGAAAGGTCCCCTCATAGTAACTTCCATCCAGGAAAATCAGCTTTCCATGACCTGTAAACAGAAGTGAGGTTTATAATCCTGTACCTAACAATCCTAAGTTTCAACGACCCTGAAGAAGAGGTTTTTTTTTAACTCTTTTGGTGCCAAATAAGCAAACTTTGCTTCTTTTGATGGCTGTAAATACAATCCACTGAGTCTCCAGAAGATTTATATTCTATAGGCTTAACCAAACAAGCGGAGGGCATAGATCAAAGATCAGACTGCAAGTTCTGTGCAGTCTGGGTCCGTATTCACCAACCATTCTTAAGAACATTTTTAGTCTTATTCTTCAAGATTTTCTAAATTTGAATGTAACACAACTTCTGATTGGCTAAACCAAATGGTTTAGCCAATCAGAAGTAGTGTTACATTCAAATTTAGAAAATCTTTGAGAATAAGACTAAGAATATTCTCAAGAATGGTTGGTGAATATGGACCCTGATCTTGATCTATGCCATCCGCAAAAGTCCCTGTTTTCGCCTATGGCGCTGAAAGGGTTAAAAACATTATGGGAAAAAGAGGTAATGCTGGTAACCAGCATTTTCTCCTTTTCCCATAATGTTTTCTATCCTTTCAAATTCAACTTTATGTCCTTCTATCCTTTCAAATTTAATCCTTTCAATCTCATTATTTCAGCCACATTTTATTTGTCATGCTTTCAATTTGAACAAGTCCAAAACATTGTGGTGTACACATGATAAAAATTATAGACTTGTCAAATTTGAAAGCATTTGCAGACAACAATTCTATGTACCTCAAATGGTGGGATTTGTCTTTGAAAGTTTGGAAAGCAATCTGGGAGTAGGGGAAAATGCTGTTTACTAGCAATTTCTCCTTTTCCTTTAATGTTTTCAAAAGTCTTTTACTTCGAGACTGTTTGGTTAACCCTTTACCAAATGAAAAAATTTTAGACTAGTCCAAATTGAAAGCAGTTGAAACGACAAAATAAATGTGACTGAAAAATTGAAATTCATTTTGGGAAAGGTAGAAAACATTGTGGGAAAAGGAGAAAATGCTGGTCATTAAAAGTTGGGTTTGTTTGGTAAAGAGTTAAGAATAAAATCCTGCAGAAGACTGCCTGTTTTTTCTTGTGACAATTTTTGAAGACTGTGGCAAAAGGAGTCAACTGAAGAGTTAGAAAATATGAAATCGGTATTTTTCACTGGTCATACCCATGAAATATCAAACTATAACCCACCAGTATTTCTCGATAAACCACTGAAAAGCATGAAATAAATTATGCTATATCTCTGAGGTTAACCACCTAGGATTAGCTTGTTTTAGGGTTAAAACCTGAACCTGATTATAACTTAACACTTTCCCAAACAAGCCCTGGTTTTCACGTGTCTGCAGTACAAGTCTTTTGAAAACACTGTGGGAAAAGGAGAAATTGCTCGTAACAAGCAATTTCTCCTTTTCCCACAGTGTTTTCTACCCTTTTTGAGAACTTTCTGCCATTTTCATCAAATTTAAAATTGTCGTCTACAAACTCTTTCAATTTGGACCAGTCCAAAATTTGTTGTTTGGGAAAGGGTTAAGCACCATTTTCTTCTGTCAGTTAACAGAAGATTAAATAATCCAACTTGATTTGAGCCATGCTCTGGCAAAATGGAGTTTAATGCATCTCAGTGATGCATTATAACAAGCAAGTCATTGCATAATTATGAATCCATAAAATCCATTTTGTCTAATAACCCTGAATCATGATGTTAACCCTTTCTCAAACGACAAATTTTGGACTGGTCCAACTTGAAAGAGTTTGCAGATGACAATTTTAAATTTGATGAAAATGGCAGAAAGTTCTCAAAAAGGGTAGAAAACACTGTGGGGAAAGGAGAAATTGCTCGTAATGAGCAATTTCTCCTTTTCCCACAGTGTTTTTTTAAAAGACTTGTACTGCAGACACATGAAAACCAGGGCTTGTTTGAGAAAGGGTTAAATGGTCCTTGGACATGCAGAAAATATTCCTAAAGCATAAGGTTTTGACTCGGGTAAGCCTAGGCAAACTGCCAAGACTGACCTAGGTCAATACTTTTTGCAGATGCATTAAACCACATTTTCACAGAGCATGACTCATTTATTTTTGTTCACATTTCTTGGCTCCATGATAATCCTTGTCCGACATATTTGTTAAGTCGGTAAAGCTCAGCTCAGTATGTCACATACAGGGCTTGAGGCCATGGGGTAGCTTGTTCGAATCCCAAGCTTAGCCAGTTTCTTTTCCAAGGATTGATGATAGTCATTTTGCAACAGGATTTATTCCTTTCTAACTTTTGGTCATTGTTTCTAAAATGGTTTTGTGGGAAAGCAGCCAGTGGCTTGCTTGGGAAGAAAATTGTGCAAATTACTGGTAAAAGAAACTCTAGGAAAGCATTAGTGGTTACACTAGCTGCCGCATTATAACTCAAATAATGTTGAAAATGGCAGTAAACACCCTAAAAACAATCTGTAATCCTCTATCAAATGATCCCATATTTTAACAACCCTAAGTAAGAAGGCCCTTGAAAACTTTGAGGGAAAAGGAGAAAATACTGGTAACTCCTTTTTTCACAATGTTTTCTTCCCTTTCATTGGTACATTCCATCATTTGAGACACATTTAATTTTTTACCAGACAACAAAACTTGTCTATTTTGAAAGTAGTTGAAGACAACAAATCAAATATAACTCATACAGTGGGATTTGTTTGCAGAAGGGTAGAAATCATGGGAAAGAGGAGAAAATGTTGGTTACCTGCATTTTCTCTCATTCCCACAATGTTTTTAATAAGACTTGTTCCCAAGGGTTATTAAAACTTGGGATTATTTGGTAAAACCAAAAAGGGTAAATTTGCCGTCTGCAAATCCCTTCTTTTCAGACAAGTTCAAAATGTTGTCGTCTAGGAAAGAGGTAATAGGGATTAACATACTTATTTACCCATTTAAATACAAGTTACTTTCACTCTTTACCAAACAACAAAATTTTAGAACAGTCCAAATTGAAAGCTTTTGCAGACGACAAAGAAAATGTGACTCAAAAATTAAAATTTGTTTTGGGAAGAGCAGAAAACATTGTGAGAAAAGGAGAAAATGGTGGTTACCAGCATTTTCTCCTTTCCCCACAATGTTTTCAAAAGGCTTCTTCCTCAGGGTTGTTAAAAGTCGGGATTGTGTGGTAAAGAGTTAACTCAGACGATAAAATTTTAAACTTTTTCAAAATGAAAGGATTTGCAGACGGCAAATTATAAATGTCTTAAGTGATGGAATTTGTGTTCGAAAGGGTAGAAAACATTGTGGAAGGAGAAAATGCTGGTCGCCAGGATGTTCTCCTCTTCCCGCAATGTTTTCAAAAGTTTTTTTTCAGTGGTTTACACATGGGACTATTCAAGATATAGGCTTAACTCATTAACTTCTGAAGACAATTTGCTAGTAGACGCCTTTGAAAATGTAAATTACAATGCATGTCGGTGTTCCTTAATAAAAAAAGGATCCTGCATGGCTCAGTGGTAAAGTGTGGAACCCAGGTTTAATCCTTGCTTGAATCATTGGATTTTTCTTCAGAGTGTCTTTGGGCAAGACACCTCATAGCCCTCATAGCCCTAGCCTGGCACTGGTGAAACCAGGACAAACATGAGTATATGAGCTTTCGCTGTGATATGACTAAAATAATGTTTCATCTGGGTCTGCCTGTGTGCACAGGTCAGCCTGCGTGGTCAGTACTTTCAGCAGATGTATGAAAAACCCTTTTCACACAGCATGGCACAAATAATGAAATAATATGATAGTTACCATGTTTTTTTCCATTTTTCCACTGTCCCTCGTACTTGAAGAATTTGTTCTCATATTCATATGTACCACTCCCTGAAAAGATAGAATGGTTTGTTAGTGGCTTTGTTGATGGAATGGCTTAATTCTTTACCAAACAATCCTGGGTTTTCACAACCCTGAGAAAAAAAGCTTTTTGAAAACATTGTGGTAAAAGGAGAAAATGCTGGTAACCAGCAATTTCTCCTTTTCCCACGTTTTCTACCCCTCCCAAAACGAATTTGATTTTTTTAGTGGCGTTAATTTTGTGATCTGCAAATGCTGTCTGTTTGGATGACTCTAAAATTTTGTCATTTGGTAAAAAGTTAAGTTTTGTTTCTTTGTAGGGCTTTTTATGTCATTTTAGACAGTATGTCTGTTATATTACAAGAGATAATTCTTTACCTAATTGCATATTTCAGACATGTCCGAATCGAAAACATTTGCAGACCACAATTTAGGTGTAGCTCAGATGATAGTATGTATTATAGCTTTTGGTAAGGTACGAAACATTATTGGAAAAGGAAACAAGAGGGCCATTGGCCCTAACGTGCTCACATGAATGAAGTGATCTACCATTTAGAGTTGAAGAGATCCTGGTGGTGACGAGTTAACCCTCTACCACACAACAAAATTTTAGACGAGACCAATTTCAAAGCATCTGCAGACGACAAATTCAACTTTGGTACAAATGAGCTTAAGCTCTCTGATAGAGCAGAAAACATTGTGGGAAAAGGAGAAAATGGTAGTTACCTGCATTTTCTCCTTTTCCCACAATGTTTTCAAAAGCCTTCTTTCCCAGGGTCGTGAAAACCCTAGATTGTTTGGTAAAGGGTTAAAGACGTCCTGCTAGTTATGATGTAAAACAAACTATATAAGCAATGCTCTGACAAAAGGGGGCTTAATACATCTTCATGCTGCATGATGCCCAAGCAAGTTATTGCATAACTATAGATCAATAAAATCCATTTTGTATAACAACTGACTGAATCATGAGGCACACTGTCCTTTGACATGCAGGAAACTGACCAATAGCGGAAAGTTTCACTCATGTCAGCCAGCCAATAGTGCACAGGCTGACCTGGGTCGGTACTTTTTGCAGATGCATTAGGCCCCCTTTTTGCAGAGCTTGGCTCATATTCAGTGTGCATGATGGAAATTCAGTTAGGAGAATTAACTGTTTACCAAACGGCAAATTTTAGCCCCTTCCACATTGAAAGCATCTGCAGACAACAAATTTGAAAGTGGAACAAATGAACTAAAGTTTTTTGACTTGGTAGAAAACATTGTGGGAAAAGGAGAAAATGCTGGTTACCAGCATTTTTTCCTATTCCTACGATGCTTTCAAAGGCCTCTTCCTCGGTGTCGTAAAAACATGGGATTTTTTGGTAAAGAGTTAAGAGCGCAGCCCAATCTTTCATGCAAATTTAACAGAAAATAAAGCCTTTAGAGTTCAGGTCAAGGTTATCTCAATTTGTCCTGGGGACTTACTTTTTGACCCTATGTGACCTGTTTTTAAACTTGTCACAGATATTAAAAAGACCAACATTCTGACAAAGAGTGTGCACAATGTTTCTCTTAGTCTTGTCACAGTGACCTACTTCAACCAGAATTGACCCATTTTTAAACTTTTCTGAGATACCATAAAGTTAAAACTTCTGACCAATTTTCATGTGTTTTGGATTGTAAATATGGCCTCTAGAGTGCACACAAGGTTTTTCTAAGATTTGTACCAGTAACCTACTTTTTGACCCCATGTGATCCATTTTCAAAGTTGGCAGAGATATTATTTGGACAAACATTCTGATAATATTTCATGAGTATTGGACTACTGGTCTCTAGAGTGCACATAGGATTTTTTCAGATTTCTCCCAATGACCTACTTCTTGACCCTATGTGACCTAATTTTCAGATTCATAGGAGATATCAACAAGACAAAAATTCTGACCAACTTTCATGATTATAAGATTGAAAGTATGGCCTCCAGAGTTCTCAAGGTTTTTCTGAGATTGGTCCAAGTGACTTACTCTTTGACCTCACGTGACCAAATTTCGAACTTGTCTGAGATATTATCTAGACAAAGATTTTGACCACTTTTCATGAGTATTGGACACAAAAATGTGGCCTCTAGAGTGCACACAAAGTTTTTCTACGATATGTACCAGTGACCTACTCTTTGATCTTATATACCGGTAACCTAATTTCAAAGTTGTTCAAGATATCATAAAGACAAACACTTTGACAGAGTTCCATGAGTATTCAACATAAAATATGACTCTAGAGCGTACACAAGGTTTTTCTAAGATTTGTCCCAGTGACCTACTTTCTGACATGATGTGACCTCGTCCAGAATACCACCAAGACCTACAATGATTCTGACCAACTTTCATGAATATTGGGCTCAAAATGTGGCCTCCAGAGTGCAATTTTTATACATTTATAATCAAGTTATAGTCAAGAAAAACATTCTGACTAACTTTCAATAGTATCTGACCGAAAATGTGGCCTTTACAGTGCAAACAAGGTGATCGTTGACGCCTGGACCACACACGATGTACGTAGGACACAGCACAGTACCAAAAGCTGATCTTGAGTACTTTGTGCTCAGATGAGCAAACAAGAGGGCCATGATAGCCCTGGAGTCGCTCACCTGAGCCTTTTGACCAAGCACAACCAATTTCCAACGTCTTGTGAGATATATGTATTACCAAACAATAAAATTTTAAACTCATCAGTCTGAACCTTCTGCATAAAACAAATAATATGTGGATCAAGCTATGGGACTGGTCTCTCAAAGGGGTAGAAAACATTGTGAAAAAGGGAAAAAATGCTGGATACCAGCATCTTCTCATTTTCAAAGAGTGTTTTCAAAAGGCTTCTTTCTGAGAGTCATTCATACACTAGGTTTTTCTAAGATTTCACCTAGTGACCTAGTTTTTCAGCCAACATAACACATTTTCAAACTGGTCCAAGATATCATTAGGACAAACATTCTTACCAAATTTCAAGAGTATTGGACTGAAAATGTGGCCTCTACAGCGTACACAAGGTTTTTCTAAGATCTGACCTAGTGACCTAGATTTTGACCCAACATGACCTATTTTTAAACTTATCCAAGATATTACCAAGGCAAACATTCTGAGCAACTTTAAAAGAGTATTGAACAAAAAACGTGGCCACAACAGTGTGTACACATGGTTTTTCTAAGATTTGACCAGGTGACCTAGTTTTTGACCCGACATGACCCATTTTCAAATGCTACTGAGATATCATCGAGACAAACATTCTGACCAACTTTCAAGAGTATTAGACAGAAAATGTGGCTTCTGGAGCTTACACAAGGTTTTCCTAAGATTTGACCTAGTGACCTAGTTTTTCACCCGTCATGACCCATTTTCAAACTAGTCAGAGATATTATCAAGGCAAACATTCTGACCAACTTTCAAGAGTACTGGACAGAAAATATGGCCTCTAGAGCATACACAACGTTTTTCTTAGATTTGACCGGGTGACCTAGTTTTTGACCCAATAAGGCACATTTTCGTACTATTTCAAGATATAATCAAGACAAACATTCTGACCATTTTCCAAGAGTATTGGACTGAAAATGTGCCCTCTATAGTGTACAAAAGGTTTTTCTAAGATTTGACCTAGTGACCTAGTTTTTGACCCCACATGACCCAATTTCGATCTTGTTCGAGATTTTATCAAGACAAACATTCTGACCAAATTTCACAAGTATCTGACCGAAAATGTGGCCTCTACAGCACACACAAGGTTTTTCTAAGATTTGACCTAGTGACCTAGTTTTTGACTCCACATGACCCAATTTCGAACTCATCCGAGATTTCATCAAGACAAACATTCAGACCAAATTTCACAAGTATCGGACTGAAAATGTGGCTTCTAGAGTGTACACAAGGTTTTTCTAAGATTTGACCTAGTGACCTAGTTTTTGACCCCACATGACCCAATTTTGAACTCGTCCGAGATTTTATCAAGACAAACATTCTGACCAAGTTTCATGAGGATCGGACTGAAAATGTGGCCTCTAGAGCGTACACAAGGTTTTTCTAAGATTTGACCTAGTGACCTAGTTTTTGACCCCACATGACCCAATTTCAAACTTGTCCGAGATTTTATCAAGACAAACATTCTGACCAAGTTTCATGAGGATCAGACTGAAAATGTGGCCTCTAGAGCGTACACAAGGTTTTTCTAAGATTTGACCTAGTGACCTAGTTTTTGACCCCACATGACCCAATTTCGAACTCATCCGAGAGTTTATCAAGACAAACATTCGGACCAAATTTCACAAGTATCTGACTGAAAATGTGGCCTCTAGAGCATACACAAGGTTTTTCTAAGATTTGACCTAGTGACCTAGTTTTTGACCCCACATGACCCAATTTCAAACTTGTCCGAGATTTTATCAAGACAAACATTCTGACCAAGTTTCATGAGGATTGGACTGAAAATGTGGCCTCTAGAGCGTACACAAGGTAAGAAGTTGACGACGGACGACGGACACAGCACGATCACAATAGCTCACCATGAGCACTTCGTGCTCAGGTGAGCTAAAAACTGCTGATAGCTTGCATTTTCTCCTTTTCCAACAATATTTTCAGAAGCCTATTATATCTGCTCAGACCGTACAGGATTGTCAAATTTTGACCATCATATTGTGACAGTGGAATTGTGGCTTTAGACATGTTTTACTACATATTGACGGTCATGATGTTAAAAATCAACTTACTACCACTTGTAATGCTAACAGCATCATTCGTTTCATGAATTGTCCGCAGCTGATCCACTTTGTTTTGTTTGAATGAATCCAGCAAACTTTGACTTGTTTGATGGCGTTTGACGGGGTTTGGGTATACACTACTATGAGTCTTTTGTAGAGTTTTTTCCTGCTTTTTGGGCTTTATTTTGGGATAGTAATCAGGTTTGATGACTGCCTGATCTAGATTTATTGCAGGCACAGTGTTTGCTCTTTTTAATGTTTTTGATGGCATTTTTTATCCTACAGTATTGATTTTATTTTGTCTAATACACTAAAACACTTTATCACAAAAAATTCTGTCTAAAATATTAATAATATTAACCCTTTCCCAAACAAGCCCTGGTTTTCACTGTGTCTGCAGCACAAGTCTTTTGAAAACACTGTAGGAAAAGAAGGAATTGCTCATCATGAGCAATTTCTCCTTTTCCTACAGTGTTTTCAACCCTTATGGAGAACTTTCTACCATTTTCATTAAATTTAATGTTGTCGTCTGCAAACTCTTTCAATTTGGACGAGTCCAAATTTTGTCATTTGGGAAAGGGTTAATATTATATCATGTAAGAGCCTGTTTAATAATGTTAAACACTGTTTACAAAAGATCCTGTCTAGTATGTAATATCACGCAAAAACATTTCTAAAACTGTTTATAACAATGTCACATAAAATCCTTTATAATCTGTCACATACTACTAGTACATGTATATCAAATGATATTCTGTTCAATTTGTTAAATACTGTATCACAAAAAAAAGCTCCTATCTACAAATCTCATACTATATCACTAGGTGATCCTGTCTAATACATTACATTGTCTAAGAACTTGCTAAAACTGTTAAACAGAGGATCTTACATGAGTGTTTATGTATTATCATTTTTATCAAACGAGTTGACTAAAATTATATGACGCGAGCCTTGGTGAGCGTCAAATACATTTTAGTCAACAAGTTTGATAGAAATGATAATACATAAACACGAATGTGTGATTCTATTTATCACATAAAACAAATGATAGAAAAATAAGTATCCTGCATCATCACCTCAGCCTTTATACCATTCACGGGTCAATGTTTACAGTTTTAGTTTGGTTTCAAATGTGTGCATACACAAGTAGATAGCTCTTTGACATTTACGCTGAAAATAGAATGAAACAGTTTCTAGAGGGGATAATTCCACCTCTTTCCGCAATTTTGTTGATTTTAAAAAAAACTTCAACTACATTTTTTTGGTTTTCATTAGACATGAAAAAAAAAATCACGTATATATGCCAAAGCAACAATGACATCATTTTTCCGCGAAACAGTGTAGAAGTATAAATTCCGGCACGTGTTGTGGCTGGTTTTATTCGGCTTCACATGTTCATGACTAAAAACTGATCAGAACCAGGACCAAAAAAACGATAATACACTAAGTGTATTATCGAAAATAAGTCCTGGGTTTTATACACTGCTGGAGGAGGTTTTATGTGATAAATAACATAAATCACATTACATCTAACAAAAGTCACATTATATCTGACAAAAAATCTAGAAATCCTACATTTACTCTTGACCTCCAGATAATGTAATATTGCAAACAGATGAGCCTAGTTTTATAAAAGAACTTAAGTTTTTTCATTACTCGTTACCAAACGACAAAATTTTAGACGAGCCCAAATTGAAAGCATTTGTTGACGACAAAATCAATGTGACTGAAAAAATGAAATGTTTTGGGAAGGGTAGAAAACATTGTGGGAAAAGGAGAAAATGCTGGTTACCAGCATTTTCTCCTTTTCCCACAATGTTTTCAAAAGGCTTCTTTCCCAGGAGCATTAAAAGGCGGCATTGTACGGTCAAGGGTTAATAATGTTCTCAAATCCAGAGTTGACTGAACTTCTCAGACTCAACTCAGCCAAATTAATGGACATAAGTTATAATGAATTTAGATATAATACATATTTATGATTGTGTATGAAAACAGATTGATTGATTGATTGATTGATTGATTGTATGGTGTTTAACGCCTTTTTTAACATTATTTCAGTTATATCACGGCGGCCAGTGCACCTATCCATGCTTTCCTGGAGTTTCTTTTACCAGTACTCCGCACAATATTCTTTCCAAGCCACTGGCTGCTTTCCCACATAACGAAACAATGGTCAGCAGTGAGAGGTGAAAACAGATTGATTGATTGATTGTATGGTGATTAACGCCTTTTTTAACATTATTTCAGTTACATCACGGCAGCCAGTGCACCTATCCATGCTTTCCTGGAGTTTCTTTTACCAGTACTCCGCACAATATTCTTTCCAAGCCACTGGCTGCTTTCCCACATAACCATCGTCGAAACAATGGTCGGCGGTGAGAGGTATGAAAACAGAGGCAAAAACATAACTCAGTACAAGCAACTTTCCTTTGGCCACAATGCGTAGAAAAATGCTTTCCTCAACACAAACAAGAGGGCCATGATGGCCCTGTATCGCTCCACTGGCTTATAAATATAAACCACGAAGAAAAGTCTTCACTATATAAGTGAAAAATAAAAAATGACATGACTATCGGGCGGTCAGGGTTTTATCGAAGTCTCGAGAAATCGTCTAATTTTGGTAAAGAATTGTGTTAAAATTGTTGGAATCATCATTATTCGGTGTTGAAAAGCTTTTATTCTGTTATCGCTCATGATCTTTGGGTCCATTTTCGACTTGTAATGGGTCGAAAAAGGAAAAACAGTCAAAACAACATTACGGGGTTAGATTCAAAAACGGCGCGTAATGGCGGATCACCAGAGAACGGGGTGGTAAACAAAAAACATACTGGATTATCTGGACCAAAGCAAGGATTTTCAGTAAGTGACACATTACGAAGTGTTCGATCGACATTATTTGTGGAGGATTTAAACGAGGATATGGATTTATTCAGCACACCACCTGCTTCCCCGTCAAGGGTCGCAAAATCAAAAAGTGTTGCGGAAAATGTATATGTATCTTCAAACGGTGTTTCAATAGAGAACAGAAGTGAAGGTGATAGTTCAGTGTTAGAGTATCTAAAAAAGATGGATTTAAAGCTCACGTCTATGGATAAAAAACTGGGAAATTGGATATTCTAGAAAAAAAGGTATGTGGGTTTGAAATTGAAATGAATAAAATGTGGACATTCATCCATGAATCTAAGAAGGAATCCGAGCAGGGCCTACACAGTTTATCAGAGAAGTCAGACCATCTAGAGTTTTCTTTGGGTTTAGCGCTCGAGAAAATAACATCATTGGAAAAGGATAAGGACCGTTTAAAGGACGATTTGTTGTACATTCAATCGCAATCTATGCGGAATAATCTCATTTTCGGAAATATACCGGAAAAGGACAATGAAAGGTCAGATGAAACTGAATCCATTTTACGTGGGTTTATGGTCGACAAGTTGAAAATTGCGGAGGATTTGGTGAGAAGTATTCACTTTGAACGGGTTCATAGAACGGGGAGAAAGAGTGAACGAATGCGCCACAGGCATATCGTGGCTAAGTTTTCTTATTTCAAAGACAGGGAAACCGTTAGAAGACAAGCAAAGCATTTAAATCATACAGAATATTTTTTGTTTGAACAGTACCCGCGTGAGATAGCGGACAAACATAAAACTCTCGTGCCACAGATGAAGGATGCCATTAAGTCGGGTCACAAAGCGTGGTTAAGTTTTGACAAATTGTATATCGATGGTAATTTAGTGAGAAACAGTGTGGGAAAAGAATAGGAATGCGTGGGAGAGCAGCTAAATGTCCTTTCCTGGAATTGTAATGGACTAACAAGAGAAAAGAAAGAAGATCTCAATTTTGTTCAGTACTTAAGATCCTATGACATTATATTCTTGTATGAATCTTGGTGTAATAGTATTTCAGATATTGACTTATATGGTTTCAGAACTATAAACCTATACAGAAAATTTCAAAATAAGAATGCTCGTCGAAATAGTGGTGGAATAGTTATTTACTTTAAGTCACATTTGAAAAATGGTATCAGCTTGGTCAGGAACCATTTTGATACAATTGTATGGCTACATTTAAAAAAAGAGTTTTTTCATTTACAATCTGATGTATATTTATGTGGAATTTATCTATGGGGCGAAAATTCGCCTTCATATAATGTGCATAATGTTGATTTATTTCAAATATTGCAAGATGACGTCAATTGTTTTAATGATTTAGGATACGTATTTGTTTGTGGAGATTTCAACTCTAGAGTTGGCTCTCGTCTAGATTTTATTGAGCAAGATATTTATTCTGATTTTATTGATAATCATAATTATAAGCCTGACACATATCTCTATCGCTGTACGCAGGACCAAATAGTTAATACATTTGGCCATAAGCTACTTGATCTTTGCAGGTCTACATCTTTGCGTATTGCAAATGGCAGGCTTGGCAATGATAAAGTAGGAACATTTACATTTGCTAATTATTATTCTCATAGTGTAATAGACTACCTTCTTTTGAATGAGGCAAGTTTTAAACGCATCAATGATTTTAAAATTCATAGCTTTACTGAATGGTCTGACCACGCCCCGTTATCGTTTTCTATTGATTGTTACGCTGTTGCGAATAAATCGACTGAAACACGATTTATCTATCATAAATGGAACGGTAATTGTTTAGGAGAGTTCCATAAACGAATGATAAGTAAATTACCCGAGTTTAATCGTTTGTTCATTGATAATGACAACACGTTTAGTAATGAAAATGTAAATGATGTTTTAAGTAGATTCTGTACTATTTTCCGTAGCGTCACGGATGATTTGTTCTCAAGGGAGATTATCCAGTCTAATGAACCCAGATTTACAGAAACACGTAAAAATGCAGTTTGGTTTGACAGCGAGTGTAGAGATTCAAAGCGCATATATTATGATGCTTTGACGGTTTACAATCGTTGTAAAACACAAGAAAATAGGGAATACATGTCTAAAATGAAGCAAAATTATAAAAAGATAGTGCGCAAGCATAAGTCACTGTACTACAGAAAACAGTACAAATTAATAGAAAATTTACGTCATTCAAAACCAAAAGATTTTTGGAATCTATTTTGTAGAAAAAAAGCAGCACCAAGTAACGATATTTCTATTGATGAATTTTACAATTATTTTTCGAAATTGGCTGATGATATTACTAACGTGCATGTTCCCGAGGCCGAAACTTTTTGTGAAAACAATGATTTTAACTCTTCTTTCTGCAATTTTGATGAGCTGGATCAGCCTATAACATTGCGTGAAGTGGAGTATGTCATACATAATCTAAATCGAAACAAAGCTATGGGAAGCGATTGTCTTATTAATGAATATTTCATTGAGAGTTGTGACATTATTTCTTCACATTTAGTTGACCTTTTTAACATTATTTTTAATTCAGGGTATTTTCCGGATCAATGGTCAGAAGGAATTATTATACCGTTACACAAGAAAAATGACCCCGACGATGTTAACAATTACAGGGGAATTACATTAGTTAGTTGTTTATCTAAGATTTTCACTGGTATTTTAAATCGTAGACTTAGTTATATTTGTGAAGAAAATGAGATCTTATCTGATGCCCAGTTTGGTTTTAGACCAAAGAGATCTACAACAGATGCTAGTTTTGTCCTCCTTTCCCTCATACAAAGAGCTTTGTCTCAAAATAAACGTTTATATGCAGCTTTCATTGATTTTAAAAAAGCGTTTGATAGTGTTTATCGAAAAGGCCTCTGGTACAAATTATTCGGTCTAGGAGTAAACGGTAAAATGTTAAGGATCATACGAGATATGTATTCAAAGGTAAAAGCATTTGTAAAAGTTAATAATATTACCTCCCCTACATTTGATAGTCATATAGGTCTTAAACAAGGGGAGATAATGTCACCCTTATTGTTTTCCCTCTTCATTGATGACATAGAACTTTATTTGCAAGGGGACACTTCAAGTGGATTGAACCTTGGTGATGTACAAATTTTACTTCTTCTCTTCGCAGATGACATGGTAATCTTAAGTGAAAATCCAAATGACCTACAAAACAGTTTAAATAAGTTATTAGATTATTGTAATAAATGGGGTCTAGAGGTCAATACTGAAAAAACAAAGGTGGTAGTTTTTAGAAAAAAAGGTGCGCTTAGATGTAACGAAACTTGGTATTATAACGGTAAAAAATTGGAAGTTGTTAACGATTTTCACTATCTGGGAACTACTTTTAGTCATACAGGGTCGTTCAGTAATAATACCAGAACTTTATCAAATAAAGCGCTAAAGGCCCTTAATATCCTTAACAGTAAAACGCGATGTTTTGACTTTGAAACTTCAACATTATTGCAGTTATTTGATGCTTTTGTTGGATCGATTTTATCTTATTCATGTGAAATTAATGGTTTTTGTAAATCACAAAGCCTAGAAAGAATACATCTTAAACAATGTAAAAAGTTGCTAAACGTTAAAAGTTCTACCTCAAATGCCGCAGTGTATCACGAGTTAGGTAGATACCCATTGTATATTAACAGATATTGCAGAATCATTAAATTTTGGGGTAAATTAGTTTTGTCTGATAATTTAGTTATAAGATCAACATATGAAGCTTTACTTGCCTGTAGTGGAAGAGGTGATAATTGGTGTAGTAATGTAAAAAAATTGTTAACAAGACACGGTTTTGGGTATGTATGGAATGATCCATTTTGTGTTAATCACAAAAGCTTTTATAATGTTTTTAAGCAACGATTAATTGATGAATTTAGACAGGGTTTGTACAATGAAATTAATAGAAGACCGGTTTTATGCACATATAAATTCATAAAGGAATATAGTGAAATGGCATTCTATTTAAATATCCTACCACGACAATGGAGATCATATATTTCAAAATTTAGATTATCGTCACATTCCCTCAGAATAGAAACAGGCAGACATGGTCAGAACAGGATTGCAAGAAACCAGCGTTTGTGTTTTGCATGTAATATGAATGAAGTAGAAGACGAGTATCACTTTTTGCTTGTGTGTCCATTTTTTGCTGATGTTAGAAAACTTTTTTTCAAAAAATATTTTTATACTCGTCCTAGTATGTTGAAATATAAAAATTTGATGAATACAAATAACAAAGGCGTTCTACTAAATTTAGCTAAATTTATAAAGGAAGGCTTTTCACGAAGAACTGCTATAGAATTTAATACATAGAAATTGATTGTTGATCAGTGCAATACTATTATAGTTGCCTATACATGGTGGGCAAGTTTGATAGTGTCGCACTTTTCGAACAAAATATAATAAAGGGTTAAGATAATGTGCATTTTGATTCAGCTTCTCTTCCAGGTTGTACATAGTAACTGTAGACTGATCGTTCGTTTATATGTCGTTTATATGTCGTTTATATGTCATTTATATGTCATTGTTTGTGCTAACTAGAGTACATTTATTGTATCTGTTAAGACAAGAAACTGTAAAGTTTACGTCTAATAAAGTATATATAAGCCCATATAAAACTTTGACCTCATGGCTACAGTCTGACTAAATGGGGAATATTGTATTAGAAGAATAACATGCCAAATGTGGGAGTTCTTGGCCTTATGGCTGGTAACAAGATGGTTTCTGAACTTTTCACTCCATAAACCCATGTAAAACTTGTGATCCCTGGTGCAGGGCCAAACTTGATCCTAGAGCTGTAACTTGGGCCCACTTTGTAACTGTCCACTAAATAATGCTATAATTATATGCAAAATTTGGTAGCCTAAGCCTTATGGCTATGTACACCAAGATTTAAAAGTTTTCCCTATGTAAGCCTATGTAAATCTTGTGAACCCCCCCCTCCAAGTATGAGGCCAAATTGACCCCAGGACTATACTTTGGACACTTTTGGTAGACTCCAACTAGATTAAGCTAAATGCCAAATTTGGTAGCTCTAGGCCTTATGGTTTCAGACAAGAAGATATTTAAAGTTTTCTCTATATAAGCCTATGTATAAAACTTGTGACCCCTGGGGAAGAGCCAATTTTGACCCCAGGGCTATAATTTCAAGAAACATGATAGAGGTCTACTACATAAAGCTACATGCCAAATTTGGTAGCCCTATGCCTTATGGTTTCAGACAAGAAGATTTTTAAAGTTTTCTCTATATAAGCCTATGTAAAACTTGTGACCCCTGGGGAAGAGCCAATTTTGACCCCAGGGCTATAATTTCAAGAAACATGATAGAGGTCTACTACATAAAGCTACATGCCAAATTTGGTAGCCCTATGCCTTATGGTTTCAGACAAGAAGATTTTTAAAGTTTTCTCTATATAAGCCTATGTAAAACTTGTGACCCCTGGGGCAGAGTCAATTTTGACCCCAGGGCTATAATTTGAAGAAACTTGATAGAGGTCTACTACATAAAGCTACATGCCAAATTTGGTAGCCCTATGCCTTATGGTTTCAGACAAGAAGATTTTTAAAGATTTCCAATATTTTTCAGTTTTGTTGCCATAGCAACCAGAGTTTTTGAAGGAATCAAATTCTTTCAAGAAATTCTGAAGAGGACCATGTCAGGATAATTTCTGTGAAGTTTCGTGAAAATCGGATGGGTAGTTTCAGAGAAGAAGATGTTTGAAATAAAAGTTACGCACGGACGGACGGACGGACGCACGCACGACCGACACCGGGCCATGACATAAGCCCGCTGGCCTTCGGCCAGTGGAGCTAAAAAGTGTTGTCTGAAGTAGGTACTGGATTAATGGTTACCGGTAATTTTCAAGTTTCCAAATGTTATGCAACACAGATTATAATAAACTTTCTACATCTGAATTTCATATAATTCTAGTTCATGTCCGTTTTTAACAGCCAGACGACAGACTTTTCACAAACACTTTCATACAGAATGTTAAAAAGATATCCAACTTTTAATCACAAGTCAAATAAATATTTTCTGTTAGATTTCCATGATTTATTTGTAACAAGTGGAGATTAAATAACACATAAAATGCTACCCGTCAACCCTTTACCACACAATCCCAACTTTTAACGACTCTGACAAGGGAGGCTTTTGACACCATTTGTGGGAGAAGGATCGAGAAAATGCCGATACCCAGCATTTTCTCCTTTTCTCTCAATGTTTTCTACTCTTTCTTATACAAATTCCATCTTTTGTCCTATGTTTTACTTGTCATTTGCAAAAACTTTCTATTTGGTTAAGTCTAAAAGTTTCTTGTGTGGTAAAGACTTAATCCAACCATAGAGTGTTGATCTTTTGTACCCTTTTTTATATGGGTATAAAAACTGAAGCATTGACAGTAAGACAGCTTTCAAAGAATTGTCACAAATGAAGAAATTGCTGAGACTGGTCTTTTGTTACAATGTTTTCATAATTATTTTTACATCCTTCTTTTAACTCAATCATCATAAACTTATAACTGTTTTCTTTCCAGAGACTCTCTTTCTAAGAAGCCGGCTGAAAATAAATAAGATGGGATATAACATTTAACTCTCTATATACCAAGTCAATAAATTTCAGCCTCATCGAAGATCAAACCGTTTGCAGACAACAACCTAAATATAACTCAAATGGGCAGTAAACATTGTGAGAAAGGAGAAAATGCTGGTTACCAGCATTTTCTCCTTTTCACACAGTATTTTCAAAAGGCTTCTTCATCAGGGTTGTTAATACAAGATAGTTCGATAAAGGATTTAAGTGTTCAACCCTTTACCAGACGACAAAATTTTAGCTTTGTTCAGTTTGAAAACATTTGCAGATGACATATTAAATGTTACTCAAAACATAAAATTTGTCTCTCAAGGCATAGAAAACATTGTGGGAAAAGAAGAAAATGCTGGTTACCAGCATTTTCTCCTTTTCACACAATATTTTCAAAAGGCTTCTTCGTCAGAGTTGTTGACAGGGGATAAATCGATAAGAATTAAAGTGTTTAAAATAACCTTCAATAAGATCTAAAGAATAATAATAGACTGGTTAACCCTTTTTCAAACAAGCCCTGGTTTTCACGTGTCTGCAGTACAAGTCTTTTGAAAACACTGTGGGAAAAGGAGAAATTGCTCGTAATGAGCAATTTCTCCTTTTCCCACATTGTTTTCTACCCTTTTTGATAACTTTCTGCCATTTTCATCAAATTTAAAATTGTCGTCTGCAAACTCTTTGAATTTGGACCAGTCCAAAATTTGTCCTTTGGGAAAGGGTTAACAGTCTATAAACCCTTGTATGGATGAATTGTTCTAACCCTTCTAAATCATTTCATCCTTTACCAGATACTAAGTGCTGGAGCATTATTTTCTCCGGGTGTGCGACATTTCGTCGAAAACCACGTTCGTCAAAAACAATCCCTAGCCCTAACCCTTACCCTAACCCAGACGAATTGTGGCCCAACTCTTCCTCCCAAATAGAGCTTTTCATGTCATAAATCTTGGAATTAAGCAATCAGTACTTTAGAAAATACATCGATTTTGGCAAAACACACTTTCGATGAAACACACTTTCGATGAAATGTCTTGCACCATTTTCTCCTTACTTTACAACAGAAATTGAGTGAAAAATATGCAGGTTACCAGTACTACAATTTTGCTTGTTTGCTATTTTGTGCCATTTCAACGGGTATTTTTGTGAAATCATGATGCCAAGTGCAGATCTCCATGCATGCATTCCTGGATCTGTATTCGCCAACCAGTATTAAGAATAGTATTAGTCTTATTTCAAGAGTTTTCTCAACTTGAAAGTAAAACAACCTCTAATTGGCTAAACCAAATGGTTTAGCCAATCAGATGGTTTAGCCGATCAGAAGTTGTGTCACTTTCTAAATCTATAACTAGACAAAGAATGCAGTTAAGAATGGATGGTGAATAGGGACCCCAGGGTTTCTTTTAACCCTTTAAGTGCAGTGCTTATTTCCAAACCACTGGCTATATACTTTCCCATATAACCAAAGTTAAAGTAATGTTCAGCTGTGATTTGCCCATTGAATCATATGGCAGTGACAGTCCTCAATCCTCCAAATGAGTTCCCCTAGCCATGCTTTGAGCTACTGAGACTAAAGCTGTGTGTTACCATATATAGATGTAGTTACTAGGGCTACAAGCAATTTGTCTTTATGCCAAAATGTTTTTGGAATCATTCTTAGCCTTAATCTTTTTACTAGCTAGTGGGTCATGAACCAGCAGTATTAAAACCAGCCACTCTGCCAAGATGCCAACATAATCCAAGCTTACCACCTCCTCAAGGTATAGCTCATCTTTAACCAGTGGGCTAAACTACTCAGTTAGGTCATTGAAATACTGTAAATCACTAAGAGAGGCTTTGCCATAGGTCACAGAGACACTGTAAATTACTAAGAGATGTTCTGTGTTGTTGTAGGTCGAGTCTTTAACCCCCCTCCCCCTAAAAAATACACTTGTCTAAATTGAAAGCATTTGCAGATGACAAATAAAATATGCCTGAAATATCTCAAATGATGGAGCTTTTCTCTGAAAGGTTAGAAAACATTGTGGGAAAAGGAGAAAATGCTGGTTACCAGCATTTTCCCCTTTTCCCACAAAGTTTTCTATCCTCTCTAAGACAAACCTGATCATTTTTGCCATATTAAATTTGTCGTCTGCAAACGCTTTCAATTTGGACAAGTCTAAAATTTTGTTGTGTAGTAAAGAGTTAAGAAGGATAAAAAATATGAGCTACACTCTGTGAAAAAAGGGGGTTAAATGCATCTGTGAAAAGTATCGACCCAGGTCAGCCTGCACAGGTTACGCAGGCTGACCTGGACCAAAACATTTTCGTTATTGGTCAATTTTCTGCATGTCAAAGGACCAGTGTACCTCATGAATCAGTCAATTGTTATACAAAATGGATTTTATTGATCCATGAATATGTGATGACTTGCTTGGTAGCATGGATCACCGATATGCATTAAGTCCCCTTGTGCCAGAGCATGGCTCATATTATTTACGTTCTCACTGTGACTGTTTTACTATCAAATTATGATCACTTGATACATAACAACGTCAATAGTAAAAGTGATATTATCAAATTATTATAATCTTATTGTTCAAAATAAGTCAGTTGTATAGACACAATTAGGTCTGTTGTGCAGATAAGAAAAAAAGAAATATGGTTGTTTAGTCTTTCCCTCATACTGACAAACATTGTAGAGAAAACAAAAATTGAAAAAATCAATGACTTGCTTTCTGTCCCAGTACCTTGAATGTATTTCAATGTCTTGAAGAAGGATATTATATAAGTCATAAAATTGGATAAATTTATAGGCATAGCAGGCAGAATAACACAAAACTTTCACAGGCCTTTCCAGCATTTTCTCCTTTCCCACAATGTTTCCAGAAGCCTTCGTCTTTTAGAATCATTAAAGCTCTGGACTGTGTGAAGAAGGGTTAAAGAAATTGTGGCAAGAGGAGAAATTGCTCCTACAGAGCTCACTGCCCCAGAGAAAATACATTATTAAGTTATACACAGATCTAGAAATTATCAAGAAATTTTTGCCCATTTCTCTGTAATTCCTTTTTTGAGAATTTCATTTTGTATATTCATTTGAGTGCATATGTATTTCTACAGAAGGGAAGGATTATAAACAATGAAGAAATCAAGGTGAAGTTCATTATTACCTACTTAACCCTTTATCAAACTTCACTCTGTAAAATTTTTTTACAGCCCTAAAAAAGAAGGCTTTTTGAAAATATTGTGTGGGGGAAAAAAACAACTAAAATCTAGTTACCAGCATTTTCTTTTTTTCCCCACAATGTTTTCTTTCGAATTTCATCCAGTGGACCACATTTGTCATCTGTAACTGCTTTCGATGTAAAAGTGTCTAAAATTTTGTCATCTGGTAAAGAACCACTTTACCATACAATTTCGACTTTTAACGACCTTTAGAAAGAAGCCTATTGAAAACATCGTGGGAAAAGGAGAAAATGCTGGTAACCAGCATTTTCTCCTTTTCCCACAATGTGTTCTACCCATTGCAAAACAAATTTCAATTTTCAAGTGAAAATAAATTTTGTCATCTGCAAATGCTTTTAATTTGGACAGGTCTAAAGTTTTGTGAAGTGGTAAAGAGTTAAATTGCCATGGACATGTCAGGCATCATACTGATAACAATTGGACGGGGAAAAAAAGTGAAAGATATTGTATCAAAAGAGGCAATTACTTATTCAAATGCTTAAAACTGTCCATGGCAATTGTGTAATAAATGAGTGAAATATGAAGTAGGTTACAGTAGATCATACAAATGAAGAGAGAACTGTCAAAGAAAACACTCATTTGTATTCATATGGTAAAATGAATTACTGAAAGGAGTCATTTATTGAAATGAAATATGATCATCAAACCTGTGCCATGACCTGCAAAAGTGTTTACAGGAGACATGTGGTAGCATATCACATGTAAACTTATTTATCCCAAGAGCTTTAAGTCTTTACCAAATAGCAAAATTTTGGACTGGACCAAAATGAAAGCATCTGCAGACGACAATTTAAATGTACCTTAAATGGTGATTTATGGTATTGGATTGGGTAGAAAATATTGTGGGAAAAGCTAGGAGAAAATGCTGGTTACCAGCAGTTTCTCCTTTTTCCACAGTGTTTTCAAACGCCTTCTCTTTCAGGGTCATTAAAGCTCAGGATTGTGTGGTAAGAAGCTAAGTCTTAGGAAAACTTGCAATGGGGGAAACATATTTTTTTTTTTACAATTTATTTTCTCCCATATTAAATACTATTTTAATTGTAGAAGAAAATGTAAAAAATTCCAAAAATTTGCAGGATATAAAAACGAAATAACACCCTTCATTAACCCTGTACCAAGTGCCAAAATTAGGTACTTTTCTAAATTTGAAGCAGATGTAGGAGACAAAGTGAATGTGGCTTAAATAATATGGTATTTGTCTTTGAAATAATTTCAAAAGTTTTTTACCTCTGGGTCTCTTAAATCTGAGGATTGCTCATAAAGTGTGAAACAGCTTTAACAGAAAGTGAAGATTAAGATCAGCAAGAATAGAACATGGAGCCTAATCTTTTATCTACACTATCCAATATTTTATAGGATAGTTGCTGTTACGATTCAAAAGAGCCATGCTCTGGCAAAAGGCAGCTTAATGCATCTCAGTGATCCATGATACCAAGCAAGTCATCGTTACAATTATTGATCTATAATACCCATTTTGTATATAACAAGCAACTGAATCGTGAGGTACAGAGGTCCTCTGACATGCAGAAAATTTACCAAAGGCAAAAAGTTTTGGTCCAGGTCAGCCAGCGCAGGCTGACCTCAGCCAAAACTTTTAGCAGATGCATTAAGCCCCCTTTTCACACAGCATGGGTCAAATGTTTTAGGTTTTCCTGAGAATGTCCATTCCATTTATGTGGCACTACATTAGGCTTTCCAGAGGTGGATTGGGGTGGGAGGATGTAACTTGGCCACATCCAAACCCCCAATCATTAGGGTGTACGACATTTCATCGAAAACCACGTTCGTTGAAAACGATCCCTAGCCCTGACCCTTACCCTAACCCAGACGAACTGTGGCCCATATCTTCCTCCCAGACAGAGCTTTTCATGAAATAAATGTAGGAATTTAGCAATCAATATAGGGATTTCGACAAAATACACTTTTGACGAAATGTTGTGCACCAAATCATTAGCCCTTAGAGCAATGAATGAATACAACGGATCATTTCAACAAGGAAAAACATATGGTACATGCATGCATATTGCTATTTCCTGGGCCTGAATTCACCAACAATTCTAAACCCTTACAGCTCCTTTAACAACAAAGAACTGTATATGTATACATTTAAAATAGCTGCTACATGTGGGCCCAGGTTGTTTTGCCTAAAATATGTAATAAAGTAGTGGACACTGTTGATCCAAAATCAGATCCATCTTTAACCCTTTCCCAAACGACAAATTTTGGACTGGTCCAAATTGAAAGAGTTTGCAGACGACAATTTTAAATTTGATGAAAATGGCAGAAAGGTCTCAAATCGGTAGAAAACACTGTGGGAAAAGGAGAAATTGCTCTTTACGAGCAATTTCTCCTTTTCCCACAGTGTTTTCAAAAGACTTGTACTGCAGACACGTGAAAACCAGGGCTTGTTTGGGAAAGGGTTAAACAACCCCAAGACAAAAAACTTTTACAAAAATTGTAGGAAAAGGAGAAAATGCCGATAACAGAAAATATCTTTTGGGCTATGATTGCCATCTGATAGCAAACATATAGATCTATTGGATTTTTTTAAAATTAAAGAAACAATAGCTGCCAAAAGTAAAGAAAGCATTTGTTAAAATCCATTTAAATGTTGATCATATCAATTAAAAGTATGTAAATTACTGTGAAGATGACAATCTGTTATGTACGTACGATCAGTCCAAGCATTAGTTGCTGGCAGAAAAGTTAATTCCAAAACTAGGTTAAAAGTTGCCATCTAGGTCACTCTTAGTCCTACTTATAAGCCCCTATGTCATTTTTTTTCATTTTGATATTCATCATGTACAGAGGGTCTTATCAGTTCCTTCATAGCTTTCTTTAGCATGGTTGGTCCAAGTGGTAGTCGCTGGCAGAAGAATGAATTTTGAAGCTAGGTTAAAAGCTGCCAGCTAGGTCACTCTTAGTCCTCTTTATAAGACCCTAGGTACATTATTTTTCATTTTGACATTCATCGTGTACATAGGGTCTTATCGGTTTTCATAGTTTTCTTTAGCACATTCTGTCCAAGCGTTAGCCGCTGGCAGAAAATGAATTGCAAAACTAGGTTAAAGGTTGCCTGGTAGATCACTCTTGGTCTTATTTATGAGCCGGGCCTATGTACGTTATTTTTCAATTTGACATTCATCATGTAAGTAGGGTCTTATCGGTTCCTTCAGTTTTCTTAAGCAAACTCTGACATCAAATTTTGTTGCTGTTCGAACAGCAAAGTCTTAACTGAATTTGATCAATAAAATACACATTAGAGGTTAACTGTATAAGATTAATAAATAATTTCCTAATTGAAAAAGGATATTTGTTCAAAAATTGCCTTTCAATGAGCTCAATCCATTCCGATTCAACACCACTCTGTTCTGTTATGAATTGCCATGGAACAATGCAATCTATCCAAATGACCCACCATAAATGGGGTAATTTAACTTACAGTATCACATTATGTCTTTTTTTCAAAATGAAATTTTTGCCCTACACAGTCTTGTGCAAACAATTTTAACCCTTTACCAGATGACAGAATTTTAGCTTTATCCAAATCAAAAGCATTTGCAGAGGACAATTTCGAGTGGGCTCAAGTGGTGCAATTTTTCTTTGATAGGGTAGAAAACATTGTGGGAAAAGGAGAAAATGCTGGTTACCAGCATTTTCTCCTTTTCCCACAACGTTTTCAACAGGGTTCTTTCCTAGGGGCGTTAAAAGGCGGCAGTGTACAGGAAAGGGTTACGACAACAACAATTCGAATACATCTTAAAAGTAAGGATCAAAAACATGCTGTGGCTACCCCTAAATTTATGTACCTGTATGTGTCAAAGGCTATGATAGATCTTAGTTTAAGATGAATATGTTAGAACTTTGTAGCAGAATACAGGGCTGATTTTATTTCACTTCTGTTAATTCAGTTGCTGAAGTAGTTTTTATCACTTTTAAAAAAGTTCTTTGGCATTGATGACAACTATCTCATAGTTTTTTTTTTAAAAAAATCTCATAAAAAAAATCTGTATAGGATTTTTCTCTCATAGCTTTAGTCTGCCAGGCATATCCCTGTGTTACGCAATCGTCTGCAAGACTGAAAACATGACGGCAGCTCCATCAGGAATCCCACATGAAGGTGATTTGATTGAATTCTACGTGAATGTGCCCATTATTTATTAAGACAGCAGCTGAATATTTTCAAAATTGTTCCTAAAGGTAAATCAAGTTCTTTTACCTAATAATACTAGCTTTAGGAGAGCCTGAGTTTGCTACACAGAACTGATTGGGACCCATTTAGACGTCACATGCAAAGGAAATTAAAATTTTAAATGTCCACTAGATAAATGTTGAAAGGTAAACAAAGCATGTATAAATCTAAATATTTAGACTTGGTTACTCATTTTTTGTTTACTTTTTGCAAGCTTTTAAAATTTAGTTTATTGATTTGTGGATAATTAACAGCTTTAGTGGAGTTTTCTTTTCCCCAAACAAACTTTTAAAAAACAGAGACAATTTCCGAAATGGTGATTGACCCAGGTCAACAGATTATGGGTAGATTAAATAAGTTAATCATTTGACTAACATCCAACTTTTGACACAAAACAAATCTTTTATGTACAATGTAAGTACATAAATGTTCATAAGCTAATCTAACTCACCTTCACGCAGCGCTTTATGTTTTTGTCCGATATATGGTTCCCTTCGAGTTACAGCGGTAGCCATGTTGTTTATACTGACTACCACTATTGACGGGTTATCGGACTTTCTAAGTAAGGCACGAGAAGGAGAGCGAGTAATGCTGAGATGACAGTGATAATACCCGTCTAAGCAACTCGTCAAAAAGATTACTTGTTTGGACACTTTTGTGGATGCCGAAATACGGCTGTAGGTGAATCGATTAAAAACACGATTTGAAAATCACAACTCATAACGTGGGGAAAAATGTGACGATTCTTTTTAAAAGAGAGATATTACGTTTTAAACAGTAACTTCGTTTTTGCAAAATAAAGAATAAATAAATTTTAAGAAATGTTTGGAAACAAAGCAAAAACAAAATATCGTTGTAAACCACACTACAGACACAGGGCAGAGGTATCTTGTACTGAAACGTATAAAATAGATCTAGATCTAGTCGTCAGATAATTATTTTTGATGTATATAGATCCTTTATATGATAGATTTAGTTCGATCATCATAAATAAATGTAACTGTAACTATCAGAATCTTTTACAGCAGCAAAACTTTTCAAACCCATAGGTAGTCTTGATTACCTGTACCTTTCACCACGTTGTCTGTTGTACTCTTGAAGTGCGGCGGGATACCAAACTAACCCACAAGGGTCCCACTGCCACGATTAAGGTAGCCTGGGTTCCACTCCGATCGTTCTTTCCTCTTTTATATTCGCACTTACTTGGTCAAAAATGAGGGTCATTTTTGACCAAAGGGTCATTTTTGACCAAGTAAAGTCCGAATATAAAAGATGAAAAAATGATCGGACTGGAACCCTGGCTACGATCAAGGATGCCATTTATTGTTGCAATGATAAATTACAAGACTACGAATCTTTTTGGCCGAGACGTTGTCTAGGCCAATCAGATTGCAAGTCTTTGAACTTAGAATCAAAGTGAGAATTGTTTTTGAACAGGCCCACGATCACATGTTTACCACACAAAAGGAAAGGATAAAAACCCCAATACAGTACTCTACATGATATAAGATAATAAAGACGTAGGCCCTATGACACGAAATATGACTGTCACAATCATCACCTACATCTATATCGACTATTTCACCACAAAATTTCAAAGATTTAGTATTGTTGCCGGGCGACAAACACAGTGCCAACCAGTATCCCGCGTGACTCGACCTCGGGTTTCTAATGATTAAGAGAGTAGGCAGGGCTCAGGTTGGTAAGATTAAAAATATGATTCACCCATCATATTATTGACAGTCTACAATTTAAATTTAACTTATCAAGCCCAAATTATTCTACTTTTGTTAAGTCATGGGCATTTTATCAGGCATTAAAGTGTGTTCCACGTTCATCAGACCCGTTCCTGTGTGTGTAGATATTGTACTATCAAGGTAAGAATCAAACAGCAAAATTTTAGACTTGTCCATGTTAAAAGAATTTGCAGACCATACATTAAATGTGGCGCAAATGATGGGATACTGGTTACGAGCATTTTATCCTTTTTCTCACAATGTTTCGAAGATCCATGTCATCTCAGGGTCTTTAACCTTTTACTACATAATCCCGAGTTTTAAGGACCCGCTGAGAGAGACGACTTTTGAAAACAAGAGAACACTGGCCCTAAAGCGGTATAGGTAGTTGAGGTTCATAGGGATCCCCTGAATTTTAAGATATTTAAAAAATGCTGTAGCCATTATACTGAAAATTTGCAAAAGTAATAATATTACCTTTGGGTGAAATTTTCAGAATTTTTTAAAACTTACTTAGACTTTTTTTCCTTCAATGCAATCTTAAAATGTATGAACAAAACAACTTAAAAACGGTGGAGGGTTTGAAGTCTATTCCGAGTAAAGGGTTTACCTGTTTATGAAAACAATGTTCATGCAAGTACAGTATAACTGTGGTCGTTTGTTGTTTTAGCAGCACAAGGAAAAACTTTAACTTTTGAGGCCCTTATGTCGTTTTCTATTTGTGTTTTATTTTAATGATTCTATATCGGAGACTTGCACGCACTTGTTTACACTTTGTTTTCTCTTCCACGCCCAACCATTGGTGCTTTCCTGAAACCCAGTCAAACTTTGGCTCACATCATGTGGTACAGCATACAGCAATAAAATGAAGAAGGGTGAATGGCATGAACTGGTTAAGTTCCATAAACAAGCTCCAAAGTAGCGTTGTAGAAAAATTCTTACGGTCAAAGGGTCACAGTGTCTTTAAGATTACCACACTATGATTGTGACAAAAATCCAATATTGGACGAACAGAAAAAATCATCGCGAAAAACAATTCAAAACAAACCCTGAAAGACCTCCGAGTCTAAGTGTCAGGTGGTTTAGAACACATATCTCAACAGAAGTAGTAAAGAACATGAAGTCACGCAAAAAAATAAAATTGAGACCAACTACTGGAGAACAGACACTATAATAGAGAACACTGGACAAATCATTTTAGACTACGAAAATTGGTATAAAAGTGACGAAAGCGATATATAAGGTAAGGTATAAAACTATGTCATTTGTACAAGAACCCATTTCAGGGCCTCATATTTAACTAAAGTAAGGTACTGAAGTCATGCACTTGTTTAGTTATGTTTGCTGTTTCTGGTCACTGTGCGAAACCGTCGGAGAAAGTTAAGCCTCAGAATGAAATTTCAACACTACTGGTATGGGCAAAATGCTCTTTCTTGTGGAAGAAAAATTCTCAATTCACTCTGAGAGTTGCTAGGGTCATTTTAAAAGCGTTTGAAAAGTTTCGTACAAGTTGATACGGAATTTTTCAAGATATTTCAAAATTCAGACGGTCCGTATGAACCCCAAACTACCTATATCAACCTAAATAAAGTCATCCAAGATCGATAAAGTTTAAGACATCCTGGACGTAAACTCATGAGTTTCAGTGACTTATTTTTTTTTTATCCAACCTGAACCAGTTTCAAACTCGTTTATGATACTATCAAGAAAAACACACATTCTGATGAAATTTTGTGAGTCTCGGACCGAAAATGTGGCATCTAGAGAGCAAACAAGGTTTTTCTCTGATTTCCACCGATGACCTAATTTTTTACCCAATGTGACCCGATTTTCAGTCTATCCAAGATATCACCAGGACAAACATTCTGACCAATTTTCATGAGTAGTCTATCTGCTCGAAGCTGTGGCCGCTAGAGTGCGCACAAGTTTTCTCTAAGATTTGTCCCGGTGACCTACTTTTTGACTCGACGTGACTTAATTTCAAACTTGGTCGAAATATCATTTCGACAAACATTCTGACCAAGTTCTATGAGTATTGGACTGTAAATATGGCTGTTAGACTGCACAAAAAGCTGTTTTAAGACTTGTCCCACTGTCCTACTTTCTGACCTAACGTGACACAATTTTTAAGTTGAACTAGATATCATCAAGACAAACATTCTGACCAAGTTTCACCAGTACTAAACTCAAATATGGACTCTAGAGTACACACAAGTGTTTTTTTTTTTTTTTTTCGAAGATTTGTGCCGCTGAACTACTTTCTGACCCAAGGTAACCCAATTTAGAATTGTCTGAGATGTCATAAAGACAAACATTCAGACCAAGTCTCAAGAGTATTGGACTGATAATGTGGCCTACAGATTACACACAAGGTTTCTCTAAGATTTGTCCCAGTGACCTACTTTTTTACCAAATGCGACCCAATTTCAGATATTTCCGAGATGTCATCAAGGCAAATATTCGGACCAAGTTCAATGAGTATCTGAGTGAAACTGTGGCTTTTAGAGTGCACACAAGGTTTTTTCTAAGATTTGTCCCAGTGACCTCCTTGTAGGCTCAATGTGACCCAATATCGAGCTTGTCAGAGATATTATCAAGAGAAACACTGACCAAGTTTTATTATTTTATGACTGAAAATGTGGCCTTTAGAGTGCGCACAAGCTTTTTTCTAAGATTTGTCCCTGTGACCTACCTGTCAATTTGACGTGACCCAATTTCAGATTTGTCCGAGATATCACCAAGACAAATATTCTGACCAAGTTTCATTAGTACCTTACTAAAATTGTGGCCTCTGGAATGCACACTCGCAAGATTTTTGTAAGAGTTGTTCGAATGACCTACATTTTAACCCGACGTGACCAAAATTTCAAACATGTCCGAGATATTAACAAGACAGGTATTCTAAGTTTCATGGGTAGCTTATTGGACTGAAAATGTGGCATCTAGAGTGCACACAAGGTAATTGTTGACGACCGCACGACGCACGGCGTAAACAGCACGATCACAATAGTTCAACCTGAACACGAAGTGCTCAAGATGAGATAGAAATGTGGAAAAAGGAGAAAATGCTGGTAATCAACATTTACTCCTTTCCCCCAATGTTTTCTAATATTTCAGAAAGAAATCCTGTCAGTTTAGCCGGCACATTTACTTTGTCGTCTGCAAAAGCTTTCATTTTGGACCAGTCTGAACTATGCTGTAATTTTGTAAAGAGTTAAAGCACGGGATTGTTAGTAAAAGGGTTAAATTTTGTTAAATGCCACTTTCAACAGTATTTAAGTCACAGCTCTCGCTCGCTTAATCATAAGTCGGGGCCCTGCAGTGCCTTGCCCAAGGAAAGTCTCACAAGAGGTACCAGTCAGGTGTTTGCACCGGATTCATAAATATATATGAGCCATGCTCTGTGGGAAGGGGGCTCAATGTATTTGCACAAATTACTGACTCAGGTCGGCCTGCGCAGGCCGCACAGGCTGACCTAAATCGAAACCCTTTGCTTTTGGTACATTTTCTGAACGTCAAAGGACCCGGCTACCTCATGAATCAGTCGGTTGTTATACTAAATGGATTTTATGGATCCATAATTATGTGATGACTTGCTTGGTATAATGCATCACGGAGATTCGTTTAACCCTTTACCGCACAATGCCGCCTTTTGACGCCCCTGGGAAAGAAATCTTTTGAAAATATTGTGGGAAAAGGAGAAAGAAGCCTTTTGAAAACATTGTGGGAAAAGGAAAAAATGCTGGTAACCAGCATTTTCTCCTTTTCCCACAATGTTTTCTGCCCTATCAAAGAAAAATTGCACCATTTGAGCCACATTGAAATTGTCGTTTGCAAATGCTTTCAGTTTGGACAAGGCTAAAATTTTGTCGTCTGGTAAAGGGTAAGCCCCCTTTTGCCAGAGCATGGCCCAATTATCAACAATAAATCAAAAACGTATATCACTTAGATTTTTCTGTCAGAATAACCCCGTTGCTGCGTTAAAAATCTTTGACATTTGCAATCCAAACATGTCAGAATTACAGATTAGACGTTAAATTTACGAATCAGTTCAGTCCCTTGTGAAAACTATACAACGCGGATTTTTGGGCAATCTTGAAAGAAAACATGGGAACAAATGCAGAAATTGGTCGTTAGGATTATTTCCTTCTTTTTTTTTCCCCACAATGTTTTCATGTTGACATCTATTGTAGAAGAGAAAAAAAAAAGGTTCACCGAATGATGGAAATGTTTGACCTGTCCGCAATGTTTGTTAACTGATAGGCGTGTCTCCAGGGCCCTGTGGAAGAAAGGATATTTTCAAGTGGGTCAAATAAAAATTGGATAGATAATGATAAACCTGACTCGTTTGGAATTCGTGATTTTTGTCTCCAACTTTTATAAAAACTTTAGGCCTAGTTGTCCAGTTCATCGAAGCTGAACATACATTTAGTCCCGTAAGAAGCATTTTCGGGGGAGGGGGGGGGGAACTTACAAAAAAGAAAAAGAAAAAAAAAAAAAAAAAAAGTGCCATGGTCTCTGACAAAAGGGGGGCTTAATGCATCTCCGTGATGCATTATACCTTGCAATTCATTACTTAATCATGGACCCACAAAATCCATTGTGTCTAATAACTGACTAAATCATGAGGTAGACAGGTCCTTTGACATGCAGAAAATTGACCAATAGCAAAATGTTTCGGCCCAGGTCAGCCTGCGCGGACTGCGCAGGCTGACCTGGGTCGATACTTTTTGCAGATGCACTAAGCCCCCTTTTCACAGGGCATGACTCAATTATACATGAGGCTCAGTATCAGTCTCGTATAGTATTTATAAAAGCCCCACTTTCTCTCGTACATGAAACCGACTAACTACGTTGCTAAGGCAGGTTTAGATTTTTCTGTTCATTTATTTAGAGCTTATCATTTTTTTCTTTTTTTTTTTAAGTTTTAAAGTTTTGACCAGAGGGGAAAAAAGGCGGCTTAGCCATCATTAAGGCTGAAAAATTTATAAGCTTTCAAACACTTACTGTTCAGGGAACCTATGGCCTTGTACAGTATATCCTTACAAAAAGCCGTTTTTTCTAGGTATCCTCAGTAAACAGCTGTTTTCCAACCCTTTACAATGTAATTTAGAGTTTTAATGACCCTGAGAAAGAAAGTTTTTTAATAAAATGGGGGGGGGGGGAGGAGAAAATGCTGGTAATCAGCATTTTCTTCATCTCTCACAATGTTTTCTATCCTTCCCAAAACGAATTTCAATTTTTGAGTCGCATTTCATTCATTTTATCGTCTGCAAATGCTTTCAGTCTAAAATTTTGTCGTTTGGTAAAGAGTTAAAACATATGGGGAGTATCCAGAATTTTCATCTTTTCCCACAATGCTTTCTACCTTTCCCAAAACAAATTTCAATTTTTCAGTCACATTCATTTTGTCCTCTGCAAATGCTTTCAGTTTGGACTAGTCTAAAATTTTGTCGTTTGGTAAAAAGTTAAAACATATGAGGAGTATCCAGCATTTTCTTCTTTTCCCACAATGCTTTCTACCTTTCCCAAAACAAATTTCAATTTTTCAGTCACTTTCATTTTGTCCTCTGCAAATGTTTTCAATTTGGGCCAGTCTAAAATTTGGTCGTTTGGTAAAGAGTTAAAACAAAGGGGTACAGAGAATAATATTCTGTTTTCTGATAATGTTTTGGAAAAGAAGAAGAAGAAGAAGAGGAAGAAGAAGAAGAAGAAAAAGAAGAAGAAGAAGAAAAAGAAGAAGATGATGATGAAGAAGAAGAAGAGGAAGAAGAAGAAGAAGAAGAAAAAGAAGAAGAAGAAAAAGAAGAAGAAGAAGGAGAAGAAGAAGAAGAAATGTCCAATAGGGTATAAGGGGCCGATAAATATCCTTCCCAGGACAGAATCGAAATCACAACCTCTTGGTCCCAAAATTCCCGTGTTTTTGCGACTTTTAGGGAGAAATCTTTAGGTAATCAGCACTTTCTCCTCTTCCCACCATGTTTTCTACCCTTTTCATAAAAAATCCATAATTTTAGTCACATATAACTTGTCGTCTGCAAATGTTTAAACCCTTTACCAAACAATCCCGGGTTTTCACGACCCTGGGAAAGAAGCCTTTTGAAAACATTGTGGGAAAAGGAGAAAATGCTGGTAACCAGCATTTTCTCCTTTTCCAACAATGTTTTTTACTCTTTCCAAAACAAATTTCAAGTTTTGAGTCACATTTATTTTCTCGTCTGCTAGAGCTTTCAATTTGGACAGGTCTACAATTTTGTCGTTTGGTAAAGTGTTGAATAAGAGCGGGCCTAAAATATTTTCGAGTTAACGCGTACTTAGAAAGTGTTTATCTAGACTAGTTAGATTTTTCGGCAAAAATTACCCCTCTGCTTTTTCGTTAAACCTCAATATCATCCTAGATCGTTTCTTCATGAACAGATCGCCAGTCCTAGACAACCTTTTTACCGATTGCAGCGGGAAACATATTTGTGAAAGCCTCACTGGAAGCTGACTGGTTTGTTTTTTCGTAGGAGTGCCATTGGGTAGGACACTTGATAGCCCTGGCCTAGTATTTGTCATTGATTGATTGATTGATTGTATGGCGTTTGGCGCCGTCTTCAACATTATTTCAATTATATCGCGGCGGCCAGTGTACCTATCCATGCCTTCACGGCTTGGAGTTTCTTCTGCCAGTACTACGCACAATATTTTTTCCAAACGACTGGCTGCTTTCACACATAACCATCGTCGAAACAATGGTCAGCGATGACAGAGGAATGAATCCTGTCGCAATGACTATCATCATTCTCGGAAAGAAATTGGCCGAGCCGGGATCGAACCAGCTAGCCCCTGTTCTCAAGTCCTGTATGCTACTGACAGAGCTACGGGGGCTAGGCTAGTATTGGTGAAAACAAGGACAAACGTGTACATGAATATGTGAACTGTCGCCGTTATATGACTGAAATTATGATGAAACCGGCGTTAAACATTAGTCAGTCGACCGACCCACCGACCGACCGACCGACCGATCAATCAATCTTCTCCAGGATTGAAAAAACCCTGGGCCGCGGGCTTATGGGTGAAAAAGTTACTTTGTACTTTCGTAAGTTTTACAAATCGATCTTATCTAGACTTGATTGATTTTGTTTATCAATATTTAAACGCCTCTGCCTTTTCTGATAAGCCCCAGTATTATCCTATTTTTTAACCGCGACTGCTGTATAAACCCTAAGAGTCCCGAATAAACCCAACTAACATTTTCAGCCTATAAATAAGACCTAGCTAACTGCAATTGCAAGTTTCCTCTTGTCCAGCGAAGCGGGCAGTGTAGGTCAAGATAAGACTGCACGTTTTATGCAGTCTGATCTTGATCTACACCGACCGCAAATCCAACTATAGCTGTCAAAGACGCTTTGAGGATAAAAACATTACCACAGCATGACAGCATTACAACAAAAGAAGAAGTCGTTCTTGACGATCATTTTTCCCCCATTTTGCCACAACGTTTTCAGATAATTTAATATAGATATTCTGATCTGTTTTTATGTTGATATGACGTTTTTGACCTTAAAGTGCCTTTGCCTACACAACTAAAGTTGCTTTTGTGGCTAGTGAACATCAAGATCAGACTGCAAAAATCATGCAGAAATCTGATCTTTGATTTACACTGTATGCTTTGTCGAGACATTCTGGACTAAAACATCGTTGAACTTGAATTTAAACCATGCTCTGGCAAAAAGGGGTTCCATGCAACTCCGTGATGCATCAAATATTTATGGATCCGTGATACATTATACTAAACGAGACGTCAGATAATTATGGATCCATAAAATCCACTTTGTCTAACAACCGACTGAATCATGAGGTAGAATGGTCCTTGGACATACAGAAAATTTACAAATAGCAAAAAGTTTCGACCCATGTTAGCCTGCGCGGCATGCGCAGGCTGACATGGGTCGAAACTTTTTTGCAGCTGCATGACTACCCCTTTTCTCAAGCCATGGCTCATTTACTTGGGTTTTATATTTTCAGAGAAAAATGTCTGCTGGGTGTAAGCTTTCTGCTGCAAATTTGTATCAAGAGGCATTGTGGGGATACCATATATGTTATATAAATAACAACAACTACTACAAAACAAAATCAAAGCGTTGAAAGCACTTGTGTGGTATTCGTCAATGGGGCTATTGTGTGGAACTGATTTGAAAAATGAACAAACAATAATGTGGGACGAACAATCCCTGACGAACAAGCTAAGGAACTAACAAGCTCAGGGACGAACTGGTTTTGGGACGAACACGGTCAGGAGACAAAGGCTGTGTGTATCATTGCGCCATAAGCGGGTATAGATATCTTCAATAGAAAAAAAAGTATTTCCATGATCGATGGCCTTATCCACTTTATTTTAATACGCCGTTGCTAATTATATATCTGAGTGCTATCGAAACACTTACTTGTCTTTGAAAAATTGAGTTTAATTGGGTTTACTTTCTTCGGTTTTGCACAAAGTACGATACATGATTTTCAAAATACCGTATTGAACTCATAGTGGCATTGTCTTCGACAAATGCCACAAAAACTGTATTTGTACAGATGTTTATATATGGCGTTATAAAAACACATAAATAAGATAAAACTCTTTTATGTCGCAATCCTTCACGACGACGCATTCCCCAACTTGGATTAGTAATTCGTGTTCGTGATCCCTGGTGATATCTGATCTCATCAAAATATATGCTTTTTCCGATTGCAAAAAGGCCATCTTCTTTTTTTAAACACCACATTTGTACCTTGTGAATGAAGGTAATCGTCCAGCTTGCAAACAAAACCCAAATATTGCAGGTGAGATTGATTGAATGGTGTTTTACGCCGCTTTCAACATTATTTCAGTCATATCACGGCTACAGCTCATATATTCATGTATTTCCTGGGTTTTACCAGTACTAGGCTAGGGCTCTGAAGTGCCTTGCCCAAGAACACTCCCACGAAAAACCCAGCGGATCAGGTGGGGCTCGAACCCGGGGACTCCAGGTTACTAGTCCCATACTTTACCACTGAGCCACGCAGCCATCGCAGGTGAGACAAAGCGGACAGTGCATTAACCCTAACGCTGCTAAACGCGACTCACTGACCCTTTGCAGACTGCGTAGATCAAGATCAGACTGCACAGAACGTGCAGTCTGATCTTGATGTACACCGTCCGATAAGAAGAAATCTTTTCCCCAAAAAATACCTTTGAAATAGGAAAATTTGAGTTTATGCTCTAGGTTTGAAACTTTCATTTCTTTTATTTAGCAGGATACGGGTTAATTCTACGTCAATACCTGCATGTGTCTGCCATTTTCATTCACTAATCCTTTATCCAGCAACAAGATTTTACACTTGTCAAAACTTAATGCATCTGCGGCTGACGAATTTAACACATTTATCCTGCCAAATAAAAGAAATAAAACTTTCGAACCGATTGTAAAAACTCACGTTTTCCTATTTCAAAGGTATTGTTGGTGGAAAGTTATGTCTTTAACGGACAGTGTAGATTTAAGATCAGACTGCACAGAACGTACAGTCTGATCTTAAATCTACACTGTCCGCAACTTGAAGGTCAGTGAGTCTCGCTTAGCAACCTAAAGGTTAAGTAAATGTGGTTCAAATGATATGATTTGTGTCTGTAACAATAGAAAAGATCATTGGAAAAAGGAGAAAATACTGGTTACCAACCATTTCTCCTTTTCCCAAAATTTATTCAAAAGCCTTCTTTCTCAAGATCGTTAAAACTGGGGATTATTTGAAAAGAGCATCAACAGTTAGCAAGTTCTCTTTAAAGCTATGAAATGAAAAATTAAAGGTAAATATTTTTCAACAGTGATTTATGGCACTTTTTATGGTTGCCTCTTGGCGTCGACTCTGTACCACAATGCAGTTTGAACGCAACAGTACTTTGAACGGTTGGTTACAGCAATTCCAGATCATGATTTGTTACAAGATGGACCTGATTATTCATAAGACAAATTACTATCTATAGTCGGCCATATATACCTCACTCATGTTTGACAGGGGACCAGTTTGTTTGCTTCTAGCGCTAGGATGGTGTCAACATATTTTGGTAACTGAGATTTAAATCTCACCCTTAAAAGATAAGACAGCGGGAGATCTATCGAGGTTCTCATTGCTCACAGGTCAGTTTTTAGGACAACAGTCGATGGACGACAGTTGTGAGTCTAGCTAATATAACATTCACAAAAGACCCTAAATATAGCGCTAATACGAAATTCCAGCGCTAGCAATCTGATTGGCTGAGACGAAAAGTCTCGGTCAATCAGATGGCTAGTCTTGTAACTTAAACTGAATTTAGACTGATCTAAAGGTATAATTCTTAGACTGATATAAAGGATTTGACATAAGTTGGCCTTCGATATAAAATTGTATTAAACGGGTCTAGAAAATACGTTATTATGCGAGCCTTTGGCGAGCTTAAAAACATTTTTTTTTTTGTCGACGATATGGATAAAATTTTACATCGAAAGCCAACTAATATCAGATTCTTTTCATTGCATAACTCTATCCTAAGAATTGTGTTGTGCTAAAACACAGGCTTTCGTGTGCATGTGTACATAAATTTATATGAAACTTATTCGCTTTTTTTTGGCATGTGTCAACATCACAGACGAAAAATAGTTCCAAAGAATATTTAATAAATTTGTTTCAAATCTGAAAATTATAACCTAAAATTCGCAGCTTTGTCGCAATCATCAATTATGACGGTTAATTTCACAGAGAACACTAGATCAGTAATGTTTTAGAAATAAGACGTATGATCACACAACTTGTATGTAAGACAAGAAAATTCGTTATTGCAGCACTTCACAGGAAATAAGAACAGTCATGTCACAGATAAAAGGAGATAAGCCCAGCATCGCAGGCAGGTGTCAGCACTCGGCTGCAATTACTTTCCCAGTGAAAAAATGAAATGAAATAAGTCGAAAAAAATAAACGGGCTTAACTATGTCAAAATATTTTGAGGGTTACCTTCCCTTCTGGTTTGGGTTCTTGTTTTAGTAGTTAAAAGCTACACCAAGTTTGAAGTAAATCTTTTCAGTGATGACAAAGATATAGTTACAGAAAATGCCATAGGTTTCCCAGGGGCGACGATGCAGTCGCAGACGACAACATGATCGTGACAAAACCCTTTTACAAAAACAACAAAAACCTGGAGTCGTCGATATTGACAGCATCTGCAGCCGCTAATTTAAAAGTAGCCTGAATTATAATGAGAATTGATTGTGAAAGAGTAGAAAACCTTGTTTGAAAGGGAGAAAAAGCCGGTAACTAGCATTTTCTCCTTTTCCCACAATATTTAAAAAGCTTTCTTTAACGCGGTCATTAAAACTCGAGATTGTGTGGTTACGGGACACTAGAGATTTTCTGCAAATACAAAAGAACTGAAATTTAAGTCAGAACACGGGACAACAAACATCAAACAGCATGTCCTAGGCTGACATCCAAAAATCTCGTCTCAAACGCGTGTAGCGGGGGCGGCACGAAATTTCCAAATCTTTCCCAAATCTAACTCAATCTTTCCCAAATCTACCAATATCTTCCCCAAAAAGATTTGGGAATTTCGTGCTGCCAACGGGGGCGGTACGAAATTCCCAAATCTACCCAAATCTTCCCGAAATCTCCCCTAATGTAAACAATACCAGTGCAAAATGGGCTAAAGTAAATAAATTCCATACTACTAGCTTATTAGAAGATGTAAAGTGATTTGTTCTCCTGTTTCTAAAGGTCCTCTTATTCTTAAAAGTTTTAACTTCATTTTGGTGTAATGTATATAAGTAGAGATTATTCACAAATTTCACGTTAAATGAGGCGGTCGATCAAAGCTTATATGTTATGTTTGTTAAAAAATGGCGAAAAGTTTGGTGGTGTCTGTAGTCGTAATTCAGAGCGTCGGTCTTGCGATCAAGAATTTCTGTGTTCGATTGCTATGTGCGGCCATCAACCTATGCTATTTTCGTTGGGCCAAACATTCATCAGTATTACTAGTGTTAGTGTCTTTGAAAAATTGTTTTCACACGATGACTTTTTTCGTCTTCGTAGTAAAACGATTCATCAATTTTACTCTCGTTTGTCTCGAAAGGAAATATCTTGCACATAGCTGAAACTCGCGAGTTTAACCCCTAGAGCGCTGAATAAAGCCAGCGAACATTTTCAGTCTAGAAATAAGACCTAAATAAAAACAGTTTCAAGGTTACTGTTGAACAGAATGTTTCAGCAAGCGGATGTTGTACGTCAAAGATCAGACTGCAAGTTTAGAGCAGTCCGGTCTTGTCCGTAAATAGATCTGTATTCTTTTTCATAAAATGCTAGTAAAGTGCACAACCTAACTCCGTCAAAGTCCCTTCCCAGTAGATTTTATGAATAGATGGGTGAGATTTGGGAGAGATTTGGGAAAGATTTGGGTACATTTGGGAAGATTTGGGAATTTCGTGCCGCCGTGTTGGCGAAGCCCGGTAGCTACTCTATTATGTGCAGGCTCGGTCAATTTCTTTCCGAGGACTGATGATAGTTATTGAGTTAAAATTAATTCCTCTTTCACCGTTGATCATTGTCCTGACGATGGTCTTGGGAGAAAGCAGGCAGTGGCTTGGGGGGAAATATTGTGCGAAGTACCGGTAAACGAAACTCCAGGATAGCTTGGATAGGTGCACTGGCCGCAGCGATATAGCTGAAATAAAGTCGAAAAAGACGGCAGACACCATAAAAACCAAGCAAATCAAACATGCGTGCAATGAGAAAGTACGTTATTGCTACTTTTCATTACAAGGGTCATTATATGATAAAATAATTGGGAAAAAAAAAACGGTAATAATGTGATGAAATAGTCAAGGTGCTAGCAAGGATCCAGCCGCTTTTCTACAAATTTTGGACTCTTCCGAATTCAGAACGTCTGCAATCGGTAAATTTGAAACTGGTACAAATGAGCTTTAGTACTCTGAAAGGCTGAAAAACATTACGGGAAAAGGGAGTGGTCCGACTGAACCCTTCCCTCGACCATTAGATCTATCTTAACAGTACATGGGCCAAGCCCCGGTAACTCAGTCAATAACGTCTTGGCTTGTAATCCTTGGGTCACTAGTTCGATCCCCGGCCCGTCAAACATCCTTTCCGTCATTCGACAAAAATCATAGTGACAAGCTTCATTTGTCTTTAACCCTTTCCCAAACAAGCCCTGGTTTTCACGTATCTGCAGTACAAGTCTTTTGAAAACTCTGTGGGAAAAGGAGAAATTGCTCGTAACGAGCAATTTCTCCTTTTCCCACAGTGTTTTCTACCCTTTTTGAGAACTTTCTGCCATTTTCATCAAATTTAAAATTGTCGTCTGCAAACTCTTTGAATTTGGACCAGTCCAAAATTTGTCGTTTGGGAAAGGGTTAACCAAAGGGCGATTGATAAGGATCGGTAGTTTGTGTATGTTCATAAAAATAATTCTAAAGAATTTCAAAGAGAAAAAGAGACAAAATCCTTTAATTTTTTAGAATTTTCCAGTTGGATGGGTGTGTTTCAGATTTCCGTCCGTCCCTACCTCTAGATATTCCCTTGCTAGCAATGGATGTTTCTTTTACAGTTGAATCTGATTGAATCTGCGTTTATTTATCGTCGCCACCGGTTGCCCATATGGGCGACGCTCCCTGAAGACATTTAGTTTTTGTTACGGGGGATAGTACAAGATAAAGGACGAATACACCCCTAAGTTACGGCTGGCTCTTTAACGTGCTCGGTGTATAGCACCGTCACATGGGAAAGGCTCTATAGATTTACAGTTGATCGAGGTTTTGATTTTTTTTTTAACCTAAAACTCAGGCAGTGGCTTGGAAAGAGCAATGTAAACAAAATGCATCTTGGAGTTAGACACCCAACAAACAAATGTTCCCTTAATGTTTTAAAAGACTATCTAATGTAAAGGCCCTAAATATATTACTTGCTCAGTTATAGTTAAATTCTTTACCAGACAACAGAATTTTAAACTTGTCTATATTCAAAGCATTTGCCGACGGCGAACTTATTCTGGCTCAAATGAAGGTAGCTTTTCTTTGATTTGATGGTAACCAGCATTTTCTCCTCTTTCGATAATGTTTTCAAAAGTCCTTTTTTCATAGAGTGGTAAAAGCATAGGGGTTATCTGGTGAAGTATTAAGAGATCAGCTCGGCCGGGTAGCTCAATGGTTAGCGTATCTAACTCGTGACCAAGTGGTTGTGGGTTCGATACCCGGTAAAGGCAAACTTTCTTTCCGGCGATTTTTCGCCTCTCACCTCTGATGCATGTTAGAAAAGTAGTCAATGACTTGGAAAGAAAGTTGTGTCAGTACTGGTGTGAGAAAGCCAGGAAACACATGCGTAGGTACACCGACAGCTGTGATATGACCTAAGCTGAGAAAACGGCGTTAAACTCCAATATAAACAAACAAATTAAGAGATGAACGGTACCTTTCGCAATACCTGTACTGTACTTTAATTTCGACGGTGACTGTTCTTTTGTGTGGGCATTTAAGATAACCTATTTCAAAATACCCAGCCCAGTCCAGCTCGAACCGAGCGAGGACAAGCACTAAGTGATATCTCAAGTCAACGTGCTCTCCGCTCGTTCACAGCCATACAACACAAATATGAGGAAATTACTGTTTGTATCAGTGATCTTTCTGTTGACGCTAGGGAGTGCAAGAACACAATCACAGGCTTTTATGAACGTTGCACAGTCACTTCTAACAAATAATGACATCACTCAGCTATTGCAAGCACCCGGAGTTTTGCCCAAGTTAGGGGAACTTTTTAATTACTTTAACAAGACGGGAAACTTCAGCGGAGTGGCTGATGCCATTGCAGACGATCCGGAGGTGTCGCTGCTTGTGGCGTACGCGGCAGAAGTTGTACTTGAAAGTCTGACAAAAGCCGCCATGACCGAAAACGATGTCAGTGTACCATGCCAGAACCACGTGACCATGTTCCTGGAGGGTCTTTTAACCAGCAAAGACTGGGCGTTAAATAGTAAGTAAGCTCTTACTCTTTACCAAACGACAAAATTTTAGACTTGTCGAAATTGAAAGCATCTGCAGACGACAAAGTAAACATGACTAAAGAATTGAAATTTGCTTTGAGAAGGGTAGAAAACATTGTGGGAAAAGGAGAAAATGCTGGTTACCAGCATTTTCTCCTTTTCCCACAATGTTTTCAAAAGGCCTTTTCTTCAAGGTCGTTATTTGAAACTCGGGATTGTGTGGTAAAGGGTAAACCCTTTTCCGAAGGACAGATTTTTAGACTCTTCTGAATTAAGAACATCTGCAGACGAGAAATTTTGGACTCTTCCGAATTCAGAACGTCTGCAGTCGTTAAATTTTAAAATGGTACAAATGAGCTTTAGTGCTCTGAAAGGGTGAAAAACATTACGGGAAAAGGAGAAAATGCTGGTTAACAGCAATTTCTCCCTTTTAATCCATGTCTTCAAAAGCTTTCACCCGCAGGGTCTTTGAGTTTCGGGTTTGTTTGGTAAAGGGTTAAAGTTTTTGACCATTACGCATACAATCACGAAGCTGAGGAAGAAGGCTTTCAGAAATATCATGGAAAATGGAAGAATGCTGGTTAATAATGCTGGAAAAATTTAAGCACTGTATTCCTAAATTCTATGTTTTATGACATGTATACGCAGTTTTTCTAGTGATCAATGCTAATAGTAAGCCTGCACGTAACGTAGCCGAATGGACAAACTTCAATATGAACGAAATTTGGAAAGCATGTGGACATCAGATCTGAGGTCGAACACATTCAAAAGTATTCAAATACAAATACTTTGCAATTTAAAAATACGGAATAGTAAACTTTTTTTTTTCTATACAGATGAACCAGGCTCTGTGAAAAGGGAGCTTAATGCATCTGCGAAAAAGTATCGACCGAGTCAGCCTGCGCAGTCCGCGCAGGCTGACTGGGGCCGAAACTTTTCGCCATTGGTCAGTTTTCGGTATGTCAAAGGACCAATTTACCTTATGATACAATCGGTTGTTGGACATAATGAATTTTAAGGATCCCTAACTATGTGATGTCTTGCTTGGTATGATGTATCACGGAGGTGCATTAAGCCCCCTTTTGCCAGAGCATGGCTCAATTATATTTGAATAAGAATAAAAGTACTTTGCAATTTTATCTGAATACTTCTGGACAAATTTCAATAAAAATAGCGGCATATTTCCTTGATATCACCATCCGTAAGTTCAGTAGATGTCTATAGTGGTAGCCTTAAAGCAATTAGAAAATAACACAAAATAAAGCCATCTGTATGTCTCTCTGTCTGTCTGTCTGTCTGTCTGTCCCTGTTTTTCCATACTCTCCAGGTTAAAGCTTTTCTTTCCTCTTTATACTTGTTTTTTTAAATGCTTTGTGACGCAATATGAAGTAAAATAATGAAAAGTAACCTCACGAGCAATTGCCTCTTTTTCCTTATTGTTTTTCATTTTGTTGAAAAGTAGTATAGGGCTATTGGGTAATGCTTTTGAAAATATTAAGTTTCCAGATAGCGCAAGAAAAGAATCATTCTCTGCTACATTGTTTTGCTATGGTATGAATCAAGGGCCCTGGGTATCGATTATCAACGCTTGTTGATGGTGATTTTATAAATGTGTGAGCAAATATGCCAGCAGGGGCCCGCTGAATAAAAATGTTCATTTTTACCAATCACAAATTAACATTTAATTCTTTAACAGTACTAAGTAGGTCCAGCACATTCAGCTACGCCAAAAAAGAAAAGACGGATGTATAAGCTGATATTTCATGAAAGGGGGGGGGGACATAGCGAAATTGTGAACGATTAATGGTCTAAGGGAGAAAACTCGTATTTACTTATATCTTAATTCATATCAGAGTAGCGTTCCCTGAAGTTATGTACAGCCTAAAACCAAAGAAGAATAAACGACTTTAAAATCTGCAGAGACGATCGGTATAAAACGATTTCTTCTGTTGAATTATACAGAATTATTATATATTTTTTATATCTGCAGTTCCGAAGAAATCATGACAGCAGGCAAAACAAATAGTTAAAGAACATGAATTATATCTTTTTACCAGACGGTAGTCTCCCTTGCATTTCATCAAATTTGTAAACAAAACATCCGCCAAAATTCAAAGTGGGTAAAAAACGGTTTGCTTATCGAGGTAATATCCCACACAGTAAATAAAGTTTATTTAAGTCTCCCGAACGCAATTTTCAGGTATTGATTTTATACGGGAAGAAGCTATGCTGTAAGGAAGGAGTGATCTCCCGTAACAATATCAATAAGGCGGAGGCCAAAATGAAACACTCGTTACGCCCGTTAGCAAGATTCATTTTGTGTTGATAGCCTATACATAACCGACACTAAAACAGCTGAAGGTGTAAATCAGTGACGAAACCTTGTCATAATTCACTAGAATCATAAACCTAAGATAACAGAAATTTTGTATTTTGAGATGGAATCGATTGTTGATTCTTACACGTCATTCTGGTGATTGATAGTTATTTCATTCGCGGCTAGGAGGGGGGGTGGGGGGGTAGGGGATTAAATTGACACAACAAGGGAGATCATTCATCATGATTTTGAATCTTACATCATATGAGTTTTCTCCCTTAGACCATAAAAATGAAGAAAAAATCCCATCATTCAGATAGTTGTATGGCTTGATATAAAAGTGAATGTGATAGTTTATTATTCAATACATGATAACAATTACTGTGTATATCACTCAAGACTACTAATGAAATTATTGTAGCAATAGGAGGAATTGCCTGTAATAAGTAAGTATTTGTAATTTATTGTTTTTTTCTTAGTTTCTTATCTCAACTTATCTTGATTGTCTTTAACCCTTTACTGCACAATGATGCCTTTTGATGCCCCTGGGAAAGAAGCCTTCTGAAAACATTGTGGGAAAAGGAGAAAATGCTGGTAACCAGCATTTTCTCCGTTTCCTACAATGTTTTCTACCTTATCAAAGAAAAGTTGTACCATGTGAGCCACATTGAAATTGTCGTCTGCAAATGCTTTCAATTTGGAGAAGGCTATAATTTTGTCGTCTGGTAAAGGGTTAATACCTCAACTTATCTTATCTTGATTGTCTTTAATTTGATAAAACTGAATCTAATTTTTTTTGCTAAAAATTTGTTTCATGAGCTTATTACTTAAGCCTCTACCAAACAAATTTGTGGTCTTTTGTCCCTGAGGCAGAAAGTTTCTCAACTCTACCAAACGACAAAATTTTAGCCTTGTCCAAATTGAAAGCATTTGCAGACGACAATTTCAATGAGGCTCAAATGTTGCAATTTTTCTTTGATAGAGTAGAAAACATTGTGGGAAAAGGAGAAAATGCTGGTTACCAGCATTTTCTCCTTTTCCCACAACGTTTTCAAAAAGCCTCTTTCTTAGGGTCGTTAAAAGTCGGGATTGTGTGGTAAAGGGTTAAAACATAGTTGGAACAGCAGAAAATGAAAATATACAAGCATTCAACTCTAGCCAAAAGCAACTTATACGTTTTCCAGCAATGCTTTTTTTTTTATCGTAATGAAGACAAATACCATCATTTTAGCTGTATTAAACTTGTTGTCTGAAAATAATGCCAAGTCAAAAATTGGGCTGCCTAACTGCCTTTTCCTGGATTGTATGCCTCAAGATCAGACTGTACAGAATGTGCACGCTGATCTGTGCAGTCTGATCTAGGAACTACACTTTCTGCTATTATGAAATATTCTAACAAAAGGAACTGAAATAAAAATCTAGCAATATTTTGGTCTACTTTTCTGACTTAACCCTTCACGACACAGTCCCTACTTTTAACGACCCCGAGGAAGAAACCTTTTTGAAAACATTGTAGGAAAAGGAGAAAATGGTGGTAACCAGCATTTTCTTCTTTTCCCACGATGTTTTCTACCCTATCACAGACAAAGTCCATCAGTTGAGTCACATTTGTCTAACAACCAAATGCATCATGAGGTAGAATGGTCCTTTGACATACAGAAAACTGACAAATTGCAAAAAGTTTCTACCTGTGTCAGCCTGCGTGGACTGCATTTCATTTTTTTTCAGATACATTAACCCATTACCACACAATCCCAACTTTTGACGACCCTGAGAACGAAGCCTTTAGAAAACATTGTGGGAAAAGGAGAAAATGCTGGTAACCAGCATTTTCTCCTTTTCCTGCAATGTTTTTTACCCTATCCAATACATAAATCACAATTTAAGCTACGCATAATTTGTCGTCTGCAAAGGCTTTCAATTTGGTCCAGTCTAAAATTTTGTCGTTTGGTAAAGGGTTAAACCCTCTTTTCTAACAGCGTGGCTCAAATGTATTTTTTAGTGATTGATGCAATGGGCAAGCCAGGGAGTAACCTAGCCGATAGACAAACCAAATTTTGGGGTAGTTTTGAAGAGTGCACATCTGTTAATGCGGTGGCATACACCCCTGATGGCCAGCGGGAGGCTGGATCTTTTACCGGCAAATATTGCTCCACTGTTTTCCCTCTGCCGGGGATACCACAGTTTTTAATGGTGAGATGTATAAAATTCTCTTATTTTCTCGTTTTTAACCCTTTACCAAACAACAGAAATTTAAACTGGTCCAAATTGAAAGCAGTTGCAGACGACAAATTAAAGATATCTCCGTATTGGACAGTGTACATCCAAGATCATCCTGCACATTCAGTGCAGTCTGATCTTGATCTACTTCGTCCGCAAAAGGTCCTTGAGTCACCCTTAACAGCCTAAGGATTAAAACTGGGTAAAAAGTTTCCAAGTCGCTTTACTTTTTACTCGGTTTCAAAATTAATTTTTCTGCCAACAACTAACACTTGGACCCAGAGTACAGAAAAAGATTGTCGTCTTTTATATGATTTAAATTTGAATGAATTTTAACACCCAACTTAGTTACTTTTGGCTGCTACTGGGCCTTTAACCCTTTACCACACAATCCCGACTTTTAACGACCCTGAGAAGAAGCCTTTTGAAAACATTGTGGGAAAAGGAGAAAATGCTGGTTACCAGCATTTTCTCCTTTTCCCTCATTGTTTTCTACCCTTTCCAAAACAAATTTCATTTTCTTAGCCACATTTATTTTGTCTTCTGCAAATGCTTTCAATTTGGGCCAGTCTGAAATTTTGTTGTCTGGTACAGAGTTAACAAGGACATGAAGGACCCTTGCAATGGTTTCGTTCTGTATTTTCAGGGATTTGGCATCGGCTACGTACAGTTGGGTGTGTGTGTACCAAACACGTGTGGTAATGAAGATGTTGGAAAATTGATATCTATGGGTACATACAGGCCTTTTCCTTAACTTTCAAAAAAATTCTTCATACCTGATTTTAGCTGACAGAGTGCAAAGGATTCAGGGTGAGGGGCTTCTAGAGAGGGTCGTGGCCCCAAGTTGCATCATCCATCACGCTTGTCAACACCTTGTTTAAATACAAATGACCCTAAGTGGTCTTCTTTCCAGGTTTACAGAGGCTAAAAATAGATTATAGAATTAACCCTCTACCACACATTCCTGACTTTTAGCGACCCTTACGGAGAAGACATTTGAAAACATTCTGGGAAAAGGAGAAAATGCTGGTAAACCTGCATTTTCTCTTTTTCCCAAAAAGTTTTTTATCCATTCAAAGATAAATTCCATCATTTTAGAAACATCTACTTTGTCATCTGCACACATTTTCATTTTGGACAAGTCTAAAATTTTGTCATTTGGTAAAGAGTTAAAAGTGTTACAGAGAGTGGTTAGATATATAAGCAATGAAAACTTACCTTACTGCTGTGCTAGCTTATACAGGGATGTGGTTTGGTGTATTTCTCTATGTGCAAGTTGAGCAGTGTGTGTTGTAGTTAGGGCTTGGATGGGTGACAAAGCACTTCATATTACATTTGGTGCCAGACTGGAGTTGCCTTACCCTCTTGATATGTTCCCCCTTTTTTTTTTTACAAGTCTTGGGGTCGAGGCTTATCGAGGGAGAGGGTAATGTCACAGAGAACGGTTAGATATACAAGCACTTAAAACCTGCCTTGCTGTTGAGCTAGCTTTTACAGTGATGCAGGCTGGTGTATTTCTCTTTGTGCAAGTTAACAGTGTGCGTTATGGTTTGCATTTGGATGTGTGACCAAGCGCTGCACGTTACAAGATTCAAAGAACTTAAATTATTGAAATTTAAGACAGAATTTGAATAAGTACACTGGAATATTCCTTTAGTTAGCCTTTTCCAAAGTTGCTTAATGCATTTGATTTAAGTCTTTACCAAATGACAATTTTTTTTGACTCATCTTAACCCTTAGAGCGCCGAATAAACCTATCAGACTGTTTCAAACTAGAAATACCACCCAGATAATTACAATTTCATGGTTGCTTTTGTCTACATTGTTTCAACAAAGCGGACAGTGTAGATCAAAGATCAGGCTGCACATTTTGTACAGCCTGATTTTGATCTACACTGGCCGCAAAAGCAATTTTAGTCGTGAAAGGCGTTTTAAGGGTTAATTCCCTGGTTGGGATTTGTCTTTTATAAGATAAAAAACATTGTGGGAAAACAAGAAAAGGCTGATTACCAGCATTTTCTCCTTTTCCCACCATGTTTTCAAATGTTTTTTTTCTTCAAGGAGGTAAAAATCAGGATTATTTGTTAATAGGTTAAAGTAGAAATCTCTGCTGACAGGTCTGGTTGCATGGGTCCTAGTGTCCCAGAGCAAGGGGCTGCAGGGACCACACCTAATATTAATTAAAATGATTTTTTGTATGCCTAAAAATATCTGATACATGTTTTTTTTACCAGCTGAGAAAGCTCTCTTGAACGACACAGTACCGCTTGCTCCGATCACGTACTGCAATGAAGGACAAGATGGTATCGGAGGTGACGTCATTGCTGCCATGTAAGATATTAGTCATGTTCTCAAAGTAATTTTACCCCTCACCAAACCATCACATGCTTTAACCCTTTACCCCAAGACAAAATTTTAGACCCATCCAATTTAAAAGCATTTGCAGACGACAATTTCAATGTGGATCAAATGATATGATTTTTCTCTGATAGGGTAGAAAACAGTGTGGGAAAAGGAGAAAATGCTGGTTACCAGCATTTTCTCCTTTTCCCACAATGTTTTCAAAACGCTTCTTTCCCATGGTCCTTAAAAGTCGGGATTGTGTCGTAAAGGGTTAAAGACCTTTTAGATGAAAGCTTTGAAAACAATGTCGGAAAAGGTGAAAATGCTGGTAATCAACACCTGCTGCAAACTTGTTTCGGAGTATAATGATTTATAAATAAGTGATTTCTTAACTCTTTACCCCAAGACAAAATCTTAGACTTGTCCAAACTGAAAAAAATTGCAGATGACAATTTAAATGTAGCTCAAATGATAGGATTTGTCTTTCAATGGGTAGTAAACATTCTTGGAAAAGGAGAAAGTGATGGTAGTCAGCATTTTCTCCGTTTCCCACAATGTTTTCCATAGGCCTCTTCCTCAGTGTCATCAGAACTTGTGGTTGTGTGATAAAAGTTTAATTTTTTTCCATTTCAGTGTAATATTAGGCATCCTTGGTTTATTTTTGGTACTTGGAACTCTCTACGATGTCATTACTGTTCAGATGAAATCCGAGCCTCGTAAAAAGGAAGATGATTCCGTCAAAAATGATGCAGTTGTTTTGACTCACACTGTATTCAAAATTACTGACACAAATGGTGAAAAAGCCAGTTTACCCATGAGCGAACCAGAAGTAAATGGTAAACCAGATGGTCAACATACGGTAGAGAATGGTGGAAATTCCTATGGTGCTAGCAAACGCCTTGAAAGTACATCTCCGAAACCAAAAGACAAGAGTATGTAATAAAAAAACTTTAAAACTTATGTTTACTTGTTAAAGGAATGCATGGTTTATATTCACCATGCACATTACATATAACCTCCGGTTGACACATACATATAAGCTCAGGTAGTCACTCTACCTATAACATTGGGTTGGCATATTATATATAACCTCAGGTTGGCACATTATATATAACCTCGGGTTGGCATATTATATATAACCTCAGGCAAGCACATTATATATAACCTCAGGCATGCACATTTTATATATAACCTCAGGTTGGCATATTATATATAACCTCAGGTTGGCATATTATATATAACCTCGGGCAGCACATTACATATGAACATAGGTGGGCACTTTATGTTTAACTTCAGCTAGGCACATAACATATAACCTCAGACAGGCACATTATATATAACCTCAGGTTGGCACATTATATATTACCTCAGGTTGGCACATTATATATAACCTCAGGTTGGCATATTATATATAATCTTGGGCAGCACATTACATATAAACATAGGTGGGCACTTTATGTTTAACTTCAGGTAGGCACATAACATACAACTTCAGGTAGGCACATAACATATTACCTCAGGTTGGCACATTATATATTAGCTCAGGTTGGCACATTCTATATAACCTTAGGTTGGCATATTATATATAACCTTGGGCAGCACATTACATATGAACATAGGTAGGCACTTTATGTTTAACTTCAGCTAGGCACATAACATATAACATCAGACAGCCACATCATATATAACCTCAGGTTTGGCAAATTATATATAACCTCAGGTTGGCATATTATATATAACCTCAGGCAAGCAAATTATATATAACCTCAGGTTGGCATATTATATATAACCTCAGGTTAGCACATTATATATAACCTCGAGCAGCACATTACATATGAACATAGGTGGGCACTTTATGTTTAACTTCAGGTAGGCACATAACATATAACATCAGGCAGCAAAATTATATATAACCTCAGGTTGGCACATTATATATAACCTCAGGTTGGCATTTTATATATAACCTCAGGTTGGCATATTATATATAACCTCAGGTTGACACGTTAAATATAGCCTCGGGCAGCACATAACATATGAATATAGGTGGGCACTTTATGTTTAACTTCAGGTAGGCACATAACATATAAGATCAGGCAGCCACATTATATATAACCTCAGGTTGGCAAATTATATATAACCTTGTGCAACACATTACATATAAACAAAATTATATATAGCCTCAGGTTGGCACATTATATATAGCCTCAGGTTGGCATATTATATATAACCTCGGGTTTGCACATTATATATAACCTCGGGTTGGCATATTATATATAACCTCAGGCAACACATTACATATGAACATAGGTGAGTACTTATGTTTAACTTCAGGTAGGCCACTGACAATTGTTTCGACAATGGTTATGTGGGAAAGCAGCCAGTGGCTTGGAAAGAATATTGTGCGGAGTACTGGTATAAGAAACTCCAGGAAAGCATGGATAGGTGCACTGGCCGCCGCGATATAACTGAAATAATGTTGAAAACGGCGTTAAACACCATACAATCAATCAATCAATCAACTTCAGGTAGGCACATAACATACAACATCAGGCAGGTACATTATATATAACCTCAGGCAGGCACATTATATATAACCTCAGGTTGGTACATTATATATATAAAACCTCAGGTTGGCATATTATATATAAGCTCAGGTTGACACATTAAATATAGCCTCGGGCAGCACATTACATATGAACATAAGTGGGCACTTTATGTTTAACTTCAGGTAGGCACATAAAATATAACATCAGGCATGCACATTATATATATAACCTCAGGTTTGGACATTATATATAACCTTGGGCAGCACTGAACTGGTCCCTGTTGTAGATATACATACAACTGGCACAGGCTATTGTGTCATTGCTTTCCATTGGGCCACATGTATATCACAGAATGGCCAATTAGAGAAGCTTACACATTTCCAATTTGGCTGTATAGGTAACACTGCAATATTTTACACAGTTTGAAATTGGTAATCAAAACTAAAAAGAATATTAGCAGACATAAACATTAAAAGGTAATACCAAAACTACAATTCACTTACTTGTAACATCAAAAATATTGGAAAATCCCCTGCTCAGGAAGTGAGAATGACCTCCTCTGAATCTCTAATAGTCTTGCGACATGGCTGTTCTGAAAATAGACAGGCAGAATTCTGCCCATTTTTAATAGCCTGTACCAATCCCTTACACTTGCTGTATCAGGGGAGGTAACCAATCTAGGGCAGCACATTACATATGAACATAGGTGGGCACTTTATGTTTAACTTCAGGTAGGCACATAACATATAACATCAGGCAGACACATTATATAATTATAACCTCAGGTTTGGACATTATATATAACCTCGTGCAACACATTACATATAAACATAGGTGGGTACTTAAGGTTTTAATTTCAGGTAGGCACATAACATACAACATCAGGCAGGCACATTATATATAGCATCAGGTTGGCACATTACATAAATAATATAACCTCAGGTAGCCACTCTTTATTTAACATCAGGCAAGCACATTACACATAACCTTAGGTTGGCACTATAAATTATAACCTCAGGTACCCACTCTATATTTAACATCAGGCAAGCACATTACACATAACCTTAGGTTGGCACTATAAATTATAACCTCAGGTACCCACTCTATATTTAACATCAGGCAAGCACATTACACATAATGTTAGGTTGGTACTTTTATATATAGCATCAGGTTGGCACATTAAATAAATATTATAACCTCAGGTAGCCACTCTATATTTAACATCAGGCAAGCACATTACACATAACCTTAGGTTGGCACTTTACACCTAACTGAAGCGATATTCAGGAGATCCAAGAAAAAATAACATCAGGATATCCTTAAAACTCTTGACAGACTTGGGTATCTAAATTATATATCATCCGAGTATATGTTCACTAAAACCTATGTGCATAGAATCAAGTTCCAATTTTGGGGAAAAAAAACGACAAACCTTGATCTTGGTAGACACATCTTTCAAAATTCAGCTTGTAGAATGTATGTTAAATGTTCGATGAACTCTGCTCATTTTTGCATCATAATGTTTACAAGTATCAGGACTGAAACTGAAACCGTAAGTATATTTCTAATTGAATAGGTTAAGAAGATTGAAGACATCGAGCATGGCTTTTTAATATGGAGTGCAACACACGAAAAGGGGCCTTCGGACATATGCGTAAACGTGTGTTGTCCCAGAACGGCTTGTGCAGTCTGTGATTAATCTGAGACAACACTTCCCGTTTTTGTGGGATTTTCTGTTTTAAGAAAGTCTACTGTATGAAAAAATCTTATGTTGTCGTAAAGTGCTGTCTCAGATTAGCCTGCACGGACTGCGCAGGTAATCTGGGACAACACTACGCAAAAGTCCAAAGGCCCCTTGTTGTGCGTTGCATGCCATATAATCTTGATGCCAATATAGGATATAATTCAATAAGTTGGTTTGTACAATTGAACACTGTTCTGTTATAGCAGTCCCATGTTTTCCTGTGGAACAGTTTGATTTCAGTTAACTCTTTACCAAACGACAAATTTTAGACTAGTCCAACTTCAAAGCATTTGTAGACGACAAAACAAATGTGACTGAAAAATTGAAAATTGTTTTGGAAAAGGTAGAAAACATTGTGGGAAAAGGAGAAAATGCTGGTTACCAGCATTTTCTCCTTTTCCCACAATGTTTTCAAAAGGCTTCGTTCTCAGGGTTGTTAAAAGTCGGGATTGTGCGGTAAAGAGTTAAGATTCAATGTTCTACATCCGAGATCATAGTTTTCTGAAATAGCTCACATACTGCTGTTCATGTACTTTATGTAGAATGAGAAACAATGATAAATATAGAAATGTTCAGTGGTAGGCATATTAGAACAGTGAAGGTTGAGAATCAAATAAGGTGTTGATTTTGTCACCTTTTGACATAAGTACTTGATATGTATAAATGAGGTGATTAAGAGAGGGGAGGAAGGTTTATGATAGGTTTTTGAGTGTTTCGATACATGTATATTTTTCACATCTATCCTTGCTTGGGTTTGATACCTCTGTAAGGTGAATTTCTTTTAATTTAGGCAAGTCTTACTCCTCTGCCAGAGTGCCACTCATATGCAAGTGATATTTATCATAAGCGTAGCAGTTACGAAGTGCCAATGGGGGAGGGAGCTAGAGGGGTAAAGCATAGAGGAATTCCTGGTCATCAGTGCATCAGTTAAACTCATCATTTTTAGTTTGAAAAGATGTGCAGACCTAGAAAAAATCAATACATGTATTATGGTATTGTGATTTACAACTTTGGTTGCAGACTTCAGACTTTTTTTATACATATTTGGGTATTGTGCCTAATGGGGGTGCTACGCCTTGTGTATAAAATACCCTTACAAAAAAATAACAGTCTCGTAAATTTTTCAGGTCCATTAGAGAAGATTCTCCTTGCTTTCTCTGTCTACTCCAACGGTGTTAAGATACTTGGTACAGAGCAGGCTGGATCCCTGGGCGCTCTCAATGGAATCAGATTTCTCAGTATGGCCTGGGTTATACTTGGCCACACTTACTTTTTTGCTCTGAGATATGACGGTGAGTTTGAAAGTACTAATTAATGTAACCTTTTATCAAATATACTTATGTATCTCAACAATCTTCAAGATGAAGGCTTCTGAAAACATTGTGGGAAAAGAGATAAAATGCTGGTAACCAGCTTTTTATCTCTTTTCCCACATTTTTTTCTTTTCCTTCAAAGGCAGAATTTCACCCCATCATTACCACATTGAATTTGTTGTCTGCAAATGCTTTCAATATGAACAAGGGTATGAACTTTTGTCTTCCAGTAAGACTGTTATTATCTAAAAGGTCCGCTATCTCTTTTGTGTACAAAGCTTTGTCATATGCAAATTAGATAACCTGTTTCAATCTGTTGAGGTATTTATATGTAGATATAAGCTGGCTTTCAAGCATTTCTATTTACTCTTTACAGACTCGTCCAAATTGAAAGCATTTGCAGACGACATGATAAATGTGACTGAAAATTTTAAATTTGCGTTGGGAAGGGTAGAAAACATTGTTGGAAAAGGAGAAAATACTGGTTACCAGCATTTTCTCCCTTTCAAAGGATGTTTTCAAAAGGCTTCTTTCTCAGGATCGTTAAAAGTCGGAATTGTGTGGTAAAGGGTTAAGGTGTCAGATGCTTTAAAACTTTATAATACAATTGTGAGTTTTAATGACTTTGAGGAAGTAGGATTCTGAAATCATTGTGGTAAATTGAGAAAAGGCTAGTTACAAGCATTTTATTCTTTTTCCACAATGCTTTCTTCTCTTTCAAAGGCAAAACACACCATCTTAGCCACATTAAAGTAGTTGTCAGCAAATGCTCTGAATATGAACATCAGTATAATTTTTGTCTTCCAGAAAACGAGAATTGATAAATTGTGTAGCAGGCCAGCTTGTATCTCCTGCGTGCCCATAGCTTTGTTTTCTTGCAAATGAGATGAACTGTTCCAATGTATTGTTGTATCTAGATGCAGATATAAAATGAAGTTCAAGCATTTCTTGTAAAGGGTCCGATGTCTTAACCAAAAAAATCTGTTAAAATTGGTGAAACTGTACATCCAAGCATATATACAAACAAACAGACAAGGGTAAAATTGTTTGATTTTTTTTTTTTATAGCCAATTTTTTCCAACACTTCCAGAAGAAATTGAGCCAATGGACCTTTCTAGGTATAATGTATGCTGATGTTTCTGTGGATTCCTTCTTCACTTTAAGGTAATCATTGTAGTTATGCTGTATAAATGTAACCTATTTATTTACACTTGAATTTCAAAATTTTTCTCCTTCATGAGAATAAGTGTGAAACATTTATTCAGGACCACTTGTGAAAACATTATGGTAAAGGGAGAAGTCACAGTTTGATTACAAGTGGTGTTTTGCATTAACTTAGTGCATTTTGATAGAATTTTTTATGAAACAAATTTGAAACATCATTCTGAAACATGGAGTTATTTACCCTTTACCACAACAACCTTGATGGAGAAAACTTTTGAAAACATTGTGGAAAAAGGAGAAAATGTTGGTTTCCAGCATTTTCTCCTTTTTCCACAGTGTTTTCCATCATATGAAAGACAAATCATGTCATTTAAACCAAATTCAAAACGTCTGCAAATTCTTTCATTAGATTTGGACCAGTCTAGAATTTTGTTGGTTGGTAAAGAGTTAATGTAAAAACATATAAAAACATTGTGTCAAAAGGAGAAATTGCTCATAATGAGCATTTTCTCTTTTCTACCACAATATTTTTAAAGAATGATATTTTGCAAGGAAAAAAATAAATCATCCGCAGGAGTAAATGCTTAACTCTTTACCACGTGAAAAAATTTTAGACTAGTCCAAATTGAAAGCATTTGCAGACGACAAAATAAATGAGACTGAAAAGTTGAAATGTGTTTTGGGAAGGGTAGAAAACATTGTGGGAAAAGGAGAAAATGCTGGTTACCACAATGTTTTCTAAAGGCTTCTTTCTCAGGGTTGTTAAGAGTTGGGATTGTGTGGTAAAGGGTTAAAGAATTTTGTTTCATTTTTCAGTGGGCTGCTTGTTGCATATTTGAGCCTTAATCAACTGAAGAAAGTGGGCGGACCCAAAAACCTAAACTGGTTCATGTACTACTTTCACAGATTTTGGAGGTATGTTGTCAATTTCTTCATATCACCAATAGCTTGAACCCTATTGATTTTGTAAAAAATCTGATAATCATAAAAGCAAAAGTAGCCATTTAAATTTGAAAACATACTTTTCTTGTTTTAGCGATAAAACAAAAGTCGGCATTTGTTGTCTGATTTTCATAAAGCTTGCACAGTCGCTTTATATCATCAACAGTTTAAACTCTATTGATTTTGAAAAAATCTTATGATAAGTACAGGAAAAAGGAAAAATAGCCATTTAAAGTTGAAAACTTACATTTTTTGTTTATGCAGTTAAGTTGGTATTTGTGGAGGAATATTCATGAAACTTGCTCTGTTGTTTTTTATCATCCATAGCTTGAATGCTATTAATTTTGAAAAAATCCTACAATTTGCTAGGGAAATGTAGCCATTTAAAGTTAAGAATTTACATTTCTTGTTTATGCAATTAAGTCAGCATTTTTGACCAGTTCTTTTGAAACTTGCACAGATCATTTGTATCATCATGCATGCAACTCTTCATGATCCAACCACGCAGAAATGCAGACTGTTGTAATATTTGATATGTATCATTGTTCCAGGTTGACCCCACCCTATATGTTGGTAATGATGGTTGGTACGGTCATCCTGCCCTACATACTGGATGGACCTAGCTGGATCCATGGGGACTTTCCCTATATGTCAAATTGCCGTGATAACTGGTGGGTTAATCTACTGTATGTGAACAACTATGTAAAGTTTGATGAACAGGTATCATTTATTTTTATGTGTAACTGTACTTTGACACTAAATTTTCCACTAACAGAATTAAATGGCTGAACATTTTAATCATTTTATACGGCATTTCCAAAAAAATGATAAAAGTTATGCCCCTGCAAAAGGCAGTTCTTGAAACAGGGTGGATAAATGAGTACTTACTTTTCACAAGTCTCAGTTTTGCAGCAGTGTTTTCCGTACACTTCAAATACTCATGTATTAATCCTTTACTCTTTCACTACTAATGACGACTTGAGTAGCTTTTGAGAACGGTGTAGATCAAGATCAGACTGCACAGAATGTGCAGTCTGATCTTGGATCTACACCGTCTGCTACCCTGTTTTTAACACTTTACTACACAATCCCGAATTTTAACAACCCTCAGGAGGAAGCCTTTTGAAAACATTGTAGGAAAAGGAGAAAATGCTGGTAATCACCATTTTCTCCTTTTCCCAAAAAGTTTTCTACCCTATCCAAAACAGAAATCGTCATTTAATTTGTCGTCTGCAAATCCTTTGGATTTGGGCCAGTCTGAAATTTTGTTGTTTGGTAAAGGGTTAAACTATGACAAAAGTTGTTTTCGATAGCAGTGGAAATGTATTTTTAGAGCTCAGAAAAAAGTGGAATTTCCGGAGTTAGTAGAGAAAGAGTTAACAAACATTCTCATGTTTAGATGACCCTGAAAATGATGGATTTAGCAGCATGTTCTTCTTTTCTCATAATTTTTTCTGTCCTTCCAAAAACAAATCCCATTATTTTAGGCAGACAAACAGTTTCAAAAGCCTCCTTCGTTAGTGCTTGGTAACTTTGGGATTGTTTTGTCTATCACTTTACTGCACAATCCCGACTTTAAAGACCCTGAGAAAGAGAGCTTTTGAAAACATTTTGAGAAAAGGAGAAAATGCTGGTAACCAGCATTTTCTCCTTTTCTCACAATATTTTCTACCCTTCCCAGAAGGAATTTCAATTTTTGAGTCAAATTTATTTTGTTGTCTGCAAATGCTTTCAATTTGGACAATCCTAAAATTTTGTTGTGTGGTAAAGAGATAATGCTTGGGCTGGTCCATTGTTGTTCCTCCTTCGAGCACCAAATAAACCAAACAGACATTTTCAGTCTGGAAATGGAATCCCTTTCATTGCAATTTTACGCTTGCTTTTGACAAAAGTGTTTCAGGTAAATTGACATTGTAGATTGCATTTTTTTTTGCAGTCTAGTCTTGATCTACACTAGCTTGCTGCAAAGGCAACTATAGTTGAGAAAGATGCTTTAACCCTTTACCACACAATAGTAAGTTTTAACAACCCTAAGGAAGAAGCCCTGTGAAAACATTGTGGGAAAAGGAGAAAATGTTGGTAACCAGCATTTTCTCCTTTTCCCACAATGTATACTGCCCTTTAAAAGTCACCTTTTATCAATTGAGCCACATTTGATTTGTCTTCTGCAAAAGCTTTGAATTTGGATGAGTATAAAATTTTGTTGTTTGGTAAAGAGTTACAGGTTAAAGAAATAAAAAGGAGCAAATCAATTTGAGAAAAACAGATAGATGCGTGTTGTAAAGAAATTGGACAGAATAGAATTAATTAATAATTATGTTTTATATCACGTAACAGAGGTGTAGGGGGTAGTAAATTTTGCCTTTCACATCAAAGGTTCTGAGTTCAACTCATATGTCATTAGCCTTGGTTCCAGCCTGATCTTTTTTTTTTTCCTTTTATATATTTGGACATTATTTAATCAAAAATGAAGTAATAATTATGGAAGTGATAAACCGTTTTGCCACAGATCTGTATGGGGCTATCATTAGGCTATCTAGTGACATTGTAAGTTATTTATGCAACATATCAGAAAATTGTTTTCTGTTTCAGTGTATGGGATGGGCATGGTACCTGGCAGACGACATGCAATACTACTGGATAAGTCCACTTCTAATCCTTCCTTTATTTTTGTAAGTCACCATTTTGAACCTTTGCCAAACAACCAGTGTTTTATCAACCCTTAGAAAAACGGTTTTTGAAAACATTGTGAGAAAAAGAGGAAATGCTCGTAAGCAGCAGTTTTTCCTTTTCCCACAATAATTTTTACTCTTACAAAGATGAGTCCCATCATTTTGGACACATTTAGTTTTGCGTCCAAATCTGCATTCATTATGGAAGGGTCTAAAATTTTGCCATATGTAACATATAAACCCTTTACCGGACAATCCCAAGTTTTAACAACCCTGAAAGAGAAGACTTTCAAACACATTGTGGGAAAAGTAGAAAATGCTGGTAACCAGCATTTTCTCCTCTTTCACAATGTTTTCTACCCTGCCTTCTGCAGATGTATCAAATCTGGAAGAGTCTTTAAAAACTTTATCATTTGGGAAAGGGTTAACCCTTGTTAGTGCTCTGTGACAAGGGGACTTAATGCATCTGTGAAAAGTATTGACCCAGGTCAACCTGCACAGGCTGACCTGGGCCAAAACTTTTCACTATTGGTAAATTTTCTGTAAATTCAAAGACCATTCTACCCTCATGATCAACCCTTTGCCACACAATGCCAGCTTTTAACGACCCCCATGAAAGAAGCCTTTTGAAAACATTGAGGGAAAAGTAGAAAATGCTGGTAACTAGCATTTTCTCCTTTTCCCACAATGTTTTCCACCCTTCCCAAAACAAGTTTCAGTTTTTCAATCACTTTTATTTTGTCGTCTGCAAATGCTTTCAATTTGGACAAGTCTACATTTTTGTGGTAAAGAGTTAAGTTGGTTGTTAAAAAAAAAATGGCTACTATGGATCCATCAATATGTGATGCTTGACAGGTATCATGCATCACGAAAATGCATTAAGCTCCCTTTTGCCAGAGCATGGCTCAAATGACATGGACATTTTTCAGTAATTAACCCTTTGCCACACAATCCTGAGTTTTAATGACCCTGAAAAATAAGGCTTTTGGGAACATTGTGAGAAAAGAAGAAAATGCCAGTAACCAGCATTTTCTCCTTTTCCCACAATGTTTTCTATCCTGTCAAAGACCAAGTCCATCATTTGAGCCATGTTTAAATTGTCTGCAAATGCTTTGAATTTGGACAAGTCTACATTTTTGTCTTGTTGTATAGAGTTCAACAATGATACAATGTATTTGGAAAGGCTGGGTACCAGCTTTTTCTCCTTTTTTTTTTTCACAATGTTTTCATAAGCCTTCTTGTTAAAATTCAGGACTTTTTGGTAAGGGATAAAAATACCAGTTCTGTGCTACAAGTGATTAACACATTACAGTCATGTACCATTAGCAGACTTTTTTTCAATCCTTAAGTCTTTACCGCACAACAAAATTTTGGACTTGTCCAAATTCAAAGCATTTGCAGATGACCACCTAACCCTTTACCACACAATACCATGTTTTAATTACCCTGAGAAAGAGGCCTTTTGAAAACATTGTGGAAAAAGGAAAATGCTGGTAACCAGCACTTTCTCCTTTTCCCACAATGTTTTCTACCCTTTCCAAAACAAATTTCAATTTTTGAGTCACCTTTATTTTGTCGTCTGCAAATTCTTTCAATTTGGGCAAGTCTAAAATTTTATTTTGTCATTTGCTTAAGAGCTAAATATGGCAGAACTGATAGAACTTTTAATCAGAGTGATAAAACTTTTCCTGCAATGTTTTCCACCCTTCCACTAACATATTTCATCCATTGAGCCACATAGAATTTTTCCTCTGTAAGTACCTTCAATTTGGACCAGTCTAAACTTTTGTTCAGTAAAGAGTTAACTTACTGTTTGAACACCAGGATCCGTATTCACCAACCATTCTTATGAACATTCTTAGTCTTATTCTCCAAAATCTGTTGGACTTGAAAGCAACACAACTTCTGATTGGTTAAACCATTTGGTTAAGCCAATCAGAAGTTGTGTTACTTTCAAATTTGGACAATCTTGGAGAATAAGACTAAGAACATTCTTAAGAATGGTTGGTGAATACGGACCCAGAAAATGAGAAATGAATAATGCAATTCATTAACACTTTATTGGATTACAAAATTTTAGACTGATTCAAATTGAAAGCATTAGTTTAGCAGATGACAAATTGAATATTGCTCAAATGATGGAGAATATCTTTAAAAGGGTTGAAAACATTTTTGGAAAAGGAGAAAATGCTGGTGACCAGCATTTTCTCCATTTTCCAACAGTGTTTTCAAATGTACCGCTATGGATCATTTAAACTCTGGGTTGAAGTGTTTTGAACTACAGGTTTAAGGCTTAATTAAGCAACGATAACAACTCAAACCCTGTCATCTTGTTACGTTTTCAGCCATGTTGGCGCTGGTATTGTATCCTGTCTTGCGTTTTTGTTGGCGACATGTATATCTGTCGGTGTGATAACACATGATCATAGATACACAGTGCAGCAGTATCACTTTGGTCTCGGGGAACAACCGTAAGTTAAGCAATCTATACTGTTCACCTTTGGTTCAATTTCTTCAGAATAATAAGGAGTTAAACTCTTTACCAAACAACAAAATTTGGAATCATCCCAGTTGGAAGCATTTGCAAACAACACTTTAAATGTTGCTGGAATTATATATGCTTTTTGGCTGAGAAAGGGAAGAAAACATTGTGGAAAAAGGAGAAAATACTAGTTAATTACCCTATTCAAAGGGGTCTGTAAAACTCGGGTTTGTGTGATAGACGGTTGAAGGGTATAAAACATTACAGGAAATGGAGGAAAATACCGGTTAGGTCAAAGGCCTTATTCCTTCGGGTCGCTAAAACTCAGGATTGTTTGGGGAAGGGTCAACTCGAAATCCAAAATTTACATGGATGTTTTCAGAGTTACCTATTGAAAATTTGTTTCGAATCAATATGCTACCAAATAATCCTGTGTTTTAACAGCTTGGAAGAAGAAGGCTAACATTGTGCAAAAAGGAGAAAATGCTGGTAACCAGCATTTTCTCCTTTTCCCACAAGGTTTTCTGGCCTTTCAAAGATGCATTTTATCATTTAACTCTTTACCAAATGACAAAAATTTAGACTGGTCCAAACTGAAAGCATTTGCAGACGACAAAATAAATGTAATTGAAAAATTGAAAATTGTTTTGGGTAGGATAGAAAACATTGTGGGAAAAGGAGAAAATGCTAGTTACCAGCATTTTTTCCTTTTCCCACAAGGTTTTCAAAGGACTTCTTTCTCAGGGTCGTTAAAAGTCGGGATTGTGTGGTAAAGAGTTAAGGAACATTTAATTTGAAGTCTGCAGATGCTTTCCATTCGGTCCGATCTAAAACCTTGTTGTTTGGTGAAGGGTTAAGCCTTTACCACACATTCCCATGTTTTAACAACCCTGAGAAAGAAGGCCTTTGTTTGTTTATATTGGAGTTTAAAGCTGTCTTAACCACTAAGGTCATATCAGGGTGGTCAGTGCACCTAAACAATGTTTTTCCTGGCTTTCTCACTCCAGTACAGGCACAAGTTTCTTTCCAAACCGCTGACTACTTTTCTCACATCCATCAGAGGTGACGTCAAGAAAGTTTGCCTCAACCAGATATCGAACCCACAACCACCAGGTCATGAGCCAGATACTCTAACCACTGAGCTACGTGGCCAAACAAAAAAGGCCTTTGAAAACACTGTGGGAAAAGAAGAAAATACTGGTAACCAACATATTCTCCTTTTCCCATTATGTTTTCTACCTGCAATACAAAATTTTGTCGTTCAGTGAAGGGTTAAATCTGTTTGTTTTACAGGAAGGATGCAGACTATTCCAAAAACCTATATGCTCCAAGTTACGCCAGAATGGGTCCTTATATCATCGGTGTATTTACAGGCTATCTACTCTACCGATGGAAATGTAAATGTCGTATACCCAAGGTTGGTCAATATCCTTTTAGCTTGTCCAATGAACTTTCCCAAGAATGTCTTCGTCGTGAATTCATCAAGCCCCAGTAGAGCAGTTGGTAATATACAGGACTTGAGAATAGGGAGTCACTGGTTCGAATTCCCAGCTCAGCAAATTTCTTTCAAGGATTGATGATAGTCATTGCGACTGCATTCATCGCGCTTTCACTGCTGATCATTGTTTCAATGGTGTTTCAATGGTGGTTATGTGGGAAAGCAGTCGGTGGCTTGGGAAGAATATTGTGTGAAGTAGTGGTAAAAGAAACTCCAGGAAAGTATGGATAGGTACATTGGCTGCCATAATATAATAATGTTTAACCCTTTACTGCACAATGACGCCTTTTGACGCCCCTGGGAAAGAAGCCTTTTGAAAACATTGTGGGAAAAGGAGAAAATGCTGGTAACCAGCATTTTCTCCTTTTCCCACAATGTTTTCTACCCCATCAAAGCAAGGTTGCACCATTTGAGCCACATTGAAATTGTTGTCTGCAAATGCTTTCAATTTGGATAAGGCTAAAGTTTTGTCGTCTGGTAAAGGGTTAAAACGGTATTAAAACACACCATACACTCTCCATTAACTCTGAAACATACAGCCATTGATGAAACCAGTTTGGCCATAATTTAGACGGAAGTAGCAGACACTGTGCCCTGCTGTGCATAATAATCTTGGTCTTCACAGTCTGCAAAAGCTACTTGTATTGTCTATAGTAGGGCCAGAGTTTAACTCTTTACCACACAATCCCGACCTTTAACGTCCCTGAAAGAGAGGACTCTTGAAAACGTTGTGGGAAAAGGAGAAAATGCTGGTAACCAGCATTTTCTCCTTTTCCCACAATGTTTTCTACCCCATCAAAGCCATTGTGGGAAAAGGAGACAATGCTGGTAAGCAGCTTTTTCTTCTTTTCCCACAATGTTTTCTACCCTATCAAAGCCAGAAATCATCAGTTTAGCAACATTTCATTTGTCGTCTGCAAATGCTTTGAATTTGGTCCAATCCAAAAATTTGTCGTTTGGTAAAAAGTTAAAGAGATTTAAGCAGATCCTGATAAAGTTGCATATTTGACAGAGCAAATTCAAGGTAGGTCTGCTTTGCAAAGTAGTGACCCTTTTACAAAACAATCCTGAATTTTAACAGCCGCCATGTAGAAGGCTGTTGGAAAAATTGTGAGAAAAGGAAAAAAAAATGCTGGAAACCGAAATTTTCTCCTTTTTCCAAAATATTTTTGATGCTTTGAAAGACAAATCCCATCATTTGAACGTTTTTATTTGTCCTCTGCAGATGCTTTCAATTTGGACAAATTTAACCCTTTACTGCACGATGCCGACTTTTAACGCCTCTGAGAAAGAAGGCTTTTGAAAACATTGTGGGAAAAGGAGAAAATGTTGGTAACCAGTATTTTCTCCTTGTCCCACAATGTTTTCTACCCTATGAAAGACAAATTTTATGTTATGAGTAAAATTTAATTTGTTGTCTGCAAATGCTTTTAATTTGGGCCAGTATAGGATTTTATTTTTTGGTAAAGAGTTAAGTTTTGTCACCAGGTAAAGAGTTGAAGTGTGAATGTGTTTCTGCAGGTTTTCAATCTTGCTGGATGGTTTTTGTCTATTGCCATTACAACCACCATCATCTATGTCCGCTATACAAAAGAAGATGAAAACATATTCTCAAGACATGAAGCTGATGTGTTTATGGCATTACACAGGACCGCATGGGGTGTAGCGCTGTGCTGGATTATCTTTTCTTGTGCCACAGGGCATGGAGGTAGTGTATACATCCTTTCTCTGGTATAAATCTATTTTTCATCCCTCTTTTTGCATGCTAGATCAATTACATATATGCATTCTTCTGTAAATTGAGTCTTTACTACATAATCCCGACTTTTAACAACCTTGTGGAAGAAAGCCTTTTGAAAACATTGTAGGAAAAGGAGAAAATGCTGGTAACCTTTCCCAAAACAAATTTCAAATTATTAAACAAATTTATTTTGTCGTCTGCATGTATAGTTTCAATTTAGATCAGCCTAAAATTTTGTTGGTTAGTAAAGAGTTAACTCTTTATCAAAACAGACAACAAAATTTTAGACCTGTCCAGATTGAAAGCATCTGCAGAAAACAAACTAAAAATCACAAAACTTTTGAAATTTTTCTTTGAAAGAGTAGAAAACATTGTGGGAAAAGTGAAAAATGGAAAGGACCCAGAGGTAAAGATTTTTTGAAAACAAGTAACCAACATTTTCTCCTTTTACCACAATGTATTCAACCTTTCAAAGACAAATCCCAAAACTTGAGTCACATATGATACATGTATGTCATTAGCAAGTGCTTTGAATTTGGCCCAGTCTACATTTTTGTTGTTTGGTAAAGGTTTAACCCTTTACCACACAATCCCGACTTTTAACGACCCTGAGGAAGAGACCTTTTGAAAATATTGTGGTAAAAGGAGAAAATGCTGGTAACCAGCATTTTCTCCTTTTCCCACAATGTTTTCTACCCTATCCAAGACAATTTCCATTATTTGAGTCAAATTTATTTTGTCATCTGCAAATGCTTTCAATTTGGACCAGTCTAAATTTTTCTCATGTGGTAAAGGGTTAAGAATGGCTGATGAATAACAGCCTTGATATTTTCCAGGAAACCTTTCCTCCCACAGAGAACTGATTACTTTTCGAATTCGATCTGTTTGATTTCAACTTATGTTGTGTCTTTATATTCCATCTAAAATTTCTTTGATATTTTTAGCTGTTTCAGGCTAGATTTACCAGATTCAGTCTGATTATGAAAATCTTGAATCATGCCGAGATGGCTGTCATACAATACCTACCGTATTCAACAACATTTTTACTTCAACAAATATTTTCATCACCATTTCTCTCTCAGCATGTATTGACCAACCATCCTAAAATTCAATCTTTGGGCCCTACGTGTACCCAAACTTAGAAAGTAACACAATATCTGATTGGCTAAACCAAATATCTGATTGGCTAAAACATATGGTTTAGCCAATCAGAGATGGTTTTACTTTGAAATTTACAAAACTCTTTAGATATAGAATACAACTGAGTCATGCTCTGTGAAAGGGTCTTAACCCTTTAGCACACAATCCCGACTTTTAACGACCTTGAGAAAGAAGCCTTTTGAAAACATTGTAGGAAAAGAAGAAAAATGCTGGTAACCAGCATTTTCTTCTTTTCCCACAATGTTTTATATCCTTTAAGAGACAAATGTTATGTTTTAAGCTACATTTAAAACATCATCTCCAAATGCTTTCAATTTGGACTTGGATTTGGGTTTGTCGAGTGGTAAAGGGTTAATGCAGCATCGACCCATCACGTCAGCCTACACAGTCCATGCTAGGCTGAGATGGGTAAAAACTGTTTGCTATTGGTAAATGTCATGCATGGCCAAGGACTCTACCTCTAGATTCAGTCAGTTATTTATCTAAGTGGATTTTATGGATCATATTCTACCTAATGATTTAGATGCTTGTTTGACAAAATGGTTTTATAGATCCTTAAGCCTTTACCACACAATCACGACTTTTAACGACCCTGAGAAAGAAGCCTTTTGAAAACATTGTGGGAAACGGAGAAAATGCTGGTAACCAGCATTTTCTCCTTTTCCCGCAATATTTTCTAACTTTTCAAAAACAAATTTCATTTTTTTAGCCACATTTATTTTGTCGTCTGCAAATGCTTTCAATTTGGGCCAGTATAAAATTTTGTCATCTGCAAATGCTTTCAATTTGGGCCAGACTAAAATTTTGTTACTTGGTAAAGAGTTAATTATGTGATGACTTTCTTGGTATAACTCTTTACCATACAATCCGGACTTTTATCAACCCGAAGAAAGAAGCCTTATTGGAAACATTGTGGGAAAAGGAGAAAATGCTGGTAACCAGCATTTTCTCCTTTTCCCACAATGTTTTCTACCCTTTCCAAAACAAATTTCATTTTTTTAGCCACATTTATTTTGTCGTCTGCAATTGCTTTCAATTTGGGCCAGTCTAAAATTTTGTCGTTTGGTAAAGAGTTAATTATGCGATGACTTTCTTGGTATAACTCTTTACCATACAATCCGGACTTTTATCGACCCGAAGAAAGAAGCCTTTTTGGAAACATTGTGGGAAAAGGAGAAAATGCTGGTAACCAGCATTTTCTCCTTTTCCCACAATGTTTTCTACCTTCCCAAAACAAATTTCAATTTTTCAGTCACATTTATTTTGTCGTCTGCAAATGCTTTCAATTTGGACCAGTAGAAAATTTTGTTGTTTGGTAAAGAGATAATGCATCACAGAGATGCATAAAACCCACTTTTGCCAAAGCATTTCTCAACTGGAACACAATTTAGAAATTACTGCCGATTTATGACATTTTCTTGAACTTTCACTTTCAGGTTGGATTAACCAGATATTGTCATGGAAACCGTTCATCCCACTGGGCAGGCTGTCATACTGTGCCTATCTGATCCATCCACTTGTCATGTTGTGTTTCTACAGTGCGAGAATGTTCCCGACTTACTTTACAGACTATGAAGTGGTGAGTACATTTCGAACTCCAGGGTTGCTGGCTGGCTCCCCAGCTTGGCCAAATTCCATCTGTAGATTGATGATAGTCATTGCAACAGGATTTATTCTTCTCTCACTGTTGAACATTGTTCCTACCATGCCTATATGGCAAAGCAGCCGGTGGCTTGAAAATAATATAGTGCAAAGTCCTGGTCCAGGAAAGCATGGATAGGTGCACTGACTACAGCAATATAAATGAAATAATGTTTGAAAGAGGCATTGACTCTTTACCAGACAAGGGGTTCTGCATGGCTTATTGGTAATTGGTTGGACTGGTAATCTGGAGCCTCACTGGACGCGCTGGGTTTTTTGTGGGAGTGTCCTTTGGCAAGAGCCCTAGCCTAGTACTGGTGAAACCCAGGACATTCATGAATATGTGAGCTGTCATTGTGATACGACTGAAATGATTTTGAAAGTGGTATTAAACACCATTCAACTTTACCAGACAAACTTTTGTCCAAATTGAAAGCATATTTGTGGACAACAATTAAAATATTTCTAAACTGATTGGAATTGTCTTTGGTAGGATAGAAAACATTGTGGGAAATGGAAAAAAATGTTGGTTACCATCATTTATTCTTTTTTCCACAATGCTTTCAAAAGCTTTCTTTCTCAAGATTGTTTCTGTGGAGGATAGGGTTAAAAAATATTTATTTACAAAATTAATATTCTTAATTCTGTGTTACACCCATTCTATGCTTTTATATTGGATCTTTGTTTACATTTAAGTGACACAATTTTGCCATTTAATTATTATTTAGATTTAGACACATTTTGTATTTTTTATGTCTGTCCGAAATACAAAAAAAAAACAACATAAACTAATAATGAAAGATACATTGTGCAAGAGCTGTATCCATGAAATATATTTTTATTTTTTCTCTACAGATTTACCTGTTTCTAGCCCATCTAACGCTGACTTACGGCTTGTCCTTCCTTGTTTCCCTCGCCTTTGAATCACCAATGATGGGTTTGGAAAAGGCTATTTTCAATCCAGGGAGAAAATAATCTGAAATCTGTACATACATGTACATTTACTAATGGAGTCACGCTCTGTGAAAAGAAGGTTAAATGCATCTGCAGAAAGTTTTTCCTATTTGTAAGTTTTCTGCATTTAACCCTTTACCACACAATCCCGACTTTTAACGACCCCGAGAAAGATAGCATTTGAAAACATTGTGGGAAAAGGAGAAATGCTGGTAGCCAGCATTTTCTCCTTTTCCCACAATGTTTTCTACCCTTTCCAATACATAAATCATCATTTGAGCTACACTTAATTTGTCGTCTGCAAATGCTTTCAATTGGGACTGGTCTAAAATTTTGTTGTGTGGTAAAGGGTTAAGAGGGCCTCATGATATAGCCACTTTTTGGACAAAATGGATTTTATTGATCCATTATTATGTGATGATTTGCTTACTATAACTCATCACAGTGATATATTAAACCCCCTTTTGCAAGAGTGCTACTCAATTCTTTATTTTGAGTGCATTGACAAAAGCAAACATTGTGAACTTTTCATAGAGCAATATTGCATATTTAACTCTTTACCAAACGACAAAATTTTAGACTAGTCGAAATTGAAAACATTTGCAGACGACAAATGAAATGTGACTTAAAAATTGAAATTTGTTATGGGACGGGTAGAAAACATTGTGGGAAAAGGAGAAAATGCTGGTTACCTTTTCTCCTTTTCTCACAATGTTTTCAAAAGGCTTTCTTTTTAGGGTTGTTAAAAGTCGGGATTGTGTAGTAAAGAGTTAAACATATATTTTAAAAATTCTAACAAACATTCCCATGTAAATAGCACTGAAGAAAAAATGCTATTGAGAGCACTGTGGCAAAAGGAGACAGTGCTAGTAACTAGCATTGTCTACTTTTCCAAAAATGTTTTCTATCCTTTAAAAAAAAAAAAAAAACATGTTTGGAGTCAAAGATACATAATCATCCACAAATACTTGCAATATATACTAATAATGGTACTAGTCTAAAATTTTGTTATGTGACTTAAAAAAAAATAATAAAATGTAAAAGCAGTTAGATTTTATAGAAACATTGTTACAGTTGAAGAGATTCTGACGTTTAATAGGTGTTTTCATTTAATATAATGTTTTAACCACTGTCTCTGATCCCAACTTGTAATCAAAGACTATTTCAACTTGTTTTATTCCCCTATCATCAAATTACAGAAGAACTTGTTAATTAACCCTTTACCAAACAATCCAGGGTTTTCACGGCCCTGAGAGAGAAGCCTTTTGAAAACATTGTGGAAAAAGGAGAAATTGCTAGTAACCAGCATTTTCACCTTTTCCCACAATGTTTTCTTCCCTTCCCAAAACAAATTTCACTTTTTGAGTCACTTTTATTTTGTCGTCTGCAAATGCTTTCAATTTGGACAAGTCTAAAATTTTGTCGTTTGGTAAAGAGTTAAGGGAAAAATTAACACCTAAAGTGCCTGTCACTACTTTTATTGCCTTTGCAGCCAGCATAGATCAAGATCAGTTTGCAAAAAATGTGCAGTGTGATCTTTGTTTTGTACTGTCAACTTTCCTGAGACAATCTTGTCAAAAGCAAGCTTGATATTGCACTAATTTGGGTGTTTAATCTGGACTGAAAGTGTGTTGGCATTATTTGACTCTTTGATGTTTAATTCTTTACAAGACGACAAAATAGAGTGCCGAAATATATAAAATGACAATTTTCAACATGAAAAAATCATTATGATATATATTATCATAGCTGTTTTAGGTCAGATTACTTTAACAAGGCAGACAGTGAAGATCCAGAATCAGACCACATTCTGTGACAACTAATCTTGATCAACATTGCCTGTGAAAAGCACCTAAATAGTTGAACACCTCCATGTGATAGGCACTCACTGGGATAGCTCTGTACTAAACAACAAAATTTTGAAATGGACCAAGTTGAAAGCATTTACAGACAACAAATTAAATGTTGCTAAGATGATGATTTCCGCCTGTGATAGGGTAGAAAACATTGTGGGAAAAGGAGAAAATGCTGGTTACCAGCATTTTCTCGTTTTCCTACAATGTTTTCAGATGGCCTTTTCTTCAGGGTCATTAAAATCTGGGTTTGTTTGGTAAAGTGTTAACATGACCAATATGAATGATGTTCTTTGATAAATAAATAAATTTATATATTTTGTATACAATAATTGTTGTTGTTTGTTTTGTACGTGTTTAACAATGTTTTCAACATCATATCATAATGTTATAAATGAAGTAATTATGTATTGGCCAACTTACAGGTCCCAGACGTGTGGTTTTAGCCCGAAGACTTAAACCAGAGACCTTGGACCTGTTACTCAGCCAATACACAATAACTTGATAAATGACAAATGTTATTAATTAACCCTTTCCCAAATAAGCCCTGGTTTTCACGTGTCTGTAGTACAAGTATTTTGAAAACACTGTGGGAAAAGGAGAAATTGCTCATTACGAGCAATTTCTCCTTTTCCCACAGTGTTTTCTACCCTTTTGGAGAACTTTCTGTCATTTTCATCAAATTTAAAATTGTCGTCTGCAAACTCTTTCAATATGGACCAGTCTAAAATTTCTCGTTTGGGAAAGGGTTAAGGATCAAGAAATGGTAATCAGTTTGAATTTCAAAGTCATATTGACCTTGTTTTGTTTGATATTGGCCAAGTTTTTCTTGTATTGGCTTAGTTTGTCATTTGGTATTGAACAGACCATTTTCATCATCTAAATGCAATAGCACAGTTTGCTGAATAAAACTTGGTCATATAATGGCAATTGATCTCTCCTATTCCATGCATTCCTGGTGCATTTTTTACTGGTTCCCCTTCTCTCACCTTGAACTTTTACTCAACAATCCCAGGTTTTAAGACGCTGAGGAAAAAGACTTTTGAAAATACAATGTATTGTTGAAAAACTGAGTGATTGTTTAAATGGTGTTTAGCAGCATTTTCAACATTATTTCAGTTATATAGCAGTGGTACATTTATCCATACTTTCCTGGATTTTTTTTTTACCAGTACTTCACACAGTATTCTTCCCAAGCCACTGGCTTCTTTTCCACGTTGTTGTATATTTGGCAGATTGTATATATCGAAGTAACACAAATATTGTATTATACAGGAATATACACATATATTATGAAAATTTATAAACATGTATGTACATCAACAATAAAACAACAACTAAACTTAGCAATATGAGTGAGTATATTAAATATCAGTAAACGACCCTACTATAGTCTATGGCAAACATTTAACCTACACACAACACACATAACTATCATTAAAACAATGATCACCAATGAGAGAGGAATGCATCCTGTCGCAATTAATGGCATCAATTCTCAAAAAGAATCTGGGTATTTGAACCAGCGACCCCCTGTTCTTGATTCCTGTATGCTACTGACTGCGGTATCTGGGCTCTGCTTGTTTGATGTTTCCTATAAAGGCAAACACCATCATTTGAGCCACATTTAACTCTTTACCAAACAACAAAAATGCCGACTGGTCCAAATTGAAAGCATTTGCAGACGACAATTGAAATGTGAATCAAATGATGTAAATTGTCTTGGACTGGATAGAAAACATTGTGGGAAAAGGAGAAAATGCTGGTTACCAGCATTTTTCTCCTTTTCCCACAATGTTTTCAAAAGGCTTCTTTCTCAGGGTCGTTAAAACTTGGGATTGTGTGGTAAAGGGTTAATTCATCGTCTGCAAATGCTGTCAATTTTGACAAGTCAAAATATCTGTTGGCTGATAAAAGGTTAATTTACTCTTAACCAAATGACAAAATTTTAGACCAGTCCAAATTGAAAACACTTGCAGACAACAAAATAAATGTGACTCAAAAATTGACATTTGTTTTTGGATGGGTAGAAAACATTGTGGGAACAGGAGAAAATGCTGGTTACCAGCATTTTCTCCTTTACCCACAATGTTTTCAAAAGCTTTCTTTCACAGAGTCATTAATATTGTGTGGTAAAGGATTAATGCAAATAAGATAGGCTTTGGGCAAAGTGCTGGTGTGCTTGTGTTGGTATATCAGTTGTGGACCAAGCATTTCTATTGAAATGATGGATACCAGCATTTTCTCCTTTTCCCACAATGTTTTTAAAAGGCTTTTTTTTCCAGGGTCATTAAAACGGAGGATTACTTGCTTGATAAAGGTTAGCACTTACCACTACAGAAAGAAGTAGCAGAATTTCCTCAAATCACAGTATTTTGCATGTGAATTTTCATTACAGATACACTTTACATCGATGTTGTAAATTAACATACTGCATCAAATTCATCACACTTGGTCAGTGTGCTTTCTAAAGCATTCCTTGAAAAAAATCTCTTTGCAAAACAACAGAATTTCGGACTCAACCAAACTGAAAGCATGTTTAGACCACAAACTAAATGTAGCCCAAGTGATGATTTTCATGGGTAGAAAAGATTGTGGAAAGAGGAGAAAAGGCTGGTTATCAGCATTTTATCCTTTACTCACAATGTTTTCCAAAGTCATCTTTCTTCAGGGCCATTAAACCTCAGGATTGTGTGGTAAGGGGATAATAGAGAATGAGAAAATAGTAGCTCTGTATCTAGACATTGAGCCATTAAATCTTGGTATAAAATCTCAGAGGTATGGTCAAGCTTCATAAAGCCATGTCCAAAATTTTACTAAACAAATGTTACTCATAATGTCTTAATTCATCATGCAATCCTGATCTTGAATGAACCTGAGGTTGAAGGCTTTGAAAAACATCATAGAAAATATGCTAGTAACCAGTATTTTCTCCTTTTCCCACATTTTCTGCATCTAAAACAATTTTCATCATCTAATCTACATTTTGTTGTCTGCAGATGCTTTAAATTTTGACAAGTCTATCAGTTTTCATCTGCGAAAGGGCTTGGCCACTTTCATAGTGTAGATGAAGGTCAGACTGCAACGACTGTTATCACAGTCTGATTATCCCTTTACCAGACGACAAAATTTCAACCTTGTCCAAATTGAAAGCATTTGCAGACGACAATTTCAATGTGGCTCAAATGGTGCAATTTTCTCTTGATAGGGTAGAAAACATTGTGGGAAAAGGAGAAAATGCTGGTTACCAGCATTTTCTCCTTTTCCCACAACGTCTTCAAAAGGCTTCTTTCCCAGGGTCGTTAAAAGGCGGCATTGTGCAGTAAAAAGGGTCTAGAATTTACAATAGATCTATCTGCATTTTTCATACTTAACCCTTTCCCAAACAAACCCTGGTTTTCATGTGTCTGCAGTACAAGTCTCTTGAAAACACTATGGGAAAAGGAGATATTGTTCGTAACGAGCAATTCCTCCTTTTCCCGTAGTGTTTTCTACCCATTTTGAGACCTTTTTGCCATTTTCATCAAATTTGAAATTGTCGTCTGCAAACTCTTTGAATTTGGAACAGTCCAAAATTTGTCGTTTGGGAAAGAGTTAACAAATTACAGCCTTTTATGACATTATTTTCACAAAGGTGAATAGCCTAACTAGAAGCTAGATCTAAATGTATAACCTTACTAACAGTGAAGCATTGGATCTACTAATGCTCCGTCAAATTATCTTCTTTCCCGCTCAGCTTTGGGCTTGTACACAAGTAGATCTATATAGTACCAGTAACCATTCTAAATTGCATTCTTAGTTTTATTCTCAAGAATTTTCTAAATTTGGATGCAACATAAATTCTGATTGGCTTACCTTTCACTAAACCAGACCCTTTAATCCTGTACCACACAATCCTGAGTTTTAACGACCCTGGTGAAGAGGCCTTTTGAAAACATTGTGGCAAAAGGAGAAAATGCTGGTAACCAGCATTTTCTCCTTTTCCCACAAAGTTTTCTGGCCTATGAAAGACAAATTCCATCATTTGAGCTATATTTAAATTGTTGTCTGCAAATACTTCCAATTTGGACAAGTCTATATTTTGCCTGTGTGGTAAAGAGTTAAATAGCCGATCAGAATTTATGTTACTGTCCAAATTTTGAAATAGACTAGGAATGCAATTTAGATTGATTGGCAAATATCAGCTCTAGTGGGGGGGGGGGAACTGTTGGAGAAAGGTGTACGTATACGTACATGTATTTGGCTGCTGTTTCACTCTTCAGCTAGAAAAATGGAAAAATGTTAGAATTAGAAGCATCTGCTGACGACAAATTGGGTGTGGCTAAAATGGCGGGAGTTGTACTTGAAGGGGTAGGAAATAAATCTAATATTGCGGGTAGAAAACATGCAGCTTACCAGTATCTTCTTTTCCAAAAGCTTTCTACCTGACGGTTGTAGAAACATAGCCTGCTATGCGCTTAAAATAAGGGCATTGCTAAATGGTAGTGCTGTAAAACAAGATTTTCTCATTTTAGATAGGCCTACTGTACATATAGATTATATCTATATAAATCTATCACAATATTTTGTAGATCTATCAGAAAATTCCAGCCGTCCTTGTAAGGATTTTTACATTGCCGTCTGCAAGACGTTTTCAATTTGTAATAGTCAATATTTGTTGCTTGGGATGCGGGGCGACTTTTTCCAGTGGGTTCGGTCGAGTTGTCTGGTTAAGTCGAGTTATCATGGGGGATTAGATCTAGATCTACATGTAATTGTTTTTGGGGCGACATGCCCTACATTTTCCTAGGCAATATCAGTAACATTATTCAATACAACTATTTAATTGGTCTTTGTTTGTAAAGAAAAATGCAAGCGCGTACTTATGTCGCGTTAACATACAACTTTTAAATTTTGACCACGTCTCGAGACGGTTCTGAGTGACGTCACACAGTGCAAAATCGGAGCTGAAGAATTCGTACAAATCAAACGCAGCCAGTCAAGATGGTGGAAACAATCGAAGTGGAAAAGGGAATGTCTATATTCCTCGACGTACGTAAATACCGTAAATACTCAAAAAACTATCTTTAAACTGACAAATAACGACTGAAAATTTAAGCTTCCAATAGCACTGATACTACCAGTACCGAGCTTTCACAACAAAATGCCTAAGAACTCGTCAACTGCACAGTGCAGGAAAATTTCCTAATCAAGTGGGGGTAAAGAAATTAACCGGCTCGTACAAAGTCTCCCGATTGGACCGGAATTTTCGTGTTTTCCAGGATCATAGAAAATCCACCTTTTCTTTAACCCTCTACCACAGAAACCCTAGAGACAAAGCTTTTTGAAATATGATGGGAAAAAGATAAAATTTTTGAAAGATCATTTTCCCCTTTCCCAAAATGTTTTCTGCTCAGTTAAAAGCAAGTTTTATCGTTTAAACCACCTGTGATTTGTACAGTAGTCTGCAAATGGAAATATAGCAGGAAAAGGAGAAAATGCCGGTAATTGGGATTTTCTCCTTTTCCCACAGTGTTTTCTGCTAAATTGAAGGCAATTTCCATCATCTGACTACCTTTGATTTGTTGTTTGCAAATGTTTTGAAATTTGGACAAGTCTGTTATACACAATACTGAGTTTTAACAGGGATCATATATACATATATAAAATCCCTGGTTTTAATGACCCTAAGAAAGAAAGCTTTTGAAAACATTGTGGGAAAAGGAAAGAATGCTTGTAACAAGTATTTTCTCCTTTTCACACAATGTTTTCAAGCCTTCCCCAAAAGAATTCCAAATTTGGATTAAGAATTATCTTGTTGTCTACAAATGCTTTTTGTACTAGGCTAAAAATTTTTCATTTGGTAAAGAGTTAACCCCTTTACAAAACGACAAAATTTCACCCTTGTCCAAATTGAAAATATTTGCAGACGACAAATTCATTGTGGCGCAAATGGTGCAACTTTTTTTTGGCAGGGTAGAAAATATTGTGGGAAAAGGAGAAAATGCTGGTTACCAGCATTTTCTCCGTTTCCCACAATGTTTTCAAAGGGTTTCTTTCCTAGGGGCATCAAAAGGCGGCATTTTGCAGTAAAGGGTTAACTCTTTACCAAACGACAAAGTTTTAGACTAGTCCAAATTGAAAGCTTTTGCACATGACAAATGAAATGTGACTTAAAAATTGAAATTTGTTATAGGATGGGTAGAAAACATTGTGGGAAAAGGAGAAAATGCTGGTTACCAGCATTTTCTCCTTTTCCCACAATGTTTTCAAAAGTCTTCTTCTTCAGGGTCGTTAAGACCTGTGATTGTGTGGTAAAGAGTTAAATGTTGTCATTTGGTAAAGATGTTAAACTTAGGGTTTTCAGGTTTGATAGGGTTATTAGGTCTGATTGAATGGATAATTAGAATTTATCCTCATTTATAATTGAGCCATGCTCTGGCAAAAGGGGCTGTAATGATTTTGCAAAAAGTATCGAACCAGGTCAGCCCTGTTTGAAACTTTGCAGTTGGTCAATTTTCTGAATGTACAAGGACAAGTCTACCCCATGACTTGTTGTATGACATAATTGATTATATGGTTCTGTCATTACTTGCTTGATATAATGCATTATGGAGATGCATTAAGCCCCCATTTATAAGAGCATGGCTCACACACACACACACACACATATACATGTATATAAAAAATTTTTTTTTACTCTGTCAAGATGTTCATTCACGAAATTTGGCGAGAAAACGTTCTTCAGTTTGAAGTTATTATGTTAGGTACATCATCTGACTTTACACTTATAAATGATAGAAATAAGATTATGCTAAAATATAGTTTAGTATTCTCACCCATTTCTTTCTCTTACTAACTTTACATGTTATGCTATAGTACAGTTTAGTATTCTCATCCTTTTCTTTCTTTTGTTTACTTTGCAGGTGTTTCGAAGAGCAGATAAGAAAGGTAACAATGAAACTCACATGTTTTAAAATTTTTCAAGGATCAATGATATCTTAATCAGACAACAAAATTGTAGTCACATCCAAATGGAAAGCATTTGCAGACAAGTTGACTGTTGCTCAAATGGTAGGATTTGTTGTCAATAGAGTTGAAAACCATCGTGGAAAAAAGAGAAAATGTTGGTAACTAGCATTTTCTTTGTTTCCCACAATGTTTTCAAAGCCCCTTTCTGCAGGGTCGTTAAAACCCTGTATTGTGTGGTAAATGGTTAACTCTTTATCAGACAATAAAATTTTTGAGTCATCCGTTTTTAAAGGGTTTGCAGATGACAAATCAGATGTTGCTGAAATATTTTGATTTGTATTTGTAAGGGTAGTCTACTACAAAACTATGGGGAAAATGGAGTGAATGCTGGTCACTGGCTATGCCAAGTATCACTTTTGTAGACATTGGGATCACTGGCATTTTTTCTCCTTTTCTAACAATGATTTCAACAACCTTATCTCTCAGAGTTGTACTTAAGGGAATTGTTTGGTAAGATGGTCCTAAATGAGCATTAGATGGGTACCAAATATAACAGATTGTTATACAGTAAGAATCAATTTTGTTTGTTTGTAGGGTGTTTTAGAGGTACATCATTTTCAATATTATTTCAATTATTTTGCGGCAGCCAGTGCACCCGTCCATGATTTTTCTGGAGTTTCTTGTATCATTGCTTCGAACAATATTCTTCTCATGCCATTGGCTGCTTTCCCACATAACCATCATCAAAACAATGATCTGCTGTAAGAGGGGAATGAACTCCATTTGTGTGACTATATTTGATCGTCGTAAAGAAATTGGCCAAGTTGGGGATCAGAACTAGCCACTCCCTGGCATCAAGGCAAGCATGCTAAAGACTGCACCACCAGTCTCAGTTATACCTGTACTTTAGCTCTTTCCCACAGTAACGACCCTGAGAAAAAAAGCTTTGAAAACATTGTGGGAAAAGGAGAAAATGCTGGTAACCAGCATTTTCTCCTTTTCCCACAATGTTTTCTACCCTTCTCAAAACAGGTTTTAATTTTTGAGTCTCATTTATTTTGTTGTCTGCAAACGCTTTCAACTTGGACCAGTCTAAAATTTTGTTGTTTGGTAGAGTTAAGAATAACCATGAAACACTATACAAACAAACAAACAAACAAACAAAAAAGCAAGAATTGACTTTAGAATTGATTGTAAATAGTACTGCGCCAAATGTTATGGTTGTTGAAACATGTTTTTTCAACTTCAGATGATGGTAAAATATCCTGGGAAGAGTTTGTTGCATTTTTTGCCGACGGTGTAATGGGCAAAGAGGAATTACGTACATTGTTTGTTGAGATAGATACCCACAACACTAAGTAAGTTAAACTTTTTCTGTACTGCAACATTTTGACTTAAGTCTCTACCACACAACAAAAGTTTAGACTTGTCCAAATTAGAAGCATTTTGTAGATGGCAATTTAAATGTGACTCAGATGATGAAATTAGACTTTGATAGAGTAGAAACATTGTGAGAAAAGGAGAAAATGCCGGTAACCAGCATTCTGTCCTTCTCACTCAATGTTTTCAAAAGACTTCTTCCTCAGGGTCGTTAAAACTCTTGTGTAGTAAAGGGTTAAGTCTTTACCAAACAACAAACAACAGTTTAACCCTTTACCACATAATTTTGAGTTATAACAACCCTGAGAAAGAGACCTTTGAAAACATTGTTGGAGAAGGAGAAAATGCTGGAAACCAGCATTTTTCTCCTCTTCCCACAATGTTTTCTACGTATCAAAGACAGAAATCACCATTTGAGCTACTTTAAAGTTGCTGTCTGCAGTTGCTTTCAATTTGGACAAGTCTAAAATTTTGTCGTTTGGTAAAGAGTTAAGTATTTTCTTATGAATTTATCTACAGTTACATTGACCCTAAGGAATTATGTGAGTACTTCTCAGTACATTTGGGACCATTCAAGGAAATCTTCAGCCTGATGGAAGACTTCAACACAAAGATCAGTAATCTTCTACTTTCCACCTCTCAAACCTACAAACAGAGTACGAGGACGGACCAATTCATCACAAGATTTCTGATGGGCGAGGTCCTCAATCAAGTGCATGCCCTCACTGTTCCGCTAGATTCCGCCACTGATGCTTTGGGGCAACAAGCGAAAGAAGAGAGGTCAGAGACCTACTCATATTTTGGTTTATCTTAAAGATTACAAGAAGACTAATTAACCATATACCACACGGCAAAAATTTAGACTAGTCCGTATTGAAAGCATTTGCAGAGAATAATTTAAAAGTGGCTTAATTGATAGTATCTTTTTTGGAAAGAGCCGAAAACATTGTGGAAAAAGGAGAAAGTGCTGGTAACCAGCATTTTCTCCTTTTTCTACAATGTTTTCAAATGCCTTGCTTTCTCAGGGTTGTTAAAAGTCGGAATAGTTCGGTAAAGGGTAAACAAATACACGTGAAATATTGATGAATAGTAAAGTAATACTATAGAGACAATTAAACAAGAAATATAGTCAGCAATAATTTAAGCCGTTGTCACCAGTGAACTGTAATATATTTTACATGTGCTTTTACATTTTAAGAAACATGTGGACGATACGGAAAGCATTGTGCGAAAATGAGAAATTTCTTGATACAATTTTTCAGTTTACACTGATTGAAATTCGTTTACTGCAGGGGCATAAAAAGTGGTGTATAAGTCATATGTTTTTGGCATTACCAGTGCACTGAGATATCATTATCTCGGCTGTGTTCAAAGAAAACATAGAGGTATTATCATTGTCTGCATTGTTATCGCCTGTGTAGTCACCTGCATCATCTTGCCAAAACTTTGACATTTTATAATGTCTCTGTCATTACAAGGTGTTTACTTCAAACATGGACTAGTTGTTAACTATCAAAAGGGGAATACACACAATTGGGGTAGGTAACCATCAAAATATTTTTGACAGTTATGCCCCGTGTTAGACCAAAAGTTTTTACTGATAATCAGTCTATTTCTAAAAACAACTGCAGCTGAGCATTGGAACCCATATGCAGTGCTCTTTTTTCTTTCTTTCATAGAGACAAGACTTATGAGACACTTAAATCTGTGGTGTGGGTACTCATCAGAATGGTCTCATTGAGACAATTCTAATCAATACCCACAACACAGATTTTAGGGTAAAACTAAGGAGGCATTACTTTTTGTATCCAAAGAAGCTGCCTTTTCTGTCCCTCTAACAGGATCCTGTGTGTCTCAGGAGTGAGGATGTAGGAGTAGCAATCTGAAGTCTCTAGGTTCGATCCTCACCTAAGACTTAGTTTTTCATAGCAGTATCTTTGGGCAAGACACTTCAGAGCCACAGCTCAGCTCTGGTGAGACCAAGGACATAAATGAAAAAGTGAGCTGTCATAATGATATGAATGGAATAATGTTGTAAGTGAAGTTAAATGCTATAGTATCAAAAATTGATCCTCGAACATTTTCAGGACTGATATCACCCCTGTACAAGCAGATGATGTGAAGGAAAAGAAAATGGATGGACTGATTGTGCCTGGACGGGTAGTCAGACGGGCAAAAAGACAGACCAGTAGTCAGACTAGCCATGAAGGTACTTCATACTTAACTCTGTACCACGCAATCCCAACTTTTAAACAACCTGGAAAGAAAAGGCTTTTGAAAACATTATGGGAAAAGGAGAAAATGCTGGTTACCAGCATTTTCTCCTTTTCCTGCAATGTTTTCTACCCTATCAAAGACAAAATATTTTGTCATTTGAGCCATTTTTTTATTTGTCGTCTGCAAATGCTTTTAATTTGGGCTAGTCTAAAATTTTGTTGTGTGGTAAAGAGTTGCCTTGTCACCATTATGGCATTTCTTTGCTGTTTGTTTCGGGTTTGATCACCTGCCTTACATAGAGCTGTTGAAAATTTTCAAGGGCTAAACCCTTTACCAAACTATCCTGTGTTTGAATGACCCCGGAAATAATAGACTCTTGAAAACACTGTGGAAAAAAGGAGAAAATACTGGTAACCAGCATTTTCTCCTTTTCCCACAATATTTTCTAGCTTTTTAAAGTTAAATTCCACCATTTTAGCCACATTTTATATGTTGTCTGCAAATGCTTTGACTTTGGACAAGTTTATACTTTTATTGTCTAGTAAGGAGTTAATCTTTGGGCTGCAGCATAAATTTGCTCTTTTTACCCTGATGATAGCATCACAGTACATGTTCATGTATTTACATTGGCAGACTTATTGTCAGCTTGATTTCAGGTCGGGGGAATACCATGTTACAAGAGATAGTTTGTCCAAATTTTTGTTCTTTGGTCACATTGAGCACTATTTTGGATAGGAAAGTGATTTTGTACTACAGTCAGATTTACTATTTTTCTAATTCTAAATCCCAAAACTAGCTGTCAATGGCTAAGACTGCTTTAGCCAATCGGATGGCTATTTTTGGAGATTTAACCCTCGAAGTGCTGAATTAATGACTTGGACCTTTTTAATTAGGAAAAATAGCTTAAAATATTGCTATTTCAAGGTTGTTTACTTTGAAATATGTAACTTAGGAGCCGACAGTGTAGATCTAAGATCAGACTGCACGTTCTTTGCAGTCTGATCTTGATCTACATTGTCTGCAAAAACAAGTTAACATGGTTCCAGAGCTTTAAGGGTTAGTGTTAGGAGAATACAGCTCCAGACTAAGTTCAACAAAGAACCGAAAATAGTCCAGAGAGTTTTTAAACTTTACCTTTTACAGAACTATCAGGGCTTGTAACAATTCTGAAAAAAGCCCTTTAAAACATGGTAGGAAAGGGAGAAAATGCTGATTACCACCATTTTTTCTTTTTCCCATATTTTCCCACATTGTTTCCTACCTTGTAAAAGTCAAATCCAATTATTTTAGACACATTTGGCATCTAAAAATGCTTTCAATAAGGAAGACCTGAATGTTAAGAGAGCATTGATGCTCTTTTCCACAGGTGTGTTACAAGGTACCAGAGAAGCTCTGGAGACTCAAGTTGAGAGATTGACCTCTTTGTTGGACAGAATGGAGAAAAGAGTAAGTATATCAGTGTCATTGGTAGCCAGGGATGCGGCAGGGATGTGCCTTGTTCTAAGTCAAGGATGATTTTATATTATTTTTGAAAGTAGTTTGCTTACAAGAAATTTTATGCCTCTGCTGTAAAGATTTTTTGGAAACATTGTGGGAAAAGGAGCTATTCTTCCTTTTCACATTATGTTGTTTATACCTTTAACCCTTTACCAAACAACAAAATTTGATTCCTACAAATAGAAAGCAATTGCAGATGACATATTATGTGTGGCTCAGCTCAAGGAATTTGTTTTGTGGAGGGAAGAAAACATTTTGGGAAAAGAAGAAAATGCTGCTGACCACCATTTTCTTCATTTCCCACAATATTTTCAAAAGCCTAGTTCCTCGGGATTGTTAAAACTCAGAATTGCTTTGTAAAGGGTTACAGATATAGTTTACTTTCTTTTAAAAGATTTTTCTTACTGTGACTTGAAATGGTTTGGGGAGGTGTTCTGTACAGTTATTTTCTAAATATTCTAATACTTAAGCCCTTTGAGCTGTTTGAGGGTGACAGGATTGTAGACATCGTAAATCAAGATCAGAATACGCAAAACATGCAGTTTAATCTTGGTCTACACTATCAGCTTCTTTGTCAGATATATTGGCAAAATGGAATTTCAGTGCCTTTTAATGACACTGGGAAAGAAACCTTTTGCATACATTGTGGGAAAAGGAGAAAATGCTGGTAACCAGCATTTTCTCCTTTTCCCACAATGTTTTCTACCCTATCAAAGAAATATTGCACCATTTGAGCCACACTGAAATTGTCATCTGCAAATGCTTTCAATTTGAACACGGCTAAAATTTTGTCGTCTGGCAAAGGAATAATGTTTCAACCAGTCTACCAAACAATCCGGGGTTTTCACGACCCTGAGGAAGAGGCCTTCTGAAAGTATTGTGGAAAATGGAGAAAATGCTGGTAACCAGAATTTTCTTTTTCTCAATAATGTTTCTACCCTGTCAAAGAAGTGTAGTTCACTTGTATCACTTTTTGATTTGTCATCTTCAGATGCTGTCAGTTTGAGTCTAGAATGTGTTGTTTTGGAAAGGGTTAAACTCGCATAAGCATGTGAGAAATGGACCTCCTTATAAATGACTCTGTTGGTCAAAGATTTGTTTATATTGTTTCACAGGTAAATTTTGATGGACTAGTAGATGAAGAAGTAGATGTGTCGGATGATAATAAGGTAAGTTTGTGTTATTTTTTTCCAGGAATTCAATGATTATATAGAGGATATTTCAATTTTTTTTTTCGGTGAAAGATTGAAATTTATTTCATCAAGTAAACATCATCGGTAGTATTTTCATGAGTGGCTGGGCCTCTCGTGAAAATATTACTGATGATGTTTATGAGATGAAATAAGTTTTCAATCTTTCACAGAGAAAACAAATTATTCTATTTATTTTATGCTTCTAACACCTATTTCGTTGGAACATTAATCAAAATCCAGAACAGTTGTTTTCAGTAATTCCCCGTGGCATACCCCCTCACATAACAAGGCATTACAATATTACATCAAGCAAGAGAAATTTAGGGTAAAGTATGTCATATTTCCCTCCATTTAAATGGCACGGGCTGATTACCTAGGTAACTTGTGCGCGGGAACTACTGTTTCCGCCTTCAATTGAAGAGTTAGAAAATATAGAATTGCTATTTTCACTGGTCATAACCATGAAATATCACTATAATCCACTATTATTTCTCGATAAACTACCGAAAAGCATGTAATAAGATAGATTTATACCATGGATTTGATACTTTACATAAATATTCTAATGCCTAAAAGTTGAAATCATGGGGTATGATTATTAGATTGGCTGTTTTAAAGAAAGGGCCATGATACTGTCATTGCCCTTGGGTCGTCCCATGAGTTGTCCAAAAACTTTGACATTTCATAATATCTCTGTCATTACTGAAGATATTTACTTCAAAATCTGACTAGTTGCTAACTATGAAAAAGGGAAACCCATTAAGCAGGGCATGTAACTAGCAAAATGTTTTTGACACAGTTATGCCCCTTTTTCAACTAAGAATTTGTTGTGCAGAAATTTGGACATTTTATTATGTCTCAGTCATTCCTAAAGATATTAAATATCTTTAGATAAAATAGGTAACTCTCAAAATATTTTTGACAGTTATGCCCCTTTCTTGATTTAGAATTTAACTTAACTCTTGTCCACACAGTCCCGACTTTTAACGACCCTAAGAAAGAGGCCTTTTGAAAACATTGTAGGAAAAGGAGAAAATGCTGGGCGTAACCAGCATTTGCTCCTTTTCCCACAATGTTTTCTACCGTATCTAAGATAAATTCCATTATTTGAGTCACATTTAAATTGTCGTCTGCAAAAGCTTTCAGTTTGGACCGGTCTATGTTTTTCTTGTGTGGTAATGAGTTAAAGCAACTGCTGCTGAGTGTTGGCATCCACATGCAATGCTCTTGTCAGAAACTAGGAGCACTTGGATTCAGGTTTTAATTTAATAGAAAATTGAACTGTATGAACTATTCAAAATCTGTCTTTTACTAGGTAATTGTTCTACAAATGGACTTGAATGTAGCAGATGGACAGATGGACACATTTAAGGGAAATCTGAGGAGTTACATAGAGGGAGCCAATGCTGCCCCTGGATGTCTAAGGTAAAAGATTCAACATTGTAATACTTTCAAAGTGTTTCTGTGTGCCTAAAATTTTAGTGGGTCTATTGGACTCTGTGTTACTGAAGAAGTTTAGTTCCTTCTGAATTCAATTTTTGCCTGAGTAAATCATCAGTTAAATATCTCAAATCTGTGTGGAAAAACAAAAACAAAACTGCTCTTAACGACAAATTTCTGGAAGCCATCTTCAGTTTCTCTAAGGCTAAGCAACAGGTGGTTCCGTGATCAGTGCGCTGAGAATAACTATTACCCTATCATGGATACCCTTTTGAAAACTGTGGCATCACTGATGTAAATAGGACTACAATCATAGTGTCTTGGTTAGGTCTTGGCATGCATACAAGTTGTGATCTATTTTTACATGATTTGGAATTCTAATGCTGAATTTGTTAGTAAGAGATAAGAACTTTGTGCTTTCATCACTGATCTTGTTAAAATAATGTATTGACTCATCTTTGGCATTTTGTGTCCGAGCAGATTTTCATGGTTGTATAGATACATTTATGATGTGGACGGAAACCCTGCTTTCAGATTAAAACTGAAAACAAACACAATTCATTTTCTGCGAGTGCTTTTGTTTATTCCTTTGCCAGATGTGTTTCATGCAATTTGCAAGGGGCATACAGCTGGAATGCATGGAATGACTCAAGTTTGATTTCAATCAAACAAATCCCAAGAAAATTACATTTTATTAGCTTGGCTGTTTTCACAGAAAATGTTAACATTGTTGTAGCCTGGTGTCGTCTTCCCCCATTGCCATCATCTGCACCGTTGTCGTCATGCAAGGACTTTGACCTTTTATAATATCTCTGTTATCACTGAAGATATTTAATCAAAGCTCGGACAAGTTGTTCACTATCAAAAGGGAAACCTATACAACATGGGCAGGTAATCATCAAAGAATTTTTGACAAATTTAGAATTTTCACTGAAAATCAAGCAACTACAGCCAAGTGTTGGCACCTGCATGCAGTGCTCTTGTTTTAGTGCAGCCTAGGCATGGCCTTGTCTTGATAAATTCTTACAATCTTGTCAGATGTGGATGACATTTTAAATCTTCACCACACAATCCCAACTTTTAATGACCCTTAGAAAGAAAGCTTTTTAAAACATTGAGGAAAAAGGAGAAAATGATCCCTTTCCCACAATGTTTTTTACCTTTCCCAATTCAAATTTCAATTTCTGAGTCACCTTTATTTTGTTGTCTGCAAATGGTTCCATTTAGGATGTTTGGTAGAGAGTTAACTTTTTACAAGATGACAGAATTGTATGCTTATCCTTTTTGAAGGGAATTTTAGAAAACTAAGTAAATCTAGATTAAGCAATAGGATTGTGTTTGAAAGGGTGGGAAACATTGGGAAAAGGCTTGTCTCACATTGTTTTCAAAAGCGTTTTTTCCTCAGAATTGTAAAAATGTGAGATTGTTGGATAAAGATACTAATATAATATTTTCAACTTTCAGTGTAACAGTGAGAAGTTATAAAGAGAGTAGTTTGTTCACAATCTATGAAATATGGACCAATGAATCCCAGTTACAAGCGTAAGTATTTCATTAAGTTTTAGTTGTCAACTTTTTGTAGGAAACTTAGGTAGCCGGTGGCTTATAATGATTGTTGTGCATAGCAGTGTTTAACCATTTTACAAACAGTCCTATGTTTTAATGACCCTGAAGAAGAAGGCTTTTGAAAACATGATGGGAAAAAGAGAAAATGCTGGTAAACAGCATTTTCTCCTTTTCCCTTAACCCTTTCCCAAACAAGCCCTGGTTTTCATGTGTCTGCAGTACAGGTCTTTTGAAAACATTGCTCGTAACGAGCAATTTCTCCTTTTCCCACAGTGTTTTCTACCCTTTTTGAGACCTTTCTGCCATTTTCATCAAATTTAAAATTGTCGTCTGCAAACACTTTCAGTTTGGACCAGTCCAAAGTTTGTCATTTGGGAAAGGGTTAATGTTTTCCGTCCCTTCAAAGACAACTTCCATCATGATAGCCATGTCATCTCATGATCTGCAAATGCTTTCTTCAATGGATAAGTCTAAAATGTGGTTGTCTTGGCATCTGGTAATGTATTTTCTTCTTTGTATTTGTGGGGTATTTAACACAATTTTCAACATTTTTTTTATGCAGTAAATCACGGGCTGCACAGGCTGACATGAGTCGATATTTTTTTGCAGTTGCATTAAGTCCCCTTTCACAGAGCACGGCTCCATCTTAATATTTTGCTTATCTTCTGGAAAGGCTTTCACAATGATGAATATCATACTTGTGCAAATGAAATTAGGAGAAGAGACAAAAAAAAAAGACATTCTAACAAATAGAGAAATTGCTCATTTGTCAAATCATTTTCAGAATCTCTTTACCCTTTGTCGCACAATGCTGACTTTTATCGCCCCTGAGAACGAAGGCTTTTGAAAACATTGTGGGAAAAGGAGAAAATGCTGGTAACTAGCATTTTCTCCTTTTCCCACAATTTTTTCTACCCAATATTTTCTTCCCACTGACAGACAAATTTTATGTTTTGAGTAACATTTAATTTGTCATCTGCAAATGTTTTCAGTTTGGGCCAGGCTAAAATTTTGTTGTCTGCTAGAGTTAATTGCAGAGGGATCATAATGTGCTTGCAAAACATCAAATAATTTTGCTTTAATTTATAATGTAGACACAACCAGACGGATGCAGGACAAGCATTCAAGCAAAGCTGGACCACTACGCTAGATGGGGATGCTATAACAAGATCTGTTCTAGTCCCAGGTCAGTCTTAACTCTTTACCAATGACAAAATTTCAGACTGGTCCAAATTCAAAGCATTTGCAGACAACAAATTAAATGTGTCTCAAACAATAAGAATTTCTCTAAAAGATTAGAAAAGATTGTGGAAAAGGGAGAAAATGCTGGTTACCAGCATTTTCTCCTTTTCTCACAATGTTTTCAAAAGCCTCTGCCCTCAGGGTTGTTAAAACTCAGGATTGTGTGGTTGAGGGTTAATTAAGTTGAAAGCATTGGCAGACAACAGATTGATGAGGCACAAATGATGGGAATTGTCTTTTGAAAGGGCTGAAACCATTATGAGAAATGGAGAAATTGCTGGTAACAAACATTTTCTCCTTTTCCACAGAATTTTCGAGACTTCCTTTTCGGGTCAGGTGATTAAGAAGGTTGTTTAGGAAAATTTTACACAATGAAATACTGAACCCTGTACTACACAATTTCGTGTTTTAACGACCCTGACAGAAAAGACTTTTGAAAACATTGTGTGAAAAGGAGAAAATGCTGGTAACCAGCATTTTCTCCTTTTCCCACAATGTTTTCTTACCTTTAAGAGACAAATTCCCTTATTTGAACCAAATTTGATTTGTCATCTGCAAATGCTTTCAATTTTGACCAGTCTGGAATTTCGTTGTTTGGTAAAGGGTTTTAAAAATAGACATAGCACAAACTATTACAAGTGTTACAAAGGAGAAATATTTCAAGAAAAAGAAAAAAAGTCTTTGGAATGGAAATCATTGTGGGAAAAGGAGCAAGTACTTGTTACAAGTAATTGTTCCTTTGCTTCTTTTCCACTCCAGGTTAGTAAAATGGCATTTCTATACATTACATGCTGATTGAATGATTGATTAATTATATGGTGTTTAACACACAGTTTTCAACATTATTTCAGTTATATTGTGGCGGCCTGTGCACCTACCCATGCTTTCCTGGAGTTTCTTTTACCAGTACTCTGCACAATATCGTTTCCAAGCTACTGGCTGCTTTCCCATCTAAACCATCATTGAAACAATGATCGGCAGTGAGAGAGGAATGAATCCTGTCGCAATGACTGTCATCACTCCTTGGAAAGAAATTTGCCTAGCTGATGATCAAACCAGCAGCCTCCTGTTCTCAAGTCTTGTATTCTACCGACTGAGCCACGTATTACATGGTATTATCTCTTGAAACAAATTAGCTTAGCGTGGTAGCTCAGTTAGTAAAATACAAAGCTTAAAACCAGGGAGTCGCTGGTTTAAGTCTTTACCAAATGACAAAAATTTCGATTATCCAGATTGAAAGCATTTGCAGACGACAAATTGAAAATTCAAAGGTGAATCAAATAATGGTTTTTGTCAATGATAGGGTAAAAAACATGGTGGGAAAAGGAGAAAATGCTGGTTTCCAGCATTTTCTGCTTTTCCGACCATGTTTTCTAAAGTCTTTTTTTCCAGGGTTGTTAGACCTCGGGATTGTGTGGTAAACGGTTAAATTCAGGGCTCACCAGATTTTTTTTCCAGGAATTATTGGTAGTCATGATGACAGGATTAATTCCTATACAGCTGCCGAGCATAATTATTAGTGAAGGCAGCAGCCAGTGACTTTGGAAGAATATTGTATGAAATACTGGTAAAAAAAACTCCAGGAAAGCATGAATAGCTGCATGGGTTGCTGCGATTTACTGAAAAAAAAAATGTTGAAAACCGTGTTAAATACCACACATATACACAAAAAAATACTTTAACTCTTTACCACACAATCACACAGTTATGCCTATTTTTATACCCCCGCAAACGAATGTTTTCGGGGGTATACTGGAATCAGCTTGTCTGTCCGTCCGTCCGTCCGTCTGTGTACAAAATACTAGCAATTTTGAGTCACGAACTCCTCCTAGAGTTTTCCTTCAATTGCATTGAAACTTTGCACATATATTGATCATATATTGAAGATTTGTAAGACGTAATTTTCAAGTGTCAACTCCCCCTGGTTGAGGAATTATCTCCCCTTGAACTTGACACTTTTTTCTGTCAAAGCGCTTGCGGGGGTATTAAGTCACATTCAGTGACAGCTCTAGTTTTACATGAAAATAAGCAACTGCAGCTGAGTGTTGGTACCCCCATGCAGTGCTGTTATTTCTTCTTAAGACAGGGAAAAAAATGGATTATACTTTAAATGTTTCTTTTCTTTTCAGCAACATGGTGGAAAAGGGACTAGACTTTAGTGACCAAACAGTAGCCACATGGACATCATAGACTGAGCATTTACGTTACATTTATGGATCTGTATTTTGGTTAATATGAATTTATATAGGATAGAATAACATTGGGTTATCAGAGTCTAATATAAGTTTCAGTAGAGTAAGTTTTTTTAACCCTTTACCAAACAATCCCATGTTTTGATGACCCTGGTGGAGAAGGTCTTTGAAAGCATTGTTCGAAAAGGAGAAAATGCTGGCACCCAGCATTTTTATCTTTCCCCACAATGTTTTCTACCCTTCCAACACCAAATTTATGTTTTGAGTTATGCTAAATTTGGTGTCTGCAAATGCTTTCAATTTGGACAAGCCTAAAATTTGGTTGTATGGTAAAGGGTTAATACAGGAATAGCTTTCCTGCTTTGAAAATAGACTCTGAATTTACATCCTACAAGCTCACCCAATTCATTATCTTGACACAAATTGTACAAACAAATCAGGTTGCTCATCTCATACACAAAGTCACAAGTGACAGCCCCACTTTTAGGGATAGGAATTGTTAAAACTGCTCTATACAAGCAGGGCATTATTATTAAATGTTTGTTTTGGGATTCTTGAACCTGTTTATGGCAAATGGAATGAAATCCTTCAGTCAGGGGGAAAAAAATGAGAATCACTTTGGTAAAAGGCATTTTTATGCATCTCTGTGGTGAATTATACCAAGCAAGTCCTCGCATAATTATGGGTCCTTTCAATCCATTTTGTTTAACAACCAACTGAATCATGTTGTAAACTGGTCCATTGACATGCAGAAAACTGATCAAAAGCAAAAAGTTCCAGTCCAGGTCAGCCTGTGCAGGCTGACATGAGTCAATACTTTTTGAAGATGCATTAAAGCCCTGTTTCACAGAGCATGGCTCACCTATTTATTTCAACTTCAAAAATGTTTTTTCTTTCTTGGTTCAATTATGTAAGAGAATATTGGGCAGAGTAGATCTAAGATCAGGCTGGCTGTTCTTGTTAGTCTGATCTTGATCTATACTGTCCACAAAAGCAACTGAAGTTATTATAGGTATTCTATGAGTTAAGAATGAAATGAAACTCTGTAGAGATTTACATACTGAATATATCTGTGAAGTACAAGGTATTATGATATATGCATGGCAAATTTTATTGAAATGAATATGCCCTTAGTACACGCTTAATCGTTACAGAGCTTTTCATTACTTTAGTTGCCTTCGTTGCAGCCAGTGAAGCAAAACAAAACATTTGGCCTGATCGTTGATCTACTCTGTCCCATTGTTTGAGCTGCATTTAATTTGTCATTTCCAAATGCTTTCAAAATGAATGATGGAATTTCTCTCTGATAGGATTGAAAAGATTGTGGGAAATTGAGAAAATGCTGGTTACCCCCTTTTCCTACAATGCCAAAAGGCTTCTCTCACAAGGTCGTTAAAACTGGGGATTGTTTGGTAAAGAGTTAGCCCTTTACCAAACAATCCTGAGTTTTAACAACCCTAACGAAGAAACCTTTTGAAAATGTTGTGGGAAAAGGAGAAAATGCTGGTAACCAGCATTTTCTCCATTTCCCACAATGTTTTCTCTCCTTCCCAAAACAGATTTCATTTTTTGAGTCACATTTATTTTGTCATCTGCAAATACTTTGAATTTGGACTAGTCTAAAATTTTGTCGTTTTGGTAAAGAGTTAAACAGTGGTTGCCCTTGTATACAAGGCACCAGATGTGCTACTAAGGTTCTCATTGGCCTCTTGTATTTCAATATAGCTGTTATATTTTATGAATCTAGACTCTTTTTCACAACTTGCCCATTATTTACTCTGATATTTTCTGTTGTCTTTCAAGTCGCATTTAGTTATTCTGTTATAGTTTTATACTGATAGTTTAAAAAGGTTTGTCTCCATGTGTTTGTGCTAATATATCCTCCCCCACCTTTTGTTATTATAACGATAGATTAGTAAATTTCAATATAGCCAAGGTGAATTTTTTTTTTATTTCGTTCCCTGTCAGCCGTGTTAGAAACACAGTGAAAAAGCCTTTTTCTATCAAAAGGATCCGTGGCTGTCTGATAAAATTGAAGGTCATTGTGATAGCTATATTAGCTTTTTATCACACAATCCCGAGTTGAAAAAAAAAAAGAAAACAAGAATGAGTGGGTCTTTTGAAAACATAGTCAGCATTTTCTTCTTTTCCCACAGTGTTTTATATCCTATTAAAGACAAATTTTTACATCATTTGAGCCACGCTACATTTGTTGGCTGCAAATGCTTTCATTCTGAACTAGTAAACAATTTTGTTTGTCAGGTAAGGAAACAAAACTTTTTTCAGAACCACACATAAACCCGCTAGTGGTCAAGTGAAGATTTATCAATAAAATTTATCTCTTTTAACGAATGACAAGATTCAAGACTTAACCAAACTGAAAGCATCTGCAGACGACAAAGTGTTTGTCTTGGTGATGAAATACAATCTTGTGCAAAGTGTCTTTAATTTAGAGACTAAACACTTTGTTTTTGAAAGATGTAACCCATTCAATAAGTCCAGGTAAATAAAAACATCATCATGAAACAATGGGTGGGGCCTAGATCTAAATATATAAAATGGACGAGGGTTTCTGGGAAATTCCAAAATAGTTACAGAACGAATTAAACATTTAGAACACAGCTGGCTGCATGTTGCTTCATCACTTTAGAATAGTTTACTTTTCGACGACCAAAGCTGCTTTTATTTACACATGATTCTAATATTATGAGGCCATTTAACGTCTGCATAGCGACCAAGAAACTTAATTTATCCGTTTCCTCATAACAGCTACACGGATATGACGTCATACTTTCATCGGAAAACTCTGACGTTGTGGCTTAGCTACAAAGTGCGTAGGAAAGTATTTTTACATGTATTTAACGAATCTTTGAAATCAACGGATTTAAATGAGTAAATAAAGACAATAAAAATTCGTAATGTGTACGATAAACGGAGTTGAGCAGTCAACTTATATGACGAGCTACAGAGGCGAAATGCCGTCCATTCCGCTGATTAAATACAAAAACTTACCGTCGATGTTTGTTAATTTATCTTCTGAATCCGACAAGTAAGTATATGTGTATTCTTTATGGCTGTGAGGTATACAGGATAATTTCTACGCATGTTTTAACCTCTTACAGTTCCTTTGAAATGCCATATAAGCACCTTATGATTTTCCCACTAACTCTCACTCGGTGCTATCTCCATAAATCCCACATGTCCACCGTTGTTAAAGTAGATTTCTCCTGCTTTTGAGAATGACTATGCCATAGCTAAGTATCTCCAAGCGGACGGTTTTAGATCCAAGATCAGACTACACGTTTTGTGCTGTCTGTTCTGGATCTACGTCGTCCGCAAAAGCCAAGTAAAATCGTCATTGGTAATTAAAGATTTAGATGTAACCTTTAACCACACAATTCCGAGTTTGAACGACCCTAAGGAAAATGCCTTTTGAAAACATTGTAGAAAAAGGAGAAAATGCTGGTAACCAGCGTTTTCTCCTTTTTCCACAATGTTTTCTACAGTTCCCAAAGCGAATTTCTATCTTTGAGTCACAGTACTTTTGCCGACAGCAAAATCTCAATTTGCCGCGACAAGTCTTGGGGTTTGTAGTTTGGTAAGGAGCTAAATCATACACGGACTGTGGTTTCTCGGATGCTCAGTTGTGAAGGTCTTTAGTTTGTAATCAGAAAACCTGGCCACACTGGTAAGTCCTGTCGCAATGACTGATTATTCTCCCCCAGAGAGTTTTGGCAAAGGCGGAATTTCGACCTTGCAACCCTGGATTTCGTTACTATTAAACTACCAGGAATCGGCACAGCAAAATGAGAGTCCAGTTTGAGAACAGATGCACTCTGTTTTTGCAAAACGTCCGTGAAAGTAAAAAGACAGTAGAATCGCTCTAGCAAAAGAGGATATAATGCATCTCCGTGATGCATTGTACTAAGCAAGTCATCACATAATTATGGATCCATAAAATCCATTTTGTCTGACAACCAACTAAATTATAAGGTAAAGTTGTCCTTTGACATGTAGAAAACTTACCAAAGCAAAAAGTTTCGACACAGATCAGCCTGCGTGGACTGCGCAGGCTGACCTGGGTCGATACTTTTTAATTTTCACAGAGGATGGCTCACAGTAAAAATCGACCCTTTCCAATGCCAGTACACATCAGCTCTTTCGCTGCCAAGTACATAAACTTTGTCCTTTTTTTTCGGGGTCGAAATAAACCGTAGATTTCCCAGCACCTGGATATAATTTTGGTCCCAGGCATCAGGTAACGATGAGTGTAGGTCATAGATCGGACTTTACTTTAAGATCAGACTGCACAGAAAGTGCAGTCTGGTCTTGGATCTATACCATCCGCTTTTTCAGTCAAACCCTATGAGACAGAAATATGACTTTCAGTGGACGGGGTTTTTCAGCTATCAAAAGAGATCGAGTTTATAATATGTGAACGGAGGAGCTTAATGCGTCTGCAAAAAGCATCGACTCGTGTCAGCCTGCGCAGTCCGCGCAGGCTGACATGGGTCGAAACTTTTTGCTCTTTGTAAATTTTTCTGCATGCCCAAGGACCAGTTTACCACGTGATTTAACCGGTCGTCAGACAAAATAAATTTTATGGACCCATAAGTATATGGTACCTTCCTTGATACAATGCATCATGGAGATAGATGTATACATAGTAAAATTAGTGTTGCACCCCCTGTGTTTTTTACCGGATTTGATTTTCTGACGTGAATGAGATAAAATTGGGTCGAAATTAGAATTCGGCTGCTGCATACACCAACAGACTCGTCTTTTGCCATAAAATGAACTGAACTGAGGTATCCCTTGACCTCATGGTAAGTGGGAATATTTTACCTAGATGTTGCTTTCAAATTTAAGAAAAACGAGAAGCGTTTAAGTTTGGTTAAAACAGGGAATTTAATGTCGAAACAAAACTTACGACAGGTTGAAAGTGACCTGCAGAGAATGGACACACAAAATCAGGCAATATTGCGTACTTCCGCCCGGGGCATGCAAAACAGCTTGCAGTCTTTGTCTCGCACCTCTCACGAGAGGTTGAAACAGCTCGATCAGTAGCTGCTGCCATGAGGTTAAGGGATACCTCAGTTCATTCCATTTCAGAGACAACAGACTTGTTTGTTCTTGTATACAGCAGCCAGATTCTAATTTCCAACCCATTTCATATCATTCACGCCAGAAAATTAAACACGTTAAAAACACAGGGAATGCAACACTAATTTTACTATGTATATATTGAACCACTTTTTGGCAGAGCATGGTTCACCGTGACATGTGGCGCTGAAGGTTAAAATAGCGTTACAAACTCTAAACAAAGCAATCGTTCTTTAAATGAGCCATGCTCTGTTGAAAGGGGGCTTAATGGACCTCAGCGATGCACTCTACCTATCAAGCCATCACATAACTATGGATCCATAATAGCCACTTTTTTCTAACAACCGACTTAATAATGGCGTAGAATGATCCTTTGACATGCAGAAAATTGACCAATAGCGAAAAGTTTCGGCTCAGGTCAGCCTGCGCGCAGTGCGCGCAGGCTGACCTGGGTCGATACTTTTCGCAGATGCATTAAGCCCCCTTTTTTATAGAGCATGGCTCAAATGTTTTATCCACCAATACCTTCGAGCTCGAAATTAATAGTCTCTGTCCTTCCTCCTCACTGGTCTAGGCGACGACTTTGTAATCAGAAAGACCTAGTCCGATCCCCGCATTTAGCGCGAGTCACGTTCGAGTGTTCTTTGGACAGACAATTTAGAGCTGCTGTGTATGGGCAAACCACAGGGAAGACATGAATAAGTAAGATCTCACCGTGAATCACCGAAAATTCTGTTGAAAACGACGCAGAACACCATCGAAACCTGCTTTTCTTTCCTACATGCATTCGAACAGCGCTCTGGCAAAAGGGGTTTTCTGGCCCTTTGACATGTAGAAAATCGAGCAACAGCAAAAAGTTTCGACTCAGGTCAGCCTGCACAGACTGCGCAGGCTGACATGAGTCGATACTGTATGCAGATGCATTAACCCACCTTTTCACAGAGCCTGACCCATTCACATTATATACTATTACTTTTATACAGGTCTTACATGGTTGTACCGCTGACCCGGGCCAAACGACCCGTGCTACAACCTTCTAAAGTAGCCACGGAACAAGTTATTAGCCTTGCGCCCGTAAGACCGAAAAGCTCCAAAAAACATGATACAAAACCCAAAACGGTAAGTGCTCAAGGGTTGAGTCTATTCTCATTCATCGCCACGTAGCTCTGTCGGTGACGTAGAAGGGGGGGGGGGGGGGGGTCGCGCTGTTTCCATAACAAGCTGGGCTAATTTATGTACTGACGATAGCCATTGCAAGATTCATTTCTCTGGATCACTGATGCATGTTGTTTCTACTTCGTTTATGTAGCCCGGCCGGGTAACTCAGTGATTGGTGTAGCTGACTAGTGACCTGATGGTTGCGAGTTCGATACCCGGTTAAGGCAAACTTTCTTTCCGGCGATTGTTCGCCTTTGACCACTGATGCAGTCAATGACTTGGAAAGAAATTTGCGTCAGTAATGGACTGAGACAGCAAGGAAACACACTGACCGTCGTGATATGACCTAAGCTATTAAAACAGCGTTAAACTCCAAAAGAAAGACTTCGTTTATGTAGGAAAGCAGCCATTGGCTTGTCAAGAATGGCGTGTATAATACTTCTAATGGAAACTAAGGAAAAGCATGGATATCTACACGGTTAGTCGTGACATAACTGAAAATATCTTGTTAATCCATTACCAAACTCGTGTTTTATAACCCTGACGAAGAATGCATTTGTAAAAATTCAGAAACAGCCAGAGAATTAGATGACGTGTCTAGAAACCTAAAATAACAATCGACTTGTGGACAAGGGGTCGTGTCCATTATAAATTCTTAGAAAATCAATCTGTTTGCCCGAAGACAAAAGGTAACAACCGTTTTGACTGACCAGTATAGAAGGCCTCAGCCAATGAGATATTTTTTTCTAAATTTAGGAGTGGAACAATATTTGAGCCATGCTCTGGGAAAAGGGGATTTGATGCATCTGTGATGCATTATACTAAGCAGGTCATCACATACTTAAGGATCCATAAAAAAAACATTTTTCCATAGTTATACATATATAATTTAATATCAATTGTTTTCATGAATATTGGCGAGTTCTGATTGGCTGAAAATTTTTTTTTCATAGCTCCATGAAAAAAAAAAATCACGTTGTGCCGGAACTACTTTAGCTGTCAAACTAATATAATTTAATATCAACTGTTTTCATGAATATTGGCGAGTTCTGACTGGCTAAAAAAAAAATTTCATAGCTCCATGAAAAAAAAAAAACACGTTGTGCCGGAACTACTTTAGCCGTCAAACTAGTGTAAACAAACATGTATACAATATTGAAAAAGCATTTGACAGCATTAGACATGACAAATTATGGGACGCGCTACGCAGAAAGGGTGTCAGTGGAAAGTTTCTCTCTACATTTCAATCGTTGTATGGGCAGTTAAAATCTTGCGTGAAAGTAGACGATACTTTAACGGAATACTTTAGATGCACGGTCGGAACACGTCAGGGTTGTGTTGCAAGTCCTCAGATATTTTCCATTTTCATCAATGATTTAATAGATTATGTTAACCAAAGTAGTGGGAGGGGTATTTTTGTAAGTAATGCAATTAGAGAATTAAACTGCCTGCTGTTTGCAGACGACGTATCTAGTTTTTCGGACACAATTATACAGTTGCAGAGACAGATTGATTATATCTCTAAATTTTCCCGTTCAGTTGGTCTGAATATTAATGCAGAAAAAACAAAAATTGTGGTCTTTAGAAATGGAGGCATCATCAAACAATCTGAAAAATGGTTTTGTAACAACAAAGAAATTGAAATAGTACCTGTATACAAATATCTAGGACTTTATCTCACTTCCAATTTATCCTGGAATACAACTATTGATATGCTTTCACGACAGGCATTTAAAGCCATTGGTATTATGTGCCGAATACGTAGGAATTTTGGCTTTCTCGAACCTGTGGACATGTTCAAAATATTTGATTCTGCAGTCAAACCTATTCTTTGTTATGGTAGTCAAATTTGGGGTTACAAGTACATAGATAAAATTGAAAGGGTTCACATTAAGTATTGTAAAATTGTCGGCAACCTAGCTCATAAAACATGTGACGCAATGGCATTAGGTGAATGTGGAAGACTGCCAATTAGCCTAACTTACATGAAACTTTGTATGAAATATTGGTTGAAATTATTGCGTATGGATACTAACAGATACCCAAAACAGTGCTATGAGATGTTAAGACGGCTTGATACAACAGGTAGACATACTTGGGCAACAAATATTAAAGATCTTTTATTTTGTTATGGTTTTGGCTACGCATGGGTTGCCCAAGAAGTTGGTAACGAAAACATATTTCTAAGACTATTTTGTCAGAGAGTAAAGGATATTTTTACCCAGAAATGGTTTTCTGATATCGACAGTACACCAAAAGCTCATCACTATAAATACTTTAAATCAAATTTAGCACCCGAATACTACTTAAGTCTAGATATATCATATGTGTATAAGAAAATGCTTTCTAGTTTTAGATGTTCAAATCATGATCTGATGATCGAAAAGGGGAGACATTTAGGGATAGACAGACAATTACGAATATGTCCTTTATGTAAACAAAAAAATCTAAACATAATTGAGGATGAATTTCATTTCTTTTTCGAATGTATGGAATACGAAAATCTAAGACTACTTTATTTCAATAAAAACTGGCTTCGCAATAAAAATAGAAATAAGTTTTACAGAATTTTAGAACTTAAAGACAGGGGTACAGTTTTAAAAGTATCGAAGTTTCTTGTTGATGCTTTCAACTTGAGAAAAGCCCTTCTAGAGAATCAGTAATTTTGTGTTTATATACTGTCGAAAAGAAACTTCTCGCTGTTACAATGAAATATTATAAATTGTTAATTGCTCATATATCTTTTAATCTGAAGATTTGAACCAAATAAAGTATTTTGAATTGAAATTGAATATAATCATTATATAACCAACCATCTATGTATTTTGTTAATTGTTGTTTGTTTTCTCTCTCTATTTGAAAGATTTGCTTAATTTAAGGAGTATAAAAGCAGTATTAATGCATTACCACACAATCCCTACTTTTGACGACCCTGAGAGGGAAGCCTCTAGTGGGCATTGTGTGAAGGGGAGAAAATGCCGGTAACCGGCGTTTTCTCCTTTTCCAACAATGTTTTCTATCCGTCACAGGTTGAATTTTAAATTTTCAGTCACTTTCATTCTGTCGTCTGCAAATGCATTCAATTGGGCGGATATAGGATGTTGTTGTTTGGTAATGAGTTAAATAAAATAAGGGTGTGCTCGTAAGCATTGTAAATATCGTTTTTTTCCCTTTAAAATATGTTGATATTATGAGTCTATCTCATATCAATCTTTGTATGTAATGCAACCTTTTGCCACAATGTTTTCATAAGTTTCACTCTAAAAAAACGAAAATTCGCAGCATTAACATCAGTTTTGCTCTAAATGAGCATAAACATGTAGTTGTCACATCACCTTTTATCGCAGTGTTTTCAAGGGAATTCCTTCAGAGGTACATGAAAAGTCGAAATTTATTAGTGGTCTTCCTCCAAGACAGTATGACAAGTCGCAATTTTTTGAGAGCTTACCTCTACCAGAACATTAAAATACCAACCTTAGTAGGTGACCATCTGACACAATGTTTTCAAAAGATTTCCTGTAAATGGGCATGAAAAATCACAATGTTTTTAAAAGCTTTGCTCTAAAAGAGCATAAAGGATCGCTGTAATATTTTTTATGCCAACGTTTATATAAAGTGATTTTTTTTTTTGTCACTAATTTTTGTCTCTTCAGTTTTTTTTCATATACTTGTTTTAAATATCAGTTGTAATGTTGTGTATATAAATGAGGTTTGTATAGAGTTTTGTGTCGATTTAGACACGATGTTAATCACTTTTCTCCTAATCTACAAACTGCAGAATAAACACTGTTATATTCTAGCAGCATTGTCACATGTACTTTGATTCTTTGCCAATCGTTTAACCCCTAGGCTGCTAAGCGCTACTCGATGGCAGTTGATGGGCTGTTTGGATCAGGATCAGACTGCACAAAACGTATGGTCTGATCTCGGATCTACACTGTCCCATAGGGAGGATATTTCTCTCAATAACATAACCTTGAAATATTACTGGTTGGGTTTTACTACCGGCTTGAAAGTTTTATTTGAGTAATTTGGCAGAAAAAGGGTTAAGAATGTATCTTTTGTCATAATGCTTCCAGAAGGTTGAAGACAACATAGTTTTGATAGTTCTTTTCTTTTTTTTTTAATCTTTTCAATGAATAACACACTTCTGTCACAATATTTTCAAAATTGTCAACTATCTGAAACATTAAGATAACTAGCAAACTTGTGGGAAAACATCGAGAATTTATTTTTTTAAATGTTAACGTTTAGTTGTATTAGGATCTTCTGTCACAATTTTTTCTTTAAGGTCTTCAGCTATCAGTTTTTTGCTCACATGTTAATTGGTTAAAGAACATTGTCAGTAGGTATTATATTTTCTCTTTCTTTTTTTCAATTATAAGCTGAAGATGTATTACAACGTATATTATAATTTTCTCAAGAGTTGTTAACTGCAGGAGCTTATAAATTGTTTTAAATATGTCACTCATTGTACAAAATTGTTGTATATTATGTAAGTGTATATGGGCCAGAGGCCTAAATACTTGAATAAAGGTATATTGATATTGATATTGATATTCCACATTTTTTTTTAAAACACTTTCAGATACTTCCAGATACGCGTCAAAGCGAAGCCACTGTCGCTGTCTCGAACCAAATTTCAAATAAAAGCAGAAGTAATCTAATATCTGCTGGTCTAATGTCCAACTGTTCCTTCGAAAATTGTACAATCCAATTTTTTAGGAATCATGAATTCCCGCTGCAATATTCACCATGCTTCTACTCAGAGTGAAGGTTACACATTGCGGGTTCTACACGGTGCCGTGTTAATACTCGCGTTTTATTGGTTGATTTTCAGGACACATTCTTCCGCCATACAAATATGAGTGGAAGGGGCTAAACTCAGACGTTATATTTAAAAATAAAGAAAATAAATGCAGTCTGAATTATTTCCGTGGGTTTATGTTGTCTGTAATATTAAATTATAAGGAATGAAGAGATTTTTTTTTCATGGAGGTATGAAAAAAAAAAAACCTAATCACACTGTATGAAACCGCGAAACGGTTTCATACAGTGTGATTAGGTTTTTTTTTTTCATACCTCCATGAAAAAAAAATCTCTTCATTCCTTAAATACATATAGTTAACAAAGTAATGGATCCATGAAAAATATTTTGCCCAACAATCGACGGAGTCATGAGGTAGAATGGCCGTTGGACATACAGAAAATTGACCACTAGCAAAAAGTTTCGATTCAGATCAGTCTGCACGGACTACGCAGGCTGACCGGGTCGATACTTTTTAGCCACCTAACATGAAAATATATATCCCTTAATTCTGTCGTGCTCTTATCTAATTATCATTTTTTACCCATTTTATTATTTGATTTCAGGTATTTAATACCAAATTTGGACCGATGGATTCGGCCACCATTGATGTCTTGTACAACAAGAGACGATATTCGACATCTGCCCAGAATGCTGCAAAAGAATTTGCACTCCCAGTCTCTCGGGTATATTTTTTTTCCCTTTACACATTGCACGTCCGGTCTCTCGGATAATTTTATACATGTAATTTACACACTGCACTTCCGGTCTTTCAGGTAATTTTCATCCTTTACACATTGCACTTCCGGTCTCTAGGGTGATTTTATCCTTTACACAGTTATGGATACTGTAACTCTTTCCTAGACCATAAGCTTTTAGCCTTAGGTTAAATTTCAATCATTTGCAGACGACATATCAGATGTGTCTCAAAATGATTGAATTTGCCCTTTAAAGAGTAGAAAAATTCTGGAAAAATAAATAAAAATGCCAGCTGTTACATGTACTCCTTTTCTTATCATTTTCACAAAAGTCGACCTTCCAAGGGAATGAAAACAACGAAATATTCCAAATTATGCGAATTTATTTGAACTTTTCGTTATTTTTAAAATTATCATTATATATCTCTCAAGTTATTTTTATTTACCACTCAGAGCGCTTGATAATTCCAATGATATTTTTAAGGAAAAAAAAAAAAATGTCTAAGAAGTCTAAGATATTGCAATGTCAAATGTTATTATTCTACAACCACCCCCCTCCCCCCAGCGAATCACACCCGACAAAAACATGTTAGTTACAACTGGCAGTAAAATTGCTCGTAAAGTATAGTAAATCACGCATTAAGATCATTGCATTTTTTTCACGGATAGATTTGAAAGTTAACATTTTGTTTCGTACAACATTATCGTTAGTCTTTTAATCCTGTCTTATTGTAGTCATTATTAACTCTTTAACAAATGACAAAATTTTAGTCTTGTCCAAACTGAAAGCATTTGCAGACGACAAATTCATTGTGGATCAAGCGGTTTATTTTCCAATATTCCCACAATGTTTTCAGATGCCTTTTTTTTTTTTCAGGATGGAACTCGGGGTTGTGAAGTATTGGGTTAAACCGGCATTAAACGAGTTTTTTGACTTATCTTTTTTTTGGGGGGGGGAGGGGGGAGGAGGGAAGAAAACTTTATATTTTTCAAGGGAAACATAAAAAGGACGTGACTGTATACCCTTTGTTGATAAAAAAAAAAAGGCTATATAAAAAAGACTTGCTTCTTTCAGCCTGATCCTCCGACCACCACCCAGGAGCCCAAAGCGGATATGGTTCGTTTACGGGGTCAGAGATATGAGGAGACTCCAGATATCTGGCAGGACGCGGTTTTGTGGGATAGAATACAGTCGAGATCCGCCACACAGCCATGTTGTGGTTCATCAGTCGATAAAACGCTTCCCTCACCTTCAAAAGTACCACAGGTGTCCGGAGATACAAAATTGTTGAGCAACAGGTTTGGAGATGATTTATATGAGTCATGCTCTGTGAAAAGGGTGCTTAATGCATTCGCGAAAAGTATCGACCCAGGTCAGCCTGCGCAGTCCGTGCAGGCTGACCTGAGCGGAAACTTTTCGCTAATGGTCCGTTTTCTGTATGTCGAAGAACCAGTTTACCCCATGTTTCAGTCGGTTGTTTAACCCTTTCCCAAACAAGCCCTGGTTTTCTCGTGTCTGCAGTACAAGTCTTTTGAAAAGACTGTGGGAAAAGGAGAAATTGCTCGTAACGAGCAATTTTCTCCTTTACCAACAGTGTTTTCTACCCTTTTTGAGACCTTTCTGCCATTTTCATCAAATTTAAAATTGTCGTCTGCAAACTCTTTCAATTTGGACCAGTCCAAAATCTGTCGTTTGGGAAAGGGTTAAAAAAAAAAGCGGCTATTATGGATCCCTAATTATGTGATGGCTTGATTGGTACAATGCGCCACGGAAATGCATGGAGCCTATTTTTGCCAGAGTGTGGCAAATATCTATATTTTGCCCAGTTGCCTCTTTAGTTTCTTTAAAGGCCCAATAGTAGCCAAAAAAAATCAATACAGGTGTAAAAATACATTTAAATTTAAATCATACCATTTAAAAGTATGGAAAATATTGTGAAGAAAATGAGAATCTTTTACTGGTGGTCGGTCCAGGTGTTAGTCGTTGGCAGAAAAATTAATCTTAAAATCAGGCAAAAAGTAAACAAAAGATAGAGTGACCTGGCAACTTTAAACCTAGTTTTGAAATTAATTTCTCTGCCAGAGACTAACACTTGGACCGACTGTAAAATAAGAGATTGTTATCTTCACAATAATTTCCATACTTTTAACCCTTTACCTCACAATGCCGCCTTTTGACGCCCTTGGAAAAGAAGCCTTTTGAAAACATTGTGGGAAAAGGAGAAAATGCTGGTAACCAGCATTTTCTCCTTTTCCCACAATGTTTTCTACCCTATCAAAGAAAATTTGCACCATTTGAGCCACATTGAAATTGTCGTCTGCAAATGCTTTCAATTTGGACAAGGCTGAAATTTTGTCGTCTGGTAAAGAGTTAAACGGTATGATTTAAATTTACATGCATTTTTTAGCACCCTTTTTGTTTACTTTTGTAGCTATTGTTTCTTTAACCCTGTCAGCGCCAAATAAATGAGCCATGCTATGGCAAAAGGGGGTTTAATGCATATTCATGATCCATGATACCGAGCAAGTCCTCACATCATTATGGATCCATAAAATCCATGTCATCAGACAAACGTTTAGAATCCATTTTATCAGACATCTGACTCCACCCCACGGGGCCGAGCCGCCGTAGCTGAGTCGGTAGCGTACAGGACTTAAGAACAGGAGGTCGCTGGTTCGATCCCCGGCTCGGCCAATTTCTTTCCGAGGATTGATGATAGTCATTGCAACAGGATTCATTCCTCTCTCACCACTGACCATTGTTTCGACGATGGTTATGTGGGGAAAGCAGCCAGTGGCTTGGAAAAAATATTGTGCGTAGTACTGGTAAAAGAAACTCCAGGAAAGCATGGATAGGTGCACTGGCCGCCGCGATATAACTGAAATAATGTTGAAAACGGCGTTAAACACCATACAATCAATCAACCACCCCACGGGGTAAACTGATCCTTTGACAAGCTGAAAATGGACCATTAGCAGAAGTTTCGGTCCAGGTCAGCCTGCGAGGACTGCACAGGCTGACCTGAGTCGATAATTTTTGCAGATGCATCAAGTCTCCTTTTCACAGAGCATGCCCACAACCTCTTTAGATGATTGAAAATACAATTCACTGATTCGTAGAAAGATTTTTATATTGTAGTCTTAAAGAAATAAGCAGACGGTATATGTCCAAGATCAGACTGCACGTTCTGTGCAGCCTGATCTATGCAGTCCGCAAAAGTCCCTGTTTTCGCCTATGGCGCTGAAAGAGTTAAATCTTTACCAGAAGACAAAATTTTAGCCTTGTCCAAATTGAAAGCACTTGCAGACGACTACTTAACTCTTTACCAAACAACAAAATTTTAGACTATTCCAAATTGAAAGCATTTGCAGACGACAAATAAAATTCAGCTGAAATGATGAAAGTTGTCTTTGAAAGTGTAGAAAACCTTGTGGGAAAAGGAGTAAATGCTGGTTAACAGCATTTTCTCCTTTTCCCTCAACGTTTTCCAAAGGCTATCTCCTTACGGTTGTTAAAACTAGGGACCTTGTGGTAAAGAGTTAAATGCGACTGAAATAATGGAAATTGTCTTTGAAATAGTAGAAATCATTGTGGGAAAAGGACAAGGCGCTGGTTACCAGCATTTTCTCCTTTTCCCACAATATTTTGAAAAGCATTCCTCCTAAGAGTCGTTAAAACATGGGATGGTAAAAAAAAACAGATTGCCAGCGATTGTTTGTTTCAGACCTTATAGCATCGTCACAAACATTAGAGTAACCGTGGTTTTATACAGTTTAATCAGACCGTACTCTACCCCACCGGCACTTTGGTTGAACTGAACGAGTCTGAAAAATAAATAAATGAATAGATAAATAAATAAATGAATAAATAAATAAATGAATAAGTAAATAAATTAATAAATTAAATGGATGGATGGATGGATGGATGGGCCGATGGGTTTTTGGTGCTTAGATGGGTGGGTGGGATGAATGGACGGACGGACGGACGAACCAACACAAATGAGCTAGATAATAATAATAATAAATAAATAAATAAATAAATAAATAAATAAATAAACTGGGCTGAACAAGTTTGTAGATCAAATCAACAAAGTAAATAAATATAGTTAACGAACGAATGATCGAGGCGAGACTTAACAAGAGGAAGGTATAGACCCAAGATCAGACTGCACGTTCTGTGCAGTCTGATCTTGAGCTACGACGTCCACCAAAGCAGCTGTTTTTGCCTATGGCGCTAGAAGGGTTAAAACCTAGCTATTTTTTTTAAACATTAGAATACTTTGATAGCATTTGAACCATGGCGTGGCAAAAAGAGGTTTAATGCATCTCTGTTATACATTATACCAAGCTGTTCATCACATAATTATGGATCCATAATACCCAGTTTGTCCAACGATCGACTGAATTATAAAGTAGAATGGCCCTTGGACATGCAAAAAATTTAGAAAAAGCGAAAGGTTTTAACACAGGTCAGCCTTTTTTCACAGAACATGGTTCATTTGCATAGTACAGGGTGTAGACTGCGACATTTCCCAAATCTTCAAGCAAGTCGGCATTTCTGATAATATTAACTCTTTACCAGACGATGAAAAAATAGACTTGTCCAAATTCGAAGCATGTGCAGACGAAAAAATTAAATGTGGCACAAAATAATGAAAATTGCTTTTGAAATGATAAGATTGGGAGAAAACTTTGGTATCAATTAATTAATCGATCGACAGACCGAACAATCAATTATTTAACCCTTTCCCAAACAAGCCCTGGTTTTCACGTGTCTGCAGTACGAGTCTTTTGAAAACACTGTGGGAAAAGGAGAAATTGCTCGTAACGAGCAATTTTTCCTTTTCCCACAGTGTTTTCTACCCGTTTTGAGACCTGTCTGCCATTTTCATCTAATTTAAAATTGTCGTCTGCAAACTCTTTCAATTTGGACTAGTCCAAAATTTGTCGTTTGGGAAAGGGTTAATGAATCATAATGATGATGGATTGAAAAAAAAAGGTTGCGATGCTGAAGAAAAAAAAAAAATGATGATATATGTATAGGTTATTACCGTCCTTACCTTCTCTACATAGACATCTATTCCTGCTTTCCCAACAAACACTACCAAAACTACAGTTGCCCATACAGATTGTCCTAGTCCTGTCGGTGACAATTGAAGTTGGACAGGAAACGTTTCCTGGGTCTCGAACTAAATCTTGCCCCGACACAGAGGCACAACTGCAGGATAAAAGAAAATTTATCGTATCATTGTGAAGCGGAGTTCCTCCCAAGCCACGTCCGTTTGTCTCGACTAGGATCCGCAAATAAGGATATGAAAGAACGTAATCAATTCCATACACCACTACGAACAGCACTAAAGCAAGCCAATAGAAGCACTCCGATCTTCTTAACATTTTGGACGCTGTTTCCGGTTTGTCCACCGTTTAAGAGTCTAAATCTTTCGCTTCCAAATAAATTGACTTGAATATTTGTTCCCAAAATTCTAGAATTACAAATCCACTGCAATTTTACATGCTTTTTGTTTTAATTCAATAATTATAGTCAAGTAGCGGGGATGTAGATCAAGATCAGATACGCTTTCAGTGTAATCTGTTTTTGATCAACACTATCCGCAAAAGTAACCTTTGTCATCAAGACCTTTGCAAGAGAATTTACCCTGTTCATAGATGTACTTATCAATACAACAGTGTACAGTAATATTGTTGGGTTTTCCCGCTTGATAAGTGAGAGAAATGAAAATGAAAATGATATGGGCAGTGTCTTTACTCCCACAATGCCTAAAGATAAATAGCTTTATGCTGGCAATTAAAAGATCAAAGTACTGAAAGTACTGCCAGACTAGCGAATTTGATTGATTGTTTGTATGGTGTTTAACCCTGTTTTCAACATTATTTCAGTTATGTAGCAATGGACAGTGCACATATCCATGCTTTCCTGGCTGGAGTTTCTTTTACCAGTACTCCGCACAATAATCTTTCCAAGCCACTGGCTGCTTTCCCACATTTATATTATAACCATCGTCGAAACGGGAGAGAAAAATGAATCCTGTCACAATGACTATCATCAATCCTCGGAAAGTAACTTGCCGAGTCGGGGATCGAACCAGCGACCTCCTGTTCCCAAGTCCTGTACACTACCAACTGAGCTGCTGGGGCTATACATGCTATTGGTTACTTGTAATCAAGTTTAAGTTTAACCCTTAACCTGCTAAAAATGTTGAAACTTTCAAGCCGATGGTAAACACCTGAATATTGCTATTTCAAAGTTACATTTTGGAGAAAATAATATATACTCTTATCGGACATTGTAGATCCAAGATCAGACTGCATGCTCTGCGCAATCTGGTCTTAATCCACACTGTCCGCAAACCGTCATTGAGTCTCGGCAGTGCTGGTAAAAGAAATTCCAGGAAAGCATGGATAGGTGCTCTGGCCGCCGCATTATCACTGAAATAATGTTGAAAACGGCGTTGAACACCATGCAGTCAATTAGTCAATATCCAATAGCACAAGATGTAGTTAACTATTTAACTCTCTTTACGAAACGAAAAATTTTACGCCAGTCCAAATTCAAAGCTGTTGCAGACCATAAATTAAAAGTGGTTGAACTGATGAAACCTGATTCCAAAAGGGTAGAAAACAATGTGGGAAAAGGAGAAAATGCTGGTTACCAGCATTTTCTCCCTTTCCCGCAATGTTTTCAAAGGGATTTTTCTCCAGTATCGTTAAAACTTGGCATTGTTTTTGGTAAAGGGTTAATATTCAAGACTAGAATATCAGTTTAACATAACAGTTTAACTGTACACAATGATCTAAATAATGAATGACTTAAGGAATGACAAGGGTTCCCTGTCCGGTTAGGGTTAATGTAACTGGGATTTGCTACAAGTTACCTAGGTGTATCTATTAATAGATTCATTCATAATGTTACAGTGGTGTAAGAAAAAGTGATTCTCTGCTTTGCATAGGTCACTTAATTTACATATAAGCAAAGATCTTGTACCTTGTAAATGACATCTTGTTCAGTTTATTACTTTGTAAGACGACATATTCAAATTGGAGTTGTAGAGATTTAGTGGTTTTTGTCAAAATTGTCATATATTACAGAATTAAGATTTGTAACAGAAAGAAGCATTTTTCTGTGATACAGTATTTGGCAACTGTGGGGTTTTTTGTTTACTTTGACTCTAGGTCAGTCTTGATGCTTATAGACTAGCGTCGCTAGTCTAAAAAATAGATAAATCAAAGGACTTAAAGTCCTGAAAAGTGATGTATGGTGTTTAACGCCGTTTTCAACATTATTTCAGTTGTAATCACGGCGGCCAGTGCACCTATCCACACTTTCCTGGAGTTTCTTTTACCAGTACTCCGCACAATATTCTTTCCAAGCTACTGGCTGCTTTCCCACATAACCATCGTCGAAACAATGGTCAGCGGTGAGAGAGGAATGAATCCTGTCGCGATGACTATCATCAATCCTCGGAAAGAAATTGGCCAAGCCGAGGATCAGACCAGCGACTTCCTGTTCTCATGTCCTGTACGCTACCGACTGAGCTACGGGGGCTTGGCTCTGAAAAGTGAATTTGCGTGTGATTATGAATGGGGATGTAGCGAGACTAAGGAGAAAATGAAACAACTTTTTTACCAGTATGTAGAACATGTTTAATGGAAACGAAATAATTGTTATCTTGTCATAAATAAATAAATGAATAAATAAATAAATAAACAGGAAAGGGAATTTTAGAAAGATAATTGTTCCGGTAGTGTGTTGAACGCATAATGTGCGTTGAACGCAATGACCGTAGTATTTAAGAACAGCAGCAACTAGGCTGCCAAAAAAAGAAAGATACAAAAAAAAAAAAGTGTCAAAGCTCATTGAAAATGCATGTTACTGTATACCACTGTATACACATGTAGCAAACACTCAAATGAGTTAACATCCAAGAGCTTGGTAAGAATAACGGTCATTTTGAGTTGGGAGTGCGGAGGGGTTTATTTTTGGCCCTTGACACTGCTATACGCCCACCAATAATGGTAGACTTGTTTCATCCTTTGCCAATTGATCCCGAGCTTTAATGACCTTGAAGAAGAATGCTGTTGGCCACTGTTAACCAGCATTTCCTCATTTTACCTATAATCCTTGTTTCCCAAAGATAAATCCCACTATTTGAGCCATATGTAATTTGTCGTATGCAAAAATGTGTTAAAAACAGACAAGTCTGAAGTTTTATCATCTGGTTCAAGAATCAAACATTTTTTATTCATCAGTATGATATATAATTTACAAAAGACAATACAATCATAAAATTTATGACAAATATATTGAAGAATTTTATAAGAAAGAAGGCTTAACCCTTTACCAAACAACAAAATTTTAGACTTGTCCAAACTGAAAGCATTTGCAGATGACAATATAAATGTGACTCAAAAATTGAAATTTGTTTTGGGAAGGTTAGAAAACATTGTGGGGAAAGGAGAAAATGCTGGTTTCCAGCATTTTCTCCTTTTCCCACAATGTTTTCAAAAGGCCTTTTCTTCAGGGTCGTTAAAAGCCGTGATTGTGTGGTAAAGCGTTAAGCTTATAGAGTTCTCCAAATTTTGGATAACATTATTACTTTATCATATCATTACTGATTACAGAGGATACAGGTTGATTATAGAGAAAAGGTAGTGAAAAGAGAAACATAACAGGAGAAGGGTGTGGAGTTTTATTTGTGATAATTCTAACAGAAGATATAGTGGCTGTAGCAATTTCCAGCTTAGCCACCATTTGTGATTTAACCCTTAAAGTGCTGGAACCAACTTAACTTGTTATAGCTGACAGTGTAGATCAAGATCAGACTGCACAGAACGTGCAGTCTGATCTTTGATCTACACTGTCAGCTACTTCATTACATTTTCTGGCTAAAACAACCATGAAATGACAATATTTTGGATGTTTTTCTTCAATGAAAAGGTCCATTTCATAAATTCAGCACTGTAAGGGTTAACGAGTGGTTGCCTACACTCTTATTTTGTATTAGGATGTAAGCATAGAACTGTGGCAATAACAACAGTAGTTTACAAAAATTCGTCATTTCTTTTTGTTCTTTCTTTCCCTTTTCAGTAGTTGTAATCATCATTGTACACATAATTACGGATTTTCAAACTGCGTCACACTTTTGTAATACCACAATTTTGCAGTATCTCAATAGGACCAAGGTGATGCGAATTGTACTTTTCAAATATAGAACAAGGCCAATAAACTTGAGAAAAAAAATATGTTGACACTGTGATTAGTCATTTTTAGCTTTGGTCGTTATTTATAAGTTCTTTTTTTAGCTTATACCTACTTTAGGTGCAAGTTTTTGTTTGACTGACGTTGCGACTGAATGCGGAGAAATTCTGGGTCCGTATTCACCAACCATTCTTAAGAACATTCTTGGTCTTGTTCTCCAAGATTTTCTAAATTTGAAAGTAACACAACTTCTGACTGGCTAAACCGAATGGTTTAGCCAGTCAGAAGTTGTGTTACTTTCAAATGTATAAATATCTGGAGAATAAGACTAAGAACGTTCTTAAGAATGGTTGGTGAATACGGACCCTGCAGGTATATTTGCTAGGACTGAACGTAGAATGCGCATAGCACATGCACATGTTACAGTGTTTGGTTCCGGCCAGAACAATCACCGTAAGCTGAGTTGAAAAGCTTCTCTGCAAAAAAAAATGAATGAATACGAAACGATACAAAAAAAAAGTAGTATCATTTAGTTTGTTATCTAGGCTTATCAGCAGTTAATTAAAAAGGTTTTTGTATTCCATTGGATATTGATGTGTGGAATAAATTCCGCACATGAAAAATTTGTATCTAGGCAGGATAGGTTTTGTTAACGGATTTCATTCACGTGACCCTCTTTTCGTTACAGTTCATGATAAATGTCTAAGGCATACTAGAGTAAAGTATCGATCAGATTGCATGTTCTGTGCAGTCATACCTTGACTAAAAATAGATCCCAGCAGGTAGAGCGTGCCTCTTGTAGTACTAGAAACTAGTTTTTTTTTTTCGACAATTGTATTGATCGTTTTTTTTTTTTAATAACAGCCAACAAGACGTGATAAAGGGATAATTCACAAAAAGAGTCATGCTCTGTGAAAAGGGGGCTTAATGCATCTCCATGATGCATCATAACAAGCAAGACATCATATAATTAGGCATCAATAAAATTCATTATGGCTAACAACCAACTGTATCATGAGATAGACTGGTCCTTTAACATACAGAAAATAATAATAACAATAATAAAAGATCGATAGCGAAAAGTTTCGGCCGAGGTCAGCCTGCGCGGATTGCGGCGCTGACTGCGCAGGCTTCGCTGATGCATTAAGACCCCTTTTCACAGAACATGGCTTGTTTATAATGTACAAATGACGCTCTTAATAGGTGGATTATTCAGAAATTAAACAAATTCAATTTGTGCTTTCTTATCTTTTTATGTCCAGTCACGCAGAGATTACCGTGGAACCAGAAAAACAAGAACAGATAATCAGATTGGTGAAAAATGACGGATTAGCCAACGTCTTGTAAGTTTTGAGTTACAGTATTTATTATATGGAGAGGCAGGCGGGGTGAGGGTAGGGGAAAACATAGAATTAGTACAGAACTTGTTCAGTAGATCTTAGTTATGGTGGCATATTTCTGCCACGAGATACGAGATAGCTATCATGATAATTTTAGAAAACTATCGCGATAAAACAAACTTTCCTGGAAATATTATCTAGATAACAAAAAGTTTCACGATAGAAATATCGCAAAATTTCTAACTGTTATCACGATTTTTTTTTACGTTCGTGTCCACAACTGACATTCACGGTATCTATAATTAGATATGGTTTCGGATCATCTTTGTCTCCTGTACAGTCAAAATCTTCCGAGTTCATCCAAATGGTGATTTTTCTATTTATAGATATCGAGAAACGGGTAGAACTATCGCGATAATTTTACCTCGATGTCAGCTTCGTGCACGAATGAGAAATAATCAACATAAAATTTTCAAGATAACAAAGTTTATCGTGATATTTTTTTCAGAAAACTTTTCACTATCTTGATAAAATTTCCAGGAATCTTCGAATTATCGTGAAAGTTTTCTAAAATTATCACGATAGCTATCTCGTATCTCGCGGCAGAAATATGCCACCATACCTAGTAGACCTACAGCCTGTTGCTCGAACCGTTATCTGCGCATGACATATTTTTCGCAGACTGACCCGTCTGCTATGATGCATAACTATCCGGTACAGGATAAATATTAACACGCGGTGCGTAAACTAAAAATCTGCCGCTTTCAAAAAGTAGGAAGCGGAAAATAGCTTTTACAAATACGTCTGTGGAAAAATCAAGACTGATTTTCGCTTTTTTTAGAAATATAATAAGTTTAAACTGAAAAAAAAAAAAATGTTTTAAAAAATACCACTGTCTACTGTAAATCTTTGTGTACAGTTTTTGAATATTTACATGGGGAAACTGGAATTTGTGTAGCAGACTTTGACAACAAAAATAATGACCCCCACCATGCTGTGCTTATACCATGGCTATTTTTCAAACTTTAATTGCTGTGTTTATAAATCCTGGTGCATAGGTTATATACTAGCTAACCATGGCCACATGGATCGACCCAGGTAGCGTTTTATTGTGTAAGTGCTTATTTTTATTATTTTTTTTGAAATTCGCTGCATTGATTTCCGTCTCGAAAAGTAGCCCGGTTCTGTACCCAGAGTGTCCAAATAAGATAGATTTGTATTTCAAAAAAACCTTCAAACGGAATGTGTTCGAAACAAAATAAGTCCCCATGCCATTGCTGTGTATTACGACTGATTCATTATACCAAGCAAATCATCATATAATTATGGATCCATAAAATCCAGTGTGTGTGTCTAACAACCGACTGAATCATGGGATAGACTGGTCCTTTGACATGCAGATAATTGACCAATAGCAAAACGTTTCGATCTAGACTAGCCTGCGATACTTTTTGCAGATACAATAAACACCCTTTTCACAGAGCATGGTATAATGGTATTTAAGGAGGAAATGGGATAAAGTAACAGTCCAATACTTTTTGTATCCGGGAAGAGAAAGCCATCTGAAAACCAGTTAACGCTACAAACATACTTTAACTTTCGCGGAAAACCACGGTGTCCTTTTCTTGCCATCGAATTTTCGACAAAAGCAGGAGTGGAAAAAACAGAAAATTTAATTTCGACTGTATTAGGTATACAAGTCGAAAGTTTATGGACAATTCCACAATTTTTAAGAACGATTATTTCCACTCTTTTACTTTTCATGGGAATAATTACCTAGAAAAGTCGAACTTCGGGTGCCATATTTCTGGTTCTCTACTTCCGTTTTATGTAGAAAAGTCTATGGCGGGACTTTAATTCCGTAGAAAAGCACGAGGCAGAATTCATCGTCGCAAAACTGTTGCGACCCTTAAAATGTTCATCATGACTTCCTGTTGATTTAGCAGACAGTATAGATCAAGATCAGTCTGTGCGTTGTTGGATATACGATGTTCGATATATTTTGAGATATTCTGTCAACAAGGACCTTAAAATGGCCACATTTGGGTCTTTTTCAGGGTTAATAATTATAGTCTACTTACTGCTTCAATGACATAGTACTCGAGTGATTATAATATCTTTATCCGACGACAATATTTTAGAGGCGTCCAAATTGAAAGCATTTGCAGACGACAAATTAAATGTGGCTTAAATGATAGGATTTGTTATAGAAATAGTAGGAATCGTTATGGAAAAAGGAGAAAATGCTGGTAACCAGCAATTTTTTCAAAAGTTTTCATCTTTAGGGTCGTTGAAACACGAGATTGTATGGGGAAGGGTTTAAGTCAAGGTCGACCACTTGTTTTTCGTACCGATCATTAAACCTTGATTGTGACAAAACCGCTTAAAAGAAACAGATAAAAAAAATAATCCCCGCAAATTACGTTGTTTCCGCTTGAATTGCCCTTCATCCGGGACAATTTTAAAGGCCCGATAGCGACAAAAGGTAAACAATTTCGGAGTCAAAATGCTAACAAATTTAATTCATACGATTTAAAGGTGTGGATATTATAATGGGTATGACATTATATTACAGTGTAGTCTGTCAAATATCAGTCGCTGTCAGAAAACCGAATTGCAAAAGTAGAATTAAAGTTGCCAACTTCGATACTGGTTTTAAGATTCATTTTTCCGTCAGCCATTTGAACTTTGGCAGACCGTAATGTAACACTGTCTCAGACTCATAATAATATCCACACTTTTAAGTTGTCCGAACTAAATTTCCCTGCAGTTTTAACCCCGAACTGTTTACATTCGGTGGCTAGCGGGCCTTTAAGTTTTCTGCAAAAATACTCCCACAATCTTTGCAAAGTCATAAATCATGACTAAGATTATCTTTTGTGCGTCCTTGAATTTGTAAGCGTGCATTCTACCTGCTTCTTTACAGGATGTTTACCATGATGCGTACTATACAACAACTGAGTCATGCTCTGTGAAAAGGGGGGCTTAATGCATCTGCAAAGACTATCGACCCTGCTCAGCTTTCGCAGCCCGCACAGGCTGACCTTGGTCGAAACCTTTTGCTACCGGTCAATTTACTGCATGTCAAGGGATCAGTCAACCTCATGATTTAGTCGGTTGTTATACAAAATGGATTTTATGGATCCATTGTTGTGTGATGACTTGCTTGGTATCATGCATCAAAGAGATGCATTAAACCCCTTTTGCCAGAGTATGGCTCGATACTTTTTTTTTTTTTTTCATTTTTTTAAGTGTCCTTTTCCTACGGCTATCATGTCACAACACTGTGGTATTTACAGCTTTTGCTGAGTATTATATAAAGTGCTTAACCCTTTATCACACAATCCATAGTTTTTACTACCAAGAGATAGAAACCTTTTGAAAACATTGTGGAGAAAAGGAGAAAATGCTGGTAACCAGCATTTTCTCCTTTTCCCACATTGTTTTTTTCCCCTGTCAAAGACAATTTCAATCATTTGAGCTACGTCTAAATTGTCGTCTTACAGGAGGGCAGGCTTTTGCAAATCCGATAAGCTTTTCTTGAAATGCATTAAGCTATTATGGAAACAGAGTAAGGTTTTCTGGAACTGCCGTAAGCTTTTCTAGAAATGCGGTAGGCTTTTCTGAAAATGTGGAAAGCTTTTCTGGGAATATGGTAAGCTTTCCTGGAAATGTGGAAAGCTTTTCTGGAAATGTAAGCTTTCCTGGAAATGCGGTAAGCTTTAGGAAATACAGTAAGCTTTTTCTGGAAATGTGGTAAGCTTTTCCGGGAATGTGGTAAGCTTTTCTTGAAATGGGGTAAGCTTTCCTGGAAATATGGTGAGCTTTTCTGGAAATACGGTAAGCTTTTCTGGAAATGTGGTAAGCTTTTCTGGGAATGTGGTAAGCTTTTCTGGAAATAAGGTAAGCTTTTCCGAAAATGTGGTAAGCTTTTCTGGAAATGTGGTAAGTTTTTCTGGAAATGTGGTTGGCTTTTCTTGGAAATCGATAAGAATTCCTGGAAATGCGGCTTTGTAAGTTGTCACTTTGTGGATGTAAAGTGACGTGCTAGAGGTCTTCATGGAAGTACTCAATCCTTTACCAGACGACAAAATTTAAGACTTGTCTGTACTGAGAGCTCTTGCAGACGGAAAATCAAATGTGTCTAAAATAATGATATTTCATTGTGAAATGTTAGAAAACATTGTGGGAAAATGAGAAAATGCCATTTACTTTTTTTTTTTTCTAAAGCCGTCTCAGTCAGGGTCGTCAAAACTCGTGATTGCGTGGTATAAGGCTAACCAACGTGCTAAAGGCCTTCGTGGAAGTATTTAAGCGACATGCTAGACGTCTTCCAATGGTATCCCTGATCTTGCACGTTACATCAGGTGGCAAAGGTGGAGTAATGGCAATTGGGCTGAAATTGTCTTGCCAAGATTCATTCGCGATTTAACTAAGTCTTGGGGTCGAGACTTCATGGCTCAAGGGGCGTATGGTGGGGCAATGCCATTTGGAGACGTTTGGTATGATATACTTAAAGCCTTATACTTTCGTTTTCTTGTTCCCAGTTTTAAAAAAAGGTGAAATAATAATGAGATTTCGTAAAACGAAACGAAAATATCTGTGTTCAGTAACTTTTCTTTGAGGAGATTCCGTTGTAAAACAGCACACGTTGGAGGTCCTAGGAGGCGGAGACCTAGAGATGGTTGTTGTTTTCATTTTGCTTTTAGAAGTTTTAATTTTTAGCTCGGATATTTTTTCGAAGAAAAGAGACTTATTGTCTTGGCGTCGTGGTCTGCGTCTGTGTCGTCGTCTGAGTAGTTTTGCATAAACTGACATTTTATAATATCTTTGTTATTACTGAAGATATTTACTTTAAACTCGGACATGTTGTTCACTATCATAAGGGGAACCCATACGGGGCCAGGTAACCATCAAAGTATTTTTGACACAGTGATGCCCCTTTTTTTGACATAGAATTTTTACTGAAAATCAAGCAACTGCTGCCGAGTGTTGGTACCCGCATGCAGTGCTCTTGTTTGTAACTAACTATAGATTATATTGTGTCGCATTACAAAGTCCTGAACATACTTTCATGTGGACATACATCGAATAAGCGATAACTGTAAGTTTTTGTTAAATGATAATTTCAAGATTTGGCTTCTTGCCTTCAATCAAGTATCATGGTGAGGACATCATTTGAGTCACTCTCTGAGAAAGGTAGTTTAAGTATGTTCAAAAAGTATCGACCAGTTCAGCCTGCGCAGTCCGCGCAGGCTGGCCTGGTCGATACTTTTTGCAAATTAGTAATTTTTCTGCATGTCAAAGGACCTGTCTGCCTCATGATTCAGCCATTTTACAGATGGAACTGATCTATTTTACACGACGACTTACGAAGATGGTTGAACCTTGATTTCCGTGAGCAATACCCATTTGTTTTGTGATGGCGACGGAAATGTTTCCTCTGGTGATATATCGCCTACTGGCACAGTATAAAGAATCGAATACGCCAACTAAAATGCCCATTATTGATCCGCCGATCCCCGGTAGCCCAGTCGGTAGCGTACAGGACTTCAGAATAGGGGGTCCCTGGTTCGATTCCCGGCTTGGTCAATTTCTTTTCGAGGACTGATGACAGTCATTTCAACACAATTCATCCCTCTCTAACAGCTGGCTATTGTTTCACCGATGGCTATGTGGGAAAGCTGCCAGTAGCTTGTCAAGAATAGTGTGCGTTGTACTGGAAACTCCAGGAAAGCATGGATAAGTGCACTGGCCGCGGCGATATAACGGAAATAATGTTGAAAATGGCATTAAACACCATACAATCAATCGACCATTACTAATTCATAAAATATATTTTGGTTGATAACCGACTGAACTATGAGGAGGTTTATCCTGCCACTCAATATCATATTTTATGTACATTAAAAAAAAATGACACTCTTCTTAATGTAACACTTCTTACTGTCAATCCAACTTTTTGTTCAGATCTTTTTATCACATTCCTAACTTTATCATTTAAAACTTTTGAGTAGATAGGGATTGCCCTGTCACTCAATTATTTCCATTATGTATATGAAGATCACACATAATACTTCTTAATTCAATTCTTTTATCATTATTAATGTATTCAAACTTTTTTCAGTTTAAACAATTCCACTTTTATTATCTTTTAACACAGATATGCGCGCTAAATGACCAAAGCTGTCGATGCGCCATAAAACAACATTCATTCATTCATTGAACTATGAGGTAGAATGGTCCTTGGATATGCAGAAAATTTACAAAAAGCAAAAAGTTTCGATCCAGGTCAGCCATCGCGGACTGTGCAGGCTGACCTGGGTCGATACTTTTCCGAGATGCATTAACACCCCCATTTTTACAGAGTACAGCTCAAATGCCTGTGTTATAGAAGCCGAAGTTTGTTAAGAAAACAAGTGCCTGTGGTATTAACGGAAACACAATTACTTTTTACGCCTTATACGTATGTTATAAAAAAAAGATATAAGAACAAGAACGCAGGCTAAAAACAGAAAGCAAACATCAGCAAAGCATATCTTAACCTGAAAAAAGGGGACGGGTGCAAAACGGAAAAATTATGTGTAGATGTCAGTATGGGACAGTCTACACCCAAAATTATGCAAATACACATTTTGTTTGCAAACTGATGAAAAATAACACTTGCGCTGAGAGCACTTGAAAATATCCATATTTTTTTTCTCTGACATAAAGTGTAGCATCTTTCACTCTCTTTGCCAAAGAATTTTCAATATTTGTCTCCTAGAAGTAGTTCAAGTGACTTATTCACCGCACGTGCATGCCAAGTGTTTGTCGTCACCTGAATGTATGACGCAGTTTATTGTAAAATCTGTGGCGAAATTTTCCCCGTAAGTTTACTTCATAATAGAGAAATCGTGCAATGGAGAAAATAATCCCTCTTTCAGTTGAGTCATGCTCCGGCAAAAAGGGTTTCTTTTTGTAACTGTTAATGCAATTCCATGATGCATTGTACCAAGCAAATCATCACATAATCATCACATAATCATGGATCCATAAAATCCTTTTTGTATAACAGCCGACAAAATCATGAGGTAGAACGGTGCTTGGGCATGCAGAAAATTGACCAATAGGAAAAAAAACCTTCGACCAGAGTCAGGCTGCGCGGACTGTGCAGGATGGCTTAGGTCGATACTTTTCGCAGATGCATCAAGCCCCATCTTCACAGAGCCTGGCTCATTCGATTTAGATAAAGTGTCTACCCAACGACAAAATTGTAGACTTGTTCAAATTCAATGCATGCAAAAAACGACAAAATAGATGCGGCTGGTTTGATGATTTTTACCCTTGAAATGGTAGAAAAAATTGTAGGAACAGGAGAAAAGGCTACTTAACTCTTTACCACGCGACAAAATTTTAGACGAGCCCAAATTGATAGCATTTGCAGACGACATATTAAACATGACCCAAATGGTGAGATTTGTCCCTGATAGGGTAGAAAACATTGTGGGAAAAGGAGAAAATGCTGGTTACCAGCATTTTCTCCTTCTCCCACGATGTTTTCAAAATGCTTCTTCCTCAGGGTCGTTAAAATTCGGGATCGTGTGGTAAAGGGTTAACAAGCATTTTCTCTTTTTCTATAGTCCTTTTTTACCCTCTGAATGTCATATTCCATCTTTATGAGCCAACTTCAACTTGTCTGTAAACGCTTTGACTTTGTTTAAGTCTATATCGTCTTGAAAAGGGTTAGAAATATCTGCTGCAAGAGGCAAAAAGTTGGTCTGCAAGATGTAGGCCTACTGAGTGTAACCCCTTTTAATCAATTAACCCTTATCCTGCTAAAAATCTAAAATGAGACTTTCAAGTCGATAGTAAAAACCTAAGTACTGCTATTTCAGAGTAATTTGTCAAGGGGAAAATAATCTCCTTATCGCCTTATCGCAAGGTGTAGATCCAAGATCAGACTGAACGTTCTGTGCAGTCTGATATTGATCTACACTGTCCACAAAAGGTCCTGGAGTCGCGCTTAGCAGCCTAAGGGTTAAATAATGCTGTGGTTCCCGTGTAAGACATTGTCCCGGTTATTTCAGGCTAGTTAACCTCTGTGTACCCAGGAAACAAGGCCAAACGTTTAAAAATCAAAGTACTGAAAGTACTGACAGACAAGGGAATGGAATAAGCAGCTTTGGTAAACATAAAACTTGGTTGGTCCATGCAAGATTGAAGAAAAAGGGTCTAAGCCATTCATTAAGTCCGAAATGATCCATTCCGGTTATTAAGCCTGACCTTCCGACCAATCCGACTATTAAGTTGCCTCCGGTGACTTTACCCACCTATTTAACCTATTTACTTAGAAAATTCAATGGGGAAAAAAAAAACTCTTTTGATCTTTAAAAAAAAAGTTTGGGGGGGGGGGGGGGGACGAAGAACATATCAATTGAAAACTTTCCAGAGTTCACTTAAGATGAACTTTCTTTGCTTTTTCACTTTCTTATCAGTCGGACAAACTCGTAGGTAGATAACACCTACAGCATGCGCGAAACAACAAGAGCATGAAGAAAGGTTTCAATGGGATAAGTTTAGATGAGCCTAATTTGCACAGGTCACTGTCTTAATTTACATATGTATAAGCAAATATATTCTTTCTTATCGGTAAAATCTTGTTCAGTCTATGATTTTGTAAGGAGACTTCTTTCAAATTGCAGAGGTAGAGATTTTGTATTTCATGTCAACATTGCCATATTTAACAGAATTACGATTTATGACAGATAGAATTGAACCATGCTCTTTGGAAATGGAGCTTGATGCATCTGCGAAAGCATCGACCCAGGCCGAACTCTTTCGCTATTGGTCAATTTTCTATGTGTCCAAGAACCATTCTACCTCATGAGTTAGTTGGTAGTTTAAGTCTTAACCACACGACAAAAACGTAGACTGGTCCAAATTCAAAGCATTTGCAGACAACAATAAAAATGTGGATCAAATGATGGAAGTTGTCTCTGATAGGGTAGAAAACATTGTGTGAAAAGGAGAAAATGCTAGTTACCAGCATTTTCTCCTTTTCTCACAATGTTTTCAAAAGGCTTCTTCCTCAGGGTCGTTAAAACTCGGGATTGTGTGGTAAAGGGTTAAAAAAGTTTGCATGATGGATCCATAATTATATGATATCTTGCTTTGTATTATGCATCACGGAGATTAAGTCCCCTTTTGCCAGAGCATGGCTCAGTTATTTTCTGTAGGGCAGTTTTTTTGGCGACTGTGGGCTTTTTTTTTTGTTTACATTTGAATCTGTTTCACTCTCGAGGGCAAAAAACTAGCGTTCACTAGTCTAGAAGTGGGGGGGGGGGGGGGGGGCTTCAAGAGTTATCTGCTGTAAGACGCAAAAGTACGCGAGATAGCTGATGTAACCCCTTTAACTACTAACTATCTTATAATTTCAGTGTCAGAAAATGTCCCGGTTATGCAGGCTACATACCTCTGTGTCCCCCGGAAACACGACTAGACGATAAAAAGTCCCCCAGAACAGGGACCAGTCTAATGAAGTCATCATACAGGTACAGAAATCTTCACTACTCTCGTCCGCCTTTGGTTCTGTAGTTGGATTGTCTTCCTTCGGTGTGAAAGAGAAGTCTCAGGTTCGAGTTCAATTGACGTCACAACAAAGACTTGGAACGAGATGCTAACAAATTTCGAATTATGGGCCAACTTGTATACCTGCCGTCAAAAAAAAAAAATCAGGAACAGTTCTAAGTGTATACAATAGATCGGACTGCATTCCAACAAATTTTTGTTTGGATTATTGCTCTTATTCTCTTTTCGAAATCTAGCCATGTGATTGGCTCAGACATTGAGCCAATAAGATACTTAGACTGCAATTTAGGATAAGAATCGAATTTAGGGTGGTAGGTGAATATCGTAACTTGGTCTCATGCCAGAAGTCTTCATACAAGCGTAAATTATTTTTATATTAAAAAGAAGTCAGAATTGATGCCAAACCTTTAGTCTACTATCATCATCATCATCATCATCATCATCGTTGTCGTCGTCGTCTTCGTCATTTCAGTCATCATCATCATCGTCGTCATCGTCATCATAATCATCATCGTCATCGTCATCATCATCATCATCGTCGTCATCATCATCATCATCATCATCGTCGTCGTCATCGTCATCATAATCATCATCATCATCATCATCATCATCATCATCGTCATCATAATCGTCATCATCGTCGTCGTCATCGTCATCATAATCGTCATCGTTGTCGTCATCGTCATCATAATCATCATCATCGTCGTCGTCGCTCACCGCCTACTTCACCATCATTCTTTTTTCGTTTTTTTTTTTTTACTCTTCTTTCATTTTCTTTTCACAGTAAGTTCCCAGACAAAATCTACCAACAGCCAGCACATGCCAAGAAAGGTCAATTTTCCCGAGCCGTGACCTTGACCTATCCCGTGAACCCATACAACAAGATAGGCGAAGAGAAAGTGAAAGTAGACCGGGAGGGCCGATACCTTAACGTGAAAGATTATCTGAGCATCTTACCTTGTTATATGATTTGATATGATTGTAATAAAAATATATAAATCTTATAAAGAATTGTTAGTTATCAGCTTGCACATTGAAATATCGTTTCATGATCCTTTTACTAGCCTTGGCCCCGCTGCCAAAAAAATCTTAATAACAGCTTCTCATGGTCTTCTTATCACGATCTATCTATCTGTACATGACATATTAATCTGTACCACACAATTCCAAGTTTTAACGACTCTAATGAAAAAGCCTTTTGAAAACATTGTGGGAAAAGGAGAAAATGCTGGTAAACAGTATTTTCTCCTTTTCCCACAATGTTTTCTACTTTTTTGATGGTGAATTTTTAGTTTTGAATCACAGTTATTTTGTCGTCTGCAAAAGCTTTCGATTTGGACAAGTCTAAAAATTTGCCATTTGGTAAAGGGTCAAACAGTTAACCGTTTACCGGATACATATCCCGTTTTCTAACGACCCTGAAGAAAAATGCCTTCGAAAACATTTTTGGAAAGAAATTGCGGGTAAGCAGCATCTCCTACAAGTTTTCCCGCGGTGTTTTCTTCCCTTCCATATACAAGTTTAAAATTTTGGGTCACAATTTGTCGTCTGCAAAAGCTTTCAAATTGGACGAGTATTAAACTTTGTCAACGGACCTATACGTCAAACCAACTGATAAACAACTTTATTTGAATAGCAAATCTTGCCATCCTCCATCAACAAAGAAAGGTCTGGCATTTGGATTGGGTTTACGGCTAAAAAGAATATGCGAAAAACCACAAGACTACGAATATCAAAGGAGAATCCTGATAAAGAAATTAAGACAACGTGGTTATAGTGGCAAAACAATAAATTCACAAATGGCGAAAGTAGACAAACTAGATAGGGGCGAACTATTAAAGAAGCGAAAACGTAGAAAAGAATCAGACAGAGTGCCGATGACTGTAACCTATTCAAACCTCCTCCCAGACTTGAACCATATCATCCGTAAACACACGGGAGTATTATATAAGTCAGAGAGAATGACGAAAGTGTTTCAAGAACCTCCTATGGTTGCATACAGAAGGGACAGAAATCTTGGCGACTCTTTAGTTCATGGAAAGACGAATAAACAGGTTAAAAAATCAAGTAAACCATGCAAATTAGATTGCGACAAATGTGCCCGCATTTCCGACAGCGATAAAATTATTAGTACAACAGGAGAAGGGTTCAAAATCCCGAATTACAACAATTGTAGACAGCACAGCGTAGTCTACTCAATAAGCTGTAAGAAATGTGAAACGGTAGTATATGTTGGAGAGACTGAACGACAGCTAAATGAGAGGATGACGGAGCACTTGCGTGACATCAAATTGCAGAGAGACAAGCCGATTAACGGTCATTTTTCAAAGAAAGACCATTCAGAAGAGGATGCTGTTTTTTCTATATTACAACAAATAAAATCAGGCTGCAAGACAGAGAGATTGATGTACGAATCAACTTGGATACAGGAATTACGGACTCACCGGCCGGCGGGGTGTAACGTCAAAGATTCCCGCTATCAATTAACGTTAATTTAATTAGCGCGGGATCAAACGTTGTGTATTTCACAATGACGTCACATCCTGTATACAACAATGGCATACGACGTGCATCTACAAAGTAGATAAATTTACGTTTCTTTTCTTGAGAAAGGCCGCTGGCCGAAATATTGAAAAACTGAGTGACTATGTTTATTTTATTTAAGTGTTGAATTCCCTACGGAATTATTTGTATTGATATTAAACTTTGTCGTTTGGTCTGAGTTCATGTATTCCGTAAATACTATCATCTGTTTTTTGTACAGACTACCGTAGGCCTAACGTTAGAATAGAATTATATGAGACAGACTGGAACGCATACTATCCTTTTACTAACATGGCCAGCAAACAAAACTTTTTACCCAACGACAGGATTTTTAGACTTGTCCAATTTGAGAAGAATTCGTAGACTACAAATTAAATGTGTGACCTTATGGATGGCATTTGCCTTTCAAGCCGGGTAGAAAACATATAGGAGAAAGGAGAAAATACTGGTTACCGTCATTTTCAGCGCCCCCCCCCCTTTGTAATATGTCTCCTTCATTACGGTCGTTAAACAAGTCAGTAAGCTTTAACCTATGGTTAAACCTTAACCTAGAATTAAAGTATAACAATTGCTGCCAAAAGTAAACAAAGCGGGTATTAAAATGCTTTCAGATTTAAGTCATATCGTTAAAAGTATGGATATCATCGTGAAGATGATAATCTATTATTGTGCGGTCGGTCCAAGGGTTAGTCGCGGCCAGAGAAATTAATTTCAAACTTAGGTTATAAGATGCCAGGTCAGTACTTTTTTTTTACTTTTTGCCTGATTCAAAATTTAAAAATTGATTTTTCTGCCAGCGACTAACACTTGGACCGAACACGCAATAACAATTTGTCGTCTTCGCTATGTACAGTATTTTCCATACTTTTAAATGGTATGATTAAATTTAAATGCATTTGACACCTGCATTGTTTTTTTTGACCGCTGTTTGGCCTTTAAACTTTTGCCAACCAGTCCCATGTTTAGAGAGAGAGCGAGAGACAGACAGACAGACAGAGACAGAGACAGACAGACTGACTGACTGACGATAAAATCGCCCGGTATGCTAGTATAAATGGGTAGACGGTTTGGTCATCATAAAGTGGGGGCGTCGCTCAGATGGGCAACCGGTAGCGACGATAAATAAACGGAAATCATCATAAAGTTGAAACACCTTGAATAACTTGTCTAGCAAACAAACACTCTGAGTCGGGGAAATTAAAACACAATCGAGACAAATTTATTCGATTAAAAATGATTTGTTCGATTACAGAACATGGTTCTGAGAACGTCTGTGTTGCCCCCCTGAATTTCAAAACAAGCATACGTAAATTTCACTTCCTGAAAAAAGTATGGTAGAGAACAATCAAAAACAAATCAACACGAGAAAAGAAAAGGCCAAAAGCTTATACCCGATATGTCATAAATCATATGTTTTAGACTTGGAATACGCTTTCAGCAAACTTGAACCGAAGGAATACTGTGCATTTGCTATGTAACAAGACTTCGTGGTATCGTTCTGTGATCGTAGACATTTCACAATGAAAATCGACAACTTTTCTATAAAATTTGACACGCCTCATGCTGTGCATGAGGCAGGAAAGCAGCTCACCGGTCAAGTACTTCTGTCATTAAATAAACCGGTAAAGATGCGAAGTAAGTAAACGTAGTTTTAGCCTTTTCCGAATCGAAAGCATTTGCAGAGGACAAAATACTGGTTACCAGCTCTTTCCCCTTTTCCCGCAATGTTTCCAAAAGGTTTCTTTCTCGGGGTCGTTAAAAGTCGGGACTGTTGGGTAAAGTCGCCTAAGTGTTAAGGCTTTACTGAACAACAAGATTTAGATTGTTGTCCGTATTGAACTGAAATGTCAACCTAAGGTTACAAATATTTCTTATTAAAATCAGAAATCATTTCGGCAGGTAATTTTTTCTGTATAAGATTGCGTCTTTATACATTCACCAAGCCCATCCTGTGCTTCTAGTTGCACAATATAAAATAGATCTGTATATTATTTAGCTTTAGAACCTAGTCTGAAAGGAACCCTGGTATAGGTAGGAAGGCAATTTGTTCCATTTAACCACAGAATGCAGAGTTTTAATGACTGCAAATGAGAAGGATTCTTCCAATTTGAAAGCATCTGCAGATGACAAATTCAAAAGTCAACAGGACTTTAGTTAGACCCGTAAACCCGGGTTTTGATGCACAAAAATCTTCAAATACCCCTTTTGCGATGCACAGAAAATGCCATGCAAGGGGTCATTTTGACCCCCAAAAATTTTCAGAAATGCATCAAAAAATATATACAACAACAATCACATCAAAAGATAATCATTTTACAGGCGTGAAAATCACCAGAATAGTGTCAAACATCAATTAAACTGCTGCATATAATCAGCGAAGTGTGACCAGAAGGTGTTAATTGACTTGTACCTCTGATATGCATAGATTGACAACTGGCACTAACTTTGCTAAAAGTGATTGACATGGCAATAAATTTGATATTGGTGTATCCTTTTGAAGTTAAGCATTGGTGTATGGATGAAATAAAACATCTTCACTCGCCGATGTCCGCCATTTTGCTCAACATTTGTTCCCAATAATGATCGTACTTTTAATTTTATTAAAAACAGTAAGTTAATGAAAGTTACCCATGAAACATCTGAATCTCATTTCACACAAAAATATACCTTAAACTGTCCTTATGAATAAAAATAACTTAAAATATTCAGGCCCAAGAAAATTATATTCTGTACATATTTCTGGATGGTACTAGAAATTGGATAAAGAAATCTAATCTTTATTTCAGCAAAGTTTTAAAAAGGAATTCTGAGTGAAATTTATTTACCACAATTTTCTTATTGATTGCTTAGGTTGACAAGGTTTTAACCTTGGCCTTTAATGATAAATCCAACAACAATAAATTGTTGGCTGAAGACTCTTAAATTTTCCATTTTGACTTAAAGTTTTTGGTTTGACTCTTGAAAAATTACATTTGACCCCTAAAATTTTAGGGCCAAGGGGTCAATGACTCCTGATTTTCAGAGGCTAGCTAAAGCCCTGGTCAAACAAATGAAGAGCACTACCTTGAAAGGGTAGAAGTCATTGTGGTAAACAGAGGAAATGCTGGTCACCAGCATTTTCTCCTTTTCCCACTATGTTTTCGAAACTAGAATTTTTCCATTTGGTACAGTTTGATACTGGTAAGTAAAACCTTAATGTCTAACTTGGCCTTGGCCAGGTTTTCTATGCAGCCTACTATTTTTGAACTTTCACTTTCTCTCCATATTTTGACAATGATCTTTATGAAATAAGTGTGACCACTTTGAAAGATTTCTGTATAATATTTGATTATGTACATGTATTTGATCTCAGGTTTGAAGCTGTTTTTTGTGGGAGAAAGTAAGTCACAGTGGGACGAGGGTAGTGGGAAAAGCAAGAAAAGGTACAAAGGCAAAGAAGTCTACCTTAACCACCACATAGTTCTTATTGAAGCTGGTAAGTTTGAATCTTTGATATGTGCCATGCTTTTGGTAAAGGGGGTTTAATGTATCTGCGCTGAGCCCTGGTAGTTCGGTCGGTAGTGTACAGGACTTGGGAACAGGGCACTGCTGGTTTGATTCATTGACTCGGCCAATTTCTTTCCGAAGATTGATGATAGTCATTGCAACAGGATTCATTCCTCTCTCACTTCTGACCATTGCTTCAATGATGTTTATGTGGGAAAACAGCCAGAGGCTTGGAAAGAATATTGTACATAGTGCTGGTAAAAGAAACTCCAGGAAAGCATGGATAGGTGCACTGGCCACTGCGATATAACTGAAATAAAGTTAAAAATGGACTTAAACATGATACAATCAATCAGTTAATGCATCTGCAAAAAGTATCGACCCAGGTCAGCCTGCACAGTCAAGACAGGTTGACCTGGGTCAAAACTTTTTGCTTTCGGTAAATTTTCTGCATGTCCAAGAACTATTCTACCTTAGGCCTGGGGAGGATTCAGCTAGTTGTTAGACAAGATGGATTTTATAAATCCATAATAATGTGATAACTTGCTCAATATAATGCATTACTGAGATGCATTAAACCCCCTTTTGCAAGAGCATTGCTTATGATATATTTCTTATAAGGATGATAGTGATTTTTAAATCTTACCAATATCAAAATTCTAAACATGTCCAAATTCAGAGCCTTTTCAAAATAATTGTGACTCAAAATTTGAATTTGATTTTGGAAGGGTGAAAAACATTGTGGCAAGAGGAGAAAATGCTGGTTATTTTCTCCTTTTCCCACAATGTTTTCAAAGGGCTTCTTCTCTAGGGTCGTTTAAGGTCTGGATTTTGTGGTTAACTCTTTACCACACAATCCCGACTTATAATGACCCTGTGAAAGAAGCCTTTTGGAAACATTGTGGGGAAAGGAGAAAATGCTGCTAACCAGCATTTTCTCCTTTTCCCACAATGTTTTCTACCTCTCCCAAAACAAATTTCAATTTTTCAGCCACATTTGTTTTGTCGTCTGCAAATGCTTTCAATTTGGACCAGTCTAAAATTTTGTTGTTTGGTAAAGAGTTAAAGGGTTAATGGGTTTCATAAATTTCTCTGTGTAAATTTTAATCTAAGGTTAAATTTTACATGAAATTAGCGATTCAAATGCACTTAAAGATGATGTGTTACAATGGGATATGCATGGACTTGCATATAAATTGATAATGCAGTAAATTCTGAAAAAGGTTAATTTTTCCACAGCATCTTCAGTTTAGTGAGGTTACATGATGTTACCAAAACCCTACTTTTAACGACCCTGTGAAAGAAGCCTTATGAAAACCTTGTGAGAAAAGGAGAAAATGCTGGTAACCAGCATTTTCTCCTTTTCCCACAATGTTTTCTACCCTTCCCAAAAACAAATTTCAATTTTTCAATCACATTTATTTTGTCATCTGCAAATGCTTTCAATTTGGAGTAGTCTAAAATTTTATTGTTTGGTAAAGAGGTAACTCTTTGCCACACTATCCTTAGTTTTAATGACCCAGTCTCCGAGCAGAGTTGTCGTTCATTACTCTCACCATACATCTCTGCAATGGGCTAAATGACAAGAAGTTTGTCAAACGGAGGTAAACATGTTTTGTTACTGTTTAACTGTTTCATGTGTAACATAATAAAGTAGGCAAAGGAAATGTGATTACGGATACATTATAGGTGCATTCAAACTGATGAATTTACCTGTATACAGTGGAACTATTTTTTCAAGCCTCTTTACTGATCAGAATCTTACACCAATTGTAAAAAGAAAAATGGCTGCGCCCATGAATGATGACAATTTAAACAAAATTAAAAAAACAAGTTATCGTCCTTTAAAAGACATCTAAGCTTTTCAGAAAATCCCTCTTTTTCACATTTCCTACCACTAAGTCTGATTGGCCGTATGCTGTTTGAACAGCACACAAAACAATTGATTGGTCTTTCTTTCACCGGCGTTTGTGTCGCCATTTTAAGTTATGGTCATGTGACGAAAATATCACATGATGACAGACTACTTACTGAGCCAACTACAGAGGTGAATGGGAATGATCTGTAGCGCAAGAGAGTGTTAATGACCCTGAAAGAAAAGGCTTTGGAAAACAATGTGGGAAATGAACAAATTGCTGGTAACCAGCATTTTTTCCTTTTCCCATAATGTTTTCTACTCTTGTTAAAGGCAGAAAATCATCATTTAAGCTTTATTTAATTTGTCCAGTCCAAAATTTTGGTTTTTGGTAAGAAGTTAGCTTTTCTTAAGTCTATACCAGAGGACAGAATTTTAGACTAGAGGAAAGCATTTGCAGGCAGCAAATTAACTCTTTACCAAATGACAAAATATTAGACTGGTCCATATTGAAAGCATTTGCAGACGACAAATCAAATGTGGCTCAAAAATCGAAATTTGATTTAGAAAGGGTAGAAAACATTGTGGGAAAAGGAGAAAATGCTGGCTACCAGCATTTTCTCCTTTTCCCACAATGTTTTCAAAAGGCTTTTTCTTCAGGGTCGTTAAAAGTCGGGATTGTGTGGTAAAGGGTTAAATGGGGCTTTAATGATGAAATTTATCTTTGAAAACATGTAGAAAATGGGAAAGTGCTGCTTAAAAGTATTTATGCCTTTTTCTCGCCATGTTTTCAGTCTAGCCTACTTTTTTCTTTAATAGAAATGCAGGATTGTGTGATAAACCCTTTACAGACCGTTGGAATGGAGGCCCTTAAGACCATTGTTGGTAAAAGAGAAAATGCTGGTAACCAGCATTTTCTCCTCCTCCCACAAAGTTTTCTGCCTTTTTTGAGGCACATCTTGTCATTCTAGCCACATTTGATGTTTGATCTGCAACTGCTGAGAAGTTGGATGTGTCTAAAATTTTGTTGTCCGGAAAAGCGTAAAGGTTTAACTCTATACTGCATTGCAAAATTATGTATGGAGTTGTCCAGATTGATAGTGCATGTATATGTAGACGACTTTTAAATGTAGCTGAAATGATTTTGCTTCTTTTTAGAAGAGTAGAAAACATTGTTGGAAAAGGAGAAAATGCTGGTTACCAGCATTTTCTCCTTTTCCTACAATGTTTTCAATAGCCTTTTTCTTCAAGGTTGTTAAAATTCAGTATTGTGTGGTAAAAGGTTAATAGGAGATTTTCTTTTCTTTTTTTCAGGCGCTCAAGAAGGTAGCATTGAACACCCTGCTGGGGAACATGCCTATCCGTTTGCCTTTGTGTTGCCGAGTTCTATCCCATCATCATTTGAAGGCCGTAGAGGTCATGTGAGGTATTTCTGTAAAGCAACCATTGATCGACCTTGGAAGTTTGATTCTCATGAAAAGCGTATTTTTACAGTGATTCACCATCTAGATCTGAATGGGGACCCATCTGCCTGTGTAGGTTGCCCTACATGATTTTTTTAAACTGTTTACAAAATGAGTGTGTGTTTTTAACAACCCAGAGGAAGAAGGCTTTTGCAAACATTGTGGGGATAGGGGGAAAATGTTTTTTACCAACATTTTCTCCAGTTCCCAATTTTTTTTCTGCCCTTTCCAAGATAATTTCAATCATGTGAACCATATATGATTTGTCTCATACAAAATCTTTCAATGTGGATGAGATTAAAACTTTTTCTTTTATGCTTTTCAGTAGTTTATAGAAATCTAAAAGGGAATTATTTCCTTATACTTCACTGGTGAATGTTATTACTTTTATTTTTGACATGCCAGGGATATTTATAGAACATGAATGAATTTTTAATGGGTGAATGTCACGTTTTATGACATAGTCAACATCACTCATGATGTTATTATTACAGCTAGTCCATATCCAACTGGGTTGAATAGATTTGTTTTGCTTGAAAAATGCACATATTTTTCACGATGAGCAAAAACTAGAAAGGTTAAAGAGAAGGTTTAATCCCACTTGGTCTACTCTCATTTCGTCTACAGATTTTTTTGTGTAGTCAGTCCCATTTCGTCTACAGTCCCAATTCGACTAATCTCATTTCGTCTACGCCCATTTTGTCTACAATAAGATATGTTTGAATGTATTTGTATAAATTATTTTTGAAAATGAATTTGAATGATTCATTAATTTTTTTTATGTATTTTTTTAAATATTTCATGCTTTTACATGAAAAAATCTACAAATAAATAGAAACATGTAGATACCAATGTGTTTAATCATCTGAGTTTTTGCATTAAGTATATTATTCTTACAAAAAGCAAATAGATAAATAATAAATAAAACACTTAAATAATAATTAAGATAATTTTAAAATAATACATCATTAATCAAATCCCGCATTGATTTCAGCCTACAAAACTTGAATTACCACGAGTCCAAAATTTTGTTGTCTAGTTAGGTTTGGTTTTGGGGTTTTACGCCGTTTTCAATAGTATGTTAGTCATATCATGGCGGTCAGTGCACTTATCATGTGTGTTTTCAAAAGCAAATTATTCTTTTCTCGCATTGATTTTAGCCTGCAAAACTTAAATTACCACGAGTCAAAATTTTGTTGCCTAGTTTGGTTTTGTTTTGGGGTTTTACACCCTTTTCAACAGTATTTCTGTCATATCACAGCGGTCAGTGCACCTATCGATGTGTCCCTGGAATTTCTTCACCAGTACCACACACAACTTTCCTTACAAGCCACTGGCTGCTTTTTTCTCATTGACAAAGTTTACACAGGTGTTAACTTGCAAATTAGGTATCATAATCCCTTCTCAACACCTGTCTTGCCCAAGTCTGCATAGGTCTGCACAGGTGTTAATATATCAATAGAAAATATCAACGAACATGCAGTACAAATTAAAATTAAAATAAGATAATATCTAAATCATTTTTGGGAGGTAAAAATTAGAATACATAATTTATTAGTTAAAAACATCATGAGAAAATGAAATGTAGACGAAATGGGACTACTGGGCAAAACAGGTGTAGACGAAATGGGACTGTTGCACAAATTTGTAGACGAAATGGGAGTAGACCAAATGGGATGTTACCAAAGAGAAGAGCATGAAAGAAGTAGGATAATTTTTTGTTTCAGTGTATGATCAAAATTTACTGTCATCTGTTTAAAAGCAAAGGCCATATTTTCATGCCACTTTCGAAAATATAGCCTTCGCTTTTTACTTGATGAAAGAAATTTCTACCATACACTGAAACAGACAATTATCCTCTATGTCATGTGGTAAAGGTTTAACCCATTACGTCTTTGAGAGAAACTTGCAGTGGATGACTATAAAAAATCCATGTAGAACATGGATGTGATTTACTGGTTGGAGTGTTTACCACATAACAAAAACGAAGACTTGTCCAAATTGAAAACATTTGCTGGCATTTGAAAACATTTAGGGAAAAGGAGAAAATGCTGGTAACCTGCATTTTCTCCTTTTTCCATAATGTTTTCTACCCCTTCAAAGAAGGTGTTAATCATTTCATCCACATTTCATCAATTAACTTTGTCGTCTGCAGATGCTTTCAGTTTTGACGACTCTAAAATTTTGTCTTTTGGTAATGACTAAAGTACATTTACTGCTTGTGTTAATACAGGTACCTATCCAAGGTTCACAGTCAAGAGAGATAGAAGGTTGCTGTTGCAGTGAAGGTTCCGTGGACATAGCGCTGGAGTTAAACAAAACTGGCTACGTTCCAGGGGAGCCTATCGTGTATGATATCACCATCGGGAACAAAAGTGAGAACAAAATTGAAAGTGTGAATCTTCTCTTGGTGCAGGTAGGTCACTGCAGACGACAACTTAACCCTTTACCACACGATCCCGACTTTTAACGACCCAGAGAAAGAAAGCTTTAGAAAACATTGTGAGAAAAGGAGAAAATGCTGGCAACCAGCATTTTCTCCTTTTCCCACGATGTTTTCCATCCAAATTTCGATTTTTAAGTCACAGTAACTTTGTTGTCTGCAAATGCTTTGAATTTATACGAGTCTAAAATTTTGTCGTTTGGTAAAGAGTTAAATATTGCACAAATTATGATATTAGTCTTTGCAAGGGTATTAAAAAAAAGTATGGGAAATGGAGAAAATGCTGGTTACCAGCATCTTCTCCTTTTCTCACAATTTTTTTAAAATGCCTTAATTCTAGGGTTGTTAAAACTGGATGATGTGGTAAAGGGTTGAACCTTCATGAAACAATTCTTTGTTTTTAGAACCCTGATGTAGACAGCTTTTGAAATAATTGTTGGAAAAGGAGAAACTGATGGTGACCACCATTTTCTCCTTTTCCAACAAGGTTTCCTACCCTGGTAAAGACAAGTGAGTGATATTAACCCTTTACCGCACAATGCTGCCTTTTGTCGCCTCTGGGAAAGAAGCCTTTTGAAAACATTGTGGGAAAAGGAGAAAATGCTGGTAACCAGCATTTTCTCCTTTTCCCACAGTGTTTTTTACCCTATCAAAGAAAATTTGCGCCATTTGAACCGCACTAAAATGGTCGTCTGCAAATGCTTTCAATTTGGACTAGGCTAAAATTTTGTCGTCTGGTAAAGGGTTAAACTTTTTGTCTACAGAATTTCAGTGTAGATGAGTGTTAACCATCTACTGAACAATCCAGAGTTTGAAAAACCCTAAAGAAGAAGAAGAAAACCTTGTGTATAAAGGAAAAGAATGCTGGTTTCCAGCATTTTCTCCTTTTCCTATAATATTTCATACCCTTCCAAATTTTGATTTTTAGTAGCTTGTATTTTGTCATCTGCAAACACTTTCAACTTGGATAAGCCTTGAATTCATGTTGTTTGGTAGACAGTTAAGATTGTCTGACCTGGAAAAGAGTCAATTCTTTATTGAAAAGGTTAGTTTTAGTATTTTTTAGGGATTATTCTATGTTATAGAATTATACTCTACCTTTTGCTCAGAATGCTTTTTATCCTTTCAAAGACAGGCCTTAACACTTGAGTTATGTTTGTTTCAGCCACACTCTGTGAAAAGGGCATTAAATGGATCTGGGAAAAGTATCGACCCAGGTCAGCCTGCCAAGTCAACCCAAGCTGACCTGGGTACAAACTTTTTATTAGCTCACCTGAGCACGAAGTGCTCGGGATGAGCTATTGTGATCACTCACCGTCCGTCGTCATCCGTCGTCCGTTCACATTTTTTTTTGTTTACACTCTAGCATCTACAAATATTAACCAATCAGCACCAAACTTGGTCAAAATGTATATGACCATAAGATCTCGGATGAGTTCGATTATGGGTCTAATAGGACCAGAATGACTGGAGTTATTTGCCCTTGAATTAGAAAAATTGCTATATTTGACTTTGTTTATGTCCTAGCATCTACAAATATTAACCAATCAGCACCAAACTTGGTCAAAATGTATATGACCATTAGCTCAGATGAGTTCGATTATGGGTCTAATCGGACGAGAATGACTGGAGTTATTTGCCCTTGAATTAGAAAAATTGCTATATTTGACTTTGTTTACACTCTAGCATCTACAAATATTAACCAATCAGCACCAAACTTGGTCAAAATGTATATGACCATAAGATCTCAGATGAGTATGATTATGGGTCTAATAGGACCAGAATGACTGGAGTTATTTGCCCTTGAATTAGAAAAATTGCTATATTTGACTTTGTTTATGTTCTAGCATCTACAAATATTAACCAATCAGCACCAAACTTGGTCAAAATGTATATGACCATAAGCTTGGATGAGTTCGATTATGGGTCTAATCGGACGAGAATGACTGGAGTTATTTGCCCTTGAATTAGAAAAATTGCTATATTTGACTTTGTTTACACTCTAGCATCTACAAATATTAACCAATCAGCACCAAACTTGGTCAAAATGTATATGACCATAAGGTCTCGGATGAGTTTGATTATGGGTCTAATCGGACCAGAACGACTGAAGTTATTTGCCCTTGAATTAGAAAAATTGCGATATTTGACTTCGTTTACACTCTAGCATCTACAAATATTAACCAATCAGCACCAAACTTGGTCAAAATGTATATGACCATAAGATCTCGGATGAGTTCGATTATGGGTCTAATCGGATCAGAATGACTGGAGTTATTTGCCCTTGAATTAGAAAAATTGCTATATTTGACTTTGTTTACACTCTAGCATTTACAAATATTAACCAATCAGCACTAAACTTCGTCTAAATATATGTGACCATAAGATCTCGGATGAGTTCGATAATGTGTCTAATCGGACCAGAACGACTGGAGTTATTTGCCCTTGAATTTAAAAAAATTGCTACATTTGACTTTAGTTGCACTCTAGCATCTACAAATTTAAACCAGTCAGCACCAAACTTGGTCAAAATATATATGACCGTAAGATCTCGAATGAGTTTGATTGTAGGTCTAATAGGACCAGTTATTGCTGTGTCATGGAAAAAGAGGGCTTGACGTATATTTTCATTGTGGACCAATATCTCTTTAACTACAGGACAAAATGTCAAATTTCATCTTTTTATTGTTTATTGCAAGCCACAGACAATAGTTATTTGTTTTTATTTCATGAAACGACATGTCATGAAAAAAGGGGGCTAAATGTTTAATTTCGTCATGGACCAATGACCATCTGTTTGTCCATCTTTCAGGACAGATATCTTCTAAAAACCTTGACAAAAACTAATAGAAATTCATACAGGTGTTCCTAATGATGTCCGCTGATATTTATTGGTTTTTTTTCCTTTTTGATATCAAATACTGTCTCATAGGAAAAAGGGGTTTCATGTATATTTCTGTTAAGGATCAATATACATGTATCTTCAACTCAAAATCCTGGACAAAAATTTGTGAAACTTCATATGTGTGTTCCTTATGATAGTCCTCCAGTATCATTAGTTTAGCTTTTTTGATTAAATGTTGTGTCATGGAAAAAGGGGGCTTCACATATATTTTCATTATGGATTAATATCTCTTTAACTACAGGACAAAATGTTGTGAAACTTCATCTTTATGTTGTTTATCACAAGCCACAGACAATGGTTAGGCCTATTTGTTAGCTCACCTGAGCATGAAGTGCTGGGTGAGGTATTGTGGTTCGTCGTTGTCCAGCGTCCGTCTTTCACAATTCCGTTAAACATCTTCTCCTCCTAAACCAATCATGTTGAAACTTGACAGGCATATTCCTTGGATGAAGTTCTACCAAAGTTGTTAAAAGAATTGAATTAACCCTTTAACTCTAGGGGTCACAATTTTGGGCAAAATTGTATATAGAGCAAACTTTAAAAATGTTTTTCTCTGAAACTAGAAAGCCTAGAGCTTTGATATTTGGTATGTGGCATTTCCTTGTGGACTTCTACCAATTTTGTTCAAATGATGCCCCTGGGTCAAAACAGGACATAAAGGTATACAGAATGAACTTTAAAAGTCTTGTTCTATTTAACCGTTTACCACACAATCCCAAGTTTTAACACCTGTGAGAAATAAGGCTCTTGAAAATATTGTGGGAAAAAGAGGAAATACTTGTAACCAGCATGTTTTCCTTTTTCCACAATGTTTTCCACCCAACTAAAATCAAATTTAAATTTTTGAGTCGCATTTATCTTGTTGTCAGCAAATGGTTTGAATTTGGACAAGTCTTAACCCTTTAAGTGCCTTTCACTACTATAGTTGCCTTTGTGTCTAGTGTAGATCAAGATCAGACTGCACGAAATGTGCAGTCCGATCATTGATCAATACTGTCTGCTTTGTTGAAACACTGCAGACAAAAGGCACCCACGTAATTGTTATCATCTTGGACTCATTCTGGAATGAAAATGGCCTTTGGGTTTAAGGATTAAATTTTGTTGTTTGTTAAAATGATTTGAGCCAAGCCTGTTAGCTCATTACCTACAGGGCTAGCTATGCAGGGATGTCAAGTTTAAATCTCAGTTGGGCCAAGCACTCAGGTAACCAGCATTTTTTTAACTTTTTCCACAATGCTCTCTACCCATCCCAAATCTAAGTTCATTTTTTGAGACAAATTTATTTTGTTGTCTGCAAATGCTTTCAATTATAGACCAGTCTAAAATTTTTGTTTGGTAAAGAGATAAAGATGGACCAAGTAATATGCATTTCAAGACTGTGTTGTAGGCAATACTATCTTGCAGAATATAAGGCATATATATCCAAGATCCAACTGCAGTCTGATCTTTATCTACACTGTCTGATAAAACATCCTGTCTTGTGTACCCCTAGCCTTGGTTCCCACCTGATCATTTTTTCCTTTTATCTATTCAGGACGGATTGATGGATGCAGTTTAAATTTGACATGAAGCCCCCTTTTTCCATGACACAGCAATAAATTCCAAAACCCTAAAAATATGCGCTAGGTCACTTGATGTGTGAAAATTTCATCCAAATCTGTTGAGATATGTCCAGTAATTAAAGAGATATTGGTGAAAAATGAAATATAACATGAAGACCCCTTTTTCCATGATACAGCTATAAATTGCAGAACCTTGACAATATGTGCTAGGTCACATGATGAGAAACATTCTGTGAAAACTTTTGAAAACATTGTGGGAAAAGGAGATAATGCTGGTAACCAGCATTTTCCCCTTTTTCCCACAAAGTTTTGTACTCTATCAAAGAAATATTGTGTCACGTGAGCCAATATGAAAATGTCGTCTGCAAATGCTTTCAATTTGGACAGATCTAAAATTTTGCCGGGTGGTAAAGGGTTAAAGGCTTTGACAGCATTTTTCTCTCTGGCTGTTAGGATGTATCTTTGAACATTGTGTTTATTGTATTTTGAGTTCATATTTGTTCATTCATTTAACTCTGTAGTACAGATTTTATCTTGTAAATCTTAGAAGTCATTATAATTTTTGTTCTTCAGTTTGTGGTGTTTGTCGTAATTTATAAATAAGTTTATGACGCCCCCCCCCCCCCCCCCCCCCCCCGATAGATTTTGGGCATATACTCCGCCATGAATTGAAGTACCATTTGAAAGATCTGTTCAGGTAGGGCCAAGGTCAATGTCACACTTGAAGGTCAAATTTTTGTAAGCTGGATGCATTGAAAGGTTGGTGCAAGACTATTGCAAGTGTAAATACATTGTTTATGTGTTTACAATAGCAATTACCCACGAACATGGACAACCACTGTAGTTGTTGGTGTATTTAACAACATTATAATACTAACTTGTATAGAAAGTCTTGAATCGGCAAACATTCTCTACTAAGTTTGTTCAAATCAGGCAACTTTTATTTTTCAACAACTATTGGACAAATATCATTCAAACATCTCACAAATATTTACATAACCGGGTTTGGTTAAGAAAGATTATCTTCTTGTCTAAACCAAGAAGACCTAGAGCTTTGGCCTTGCACTTCGATATTTAGTATTTATCTTCATTGTAGACCTTTACTGCTTGGTACTCAGGTGAGCGATATAGGACCATCATGGTCCTCTTGTTTTAAATCCATTCTCTGCCTGTCCAAGGGCCATTCTACCTAAAGTTTAAGCCAGTTTTTATACAAAATGGATTTTATCGATTTGGGCTTGTGCAATGACTCGCTCGGTTTAACCCTTTACCACACAATCCCGACTTTTAACGACCCTAAGGAAAAAGGCTTTTGAAAGCATTGCAGGAAAAAGGAGAAAATGCTGGTTACCAGCATTTTCTCCTCTTCCCACAATGTTTTCAAAAGCCTTTTCTATAAGGGTCGTTAAAACTCGGGATTGTGTGGTAGAGTTAACTCATTTGTTTTGTCAACTGCATCTGCTTTCAATATGGATGAGTTTAAAATTTCGTTAGTTGGTACAGAGTTAAGATTAATGTTCAGGACAAAGATATTGCTATTGTTATTTTAGATTGTGACATATACAGCATATTCAGAAAGTATCTTTTCTTCGGGTCGACCTCACAAACATCCGAAGGAAGAAAGATTTAACTTGTTCAATGGCAATGTGAGTGTACTGCCCAACACCACAGGGAAGATCAACCAAGCCACTTTAGTCCCTTCCCTACCCCCTTCTATTTTGGAAGGCTGTGGAATCATTGACATACAGTATCATGTACTGGTAAGTGTGTTCTTTTTAACCCTTTACCACACAGTCCCAAGTTTCGACGACCTTGAGGAAGAAAGCTTTCGAAAACATTGCAGAAAAAGGAGAAAATGCTGGTAACTAGCATTTTGTCCATTTCCCACAGTTTTCCACCCTTTCAAAGACACATCCAATAGTGTAAGCGACATTGAAACTGTTGTGGTGCGCCATGGTGCTCTCAGGTTACGTGGAATATGAAAATTTAAAACATCACTTTCCTTCCCCAACCATAACATCTGTGGCCTTGATGTTTGATATTTAGTTTGCCGCCGTCAATTTCTACCCATTTTGTTAAAATTTTAGACTTAGGTTTAAATGCTTGTGTTCTTTGTTGCACAGAATGTGCAGTCTGATTTTTCAGTCCATATCATCTGCTTATTTGGCTCTGAAAAAGTTAACTCTGTATCAAATTATCCTAAGTGTTAACCACCTTAAGAAAGGAAGCTTTTGAAAACATTGTTGGAAAAGGAGAAAATGCTGATAACCCGCATTCATCCTGATTCCACAGTTTTCTACCCTTTCAAAGAGAAATCTTATCATTTTAACCCTTTACCACACAATCCCGACTTTTAACGACCCTGAGAAAGAAGCCTTTTGAAAACATTGTGGGAAAAGGAGAAAATGCTGGTAACCAGCATTTTCTCCTTTTCCCGCAATGTTTTCTACCCTTTCCTAAACAAATTTCAATTTTTCAGCCATATTTATTTTGTCGTCTGCAAATGTTTTCAATTTGGACCAGTCTAAAATTTTGTCGTTTGGTAAAGAGTTAACTGTTTTTTGTGCATATGTTTCAAGTTAGACAAGTATATTATGAGCCATGCTCTGGCAAAAGGGGGTTTAATGCATCTCTGTGATACATTATACCAAGCAAGATACAGATTTATGAATCCCTAAAATCTATTTTGTCTAATGGCTGACTGAATCTTGAGGTAGACAGGTCCTTTGACATGTAGAAAATTTACATATAGCAAAAAAGTTTTGACCCAGGTCAGCCTGCGCAGTCTGCAAATGCTGACATTAGTCGATACTTTTTTGCAGATGCATTAAACCCCCTTTCCACAAAGCATGACTCATGCTTGTTGTTGTAAAGAGATCAGTGATTACTCACAATACTAACTTTGTTTGACTGGTTTTGTATTCTTTGTTGAACAGTTGAAAGTGCGCTGTGGAGGTGCCAAGATTGAAGTGATTCGTAGAATTGTTATTGGAACCATCCCAGTAAGGGAGCCCACTTTCCAGCCTCCAGCACCCCTACAACAACCCTCGGCCCCTAGTGTAGAGTTGATGGATTATACTGGGCCGCCACCTTCATTTGTGTCCCCACCATCTTATGAGGAAGGTATATTTATTCTCTGTGATATTCTCTTAACCCTTTACTGCACACTGCCAAGTTTTAATAACCTTGACAGAAAAGGCTCTTGAAGACATTATGGGAAAAAGAGAAAATGCTGATGACCAACATTTTCTCTTTTTCCCACAATGTTTTCTAATCCTTCAAAGAAAAATCAAATCTTTTGATTCATGATTAATTTGTGGTCTGCAAATGCTTTCAATTTGGACAAAGTCTAGAATTTTGTCTTTTAGTAAAGAGTTCACCTGAATTGATTGTTTTAACTTTTATGTGTATTTCTTGTTTTAAAAAAAAAGTAATCAGGCGGTGATGGAAAGTTTTACCAAAAAGATAGAACTTGCTGTTGATATCCTCATTTTATCTTATTTTATTGTTTTAGTTCAAGTACTGTAATGGAAAGATTTAACCCTTTCCCAAACAAGCCCTGGTTTTCACGTGTCTGCAGTACAAGTCTTTTGAAAACGCTGTGGGAAAAGGAGAAATTGCTCGTAACGAGCAATTTCTCCTTTTACCACAGTGTTTTCTACCCTTTTTGAGACTTTTCTGCCATTTTCATCACATTTAAAATTGTCGTCTGCAAACTCTTTCAATTTGGACCAGTCCAAAATTTGTCATTTGGGAAAGGGTTAAAAAAAAATGGAACATACTTAATACATACACAAAGATATTGGGCAATGTACACATCTCTTTTTTTTTTTCCATTTTTAGTGCTATCACCTTTATTAAACATATTTACAATGCATTTTTAAATGCTCACAGTACAGTTTGAAGCGCAAAATTCTTTACAGTAAATACTTAAAACCAATCAATTCGCTTTAATAGGATTAAACCTTACAAGGGATCACTTCTTCTAAACAGGGTTAAACCTTTCAAAGGGAATATTAATGTCTAGAGAAATGTGCATTCATGTGGAATAAATTCAACAAAATAATAATCAACAATATCAGTATCATAACCTTAAACATTTGCCACCGGCAGCTTTACTAGGGGGCAGTTGTCGGGGGGGCGTGGTTCTAGGGGGCCAGTTTTCCTGATACCTGTTTTAACGCTTTGCTTGTTGACAAAAGTTTTTACCTGTCCATTTTCAGAGCATTTTCAGACATACAAATTAAATGTGACTCAAATGATGTAATTTGTCATCAAATGAATAGAAAACAAATTTAGAAAAAGATTCCTGGTTACAAGCATTTTTGTCCTTTTTTCCATAATTTTTTCAAAAGTCTTCTATGGGTCATTAAACTAAAGAGTTGTTTTTTAAGGGGTTTAGGAAAAGAAAATTCCATAAATAAACAAGCATTCAATGTAGAACTAGTCTGGATAAAATTGCCACTACTGTAAAGATGAATTATTATGACTGCTTTCTCCATTTGTTGCATCGTTTTTATACAAATTTTTCTAACATCATCAACGTGAAAGGCATCATTATTTGGATATATGGGGAGATTAGGCATAGAATGTTCGAATATCACATACATGTAACTTTTTATTGTCATCAGCACATGCTTTCAATATGGACAAGTGTGAAATTTCATTGCCAGGAAAGACTAAAGGTTCATATAAAACTGCAAACAAAAGATTTGTTTTACTGCTGAAGACATTACAAAATTTAGGACTCAACCAAATTGAAAGCTTGTGCAGATGACAAATTCATTGTGCCTCAAAGCTTATAATTTACCTTTGGAAGGGTAGAAAACATTGTGGGAAAAGGAGAAAATGCTGATTACCAGCACTTTCTCCTTTTTCCACAATTTATTTAAAAGGCTTCTTCCTCGGGGTCATTAAAACTCAGGATTGCGTGGTAAAGTGTTAACTCTTTACCAAACAACCAATATTTTAAAATGGTCCATATTGAAAGCATTTGCAGAGGAGAGTTTTAATGTGGCTTATATGATGGGATTTGTTTCTAGAAATAGCAGAAGCATTGTTGGAAAAAGAAAAAAAGATGCTGCATACCAGCATATTCTTCTTTTCCCACAATCTTCCTGATGTTAAAACCTTTGTTTGATAAAGGACATGGATATTGTTCTAGCTTATTGAAAATTTGCATAGAACTTGTTTATGTATTTAAATATGTTACAAAAGCAACATTTTGTTTCCCTTTATTCCAGCTTTGTGCCCACCACCATCTTACGCAGAGTGTGTTTTTGGTAGATCTGATGTGAGAGATGAGAATGATGATGCTCACACAAGCGGAGATATGTCCTGGGCCCCGGCATATCCATACTATGACTGGACCCTGCATTCCTCTCGTACTTTCACAGGACAGCAGCCAGCTGTTGCTCAACAGATACATAGTGCCGATGATTACTAATACTACTGTCTTTGAAACACTTCAAACCTTTACCAAACAATCCTGTGTTTTAACTACCCAGGGAAAAAGGTTTTGAAAGAAGTGGGAAGAGTAGAAAATGCTGTTTTTTCTTTTTCCACAATGTTTTCTACTTTATAGAGGCAAATTCCTTCAATTGAGCCACATTTGGTTTGTCATCTACTAATGCTATGGATTTGGACTCGTCCAAAATTTTGTTGTTTTGAGAAGAGATAAATAATTGCCTCATACACATGGTTTTTTTTTTTTTTGACAAGTTCAAAGGTTTCAAGTCTCTTTGTACCTTGGTTATTTTGTGCCATTTTGTTCCAGTTTTCACCTACTTTGACTTAAATTTCATCCTCAGATAAAGAATTAGCTCTTTACCAAACAACAAATTTTAGACTCATCTGAATTCAAAGCACCTGCAGACTCCAAAATAAACACAAATCAAAAATCAAAATTTGTAATGGGAAAGGTAGAAAGCATTGTGGGAAAAGGAGAAAATGCTGGTTACCAGCATTTTCTCACAATGTTTTCAAAAAGCCTTCTTCCTCAGGGTCATTAAAAGTCGGGATTATATGGTAAAGAGCTATTATTGTAAAATTTGTCAAGCAAAATACTGTTACATATGAGCCATGCTGTGTGAAAAGGGGGCTTAATGCATTTGCAAAAAATATCGACCCAGGTCAGCCTGTGCAGTCTGTGCAGGCCGACCAGGGCCGAAACTTTTCGTTACTGATCAATTTTCTGTATGTCAAAGGACCAGCCTACCTTTTGACAGTTAGTTGTTAGACAAAATGGTTTTCATGGATACATAACTGTGTGATGACTAGCTCAGTATAATGCATCACGGAGATGCATTAATCCCCCTTTTGCCAAAGCATGGCTCATGTGTAGAAGTTGCTCATGATAAGAAATCTGTACATTTATCTTATAGTTTGGTAAAGTCACTAGCAAAGAAGTTTGGTAATATAAATGTGTAGAGTAGAGGGTTGATAATTCTCTGCAGTCAAGCAGTCAAAGTTTTGGATGTACGAGACCCTCATATCTCCAAGACATCAGGGACCAAACATTAAATCCCCTTTTCATAGAGCAAGGCTCATGTTTATTGTACACTAGAATTGTATACTATAGACAATATCAGTGCTCAATATATCATTTTTGTAGTATAGATGCTGGCATGTCAAATGGCATTGCTGTATTCCCCCACCCACCCTTAAAAGAGGAGAGTGTATTTTTCATTGCTAAGGTCAGTAGATCAGTGCAGAAGAATGGTCAATTTGTTGGTGAGTCAATTTGATTTGCTGTTTTATGCAGACTTATATTCACAAACCATTTGCAATGATATTCAATATTCTAAGACTAATTGTCAAGGATTTTCTAAATTTCAAAGTATCACAATTTCTGATTGGTTAAAACGAAATGGTCTAGCCAATCAGAAATTGTGTGACTTTCTAAATCTAGACTGCAATTCATTATGGTTGCTGAATGTGGACCTTTTCTGCATAAAATATTGGCACTGGTTTGACCTAGGTCCTTCTTACTGGGTACAAATATTTACCTTGAAACACAAGTTGTTCCTATCAATTTTGAGGTCATGAGATCAAAGGTCAAGGTCACAGTGAGGTTATAGGTCAACAGCATTTAAGTTACATTAGTTTTTAAAATGGACAATGAATTTTTTGATGAAACAACCCAAATTTTAACACCCCTGAAAAAGAAAACCTTAGAAAGCATCATGAGAAAAGGAAGAAATGCTGGAAACCAACATTTTCTCCTTTTTCCACAAAGTTTTCATTCTCATTTAAGACAAATTTCATCATTTGAGCCTTATTTGAATAATAGATTACAAGTGCTTACAAGTGCTTTCAGATTTGACATGTTTGAATCTTCGTTGTGTGGTAAAGAATTAATCCCTCACCACACAATTTAGTCTTATAAGGACCCTGAAGAAAAACCTTTTTAAAACATGCTGAGAAAAGGAGAAAACACTGGTAACCAGCATTTTCTCCTTTTCCCACAATATTTTATATCTTTTCAAAGAAAAACACTGTGATTTATCTTGGCTACTTTGTCATCTGCAAATGCTTTCAGTTTGGACCAGCCTTCAGTTTTGAAGTTAACCCTTAACCAAACGACATTTTAGATTTATCCAAATTGAAAGCATTTGCAGATGACAAATTGATGTCTTTCAAATGATGTGATTTGCCTTTTGAGGTGTTTGAAACTTTGTGGGAAAAGGGGAAAATGCTGGTTACCAGCATTTTTCCCTTTTTCCAGCAATGATTTCAAATCTTTCTATCTAAGGGTTCTTAAAACTCGGGATTGTTTGTTAAAAGGTTAGCTTTTTATGAGACCTTCAAACTATATACTGATTATATATGGAGATCATTTTCATTATACAAATTAAAAGTGGTTAAAATGATAGAAAGGAAAAAAAATAGCAGAATCTTTGAAAATCTTCTTCTCTGATTCTAGAAGGCATAGAGCTTTGATATTTGGTATGTAGCATCTCCTAGTGGACCTCTACCAAGTTTGTTCATATGATGCCCCTGGGGTCAAAACTGGCCCTGCCCCGGGGGTCACAAGTTCGAACATAGGAACAAAGACGGAAAACTTTAAAATTCTTCTTCTGTGAAACTGGAAGGTGTGGAGCTTTGATATTTGGCATCTAGCATCTCCTAGTGGACCTCTACCAAGTTTGTTCATATGATGCCCCTGGGGTCAAAACTGGCCCTGCTGGGGGGGGGGGGGTCACAAGTTCGAACATAGGAACAAAGAAGGAAAACTTAAAAATTCTTCTTCTCTGAAACTGGAAGGCGTAGAGCTTTGATATTTGGTATGTAGCATCTCCTAGCGGACCTCTACCAAGTTTGTTCATATGATGCCCCTGAGGTCAAAACTGGCCCTGCTCCGGGGGTCACAAGTTATAACTTAGGAACAAAGACGGAAAACTTTAAAATTCTTCTTCTCTAAAACTGGAAGGTGTAGAGCTTTGATATTTGGTATGTAGCATCTCCTAGTAGACCTCTACCAAATTTGTTAAAATGATGCCGCTGGGGTCAAAACTGGCCCTGCCCCAGGGGTCAGAAGTTCGAATTTGTCTTTGGAGTAAAGAACATTGTGGAAAAAGGAGATAAGACGGGTTATCAACATTTTCTTCTTTCCCTGCAATGTTTTCAAAACCTTCTTTTCATAAGGGTGGTTAAAATATGAACTTGTTTTGAGTCATTAGCATACAGAACTTGAGACCTGGAGATCACTTGTTGGAATCCCCAGCTTGGCAAATTTGTTTCCAAGGATTGATGATAGTCATTGCAACAGGATTCATTCCTCTTTTACCACTGATTTATTGTTTCAATGATGGTGATGTGGAAAAGCAGCCGGTGGCTTGGGAAAAATATTGTGAGAAATAGTGGTAAAGAAAACTCTAGGAAAGCATAGATAGGTGCACTGGCCAGCACAATATAACTGAAATTCAATCAATCAATCAATCAATCAATCAATCAATGAGCTTGTCTGGTAGAGAGTCAAGAGTGGGCATTTCTGATGTATATGTTTTTGGTAGACTGACTTTGTGCCTATCAGACTGTAGGTTTATATGAGTTTTTTTTATTTTTCATTCTTACTTATTGCTAGTTTTTGTTTATTTATGCTTAAGCTTAGCTTTCCTATCGTTAACAACAGGATGCATGCTTCTCTGTTTTTGTTTTTACGTTTTTTCCTCAGCTATGTTGGAAGAAAAGGTTGAGAGATTGCCATAGCCGAGTCATGTCCGTTGTCTGTGCCGCCATGCAAAAGTGTGACACTTTCTCATATCTTTGTTTTTATGGAAGATATTTACTTCATACTTTGGCTAGTTGTTTTACTGTCAACAGGGGAACCCATACCAGGGGAGCTGGTAACTCACAACACATTTTTGACACAGTTTTGCCTCCTTTTCCACTTAAAAGTTTCACTGAAAAAGTACCCTCTGCAAAGCATTGGTGCCTTATGGTACTCTTGTGAACTCAATACCACACAGAAAAATTTTAGACTGGTCTAAATTGAAAGTGTTTGTAGAAGTAGCTTAGTTAATGGAATTTTTCTTTGAAAGAGTAGAAAACATTGTAGGAAAAGGAGAAAATGCTGGTTACCAGCATTTTCTCCTTTTCCCACAATGTTTTCAAAAGCCTATCTCCTCAAGGGCAGTGAAACTTGGGATTGTGTTCCTCAAGGGCAGTGAAACTTGGGATTGTGTTCCTCAAGGGCAGTGAAGCTTGGGATTGTGTTCCTTAAGGGCAGTGAAACTTGGTATTGTGTGGTCAAAGGGTCAAACATTGACATAGACTAGTGAGTACATGTAATTAGTGTTAAAGCATGGTGATGTTTTTGTTACCACATAAATGTCTCAGGAACATAAGTGTAAACACCACAGTGACTTTATTATTTAATTTTAGCCCCTGCACACAGTTTTTTATCCCCAAGTCCTAAGTGGAGGGAAGATAAATCCCTTACGATATTTGCCAGTGTGGGCCAAGATCAGACTGTAAGCTCTGTGCAGTCAGATCTTGATTTTCACTGTTCACAAAATCAGATGTAGATTTCTTGAGTATGAAATAAAGTTATTTGTGTGTGTGCTTGTGTGTGTGTGTGTGTTTTTTTTACTGCAAAAATGTGATTTTAACAGATCTGTTAAGTGTTTTTGTTTTGCAAGCCTAACTGAATTTATCACCTACTTCATTTTAACAATTTGAAAATGACATTTTTAGCATAATTTTGTATATTCTATCAATCCACTGTCATTTACACAAAGTAGAATTATTTACAGGAAAGGAATTGGAAACCGTATGGAAAGTATTGAGGAAAAAGGAACAACCTGATTCCTTTCTCACAATCTTTTCAAATTCTGTCCTCTGCAGAGAAAAAAAGAGAAATTCCTATTGTGATTACAGGGTAGCTCAGTGGTTAGCATGCCTGACTTGCAACCTCATGGTTTTGAGTTCGATACCTGGTTGAGGCAAACTTTCTTTTCAGCGATTTTTCGCCTCTCACCTCTGATTCATGTGGGAAATGTAGTCAGTGACTTGGAAAGAAAATTGTGTCAGTAATGGTGTGAGAAAGCCAGGAAACACATGCGTAGGTGCACTGACAGCCATGATATGACCTAAGCTGTTAGAACAATGTTAAACTCCAATTCAGACAAAACACAAAGCATAATATATTTTATTTCTTGATTAACTTTAACAGGGTGAAAGTGTAGATTTGTTTTTACCACAAATTTTTGATAGTCCTTTTTTTTTTCTTTTGTTTTTTTGTTTTAGCCTCTAAACCTTTTAATTAAGCCTCTGCCACACGACAAAATTTTACTCTTGTCCAAATTGAAACATTTGCAGACAACAAAATAAATATGTCTCAAAAGTTGAAAATTGTTTTTGGAAGGGTAGACAACATTGTGGGAAAAGTAGAAAATGCTTGTTACCAGCATTATTTCCTTTTCCAACAATGTTTTCAAAAGCTGTCTTCCTCAGGGTCATGAAAAGTCAGATTTGTGTGATAAAGCATTAGAAAAGATAGTAAGCTGTAGATTATTGTGTACTTACCCTTTATCAGACAAAAAAATTAGACTGTATGATATTAACCCTTAAGCTGCTGATTGCGACCCACTGACCTTTTGCAGACAGTGTAGATCAAGATCAGACTGCACAGAATGTGTAGTCTGATCTTTGATCTACACTGTCCAATGCGGTATTTTCTTTCCGATGAAATCAACTTTGAAACCGCAATGTTTGGGCTTGTAGTATTGAGAAGAAATTTGTGTTTCATTTATTCAGCAGCTTAAGTGTTAAAAGAATTTGCAAATGATAGATTTTAGACTTGTCCAAATTGAATGCATTTGTAGAAGACAAATACATGTTTTATGTGGCTGACATGGTGGACATGTCTTTGAAATGCTTGAAAACTTTGTGGGAAAAGGAGAAAATGCTGATTACTAGCATTTTCTCCTTTTCCCACAATGTTTTCATGAGCCTTCATCTTCACTGTTGTTAAAACACAGGAATAATTGATAAAGGGTTTGAAATTTCTAATGTTTCCCAAATTTCTCTTTGACCCTTTACCACATATCTAAATGATCCTGAAGAAAATGTCCTTTGAAAACACTGTAGGAAAAGGAGAAAATGCTGGTAATCTTCACTTTCTCCTTTTCTCACAATTTTTTCTCCTAAAACAACAAGAGAAATCATCATTTGAACTAAATTTATTTTGTTGTCTGTAAATGCTTTTGTTGGGTCCAAAATTTGGTTGTTTTGGAAAGAGTTAGGTGGTTTGGGCACAAAATATAGATTTAACTCATTACCAAACGACAAAATTTGAGACTGGTCCAAATTGAAAGCATGTACAGATGGCAAAATAAATGTGACCAAAAAATCGAAATTTGTTTTGAGAAGGGTTGAAACATTGTGGGAAAAGGAGAAAATGCTGGTTACCAGCATTTTCTCCTTTTCCCACAATGTTTTCAAAAGGCTTCTTTCACAGGGTCGTTAAAAGTCGGGATTGTGTGGTAAAGAGTTAAGACTGCAGTCTGTCACATGACAAATGAAATAAGAAAAAAAAAATCATGAAGAATGTTTATTTCAAAGTTTCGTATTTTCTTGTTAGATATTACTGCTCATGTTCTGTTTCTGTTGTTTGTTTGGTTTTGTTATCACAGTGCTTTAACACTTTACCGAACAATTAAATTTTGGACCTTACTAAATCGAAAGTATTTGCAGACGACAAATTAGACATATTTCAAATAATGATGTCTGTCTTTGATAGGATAGAAAACATTGTGGGAAAAGGAGAAAATGCTGGTTACCAGCATTTTCTCCTTTTCCAGCAATGTTTTTAAAAACCTTCTCTTTAAGGGTCATTAAAACTTGGGATTGTGTGATAAAGTGTTAAAACGGAAAGGTTGCAAGTTTGAAACTTGGAAAGTGTATGTGTAACTGAGCACTCTAAATCTCAGAAAAATTCTTGCCAATTTTTCAAGCAATGTTTAAATGAAATGGAGATTTTCATATTAAAACCAGTCAAATGTGAAGATGGATTTTGGCATTAATCGGTGTAACCTGTTTCTTTTTTTTCCCAACTGATGGATGGTTGTCATTCTTATCAAATGTACAATGCATTTACCATGGTCAGTGGGTTTTTTTCTTATCTTTTAGTTTCTTGTTTTAAGTTTTTGTATGTTGAAATGATCTGCTGTGGACAGATCATTCATTCATTTGTTTGTTTATCCATTCATTCATTCATTCATTCATTCATTCTTTTGTTCATTCATTCATTCATTCATAATGATATTTAGTTATAGTGCAATAACAATATTGTAATCAGACTTGTGTACACAAACACTATGTTGCTTTCATCTTTAGTTTTGCTATTTATGACACATTGTATAACTTCTATACATGTAGATTTACTTTGTTATTTGTTTAAATGATATTATTGTGAAACTTTGAGTTTGGATTCTTTTTCTTTTTTTGAAGAGTTGAATGTTTTATTTTCTTTAGGAATGTAAATAAATGGAATTTGGCCACAGATCTTTACAGCCTCAACAAAGTTGTACATTTTTCATTTTCAGTTTAACTCTTTACCAAACGACAAAATTTTAGACTGGTCCAAATTGAAAGCATTTGCAGACGACAACATAAATGTGATTGAAAAATTGAAATTTGTTTTGGGAAGGGTAGAAGACATTGTGGGAAAAGGAGAAAATGCTGGTTTTCAGCATTTTCTCCTTTTCCCACAAGGTTTTCAAAAGGCTTCTTTCACAGGGTCATTAAAAATCAGGATTGTGTGATAAAGGGTTAATCATTGACCAAACAGTCCTATGTGTAACAACCTTGGGAAATAAGACTTGAAAATATTGTTGGAAAAGGATAAATTGTTTATAACAGGCATTTTCATCTTTTCCCATGATATTTCCTACCATTTAAAAGATAAACCTAATCCTCTAAGTACCATTTAGTTTATAATCTGCTCAGAGTATGGATGAATCTAAAATTCTGTGGTAAAGAGAAAGCCCTTTTCCAAACAATTCCTTTTTTTTTTAAATGAAAAGGAGGAAGACATCTGTTGAAAACATCATGGGAAAAGGAGAAGGAGCTGATTACTGAAGGCTGATTACTATCACATTTTCCCTTTTCTACAATGTTTTTAACCCATTGGTTTCCTATTACTATCATATTTTCCTTTTTCTACAATGTTTTTTAACCCTTTTTCTTCTTACAACGTTTTCTACCCCTTTTTCTACCCTTTTAGGGCCAATCACATTGTTTAAGGTGTCTTTGATTTTTTCATCTACCAACACTTTCAGTTTGGGCCAGTCTAAAATATATGTTTAGTATATATCAGGTATTTGAATGTGTGAGATTTCCACACAAATGAAATTTACCAGCTGTTGCAGTGCACGTTTTTAATGAAAAACAGGTGTGTTGTAAAATATATTGAAATAACTAGATGATCCCTAAAATTGTGGGTAGTATATAATAAACAAATGCTTGGTAACAAAGGATATTGTGTTTTTAAACAATTGTTGTAGAAGCTGAAATCTGTACTGTAAATATGATATAAAATGTATATCCATTGTCAATTTTATATAATGTAACAAGTAAAGAAAAGTTACTATTTATCATTATTATCATGTAAAACTTTTTTGTTCTTCCATTCTGTCATCTCTTCTACAAACTTATGAGTAATAAAGTGAAACTTTGTAAAATTTTGTTTTAGCCTGTACAATAATTATTATTGTGCAAGCAATTTTCTAGCCTGTGCAAGTGTGATAGGAATTTTGAGATCCCTGAGTCCATAGTCACTCGTTCTTTATGATATTCTTTGTCTAACCATATACATGTATTTAGGAAGTAATACAATTTCTGATTTGCTAAACCAATTGGTGTAGCCAATCCAACAATCCAAAATTGTGTTCTTTCGAAATTCAGAAAATTCTAGACATTTACACCAAAAATGCACTTTAGAACAGTTAGTGAATAGGGATCCAGACTTCAAACACAAAATCTGTATCACATTTCATACCGGTGAGCTGTGTGGCCCCAGGTTTCCCTCTTCCTCCCCTTCTCTTAAATTCTTCACGCTTTCTGATGTCCAGGACCTTCAGCACTTTGAATTTTGAATGCTTTTCCAAACAGTAAAGCTTTGTTTCTGTTATAATCCGTTTGCGCACAGCTAATCAGATGTGCTAAATGGTGGTGTTTGTCTATGAAGGGATAAAAACAAAGTTGGAAAAGGAGGAAATGGTGATTACCAGCATTTCCTCCTTTTCCCACAATGTTTTCAAAAGCCTTCACCCACAAGGTCGTTGCAATTTGGGATTGTGTAGTAAACGGTAAAATCGTCTATTGAATATTTCCCCTCATGATATAATGACCTAAGAGTTAAGTCATAAAAGGGGCGACTGGTTGTTAATCCTCTTTTTGTGCGTGTAGCCTCATTTGAATATTGAAATATGTCCGTTTACCGTTTATTTCCCTGGTATACTTATTTTGCAGATAAAGTTTAATTCTCTACGAAAGGACAAATTTTAGACTTGTCTTAATTGAAGGCTGGGGCAGACAACAAATTAAACATGCCTCGAAAGATGGATATGCCTTTAAAAGGATAGAAAACATGCCGGGAAAAGAAGAAAATGCTAGTTCCCAGCTTTTTCTTCTTTTCCCGCAATGTTTTCAAAAGCCTTTTTTTTTTTTTCCTCAGGGTCGTTAAAACCCGGGGTTGTATGATAAAGTATGAAACGGTATTTATTGTAGATCAATTGTGAAACAAGTTCTTACAAGCTCTTTCAACTTATGATAATCGCTCTTGATTATTGTTGCTTCCTGGAAACCTTTTCCAGTACTTGCGCCGTGTTGTGTGGTGTCTGTAAGAATGACCCCCTTTATCACGTGCTTCGAACCCGTAACCTACGATGTGAGAGAACGACGCTCCACCCTAACGTCACTGTCTCCCGCAAGTAGAAAACTTGGGGGAACCATAGAGATGCATTAATCATGAATAAAAAATCATTGTGACAAACGAAAATTACAATGATGTGTGAGAGAGAGAGTGACCAAGAGGTTCTGTGTTCGGTAACATTTAAACTTCATTTTTTTTCCTCGAGATCTGGGCCCGTATTCACCAACCATTCTTAAGAATGTTCTAAGTCTTATTCTCCATTTTTTTTTTTTTTCCAAACTTGAAAGTAACATACCTTCTGATTGGCTGAACCATTTGGTTTAGCCAATCAGAAGGTGTGTTGCTTTCAAATTTAGAAAATCTTGGCGAATAAGACTGAGAACGTTCTTAACGGTTTGTGAATACGGGCCCGGACGGCACGTTTCGATTACTGCCTGATCTTAATCTACATTTTTCACAAAAGTGCGTTGGGTTGCTTGATAAACACACCGGCTTTCAAAACGATGAAATAGATATGAGCCATGCTCTGGCAAAAGGAGGCTTAATGCATCTTCGTGATGCGTATTACCATAGGCCACTGAAACTCCATTGGTCTATTACCGGACAACCAAATTTTCCTTATCGGACACCGTTACTATAAATAGCACATTGGCAACTGCCTCTTTATTGTATATAAAAAGACAAGGTGTGCAACGAAATCGAAGAGAATTTTTACCCCTGTACCCTTTCAGAGATAATATTTTACCGAAAATTGAAAAATAAAGCTGATCTTATCTCTGAAAGGGGACAGGGGTAAAAAAATTCTTCGATTTCGTTGCACACCTTGTCGTATTTATATACAACATAGAGGCAGTCGCCAATGTGCTATTTATAGTAACGATGTAAATGAAAATTTGAGTATTCCCTGATATACAGGCGATGCACCAATTCGCAAGTATTCGATGATCAACCAAGAAAAATGTTAGTGTTCCGTAACAGACCAATGGAGCTTCAAAGGCCTGTGGTATTACTATGCAAGTCATCCGACAGTTGAGAATACATAAAATCCGTTTTGTGCAACAACTGACTGAATCACCAGGTGGAATGATACTTTGACATACAGAAAATTGACCAGTAGCAGAAAGTTTCGGCCCAGTTCCGCGCAGGCTGACCCGAGTCGATACTTTTCGCAGATGCACCAAGCCCCCTTTTCACAGAGTATGGCTCATATATGGTTGTAAAAAGAAAGTGATTTTTTTACTACGTCGCAAAATTGATGACACATTCTTTAACTTTTTACCACACAATCCCGACTTTTAACGACCCTGAGAAAGAAGCCTTTTGAAAACATTGTGGGAAAAGGAGAAAATGCTGGTAACCAGCATTTTCTCCTTTTTGCACAATGTTTTCTACCCTTCACAAAGCAAATTTCAATTTTTCAGTCCGATTTATTTTTGTCATCTGCTAATGCTTTCAATTTGGACCAGTCTAAAATTGTGTCGTCTGGTAAAGAGTTAAAGCCGAGCCCATGTAGCGCAGGCGTTAGGTCACATGACTTGAGAACAGGGTATCGGTGGTTCGAATACCCAGCTCGGCCAATTTCTTTCCGAGAATTGATTATGGTCATTGCGACAGGACTCTTTCCACTCTCACTGCTGATCATTGTTTCGGCGATTGTTATGTGGGAAAACAGTCATTGGCCTTGGAAGAATAATGTGCGAAGTACTGGTAAAAGAACCTCCAGTGAAGCATGGATAAGTGCACTAACCACAGTGATATATCTGAAATAATGTTGAAAACGGCGTTTAATACGATACAATCAATCGATCAATTTGACTCTTAACCGTGTCTTAATCTCGTCTTTTACAACAATGAGGAAGAGGGCATTTGCGAGGATTGTTAAAAAATTATCCGGATTTTGCCTTGTAAAAATTTATTTTAGAAGCAATCATGCTAAATTTTACATCATTCTCTATCGGAGTTCAATCCACGCATGTCTATGCCTATTTGATATACTTCCCTCATAAACGCGCTCGCAGTTGCCATCGAAAATGCCATGGTAACGTGTTCCCGGCGCAGCGCAAAGTATTATATCTATACTCGCCCTTCTTCTGTACATATTGTTTCTCTCGTAACCGTTGACGTTATGAAATTTAAGCAGAATACAAGATTTGACGCTACTTACGTCGTGTGTAAATTTGACGTCATTTGACGGGTAAATGCTTCGGAAAATCGCGTTTAAATAGCGTTGGAGTAAACGTTTGGAACGTTAAAGAACGTCAACTGACCGTCTGGAAATTCGGTCCATAATAAAATTTTGCCAGCAGCTAGGAGAAAAACTGACAGACATTTACAAAAACATTATCACGGCGAAAGGGAAGAATTCGGTCTCCCGGTCACTTGTGTTTGATTGGCATAGACGCTTCAAAGAAGGGGAAGAGACCATTAACGACCGAGAAGGAAGAGGTAGAAAGAAGGAAATTCCGGCGACGTTGGTGACGTCCATTGGTGAGGCCCTGAGGCGAGATCGGCGTTTGACAGTGCGGACCTTATCAGAGACCTTCGACATCGGCGTTGGAAGCCTCCATTCAATTCTAACTAATGAATTAGTTTAAACTTTATTTATTATGCTGATACAAATACACATGTAAAATAAAGGAAATGATACATGGTATAACAAAATTCAAAGGTTGATAGGTAGGATTGGAAAACAAGCTATGAATAACTTATATTAATTCCTCTCCTAAAGATGTTTTCATACTTATTAAAAAATACCACGTGTTGAGATGCCATAGCTTTAGAGTAAAGAAAGTAAATATAATACCGAAAATAAAGACAAAAATATAGAAATGATAACCACTTCCTGTTCTCTTCTCCTGTCACTTGGGAGTTCACAAAATGTAATAAATATACAGGTTGATTTATGTTATTTGATCATAGCAATGGAGACTGAGATGACGACTGGCTCCGGACACCCAGCCTATGAAGAAAATCTTTTTGACGCTAAAATAAAGTTATGGACACAAGCAAATATGTATTTGTTTTGTTCGAACGTAAGGTGTTCGTTTCCATTTAATAGGTTGGAGGTGATAAGCGTACATGGAATATCATAATAAATTTGATTACGTAGCTGTTGATACTTAGGACAATAAAGAAGGTAGTGATCTACAGTTTCGATTTGGCCACAAGAACATAATGGTGAATCGATTAGAAATCGTCTGTGGAGATCATGATTAAGAGAACTACATCCTAAGCGTAAGCGTGCATGTAAGATCTGTCCCTTGCGTGTCCCAAAATTAAGTAATGGAGATGATTTTTGTAAGGTGAGGTTTAATATTAATTTAAACTGTGATAAGGATGCAGCGTTTCTTGTACTTAGTGGCAAGGTATTTCATTCCCGAATTGTGCGAGGTAAGAAAGAAGAGCTGTAGGATTGGGTCCTTGCGTTTACACACCTGATACCCTTTAGGTTGTATCTTCCAGGATCGGTTTGATCACGCCCAGGGATAAGATTTGACAGGTACGTGGGTGATAGACCGTTTAACATTCTGTAAAGCAAAATGAGTCTATGTTTACGTCTTCTTGCCGCTAGTGTTTCCCACTTAGGATCGTATAGGAGTTTCTGGATGTTACAATATTTAGTAGCACCAGTAACAATTCTAGCTGCTTCGTTTTGTACTGCCTCAATGTCATGTTTTAAGGTTTCTGTGCAGTTATCCCAGACGACATCTGAATATTCTAAGAGAGGTCGAATAAAAAAAAAGTACATTCGTTCGACGCTAGACCTATTTAAGAAATGTTTGACAGTTTTCATCATTCCAGTTCTCTGCCAAGCTCTTTTAAGTATAAAGGATATATGGGTTGACCAGTTCAGGTCTTCAGAAAAAGTAACACCAAGATGCGTATGTGAGGATACATTTTTTATGGCCACGTTATTCATGTAAAGAGAAGGGTGTTCAGGTTTCCTTATTTTCCTTGAGAATATAATAGACTCTGTTTTTGAAGGATTAAAAGAAACTAGCCAGGTTTTAGACCAGCAATGAATAGCTTCAAGGTCTGTGTTAAGAGCTGTAGCTGCCTGATCAGGTGTTTCAACAATTACATACAAACTGGTATCGTCGGCAAAGAGACGAACGTTAGTGTTGATTTGGGACACTATGTCGTTTATGTAAATTAGGAATAATAAAGGCCCTAAAATGGAGCCCTGGGGGACGCCAGCATTGATAATAGACCAAGTTGACGAAACGTTAGAGCAGACAACACGTTGTTTCCGTAATGTTAAGTAAGAAGAAAACCATTTGAGGAGAGGTCCACAGATACCAAGCGAAGACAGTTTGTGGAGGAGACCTCTGTGCCACACTCGATCAAACGCTTTGGAGATGTCACAGAACACGGCGCGGACCTCAAGTCCTTCGTCCAAAGCTCGGTTTACGTCATCATAAATAAAAATTAATTGGTTAGTGGTAGAGTCACCTTTGATAAATCCGGACTGATACTGTGTCAAAAGTTTGTTGTCATTCAGGTAGTTGTATAAATATTTGTGGACACATCTTTCAAATAATTTACCAAGACAACTAAGCAGAGAAATTGGTCGATAGTTACAAGGCTTGGATGGATCACCCTTTTTAAATATAGGTGTAACATTTGCTACTTTCCAAGCACTGGGGAAGTAAGATAAGGCAAGAAGTGTATTAAATAGGTGTGATAAGACAGTACATAATTCTGTGGACCCTTCACAGAGAAGTTTTGGACTAACAAAGTCAGGACCACTGGCCTTAGAGGAATCAGTGAGAGAAATTACATCTTTTTCTAGACAATCGACACTTGACGATCACGATCAGCAACTACCACACAACATACCATTTAACGAATCTACCTTGTCGCATCTCACTATTACTCCATGTGACGTAAAAGAACTAATGAATTGAAACTGATAGAGGTAAATTTAGACAAAAAATGTTTAATTTTAAAACAGATACGAACATAAACTATGTAAAAACTGTAAAATGTGTAGCTATTAAAAGCAATATCACATATCTAAAATTTATGATGGCGATTGTGATGATAAATTTAGATGATTCAAAATACATGTATACTTTTGACTGGTTTCAGGTCCACGCACGATGAGTTCCCCGCCTTTTGAAAGGTGAGAAGCGAGTCAGCGAGTCCCGGGCGTTTCTGCAGAGGGTCGACAGGGGAAACATTCCTATCGCGCATTATCACCATGGACAATCATGGCTATGGCTTCACGATCCGGAAACGAAGAGCCAGTCAGCAGTGTGGAAGAACGCCGGATCAGCCCCTCGCAAGAAAGCCCGAGTATGCAATAGTGGAGGTAAATACATGTTTGTGATGTTTGCCCATAGGCAGGGCATGATTCTGCAGCACGGAGTTCCGAAAGGCGCTACAGTCAACGCTGACTATTTTTGCAAGGTGCTTCGTCGAGACCTCGTACACGCCCTAAGCAAAAAGCGGCCCGGTATGCCTCTCGAGCACTTTCTACTACATATGGACAAGGCCTCATCCCACAGTTCTGGAGCTGGCTTTACTTAGACTTGAGACCGTGTCCCATCCGCCTTACTCTCCCGATTTTGCATCATTTGACTTTGCCATTTTCGCAACCATAAAGGCACAACTAAAGGCTGAGAGGTTTCAGTCCCTTCACGAAGTGCGAGTTGCAACTCGTTTAATTACAAAGTAGTCCAAGTCCGAGTGGTACAGGGATGTGTACAGCGAGTGGGTACGCCGTCACTCGTCACAACTCGGCCGATTCCGTACCTACATCTAACCTCGTCTGTATAAGGGAGGCTTCCATTTTGAACTACCAATCACATGATCTTAAACATGGCGGCACCCCTGTAGATCACTTAGCAGTAGGTAGGATAATACTTGATCTGACTCACCCCCCTTAAAGATCCTATCTAACCCTTATACCTCTTAAGCCCTTAAACAATATGTTATACGTTATATATTATCAATTTCATGTAACACGCAATCTAAAATCGCATGCTCATAAAATTATCAAAACCAATAGGTTAAGCATTCATAATTAAATCAAACTAACCCCAGTAGATATATAAATGTTTGATCTGAGCCAATTTCCTTATGCCTTCTCATCCCTTACGCATCTCAACTCGCCTTACACAAAACGATATGCCTTATCCAATATGCTTTGCATTATCAATTTCAATATGCCTTATCCAATATGCTTTGCATTATCAATTTCAATATGCCTTATCCAAATCACCCTCTTCACCAAAATTTCATGTAACACGCCGCAAAAAATCACATGCTCATGAAATCATAAACCAACGAACTCGTTTACGTCTGTCGCAACCCATTAGGTTAAGCAATCATAATTAAATCAAACTAACCTATGTCTTAATTATTTTACCTTAAATTCAATTTTTATATCATATCAATCCCTTATGTAGTAAATGAAAAATTTTCGAAAAAAAAAAAAAAAATTTTTTAATTTTAAAAAATTTCATCAGCCAGACGAACTCAACGACCTTATGAACTCAGTGACTGATGAACTCAACAACCGGATGAACTAGTTGCCAGCTTAAGATTTTAATAAAAAAAAAAAAAAAAATTTAATTTTTAATTTTCATCATCAAACGTCATCACATCAGCCAAACAAACTCATACATCAGATAATCGCATCAGCCAGACGAACTCGACGAACTCGACGCGTCACGCAATGGCAAACCAGCTTAAGATTTTGATAGAAATAAAAAATTGAATTTTACTTAAAAAGTTTCAGCAACATAATAGGTTAAAGAACCGACGATATATGAAATATGGAAACAAGAAAAAATAAGTTAAATAAAAAAATTAATAAAAAAATGAGTGAACAAACAGATATTTACGCAGAAAGAATTGAAGAGTTTGAAAAGATCTATACTAGAAACATTTTAGATAAAATTGTAGAAGAAAACCTTGATTCATTTCAAGAGGCATTAGAACCATTAATAGATAATATTTATCATCATTTTTATGAACAATGGACAGACAAAGTTAGTGAATATGTTTTAAGCCAACCTTTCCAAAGTACTAATCCAAAAGAAATCAAGAACGATTTTTTAAAACTTTCAAGAGAAGAAGCAAATAAAAAACTAAGAGAATTGTTTTTTGACTTTCTGGAAGACATACAAAAAAGTTACTCTTTTCAAAAAAGAACAATAACTCTTCATATTTAAAAAAAAATTTTTTTTATTTCTTTTGATAGAAATAAAAAATTGAATTTTACTTAAAAAGTTTCAGCAACATAATAGGTAAGATAATAAAGCTTACAACAAAATGATGTTTGAAACAATGAATGATTTAAGTGATATTGGTAACTTTTGGTTATCACCATATGATGATGTAGATGAAGAAAATAATCAACTTTTAGCATGTGAAAACAATGAATCTCCTGTTTTTATTAGTAGCAGCGATAAAAAAGATGAAGACAATAATCAACTTTCAGCATGTGAAATGAAAGATAAGTTTAACGACTTAAACAATAAAAGCTTTAGACTATTTTCAGAATGTGAAAAGAAAGATAAGCATATTGATTTTATAAACAAAGAAATAGAAGATCTATATATTAGTAGCAGTGATGATGAAGATGAAAACGATAAGTCTAACAATCCTTATGAATATTTTGAAAAACAAACACTAGACAGTATAAGTTTTCTTTTAAAAAAGAATGGAGAAGAATTTGAGGAAAAAGTACAAAATCTTTTAACAAAAAAGAAAGAGAAAGATGAAAAGAAAGAGAAAATTGAAGTATTAAAACTAGTGTTGGAAAATATAAAGAAAGAGAAAATCGATATATTAGAACAAATGTTGGAAAAAGGTATTATAAAAGAATATTAAACAAAATAAATATCTAACCCTTTTACTGGGTTAAATATTTAACTATTTTTACAAATCCAATTCTATCAATATTGATAAATATGCATTTTTAGCATTTGGGTTATTTCTCTTTGTTATAAAGTTAATAACATCACATTGATCTACTTCTAAAGGTTGAGGAAAAACCGTGCAGGAACAACCTTCCCCTTTCTTTTTTATTATGGAGTAATTAGGCTGTTCAACTCCATTTATGACAATATTAACTTTTGACTCTTCTCTTAGAACACCGGTTCCTTTAACTACCATTAGAGTCCCTCTTAAAATTCTACCAGGAGCACTCATACAATACCCCCCAAGACTATGAGATTCTCCACTACCTCCATTACCAAAAGCAAACTCATATGTACCGGCTTTTAACTCGCCTTGTTCCTCAGTATGCACACTTATAATGGGTTTAGGACCTATGAGAGAAGGAAGTGATACTTTTGAGTCAACATAAGACTTTGTTGTTAAGTCTCTTTCATCTACAGGATTTCCTGCATTTTTTATAGTAAAACCTTTAAAATCTATATCTGATATTGCTGTAAAACTTCCATCAGGATTTTTTACAATTGCTCCTCCATTGTCAGCATAATTTTTATTAACTGCTGAATCACGGTCTATAGGATTTGATATTCCAGTAAGCTGATGAGTATTCATATCTATTTTACCAGTTGCTAAGAAAGTTCCATATTGGTTTTTTGTTAAAGCTTTATTTCCTGCAGTTATTGCTTCAACAGCGGTGTCCACATAATGTTTATTCGCCACCTGACGAGTTTCTATTGGCGAACCAACATTGTTTATTCTAAATCCATCCATGGTAATGTCTCCTCTTGCAGTACCATCTTTTCCCAAAACAAAAGCTTTATCCATATAATTTTTACTAACTGCTTCACTCGGTTCCTCCGGGTCTGCTATATTTTTTATTTTATTAAAACCCATATTTAAATATCCCTTCAAATGATATCCTCCATTTTCATCTAACAACCCTGAGTTTGTATCAACATAAGCCTTAGTAGCTACATCCTGCGGATTAACTGGATTACTAACCCTAGTTAGTGTGTTTCCATTCATATTTATAGAACCAGCAGCAGGAGTAGTTCCATCTTTACGTAAAAAATTATTTGAGATGTAAGCAAGTGATACACCATCACTACTTGTTTTTGCTTCATCCAATCTCCCAAATTTATCAACAGGCATTTTTAATATTGCTAAAAAAGTTTATTTAAAATATCTTGAAATTTATTACCTAAGGATAATTCTTTAAGAATGTACAAACATAAATGACCGCAAAATACTTCACCTGCTTGTTGTAATTGATCTGTATTATAGCGTATTGGACTTTTTAAATAATCTATAATTTCGAGAGGTGGTTGAATACCATAACTATCAAAATAAATTTTTTTCTTTCCATCTTTAAACCATGCAACCCAATGAGTACCAGGTCCTCCTGCATCATCAAGATTTAATATACCACATTCTTTATTTCTTACTTTTTTAGGCAAGGTATCTCTTAAAAATATTCCTCTAAAATTTTTTATTTTTAATTTTTTTGCTGCATCATCAAGTTCAAAATTGCTTAAAGGTTTATTTGGTAAAGTTATATTATCAATTAAAATATTTTCCATTTTTATATACTTAAATATTCACAATAGCATTATTATTTACCCATGAATTAAACTCATCAGAATAACCTTTCCACTTTACGAGAGATTTCTTTTTACCTTTTTTAATAATCTTTTCTATCCTATACACCTCTTGACTCGTTTTTTGTAGTTCAGGTTCATAAAAACTACCTTTTATTTCTTCACCATTTAAATCTTCAATCTTATACGTTATAGGTGTTGTATGTTTTACTTCCGTAACTGTAAAAATCTCTTCTGTCCATCTCGTAGTATAACCTTTTTCAAAAGTCTTTTTCTTTTTACTTATCCTTACTTTGTCTCCAACAGAAAACTTTGGTTTGATATCCTCTCTTACTTGATCATAATCAGGATATAATGTTTTCCAAACTTTTATTTCATTCTTCTTCTTACTTGCTTCAATTGGCGTCATCTTAATAGAAGAATGCCTCGTGTTGTTGTATTCCTTAACAAGATTTTGTAATACATCAATATATACATTTGTAGAGTGAGCAGAGAAATACTTCCACATTTTTTCTTTCATTGTTCTAATCCATCTCTCAACAACGCTTGATTTTTCTTCATTTTCAGTAGAATACAATTCAACCAAATCCTTAACATCTTTGTTATAAAACTCTTTACCTTTATCTACCCACATTTTCTCAGGCTTTCTTTCCTTTAAAATACTCTTCAGTGCAACAGAAACAGATTTTCCTGTTTTATCCTTTAATGGTATTAACCATCCGTATTTTGAAAAGATATCAATGACAGCAAGAAGAAATTTTACTCCACGATTAAGTTTAGAGAATGCTTGCATATCTACTAAATCTGCAGCCCATATTCTATCAATACCATTTACTCTAACTCTTCTTTTCTTACATTTTCTTTTTATAGGTTTATGTAATTCTTCTGCTAGTAAATTTTTTTTTTACTCACACCCATACCAAATCTTTTCTTAGTTCCTATCAACGAAGAAACTAGTCCTCTTTCCATTCTTTCCTTAATTGTAGGATTATAGATACCTTTTAACTCTTTAAGCATATTAGTATCACACACATCATTACGTGTTTTAGTATCATTATGCTTAAGATAACAAATATCATGATGATATGCTGCTTTATCAACACGATTAACGGGCTTTGACCAATCTTTAGGTGTTAAGTCAGGATTTAATCTTTTCTTTAACTTAGTGCCTGGACCCGTGAAGTTATGTCCGGGCAAGTGCATTTCGACGGGCAAGTTATTGATTGCTTTGTTTAACAATGAACCACCTTCTTTTTGTTTAACAAATTGTGTTTTCACGGTACCACAAATAGCACATTTTCCTCGCGCCATTTTTTTACCATTTTTACTTTCTACACAATTTAAATCTGTTGTATCAGTTTTCTTTTTACATTTAACGCAATACATTTTTTATATTAAAATATAGTTTTTAATATAAAATGGATATTGTTAATTTATCTTGGAATGAAACTTTAGCAAAAAGATTTAACCATCCCCTTTTACCTAGGAGCATCAGAGGTTTAGTAGTAGGCAAATCAGGATGTGGTAAAACTACGCTTTTACTTAACCTTTTGTTAAGACCAGATTGGTTAGATTATAGTAACTTATACGTTTTTGGTAAAAGTTTGTTTCAACCAGAATATCGAATACTTAAAAAAGCATTTGAAGAAAAAATACCAAAAGAATACATATTAAGACTGTTTTCAATTAAAGATGAAGTTCAAAACCGTGATATTTCACCTACTGCTTTAGTTGAAGAATGGGCAAAAACAATTAAGGAAAAATCTGATATTAATTGTGATTTTTATGAATATGCTAGTGATGTCCCAGACCCAAGAGATTTAAATGCATCAAATAAAAACTTAATGATATTTGATGACTTACTTTTAGAAAGACAAAACAAGTGTGAAAACTATTATGTGCGGGGTAGACATAGTAATGCCGATTGTTTTTATCTGGCACAAAACTATTTTAGACTACCTCGTCAAACTATTAGAGAAAATGCAAACTTAATATGCTTGTTTAGGCAAGACTTAAAAAATCTTAATCATATTTATAGTGATCATGTGGGAGATGATATGACTAAAACAGAGTTTATCAATTTTTGTAAAAAGTGTTGGGAACAGCCTCACGGATTCGTAGTGTTAGATTTAACTAAGAACCCTAATAATGGAAAATATAGATGTGGATTTGATAACGTTTATATACCAAGAGATTATAAAGATTATTATTAAAAAAATATATTTTCATTTTAAAATATATTTTACAAATTAATAAAATGGAAGTAGAATTACTTGAAAAGATAGTAAAAAACACTGATCATAAAATATCATTTCAAATTATCGTAAGCGATAATAAAACAGAGTTTAAAACAAGATTTACTCCTCCACTTCTATTAGAAAAAGATAAAGAATATGAAATAGCATTGGTTAACCTTGAAACTTATTATTCATTTCCTAATATTGATGCAAGCAATAACATTTTTGTTTATACACCAGACAATGGTACATCATGGGTAAAAATAAGAATACCTGAAGGAAGTTATGATATAGTTGATATTAACGATGTAATTCAACAAGAAATGAGAAAAAAAGGTCATTATGATGCTGTTAATGAAGAATATTATATTAACATCTCAGCAAATACTAATACTTTAAAGTCTATTCTTGTTGTAGAAAATGGATATCAGATTGATTTTAATCAGCAAAATTCTATTGCCAAAGTATTAGGATTCTCTCGTGCTAAATATGAACAAGGATTTCACGAATCAGAAAATGTAGTAAATATTCTTAGTATTAATAGTTTACTAGTTAATATAGATTTAATTTCAGGCAGTTATGTTAACGGTTCACAAAGAAATACAATTTATAGTTTTTTTCCAAATGTACCACCAGGATATAAAATTATAGAAAATCCAGTCAATCTAGTTTACCTTCCACTAACATTAAATGAAATACATAATCTTAATGTATCAATTACTGATCAAAATGGAACATTACTCAATCTAAGAGGGGAAAATTTAACAATTAGATTTCATATAAGAGAGGCGAGATAAATATAAAAATGACAAACTATATTAATGCAAAAATAAATATATCAGACGGGCAAAAGGAAAAAATTTTACATTCTTTTAAAAACAAAGCTCCAGCCAGTATTCGTTTAAAGCATGAGGATATTCACGGTAAAGATGTAGTTGCTTTAACCAAATCTCAAGTAAATAAACTTACAAAAGCATATAAAGCTGGTAAAGGAGCAACGTTTAGAATGACAACAAAACAACTTAAGCATAATATGAAAGTAGAAGGTGGATTTCTTGGGATGTTGGCGGGACTAGCATCATCAGTTTTACCAGCATTAGCAAGGACTGTTTTGCCAGCATTAGGAGTTGGAGCACTATCTGGTTTAGCATCTTCTGGAGTTCAAAAAGCAATGGGCAACGGACTTTATCTTAAGAAAGGTGGATGTGTTTGTCAAGTAGAAACTGATGGTAAAGGTTTATTTCTTGGTCCAGCAAAAGGTAAAGGATTGGGTTCCGTTGGTGATGGATTATATTTAAAACAAGGTGGTAAAATTTATGATGGAAAAGGTCTTCTTTTAGGACCTAATAGTCCATTCGCTAATATTCCTATATTAGGAGCAATATTGTAAATTTAAAAATGAATGTGCATAAATTTGGAAATGGAAAACATAAAATAGTTCAACCAAAAACTATTTTTTGGAAACCTGTAAAAGTTAAGTATCTGGCTAAAAAAGTTAATCCTGTTACATGGAATATTTTTACTCAACAACCATTAGTAATAGAAGTAGGACAAACGATAACGATGACCTTAGGTATGGGTTTTAATATGAGTAAAGGTTTTGTTTTAACCTCTCTATCTTATAATCTTAAACTTAATCGATTATCTATTGCGAATGAAGTTACGTTAGAAGAAGTGGATGACATTGTAGCAACAATTACAAACAACTCTGATAAAATAAAAAAAATTAATGAAGGTGAATTTTTGTGTCGACTTTACTATTCTATTTAAAAATAAGTTGCCGTTAATAAAATGGAACTAAAAGAAAAGATTTATCCAGAGCTACCAGAAGCACGAAACATACCAAATGCACCATCATTAGAGCCAGTAATAACTGCAAGAGATAACGGTCAATCATTCAGGTTACAAAAGATATCAGAAATTCAGACTTTTCTAGAAAGCGAAGTTAGGGAAAGAGAGCAACTAAGTAAAAAATACATGAAGATTAGTAAGACTGTGGACAATGTAGAAGCTGGACTAACCGTTATAGCACTAGGCGCAGGAGCAGGTGGAATCGCTTTACTTTCAACCGTAGTAGCGATACCTGGGACTATAGTTCTAGAAGGTTGTGCTTTAGTTGTTGGGTTAGCTGCTTTAGTGGGTAAGTTTGTAGTTAGAAGAAGCAGAACAAAATCTGAAAAACATCTTCAGATTAAAATGCTAGCAGATTCGAAGTTAAATACATTACTTACGCATATATCAAAAGCGATAACAGACAACAAAATAGATCATTCAGAATTTACATTAATTATGGAAGAATTGGAAAAATACAAACAAATGAAGGAAGAAATTAGGAGTAAGTCAAAGAAAAAAAGCAAGCTAGAGGAATCGGAGAGCTTAATAGAGAAGGGACGAATAGAAGCACGAGAAGAATTCCGGAGACTAGTAGAAAGAAACAGTGGCCATCATTAAGAATAAAACTAAAACCACCTAAGTTTAAATGTTCTTGCGTATGTGAGATAGATAATACAAATTAAAAAAAATTTTTACTTTTTAAAAAATGTCGTTTTTGAAGATAAAAGACCCTTTAAAAAGGGAACAAACAGTAAAAGAATTTATTGATTTAAAGAAAAGAATAAAAGATAGTAATCTTGCAGAGAGAACAGGAAGATTAAGGTATCAACAACAGCTTTCTAAGTTTTTTAAACCTGTTACAGAAAGACAAAAACAAACAGCAGAGGAGATTGTAGGAGAACTAGGTCCTATTAAAAAAGGAATAAAAAAATTGGAAAATATTATTAATTTAAAAGGGTTTCCTTCCGTATTAGCATATGATTTTGAAAAATTAGATACTGATGAAATAGGTGATATAATAACAGAAAGTGATGAAAAAGGTATAAAAAGACCAAATTTTCTTGGAGAAATTGCAAAAAATCAGTTAAAAAGATATGATGATAAAGATAAAGTTGATACAACGTTTGGGTTTTATGAAAAAGATGGAACATTATATATTGGTGATAAAAAAGTTTATATTATGGGTGATTTCTTTGTGTTAGATGGTGAACAAGATTATGATACTGATACATCTGGTTTGTGGGAATTAATTATTGCTAAAGACCCTGACAAAAAAAAATATGATGACACCGATTTAAGTTTTTATAGGGACATAATGATACAAACCAACGCTCTCTATCGCAATAATGATCCGGAGAATAGACATCCTAAATCTGCTAGAGGGATGCCAAAGTGGAAAAATATACTTAGTGAAATTTGGAATAAGATTAAAATAGGAAGTGGAATTACGGTAATCCCATCTGACCCTAACGCTCTATTAGAAAGATTAGACCTCTTAATAGCAAGTAAAGGAGCTGGTAATACAGGTGTAAGAAATGAGCTTGTAAGTATTTGTGATGAATTAAAAAGACAGCATATTTTAAATTCAAAGAGTTATAAAAAATTAATGTCTATACTATAAAAATGATTATATCACAAAAGAGAGGATTTAAAAAAAATTATGCTTATGGAGGAGCAGGGATATTTGATACTTTATCTAATTTTCTTACAAAACTATTTACAAGCAGTGCGGCTAAACAAATTGCATCTTCAGCAGTTGATGTTGGTAAGAGTGTGGCTAAGGAAGGAGCAAAGAAAGCATTAGAGATTGGAAAGACGGCAGCAGTTGATGCAGGTAAAAAGTTAGTTCAAAAGGCTTTGACACCAAAATCTAAAAAGATTTTAAAAAAATATACTCAAAAGCCTACTACAACAACTCAACCTGCCGCGCAAAATATTAATGCCTTAATAGATGGTAGTGCCATTGCTATACAAGATTTAGTTAAGAAATTAAATAGTAGGGGTGGTGGAGTTAAAATATTATAAATTAAAGTTAAGTTAAGTAAAATATTACATTAAATAAAAAAGAATGACAAATCTAAAATTTAATTTAACACATTATGAAAAATATAATACAAAAAGGGTTAGTATCCTTTATGCAAATTTTAAACTTGATGAAGATTGTGAAGTATTAGATAGCAGTAATACAAAATATGGCTATGATAAAGCTGTTTTAAAATTGTCACCTGAAAAAGTTGATATCATTAAGGAAATTGAAGGAGATGTAAATCAATATTTAGAAAAAAATAATATGCCTAAAGTAACCATTCTTTACGGAAATAGAATTTATCCAAAAATGAAAAAAAACTTTTCTGTAGAAAAAATAAAGAATATTAAACTTAAGGGTGTGTATATAGATGATGAAAACAAATCATTCTCTCAACTATGGGCAAATTAATTAAACAATTATAATTTGACTTAAAAATTATAATTGTATATAATAAAATGGATATTTTAAATATTAAAGCACCGATTTTAAAAGATGATAGTATTGATGAATATGAGTATTATGAATATCTGCCTATTACAGGAACTAATTTAAACAATCCTGGAGGAAATATTAGGATTGATATCGAAACTCAAGATATTTTTTATCATCCTTCAGAGTCATATTTATACATTATTGGTGAATTAGTAAAAAATGATGGTACAGTTTATGGTGCGGCTAATGAGGTTACCATAACAAATAATGGTTTGATGTATCTGTTTAAAAATATAAGATATCAACTTAGTGGACAAGAGATAGAAACAATTAATTATCCTGGTCAGACTTCAACAATGCTAGGACTATTAAAATACCCTGATGACTTTTCTAAATCACAGGGATTAAACCAACTTTGGTTTAAAGATACCAGTGAAGAAGCAGATAGTGCTAATAATAGTGGTTTTGCAATCAGAAGACAATTTATTTTTAGCTCAAATCCAGTTGGAACATTTAGTTTTAGGATACCTTTGAAACATATATTTGGCTTTTGTGAAGATTACAACAAAATTTTATATGGTATGAAACAAACTTTAACCTTAACAAGAAATAATGATAATGATGCAATTTTTAGAGCAGCTGCTGGTACAGATCCTGGTAGAGTTAATTTACTGAAGGTATCTTGGTTTATACCACATGTAACACCAGAAGATGGTAATAAGATGGAACTTTTTAGATTTATTGAGAAGAAAGAAAAATTCCCGGTTGGGTATAGAATGATACAAAGTGATAATATTACGGTTCCACAAGCAACAAGTTTTACTTGGAGGTTATCATCTAAATCATCTCCTGAGGTGCCACGTTTCTTAATTATAGGCTTTCAAACAGATAAAAGTAATGACCAAAATCAAAACCCTGCTATATTTAACAGCATAAGTATAAAAAATATTTATGTAATGTTAGGTTCTAAAAAATATCCTATCTATGACCATGATATAAATTTTACTGCTAATCAATTTAGTAGAATATATAGTGAAGCTGCTTCATTTAGAAAAAAATTTTTTAACATGGATGAATTGGTATCAAACCCCAATATTACTCCTTCAGATTACAAAACCCTTTATCCTTTGTTTGTGTTTGATTTATCAAAACAAAGTGAAAGGCTTAAGTATTCTGTAACTGATATCCATGTTAAAGCAACATTCAGCAACGCCGTTGATGCAAATACTGTAGCATATGCGGTTTTACTTAGTGATAGACTAATTAACTTCCAGAGTGATGGGAATAAGATGAGTGTAGTATATTAAGTAAATCTTTACTTAAATAAAATATGAAAAAGGTTGCTGATTTTAAGAAAATATTAACAGATAACAATATTAAGTGGTATTCCTATTGGAACAAGAAAAAGTACATTGATGTGTTAAAAGAGCATGGTTTATATCCTGAAGAGGAAGAAAAAAAATTTTTAAAAAAAATTCCAAATTATGAAAGATTAAAGGATATATCTAAAAATCCGAGGAAAGTTACCTTAAAGGATGTTGAAACAGAAGAGGTAAAAGAGTTTCCATCAATTTATAAGGCAGGTAAGTTTATTGATAAATGTCCACAAACGATCGAAAACTGGAATGGTAGAGTATGGAATAATAAATATAGAATTGATATTCTTTAATTTTATTATTTATGAAAAAAAATAATAAAATTTGACTTAAGAAAAGAAATTAATATTTAAAAAAAATGGATCGTCAGTTAGATAGACTTACTGTACCTGGATTGAAAAATCTAGCAAGGGAAAGGGGATTAAGAGGATACTCAAGGCTTAGGCGTAATGAATTAATAACTCTTTTGAATAATACGGGACCCTCAATGTTAGATAGAGACCTAGTTACTATTGATGCGCCAATATTACAACCAACACCCTATATACCACCACCACCACCAATCAGACAACAAACTACTTCAGTTAATGATTTGATAAGGAGTTTAGAAAATGTAAGAGTAGAACAACCAAGTATATCACCTGAACTTAATGCTTTAAAAAATAAATTAAAAAGTTTATATGATGAAGAAAGAGAGAAACAAATAATTTTATATGAAAATAGGTCTGCCTTAAAAGATTATGCAACTGAACATAAAATAGATAGTATACCTGTTGAGACATTACAAGAGTTTTTAATGTTAACAAAACCGACAATTGAAGATCTTTTAAGAAGCATGCATAGTCATAAAGTAAAATTAAATCTTCAATGTTTTATGGAAAGAGGAGAGGGTAATAATAGACAAATAGTAAAAGCAAATTTTTCTTCTGGTATTTATGAGATTTTTTTAGAAGGAACTAATGTAGGAGAAGTATATGAAAAAATGATGGAAAGAATTTTAGAAAATTTTTATAATTTTATTACAAATGGTAGTGGTTGGAAATTTAATAGTGTGGTTCATTTAAAGTTACATAGTGTTATTTATGAACCATTAAGAGCAGGTGGATGGATACCTTTACCTAAGTGGATTGCTAACAAAAAGGCTTGTATTAATATGAAAAGTGAGAATGATGAATGTTTTACAGATTGTATTTTGAGACATTTAAATCCAACAGATAATCACCCAGAAAGAGTTGATAAAGATTTAAAATCAAAGAAAAATAGCTTAAATATGAAAGGAATAAAATTTCCTGTTTCTTTACAGGATATAGATAAGTTTGAAAGACAGAATCCAACAATTAGCGTTAATGTTTTTGGGATAGTAAAAGGTAAGGAAAAAATCAAACGTATTAGAGTTATAAAAAGTTTAAAAGAAAATCATATAAATTTGTTATATATTGAAGAAAAAAAAGAAAAATCACATTATGTTTTAATAAAAAATATTAATGCTTTACTGAGAACTCAAGCGGCTTCTAATCATAATGTAAAGTATTGTATGCTTTGTATGAATCATTTTGGTAGTGAAAAACTTTTAGAAAAACATAAGGAGCGTTGTGAAGATCATGATGGAGTTGATATAATATTGCCAAAGTTTGATCCTGAAAATCCAGAAAAAATTTTAATAAAGTTTGAAAACTATTGTAGAAAAATTATGGTACCTTTTATAGTTATTGCTGATTTTGAATGTATATTACAAAAAATAGAATCACAACAAAAAAGTAATACTATTGAAATACAAAAACATATACCTGTAAGTTATAACTATTTAATTTGTCCTTTCGATGATAAAATTATGAAACCAAAATTAAGAGGATATGTAGGAGAAGATGCAGAAAAACATTTTATAGATACTTTAACAAAGGATACTAAACAACTTTTAAAAGAATTTTATGAAAATGAAGTAGAAATGGAAATTTTAACAGAAGATAAAGTTAGAAAACATAAAAATGAAGTAAAATGTTGGATATGTGGTGGTAAATTTACACATGAAAATTATAAAGTAAGAGATCATTGTCATTTTACAGGTAATTATAGAGGTGCCGCACATAATGAATGCAATCTTAAAGCAAAAGTTCCTGATTTTATACCTGTTATCTTTCATAATTTATCTGGTTATGATTCTCATATTTTTATTAAGTATCTTGGTAAAACTAGTGGCAGAATTGAATGTTTACCTAACACAGAAGAAAAATATATTAGTTTTACAAAAAATCTAAAGGTAGGAGATGAAAATATTAAATTAAGATTTCTTGATAGTTTTAAGTTTTTAGCTAGTAGTTTAGAAAAAATTGTAGAAAATTTAAAAGATAAAAATTTTAAAAATTTAAAGTATTATTTAGAAAATCATCGTGGTGGTTATACAGAAGAAAAATTAAAATTGTTAAGTAGAAAGGGTATCTTTCCTTATGAATGGATGGATAGTTTTGATAAGTTAAAAGAAACACAACTACCACCTATAGAAGAATTTTATTCAAACTTAAATGGAGAAGGAATAGAAGAAAAAGATTTGGCACACGCGTTAAAAGTTTGGGATGTTTTTGGTTGCAAAACTATGTCTGATTATTTACAACTATACAATGAAACAGATGTTGTACTTTTAGCCGATGTTATGGAAAACTTTAGATTTTCTATGCTTAAAGAATTTGATTTAGACCCTGCTTGGTATTATACTTTACCTGGATTTGGATGGGATGCTATGCTTAAGGTAAGTGAAATAAAATTAGAAAAACTTACTGATATTAATATGCTTAACTTTTTTGAAGCGTCAAAAAGGGGTGGTGTTTGCACAACAAGTATTAGACATTTTGAAGCAAACAATAAGTATATGGGTGATGAGTATGATTCAACTAAACCTAGTATATATGGGTTTTACATTGATAAAAACAGTCTTTATCCTTGGGCTATGAGTAAGCCTTTACCAGTAGGTGGTTTTAAATGGATGACTGAAGAAGAATTAAATAACTGGGAAAAATATCCATGTACCTTGGAGGTTGATTTGGAGTATCCAAAAGAGTTACATGATTTGCATAATGAAATGCCTTTAGCGGTAGAAAAATTAAAAGTTAGTAAAGTAGAAAAGTTAATACCAAACTTATATGATAAAGAAAAATATTTACTTTATTATGAAGATTTAAAGACTTATCAAAGATTGGGATTAAAAATTAAAAAAATACATCAAGGAATTAAATATCGAGAAAGTACCGCTATTAAAAAATATGTTGATAAGTGCGTAAATTTAAGAACACAAGCAAAAAAGGATAAAAATAAATTTTTAGATAATTTATGGAAGTTAGCAATGAATTCTGTTTTTGGTAAAACCATGGAAAATATAAGAAATAGAGTAAACATAGAATTAGTTAATGGTGAAAATAGTGAACGTTTTAAAAAGTTAACAGCAAAACATAACTTTCATAATCATACTATATTTGATGAAAATTTGGTTGCTGTTCATATGAAAAAAACATGGATTAAATATGATAAACCAATTTATTTAGGAGTAAGTATACTAGATATTAGCAAAACAACTATGTTAGAAGATTATTATAACTATTTTAAAAATAAATTTGGTGAAGATAAAGTATTTATGTGCTATACTGATACTGATAGTTATGTTTTAAAAATAGAAACTGAAGATTTGTATGAAGATTTAAAAGAGGATGCCAATGATTTGTTTGACTTTAGTAATTATCCAAAAAATCATCCATTGTATAGTGATAAAAATTGTAATGTGTTAGGTAAATTTAAGGATGAAATGGAAGGAAATCTTTTAACAGGATTTGTAAGTCCAGGAGCAAAAACTTATGCTATGAAAAAATTTATCTTAAAAAAGGATAAAGAAGGTAAAGCAGTAACCGATAAAGATGGTATGTTTGTTTATATTAAGCCTATAGAAGCTAAAGATAAAGATGGTAAACAAATTTATAAAACAAATGAGAAAGCAGAAACTAAAAAATGTAAAGGAGTTAAAAAGTCTGTGATTAAAAATGAACTAAAATTGAAAACTTATAAAGATTGTTTGGATACTGAAAATGATTTTTGTGTAACTATGGGAGGAATAAAAAGTAAACTTCATGAAATAACTACTATAAAAATGAAGAAAATAGCTTTAAGTTTTGAAGATGATAAAAAAGGTTTGATACTGAGGGATGGAAGTTATAGAACATTATCATATGGACATTATAGATTACAAGGATTAACAGAAGAAGAAAGAGAAATGTATGAAGCACAGGGGGCAAGACCAAAAACAAAATAAAATATTTAATCTAGTAAAAAGATTAAATATTTATCTAATTGGAAAAAAAAAGTTTTTACATTTCTTGTATGTCATCTTTTAATTTTCTTCTTTTTCACTATCGCTTTCATTTTCACTATCGCTTTCATCATCAGACCCTAATCCTCCCATAAAAGAAAAAGGTTGTGGCTCTTTTTTAACTCTTTTAGGGGGATCAACATTTTTTTTATTTATAATAACCGATGAAATGCTTGTTCGTACTTTAACATTGGTTGATCTAATAAAAATATCCTCTATATTAACGAAAGCAATTACTTTACATTGTTTTTTAGTAAAAGAAAGAGGATCTATTTTTACTAGTTCATTTTTATCTACATCTTTTTTTCTGTAAATATCTGTGACAATGTTAATACTTTCTAACTTACCTTTATTATATTTTTTAGTGTGTTTCATTTTTGGGAAAAAAATAGGATTTGGATTATCTCCTACAAAAATTTCTAAATTACTAAAATTAGTTTTCTTGTTTCCATATTTTTTCGGTGCTTTTTCTTTTAAAAAATTTGTAATACTTTCTATTGTTTCTTTGAACAAAGTTTCCTTTGGTTGAGGGTTTTCATAATCGTAAAAGCTTAACAAACTCATAAAGTACTCAGATGGACTATTATCAATAAAAGGATTAATACCAAAAGAAAACAAGGAAGGAGTACGAATATAAAGGTTATCTTTTGTTCCATTGGAATACTCATATTTAATCTTCATTGTTTGAAATTTATATTTTTGGTTTGTTTCCGGTTTACACAAAATTAAATTATTTATATTAAAGTCTTCTGGTTTTACATAATTATTTGTTTCATTCATCTTTGTCGAACTCATGGTTCTATTATGTTGCTGAAACTTTTAAAGTAAAATTCAATTTTTTATTTCTATCAAAGGAATAAAAAATATTTACCAATGTTTAGGAATTAAGTAATCTTTTAATGAGAATACTTCTTTGCTTTTTATTGTTATTTCCTCTTTAACATTATTTATTAGTTGTAAAAACATCTCAACTACTTCAGTTTGATATTTTTCATGTATGCCTGAACACAGAACTCCTCCTGAATGAAAAACTGAAATTGTTATTTTTTTCTTTGTTTTGTTTTCAATAGATAGTTTGTTATGTATGTCAATATTTAAACTACTAAAAATAGAAATGAAATGTTCATATGTAATTTCATTTTCTTCTGATAAAAACTTTCTGTTTTCTTCATCTCTTTTTATGGTAAATTTATAAACAGGCATATCTTTTATTGTTTCAATTGGGAATAAAAATTGTTTTCCTACAAATCCTCCTATACAAGGACATATTACTCCATTAATTTCAGATAAAATTATTTTGCTTAGTTTTTCTCTATCTATATTAAACCCAAGCTTAATATATATATTTCTCATAACAGACACAAGGTAAATTTTAAAATCATCCACATAATAATCACTAATTATATGCCAAATAAAAATCAATGCTGTTTTACAATCTTCTAAAGATTTACAACCAGTTATTTGCATAACTCCGTTTTTAAACAATTTAAGGTTTAAGCTTTTGTTGTCATAAACGAAAGAAAAAGAAATACAGTTTAAAAAGTTTTTTTGTTTTTGTGTCTTGTTGCTTTTTTGGTTCTTTTTATGGCCTTTTTCGTTGCATCTATATTTTAAATGAACTAAAGGATCTAAAATTTCCACTTCATTAAATAATTGCATTAAATTTAAGTCCTTTAAATTTGTGTATGCGATAAAAGTGTGTGTTGAAACTTTTGTTTGGTAATTATCCATAATCATAAAACAAATAAAAAATTAATAATTTTTTTTATTAATTTTTTTATTTAACGTAATAATAAAAAATTTTATTTAATATTCTAATTTTAATTCTTCTATTTCATTCATAATACCTTCTTTAATTTTCTCATTTTCTTCTTCTATCGCAGCTTTCAACTGTTGTTCTAATTCCTGTTGTTCTAATACCGTGATATCCTCTTTCTTTCTCTCTTTCTCATTCTTTTTTTCCAAAAGATTATCTACTTTTTTCCAAATTTCTTCTTCTTTCTTTTCTAAAAATGATCTTATACCAGCTTGGGTTTGTCCTTCAAAATATTTATAAGCATTACAAATCTTATCTTCCAATTCAGATACTGAAAGTTGATTATTGTCTTCATCTTCGTCATCACTGCTACTAATATATAGATCTGGATTTCTAGGTGGTAGTCTTTCTTTTTCGTCAATTCTAACAATGTCTATTAAGTCGTTTTCTTTTTCGTCAATTCTAACAATGTCTATTAAGTCGTTTTCTTCATTATAATTTTCTTTTAGATCATCTAAATCAAAATACTCAACATGTGATTTTCCAGATTTAGGACAAAACAAACGTATGTTAACTCTTCTTTTATTAAAATCTATCCATAACTCTGCGATATTAAAATCATAATCTTCATATTTTGATTTGTTTACTTCAGAACGATCTTTTGTATGATCTGGATAACCTTTGTATTCTTTTACTATTTCTTTTGCTCTTTTTAGTATCCATTTTTCTTCCATTGTATAATCAGTTCTTTCATAACATTTTTTATCAGTAAAATGCTCCCAGTCAGGTGATTGTATTTCTTCTAAACCTGGGTAAAGGTTAACAAGGAAAGTGCCGGTTTCTGGGTTATAGTTTTTATAACGGAAACACATTTCTGCGTGGTACTCGGGATCATCATATGGTGAAATTATATAGTATTTATTATTCATTGTTTCACTCATTATTTTGTTGTAAGCTTTATTACCTTACCTATTATGTTGCTGAAACTTTTTAAGTAAAATTCAATTTTTTATTTCTATCAAAATCTTAAGCTGGTTTGCCATTGCGTGACGCGTCGAGTTCGTCGAGTTCGTCTGGCTGATGCGATTATCTGATGTATGAGTTTGTTTGGCTGATGTGATGACGTTTGATGATGAAAATTAAAAATTAAAATTTTTTTTTTTTTTTTATTAAAATCTTAAGCTGGCAACTAGTTCATCCGGTTGTTGAGTTCATCAGTCACTGAGTTCATAAGGTCGTTGAGTTCGTCTGGCTGATGAAATTTTTTAAAATTAAAAATTTTTTTTTTTTTTTTTCGAAAATTTTTCATTTACTACATAAGGGATTGATATGATATAAAAATTGAATTTAAGGTAAAATAATTAAGACATAGGTTAGTTTGATTTAATTATGATTGCTTAACCTAATGGGTTGCGACAGACGTAAACGAGTTCGTTGGTTTATGATTTCATGAGCATGTGATTTTTTGCGGCGTGTTACATGAAATTTTGGTGAAGAGGGTGATTTGGATAAGGCATATTGAAATTGATAATGCAAAGCATATTGGATAAGGCATATTGAAATTGATAATGCAAAGCATATTGGATAAGGCATATCGTTTTGTGTAAGGCGAGTTGAGATGCGTAAGGGATGAGAAGGCATAAGGAAATTGGCTCAGATCAAACATTTATATATCTACTAACCCCCATTTTAATCCTTTTACCTTTAATTCAATTATTATAACATATCAATCCCTTATGTAGTAGATGAAAAATTTTCGAAAAAAAAATTTCATCTTCTCGCGTCATTGTATCATTGTATCATTGTATCAGTTAACCAGCTAACCGGGTGCATCAGTTAACCAGCTAACCAGGTGCATCAGTTAACCAGCTAACCGGGTGCATCAGTTAACCAACAAACCCATCAACCCAGTGAAACCCTTACATCAGTTAATCGCTTAACCTCCCCATCAACCAACGCGTCATGCAATGGCTAGCCAGTTTATGAGTTAGTGGAGGGCTTAAGATTTTGGTAAAAAAAAAAAAAAATTTTGATTTTTTGTTAATTAAGTTATAACCATATTTTAAAAATATGAGTGTTTTTGAAAAAGATTACAAAGAAGGATAAAAAAACTTTAGAGAGGTGTTTAAAAGATAGAGCATTTAATAAATTAATATCAAATTATAATTATAAAAATGATAAAATGAAACATGTGTCACTTTATTTTCATGATGTAAATTTAAAAAGTAATGAAAGAATGAATAAAAGACTAAAATCTGCTACATATTTTTTATTAAGTAGAGAAAAAGAAAAAAATTTTGAATCAATAAATTTTATATATTCAATAAATTATAATGCTGATTTTTCTAAAAGTGAAGTTGGTATTTCTCTCCCTTATATAGAAGATAATAGTAATGATAAAAAAATTTAAGTATTATATAAATAGATTATTACCTTTGATAAATTATGCAGGTGGTGGTAATTTAGTAGTTACAACTATTTTTTTAAATAGTAATTTTAATGAAGATGCAGATTATTAAAAAATATAAATATTTAACCTCATAAACAAGGTTAAATATTTTATTTTGTTTTTGGTCTTGCCCCCTGTGCTTCATACATTTTTCTTTCTTCTTCTGTTAATCCTTGTAAGCTATAATGTCCTATTGATAAAGTTCTATAACTTCCATCCCTCAGTATCAACCCTTTTTTATCATCTTCATAACTTAATGCTAATTTATTCATTTTTATGCTACTTAATTCATGATTTTTACTTCTTATTCCAGCCATAGTTATTTTAACATCATTACCATTTTTTATACAATCCATATAAGTATTAAATTTAAGCTCATTTTCAATCACAGACTTTTTAACACCTTTACATTTTTTAATTTCTGCTTTCTCATTTGTTTTATAAATTTGTTTACCATCTTTATCTTTAGCTTCAATAGGCTTAATATAAATAAATTTACCATCTTTATCGGTTACTGCTTTATCTTCTTTATCCTTTTTTAAGACTAATTTTTTCATAGCATAAGTTTTTGCTCCAGGACTTACAAATCCAGTTAAAAGATCTCCCTTTAGTTCATCCTTAAACTTACCTAACACATTACAATTTTTATCACTATATAATGGATGATTTTTCGGATAATTGCTAAAGTCAAACAATTTATCAGCATCCTCTTTTAAATCTTCATATAAATCTTCAGTTGTTATTACTAAAACATAACTATCTGTATCAGTATAACACATAAACACATTATTTTCACCAAATTTCTTTTTGAAATATAAATAATAATCTTCTAACATTGTTGTTTTACTAATATCAAGTATGCTTACTCCTAAATAAATAGGTTGTTCATACCATATTTTTGTTTTTTTCATATGAACAGCAACCAAATTTTCATCAAATATAGTATGATTATGAAAGTTATGTTTTGCAGTTAACTTTTTAAAACGTTCACAATTTTCACCATTAACTAATTCTATGTTTACTCTATTTCTTATGTTTTCCATGGTCTTACCAAAAACAGAATTCATCATAAACTTCCATAACTGATCTAAAAATTCATCTTTATCCTTTTTTGCTTGTGTTCTTAAAGCCACACACTTATCAATATATTTTTTAATTTTATCACTCTCTTCAAATTTAATTCCACTATGTATTTTTGTTATCTTTAATCCTAATTTAATATAAGTTTTTAAAGCTTCATAATGAAGTGCATATTTTACCTTATTATTCAAGTTTGGTATTAACTTTTCTACTTTACCTACTTTTAATTTTTCTGTTGCTAAAGGCATTTCATTATGTAAATCATGCAATTCTTTTGGATACTCTAAATCAACCATTAAATGACATGGATAATTTTCCCAATTATCTAATTCTTCTTTAGTCATCCATTTAAAACCACCTACAGGCAATGGTTTACTCATAGCCCAAGGATAAAGACTGTTTTTATCAATGTAAAATCCAAATTTTGAAGGTTTAGTTGCATCATACTCTTCACCCATATACTTATTGTTCGCTTCAAAATGTCTAATACTTGACATGCATACGCCACCCCTTTTTGTGTTTTCATAAAAGTTAAGCATATTAATATCTTGAAGTTTTTCTAATTTTATTTTACTTATTTTTAGCATTGAATCCCAAGAATAACCAGGTAAAGTATAATACCAAGCAGGGTCTAATCCAAATTCTTTACGAATAGAAAATCTAAAGTTTTCCATAATATCAGCTAAAAGTAAAACATCTAATTCATTATATAATTGTAAATAATCCTTAATGGTTTTACATTCAAAAACATTCCACACCTTTAAAGCATGTTTATAATCTTAGGTTTGATATGCTCTCCATTTAAACTTGAATAAAATTCCTCAATAGGTGGAAGTTGTGTTTCTTTTAACTTATCAAAACAATCTAACCATTCATATGGAAAAACACCCTTTCTTCTTAACAATTTAAATTTTTCTTCTGTAAAACCACGACGTTCTTCCAAATATTTTATTAAATGATTAAAATTTTTATCCTTTAATTTTTCTGCAAGTTTATCTAAACTACTAGCTAAAAACTTGTAACTATCAACAAATCTTAATTTAATATGATTTTTTCTAACCATAAGATGTTTTGTAAAACTAATATATTTTTCTTCATTAATAGGAATACAATCAATTCTACCATTTTTTTCACTAAGATATTTAATAAAAATATGTGCATCATAACCAGCTAAATTATGAATAAAAACAGGCAAAAAATCAGGAACTTTAGCCTTAAGGTTACAATTATTACAAGCGGCACCACGATATTTACCAGTAAAATGACAATGATCTTTTACTTTAGGATTTTCTTTTGTAAATTTTCCACCACATATCCAACATTTAGTTTCTAAACTAAATGCAATTTCTTTTACTTTAGTTATTTTAATTTTTACTGGGTTTTTATAAAATTCTTCATAAAGTTGTTTATAATCCTTAGTTAAAGCATCTATAAAATGTTTTTCAGCATCCTCTCCAACATATCCTCTTAACATTTGTTTTTTAAAAAGAGTTCCATCAAAACCACAAATTAAATAGTTATAACTAACAGGTATATGCTTATGTGTTTCAATGGTATTACTTTCTTGTTGTGGTTCTATTTTTTGTAATATACATTCAAAATCAACAACTACAATAAATGGTACAAATATTTTTCTGCAATGGTTTTTAAACTTAATTAAAATCTTTTCAGGGTTTTCAGGATCAAACTTAGGCAATATTAAATCAACCCCATCATGATTTTTACAAAGCTCCATATGATCTTCTAAAAGTTTTTCACTACCAAAATGGTTCATACAAAGCATACAATACTCAACATTATTATTAGAAGCTGTTTGAGTTCTCAGTAAAGCATTAATATTTTTTATTAAAACATAATGTGTTTTTTCTTCTTCATCTTCAATATATAACAAATTTATATGATTTTCTTTTAAACTTTTTATAACTCTAATACGTTTGATTTTTTCCTTACCTTCTACTATCCCAAAAACATTAACGCTAATTGTTGGATTAAGCCTTTCAAACTTATCTATATCCTGTAAAGAAACAGGATATTTAATTCCTTTCATATTTAAGCTATTTTCCTTAGATTTTAAATCACCAATTCTTTCATTATTTTTTTCTTTAAGATTTAAATGCCTTAAAATACACCAAAGAAAACATTTATCATCCTTATTTTTAATATTAATACATGCCTTTTTGTTAGCAATCCACTTAGGTAAAGGTATCCAACCACCTGCTCTTAATGGATCATAAATAACACTATGTAATTTTAAATGAACCACACTATCAAATGCCCATCCGCTACCTTTTTTTAAAAAATTAACAAAATTTTCTAAAATTCTTTCAACCATTTCAAAGTATGCTTCTAATACATTTGTTCCTTCTAAAATAATACTATAATAACCTTCTTCAGAAGAAGAAAAATTTGCTATTACTCTTTCTTCATCTTTACCCTCTCCTCTTGCCATTAAACATTGAAGATTTAATTTTACTTTATTTCCGCGCATGCTTTTTAAAACATTAATAATTGTTGGTAGAACTAACTGCAAAAAATCTTGTGGTGTATCAACAGGTATGCCTTCTATTTTATGTTCAGTTGCATATTCTTTTAAGGCAGATCTATTTTTTATTACGTTTATCTTATCCAAATTATCATATATACTTTTTATTTTTTTTTTTAAAGCATTAAGTTCAGGTGTTATACTTGGTTGTTCTACTCTTACATTTTCTAAACTCCTTAGCAAATCATTAACTGAAGTAGTTGGTGGAGTGACCGGTCTTTGTCTTGGTGGTATATAGGGCGTTGGTTGTAATATTGGTGCATCAATGGTATCTGAGTCTCTATCCAATATTGAGGGTCCCGTATTAATCAAAAGAGTTATTAATTCATCACGTCTAAGCCTTGAGTATCTTCTTAATCCCCTTTCCCTTGCTAGATTTCTTAATCCAACTACATTATATCTATCAAATTGTCGATCCATTTTTTTTAATAAAAAGATCTTTCCTTAAGTCAAATTTTATTATTTTTTTCATAAATAATAAAACTACTGAATATCAATTCTATATTTACCATTCCATACTCTACCATTCCAGTTTTCAATCGTTTGTGGACATTTATCAATATACTTACTAGCCTTATAAATTGATGGAAACTCTTTCACCTCTTCAGTTTCTACATCCGTAAAGGTAACCCTCTTTGGGTTTTTAGCAATATCCTTTAATCTATCATAATTAGGAATTTTTTTAAAAAATTTTTTTTCTTCCTCTTCAGGATACAAACCATGCTCTTTTAACACATCAATATACTTTTTCTTGTTCCAATAGGAATACCACTTAATATTGTTATCTGTTAATATTTTCTTAAAATCAGCAACCTTTTTCATTTTATTTAAGTAAAAATTTACTTAATATATTACACTCATCTTATTCCCATCACTCTGGAAGTTAATTAGTCTATCACTAAGTAAAACTGCATATGCAAAGGTTTCATCAGCAGGAGCGGCACCAAATGTTGCTTTAACATGAATATCAGTAACAGAATACTTAAGTCTTTCACTTTGTTTACTTAAATCAAACACAAACAAAGGATAAAGGGTTTTGTAATCTGAAGGAGTAATATTAGGATTTGATACTATTTCATCAATGTTAAAAAACTTTTTTCTAAATGAAGCAGATTCACTATATATTCTTGCAATTTTACTAGTTGAAAAATCTATATCATGATCATAGATTGGATATTTAATTGAGCCCAACATTACATAAATATTTTTAACATCTAAATTATCAAATATAGCTGGGTTTTTTGTTTGGTCATTATTTTTACTTGTTTGAAAACCAATAATTAAGAAACGTGGCACCTCGGGGGATGATTTAGATGATAACCTCCAAGTAAAACCTGTTGCTCGTTGAACCTTAATAGTGTCGCTTTGTATCATTCTATACCCAAGTGGAAATTTTTCTTTCTTCTCAATTAATTTATAAAGTTCCAACCTATTACCATCTTCCGGTACTACATGAGGCATAAACCAAGATACTTTAGTTAATTCAACCTTACCAGGTACATGTACCTGGTTTCCACCCACTACTGCTTCAGTTTGTCTAAAAATTGCATCGTCATCATTGTTTCTTGTTAAGGTTAGTGTTTGTTTCATACCATATATAATTTTGTTGTAATCTTCACAAAAACCAAATATGTGCTTTAAGGGTATCCTAAAACTAAATGAACCAACTGGATCTGAGTTAAAAATATAATTTTTTCTTACAGTAAAGCCAGTATTGTCAGTGGTAATACTGTGATCTTTAAACCATAGTTGGTTTAACCCCTGTGATTTAGAAAAATCATCAGGATATTTTAACAGACCTAGCATTGTTGTAGTCTGGCCAGGATAATTAATGCTTTCTATCTCTTGCCCACTAAGTTGATATCTTATATTTTTAAACAAATACATTATTCCATTATTTGTTAAGGTAACATCATCATCAGCTGGTGTATAAACAGCATTATTATCTTTTTTTAGCAATCTTCCTTCAATTAGTAGATATGATTCAGAAGGATGATAAAAAATATCTTGTGTTTCAATATCAATCCTAATATTTCCTCCAGGGTTGTTACGTTGGGCTCCTGAAATAGGAAAATATTCATAATATTCATATTCATTAATACTATCATCTTTTAAAATCGGCGCTTTAATATTTAAAATATCCATCTTTATTATATGCAATTATAATTTTTAAGTTAAATTATAATTGTTTAAATTAATTTGCCCATAGTTGAGGGAATGACTTGTTTTCTTCATTTACATACACACCGCTAAGTTTAATATTTTTAATTTTTTCTACTGAAAGGTTTTTTTTCATTTTTAGATAAATTCTATTTCCATAAAGAATGGTTACCTTAGGTATGTTATTTTCTCCTAAATATTTATTTACATCTTCTTCAAATTCCTTAATGATATCAGCTTTTTCAGGCGACAATTTTAAATTAACCTTATTATAGTTGTATTCGGTACCACAACTATATAATGCTTCACAATCTTCATCAAGTTTTAAATTAGCATAAAGGATACTAATCTTTTTTGTATTATAATCATCATAATGCGTTAAATTAAATTTTAAATTAGTCATTTATTTAATGTAATATTTTACTTAACTAGATTTTATATTACTTTAACTCCACCACCCTTACTATTTAATTTCTTAACTAAATCTTGTATAGCAATGGCACTACCATCTATTAAAGCATTAATATTTTGCGCTGCAGGTTGAGTTGTTGTAGTAGGCTTTTGAGTATATTTTTCTATAATCTTTTTAGATTTTGGTGTTAAAGCCTTTTGAACTAACTTTTTACCTGCATCAACTGCTGCACTCTTTCCAACCTCTAATGCTTTCTTTGCTCCTTTAGCCACACTTTTACCAACATCAACTGCTGAAGATGCAATTTGTTTAGCTGCTTGACTTGTAAATGCTCTTGTAAGAAAATTAGTTAAAGTATCAAATATTCCTGCTCCTCCATAAGCATAATTTCTTTTAAATCCTCTATTTTGTGATGTAATCATTTTTATAGTATAGACAATATTTTTTTTATAAGTTTTTGCATTTAAAACACGCTGTCTTTTTAATTCATCACAAATACTTACAAGCTCATTTCTTACGCCTGTATGACCGGCTTCTTTACTTGCCATTAAGAGGTCTAATCTTTCTAATAGTGCATTAGGGTCAGATGGGATTACCGTAATAATTCCACTACCTTTTTTAAGCCTTTTTTTCCAAATATCATTAAGTATTCTTCTCCACTTAGGTCTCAACTCTGTTTCAACAGGTTTATGATCTTTTTCTTTTTTGTCGTTATTGTTATAAAGAGAATTAGTTCTTATCATTATATCCTCATAATCTTCTTTGTCAAAAATACCATATTTACTTTTGTCTGGGTTTTTAGCAACAATTAATTCCCACAAACCTTCTCTATCAGTATCATAATCTTGATCACCAACTAACACCAAGTAATTGTTAACAATACCAACTTCTTTATCACCAATATATAATTTTCCATCAATTTCATAAAACCCAAACGTTGTATCAACATCTTCTTCATTATCATATCTTTTTAAGTGTTTTTTTGCTATTTTTCCAAGAAAATATGGTTTTCTGGTACCTTTTTCTTCACTTTCTAATTCAATAATTTCTATTTCTAAAGGGTTAAAATTTTCTGATTCATATGCTAATACGGAAGGAAAACCTTTTAATTTAATAATACTTTGCATTTTTTTATTCCTAGATTAATAGGGTCTAGTTCTCCTTTAAGATCTACCGTTGTTTCTTTTTGTGTCTGTGTAACAGGTCTAAAAAACCTAGAAAGTTCTTGTTTATATTTAAGTCTACCTGTTTTCTCTGAAATCTGATCATCACGAATTTTTTTTTTAAGTTCAAGATATTCTTTTACTGTCGATTCCCTTTTTAAAGGGTCTTTTATCTTCAAAAATGACATTTTTTAAAAAGTAAAAAAATTTTTTAATTTGTGTTGTTTATCTCGCATGCACAAGAACACTTAAACTTAGGCGTTGGTAGTTTTAATTTGAATGCCTTTCTACAAGTCTCCTGAATTCCTCCCGTGCTTCTATTCGTCCCTTCTCGATTAAACTCTCTGACTCCTCTAGCTTGCTTTTTTTCTTAGACTTACTCCTAATTTCTTCCTTCATTTGTTTGTATTTTTCCAATTCATCCATAATTAAAGTAAATTCTGAATGATCTATTTTGTTGTCTGTTATTGCTTTTGATATATGTGTAAGTAGTGTATTTAACTTTGAATCAGCCAACATTTTAATCTGAAGATGTTTTTCAGATTTTGTTCTGCTTCTTCTAACTACAAACTTACCCACTAAAGCGGCTAACCCAACAACTAAAGCACAGCCTTCTAGAACCATAGTTGCAGGTATCGCTACTACGGTTGATAGTAAAGCGATTCCCCCTGCTCCGGCGCCCAGTGCTATAACGGTTAGTCCAGCTTCTACATTGTCCACACTCTTACTAATCTTCAAGTATTTTTTACTTAGTTGCTCTCTTTCCCTAACTTCATTTTCTAGAAAAGTCTGAATTTCTGATATCTTTTGTAACCTGAATGATTGACCATTGTCTCTTGAGGTTATTACTGGCTCTAATGATGGTGCATTTGGTATATTTCGTGCTTCTGGTAGCTCTGGATAAATCTTTTCTTTTAGTTCCATTTTATTAACAGCAACATAATTTTAAATAGAATAGTAAAGACGACACAAAAAGGTGTTTTCTTGTATTTTTTTTATTTTATCAGAGTTGTTTGTAATTGTTGCAACCATGTCATCCACTTCTTCTAATGAAACTTCATTTGTAATAGATATTTGATTAAGTTTAAGATTATAAGATAGAGAAGCTAAAACAAAACCTTTACTCATATTGAAGCCCATACCTAAGGCTATCGTCATCGTTTGTCCTCCTTCTATTACTAACGGTTGTTGAGTAAAAATATCCCATGTTACAGGATTAACTTTTTTAGCTGGGTATTTAACTTCTACAGGTTTCCAAAAAATAGTTTTTGGTTGAACTATTTTATGTTTTCCATTTCCAAATTTATGTACATTCATATTTTTTAATTTATAATATTGCTCCTAATATAGGAATATTAGCAAATGGACTATTAGGTCCTAAAAGAAGACCTTTTCCACCTTGTTTTAAATACAATCCATCACCGACGGAACTCAATCCTTTACCTTTGTATGGTTTAAGATATAAACCTTCACCATCAGTTTCTACTTGACAGACGCAACCACCTTTCTTAAGGTAAAGCCCGTTACCCATTGCTTTTTGAACACCTGAAGAAGCTAGACCAGATAACGCACCAACTCCTATTGCAGGTAAAACGGTTCTTGCTAATGTAGGTAGAACTGATGAAGCTAAACCAGCCAACAAAGGTAAAAATCCTCCCTCTACTTTCATGTTATGCTTAAGTTGTATAGGAGACATTTTAATCGTTGTTCCCTTTTTACCTTTATAAGCTTTTGTAAGTTTATTTACTTGTGAATTGGTTAGTGCTATTACATCATTACCATGAATATCTTCATACTTTAAACGAATACTTGCCGGAGCTTTGTTTTTAAAAGAATGTAAATTTTTTTCTTTTTGTCCGTCTGATATATTTATTTTAGCGTTAATATAGTTTGCCATTTTTATATCTATCTTGCTTCTCTTATATGAAATCTAATTGTTAAATTTTCCCCTCTAAGATTGAGTAATGTTCCATCTTGATCTGTAATTGATACATTTAAATCATATATTTCATTTAATGTTAGAGGAAGATAAACAAGGTTTACCGGATTTTCTATTATTTTATATCCTGGCGATACATTTGGAAAAAAACTATAAATTGTATTTCTTTGTGAACCATTAACATAACTACCTGAAATTAAATCTATATTAACTAGTAAGCTATTAATACTTAAGATATTTACTACATTTTCTGATTCATGAAATCCTTGTTCATATTTAGCACGAGAGAACCCTAATACTTTAGCAATAGAATTTTGTTGGTTAAAATCAACCTGATATCCTTTTTCTAAAACAAGAATAGACTTTAAAGTATTAGTATTTGCTGAGATGTTAATATAATATTCTTCATTAACAGCATCATAATGACCCTTTTTTCTCATTTCTTGTTGAATTACATCATTAATATCAACTAGATCATAACTTCCTTCAGGTATTCTTATTTTTACCCATGATGTACCATTATCTGGCGTATAAACAAAAATGTTATTGCTTGCATCAATATTAGGAAATGAATAATAAGTTTCAAGGTTAACCAACGCTACTTCATATTCTTTATCTTTTTCTAATTTAAGTGGAGGATTAAATGTTGTTCTAAACTCTGTTTTGTTGTCACTTACGATAATTTGGAATGAAGTTTTATGTTCTGTGTTTTTTACTATCTTTTTAAGTAATTCTACTTCCATTTTATAATTTGTAAAATATATTTTAAAATGAAAATATATTTTTAATAGTAATCTTTGTAATCTCGTGGTATATAAAAGTTGTCAAAACCACATCTATATTTTCCATCATTTCGGTTCTTAGTTAAATCTAACACTACAAAACCATGAGGTTGTTCCCAACACTTTTTACAAAAATTAATAAACTCTGTTTTAGTCATATCATCCCCTACATGATCACTATAAATATGATTAAGATTTTTTAAGTCTTGTCTAAACAAGCATATTAAGTTAGCATTTTCTCTAATAGTTTGGCGAGGTAATCTAAAATAATTTTGTGCTAGATAAAAACAATCAGCATTACTATGTCTACCCCTTACATAATAGTTTTCACACTTGTTTTGTCTTTCTAAAAGTAAGTCATCAAATATCATTAAGTTTTTATTTGATGCATTTAAATCTCTTGGGTCAGGAACATCACTAGCATATTCAAAAAATTCACAATTGATATCAGATTTTTCCTTAATTGTTTTTGCCCATTCTTCAACTAATGCTGTAGGTGAAATATCACGGTTTTGAACTTCATCTTTAAGAGAAAACAACCTTAATATGTTTTCTTTTGGTATTTTTTCTTCAAAAGCTTTTTTAAGTATGCGATATTCTGGTTGAAACAAACTTTTTCCAAAAACGCATAAGTTGTTATAATCTAACCAATCAGGTCTTAACAAAAGGTTAAGTAAAAGTGTAGTTTTACCACATCCTGATTTACCTACTATTAAACCTCTGATACTCCTAGGTAAAAGGGGATGATTAAATCTTTTTGCTAACGCTTCATTCCATGATAAATTAACAATATCCATTTTATATTAAAACAAATTATTTAATATAAAAAAAAAATGTATTGCGTTAAATGTAAAAAGAAAACTGATACTACTGATATACAGTATACGGTAAGTAAAAATGGTAGAAATATGAAAAGGGGTAAATGTGTTGAATGTGGAACACAGTTTATTAAACAACAAGAAGGTGGGTCATTGTTAAACAAAGCAATCAATAACTTACCTGTTGAAATGCACTTACCTGGTCATAATTTTACTGGTCCTGGTACCAAGTTAAAGAAAAGATTAAATCCTGACTTAACACCTAAAGATTGGTCAAAGCCTGTAAATCGTGTTGACAAAGCAGCATATCATCATGATATTTGTTATCTTAAGCATAATGATACTAAAACACGTAATGATGTGTGTGATGCTAATATGCTTAAAGAGTTAAACGGTATCTATAATCCAACTATTAAGGAAAGAATGGAAAGAGGATTGGTTTCTTCATTGATAGGAACCAAAAAGAGATTTGGTATGGGTGTCGGTAAAAAAAAAATTCGCTAGCAGAAGAACTACATAAACCTGTAAAAAGAAAATTTAAGAAAAGGAGAGTTAGAGTAAATGGTATCGATAGGATATGGGCAGCAGATTTAGTAGATATGCAAGCATTTTCTAAACTTAATCGTGGAGTAAAATTTCTTCTTGCTGTCATTGATATCTTTTCAAAATATGGATGGCTTATACCATTAAAGGATAAAACAGGGAAATCTGTTTCTGTTGCACTGAAGAGTATTTTTAAGGAAAGAAAGCCAGAAAAAATGTGGGTGGATCGGGGGAAAGAGTTTTATAACAAAGAAGTTAAAGATTTGGTTGAATTGTATTCTACTGAAAATGAAGAAAAATCAAGCGTTGTTGAGAGATGGATTAGAACAATGAAAGAAAAAATGTGGAAGTATTTCTCTGCTCACTCAACAAATGTTTATATTGATGTATTACAAAATCTTGTTAAGGAATACAACAACACGAAGCATTCTTCTATTAAGATGACGCCAATTGAAGCAAGTAAAAAGAAGAATGAAAATAAAGTTTGGACAACATTGTATCCTGATTATGATCAAGTAAGGGAGGATACCAAACCAAAGTTTTCTGTTGGAGATAAAGTAAGGATAAGTAAAAAGAAAAAGACTTTTGAAAAAGGTTATACTACGAGATGGACTGAAGAGATTTTTACAGTTACAGAAGTAAAACATACGACTCCTATAACGTATAAGATTGAAGATTTAAATGGTGAAGAAATAAAAGGTAGCTTTTATGAAACTGAACTACAAAAAACAAGCCAAGAGGTGTATAGGATAGAAAAGATTATTAAAAAAGGTAAAAAGAAATCTCTTGTAAAGTGGAAAGGTTATTCTGATGAGTTTAATTCATGGGTTGATAATAGTGCTATTGTAAATATTTAAGTATATAAAAAATGGAAAATATTTTAATTGAAAATATAACTTTACCAAATAAACCATTAAGCAATTTTGAGCTTGAGGATGCCGTAAAAAAATTAAAAATAAAAAATTTTAGAGGAATATTTTTAAGAGATGCTCTACCTAAAAAAGTAAGAAATAAAGAATGTGGTATATTAAATCTTGATGACGCAGGCGGACCTGGTACACATTGGGTTGCTTGGTTTAAAGATGGAAAGAAAAAAATTTATTTTGATAGTTATGGTATACAACCACCTCTCGAAATTATAGATTATTTAGGGAGTCTGATACACTACAATACGGATCAATTACAACAAGCAGGTGAAGTATTTTGTGGTCATTTATGTTTGTACATTCTTAAAGAGTTGGGTTTAGGTAATAAATTCCAAAGTATTTTAAATAAACTTTTTTAGCAATATTAAAAATGCCTGTTGATAAATTTGGAAGAATGGATGAAGTTAAAACAAGCGGTGATGGGGTATCACTTGCTTACATCTCAAATAATTTTTTACGTAAAGATGGAACAACGCCTGTTGCTGGTTCTATAAATATGAATGGAAACACATTAACGAGGGTTAGTAATCCAGTAAATCCACAGGATGTTGCCACTAAAAGTTATGTTGATGCAAACGCTGGGTTGTTAAATGAAAATGGAGGATATCATATGACGGGATATTTAAATATGGGTTTTAATAAAATAAAAAATATAGCAGACCCAGAGAATCTTAGTGAAGCTGCTAATAAAAAATATGTAGATGCTGCTGAAAGTGCTTTTGTTTTGGGAGCAGATGGTACCGCAAGAGGAGACATTTCTATGGATGGATTTAGGATTAACAATGTTGGTTCACCTATAGAAACTCAACAAGTTGCAAATAAGTTTTATGTTGATACCGCTGTTGAGGCAATAACTGCAGGTAATAATGCTTTAACAAAAAACCAATATGGAACTTTCTTAGCAACTGGTAAAATAGATATGAACACACACCCACTTACTGGATTACCAAATCCTACAGATCGTGATTCTGCTGCTAATAAAAATTATGTTGATAATGGAGGAGCCATTGTAAAAAATCCTGATGGAAGTTTTACGGCAATATCTGATGTAAATTTTCAAGGTTTTACTATAAAAAATGTTGCGGCACCTACAGAAGAAAGAGACATAGCAACAAAATCTTACGTGGATGGAAAAGTATCACTTCCTTCTCTCATAGGTCCTAAACCTATTATAAGCGTGCATGCTGAGGAACAAGGAGATTTAAAAAATGGTAATTTTGAGTTTGCTTTTGGTAATGGTAGCACCGGAGAAAGCCATGGGTTAGGAGGTTATTGTATGCCTGCTTCTGGTAGAATTTTAAGAGGAACTTTAATGGTTGTTAAGGGGACCGGTGCTCTAAGAGAAGAGTCAAAAGTTAATATTGTCATAAATGGAGTTGAACAACCTAACTACTCCATAATAAAAAATAAAGGAGATGGTTGTAGTTGTACAGTTTTTCCTAAACCCTTAGAGGTAGAGCAATGTGATGTTATTAACTTTATAACAAGGAGAAATAACCCTAATGCTAAAAATGCATATTTGACAATACTGATAGAATTGGACTTGTAAAATATATAACCCTTTACTGGGTTAAATATTTATAGAAACTTAAAGTTTATACTGTAATATTTAATGTCATTAATACAACTTTCAAGGAAACTTAATTTGTTTGGACAGTCTAAAAATCTTTGTTTCAAATCATCTAAATCTTTAAAGTAAAAACAATGATTAACACAAATGCTGCTGCCGCCACCGCGAAATATTATGTTTAGATCTTCTTTAGATTGTTCATAAAGCATTTTACTGTAGTAATAGTATATATCACTAAACCATCTAGGATTTTTATAAGGCATTAACCCGGTTCCATTTGTGTAGATAATTTTGTTTGTGTTTATGGGATGAATATTTGATTTATCCTTAAGTAGGTCACTTAGCTTTTGCTTAAAATCTGGCTCTAGCATTTTATTTTATAAAATTTTTTATTTTATAAAATTTTTATTTTTCCTTATAAAGGCTTATAATCTTTATCTTCTTCCATAAGCCAATCGGTAAAACCTGCTTTCATAACTTCAATAAAAGATACTATAGCAAAATCTTTATCAAAATCTTCTTCTTCACTCTCTTTAACTTGATCTATAAAATCTTCTGCACAACCTTTGGTATACTCATCAAAGTAATACATTAAGTCTTCTTTAACACATTTCACGTTGTATAGGAGATTAGACTCTAATTCTTCATAATAATCTGTTTCTAGATCATCTAAATTAAGATGCACAATATGACCTAATCTTGTTTTAGGGCAATACAATCGTATGTAGACACATCTTTCATTATAGTCTATCCATAACTCTGCTTCGCTAAAATCATATTCTTCATATTTAGATTTGTTTACTTCTCCCCAGTTTTTAGTATGTTCGGGGTATCCTTTGTATTTTTTTACTGTTTTTATTGCTTCTTCTAGTATCCATTTTTCTTTCTCTGTATGATCGGTTCTAAGATATTCGTCTTTGTCGTTATAGTTTTCCCACTCTGCTTCAGATAACTTTGTTTTAACTGGTTCAGGTGTATAACAAGTTATCGTAAAAGTATTGTCTTCCTTGTTGTAGTTATTATAACGATACAACATTTCTATTTCAAAGTCTTCTTGTGTTCTTTCTGTAATATCCATGCTTGATTATTACCTATTATGTTTATGGATCTTTTTAAAGTAAAATCAATTTTTATTTACATGCCAACAAAATAAAAAAATTAATTTTAAAATTTTTTACTTAATTTATTTAGTATGGTCTTTTTTTAACATTAATCCATATCCTGTTTTACTTACCGTAATACCTAACATATAATCAATTAAAACTAAATAATTGCAAACGTTTAATATTTCTCTTCTTAGTTTTGTATGTTTTTTACTCTTTCTATCTTCTTCTTCATTTTTAAAAATAGATGCTTTTTTCACAATTTCTTTATAATTTTTTATCACACAACTAGTAATATTTTTTTTCAATTCTTCCTTTTTGTTTTCTCCTTTAATTTTCTTTTTGTCAATAAAAGAAAAAACATTTGCTAAAGTTTTATTAGAAACATTATCAGTATTAGTTTTTTTAATTAAGTCATTTACAAAATCATGCATATACTCCATTATTTCATTTATAGTAAAAGGAGCAAAAGAACACATATTTTGATCTAAAATAACATCATGTTTTTTAATGATACCTATTTGTTTTCCTCTTAACATTTTTTTTTTTTATATATACTTGCATACAGCAATTTATAACTTCTAAATCAAAAATTTTTTTTGTATCCAGACAAATAATTTTTTTTTTACCAAAATCTTAAGCCCTCCACTAACTCATAAACTGGCTAGCCATTGCATGACGCGTTGGTTGATGGGGAGGTTAAGCGATTAACTGATGTAAGGGTTTCACTGGGTTGATGGGTTTGTTGGTTAACTGATGCACCCGGTTAGCTGGTTAACTGATGCACCTGGTTAGCTGGTTAACTGATGCACCCGGTTAGCTGGTTAACTGATACAATGATACAATGATACAATGACGCGAGAAGATGAAATTTTTTTTTCGAAAATTTTTCATCTACTACATAAGGGATTGATATGTTATAATAATTGAATTAAAGGTAAAAGGATTAAAATGGGGGTTAGTTTGATTTAATTATGAATGCTTAACCTATTGGTTTTGATAATTTTATGAGCATGCGATTTTAGATTGCGTGTTACATGAAATTGATAATATATAACGTATAACATATTGTTTAAGGGCTTAAGAGGTATAAGGGTTAGATAGGATCTTTAAGGGGGGTGAGTCAGATCAAGTATTATCCTACCTACTCTTAGCAACGACATGAACAACCACTGTGAAGTTATTCACTTCTATCGATCTGTCGATGAAAGCTCCTAACGGAATTGATAAACCACGCTAAAAATTCAATGTACAAACTGTTTGCCGACTGAAATACTCTTAGAAAGATAACGATAGAAAATTTACTCATGCGTTCTTTCTAAAGAGGAGCCTTACAATTTCAATAACGGTAAAGCGGTGTGCTTCCGGAGATGTGCGAAATGTACCGTGTAGGTGCATATCAAGCTACGTGATACAGCCGAGGGATTTGATCACCGGTTCACCCGAGGTATGCCGAATGGGTACGCCGTCACCGACAATGCATAGAGCATAGGGACGAGTACTTCGAAAAAGAATAGGTAACGTTGCCCAATGACTTTCCCACGACGTTGATGACGTCGTATATTGTAGCGTTTTGTGCGCCGGTTCCTAGTACCTGTGTATGTTTGATTACGTGTAAAATCAATATCTGTTGTTCAATTGTTTCAATTTTTTGCACTTTTGTACATATTGAATCTCGTTTTACGATGCGTGGACTTTTGTCGCATTACGATAACTCATTAAAAATTTATTGACTTAATCCGGATAATATTTGAAAAACCCTCGTATAAATATCGTGGGAACATGAAAGAGAGCTGTCCTTTCTAAAGTGTTTCCTACCCTTGCCAAAACAGGTCTCGTTTGAATTCTGTAAGTACTTGGGGTATTGACAATTCTTAAATTTTAGTTTCTGGCAAAGGGTTTAAAAAAAAAAAAAAGGAATTTGGAACATTAGCCCCTGTCCTGCTAAATAAAAGAAAAAGAGGCATTCAAACCGATAGTAAAACCCCAAAGTTTGCTATTTCGAAGGTAATTTTGGGGAATAAATATCTCCTTATCGGACCGTGTAGATTAAAGATCAGACTGCACCTTCTGTGCAGTCTGATCTTGATCTACACTGTCCGCAAAAGGTCATTGAGTCGCATCTTAGCAGCCTGAGGGTTAAATATTTCAGCTACGTGTACTTAAAGGCGAAAATATGGGCCATTGCTTATGGCATAGATTCAGACCAGACTGCACAGAACTTGCAGACTGATCTTGTATCTATACCGTCCACCTGTATTGTGGTGTCTATAACTCTTTACCAAACAATCCCGAATTTTAACGACCCTGAGAAAAAAAGCCTTTTGAAAACATTGTTGGAAAACGAGAAAATGCTGGTAACCAGCATTTCCTCCTTTCCCCATAATGCTTTCTAGCCTTCCCAAAACAAATTTCAATTTTTTAGTAACATTTATTTTATCGTCTGTAAAATGCTTTCAATCTGGACAAGTCTAAATATTTGTAATTTGCTAAAGAATTAAGGTGGAAGCCTTTCTTTGTGTCAGTAGATTTTATTGTGGCGCCGCATGAGCGGCGGCACTATATTTTTATTCGGCTTTGAAAAGTGCCTATGGAGGCAGCCATATTGAACTGGTTCTATGCTTTGTTTTAACATCTACCTATATCTACTGTACTTTGATTACCAGATCGGGGTCCATAATAACTTTTTTATTTATTTGTGGGGATTTTTTTTTTTTTGTATATTGCACTTTCATTGTTAGATGGATAAAAACACGGATCGTAGACATATCAACATTTTCCTTTCGAAAAATAAAAAATGCATTTCGAATAATAACTCACGTGATCAAAAATTATGTCACAAATTTTCGAAGCCACCATTTTAAATATCTTGCGCTGGAAAAGGTTAAGAGGCATTTTCAAGCTCTTTGACCCTAGAGCACCCTATGTGGTACTTGTGACCCCACTTATATTTTTGTTCTAGTATTGTATGGATTGTAGAAATATTGTTTTCCTTTCGCGATCGTGTTTTTAAGACCAGCTAACTGTAACTAGGTCCATGTTGGGGGTGACAGATGTTTCGGTAACAGACGAGTTCGGTAAATTGGACTTATAGAGTAAATCGATTGGATGTTTCGGTAACAAGGTAATTGTATAGTGGTAATGCACCGTGACGTTTTTCACACCAAATAAAGTCTTGGTTCTGATTCGTTCAATGTTTCTCTTTTTTCTTCCACACACTTTAAGACATAATATTTTTGTTATGTTTCTACTGTCATGCTGTACGTAAAATGATACCCGAATCAAAGTTGAGGTAACGAATAACAACACCCAATCCTAAACTTGAAACACGTTGTATCTCCTTTTAAATCAATGATTTATGATCCGTTCAATGTGAAAATATTTTCTTACTGAAAGACTTCCAAACCAGCCATTAACCCTTAGAGCGTCTGTCATTACTGCTGTTGCCATTGCGGCCGGTGCAGATCGAGATCAGAGTACACCAAACACGGAGTTTGATCTTTGATCTTCATTTGTCAATTTTGCAAGACATTCTGAACAAGAAAACCTTGACACTGCTAAAAATAGGTTTTATATCTAGAATGAAAATGACCCTTGGGTTTATTCGACGCTCTTAGATTTAAAATTATGGATAATTAAATTTAGTTCAGAAACACAGGTAATACAGGTAAAAATATTGTGGCAAAAGAAGAGAGTGAGCGCGAGAGATAGATAGTAGCAAATACTTGTTTTGACAAATACTTTTTTCAAACTGCACGAGCAGTGTGTGATCTAAACATGCCCAATCCCCATAACTTTTACATGCAGTCTGATCTGCAAGTTTCTTCTTGTCCATTGGTGTTTCAGGTTTTCATAAACCGGGGTTAATCTTTAAGATCTACGGGAAACTTCTTTATCTTGTTGGCAATGGGAGGTGTGAAGACAGGCTGTAAACGCGTCTATATACAATATACAGTACTCCCTTCGCTCTCAAATAGTACGCATATGATTTTTTTATGCAGTGTTGTATTGATGAACGCACTTTAAAACCAGCAGACGCCGATTTTTGTGCACCAGACCAGATTTGAAATCTGTGTGGAAAATGGAGAGGAACAATACAGAACAGATATCTTTTAGATGGGCACAAATGTTCATGGTCAAAATCACAAGAAGTATGCACGAAAGCATCATTGTCAAGGCCTCTCTCTCTATCTCTCACTCCCTCTCTTCATTTGTCACAATGTTTCAAATGTATTATCTTTATTTCTGAATTCACGTTAATTATCCATAATTTTAACCTTTAGAGCATCGAAAAAAGTAAAGGCTATTTTTATTTTAGAAACAGAACAATATATATATTACAACATACGATCCCTGGTCTAATATTAGCTATTTCAAAGCAAAGTTGTCCTTCCTCATAATGTCTTAGAAAAGCTGGCAGCGTAAACCAACGATCAGACTCTGGTTTTTTTTTTTTTTTTTTGCTTTGCAGTTTGATCTTTGTCTGAATCGGTCGCAGGGCAACAAGAGTGAAAGGTATTCTGAGGGTAAATGGCTGGTTTGGAAGTTGACCAATTTGTTTCCGGAAGAAATTATTTTTCACACAGAAAACGTTGACAAGAATAGCGTCATTTTTAATAAAACATTTTTAAAAAACTTGAGGATTGGCTTAAAGTTGGAGTCTGTTATCTGTAGGACGATTAAGTAATACGGGTACAAGCTTAGGGCTGGGTTTTATCAGGGATCGTATATTATTCATTACATGAATCAGCTATGGGTGAAAAACGAAAATAAGATATGGTGATCAAAATTTACTAATTTCAGGTATTTATTTATACAGCATGGAAAGAACAACAAATATATTTACGTCAGAAAACGAGTGAGAATTGCAAATTAAAAGAAAAAAACGTTTGCACAAACAGAAGCCATGGGTGTGAAAAACGTCACGGCACTATATTACTGCCTTGTTACCGAAACATCCAATCAATTTACTCTATAAGTCCAATTTACCGAACTCGTCTGTTACCGAAACATCCATAAATCAATGTTGGAGCGCCTAACATGACTGGTATCATACAACCCGTCTAGTCTATATAGATATAAGGACTTCATTCAAGTCTTTATTATATCTATAATAAAGAGGGGTTGTATGATACCAGACATATGTGTTGGAGTGTCAGATTTAGCACAATCCGATAACAGACTTTTCTTTCGTTGATGTAAAATCTTCCTGTTCAAAATCAGACGGTCGAGAGTTTTGATATTTCATGTGTAGTATCGCTACAATGACCTCTACCAAGTACTAGTATGTTCAAATGGTGGCCTTCGGGTCAAAAGTTACCATATGCTCCCCTCCACCCAGATGTCACAAATTTGCGCATAGCCATATTTGTTGCACACTTTTCAAAATCTTCTATCAAATATCAGAAAGGCAACAGCTCTAACATTTCTATCTACCAATTGTGTCCAAATGATGTCCTGTGGATAAAGAAATGGCCCAGTCCATGGATAAGAAGTTTGCAAATAGCCTTCAATGATATGAAATTTAAAAATCTTGTCAAAAACCAGATGGTCCAGAGTTTAAATACAGTATCACCACTTGGACCTCTACGAAGATTGTGCAAAAGATGCGTATTAGGAAATAACCCAATGCATTGTGCCCTGTTACAGAAACAACTAGTTTGCGGCGCCATTGATGTTCAGCATCAATATTTTCTTGTGTTCAGTTGTCGAAAGAGGTCGAGTTTATATATTCGGCGCTGCAAGCGTTGAATCTTTACCAGACGACAAAACTTTAGACTTGTCCAATTTGAAAGCATTTGCAGACGACAAATTCAATGAGGCGCAAATTATAACTTTTGCCTTTGATATGGTCGTAAACATTGTGGGAAAAGGAGAAAATGCTGGTTATCAGCATTTTCTCCTTTTCCCACAATGTTTTTAAAAGCCCTCTTCCTCAGGTTCGTTAACATTCGGCATACCTCGGGTGATCCGAGATGTGATTAGATGTAGGTACGGAATCGGCCGAGTTGTGACGAGTGGAACGTTAAAACACGTGATTATTTGGTAAAGCGTTAAAGCCATAAAACCAGTGACTGTGTCAACAAATAACTATGTAGAGTTTAGTAACAGAACAGAACAGACATTTTATTTAGACGTATACATAGTACATGGTCTTGTCAAAATGTAAGTTTTTTCAATGAATGATGCCACATGAGTAGTATAGGAGGGTAGCACCGGGACTCGGTCCCGCTGCTACCCTCCCTGAGTCCCCCTAGAGCCCTCCCGGGTCCCCCTACAGCCCTACGTGGCGGGTTGTAGGGGGACCAATTGGTCCAAATTGGGTCGAAAAATCGTCATTTACCCTTATCTCTCCCTTAACCCTTCTAAAACCCTTTTGTTTCCTTCTAAAACCTTCTAAAACCCTTATCCCTTAACGGTCGGTCGTAACCCTTAACGTTTTGACACAACCCTTAACTTTTACGCAGGAATCACCTTGTTCGACTTAGTCTTTTCGCCACGATATGACTTATAAACCGGATCAGACTAGTTCAAGCAGAGACTCTGTTGGACTTAGTCTGATCTTGATCTACACTGTTCGTCTTGGTTTTTTCTCTATTATTGTTCGGCTTAGGCTTTCTCTATTATCGTTCGCCTCTGTAGGACTTAGTCTTTTTTCCGGCTTTGTTCGCCTCAATCTTTCCCTAGCACCGTCGGACTTAGACTATTTTTCTGTCTTCGTCGGACTTAGGCTTGCCCCAGAGAGACCTACGTGGCGGTCTCTCTGGGGCATTGGAGAGCTGGTCTTTCTCTCTATTAGGATAAAGTTGGGGTTGGATTTAGTCTTTTTCTCCACGATATGGGTTATATGAGCTATACACCGTATTATGGTTGAATTAGTCAGACAAGATTTGTCTCCCTTTGTGCTCTACGTGACTTTCCCGGAAATCAAACATGACGTCATTTTCCGAAAATGTAACCAAATCATGTTTACTGGGTTTTTCCGACAGTTCCCAGGAATCGGATCATCTAGACTTATCCGATCTTAGTCTTATTCGTCCCTAGTTTTATTCGTCTCTAGTTTTTATCTGCAAAACTTTTTTTTAATTGTAAAAATTTTTATCCGAGATTTTTAATCGAAAAATTTTTGTCTGTAAAAATTTTTATTCGAATTTTTCTCTGCAAGATTTTTTAATCGTAAAAAATTTTTTCTGTCGATAAAAATTCTTCTCTTCAAGTTTTGTCTACAACTTTTTTTCTCTCTGTGAGATTTTTTATTTGAAAAAATTTTGTCTACAACTTTTTTCTGTCTGTAAGTTTTTCTATCACTAAAAAAGTTTTTCTCTCTCTGCAAGAGTACAACTCTTAGAATACATCTGCGAAATTGACAATTCTCAAAAGATAGACTTCCTGGGTATTGGTTAGTCCTGAAAAGGACTGTTTTGTTTTTTGGTATAGCTTTCTGCTTTTATCGACAGCTTTCCTTTGATTCTTTTTTGCTATCTTTTTTTGATTTCTGTGGTTTTTTCTCCTCTATTGAGAACTTTCCTCTATTGAGAGCTTTCCTCTGATGACAGCTTTTCTTCTGATGACAGCTTTTCTTCTGGTTCTTTTGGGATCATCGGGATCTTGAACTCCTTGAAGTTATCAATGTTTTTTCCATATTTACCCAACCCCGTTTTTGGTGGTGTTACATAGCTGGGATCGAATCGTTGTTTTTTGTGAAGTTGGTTATCGTCTTTCTCTGCTTTCTCTGATTTTCGTTTTCTTCCTCTTCTTCTTGGCTTGGCTTCTTCTGTCTGATTTGACTGATGTTCTACAGGAGTGACGATAGAAGCTGTTAACTTTTGAAAACTGGTTTTATCAAAGTTAACCTGGGCTGGGATCGTTATAGATGAATCTTGTTGACTCTGTTGGCCCTGTCGACTCTGTTGATTTTGTAGGCATAATGTCTCGATGTTTTTGTTGAATTGATTCATATTTGTGTTTAATATTTTCACTTCGTCTAAAATCTGAGTTATCACAGAATTTTGGATTGAAATCATTTGGCCTATTTCTTCTTCGATTTTATTTACCGATCCTGTCATCGGGTCGATGAATGTTGAATTCATAGCTGTCGATAGAATATCTCTGCTGTTTTCAGGCTGTGGTGAGGGGTTGGCTAGGACGGGGTTTTCTTGTGGTAAGGAGTCGTCTAAGGCGTCTAAGTTGGAATCCATTTTTCCGTTATTCGCACTAGTTAACAGTTTGTTTTATTCGTACTACTCGAGAATTGAGAGTCGAATGATTATAGAGAGAAAGTTCGCCAGCAATTTATAGTTTTTTGGTCGAGGGGCTTGTCTTGGGATGTAGACTTAGGCTTTTCTGTAGGCAATGTAGATAGAAAATAATGTACTATATGATCTCATTTATATAGAATGTTATTTTCTATCTACATTTTCCCATCTCTGAACTTTTCTTTGGGTTCTTGTTAATTTTCCAAGTCTGAACTTTTCTTTATTCAAGTTTTTTGGGAAGAAATAAAAACAGACGACTTTTTTTAAATCATTTTCTTTATTCAAGTTCTTAAAACATCATCGTTAAAAGCAAACATTCTAACACTATAACATTTTTACAAAGACAGTGTTTACAAGACAATGTCTGACAATACAGTTTTTAACAATATTATCGTTAAAAAACAGTATAACATTTTTACAATACAGTTTTTAACAAAGTTTTTTATCTACAACAATGACAAAACAATTCTTACAATGCAAATTCACAGATACCTCGATTTTTCCACTTGTCTTCATGTTCCACAATAACTTTATGCAGCTGGTCATTACCCAAAAACAATGGGAATTTGCTGTCCATTTCACTATATTCACGTACTCCACTAAATGGAAAAACATGTTTTGAAATATCTTTTGTCGAAAGAGTTGAATATACGATTTCTTCTGTGACATCTCTATCAAATAGAATATAGCCTTCCAGGGTATCCACTGTTTCCTCATCGTCTTGAATAGATCCTTTTTTGTAACGTAAGTAAAAGTTAAACAGAACTGATTTCATTTTCAGGACGTTCAGAAAACTTTCTTCTGTTCTTCCTACGATAATGAATACCCATCGACTTGTGGAATGCATTTGTTTAGCAATATAGTTGTCTTTCAACAGACAGATTGCTAAATAAGCTTTGAGAGGAAGATCGAAATCTGTGTCATCCCCTATCATCACAATAAAGCTGTGTATACCATACAGTTTGCAGGATCTTTCTCCTTTTACAACTCCCTTATGCAATTTGTTTATCCAAAGTTTCACACATTTGAATTTAATATCAAACTGTACTTGTTCATCGAGCGTGTGCTGATGGCTGAAATCTCTATAATCTTTTTCACGTAGTTCTATCGGCAAAGTCAGCATTTCACTTGACATGATTTCCACTTTTGATTTTCCACTGTTTTTAAAAAAAACGTCTTACTTTGATCGTTCACTTCAAAACAGTGTAACACGATATTGTTTCTTACAGTTATTTATACCCTCAAACTTTTATATCCGTAGGGTACAGTATCAGTATCGTTTACAATTACTCTTTTGGTGTATACAGAGCGAAACGTTTTTGACTGTGGTTCGCTGGTCACTGTTCTGTCTCTATGTCTTTTGATTCTACAGTCATACTGAACTTTAATTTCTATTGTACGATCCAAAGCACAATTTGAATAGGTGTCGAAATTCACCAGCTGATTTGTATTGTAATCCAAAGTAATTCCCTTGACTTTGCATTTGCTTTTTTCTTTTCCATCTTTTGTTCTCATTTTATAGGCGTAATTCTTCGGACCTAAACCTCTGAAGTGGGTAATTCTGCAATCAGGCTCTTCATCGGTCCATTTTCCTAGTCTGCTGTTAATGATGGGAGGGTTCCACAATTCAGGATCATGAATGTACATACAACTATCTGTATCGAAATACAGAACTCTATCTCCCAATCTTTCAAGAACACTGTACAGTTCCAACCTTGCATAAGCTGTTACGTAAGACGCTACAATAACATTGGCTGTAGCATGCGTTTCGACAAAGTCCATCTTTTCTTCATAGTTCACCAAAATGAATGGACACTCATTGTCAAAGATTTCCACATGTTTTACCGTGTATTTCGGGTCGGTAATCAACTCGAAATATTTAGACGGTTCTCTGATGTATTTCGTCTTGCTCATGTTTTCACGCTGTGCTAATTTTCCCCAAAGACAGTTCAGCATAATCTTAGCAAATGATCTTTTCCCAGGGTTTTTTTGAATACATTTGGGATCGAGACGAATCCCTTCGGCTTCCTCATACTCGCGAATGAACTGGTTCTTTTCCGAGTCTGTCTGACACCAGCCGGGATATCCACTGGCTTCTTGCTTGATTTTCAAGAAATTGTCCACATAGCCTTTAAAGAATTGGTCCGAAACAGAGTCGAAATGCCAGATTTCATACACATGTATTAGCCGATAGCCACAGTCGAGAGCTTTGAACAGTTCGAATGTAACCCAAGTTCCAACCAAGACTCTCTCTTCTTTTTCATGGTTACAGACGTTTGAGCTTTCTTGTGCACATTTCATACAAAGTGGAAACATCATCTTGTTGTTACAGTGAACTGGGAGAACGGGGTGAAACAAATCAGTTGGGGGTAGAACTTTGCATTTAATGAGTCCTTCGTACTGACGAATATTCTCCATGTCAATGTTCTCAGTAGTCAGGATTGTGGGATGGCCTACAGGGTAAAATTTATGTTTGCAGACGTAAGGATACAGAGAGCAAATGTCGATATACTTGATTTCCTTCTCACTGCTTTCCTCAACATCATAGGCAATTTTTATTGCATTGCATCTGCCTCCAGCCAGCCCCTCTCTTGGTTCGATGGGGTCGCAGTTCGGGTATAGACTTTCAATGGTTTTTTGGTACTCTTTGTCCTTCTTCATCTTGACGTCGAATTCATGCTCCCATATGGTCACGACGTTATATCCCATTCTTTTGATGGTTTCTAATCGTTCGATAGTATTGTTGTACAATTCATCCATTGTTTTTCCATTGATGGGGTTGATATATTTTCGATCCTTAAAACATTTCTGGCAACCATGAAATAAATCCCCGAGGAATTCATAGACAGTCCTTGATTTGTGGTGAAAACCGTCTACAGTGTATTTTCCTATTCGAAATTCACCACCATTTCTGGCATGTTGAATATGAATCCTTTTTTCCATAGCGATACTTTGAATCCAGCGTATTGCTTTCATAGAAAACCGACGCCTGACTGGATCTTTGCTTGAAATGATGGCTATCTGATCTTTTGGTAAATAATCTTTTCGCCAAATTTTGTTACAGGCTCCGGCAATGGTAAACGACTCTGTAAATGGACAAATTCCACTCTGTTCGATGAACAACTTTCTGAATTCACCACATCCTCGTCTTAGGATATCAACATCCGATCGACAGTACATCTCCATCTCTTTTTGGAAATTGAATTCCTCACCGTTTTGAACTTTGTCATTGTACCAGGCTATGAATTTCGATCGAGCCTCTTCAGACATTGAATCGGGTTTGTAATAAGACATGTCCAGGTACGGGCCGACGTAATCCCAAAATTCGTCTGTATTTGCCCAGTGAGGAAAGTAGCCTTTTTTCATTTCTTGAAGTCCAAATGTAGTCGGAAATTTCGCCAGTCCAAAGTTCATGAAACTGAAGGAGTCGATCAAACACACACCGTTCAGTTCTAACTTCAAAATATTATTTCCATTCATGGTCAGTTCTGGTTCTTTCATCCCAACGTTGATAATGTGGTTGAGAATAAATTGACCATCATAGCCTTTGAGATTATGGGCAATAGCTATGATTCCTTTATGATGTTTTGTAAAGAGCCAGCTGCAAAATTGACTCAAAGTTTCTTTTCCTTGAAAAATAACTTCTCTTCCTTCTTCGAATTCACTGCATGTGGAACAATGAAAATCAAGTGGTTTATCGATACATTCAGCACAGGCTCGGTGTGCAATACAGTAATTCGGAATGTGTACCCCCGTGTCTTGCTGGCATTCGAAATCAAAGAAAATGAACAAAGGCTTTTTGACTATGGAAGAACTCGTCTCATCGTCGCTGTCGTGTTTCATCTTACTCTGGTAAGGCTGAATAAAACAGCGATGAGAAAAGTCAACTATCTTCTTGCAGAGGTGACACTTTTTCTTTCCCTTACAGACATGATTTCTCTTTCTGTCAAAAACCTGGCCTCCACATTTTGAACAAAGTTTCACTAATTCACAAATGGTTTTCTTCTCTTTGCCTTGAAGCGTTTTGTGATTTTTCAAGCATTCTGCACTGAAAAATCGTCTATGACAGTTGGAGCAAACATACTCTTTTGATTCTGATGGACATTTTCCAGTACGAAAGCAACCTTTACAGATCTTTGAGCAAGTATGGTCTTCCCGATTCTTGTAACGCATATCGCAGAACTCACAATAATAAGCACAATCAAGAAATCCTGTGATGGATTTGATGTAATCATAGTGGTTTTGATGAAAGTACAAATGTATGATTTTACTATTGTCCTTCACTTCTGGATGTTCAAATACTTTTTCCACTCTCGACTGCTGTTGATGGACTTTAATAACATAGTCTTTTTCATACAAGAAATCTTGAATTTTTTTGTATTCTTCAAGACCTACAGGTTGTGTCGACGAAACTCCAACTTCATTCATCAATTTCTCGGCTTCAGTCTTTTGAAGTGGTTTGTTTGATCTTTTGATGTAATCCCATCTTCGATTCCATTCTTGGGTGTTTTCACGTTCATGCTGACAAATCCCCACAACAATTGCTCTTGCAAAACATAGATGGTCTTGATTGTTAATTTCAATAATCGAATGTTTCTTTTTTGCAAAAACTTTCGAATCCAATAGTTCTGTGGCCCTATATCTTCTTCCACTGCCGCTTGGGGGTATCGTATGTGTGATATCGAATGTCATGCGACCATCGTTCAAGACGAATTCCTCATTCGACTGTAGAACTTTTTCAATTTCATCCAACATAGTATGACTCTCCAACTCCTCCACATATAGAAAGGGAATATGAATTCCCACATCCAATGAAGGGTGATTGATACTAATTCTAATCATATCCCTCGATTCAGCCTTTAACTTTTGAACGATTTGTTGGATAACATCGTCAAATAAGACGGTCAATTGTTGTGGTTGTAGCTCATCGAATTTCTTAAAAGACGCTTCCAGTACATGGGATTCTGTTTTGAATTTTCTTGACTTCTTTTTTCCCACTTCTGTTAAGTCGTATAGACTTCTCATATGCAAAGATTTTTTCTCTGAAGAATATACTTCTTTCTTGGGCGAAAATGGTCCAGCATGATTCAAAGATTTTCTGTCTTCTTCTTCTTTCAAAGATTTCTCGTCTTCACTGATACAGTCCACATTCATTCGTACAGATTTCTCCTTCGTTGAGGTGAAATTACCATCGTTTTCTTCTTTCAAAGATTTCTCCTTCGTTGAGACTTTCAAAGATTTTTTGTCTTCACTTTTTTCTACCTTGGGTGAAAATGGTCCAGTAGGACTTTCTTCTTTCAATGGTAAACTTTTTCTCTTTTTGGGTGGAAATTTCTCATCGTCGCTTTCACCATTGCTGCTACTGTCTGGATAGACTAGGATTCTTTTTCTTTTCTTGGCCGGTAGTAATTTTTTTCTCTTCTTCGACATGGGCTGAATTGCCTCATCGTCGCTTGTACTGTCCGAATACGGTACTAACCTTTTAGACATGACTGGTTGTAAGTCATATAATGACCCAGAACTCAAAAAAAATCCTAGCTTTTTATATCTTTTTTCAGACCGAACGGGTATAAAAAGAGATGTTACGATTGAAATCTGCATCATTCCTCGGAAAGATTTCAAACAGAGCAGTCGATAGAAAAATGAGTGAGTTCAAGCTACAAAGCACAACACCAAAGAGAGTGTATCTGTATGTTAACCCATACACTCACGATTATGAGATCACCAATATACCACCAAGATATCAAGTCTACCATACTGGAAACTATGTGGGATCATTTCTATCCCATCAACATTCTGCAGAAAAAGGCGTCTATCGTATCACCAGAGTCCTGGATCAAGCGACATTCGATAAACGCCATGGAGTGGATGATATGACAACGAATATTTGCTTTACATGCGACAGATCAGGACATTGGGCCAGACAATGTCCAGAGAAAGAAAATCAGATGTGGAGATTCGTTTTTGTCTTCGTGGACCCCCACAACCACGATGTCAAAATTTCACCAACAATGGAAACGGGTGGCGAATCCCAGCATATGAAATACGTTGGGTCTCTATTATCCTATAAAGTAGACGAGAATAAACGGAAGACAACATCGGCTGCAAAGGGGAAGAGTTCCCAAAACAAGAAAACCTCTTCAGAAAAGTTATCTGAAGAAAAGAAAATCAACAAGATTTCTTCAACCTCTGGAAAGAACCAAAACAACAAACAGAGGTCTCAAAAATCTTCAGGGAAAATTTCTTCAGGATCTGAAGAAAAGAAAATCAACGATAAAATCAACGAGCCATCGCCTGAAAATCAGACCGAAAAGCAGATCGAAAATCAGATCGAAAGACAGATTGAAAATATGGAGACTGATAACACAGAAATCAGCGATACAGAAATCTGTAGAATTCAGATAGATATACATGATAAATCACAACAAAGCTTGCAACAAAACTCCCAAAAAAATAAACTTTCTTCAGAGGATACTCTTATACTCGATCAGAAATCTGGAGAAGACCAAAACAACGAACAGAGGTCTCAAAAATCTTCAGCGCTTGGAAACAAGAAAACCTCTTCAGGGAAACTTTCTTCACGGTCTGAAGAAAAGAAAATCAACGATAAAATCAACGATATTTTCTCAGTGAGTGGAAAGAACCAAATCAACAAGAAACTCTCTTCAGTGCCTGGAGAGGGCGAAAACAAAAAAGTCCCACCAGTAAAGCCTATTCGACGAGAAGGAAAGAAGATCTGTTCAGATATCGAATTGAGACGTAGATGGGAATCTGACGCTGAGAAAATCAACGAGAAAAGAGAAAACAAGAAAAAGAAGAACAGTTTCCTTCACAAATCAAAAAAACATGGGGCAAAAATCTGCCCAGCTATTGTGTTGAAAAATAACAAGGATAAAAACATTAATGAAAACAATGAAAGGAAACGCAAGAGTGAATGTGAGCCTGACATCCCGAAGAAAAAAAGAAAAATGTGACAGCAAACCAGTGAGTTGTAAAAAATGTGGTAACATTTTTCAAAGAACTGTTTCAAAAGAACTGTTTCAAAACGATTTATTCTTACAGTTGTATATATATTTTTTCATACTCAAAATTCGACATGGACTGAATTGTTTCATCATCGCTTGTACTGTGTGAATAGGATACTAACTAGGATACTAACTAGGCTACTAGGCTTTTAGACATTGTTTTAGGGCTGATGGTAAGTCATCCTTTTAGACATGGTTTTAGGGCTGATTGTAAGTGAAGGTTATAAGTCAAATAATGACCCAGAATATATATGTATTTTCATAGTTCAATGTTTCATTGTATATATTTCTGTACTTCAATGTTTCATTGTAATGATTATTGTACAAAAAGTTTTTAAATGTATCATTGTATATATTTCTGTACTTCAATGTTTCATTGTACAGAAGTTTTAAATAAAAAAGTTTTAAATAAAGATATGAAAACATATAGGACTTGACTTTTTTTTGTTTTTGACAATTTGAAGAAAAGTAAAAACCTTTCTTGGTCTTGGCTAGGTCTGAAAAAGACTACCTTCTTTTCCCCGTAGAGGGTTCTAAACCTCCTCATCATCACCTCATAGCTCAGTGGATAGCGCAGACTCCCCGTACTCAATTCGGTAACAAATGTGCGATACCAAAGCTTCAACCCGTTATAGTTGTACACTTAACACTATGGATTTACATCCCACCAAACCCGATAATAAAATGTACTCCCACTACAATTTTAAACGTCGATATAAAATTTCAATCATGGTACCGATAGTAACGCGAAATACTGCAGTAGCGATAATATTATTAGAAATTCGCACTCTATATATACACACTCGACGAGTCTATTGTAACCATCGGTTAAACTGTTGTACAATATCTCATTTGATTTCATTGCCCTATACAGACAAATACTACCTGTTCACCCGTCACACATGGACTCGCCTGCAAGATAAACAATTCTACACCTAATCAGTTCGGTTTAAACCTTCAGAGAGAGTAGACGTATTTTACTATCGCTCTCCGCCACGTATTGGAAAATAGTAGACGATATTTGTTACTGAAATACACCCCAGTCTCAGCGATGTAAAACGCTCTGGTAGTAATCAGTTCGGTTTAAGCCTTCAGAGAGAGTAGACGTACTTTACTTTCACTCTGCTGTTCATATTGGAAAATACACTCCAGTCTCGGCGAGATAAAAACGCTCTGGTAGTATTATTTAATCTCAGGCTAAAACATGCAGACGAAAAAAAGCTATGTATATACCGATGCGTGTCACTCTCGCCACACGCTGCTTATTCTTTTATCATTCTATGATTTTAAACAATAAGGACGGGTTGAAAAAACAAAGGAAGACAATTTTGATAACGCCGGAGCCTGCTCCAAATAGATCGCTTAAAAACATCGTCCCACCACTAACTACATGAATGTAAGACTACTTTTTAAGTACTTTATACAAGATCGTCAGCTACAAGTCATGTTACAACCTTATTCTCTCCTTCATCTACACAGAGGGTTTTAAGACTACTCTTTCAAGTAAAATCAAACTTTGAGCCAGTCTTTGGCTGAACCAATCTGAGCCGGTATATAGCTCATATCGTGGGGGAAAAGACTAAGTCCAACGATAATAGAGAAAGCCCAAGTCGATCGAAGATGAAGAAAAAGACTTTCCCGAGCACCCATACAGATCTGACAGTACCCATATAGACCTATCGTGGAGAAAAGACTAAGTCCGACGAAGACAGAGAGAAAGAAAAACTCTCCAAAAAAAGACTAAGTTCTACAGAGGCGAACAATGATCGACCAACCCGAACAGTGTAGATCAAGATCAGACTAAACCCAACAGTCTCTACCTGAACCAGTCTGATCCGGTTTTATAAGTCATATCGTGGAGAAAAGACTAAGTCCAACCCCAACTTTATCCTAATAGAGAGAAAGAACAGCTCTCCAGAAAGGACTAAGTCCGACGGTGATAGAGAAAGCCTGAGCCAAGCTGAGCAGGGTATATAACCCATATAGTGGAGAAAAGACTAAATCCAACCCCAACTTTATCCTAATAGAGAGAAAGACCAGCTCTCCAATGCCCCAGAGAGACCGCCACGTAGGTCTCTCTGGGGCAAGCCTAAGTCCGACGAAGACAGAAAAATAGTCTAAGTCCGACGGTGCTAGGGAAAGATTGAGGCGAACAAAGCCGGAAAAAAGACTAAGTCCTACAGAGGCGAACGATAATAGAGAAAGCCTAAGCCGAACAATAATAGAGAAAAAACCAAGACGAACAGTGTAGATCAAGATCAGACTAAGTCCAACAGAGTCTCTGCTTGAACTAGTCTGATCCGGTTTATAAGTCATATCGTGGCGAAAAGACTAAGTCGAACAAGGTGATTCCTGCGTAAAAGTTAAGGGTTGTGTCAAAACGTTAAGGGTTACGACCGACCGTTAAGGGATAAGGGTTTTAGAAGGTTTTAGAAGGAAACAAAAGGGTTTTAGAAGGGTTAAGGGAGAGATAAGGGTAAATGACGATTTTTCGACCCAATTTGGACCAATTGGTCCCCCTACAACCCGCCACGTAGGGCTGTAGGGGGACCCGGGAGGGCTCTAGGGGGACTCAGGGAGGGTAGCAGCGGGACCGAGTCCCGGTGCTACCCTCCTATACTACTCACATGTGTATATACATATCAAAAGTGAAGTAACCCAACTGTAGAAAAAAAAGTTAACCTATAGTTACCGATCAGAAGCAGAAATAATAGAAATTACATAAAAAACCTGGTCAACAAGAAACAATATGTATGAAGAGAAATAATATAATATAAAGAGGGAGAGATGACCAAATAGTCAAACCATGAAGAAAAAGAGACAAGGTAATTCTTCAAGTTCCCTTGTTGCGAAACGCGCCTGAATACTCTCTTGTAGTATGGCGGACAGTGTAGGACACGATCAGGGTCCGTATTCACCAATCATTCTTAAGAACGTTCTTAGACTTATTCTTCAAGACTTTCCAAGTTTGAAAGTAACACAACTTCTGATTGGCTAAACCATATGGTTTAGCCAATCAGAAGGTGTGTTACTTTCAAATTTGGAAAATCTTGAAGAACAAGAACAAGAATGTTCTTAAGAATGGTTGGTGAATACGGACACAGGCCGCACTTAAAGTTCGGTCCGATCACAGGTTCACACTTTCCTATATTTTGGGTGCTGGGAGTGTAGGCCAAGGTCAGGCCGAACTCAAAAGTCAGTCTGATCACAGGTCTGCACCTTCGAATACATTGGGATTTTAAAAATGAAAGTATTCTTAAAGACATACAATTCGGGTTTACAGTACATATATTATTGAAAAGAAAGACAAGGCAGCCTCCTTTCATTAAAGGTATACATATAAAAAGATAAATTTTATATAAGATTTATTCATTTAACCTTTTACGTGTCTGCAGTACAAGTCTTTTGAAAACACTGAGGGAAAAGGAGAAATTGCTCGTCACGAGCAATTTCTCCTTTTCCCACAGTGTTTTCTACCCTTTTTGATAACTTTCTGTCCTTTTCATCAAATTTAAAATTGTCGTCTGCAAACTCTTTCGATTTGGACCAGTCCAAAATTTGTCGTTTGGGAAAGGGTTAATTCTCTTACAGATGACAATTTTCGCCTTCACCAAAGTGCAAGCATATGTAGACGACAAATTAATGTTACTCAAAACATAAAAATTTTCTTTCATAGGGGAGAAATCATTATGGGAACACTGGAAAATGCCCGTTGCTAGCATTCTCTCCTTTTACCAAAATGAACTCAAAAGCCTTCTTTTCAGGCATTTTAGTCATTATGCTCGAGTTCACTGTACATTTGCGTGAAACAATCTTCCCATGTCTACGCTTAACCCTTTACCACACAATCCCGACTTTTAACGACCCTGAGGAAGAAGCCTTTTGAAAACATTGTGGGAAAAGGAGAAAATGCTGGTAACCAGCATTTTCTCCTTTTCCCACAATGTTTTCTACTCTTTCCGACAAATTTCGATTTTAGAGTCACATTTATTTTGTCGTCTGCAAAAGCTTTCAATTTGGACTGGTCTAAAATTTTGTCGTTTGGTAAAGGGTTAAAGTGCATCCTGATCTTTGGTCCCCCCTCTCACCTTCTCTTCCCTCCACCGAGGCCGATCGCTCTTTCGAAAATTTGCAGGGCGTAAAACCCACGGGTCTGCTGTTGCAGACGGCAAATAAAGTGTTGATAAAATGATGGGACTTTCTTTTGACAACTTGGGGGGTGGGGGAGGGGAATGATGGAAAAGATGAAATTCCTAGTTACCACCTTTTTCTCCATTTCCAACTGATTTTAGAAGCCCATTTTTACCCCAGGGTCCGTATTCACCAACCATTCTTAAGAACGTTCTTAGACTTATTCTTCAAGATTTTCCAAGTCTGAAAGTAACACAACTTCTGATTGGCTAAACCAAATGGTTTAGCCAATTAGAAGGTGTGTTACTTTCAAATTTGGAAAATTTTGGAGAACAAGACCAAGAATATTCTTAAGAATGGTTGGTGAATACGGACCCAGGTCGTTCAAACGTGAGTGTTTGGTTAAGAGGTAACGGGGTGAAGACCTTAACGGTCATGCAATATGTACAGATACCCTTTTTTCACACAGTTCCGAAGTTCAACAACCTCGATGATGAAAGCTTTTGGAAACATTGTAGGGAAAGGAGAAAATGCTGGTTACCAGCATTTTCTCCTTTTCCTACAATGTTTTCTATCCGTTCGCAGACAAATCCCACCATTTAAGCTACGTTTAATTTGTCGTCTGCAAATGCTTTCAATATGGATGCATCTAAATTTTTTTGTCGCCTGGTACAGATATACGCATACAATACACAACACTATATAGTTTTTTTACAAAGAAAGAATACCCGCACCTAATTGTACTAGGGAGTAGGCCACCTATCTAATCATTCGGCATACCTCGGGTGATCCGGTGATCAAGGTACGGAATCGGCCGAGTTGTGACGAGTGCTATCGAATTACTGTACTACTTCACCAAGTTTATTTATGTAAAATCTTACGTTAGTTCAAAAACGGATTTGGATTTATTTGACAGAACACCAGTATGAGAAATACACTCGTGTAAGTTTTGTTGAACATAACTGAAGAACTGTATTGATAAGGAATAAAATGGATATGTATTCTTCAAAGGTAGGAGAAATAACGTTATAACGTTATTTAATTTTTTTTTTTAAATCTTTATCACGGAGATGTATTCAACCCCTTTTTGCCAGATCACGACACAAATGGAAATCCACTTTCTCAATTAGGGAAACAGATGAGGTCAGTTCAACTCTTTACCAAACGACAACATTTTGGACGTTTCCAAATTGAAAGCATTTGCAGACGACAAAATAAATGTGACTCAAAAACTGAAATTTGTTTTGGGAAAGGTAGAAAACATTGTGGGAGAAGGAGAAAATGCTGGTTACCAGCATTTTCTCCTTTTCCCACAATGTTTTCAAAAGGCTTCTTCCCCAGGGTCGTTAAAAGTCGGGATTGTGTAATAAATGGTTAAATGGTGTCTTAGCCAGAATATTGTGTTTACAAAATAACGGACAATGTAGATCATAGGTCAGACTTCTCGTTCTGTGCAGTATGATCCTAATCTTTGTTGTCACCCTAGATGCAGTCTGACCTTGCTCTACATTGTCTACGAAAGCAAGCTGCGCTTGGCCCTTTATGTGTTAACTTTAATTCTGCTCGAGGAAAAACGGCAAAAGAAAGAAAAAAAGAGCCAAAAATTTGAAATAAATCGGACTTTACCTGCCTACGCGCCTGAAGAACTCTCTCGCACACGTTTAGCTGTACACAGCCGTCCAAAAACCAAAAACGACTTTTTTGTTAAAGGCCCAGTTGCGGCAAAAAAAAAAACGCAGGTGTTTAAATGCATTTAAATTAAACCATTTAAAAGTATGGAAAATATTGTAAAGATGACAATCTGTTATTGTGTTGTCGGTTATTGTGATAGTCGCAGGCAGAAAAATCAATTTCAAAATCAGGCAAAAAATAAACAAAAGATAGAGTGACCTGGCAACTTTTATCTTAGTTTTGAAATTAATTTCTCTGCCAGCGACTAACACTTGGACCGCTCGTACATGTACAGTAACAGATTGTCATCTTTACAATAATTTCCATACTTTTAAATGATGTGATATAAATTTGAATGCATTTTAACACCTGCTTTGTTCACTTTTGGCAGCTATTGTTACTTTAATGTTAGTTATATTTTTTATTCTCACTCATGTACAGCAATATTTACAACTGATATAAAAGACATGGAAGTACATGTACATGACCATTCTATATAGAATTATAAGAGACTATCACATCTAGTTTAAAAAAAAAAATGCATAAAATATTCTACATATTCTACATGAGTGGCAAGATTTAGTTGCGGATTTTGCCATAAAACACATAATTTTTAAAACGTATTTAAAAACTACAGTTTATAGCTAGTTTCGTGTAGTCTTCGGATCGCTCGGATCGTATTCTGGGATATTTGTTATAAATCAGCAGCTGAATCTTGTAAAGTAATTAATGATAAAAGAGCATGGAAATAAAAGTATTGTTATTTACTGACAGAGAATGACCTTAGCTTAAGAATGTCTACGCAGGTTTTGGCACAAAATATATGTGACGACCTCTGGTATTAGGTCAAGCGATGAAATCAAGGGTAAATATTGATTTTCAAATGTGGGACAAACTTCCGTTCACGCTCAACTGAGTTCGTACTCGTCTAAGTTAATATTAGTGTTTAAGCCTTTACCACACAATCCCGACTTTTAACGACGCTAACAAAGAAGGCTTCTAAAAATATAGTGGGAAAAGGAGAAAATGCTGGTAACCAGCATTTTCTCCTTTTCCCACTATGTTTTCCATCCTATCTAAAAAAATTCCATCATTTGGGCCAAGTTTAAATAGTCGTCTGCAAATGCTTTGAATTTGGACTGTTCCAAATTTTGTCGTTTGGTAAAGAGTTAAGCCTTTAACACACAATCCCGGATTTCAACGACCTTGACGAAGGAGGCTTTTGAGAAAAAAAAAAAATGTGGAAAAAGGAGAAAATGCTGGTAACCAGCATTGTCTCCTTTTTTTTTTTTCCACAATGTTTTCAATCCTATCAAAGATAAGCCTCTTAATATGAGCCTTGATATGGCGTCAGCAAATGCTTTCCAGTTGGACAAGTCCAACATTTTGTTGTTTGCTAAAGAGTTAAGATAGATCCAGATAGATCTAGCTTGAAGGTTTAGTATTTAAAATAACCAACTTTTACGCGAAAAGAATGCTAGTTATAGCTTAAAAAAAGTAAAGAAGCGGTGCATTAAATTGCATCTATTTAAGCCTAACTCTTTACCGTACGACAAAATATCTGACTTTTCTAAATTGAAAGCATTTGCAGACGACAACTTAAATTTAGTTCTAATGTACCTGAAGGGTTAGAAAACATTGTGGGAAATGGAGTAAATGTTAGTCACCCACCAGCATTTTCTTCTTTTCCCACATTTTTTTTTTTTTTTTTTCAAGAGCATCCTTCTCCAGGGATCGTCCAAACTAAAACTCGGGATTGCTTGGTAAAGGATTAACTTAACAATTTGATGCTCAGCTGAGTTCAGCACGAAAACACTTTTCGGGGCACTGATCCTGAACGTTCAGGCAATTCATATATGAGCCATGCCCTGTAAATGGAGGGCTTTATACGTCTGCAAAAAGTATCGATTCATGTCAGCCTGCGCAGTCCGCGCAGGCTGACATGAATCGAGACTTTCTGCCATCGGTCATTTTTCTGTATGCCAAAGGACCATTCTATTTCAGGATTCAGCCGTTTGTTAGACAAAATGAATTTTGTGGATCCATAATTATGTGATGTCTTGCTTGGCACAATGTATTACTGAGATGCATCAAACCTCTTTTTAACACAGCTCAGCTGAATCGAGCACAAAAAAAAAACATTTTTAGGAACACTGATCCTAAATTTTCAAGCAATGTATATACATGTATTTGAGCCATGATTTTTGAAAAGGGGGCTTAATGCATCTGCGAAAAGTATCGACCCAGGTCAGCCTGCGCAGTCCGCGCAGGCTGACCTGGGTCGAAACTTTTCGCTGTTGGTCAATTTTCTGATAGTCCAAGGACTGGTGTACCTCATGATTCAGTCAGTGGCTTTTATAGATCCATAATTATGTGATGGCTGGATTGGTGCAATGCATCACGGAGATGCATTAAGCCCCTCCCCCCTTCCCTTTTTTTTTTTGCTAGAATCTCGAATCCATAGACATACAAAATTAAGACTGAATATACATACACGAGTTGACATGTAGGAGTGGTTTTATCAAATTACCTATGCAGGAATCGAAGTTAATTCTAAAGCATGAAATGTGTCAGTCATTCTAGGCGACTGAGTATGTGAGAATAGATAACTTACACTTGTAGATTAAAAATATCGAATTGCGACCCATCTTATGCTTATAAACATCCCTTCCCTGTGGACCAGTCATTTGTTCAAAGTACATTCGTGTCTAAGTGTTTGTAGTATGTATGTATCTATATATTTCATCTTGTATCAACTCACTTTATTTACACATAATGTTTGGGTACATATGAAATTGTGCACGTGCAATTTTCACGACCTTGCTGCCATTGGTTGCCGAATTATCTCCCCTTAAGCTTGTTGCCCTTTGTAAATTTTAACTATGGATTTTTGTCCAGGGCATAACTTCCAAAGTATAGAGGCTAGGAACTTCAAACTTCACACAAACTTAGATCACATTAAGGAGAAGTGCAGTGTACAAGAGCAGTAACTCTAGTTCATTTATTTTTTGAGTTATTGCCCTTTGTACATTTTAACTTTGGATTTTTGTCCAGGGCATAACTTCTTAATCGTATAGCAGCTTATGACTTCAAACTTTAAACTTCACACACAGATAGATCACTATAAGGCGAAGTGCAGAGTACAAGAACCATAACTCTATTCCGTTTATTTTTCGAGTTATTGCCCTTTGTAAGTTTTAACTTTGGATATTTGTCCAGGGCATAACTTCCAAAGTATAGAAGCTTATGACTTCAAACTTATCACACAGATAGATCACTATAAGGCGAAGTGCAGTGTACAAGAACCATAACTCTATTCCGTTTATTTTTCGAGTTATTGCCCTTTGTAAGTTTTAACTTTGGATATTTGTCCGGGGCATAACTTCTGAATCATTTAAGCTAGTGACATCAAACTTCATATACAGATAGACCACATTAATGAGAAGCGCAGTTTACAAGTACCATAACTCTTTTCCCACTTTTTTTTTTTTTTTTTTTTTTTTTTTTCAACTCTTATTTTTTTACGAAACCATTCTGCATTCTGTGACAAAGAGCTGTTTTGTGACAAGGAGCTGGTGGGGAGTATGATCACTCTTAGTGATAGCTCTAGTTGTACTAGGATATACACCGATTATTGAATTATTTTATCACCTTTAATCATAGCTGGGTGGAATATTTTGTACACCACAAATCATCTTAGAAGAAAAAGAATAAAGTGGATATGTCTAATTCAAAGGTAGAGAACTAATCATACGAGTTGGTGCTGTCTCAATGAGGGCCATTCTTGAGTTATTTCCCCTAATTCCTCTCCAGTACTAAATTGGTCCCGAAAAGGGGATTACTTGGATTTTATCCTTGATTTTCTTGCACTACACAAATGTATTTTAGAGATAATATCTCAGCTAAATCTGGTTAGATTGTTTTACAAATCGATATATACTCTTTTCTCATATGATTGAAAACATGATCTGCCTTAAAGTTATATGGGGATCTTACATATAATCGTAAATCAAATTATATTTATCGCAACATCCCCAAGGGAATTAAGGATAAAAACAAAGGAACACAGGTAAAAGGACCAATCTGTGCTTTGCTTACCTTTAGTCTTTATCTGGCAAAGGAGATAAACTGGCTTACAGGAATGGCCCTCATTGATATCATGAAGCAATAGATGCAGCCTAGTTAGATCTGGTATGAGCATATGGATATGTTTTCCCGCCATTAAGAAGTGAAACTGTAATAAAAACCAAAAGAGTGGAAGTGTTACGGTAAGCATGATTATCGCCCTTTAATGAATGCAAATAAGATGGACTGGACTAAGTGTTGGGGGCGCTCATGTAGGGTATATAAACTGAGGCTGAAGCATTTCTAGGAAGATGTCAGGACCCATAATTATTCACCAACCATTCTAATTTGATCTAATTCTAGATGTAGAAAGAATCACAATATCCGACTAGCAAAACCAAATAGTCTGCGCAAGCTGACCTGGGTCGATTTTTTTTTTTTTTTTTTTGCTATTGGTAAATTATCTGCACGTCCAAGGACCAATCTACCTTATCACTCAGTACGTTGTCAGACAAAATAGACATTATGGATCCAAAATTATGTGATGACTTGCTTAGTATAATGCATCACGGGGGCGGGGGGTGCATTAAACCCCCTTTTGCCAGAGCATGACTCAAATAAGTAAGCGCTTCAGAATTAGACAAACAATGTTATTAACCCTTTCCCAAACGATAAATTTTAGACTGGTCCAAATTGAAAGAGTTTGCAGACGACATATTTAAATTTGATGAAAAGGACAGAAAGTTATCGAAAAGGGTAGAAAACACTGTGGGAAAAGGAGAAATTGCTCGTTACGAGCAATTTCTCCTTTTCCCACAGTGTTTTCAAAACACTTGTACTGCAGACACGTGAAAACCAGGGCTTGTTTGGGAAAGGGTTAAGAACGCAGGCCCGGATGCCTCAGTCTACCCTACTAGATGTTTTTGCCACATTTGTCTCGCATTATCCTCATTGTAACTTACTTGACTCCACAACAAACATCACATTTCGACTAATATCTATGTTGTGGGTACTCATCAGAACTATGTCATTTTGCTACGAGTTTAGTGAGTATCCACAACAAATGTACTAGGTTTAAAATAGGCATAAAAGACATTACTCACTATATTTACCCTCACTTTTCGAATGGTTTTTATCGCTTTTCAGACACCAAGCTTATATACCCGGAAAAGTTATATGGAGTCACATCAGGCTGGCTACGTAATGAATCCAGCATTTGTATACGACGACCAGATACCGGTATCTATGAGTCGATCTCCGTACTCAAACCCGAGCACGGAACGGACCGGAAAATATCATTCTGTAGAAGATTTCAGGTGTGTAAAAAATTTATGAACATTCTCCTTTTCGTTTAAACTACATTCTTTATTTGAATAATATATTTTACTGCATCACCACACCGAGTATTTATAGGCAAAAAGGTGACATCTGCATGTGAATGAAGAGAAAAAGATAAAACTCTTTCCTTGTAACCCACTCGTTTATAGCCTTTTTAATATTTTTAAGGGACTTTTCGATAGTTCTCAAGTTGTTTTTCTGCATACAACTTCACGGGGAGGAAACTTCATATTCGGAGCCAATGGCTCCGACGAGAAAATGTTGTGTTGGTCTTCCGGTTCCGAAACTGTCGGCCCAAAAACAACTGAAAAACGGGTCAACTTGTCATTCTTTGTAATTTTGTGTTCTTATGTCTTCGAAAATCCAAAAAAGGAGAATGTCATGCAATGCTCAAGTGTTTCAACGTGTTTTCTACACTACGGAAAGCAGTGGAATGTGTACAGTATTGTCTGAATAATTTGTGCCTTAGGTTGACCGTAGCCGAAATAATACGTCAAGAATCCTAGATTCAGGCTGTTATTGCCATTAAAATGGCAAATAAGAGAGAGGTTTGCTGTCCTAAAAGCGTGAATTAGTATTTTGAACTATTATAATTGCTGCTGGTAAAGAATTGAAAAGAAACGGCGTAAAAATGATGAAAACAAAGAAGGGCTCCGATTATGTGAGCCGGCTCTGAATATATAAGTCGGCAACGATTGATGAGGGCTTCCTTTTACAAATTAAGTTTTATGTTAGAAAGTACTTAATACATAAGCTCTGTTTTTCCGGAAGACCAACACAACATTTTCTCGTCGGAGCCATTGACTCCGAATAGAAGTTTCCTACCCGTGAACTTCCTTGAACAGATCTAATTGTCAAACAGTGGTTTATGGTAGAACCCTTTTTGAAAGCTTGTCAAATCAGTTTTTTTAAGTAAATATTGTACAATCTAATATTTGAATTAAAAAGTTAGCTCAATCGACTCAATAGGACTCCTTATCCAATATCCTGCCGAAAATATATATATATATTTTTTTAAATATATACACAGAAATTGTTCCGTTGAGAGGAGCAAATGCACCCATGAAAGGTTTACGATGTCCTTTGCGTTATATGACCATCTCCTACAGACCAACCTGCCTACGACATGATGTCCAATTATCGTGTGGAATTTTCGGAACCAGTTGCTTGACAACGATTTTTAAGTCATCAACTACATCAAAGAAAATCTTTATCATATCACACGTTCTAAATGAGAAAATAACGCTATTTGCTGTTGAAATTAAAAACATTGAAAGAGTTCGTGTCATCATTATAAATATATAGAAAGCATCAGTAAGTCTTTCCTAAGCTATAGGTCTACTGACGTATTCTTTCACCATGGTTGCATCGGTTTTATGACGCGATTGTGGAGTATGGAGTTTTGGCGATTTAACAACAATTGAGGAAAGTTACACAGATTTCATGAAACTAATATTAACTGTAAAAAGGAATACCAAAAAAGTTAGGTAGCACACGGATGCGATGCAGCAAGATTCCCATTGACGGTATTCGTAAAGAAACGAGATGTTGGTTACTGGTTTGGGTTATTTGGAGAAAACCTCAAATTAACTTCTGGACAGTACAAGTTTGTATACAACTATTATGGCCTAACAAATCGGAAAAGGAGCAAACCTATTACAGATAGATGTAGTTAAAGCTATATCAGTGATCAGTTTTAAAATCCAATTAAGAAATTTTTTATGCAACATTTCGAACAGTTGTATGATATTCACCTGACATCGTACAGATCTATGGTTTTCATCATAATTCTGATTATTTATAATCACTGCAGATTTAGTCTTTAGTCTTTGCTCAACTTTCTTTATATACGCATGTATCTGTTTTTTTTTTTTTTCGTCAGATCAGTTTTACTGTTATCCATTTGTTCTGATACCGCATGGAATGTGTTGGTACGCTACTTCATATTTTGTTTTTACGCACAATTATGTGCTGAGAGAATAACTGTAAAATGAGCCATGCTCTGGCAAAAGGGGGCATAATGCATCCCCGTGACATCCGTTTTTACGTACAATTATGTGCTGAGAGAATAACTATAAACTGAGCCATGCTCTGGCAAAAGGGGACTTAATGCATTTCCAAGCCATCACATAATAATGGATCCAGAATGGCCACTTTTTTTTAAACAACCGACTGAATCATGAGGTAGACTGGTCCTTGGGCATACGGAAAATTGACCAATAGCGAAAAGTTTCGGCCCAGGTCAGCCTGCGCGGATTGCGCAGGCTGACCTGGGTCGATACTTTTCGCACGAGCATTAAGCCCCCTTCTCACAGAGCATGTTTCAAATATAAATTTAAATTAATGTCTAAATCTTGCATCTGACGTAGAATTACTTTATAACTGGTGCTTCGTCCTTTTTACAGATCGATCAGATTTACACAGAGATCAACACAGAAGCGGACTGTTATTGTAGTTATATTAGCGATAGTTTTAGTAGCAATTATAGCGACAGTTGTTACATTAAGTGTGGTTTTATCACGAGGTGAGTGTTTAACGTGGCATCAGTGTCTGTCTCTATGTGTGTGTGTGTGTGTGTGTGTCTGTCTGTCTGTTTGTCTGTCTTATATAGTAGGACAGTAAATTACTTCTTCATTACACTTGCGCACCCCCCTCCTGTGATATAGCATGTGTAAATAATCTAGAGTTTCCTCTGCTCCATTTTAATGACAGCAGTATATCAGGGTCAAGGTCATAGAGATATTCAAATAAAAACTCGTTGAATATTTTTATAAAATGTAAACTAAAGCAGGGTAACACACGTAGTCGGTATGGATTACGTCGATTTAGGTCAACTCGGTAACTAGATCGTAACATGACCTTTAAAATTATCCTTTCACTGTAAGCAGCGACATTAATACTTTGTGCACACTTCGTATATCAAGATCAGATTACACATTGTTTTCAAAAGGCTTCTTCACCAGGGCCGTTAAAACTCGGGACTGTGTAATAAGGGGTTAATAGGGTAAAAAACATTGTTGGAGAAGAAGAAACACTGGTTACCAGCATTATCTCCTTTTCCAACAATGTTTTCAAAAGCCTTCTCCCGCAGGGTCGTTTAAAAAGTCGGGATCGTGTTGTAAAGGGTTAGCGTTTCATAAAAAGTAGGGGATACTTTATTTCGATGGGGGGTGGGGAAGCTGAAACGATGTTAACTTTCACATTTTATCTTTATATAATATTTAAAGTAGTATTTGAAATAGCCACATGAGTCCATCGTGCATGTAGGTGGGGGCCCGGAACAGCATTACAAGAGGGAAGGCAACAGTTCCCACCGAATACTAGGCCTATTAGACGTCTCATTGTTTTGCTTCTTGCACGAGGTAGTCCTTCCCGGTACTGTCTTCGAAAATTGACGTTGACCTAACCCATTCACAAATGGCGATTTAAAGTAAAAAAGCAGAACATGGAGTATGACCTATTTATCTGTTGGTGCTGTTTAATTTTTATTACAAATACTATGTATTACGGTGGCACTGAAGTGACATGTGAAAGATCGAAATTTATTTCATCGAGTGAACATTATCGGTAATATCTTCACGAGTGGCGCAGCTACGAATGGAAATATTACCGATGATGTTCACGAGATGGAATAAATTTTTGATCCTCCACCGAGAAAAAAATCTATTTAGATCTATTTCATGCTTCTAACTTCTATTTTGTCGGGACTTTCATTAAAATCCAGTGCAATTGTTTTCGGTAATACCCCATGGCGTACCCCCTCACATAATACACATTACAATATTACGTAAAGCGCGAGAATTATAGCGTAAATTACGTCATATTTCCCTCCATTTAAATGATTATCTAGGTAACTAGTGCGCGAGAACTACTGTTTCCGCCTTCAATTGAAGAGTTAGAAAATATAAAATCGATAATTTCACTGGTCGTAACCATGAAATTTTAAACCATAATTCACCATTATTTCTTGATTAACTACCGAAAAGAATGAAATACAGGGTAAAACTTGACATATTCTCATTTTTCCCTTTGAAATGGAATATTCCCGTCTTTTTGTGAAAAGTATAACCACTCTCTGTGTTAATTCATTAGAAAGACTGGAAACAAACTGAAACATTGCAATTCAAAGTTTGACGGGTATCTAAGGTTTCATCTCCCTATGAATAACAAATAACTAAACCAGTCTGACATGTTTTACAGCTGATGATAAAAAAGAAGGGCCGACAACTCAGCAGATCACATTTCAAGGTAAAGCGTGATCGATTTTATGATTGAGGCATGTTCTGTGAAAAGGGGGCTTAATGCATCTGCGAAAAAGTATCGACCCAGGTCAGCCTGCGCAGTCCGCGCAGGCTGACCTGGGCCGAAACTTTTCGCTATGGGTAATTTTTTTTTTTATGTCCAAGAACCAGTCTACCTCATGATTAAGTCGGTTGTTAAAAGGAGTGGCTGTTATAAATAGATCTATAAGTATGTGATGGCTTGCTTGGTACCATGGATCACAGAGATGAATTAAGCACTCTTTTTCCAGAGCATGGCTCACAAAATAAAAGTGGCGCACTGGGACAAAAGGGGGGGGGGCAGTTTAATGCATCTCTATAGTGCGTTACATTTATACCTAGCAATTCATTGCATATTATGGATCCATCGTGTCTAAATACGGCTTAAGGCCGACATATATAGAATGGTCCATCTACATGCAGTAAATTCACTAATTTCAAAATGTTTCAACCCATGTCAGCGCATGCGCAGGCTGACATGGTCAATACTCTTTGCAGATGCATTAAACCACCTTTTCACAGAACATGACTTAAATATTACTGTTATTTAACATTTGGAGTCAAATTTCGTGGGTATAATGGCGGTGTATCTTTACCACATGACACAATTTTAGACCTGTCCAAATTCTTATCATTTACCGACAGCAAATTAAGAGCGGTATAAATGGTGTGATTTATATCTAAACGGGTAAAACATACTTAGCAGAGAGGACAATACTGATTATCAGCATTATCTCCTTTTCCAACTGTTGTTCTAAAGGTTTCAGCTGTAGGGTCGTTAAAGCGCACGACAGGTTGGTAAAGGGTCGAAAAAATATAGGGTGAAAGTAAAACTTGTACCTTAATGCAGTCGATTTTTTTTTTCCGAATAGTTAGTTAGGTTGAAAATTTCTGTATTCAGGCCAATTCAATTTGAGACCTCCCAAAAACTATAGAAAGCCAAATAAAGGGGGAAAAACTTGAAGAAGAAGTAAGAGGAAGAAGAAATAAGTAGAGAGGGTTCTCCTTAAAATGATATTGAAAGCAGTGTTCCAAAAGCAGCAAATGCGTGTTACAAGCAGTTCTTCCTTTTTTCAACAGTATTTTTTTTTTTCAAAGCTATCAACCAGGGGCAGTAATATTCGTTAAAAAACTATCCTCTGACTTCCGATCTAGTGTCAGCTGATCATACAACTAGTCTTGGGACTTGAAATTTTGGAATGGTGCTTTGCCTAGCTCGGTAGCTCTGTTGGTAACCTACAGGGCTTGGAAGCACGGGGTCGCGGGTTTGATTCGTCAGCTATTTCTTTCCGAGGATTTATGTCATTATGATAGAATTTATTCCTCTCTCACCGTGATCATTGTTTCGACAGTGGTTAGGTGAGAATGCAGCCAATGGCTTGAGAAGAATATTTTGCGAAGCACTGGTAAAAGAGACCCATGCAAATAATGGATAGGCGTACAGGGATATATCCGAAATAACGTCTTGAAAACGACGTTAAACACCAAACAAACAAAGAATAAACATTGTGTACATACTAACTATGTGGTAATAAGTCGATATAAAATATTTTTCAACAGGTGAAGGCACGCTGACGGGAAAAGTATGGTCTCCTGATTATTTGGACGAAAATTCCGAGTTATATAGATCTACAGCAACAGAGTTTATAAATAAGGTAGTGATGATAATAATTGTAAAAATGTTAATGATAGTTAAAATATCAAGAAGAAATTATTTATTATGCATTGTTCGAAAATGCACTTTGAGCCATTTAGACAATAAACCACGGAGCTGATCTGGGTCCGCCTTGGTTACACCGCCATTTTTTTTTTTCAGTAGTACATGCAGCGGTGAACAATGATGACGTAATATAATCTCACCAACAGTCGTTTGGTCACTGTTTAACCCTTAAGCTGCTGATCGCGGCCCACTGACCTTTTGCGGACAGTGTAGATCAAGATCAGACTGCACAGAACGTGCAGTCTGATCTTTGATCTACACTGTCCGATACGGTATTTTCTTTCCGGTGAAATCAACTTTGAAACCGCAATGTTTGGGCTTTAAGTATTAACCAGAAATTTGCGTTTCATTTATTCAGCAGCTTAAGTGTTAAAATAGCTCAGTTGCTTATACAAAATTTATTATTGTGTCACTGGCCACGTTTTTTGTTTTACTTCGTGTGCTGTGCGGTCATTTTATTTAAAATGAACTGCAATTTTCCTAATTCTGGGCCTCTATTCAGCCTTCATTCTAAAGAGCATTCATAGTCTAATTCTAAAATATATGACGTAACATAAAGTCCGATTGGCAAATCTTTTGTTAAATCAATCGAGGATCGCGTTCATTTGAAATTCAAAAACATCTTCAGGATAAGAATGAAAAGGCAACTAAGAATGGTTAGTGAATACATCCCCAGATCTGTTCTTGAGCTATATATCCAGGCCTGTAGGAAGCGTTTTCAAAGAGGGATTGGGGGGGGGCGGGGAAGTGGGGCCCTGGGGCCCTAAAGAAAAATGCAATACAAATCTCGTATTATACTTGTTATAATCCTTCATATTTTTCTAGGCCTTGAGACCGACAAAGGACGATACTTTGGCAGATTAAGTTTCTTTTTACTTAAAGGGGTAAAAAGGTTTTCCAAGGAAATGATGGGGGGAGGGGGAAGCAACCCTCCTCCTCTTGGTCCTACGGACCTGATATCAATTTATGTACGTTTCATATAGGTGACGAATCAGTTTTCACTGAGCGAGTTAAAGAACAACTATCAGAGTACTGTAATTAACGGATACAGGTAAGAATATGAAGAGCATTTAACCCTTTACCAGACAGTCCCTTGTTTTCACGTCCCTGAGAAAGAAGCCTTTAGAAAACATTGTGGGAAAAGGAGAAAATGCTAGTAAACAGCATTTTCTCCTTTTCCCACAATGTTTTCTTCCCTGTCTAAAAATCTTAAGTTCATTTGTACCACTTTCAAATTTGTCGTCCACAGATGCTTTCAATTTGGAACGGGCTAAAATTTGTCGTTTGGGAAAGGGTTAACTGTTTTTGCATCGAAAAATCTAGGTCCAAGATTCAACTTGAGACTCTGATCTTGAGTCCACTCTTCTCGATAGCTTTTTTGGAGACTCTGAAAAAGAAATAAAAAGTAATTGAAATATCTGGTTGCATTCTTTCTCGACGAACATTTTCATTTCATGTTGTTAACCTTCACGGAACTACGAAACACCAAATTGCGTTGCTGAGAAAACCCTGGTTGATTGCAAAAACTCAGTTGTGCATTTCCATTCTCACCTTACCCGTTACATTTGAACCACCAAAGGCAATCTGCGCAGGCTGTTATGGGCCGAAATCCTTTGCTTTCTTGAAACTTTTTGCATGTGAAAGTACCATTCTACTGCATGATTCAGTCGGTTGTTAGGTCGGTTGTTAGACAAAATGGTTTTTATCTATTCATAATTACGTGATGACTTGCTTGGTATAATGCATCACGAAGATGCATTAAACCCCTTATTCACAGAGCATAGCTCATTTATGTATTGCATTGGTCAAATACACGTAATTAGTGAACAGATATCATTAGTTAACAGCTTTCACGCTTAATTTTATTGAGCTGTAGTGGCTTTTCACCTTCAACCAAACGATATGGAGCCGTTTAAGTACATTGTCTAACGTTATGACGATTGTAGTAAGAGTCCCGGAAACGTGATAGAAACATATAAAACAATTAAGATTGTTATCATGAAGGCATGAACGAAATGGAGATACTACTCATTATACATGTTCAAAATTAAGTGGGTGAATTTAAACCCTATCCGAACCTTGTTAAAAAAAACCTTAGACCCGATTTTAAAGAGAACATCGACCAGCTAAAGTCGTGCGTTGTTCTCAGGGTGCCGTCATGACAACGTTTACGACAATGAACTCTTACAATAACTCAGATCTAATTATGTTTCCTGTATACACCTACCTCACTCGTCACAACTCGGCCGATTCCGTACCTACATCTAACCTCGTCTGTATAAGGGAGGCTTCCATTTTGAACTACCAATCACATGATCTTAAACATGGCGGCGCCCCTGTAGATCGCTTAGCAACGACATGAACAAACACTGTGAAGTTATTCACTTCTATCGATCTGTCGATGAAAGCTCCTAACGGAATTGATAAACCACGCTAAAAATTGAATGTACAAACTGTTTGCCGACTGAAATACACTTAGAAAGATAACGATAGAAAATTTACTCATGCGTTCTTTCTAAAGAGGAGCCTTACAATTTCAATAACGGTAAAGCGGTGTGCCTCCGGAGATGTGCGAAATGTACCGTGTAGGTGCATATCAAGCTACGTGATACAGCCGAGGGATTTGATCACCGGATCACCCGAGGTATGCCGAATGACACCTACCTATGCAAGGATGTTATAAATACATTACAGCAATGTTTACGACAATGAACACTTACAACAACTCAAATCTAATAATGTTTCCTATATACACCTACCTATGCAAGGATGCTATAAATACATTACAGCAATGTTTACGACAATGAACACTTACAACAACTCAAATCTAATTATGTTTCCTATATACACCTACCTATGCAAGGATGCTATAAATACATTACAGCAATGTTTACGACAATGAACACTTACAACAACTCAAATCTAATTATGTTTCCTATATACACCTACCTATGCAAGGATGCTATAAATACATTACAGCAATGTTTACGACAATGAACTCTTACAACAACTCAAATCTAATTATGTTTCCTATATACACCTACCTATGCAAGGATGTTATAAATACATTAGAGCCATACTCTGGCAAAAAAGATTTAATGCATCTCCGTGATGCATCACACCAAGCAAGTCATCACATAATTATGGATCTCTAAAATCCATTTTGTGGAAAAACCGACAAGATCAAGAGGAAGAATAGTCCTTTGGCATGCAGAAAATTTAAAGAAAGCAAAAAGTTTCTGCCCATGTCAGCCTGCGCGGATCGCGCAGGCTGACATGGGTCGATACTTTTTGCCGATGTTTTTTAAACCTCTATTTGACAGGGCATGGGCTCATTTGTAGCTAGCTTTCTTTGATAATTTTGATACAAATTTAAATATTTTTCATAACGAGCAACGATTAACATGTACCATGATGTTTTCTCAGTAGTTATTACAATCTCGAATTAACCATAGAGCCACCATAGCTGCAACATTAGACATTCGGCATACCTCGGGTGATCAGGTGATTAAATCCCTCGGCTGTATCACGAAGCTTGATATGCACCTACACCGTCCATTTCGCACATCATCCGGAAGCACACCGCTTTACCGTTATTGAAATTGTAAGGATCCTCTTAAAAAAGAAAACATGAGTATATTTTCTGTCGTTATCTTTCTAAGACTATTTCAGTCGGCAAACAGTTTGTACATTCAATTTTTAGCGTCGTTTATCAATTCCGTTGGGAGCTTTCATCGACAGATCGATAGAAGTGAATAACTTCATCATGGTTGTTCATGTCGTTGCTAGGCGATCTACAGGGGCACCCCCATGTTTAAGATCATGTGATTGGTAGTTCAAAGTGGAAGCCTCCTTTATACGGACGAGGTTAGATGTAGGTACGGAATCGGCCGAGTTGTGACGAGTGCAACATTAGACAGACTAGGGTCCGTATTCACCAACCATTCTTAAGAATAACCTTAGTCTTATTCTCCAACATTTTCTGAAATTGAAAGTAACACGACTTCTGCTTGGCTGACCCAAGTGGTTTAAGTAATCAGAAATTGCATTACTTTCAAATTTAGAAAATTCTGGAGAGTAAGGCTAAGAACGTTCTTAAGAATGGTTGGTGAATACGAACCCTGGATTTTGGTAATTCTTTCGCCGGAAAGTTGCAACAACATTCTGCCTCTGATCGTCATGATTTCACATGCGTGTACACTGCCATAAGTTTAACTTGTCAGTCATGGATTTCTTTTTGCTCAAACAGGGAGGGCAGTGTTGTGATCTTGTTTAGCATCATCGTGATCACAGATGTAGGCCAATCTCAAATCACAGCCAATAGTATCATTAACGTTATGATACTAGTGCCGGATGTTACAGCTGTCAATATTGTTGGTAAGTGAAACTTATACGAAACGATTGCATATTTTAAGAGAGAAAGGGCTTTTGAAAGCATTGTGGAAAAAGGAGAAAATGCTGGCAACCAGCATTATTTCCCCTTTTCCCTACAATATTTTCCATTTCAAGACAAATCTACTCATTTGAGTCAAGCTGAATTTGTCGTTTGCAAATGATTTGAATTTGGACGAGTTACATATCGAAGTAAGACGTGTGCGTTGTCAGTCATGCCATTGACACAGTTGATGTATCACATTTTTGTCCATTGGCAGACGAAAAAAAATATTTTGTAGATCTCGAATAGAATCTTGTGAGTCCCACATGTGTCTTTCATATAACAAGTTATTCTAGTAGATTAGGCTTACGAGTTTTCTCGTATTTAACATAGCAAACGTATATCACATGTGGTAAATTTGCCTAATACCTTAGAAATGAATACATACTTTTTATACTATGTAAGTTACTGATAAATATCGATTGTCGAAAAATCTGCGCAACAGTCCCTATTCTAACTTTAAGACGTTTGTGATCAATGTCTATGTACAATACAGAAGGATGCATTCTACCGCACAAAGTACTCCAAATCATGAACATTATGCTTTCATAAAAATTGCAGATGAATCATTTAAACTATGCTCTGTGAAAGCTTTAATGCATCTGCAAAAAGTATCGATCCAGGTCAGCCTGCGCAGTTGGCGCAGGCTGACCTGGACCGAAACTTTTTGTATTTGATTAATTATCTGCATGTCAAAGGACCAGCTTCCCTCATGATTCATTTAGTTGTTAGACGAAATGAATTTTATATATTCATAATAATGTGATAACCTGCTTTATATAATGCACCACAGAGATGCATAAAAACCCTTTTCCTAGCGTATGGCTCGTTTTTTTTTTGTTTTTTTTTAGAAATGGGAGCAACTTCAACGGCAACCACTTCAACAACCACCACAGAAGCAACATCTGGTATAGCAACAACATCAGCAAGTACCACAACAACCGCCCGCACCACCTCGACCACGTCATCGACTTCTACTACTACAACAACAGTAGCGCAAACAACGTCAACAACATCAACAACGCTAGCTCCGACAACCTCTACAACCTCATCAACAAAAGCACCGACTACGACAACAACTATAACAACAACTTTACCTCCATCAACAACGACACCCACGACCACGACATCAACAACCACGACCACGACATCAACAACCACACCAACGACCACGACATCAACAACCACACCAACGACCACGACATCAACAACCACACCCACGACCACGACGTCAACAACAACACCCACGACCACGTCATCAACAACCATACGTACTACCACAACTACCCCTGCTCCCACAACCTCCACAACGACCACAACCACAAGCACTGAATCTCCCACGACATCAACAACGACTGTTACAACCACAAGTTCTCCGCCTCCCACGACATCAACAACGACAAGTATACCCACCACAACCAGCATAATTCCTGTTTGCATCACAGGTTAGAACTCTATCTGCCACTTCTTGTCTCAGCAGCCTTTTGATATAGTAGAAACTTTATGCCTCAATCTTTAGAATTTTGCCAACCAGAGTGAAATATTGTAGCTTACCGAGCTTAGCAGTGAATAACCAGCTTGATGAAGAAATCTTCTAAATGTTTTCCAAACAATAACTAACTCTAGTTGCTTCCCATCAGTTTTTATAAGTTATTCTGATGTTTAACTGGGACAATCTATAACTGTAAACATCATTAACCATTTACCACACAATCCCGAGTTTTAACGACCCTGTGGAAAAAGCCTTTTGAAAACATTGTGGGAAAAAGAGAAAATGCTGGTAACCAGCATTTTCTCCTTTTCCCACAATGTTTTCTATCATTCCCAAAACAAATTTCAATTTTTGAGTCAAGTTTATTTTGTCGTCTTCAAATGCTTTCAATTTGGACAAGTCTGAAACTTTGTCGTTTGGTAAAGAGTTAAATAAGAAAGTTGAGCTATTTGAAACCGTCGTTTTTAGGTAATTTTGGCTACATTATTAGACCCATGCCTTACGAAAGCTACTGCAGTATTTTCATTTTATTTTTTATTCGGTAAAAGAGATGCAATTTTGACAGGTTTTCGGTCAGGTAAACTCACAAGATATCTAACAATGGAACAAGATCAAAAGGAACTTTCTGTGCAATCTTCCCATGGTCTACACTACATGTTAGGTTATCGAAATGTCTCCTGAATTCCCATATTTGTGCGTTAACATATGAGCAATGGTTCGTGTGAAAAGGGGGCTTAATGCATCTGTTAAAAAAAATATCGATTCAGGTCATCCTGCGCAGTCCGCAGCCTGACATGGGTTGAAACCTTGTTTTGTTGGTCAATTTCCTGCATGTCAATGGACCAGTGTACCTCATAATTCAGTCGGTTGTTAGACAAAATTGGTTTTATGTGTCCATCTTATGTCATGGCTTGCTTGTTATCATGCGGTGCGGAGATGTATTAAACCCCATTTTGTTAGAGCATGGCTCATGTAACAGTGGAATAGATCAAAAGGAACTTGCTGCGCAGTCTAGCCATGGTCTGCACTTCATTTTGGGTTATCAAACTGTCTCCTGAATTCCCATATTTGTGCATCAAAATAATACTCAACCCAATCATGGATGATGAGACAAGCAAAATACTGTTTCTCACATGTCTAGGAAAAAAGAACTTTCGAAAAATCTGTAGTAAATACTGCAGCTATGGTGATAAAGCGTTAAAGATTGAATAAGCAAACAGCCTATGATGTTTCTTATTTTGCAGGTTTTACGGGTTATAAAGTGCTGTTTGAATACAAAACAGACTTCATGCAGATATATCTGGACATAACATCGCCGATAACAGTGCCGCTAAAACTAGAACTTGAAGCTTGGGTAAGTATACTTCTTATTTCCATTGGTGGAACTCATCACGTTAAAGGCCCATTTTATTTACCTGTTAGTCAACGACTTGGCTACGTTTTGGACATCTTATAGGTTCCGATGATATCGCGCTGTCTCGCGAGACTTGTTCATTTTCTTACCATTTTTGCACAAGAGTGTTCAAAGAGAGACAACTCTATCGAACTGGCGATAATAAATATTGTTCAAATGACATTTGTTTAAGACGGTTGAATTTTTTTCTGTTAGTCCCGTTTATCGTAATTGGCATATCTTGCTTTTGCTTTACCTCTTTACCAAACGTCAAAATTTTATGCCGTTCCAAAATGAAGCATTTGCAGACGACTCGTTTAAATATAGCTAAAGTATTGATTTCTGTCTTTGATAGGACAGAAAACACTGTGGGAAAAGGAGAAAACGCCGATAACCAGCATTTTCTCCTCTTTCCACAATGTTTTCAAAAGTGTTTTCTGTCAAGGTCGATAAAATTCGGGATTTTGTGTTGAAGGGTTAATAGATACTGTGAATCGAGTAATTTACCAATGTGTGAAGACAGTGTCTGATATTTTTAACATCGGATGTTCTAATCATCGATATACAGTCATTGAGTAAGTAGACTTTTATCAAGAGCTTACTGGAAATTTGTCTTTCAAGAAACTGTCGCGCACAAGATTGTGAATAGTCGCTAGACTAACGGTCTCATCAAATAGCTCAACGTAAGTCAAGGGCAACAGGGAACAGCTCTGTCTGCCATTAAATCATTCTCTAGAATTTGATATTATTGAACTTTTTTGGACTTTCTGTTCATTACTGCGGATTAAAATTTCTACTTAACACTGATAAGCAGTATTATCTGCAAACGTAAGGAAACTGGAAGGTTACATGCAGTAAAAAAGATGAAAATGTGTCGTTCAGATTACGAGTGGTCGACTTGCAGTCGGTAACTCCGTTTATTTATTTATTTATTTTATTTTGTAATGGCATGACGTCATCATAAGTACTTAAGTATGATGATCACACAAAATGGACGCGTGTTATTGATCACGTGACATTCCCACAAATCTTTAATAATTCTGGCGCGAAATTTAAAAATACGGGAATACCAATGAAACATATTTTTGTCTGTGGTCTTTGTCGAAGGTTGGCCAGCTATCGCCTTACGTAATATGATTCATTGTTTTTGTAGTCGAAATCGTCACCTTTGTCACCTTTGTCTTCTTCTTCTTCTTCTTGCTGTTGTTGTTGTTGTTGGTGGTGTTGTTGTTGTTGTACTAGTCACTTTTGTTTAACCCTTTACCAGACGACAAAATTTTAGCCTTATCCAATTTGAAAGCATCTGCAGACGACAATTTCAATGTGGCTCAAATGGTGTAATTTTTCTTTGATAGGGTAGAAAACATTGTGGGAAAAGGAGAAAAATGCTGGTTACCAGCATTTTCTCCTTTTCTCACAATGTTTTCCAAAGGCGTCTTTCCCAGGGGCGTTAAAAGGCGGCATTGTGCAGTAAAGGGTTAGATTACTCTTAGAAATTGAAGTATGAATAATAGTACTGTTATGATTATTTTACAGGGAAATACTACGTTAACAAACTTTGGCGTGGATGATGAGATTTCGGTTTTTGCTGTCACAGACTTGTAAGTGTTGAGTGTTTCTGTGACACCTTGAATCTTTTACCTAACAATACCGCATTCTTATGAAACAAAATGGTTCTCGAGAACACAGATCGAGAAATATGAAGAGAGTTATAAAGGTCGAAACTGTTGAGGCGAACAGCTGTATCTCATCCCACCGTGAAATGGAAATATTAATACCACGGTGAATATATTGAAATAGGCCTAATCTGATTGGTCAATGAGACAAAATTTTAGACTGGTCCAAATTCAAAGCATTTACAGACGACAAATCAAATGTGGCTCAAATGATCGGATTTGTTTCAAAAAGATTAGAAGAAACATTGCAGGAAAAGGAGAAAATGCTGGTCGCCAGCATTTTCTCCTTTTCCCACAATTTTTTCAAAAGTCTAAATTTCTCAGAGGTGTTAAAACTCTGCATTGTGTGGTATTGGGTTAAATAGTATTGACCTATCAGACCCATTCAATATACTAGAGCCATGCTCTGTAAAAAGGGGGTTTAATGCATCTGCGAAAAGTATCAACCCAAAGTTCGTGCGTTCACAGTTCAGTGAAATGCAGCCCAGATTTGTAGACGTCACGAAATTCTTGAAAAAAATGTGTATTTTCCTCTAAAACCAATGTTGCGGATAACCATTGGAACTGACTAGATGAGACAGGACTTATGTGTAGCCGCAACATAGGTTTGATTGAAGGAATTACAAATAATAGAACGTTACATGTAGTAGGCTACATTTGAGCTCAAAATATCCCCCATGCCTACTCGAGTGGCGCTCTGGCAAAAAGGGGGTTTAATGCATCTCCGTGATGTATTATACGAAGTAAGTAATCATAAAATTATCATGGATCCATAAAATCCATTTCGTGTAGCAACCGACGGAATAACGAGGTAGAATGGTCCTTGGACATGCAGAAACTTTGCAAAAAGCAAAGTGTATAGACCCAGATCAGCCTGCGCGGACATAAAATCCTTTAAGTCTAACAGTGGACTAGATCTTAAAGAAAAATGGTCCTTTGCCGTGTAGAAAATTGACCAACAGCAAAAAGTTTCGACCCATGTCAGCCTGCGCGGACTGCGCAGGCTGACCTGGTCGATACTTTTCGCAGATGTAGTAAACCCCATTTTCACAGTGCATGGTTCATGTCTAACTCACAATGACGATGTTTTTTTTTTCTACCGTAGTGGACCACCAAAGACCAATTCTTCTTACACTCTGGTAACTGTTCACGTTTGTGTAGACTCATCAGAAAGTATTGGCACGATATCCGGCCTGCTTGGGTTTTATATAGGCCTCCTCCCGGACTACAACAACGTCGGGTTCTCAGGTAACACTAGTGTATGAGTCACGCACGCTGTGTGTGAAAAAAGGGGGTTTAATGCATCTGCAGCGAAAAAGTATCGACCCATGCCAGCCTGCGCAGTCCGCGCAGGCTGACATGGGTCGAAACTTTTTGCTGTCGGTCAATTTTCTGCATAGCAAAGGACCATTCTTCTTTAAGATCCAGTCCAATGTTAGAGCTAAAGGATTTTATGGATCCATAATTATATGATGACTTGTTTTGTATGATGGATCACTGAGATGCATTAAACCCCCTGTTGCCAGAGCTACGCTCATTATGTATTTGATTTCTCTTCGAGATATCTTTGTCAGTGCTGTTTGTGTTTGTGTTTAGGTGATGACTTTGGTGTTGTTTGGGTTTTGATAATTTCTAACCCTACGCTTAGCCCCCGTAGCTCAGTCGGCAGCGTACAGGACTTGAGAACAGGAGGTCGCTGGTTCGATCCCCGGCTTGGCCAATTCCTTTCCGAGGACTGATGATAGTCATCTCGATAGGATTCATTCCTCTCTCACCGCTGACCATTGTTTCGACGATGGTTATGTAGGAAAGCAGCCAGTGGCTTGGAAAGAATATTGTGCGGAGTACTGGTAAAAAAAAAATCCGGGAAAGCATAGATAGGTGCAATGGCCGCCGTAATATAACTGAAATAATGTTGAAAATGGCGTTAAACCCCATACAATCAATCAATCAATCAATTAATCAATCAATCAATCAATCAATCAATCAATTTCTAACCCTACTGGCCAAAGATAGACAAATAGAGCGTGTGTTTCTGCCGTTCGTCTGACAATCCGTTATTATTTTTCTTGTGTATGTCCGCATCATTTGTTTCATTTCTGTGATTCTTGCACAGTTTGTTTACTAGTCAGCTTGCAAGAGCTTGAATCCTATCGGAAACATTTGATATTGGCAAAGTGTCATTTGGTGTCGAAATCTTATTTTACATGTTTTATAATTAAGTCGGCATTTTGTATTCGGTTGTTTACGCCTGGTCTAGATTATTCATCTTCAAAGCTTGTATCCTTTCTATTTTGAATTTAAAGAAGATCCGCAGTCCTTTCACCTCTCGTCCTGTTCTCAAAGATTTTCTTGATTACGTGAATAAGATTGTAATTTCGGCCTGATTCTTTTGAAACTTGCATAGTTTATTTGCGTCGTCAACGGATCGGACTGAAGAAAATTCAAAAAAACTATTTATGAAAGGAACGTTTGATGATATAGTCTTGTTTACGAAACAAAGTCTACACTATTAGTCTAATTCCTTTAAAACTTTCTGCTTTGTTGATTTTCGAGGAGGAACACAGTTCATCTAAACTGGCTTGAAATCAAAAAGTAGGATCTTGTTTAGATCTACCACTGTATGGTATTTTAAGTCTAAATGGCGTGGTTCAAATTGCAAAAAAAATGAAAATAGGATTTTTCTTTTTCTTTTTTTACTATAAGTTCATATATAAGAAATGTATGAGCCATGCTCTGGCAAAAGGGGACTAAATGCATCTGCAAACATTATTTACCCAGAGATAAGCCTGCGTAGTCCACGCAGGCTGACATGGGTCGAAACTTTGTACTATTTGTAAATTTTCTGCATGTCAAAGGACCATTCTACCTCCAGATTCAGTCGGTGTGTTAGACTAATTGGTTAATATGGATCAACAGTTTTGTAACGACTTGCTCTGTAGAATGCATCACGGAGATGCATTAAACTCCCTTTTGCCAGACCAAGACCCATAATATTTTTATCCACGAATTTCACATCACGTTGTGTCTCATTCACAGATCTTTTTGACGCTACCCTGAGGTACACTATACCTTTCGACGAAGCTATGACAGATGTGACGTCAACAGAGTTCTTAAATGCAGCAAATTCAGTTCAAGCACAGGTTGGTGTCAAATCTTTTTTATTGATTGACTCTCCTTTTTTTGAACATCTTGTCATTTCTATTAAGGTTTTTCTAATATGCTGGATGTGTTATTGCCAACAGATGAGGCATGCTCTGGCAAAAGGAGGCTTAATGCATCTTCGTCCAAACTTAACAGCATGGTTTTATGGTTCGTTCCCAAAGTGTTAATTGTGAGGTCAAAAAATGATTGCGCAGAAAAAAGTTCTGTTTTATGCAACTGTTTTGGATCTAAGCTGTCAGAAAAAGTTCATGAAGTTGTCCTTTTTTTTTTGTACATTTTTTTTTTCAAACAGTGTCATTAATTTTACTGCATATACGAACAAAATAACATATAACTTAAAGATAAACAAAAAAATGTGCACACACACACACATTCAGAGGGAGACCAGGGCGCGTATTCACCAACCATTCTTAAGAACGTTCTTAGTCTTATTCTCCAGAATTTTCCAAATTTGAAAGTAACACAACATCTGATTGGCTAAACCAAATGGTTTAGCCAATCAGATGTTGTTTTACTTTCAAATTTGGAAAATCTTGGAGAATCAGTCAAGAATATTCTTAAGAATGGTTGGTGAATACGTACCCTGACCTTTGCGGTCTCAAATATTTAGGTTTCTGTTGCCGTTTTTACATGCAGTTAGAATTCTTTTTTTTTTTTTTCATTTTTAACGATCAATTGATTATATAAACTCATCTTAATAAAGTACCATAAACCTTCATGGAAATTGAGAATACACTGTGAAGTAGGACGGGTTACATATTGATTCTCTAAGCTTTCTGATTTTACGTATGGTTAATTCTGAGCAGTTATAGATCTGCAAAATAATTTCTCCAAATTTGATTAAATTCTCCCATCCTATTATAAAAGATTGCTTCTTCTTTGCATATATTGTATTTATTCAGGACATACCAGATTAAGAAAAATGGGTCCGATGAGGTACCGATTGAGCCAGTACACTTATCCATAACTGTTTTGAAAGAGCTTGTCTCAAAATGGCTGGTCAAAATGCACCAAGAAGTTTCGAATCAAAATGAGTTAATAACTAACGGATTCAGATCGGCAGGGATCTCGGAAGCACTGGATGAATATGTTCCTCTGGGTTTGATACAGAAATAAATATGGCATTGCAATGAATAAAATAGTTATTAGTTTACATTCAAAAAATGTGTGTGTGTGTGTGTGTGTGTGTGTGTGTGTGGTTTTTTTTTTTTTTTTTTTAACTACATGAATATCGTCCTTTTAATTGAAGACGATAACAACCGAAATACATGTATAGAGTATACCTGTCCAAAACGGAAGCTGTTACCGGTACGTCATCAAAATAAAGCGCAATAATAAAATCCATTTTTTTTTTATCAGACTCACTGGCGCAGAAAAAAGGTACGCAGAATTTTAAACCCCCTGTTTTTTTTAAAATCCGTAGAATTTGGACCCCGCAGAAAAAAGTATTTATACGGTATGCAATAAAACCACGTATTGTTGGAAGGCAATGAAGTTGTCCTCTTGATCTCTTGCTTTGTTACGATATACTTTGTTTCAGGGAGACGTTATCATATCAGCTTTAGCAGCTTTAAACTCGGACATTACAATTTTAGCTTTTTACGTCAATAAGCTGTAAGTTCTTTGATTTTGTCTGTCTGTCTGTCTGTCTCTCCGTCTCTCTCTCTCTCTTCCTTTCCACTAATCAACTATTTACCACATGACAAAATTTTAGACATGACTCAATTTAAAGCATTTACAGACGACAAAATTAAAGTGGCTCAAAAACTGAAACTTGGTTTTGGAAGGGTAGAAAACATTGTGGGAAAAGGAGAAAATGTTGGTTACCAGCATTTTCTCATTTCCCCCCAATCAATGCATGCATGTACAAGCCAGGTAGCTGTTTGTAAGACGTTTAACTAGATGTGCATGATCAAGAGATCTTAAACTCTTTTCACGAAATGCACTTTTTTTTATCTCTACTTGGCGTCAATAGAAATTTTTTACCCAAGTGCAATGGTCGGAGCCGCCATAACAATCGTTCTGTTATTGGTGCATTGTAAAAAGAAAAAGTTAAGTTCTCAGTACTGAACAACGATTGTTTTTTTCTTTTTTTTTTTTTTTTTTTACAGTCTTAAAGAAGTTGACACAATTTTACAAATAGGTCATGTTAAATATTTTCTCGCTTAGCGACGATTGTTTGGTAAAGGGTTAACAGCCATAGGTTTAGGTCTCAAAACAAGTTTTTCTTTTTTACCACAATTCCTAGTGAACCGGACATTAACGAAAACAATACAGTTGTCACCGTTAGAGTCGCTACCAGTATTACGTCAGCTGTGAGTGACCTTGACCTGACAGTTGCTTTGAATGAGGCGCTAACGGGTAACAGCGAATTATCCATGATATCGGTTGTTCGTAAGTATTCTATTAACTATTTCATTGATACTGCATTGGTTTTGTTTGTTTTTTCTGCTTATTTGCCCGTTTCAAGATTCATTCAGTTAGTACACCTCGACGTTCATCCAGGTTCTGTAACCAGTGCTCTCGCAATCTCTTTTTCAAAGTCTTTGGCAGCTAAGTGTCTTACGTATGAAAAATGAAACTATGCCAACCGATGATATAGTCAAGATAACTAACTCTTTACCACACCACAGAATTTTAGACTTGCCCAAATTGCACGTATTCGCAGGCGACAAATCAATTGTTTCTTGAAACATGGAATGTGTCCTTCGACGGGTAGAAAACATTGTGAAAAAGGAGAAAATTCTGGTTACCAGCATTTTCTCCATTCCCACAATGTTTTTAGAAGCTTTCTTTGTCAAGGTCATGAACACTGGGCATTGTGTGGCAAGGGGTTAAGGAAACTAAAATGACATTTTTTCAGAAGTCTAGAAAATATCGTGAGAAAAGGACCTATTGCTTTTTACAAGCAATTTACTTTCATTCTAACAAAGTTGAATAAAAGCTCCGATTTACAGAGACTTTAGATTTCGTATTTGTACAGCAATGGGTTCTGGTAAAATTGGTAACAAGAAATATCTTTTAAAAAAAAGAAAGACGGCGTAAGAGGCTTTTATATGAATATTTATCCTCTTTTGTTGTTCAATGTGAAGAGATATAATTGACAGTAAACCCGCCAGCAGTTGCTCGAAAATAGGCCTACAGGGGCCCGCAGTATAAACATATCCAATTTTTCACCAATCGCAGATTACTATTTATTCATGCTAATATAACAATACCTAGAAGTGGCTCAAAAGCCATGTATGTTTATACATATATATTTTCACATTTCAGAGATATTGTGATCCTGTCCTAATAAGATTCATTCATCAAAGACAAGCTACGACTAACCCTGTAGGCTGCCAAGTGGAACTTAAAACCCTTTAGAGAATCGTGTGGATTCAGATCAGCCTGCATAGAATGTGCAATCTGATCGTGGAGCTTCACTCTTTGATAAAATGAGATTCTAAAGATGGTGTTCAGCTTTGAAATTGCATTCTTGCTTCGAAATGTTCGTTTTATACATTTAGCAGTTTAAGGGTTAAAAGAAGATTGAAGACGAGTGACAGATATGCCTTGATAATCAGGAGATATTTAAAAAAAAAGTTTAAATAATGCATATGTACGGAACCCTTAAAGTGACATGCTCGACTTTTTTTTTTAATATGCAAATTTCTCACTTTATTTCGTTTTAACGAAATAATATTTCGTAAAAACGAAATAGTATTTCGTAAATACGAAATAGTATTTCGTAAAAAAGAAATATTATTTCGTAAATACGAAATATTATTTCGTAAAAACGAAATAAAATGAGAAATTTGAATATAAAAAAAAAAAGTCCAGCATGTCACTTTAGGGGTTCCGTACATATGGGCCATGTTCAGGCCCATGATTCATGACACCAAACAGGTCATCACATTATTATGGATCCTTCAAATCCATTTTGTATAACAACCAATTAACCCTTTCCCAAACGACAAATTTTGGGCTGGTCCAAATTGAAAGAGTCTGCAGACGGCAATTTTAAATTTGGTGAAAATGACAGAAAATTCTCAAAAAGGGTAGAAAACACTGTGGGAAAAGGAGAAATTGCTCGCTACGAGCAATTTCTCCTTTTCCCACAGTGTTTTCAAAAGACTTGTACAGCAGACACGTGAAAACCAGGGCTTGTTAGGGAAAGGGTTAAATCATGAGGTACAGTGGTCCTTTGACATGCAGAAAATTCACAAAAAAGTAAAACGTATCGACCCAGGTCAGCCTGCGCGGACTGCGCAGGCTGACCTGAGTCGATACGTTTTGCAGATGCATTAGACTCCATTTACACAGAGCATGGTTCATGTATAACTTTTTAGATATATTGTGGAACAAAGTTCAACAGATTGTTTACCGTAGAATGTTGCATGTTGTGTATTCACGTAAGGAGGTGGATTGTCTTACAGATTGATCCGACCTTAAAAAACAAAGGCCGAACCCACAGCATATGTTGTGATGGGTCGAAGTTCTGCCTCTTCATCACTGTCTGCTAATAGACAAAGAGACTTTTGGCTGTTTAACCCTTTGCCAGACAATCCCGTGTTAACCCTTTACCACATAATCCCGAAATTTTCCAACCCTGAGGAAGAAACCTATTGAAATTATTGTTGGAAAGGAGAAAATGCTGGTAATCAGGATTTTGTCCTATTCCCACTATTTTTTCTACTCTCTGAAAGACTAATTTAGCTTTTTGAGTTACATTTTATTTTTCGTCTGCAAATACTTCCTATTTGTACAAAGCTAAAATATTGTCGTTTGGTAAAGAGTAAACGACCTTGAAGAAAGATTAAGAAATAATTGTGGAAAAAGAAGAAAATGCTGGTAACCAGAATTTTCTCCTTTTCCCAAAATATTTTTCCAACCTTTCAAATAGAAGTTTCATCTATTTAGCTACGTTACCTTTTTGTCGACTGCAGGTACTTTCAATTTCAGGTCTAAAATTTTGTCACGTGGTAAAGAGAAAAACTGCTTTCCAGCCGACAAAATTTTTGACTTTCTAGTATTAAATGCATTTGCAGATGACGTATTAAATGTTACTAAAGTGACTGACGTTACCCTTGAAGTGGTAGGAATATTGGGAGAACAAGCATTTTGCAAGCATTTTTTTTCTTTTCCCTGAATGTTTTTATTTTAACCCTTTCCCAAACGACAAATTTTGGACTGATCCAAATTGAAAGAGTCTGCAGACGACAATTTTAAATTTGATGAAAATGGCAGAAAGGTCTCAAAAAGAGTAGAAAACACTGTGGGAAAAGGAGAAATTGCTTGTTACGAGCAATTTCTCCTTTTCCCACAGTGGTTTCAAAAGACTTGTACAGCAGGCGCGTGAAAACCAGGGCTTGTTTGGGAAAGGGTTAAATCCTTCTTCCAGAACATACATGTAGTAAAATTAGGGGAATGGGACTTGCCATCCGATTGGCTCAAATTGTTAGTCTCAGCCTATCAGATAGCAAGCCTAGAAATTTTGAATAAGGAAACAGTTTGTTGATACGATCCCATATAAAGAAGAAAAGAATATGAGCCATGCCGCAATGCCCTGGCAAAAGGGTTTTTTTTAACTCTTTACCAAACGACAAAATTTCAGACCTGTCCAAATTCAAAGCATTTGCAGACGACAAACCAAACGTGACTTAAAAACTGAAATTTGTTTTATGAAGGGTAGAAAACATTGTGGGAAAAGAAGAAAATGCTGGTTACCAGCATTTTCTCTTTTTCTCACAATGTTTTCAAGCCCCGTAGCTTAGTCGGTAGCGCACAGGACTTGAGAACAGGAGGTCGCTGGTTCGATCCCCGGCTTGGCCAATTTCTTTCCGAGGATTGATGACAGTCATTGCGACAGGATTCATTCCTCTCCCACCGCTGACCATTGTTTCGACAATGGTTATGTGGGAAAGCAGCCAGAGGCTTGGAAAGAATATTGTGCGGAGTACTGGTAAAAGAAACTCCAGGAAAGCATGGATAGGTGCACTGGCCGCCGCGATATAACTGAAATAATGTTGAAAACGGCGTTAAACACCATACATTCAATCAATCATAAAGTCGTTAAAACTCGGGATTGTGTGGTAAAGGGTTAACCCTTTACCAGACGACAAAATTTTAGCCTTGTCCAAATTGAAAGCATTTGCAGACGACAATTTCAATGTGGCTCAATTGTGCAACTTTTCTTCGATAGGGTAGAAAACATTGTGGGAAAAGGAGAAAATGCTGGTTACCAGCATTTTCTCCTTTTCCCACAATGTTTTCAAAAGGCTTCTGTCTCAGGGGCGTCAAAAGGCGGCATTGTGTGGTAAAGGGTTAACCTTAATGCATGATACCAGTAAAGTCATCACAAAGTTATGGACCCATAAAATTCATTTTTTCTAACGAGCGACTGGATCATCATTAGGTAGCATGGTCTTTGGAGATGCAGAAAATTGACTGATAGCAAAGAGTATCGACCCATGTCAGGATGGCAGACTCCGTAGACGGATATGGGTCGATACCTTTGCAGATGCATTAAGTCCCCTTTTCACAGAACATAGTTCGTATAATAAAACATAGCATTAAATGATTGATGAGGACAACGCGTGTCTCACTTCTTTTTAAAATTCTTTTTTTTTTGCCACTGTTTACTTTTCTGCATAGTTTTTTTAACATTTCTTGTTATTGTTCTATTCTTGAGAATTAATGTTATTAGATTTTTTAACCCTTTCCCAAACAAGCCCTGGTTTTCACGTGTCTGCAGTACAAGTCTTTTGAAAACACTGTTTGAAAAGGAGAAATTGCTCGTACCGAGCAATTTCTCCTTTTCCCACAGTGTTTTCTACCCTTTTTGAGACCTTTCTGCCATATTCATCAAATTTAAAATTGTCTGCAAACTCTTTCAATTTGAACCAGTCCAAAATTTGTCGTCTGGGAAAGGGTTAATTTGAAAAAAAAAAAAAACAAAAAAAAAAGCCATGCTCTGGCAAAAGGGGGCTTAATGCATCTCCGTGATGCATTATACCTATCAGGCCATCACATAATTATGAATTCATAATAGCCACTTTTTTTTTAACAATCGACTAAATCAAGGACTAGAATGGTCCTTGGACATACAGAAAATTGACCAATGGCGAAGAGTTTCGGCCCAGGTCAGCCTGCGCGGACTGCGCAGGCTGACCTGGGTCGATACTTTTCGCACATGCATTACGCCATATTTTTACAGACCATGGCTCAAATCTTTTTGACCACATATGATGAAGCCATTTTAACAAGTTGGGTACCCAAACACGCTTTCTGTAAACGAAAAAAAAAAAAAATGTTTGATTAAAAAAAAAAATAACCGCTGAAAGCCACCAAAACGTCTTAGACATGTATATACAAATCGTTCTAGAATCAATACAAGATGGCCGTCGATATCTCAAATTACGTCATCTTTGTATGGCGTCAAACCGTCGCCTTTTGTACTTTTTCAAATATAGTTCATAAATTATCATGAAGAATTTATGGTCTTACGCACTGGTATTACGGGTGACTTTGATTTGATCTGTTACGATTGCTCGGAATCCTGCCAATTTTTAAATCAAATTTGGTAGAGTAGCTGCTTTAGTCACAATCCAGACACCACGTGCTTTGAGGTTCGGATTAATGAGGTCACAAGCATGGCGGAAAGGACATAAAGTTTGAAGGCAGGGAACATGCTGGGAACCAGCATTTCTTCATTTCCCACGATGTTTCTAAAAACTTTATTCCCCGTGATTCGTTAACGCAGAAATTATATAATAATAATAAATAGTTAACTCGCTCTATGAGAGCTCATGTCCACCATGTTTATAAATATGTGGAATATGGTGCATCTAATATTCAATGTAAAAGAAAAAATTAACCCATTTACCACTCGTCAAAATTGTCCAAATCCAAACCATTTGCAGACGAAAACCTAAGTGTTGTTCGAATGGTGAAAATTGTCATTAAAAGGTCAGGAAACATTGCGGGAAAAGGAGAAAATGCTGGTTACCAGCACAATGTTTTCAAAGGTCTTCTTGCTCAAGATAGTTTAAACCCGAAATTGTCTGGTAAAGGGTGGAAGCCTACCGGAAGTGGCGAATGTGAGGCTTACGGTGGAGTCTTTCTGTTGATGACGTTTTCGTAAAGTGTGGCATCACGGAACTGTGACAAAATACATTTCGGCCATTTCCGTGTAGACCGGTTTTATTTGGTTTCATTAGAGTCAGAAAGGATATCGTTAGACTAAGTACGATATAAAATCCAGCAAGTTCGGAAGTCGAGCCTTAACGAAAAATGTTCACAGATGTCAAGGTTTTTTCTTCTCAGCCAATAGCCTCAAGTGTCAACACTCTGCAGATTCCATTTCTGTATCTGACTCGATGAACCGAGGTTTGCCGGATGCTAATAACCTGCCAACCGTGCTAGTTTTCGATGAGTTTGGAAAACGAACCTTACCGAGGAAGATTCGCGGAACATGTGGATGTTTTGGTTAATTCTTATCAGCCAATCATCTCGCTCGTCATAATTCGGCCGATTCCGTAATTGCATCTGTCTTGATCACCGGATTACCCGATTTTTGACAAATGCCAGTAACGTACCTAATGCACAAGTTTACGCCGAGATTCCATAATCAAAGCTTTGAAAGCCTTGGTGTGGCATTTGTCAAGGCAGCCATTGTATGGAATTAGTAATTTGTAAAAATAAACAGTAGAAATAGTTTCAAAATATTAGCTTAACTCTTTACCACACGACCAAATTCTAGACTGGTCCAAATTGAAAGCATTTGCAGGTAACAAACTAAATGTAGAAAACATTGTGGAAAAAGGAGAAAATGCTGGTAACCAGCATTTTCTCCTTTTCCTACAAAAGTTTTCAAGGGTACTTTTCCTTGGGGTCGTTAAAACTCGGGATTGTGTTGTAAAGGGTTAAAAGTCAACCTACTATATAGTCATGCACAATCCGATAGAGTCGCATCCAATCTTGTGGGGCGATCAAGCGCAGGGACGAATAAGCCCAGGAACGAACCGGTTTTTGGACGAACGAGCACGGAATCGGGCGGTCAGGAGACATAGATTGTGTGTATCATTGCGCAATAGAAGGCCATAGCGGATCACGCTATTTTCGATTTAAAAAAAAAAAGAAGTCTTTCCACGATCGATGGCATAATCCAATTTATTTTAATACGCCATTTTCAATTTCATATCTGGGTGCAATCGAAACACTTATTGTCTTAGAAAAATTGAGTTTAATTTGGTTTACTTCCTTCGGTTTTGTTCAAACTACAATACGTGGTTGTCAAAATGCCGTATTGAACTCATAGTGGCATTGTCTTCGACAAATGCCACAAAAATTGCTACAGTACTACAGTACTGTGTAGTTAGGTTGTGTTAGGGGAAAGCGCGACTAAGAGACCTTTGCGGACAGCGTAGATCAAAATCAGACTGCACAGAACGTGCAGTCTGATCTTAGATCTACACTGTCCGATAGGGAGATATTTTTCCCCAAAAAATAACTTTGAATTAGCAATATTTGAGTTTTCAATATCGACTTGAAAGTTTCATTTAACTCTTTACCAAACGACAAAATTTTACACTCGTCCAAAATGAACGCATTTGCTGACAACAAATTATTTGTGACTGAAAAACTGAAATTTTTTTGGGGGGCGGGTTGAAAACATTGGGGGAAAAGGAGAAAATGCTGGTTGCCAGCATTTTCTCCTTTTCCCAGGATGTTTTCAAGAGGCCTCTTTCTCAGAGTCGTTAAAACTCGGGATTGTCTGGTAACGGGTTAAGTTATACAACAGGTTAACAGTTAAGGAATAAGAAAGCACTCCTTAAATACCGACAATCCTTGAAAACCAACCCTTAACTCTTTACCAAACGATAAGACTTTTGGACTCATCTCATTTCGAAGCATTTGCAGACAGTAAACTTAAATGTGGCGAAACTCAAGGTATATGCAAAGGATAGAAAACATTGTGGAAAAAAGAGAAAATGTTGGTTACCAGCATTTTCCCCTATTCCCATAATGTATTCAAAAGTCCTTTCCTTTATCGCGGTCAAAACACAAGATTTTTTTTTTTTGACAAATGTTTTATTTTGTCAGAGAGGATTTTTAATCAAAAAAAAAAAAAAAAATCAAAGCGCTGACGCACTGAAAGCTTCGGAAATGACTATATATGCCTTTAAACTGTTATATTGATGGGTTTTCAATGCAGTTAAATCAAACACTGGACCCATAGAAATATGCGTTTATTTGTACCACGGTGATAAGAAAAAAGTGCCAAATCAACTATGAATGAAGGGAAAGAATGAACGTTTTCATGTCGACTGTCGGTTTGTCTGAAAGATAAGAAATTGTCCTCAAGCAAGACTAAAACCTACACCAAGGTTATGCCGGGTTATCGGAGAGAAGCCAATCCCTCGTTCCTGGGCTAGTTTCTGTCACATTTACCCTTTGCCGTATACGACTATTTTCTTAAAAAAAAAAAATGTACACTAGAATTAGCACATATATACGTGCAGCCTGATCCAGGTCCACACTCTCAGCTTTTCTACTGAAGGTAAAAGATATACAGCCGCTGTTAACACCAAGCGACTAAGTTTTAGACTCTGTCAAACCAAAAGCATTTGCAGACAAAAAGTTGAATATAGTTCAACACAAGTATGCTGATGGGAATTATCTTTGAAGCGGTGGAAAACATTATGACATCCGTGCAGCCTTGATCCTTGTCTGCACTCTTCGACATCTAACTAGGAAAAAAAAACACAATTCCTGATAGGCTTAACCGTTTGACCAATCAGAAATTTCGTTACTTTGAAATATTGAAAATAATGAAGAACTGGGCTACGAATTTTATTTCAAGAATTGTCGGTGACTACAGACCCTGAACACGGAATTGTCCATATTGGAAGCATTTGCAGACACAAGCAATTAAATGTGGCTTAACTCTTTACCAAAGGACAAAACTTCAGACTTGTCCTTATTGTAAGCTTTTGCAGACGACATGTTAAATGTGGTTCAATTGATGAATTTTGTCTTTGAAAGGGTAGAAAATATTGTGGGAAAAGGAGAAAATGCTGGTTACCAGCATTTTCTCCTTTTCCCACAATATTTTCAAAAACCCTCTTCTTCATGGTCGTTAAAACACCGGATTGTTTGGTAAAGGCTTAAATGGATGAATTAAATTTAAAAGGATAAGCACATTGTGGGAAAAGGAGAGGCTGCTGGTCACTAGTATTTTTTCCCCTTTTTGCAACGATGTTTACAAAATCTTTTTTCCTCGTGGATGCTAAAACGGCATTGTTTGGTAAAAAGGTTTATCATTTACCAAACAATCCCAACTTTTAACGACCCGAGGAAAACAGAGTTTTGAAAAAATGGGAAAAGGACAAAATGCTGCTTCCTATATGACCATCGCCGAAACAGCGTCAGGAATGAAACAGAAAGGAGCCATGCCCTGTGAAAAGGGGGTTTAATGCATCGGCCAAAAAGTATCGGCCCAGGTCAGCCTGCACAGTTCATGCAGGTTAACCATGGCCGAAACTATTTTGCTTTTGGTAAATTCTCTGCATATCCAAGGACCAGTCTATCCAATGATTTAGCCGGTAGTTACACAAAATAGATTTTACGAATCCATAATTATGTGATGAATTGTTTTGTATTATAGATATACATCGAGATATTGCATTAAAACCCCTTTTGTCAGAGCATGACTCGAAGAAATTCCGTGGCAATGACTTTCATCAATCCTTGGAAAGAGTTTTGCTGATCTGGGGGATTCGAACCTGCGACCCCTAGATTACAAGCCCTGTACACCACAGACTGAGCTCCTGGGCTAAGCTCAAAGATCCTGAAAGATCGAGCTGGCCTCGTAGATCATGAAAGATCGAAATTGCCTCGTAGATCCTGAAAAATTGAGCTTGCTACGTAGATCCTGAGTGATTGCCTCGTAGATCCTGAAAGATCCAGCTCGCGTCGTAGATCCTGAATGATTGAAATCGCCTATTAGACCCTGAGAGATCGATCTTACCTCGTAGATCCTTAAAGATCAATATCGCCTCGTAGATCCTGAAAGATCGAGCTCGCCTTATAGATCCTGAAAGATTGAGCTTGCCTCGTACATCATGAAAGATCAAATTCACGTCGTAGATCCTGAAAGATCCAGCTCGCGTCATAGATCTTGAAAGATTGAAATCGCCTCGTAGAGCCTGAAAGGCCAGCTCGCCCCGTAGATCCTGAGAGATCGAGATCATAGGTCCAAAAAAGATCGAGCTCGCCCCATATATCCTGAAAGATTGAACTCACCTCATAGATACTAAAAGATCGAGATCGCCTCGTAGATCCCAAGCTTGCCTCGTAGATCCTGAAAGATAAAGATCGCCTTGTAGATCCTGAAAGATTGAGCATGCCTCGTAGATCGAGAAGGATCGAGTTTGCCCCGTGAATCCTGAAAGATCGAGATCGCCTCGTAAATCCTGAAAGATTGAACTTGTCTCGTCGATCTTGAAAAATCGAGCTTGACTTCATGACTCTTTGCCCTTTGTATCCAATATTACACCTTTCATCCACAGTCTTGTTAGGGAAAATTGTTTGAAAGTGTACACATGTGCTTTTAAGCGTCGTAGAAAAGTCAGCAGAAATGCAATCCATGCATTTGGATTTAATAAACTGACATTTATGTGAACGTTTTTTTATCATTACAAAATGAAGCATAATAACGCATCAAAGTTTTACATTACAGTTTAACCCTTAAGCTGATAATCGCGGCTCACTGACCTTTTGCAGACAGTGTAGATCAAGATCAGACTGCACAGAACGTGCAGTCTCATCTTTGATCTACATTGTCCGATATGGTATATTCTTTCCGGTGAAATCAACTTTGAAACCGCAATGTTTGGGCCTTTAGTATTGAGTAGAAATTTTGGTTTCATTTATTCAGCAGCTTAAGTGTTAATGATAGGTCTACCTACAACAGAATAAGAGACAACTATACATGCTCTAATTTGAGATAGAATTTTATAGACCTTAGAGGCTGTTTCTGACTCTTACAGTACGCTGCAGTTATAGATACATATTTAGGCTACGGTCTAATTATAAGTTTCAAAATAACGGTAGGAAGTTCCCATGGTAGGATGTTCCCATAGTAGGATGTTTCCATGGTAGATCAAGGTTCCCATGGTAGGAAGTTTCCATTTTTGGATGTTCCCATGGTAGATATTATCCTTGTTGAGCACGAAATACGGCCAATTGCATTATCGGTCTATTGCATTATCGGTCAAAAAAGGGGTGCGGCGAGCCGCACCGACAACGACGGCCTTAAAATTTCGAGCTTGGCTCGTAGACCCTGATTTTTTTTCAGTATCTATTGATCGTTTTAAACTTTTACCCCACAACCAGAGGTTTTAACGTCCCTGAGAAAGACATCTTCTGAAAACATTGTAGGAAAAGGGAAAAAAATGATGGTTACCAGCATGTTCTCCTTTTCCCACGGTGTTTTGTATCCTCTAAAAGACAAGCCTAATTATTTTGGCCAAATTTAATTTGTCGTCTCCAACTGCTTTCAATTTGGACAAGACAAAAATGCTGTCGTCTAGTAAAGAGTTAATTCAACTGACAAAACAAGAAAATGCTTGGTCCGTATTCACCAACCGTTCTTACGAATGTTCTTAATCTTATTCTCCGATATTTTCTTCCTTTGAAAGTAACATTACTTCTGATTGGCTAAACCAAATGGTTTAGCCAATCAGAAGTTGTGTTACTTTCAAATTTAAAGAAAATTCTAGAGAACAAGACTAAAGCACGTTCTAAAGAATGGTAGGTGAATACGGACCCTGGTTATCGGTGGAAAACAAGGAAAGCTGGTAACCAGCATTTTCCTTTTCGCCCACAATGTTTTCTACCCTTACAACTTTTGACAAATTCCTTGGTTTAAGCCATATTTGATTTTCTATCTGCAAATGCTTTCAACATGGACGAGTCTAAAATATTGTCTTTCGGTGAAGAGTTAACCCTTTACCACACCATCTCCGAGTTCCAACTACTCTGAGGAAGAAGCAGCGTTTTCTCCATTTCCCACAATGTTTTCTATTACATCAAAGACAATATCCATCATTTAAGCCACATTTAAACTGTCGTCTGCAAATGCTTTCAATTTGGACAAGTCGAGTAGTGAAGAGTCATGTGACAGACAAGTACAATTAAATGATGTCACGGCGTTCTGAGACGATCACGTGGTAACTGATAAAAATTCGCAGAGCGTTCATTCAGTTGTGTTTCTAACGTTGCATAATGCAGACGTTCACCTTAGTTGCCGTGTTGTTGGCGGCAGCCCTCGCTACGTCCAGCGGATCAACTCTCAGAAATAAATCAAAGCGGCAAATAAGTGGTAAGTTAAGATATTTTATTTTATTGAAAATGACAACACTTATATTCACCAACCATTCTAAATCGCACTCTTCTTCTCATTCTAGAATAAGAAACGCAAATTCTGATAGGCTAAACCATTCTGTTAGCCAATCAAAAAGTTCGTTTGAAAAAAGGAAAGGAAAGTTCTTAAGAATAAGGCAAAGAATGCATGAAAGACCAGTTGGTAAATAGGCCTACGAAACTTGCTTTAAAATTCCGTAATGCACAATACGCAAGTGCAAAAATGTACAAAAAAAAAAACGTGGACATGGGGCGTTTTGTCATTTTAGAGTATAATGTCATTCACATAGATAATTCTTTACCGAATAATCTCGCTTTTTAACGACCTTGGGGAAGATAGCCTTTGAAAACACTGTTGGAAAAAGAGATAATGATGGTAACCAGCAATTTCACTTTTTCCACAGCGTTTTCTATCCTTATCCTTTCAAAGACAAATATCATTATTTGAGATACATCACACCCCTGGAAAGGAAATATTAAAAGCCTTAGGTATCAATATATGAGTAACATATTCATGGAGAGCATGGATTCATGGAGGGTAAGCTCATTGTCCGACGAGGCATTGTAGAAATAGTTAATGATAATGGTAGACAGAATGAATACTGTCAAAAGGGGGTTTAATGCGTCTCTGCGACTCTTTATAGATCTACCAAGCAAGTCATCGCATATTTATGGATCCATAAATTCCATTTTGTATAACAACCGACTGAATCTAGAGCCATAATAGATCTAGTCCTTTGACCTACAGAAAATTCACAAATATGATTTTTTGCAGATGCATCAAAACCCCTTTTCACAGAGCATGATTCATCTATATACATTAATATTTACTTCACAAAGGCAATAACTTACTTATTGTCCCCAGTCCACACCTCAGTATTCGATAAGTTCTGTATCGAAAAGTCATGAGACGTGCATTAGAAATGATGAAGAGAGAAAAAAAATAATGCAATTATATTTCAACGGCAGGTTGTGTGTACAAAGGTAGAACCTACCAACAGGGTCAAACCTGGAACGACGGATGTGCTACCACATGCGCATGTCAGGATGCTTCAAGAGGGGCCTACAGATGTACTTCAAAGTAGGTGCCTCTGATTCATATTGCCAACTTTCGCGTGAACCACGTTTGAAAAAGATACAACCAAACCAAACTTTTAGAATCAAAGCCGTAGCGACCATTACACACAATACGCTCAATACGCACATGCATATAAAAAAAAAAAAAACGCGACCAAAGTTGTAAATAACAATATCATATATATAATATAGTACATGTATATTGATTTTTTTCTAACCTGTGCGCCTTTTCAGACTTAATATAATGGTTAAATTGATGAATTTATGACGAGGGAATTCCTCTGTGCTTTACAAAAATGGTGACGTTTCATGTGACGTCATACCGTCGTGCAAACGTCATCATACAGCTAACATTGCGTGTAAACGCCTATGAGAATGTCTACAAGTGAAAGGTTTAAAGCTTTGATACTTCGTATATAGTATCCTGTGGTAGTCATTGGAGAAAATGACGGGGTAAAAATTGTCAAACTGAACCTGCAAGGGTCAGTCATTGATTCACAAAGAGTTACTGTTCAGGGTCCGTATTCACCAACCATTCTTAAGAACGTTCTTAGACTTATCCTTCAAGATTTTCCAATCAGAAGGTGTGTTACTTTTAAATTTGGAAAATTCTGGAGAACAAGACCAAGAATATTCTTAAGAATGGTTGGTGAATACAGACCCTGATCAGCGTTTCAATAAACTGCGTAGATTTACGCAAATTATTTGGGTTTGTATACTATACATGCATACATGTACACGATCCCTGCTATACCCTAAGGTAGGAGCTGACGTCCAGTTTTGTAAATATTTACACAAGTCGGAAAGTTATACGGTTTAGTGAAACTTATTTTCAGACTCGAAGCTTGCGTACCTAAAGTTCTGCGTACGCAAATTTCGTGCGTACGTAGTTTAGTGAAAGGCAGCCTGGCCGAACCGTAGTGCTTGGTGAAACCATAGAAATCCCCTTTTCGGAAGCCAAGAGTCACAGAGCTTAACTCTTTACCTGACGATAACATTTTAGAATGGTCTTAACTGAAACCCTCTAGATGCAAAAGCAAATGTAACTAAAATGATGGTAATTGTCTGTGAACGTGTAGAAAACCTTATAGGTAAAGGAGGAAATGCTGGTTACCAGCATCTTCCTATTTTTCTACAATGTTTTCTACCTTTTCTAAACAAGTCTCATCGTTTGAGCCACGCTGGATTTTCCGTCTGCAAATGCTGCAATTCGGACATGTCTCACAATTTGTCGTGTGGTAAAGAGTTACATAGTGACGAGTCTGGTTGTTTGTTTGCTGGCAGAGATTTCAGGATTTTGTCAGTAGAAGTAATAAAAGTCGACAAAGTAAGGTTTTTTAACCCTTTCCCAAACAAGCCCTGGTTTTCACGTGTCTGCAGTACAAGTCTTTTGAAAACACTGTGGGAAAAGGGGAAATTGCTCGTAACGAGCAATTTCTCCTTTTCCCACAGTCAATTTCCCCTTTTCCCACAGTGTTTTCTACCCGTTTAAAGACCTTTCTGCCATTTTCATCAAATTTGAAATTGTCGTCTGCAAACTCTTTCAATTTGGACAAATCCAAAATTTGTCGTTTGGTAAAGAGTTAAGAGAAGTTCCATTTCTGGAACTCCCTATCGGCAGCGATGTGAAGCAGATACAATGAAAGGAGTCGATCACGAATTCTTGTAAACTACGTAACTCGTACACTCGTTTTACATGAGCACTAGGTCACGTCATATGTAACGTCAGTTTCTAAAGAAACTTCTTTCAGACAAGTACATCAAGTTGTATCGTTGGAAATTACCATGTTACCGTCTGCATGTATGGTGTTGAATATTCTGACCTACTGCTCGCGAGATTTCGATATTGCCCGCAACATGCGAAATGAGACCTTCGGACATTTGTGTAAAGTGCGCAGTCCGCGCAGGCTAAGCCGAGACGGCACTCTACGACTACATAAGATTTTTGAGTCGCCTGGTTGCGTAGCAACCAGGCTCTCATTGTTATCATCTTGATCTATGGGGTGACGTAAGCATACCTCCGGCCTTGTACTGCTTCCTGTCCCAAGTTCCGGTTTACGAGATAAAACATAGTATTCTAATTATTCGGTAAACAACCCAATTTTTCTGTTGTAATTCACTAACAATTGTGCCTTTGTGATAATGAATGTGTCTTTAAAAACTGAGCTCTTTAACGGTTTAAACCTTGGACAAATCATTTTGTCCACAAGGGTACACGATAGCCTATCGCTTACACAGACATCATCTCTTAAAATAGCGCATTATGTATGTATCTAAAAATAGCCGTCGTGAACTGAACAAGTTTGCGAACACACTGAAAAATACTCTTCGACGACAAACGTCTTCACTACGGCACGCTGCTATTTGTGGACAGTTCTCAGTGAAAAAGGTTTGACAATTACCCATTAGAAGCACACTAAATCTTACAATCTGTCCGTAATTGTAAGTCTTATTTCAATCCAACATTCAACCTATGATCGGAAAGAGAAAGGCGATACCGAGTTAACGTGGAAGCTTTCAATGGAGATTTTTCCCAAAAGTAGGCAATGTTTTTTTTAACAAATTTGTAACGACTTGGAATGGTTGCGTTGCCTTCTTAGACATGCTTAAACGTAGCTTCTTCGGAGCTTTTTATTCTAGACATCAGCTACTTTGCACACCCATATTCTAGGTGCACAAGCAGAAATCGTACAACAGCGTATGTCATGCGCACGGTTCTAGACTGCACCAAGTCATCGCTTAGCAGGTGCTTCCTGGAATATAGCTGTGCGACAAATATAGATCTTTTAATCACGTGACGTATAACGTCATTTGCACCACGGAATTCTCCATAAATTTACATATTTATGAATGAATCAGTCGCTGAAGCGGCCTTTATTTTCAGAGTACACCGACCTAGCGCCTCACCGATCCATGCAGAGAGAGTGTTTTAAAGTTTACTGTGTTCAATTAATTGTTTTTCGTTTTTTTAAAGAGGTGAATTTGTCAAAGTCTGCTCTTGTTTTTTTTTTCAATCACGGTGCGGTTAACCTAGATCTAGTTGGAGAGGTCATCAGACCTCTCCAACAGTGGTGAGTTTAAAAGGCAGACTGCCACAGAAATCGCTGTCTAAATCCATTTGTTTTTGCGAAATTGTTCTGATACACAGTCTATTTCGTCATGGTTTTATAAACAAACCGAAATCAAAAAACTGAAATAGGAAATAAACGTTTTCTTTTATATGACGGATTTCAAAAAAGATTTATTATACTATATTGATAGTAAACGATCTCTCCAGTAATTGCAATTTTTCATTAAACAAATAAATCTAAGCAGAGAGAAAAAAAATTCGTTAAAAAAAAAAAAATGAGAAAGAACACCGCGGGAAAAGATCACGTGACTTGATATTATCTGGAGAATTCGTACCCTGGAGAACTCGTACCCTAATCTCGAGTTCTCTGGAGAACTCGTACCCCACAAATAGATAGAAATAGGTTGATCAGTATGTTTTCAAGTTCTATTTTTCAAAACTGACTAGATTCTAGCATTTTTCTGTTTTATTCAAAAATTCTATGGATTTTATAATGATATAGATTTGATGAAATAACACACAGAGCTGCTTCTATTATGCGGGATTGCGAGAATCCTGCGAAAATCAACTTACGAGCGCGAAAGAAAGTCGGGCCTCTTCGCCCTACGTACAGCACACCTCAAAAGAGTGTGTGTTCCTTTGATTTTGGGCGGATTGCGCAGGCTGACATGGGTCGATACTTTTTGCAGATGCATTAAGCATCCTTTTCTCAGAGCATGGCTCATTTATCTACTTTCTTAAATTTTTAACGTTTAGACAAACAACCTCTTCATTTTACATGTCTGCAGCAGACAACTTTTCAAAATATTGTGGAAAGAGAAGCTGTTAGTCACTGCAGTTTCTCCTTTTGTCACAATGGTTTCCATCACATCAAAGCACCATCTTCCACATTAATTATCAAAGTTTAAATTGTCGTCTGCATGCTTTTTTCTGTTTGGGCCAGTCAAAAAATTGTTGTTTGTTAAAAGATTAAAAAATGTTACATTTATTTTTAACATGTCTGGTACTAGTAATGTATAGACCACCTTTATTTGTTGTTATCAGGTAAGATTCTTGCCTCTTCAGTGGAATTAGCATATTGTATCAAATTTTAATTGAACGATTTCTCCTTTCCAAAAAAAAAGTTTGGCTTATCTGAGAGCACATTACAAACATTCATTAGAGGGATGTTCCTTTTGAAAATGAGCTAAATTGGATAATCATCTTCGGTTTCGTGTCCTTTAATTTTGAAAAAAGATATGCATTTCTGAGCATGTTAATAGCATAATTATGGCCTCCAGTTCCTAGAATATTATAACACTGTGGAACATGTACTCTTTTATGCCTTTACACCGGCAAGACTGAAAAAAAAAAAAACGTTTTTTCTCATTCATTTAATGCCTAACTTGTTTGTTTACATCTACCAAAATATATTGAAATCAAAAGCCAATAAACTATTTGAAAACATTGATGCCGACATCTCCTGGCTTCTTTTTTAAAGAAGCCAACTTGTATTTATGAAACACTTTATTAGTGCGGGTGTCAGAACGCAAGGTGCTTTCGTAACTGCCAAAATCTGAAGTCACGGGGGAATTCGACTTCAAACTACGCAGTTCTAACATCCAGCAATCTGAGAACTTGACTTTTACTTCACTATATTTCAAATATAATAGAACAGATCAATGTTAACCCACTCGAACAACAAGGTCTTTATTGGAGTGTTTGTAGTCTTATAAAGGGTTGTTGTACTGGGTACTAGAGCTAATCGCAAACATATGTAGTTTACACCAAAGCAATACACATGTAGATCTCTACAACTTTCAATTGGTTTGGAAGTAGTACTAATTCCTGGGCCGTTATAACACACAGACAAAGTTAAAAGGCTGATGATCATGTTTTTGGGTTATATTGTTTTCTTGTGCTGTAGCAGCCGTATTTCTAGAGTCCACTGTGGACAAAACTTGAACCCGGACAACAACAAAAACAAATGATTTCCAAAGGACAGGTAGATAACTGAGTCAAATATTTGTGTGTGCTCCAGAGGCTACATTTCAGTCCAATGATCATGGAATTTCCCAGCTGTTTGTCTCAGTAATATTTTTGACAAAAGTGAATGTAGGTTACCGGGGGTTAAAAGAAAAAGGTTGTCACTAGGTCAAATGATGTAATAGATCTAGTACTGTAGAATCCATTTATGTTCAGTCCAATACTCACGAAACTTTGTCAGACTGCTTAGATTAGATATGGGTGGGCTTCAAAAGGGCAATTTTGGTCTAAAAGTATGTCACTAGATCCTGTATCAAAGGCAAACTTCAGTCGAGTTCCATACTAATGTTGCCTAAATGGTCCTTTTGTAAAATTGTTCAAGTGGTTCTGCTCTGTTTCTATAAACTGTACAGAAGCTTCAGAACTGAAAAGTAACATTTCAAAATCACGGCCTCTGAAACTGTATAAGCATTTATACCCAAATTTCATATCTAGCATCCTGTATTTGGAAAGGACAATTATTCAATTTAACAGATATATGTGTAACCACATGGTCCAATTTTAGAAAATTTGTGTCATACAAAAACAACTTGTTCTAAATCTGGAGAGAAAATGTATGCCCTATTCTACTGAAAATATTTAGAATGTTTGTTTTAGCAATATGTGTAAGAATTAAGATATACATGTAAGTTAAGTCGCCCAGTTTCTGCGCTAGAAAAACATTTTGATCAACCTAGAAGCCTGATTTTTGTCCACATTCTTTACAGGCATTATTACGCTGGGAAGGAACTGTAAATATTGATGGAACTTCGACGGTTATTATGCCCCGCTGAATTTCGGGGTGGGGGGATATAGTTTTCATGTTGTCTGTCCGTCTGTCCGTTCATCGGTCCGATCTTCCGTCCATCCAGACAGATATATTCTAAAATCGTTAACGAAAGTTAATGAAACTTGTGTTCCTCATGATAGTCCGCCGATATACTTTTTTTTAATGTAATGCCTTTTAATGAAAAAAGAAGGTTGATGTCTTTCGGTCTGCTTGTTTTGTTTCATTTAGTTTTTGTTTTTAATGCAGTGTCATGGAAAAAGGGGACTTGATGTATATTTCCATTATGGATCAATATCTCTTTATCTACTGGACAAAATTTTATAAAACTTCATATTTATATTGTTTATCATAAGCCACAGACAATCAGTATTTGTTTTTATTTAATGAAATGCCGTGTCATGGAAAAAGGGGGCTTAATGGATATTTTCACCAATAACAAAAAGGCCATTTACATGCAAAACACAGTACCTCTTATAATTATGTTTCTGTCTAAAAAAAAATTTTTTTCGGCGGTGGATATCATTTCAACGAAATGACTTGTTTTGTAATGATTTTACCTTTAGAAAACCATTATTTAAATGAAGTCACCCGGGGTAAGAGACTTCGAAATTTTTAAACCTGTTCCTGGTGCCTAAATGTTTTCAACTTTAGGATGACAACTAAGAAACATGCTTGCATATGATACTGTCTTATGGTTAAATTATTTTGTATCTTGAATGCTTTTAATAGATTTGAACAGAAAAGGGTGAAAAGTTCTAACCCATTACCCTCCAGGCGACTCTCAGGACTATCAGTCATTTGATTTCATATAGTAGACTTTCGTGAAACAGAAAATCGCACAAAAACGGGAAGTGTCGTCTTGGATTAGTCACAGACTGAACAGGCTGACCTGGGACTTTTACGCATATGTCCGAAGGCCCCTTTTCGTGTGTTCCACGCCATATATGATAAAAGAGCCTGATACCCGTTGGCTTTTTAGATATACTCCTTTACAAAAAAAAAAAATTGTTTAAGTCTAGTTCGCCAGATGCTTGCTTAACAATTCTCTAGGCTGGTTTAACTCATAACCAAACGACAGACTCTAGCCATTTCCAAACTGAAAACATCTGCAAACGACGGATTTGAACTTAAGGTTGTTGACAAGGAAGAAAACATGATAGTACAAGGAGAAAATGCTGAATAGATCTACCCGCATTTTGTGTTTTTCCAACCATTTTTCAAAAGCTCTCTCCTCCAGAGTTGAAATTGTCTATCAAAGGTTTAATTGAGCCACGCTTTATGAAAAGGGGGCTTAATGCATCTGCGAAAAGTATCGACTCAGGTCAGCCTGCGCAGTCCGCGCAGGCTGACCTGGGCGGAAACTTTTCGCTATAGGTCAATTGTTTGTATGGCCAAGGGCCAGTCTAACTCATGACTAAGTCGGCTGTTGAAAAAAGTGGCTATTATGGATCCATAATTATGTGATGGCTTGATTGGGATAGTGCATTACGGGGATGCATTAAGCCCCATTTTGCCAGAGCATGGCTCAATTATATTTTATTTCAAATACCACAAACATCCTTTAGATATGTCTTATAATTCGTGATCTTTTACGACTGCCGTTATCTGTAACTTTTGAAGTATATCTATGACCTTTTTGTCACAGTTGCCCTACTTACCAATCCCTTCCATCGGCCTGTAAACTTAAGACCACACCAGGAGAATGCTGTGCCAAACCAGACTGTAATTTCCAGGGTATATCTGGCGGCAGCTTTACTGGATCTGGAACCGGAAGTGGAAGTGGTATACATGTACCTTTAAATCTTTGGTCAACCCTTTCAGCGCCACGGGCGAAAAGCAGGGACTTTTGCGGATGGTATAGATCAAGATCAGATTGCATAGAATGTGCAGTCTGATCTTGGATCTATGCCTTCCGTTTTTTTTAGTCAAGCCTTCATGATAAAAATATTTCCTGAATTCCAGTGAATCGTATTTCCAGTGGTCGAGATAGGTCGAGATAATATACTTGGGGCTGATAGTGTTAAAATGTTTTCAAATATATTCACGGTTCAAACATTCGAGATTGAGCTTATTCGTATGGTGTTGAACGCGATTTTCAACATTATTTCTATCCATGCTTTCCTTAGTTTCCTTTCACTAGTTCTTTGCACGGTATTCTTTCCTAGCAAATGGCTGCTTTCCAACATAATGATTGTCGAAACAAAGATCTGCCATTCAACATTGAGATCATTTCACAAAGATGAAGATGGAAAGAATCATCTGTATATACCATGTGACTATCCATTTCAAATTGTATGGTCTTACGGATAATGTGTCCGTTTTGCACCAAGTCCTGCGTAGCTGAATGACCTGCCTTTTGACCTACTTATTGGTATCGCTATTTTCGAATGAATAAATAGTAATTTGTGATTGGTCAAAATCTGAACCTATTTGCAAGTATATTTATGACACCAATATACAAGCGTTTCTCTTCAGATTGAAACACAGAAGGGTTTCAAATTTCCAATATTCCAGTTCCTCTTACGCCGTCTAAGTAGATATAGATCTTCTGTAAAAAAAAATATTTCTTGTTTATACTAAGTTCTTTCAAACTTGACCTTGTTCCATAGTCCATGTTTGCTAGTGAAAACATCACGTGCTAGGTCAATGTGAGACCAAAAGAAAAGGAGTTAAGACAGACAGAGATACTACCTTATTTCAGTATAATTTTACTGAATATTAAGTGTTTACCACACGGAAAATTTGAAACTTGTCCAAATTGAAAGCATTTGCAGACGACAAAAAAAAACAACAACAATAATTGGAATTTGTTTTGGTAAGGGTAGAAAACATTGTGGGAAGAGAAGAAAATGCTGGTAACCAGCATTTTCTTCATTTCCCACAATGTTTTTTAAAGGCTTCTTTCTCAGGGTCGTTAAAACTCTGAATTGTGTGGTAAAGGGTTAGTTGTTACCTTTGACTTTTTGGATACTTTAGGTTCAACCGGATCCGGAATTACTCATATTACCCAAGCATGTACCACTGACAAGATTCCAACTTGTAACCAGTACAGCAGAACAATATGTCAGTCTACCGAGTATAAACAGTGGGCTGCAGAAAACTGCTGTATATATTGTAAGTAAAACATTGACCTTAATTAGCGAAGCATCCTGGAGACAGGAAATGAAATTTTGTTAGGTACTGGTATCAAACTCAAAGACATTATTTAGTCTCTGTTAAAGAATTCTGACAGGTTTTAATACAGAGACTGGGGATTAAGGTCACCGGGAGATTCAACGAAATCAGTTTATTAACCCAGCCATCCTGGTGAGCTTTTGTGATCAGTCATAGACCGTCGCTGATCCACCCGTCCAATAGTCTATCTGTAAGAAGTTTGAAATAGCGTCTCCTGACATCGGACGAAACTTTTAGCGATTATTTACACCCCTTTTCAATAGAGCATGACTAATTTATATTTTACAAACAGAAAAGCTCCGGTGTGTAGAATATCTAATGATTCTTGAACAGTGTTTTAGCTCACCTGAGCTCGAAGTGCTCAAGGTGAGCTTTTGTGATCGTGTTGTGCCCGTCGTGTGTCGTCAACTTTTACATTGTGTACGCTCTAGATGCTACATTTTCAGTCTGATACTCATGAATCTTGGTCAGAATGGTTGTCTTGATAATTTCTCACACGAGTTCGAAAATAGGTCAAGTGGAGCAAAAACTAGATCACCGGGTCAAATCTTGGAAAAAACGTGTACAGTCAAGCGGCTACATTCATTTTCAGTCCAGTACTCATGAAAGTTGGGCAAAGTGTTTGTCTTGATAATATCTCTGACTTTTTGCAAAATTGGTATCGTTGGGTCAAAAACTAGGTTACCAGGTCAAATCTTTCCTAAAGAGCGAGTTAGGGCCATCATGGCCCTCTTGTCAGCAAATAGAATTGAGTCATGCTCTTTGAAAGAGCAAGGGGGGGGGGGGGAAGTCGGGGGTTAACTGCATCTGCAAATAGCATCGGCTCATGGTCAGCCTGCGCAGTCCGCACAGACTGACCTGAGTCGAAACATTTTCCGCAAAGGACCAGTCTACTTAATGACTCATTCGGTTGTTAGACGAAATGGATTTTATGGATCCATAATTATGTGATGTCTTGCTTGGTGCAATGCATTGCCGATATTCATTAACCTCCTTTTTCCAGAGCACGACTCCGTTGAAAATGGCCCCACTAAAGGGTCAGATGGCCGAATTAACGGTATGACGAATCCAAGTTGTGAGAACTTGTGGCCAGACCCTTTTGCTCGACTTGTATTTCTTCTAGTGTTTATTTGGTCTCGTTTGTCTTGGAGTTTAACACCGTTTTAACAAGTTAAATTATATCATGGCGGTCAGTGCATCTACGCATGTTTCCTGGCTTTCTGACACCAATACTGACTCCTGTAACCGTCTTTCCAAGTCACTAACTACTTTCCCCACATGCATCAGAGGTGAGAGGTGAAAAATCGCCGAAAAGGAAGTTTGCCTCAACCGGGTTTCGAACACGCAACCACCAGGTCACGAGTCAGATACACTGACCACTGACCTATCCAGGCGGGGTCCTTCTAGTGTATTGTATGTTTACTACATACGGTTTGCATAAAGGTGACAATAAAATGTGTAAACAAGATAAACAAGGATTTAAACCACAACTTATGTACCAGTTCTGAAAGGGTCAGCAGAAGGGAGCAACTGTTTCAACAATTCAAGACGGATAGTTTTATTAACATTTCTTTTTGTCTCCTCTATAAATCACAGGGGTTTTTAGCGTTTTTTATGTTTTATCGGCAAAGTCTACTTGTCATCACAAAAACACAAGTTACTTCGTCAATATTACAGATAATCACATAAGGTCTACTTTATCTAGCTCATTACACATTTTTCTAGCGAAAAATAACGTGGTTTCATGACTAAACGTTCAATGATTTGTGCTACAGAAGCCGGTTTCTCGACAAATAGGTCGAAATTGTTTGGTCCGACACGGGTTCGTTCAGTGCGCTTGTCAGAGTAAATCTACTATTCTGTACAAGATCATGGCCAAAATACTTATCGGTTTGATAAAACAAGTAAATATCGTTAACCAACCTTCGCTGTTTAATAATAACACGAAGAATACAGCTCCAAATCGTCCGATGTTTGATCGATTCACTCAAATTTCAAGGAAGCAGCCATAATTGTTGTCACGTGATCAAAATGTATCGAGGCATTTCATTGGTCGGATTTTTGAACAACACAATTTTACATACATGTGCACAAGTCCATTATCGAAAGTGTTTGTAGACCAAAATCAAAATTGGCTCAATTGAGGGACTTACTATAAAATAGTAAAATAAATGTTGGCAACAGGAGAATAAATGCTAGTTATGCTGCGTTTAGCCACTATGTCCACGATTTGAGATAAATGTGGTGGACGCATGGCCGGGTCGTGGGATCAAATCGCGTTGATCTTGAGGGAACTTGGCAAAGTCAGGATGATCGTAATGACCATGACAGAATTTTTTAGGGTCAAACATTTGACCATGATTGTCCCGATTTATTGTTAATCTTGTGAGAGGGCATGATAGAACGTAGACGTTCACGTAGTTCTAAGGTCAGACTACAACGTAAATGACTTTAGAATATTTAAGTAGGCCTAACGTGGCGCATCAGACCTTGACGGTCCATCGAAGAAGATCAAGATTGTCGAACCTGGAAACACAAGTCAGTTAGCTTCCCTACTTCATGCCTCATTAGTACAAGTACTCTAACCTAGCAGGTCTGATGCCTTCTTTTTCTTTTTCTCTTTTCGGTCATGCCCTTTTTTTGAACAATGGTGCTGACGACTACAAATGATAGGCTATGCATAAAAACTGCCAACTCAGCGTCTTCATCACCTCTTGGATGCATAGTTCATTTCTCTTTTGAATCTCTGGAGAATATGAGAAGATTGATTGATTGATTTACTTTTATTCATCATCGCCATCGATGGTGACCAGTCAAAAGCTAAAATCGCCTTTGAGACAGTTACATGTATCCGTACTAGATCAAATCGTTAACGTAAGTTCGAGAACTTGATAACGTGAGGGCCTAAACGGAACTTGACAAAACGTGATAGCATATCGTAGTAATCGTTTGAGAGCTTAAGAGGACTAGAAAGAACGTGAAGAAGATTGTGGCATATCTTGACCAGAATCGTTTAAGTTTCGTTACAAACCACTGAAGCTTTTAACAAATTGTACTGAGGAGGTAAGAAAGCGTGGGAAAGCAAAGTTAGTGCAATAAATTTTGGAGTTACACGATGTTTTCTGAAAACGTGGACGTCGTGGTTACTGTAAATGTAGCATATTCTCCTTTTCAATGTTTAAATGCCTCTTTTCCCTAGGTCGTAAGAACACATATATATGGTAGAGGCTTGAAACTAGCAACAAGGTTAGGCCTATTTACAGTTGGCTTGACCAACACTGACTGTATTATCTCTTTGATTTCAGGTGGTATCTCGTACTCCTATACTGGGTCTGATTCAAATCTTATTGACCAGAATGGTCATTACTCTGGTATGTAATTACTAGTCACATTGCTTTTCTAGTGATGATGTAAAACTTTTAGGTTATTTCAAGATGTGCCTGCAATTCAAAGGCAGTAATTTTGTTATAGCACAAACCACTTGGCAGTTTATTCAGCAGTATCAAATGACCACATTTAAGGCAAATTGTCTAAATATTTGTTTTAAGTTCTTGTAAATTTTGTCGTCAGATTATAGGATATTTATTTATTATCTATAGCATATTTATTTAACACTGGTTACAAAGTAAGATTCATAATTATGATTCATTTCCCCTGTTCAAAATATTTGCAACAGATAACTTTGGAAACAGGCTCGAGAGTATATGCATAACATTAGTCAACCTTATTAAGGCTTATTAGCAAATTGCTAATTTGAATCAATTTTTACTCTTGCTAAATGCTCCAAGATGATACAAGTAGTATGGAGGTCGCATCTTAGTTACACTTGATGTTCGCCTTCTTGAAGCAATTCATGCACCAAGTTGTCACCAAGTTTTAAATGCCATCTAATCTATGCATTCTAAGTGATGATATGTCATCCTCGACTAATTTGTCCATGAACAGAATATGTATCAGTAAAATTCTCCATCAGGATACCAAATTCTTCTTATGGCTTCTTGCTTGCTGCAACAGCATTATTATGGCTTCTTCAGTTATTACTGCTTGCTTTAATAATCCCAACTTACTTCAGTGATTACAGCTTTCTTCAATAATCACAGATTCTTCAATATTTACTGCTTACTATAATAATAACTACAGCTTATTTCAATTATTAGAGGTTACTTAAATGATTACAACTTACTTTCATGATTACAGCTTAGTTCAATGATTACAAATTAGTTCAGTGGTTACAACTTACTTCAGTGATTGCAACATACTTCAATGATTACAACTTACTTCAATGATTGCAACATACTTCAATGATTACAACTTACTTCAATGATAACAGCTTACTTAAATGATAACAATTTACTTTAAAATGATCACAGCTTACTTAATAATTACAGCTTACTTCAATGATCACAGTTTACTAATACAATGTTTGCACTTACATTTTAGATGTATCCATTTTATTTTCCTGATGGTTTATGGACAGCATTGACCTCATTATTTGAATTTGTAACAACACATAAAGGGCATACTGATGCGCTGTTATTGAGCAATATGAAAATGTACAGAAAACAATGTCACAAATTTTTTTATCTACACCTTCAATACAGTATTAGGCATAAACAGCTCTGATTGTGCTGCATGTCAGCCTTTCTTGCAGAAGGAGTATTCTGTTCGCTTTCTTTAGTGAGCTCAGATTAAATATTTATGATCAAAGTCATCACTGAAAGGTCTTTCATGTTCTTTGTATCCCACAACATATCTGCATGTTTGAAAAGCAAATTGAAGGCATTTGCAGACAACAAATAAAATGAGGCTCAAATGCTGGATGTTACTTGAATGCATAGATGGTGAAAACACACCTTATCAGCATTTTTTTCTTGTCCCCTATAAGGTTTTACAAAAGGCATGGTAGTAGTGCTGTGAAAAAATGATGAAATTATTTAGTAACTTTAGAAATGTATGTAGGAATGTTAGAATGCTGACCAAAAAAAGTTTCTAAAACTCATCCAATTTGCTGAACAAATAAATGAAAAAATAAATAATGCAATGTTGTTTGAGTGATTGAATAAGTGATCAAGCAAAATAGCTTTGTATGTGTTAAATGTGTAATTCATGACATTTGAATGTTCATAGGTGGATCTTCTCAAGGTGGAGCAGGTGGGTTAATATTACATGTAAAAAACTAATGAAAGTTAATTAATTGGCCATTGGAGCTTTGATTTTGCAGACATTGTTGCTCAAAGTCAGAATGTACAGTCAATTTTTTCCTCCATCTAGACTTTTCAATTTTTTGCGAGACTAACTGAAAACTTCCATTTATTTGGCCTGTAATGGGTTCATTGTTTCATTTGCCTATAACTATGGTGACTAGAATAAAACTGCTAATTACAGTGAAAGTTTAGGTTGAAATTCTATAGCAGAAGACCTGTTCTTGAATTTAATGCTTTACCAAATGGCAAAATTTTGGACTAGTCCAAATTCAAAGCACTTGTATACAACAAATCAAATATGGGATTTGTCTGTGATATAGTGGAAGACATTGTAGGAGAAGGGCACAGTGTTTTCCCACATTTTCTAAAGCCTTATTCCTGTGGGTTGTTAAAACTAGGGATTGTTTTGTAAAGGATTAAACATGCACATGTAGAATGGCTGTATTTTTTTTTTATTATTTTTTTCTCGAAAATTTGTCTTACGGAAACATTTTAGATAGTTTATGATATGCGCTGTGCTAAATGTCATGCTTACAGCTGGCTGGTTGCTTGAAAAACTGCTGAAGAAAGTATGCATATTATTTCCTGTGGGCACTATTGTTGGAGCTCAAAAACCTTATGATCCCATTAATTCACGTGAACATGCTGATATACAAGTACACATTTTCTTAGAAGTTACCACTCAAGTACAATGTTGTGAATTCAGGACCTAATCAGCAGGACTCAAGGCTTCTTAGACTTACCTACTGACTGTATGGGCTTGCTTTCTAGACTTTTCTACATCATTCTATGCAAAGATTATGGGCTTGTCATTTTGATTGTGTAACAGTTCCTTGATATAAGATGAAGAATTGAATTATGTTTTAAAACATATATAGAATACTACACATCATATTTTACTTAATTACAGTGTGGCTTGCATTCTTTTTTAATAAAAAATCTACTGTAGTAGTTAGTCACTATCCATTTTCTTCAGTATATCTGTCCTTGCATTTTTATATGTTGTCCATCAATCTCACCTGAAACTGTGATTGAAATGTTATCATCTTTATATGGAAATTAAGTTAAAAAAGCAGAATTCTAAGATAAAATTGTGATATATAAAATTTCTCCTTTAAGCATTTACCAGTATTTAAAACTTTCCTAAAGTTATCTTATACATGTAAAGCCACTTCATAGCTCCATTTGAAATGTAAGGGGTTGGTAATGCTGGCGTGGTGGGTTGAAATGTCTGGTTTGCCAATACATGTATATTCGTCAGATTGTACACATCTACAGAGGTAGTAGGCCATCAAATAGAGTGTAAACCTAGAAAGAAAGTAAATGAAAATATATTCAGAGAGCTCTCCTTGTGCTGCAAGAAAATTGTTACTCAGAAACCATTGTCTTTGTTCAGTCTATTCCAATAATGAGAACAAATTCAATATAGTCAAAAGTTGTTATTCTTTTTCATTGACAGTATCTCATTTCATACATGTTTACTTACTTTACAGTTGGATGCAGAGATTCTATTTCCAACTGTGTAAACTACACAATGGCCATTTGTCACGACAGCAAATACTCAGAGTGGGTTTTGTCAAACTGTCCAGCATTCTGTGGACTTTGTAGTAAGTAATGGTTACATAACATGTTTGCTGATGTCAATATTTTCATCCTTTCTATCAAAGAAATTGTAAGAGTTGTAAATGTATGCAAACAAAATTGGAAAAAGAAGAAAATAATTTTTCACCATGGTTTCTTAGAATTCCATTTTCAATAATTTGACAGAAAAATGTTTCAATAGATGCATAGACTTACATAATATTATAACTACAGAATATCTTGTAAGAAATCTTTCAAGCAAAATTGTATAGCACTTGTCATTGCACACCCTATTCAAGATGGTGGTAGTATGACTGGTGGAACAGGAACGATGACTGGAGGAACAGGAACCTTCACAGGAGGCACTGGTACCTTCACAGGAGGTTCTGGTACCTTCACAGGAGGTTCTGGTACCTTCACAGGAGGTTCGGGTACCGGTACTGGAGGAACTAATACTGGAGGTCCTGGTACAGGGACAGGAGGAGGCATGACTGGAGGAACTGGAAGCATAATGCCGGGAGGTTCTTACACAGGTAGATAATATCATAACATGTACTATACAAGATATGTCTACATCTACCAAAACTATTACAAATGGAACAAAGGAGAAAATTATGAGAGAAAGAAAAATATAATAGTATTTAAAATATTGTGGGAAAGGGAGCAACTGCTTGTTGCAAGCAATTTATCATACCGGTATCATCTTTCTACTTCATTTTTTTTTTCAATAAAAAAAAAAAATAATAATAACTGCTGGGGTTTTAATGTTGTATTTGTACAATAATGGATCAAGTTTAATTTCTTTAGATACTGTCTTCTTCTAAAACAAAATTTAACTCATCTATGTACAGATAAATGCTAGCATGTGACATTGGTGTTTCCACAGGTGACCAGTTAACATGCTAGTCAAAATAATATCTTTTTGCCGTTATGCATTCTTTCCTGAAAAATTATACATGTGCAAATATTTCAGCCCGTACAATGTTTTAAATCTTTACCACACAACCCAAGTTTTAACGATCCTGACAGAGAAGGCTTTTGAAAACATTTCGGGGCAGGAGAAAATGCTGGTTATCTCATTTTCTCCTTTTTCCACAATGTTTTCTCCTAATTAAAGATGAACCTGGCCATTTGAGGCATATTTAATTTGTCATGTGCAACTGCTTTGGATTTAGGGAAGTGCATAATTTTGTTATTTGGTTAAGAATTAAGTTTGGACAGCAGTATATTACAATTTTGTATGTAACAGTAAATATACAATTGTATAAAATATGCTATATTTTTCTCAAACAGCATTTTTTATCAGTTAGAATCAATATGTAATAGGAAATATTTGCTAATCGATCTCATGTACTCAGGTGATCGACATAGGGCCATTATGGTGTTCTTATTTATCAGTTTGTATCATTTTACAGTTGTTTGCCGGGATAAAGTAAACTGTGGGAACTATGGAAAGGCAACCTGTCAGTCCTCTCAGTATACAGAGTGGGTCAGGGAGAATTGTCCAGTATACTGTGGAATCTGTGGTATATTCATTTGTTTAACCCTTTAATACACAATCCCAAGTTTTAACGACCTAGGGAAATTGGACATTTGAAAACATTGTGGGAAAATGAGAAAATGCTGGTAACCAGCATTTTCTCCTATTCCCACAATGTTCTTTATCCTATCATAAATCTTAAGTTCATCTGTATCAATTTCAAATATGTCGTCTGCAGATCGATGCTTTCAATTTAGAAGAGACTAAAATTTGTGGTTTAGTTAACAAAAGTCTGGTGTTTTCATGACACTGAGGAAGAAGGCTATTGTTTTCAACCCTCCTGAAAACAAATCCATACTTATAAGCCCTGTTTGACTTGTCATATGCAAATCCTTTCAATATAGATATTTACTCTTTAAAGAGTCACGACAAAATATTAGCTTTGTCCAAATTGAAAGTACGTGGCAGACGACAAATGAATTGTGGCCCAAATGATGGGATTTGTCTTTAATGGGGTAGAAAACACTGTGGGAAAAAGAGAAAATGCTTGTTACTAGCGTTTTCACTTTTCCCACAATATTAACATAAGCTTTATTGGTTGGTGTCATTAAAACTCAGGATGGTTTGGTGACAGGATTTAGACTTCAACCAAACTGAAAGCATTTACAGAAAACAAATGTTATTATGCCCCACTAATAGGATTTCTCTTTTGAATGTAGAAATCTATATTGGAAAAGGAAAAAGTATTGGTTACTATATTTTTTGTTGATGTTCCTTGTACCTGTAATGAACATTTCTAATGAATGATAGGTCAAAACAAACTGTTCATGAGAAGAAAACCAAGGATTGAAATTTAACAAAATACAAACATCATCTGAGTTGAGGATTAAAATCTTTAAGTATAATCTTAACTCTTTACCAGTGACAGCATTTTAGACTGGTCCAACTTGAAAGCATTTGCAGATGGCAAATCAAATGTGGCGCAAATGATAGATAATTTATCTCTGAAAGGGCAAAACCCATTGTGGGAAAAGGAGAAAATGCTGATTACCAGCATTTTCACCTTTTCCCACAATAGTTTCAAAAGCCTTCTCCCCAGGGGTTGTTAATACTCTGGATTGTGTGGTAAAGGGTTAATTTTTTTTTTTTCACTTTTCAGGAGGTATGACAGGAGGGAGTGGTACAGGTACAGGAACTGTTACGGGTGGTTCGGGAACCATGCAAGGTGGTTCAGGCACTGGCACTATCACAGGAGGAACCGGAACCATTACAGGAGGAACTGGAACCATGACTGGTAGAGCTGAAATAATTGAGCCATGCTCTGGCAAAAGGGGTTTTAATATATTTCTGTGATGCATTATACCAGGCAATTCATCATGTAACAATGGATCCATAAAATGATCCATTTGATCTAACAACAGAATGAATCCTGAGGTAGGGTGGTCCTGTGACATGCAGAAAAGTTACTGAAAGCAAGATGTTTTGACTCAGGTCAGCCTGCACTGAGTGCACAGGCTGACCTGGATTGACAATTTTGCAGATGCATTAAGCCCCCTTTTCATAGAGGATGGCTTAATTATAAGTTGTTTTCCTGGTTATTCTAGAATGATGTTTGAATCAAAGAATGTATATGCATTCAAACAGAGACACTGAGATGAAAAAAAAATCATACAGGCAAAACAGCAGTTTTGATGGATAATGTTAGCTACCAGATCTGAGCTTGCGTGCTTATCTTGGGCAAAACAATTTTCAATCATGTATAACAACCAAGAACCTAACTGACAGAATTAATATTGCTTTTTACCTGTGTGCCATATTACTACCTAAAATCACTCTTTGAAAATGCAATTTGTCAGTGCCAGTTTTTGACATAATGTTTATGCTTTGAATCTCAGTTCATAATGATTGTCCATCCTTTGTTCAATGATATTTTCTAGGTCATCTTTATCATATTACACTTGCTGTATTTTTCTATGTCTTGATATTTTAGGTCAATGCACAGATACAATCCCCAGCTGCAAAGATTATGCTGCTGATATCTGCACAAGTGCCTCATATCGTGACTGGGCTAGACAGAACTGTGCAGGACATTGCAGATTCTGTGGTTTGTTAACCCTTTGCCAGATAATGGTTGTGTTACATCGCTGTTATGTCTGTTTTAGTTTGCTTTTCTGTCACCATGCACTTCTGACTGTGTCTAATGGTTTTCTGTGCTGTCGTATTATACAGTCAACATTTCAGCAATTTCAGCCCTTTGATTTTGAATCTGAACTCAAAGGGCTGAAGTTACTGAAATGTTGAGTCTATCACAAATATATCTCTGTTAAATTCAATTCTTTTTGTATCATACCTTATTACAGTTGTTTCATGTTGCATTCCTTCATTGTCATTTTGCGTTTCTTACACATTTTTTTTCTCTTTTTCTGCATTATGTAGCCATTTTGTTATTATGTATCAGATTTTGTTTGTGTTGCGTTGCACTGCATTTCATTTCATGTCATTTTGGATTTTTTTCTGTCCTTGTAATGTTGCACTGATGTTTGTGTCACATTGTAATTTTTTATCTTATACTTGTATAATTTACAGCAATTTCTCCACAGCATATTATTTCCCTTCTGACCATGTTGTTTTGAAATTTTTTTTATTGTCATACAATGTATACCTTTTTCTTGTATCCCATTGCAATTCTGTCCTTCGTACATTGCATTTTTGTTACAATGCAATTGTATCTCTGTCATGTTTTATTTGTGTCTGTGTAGAATTTTGTTTACTGTTTTACTGCTGATATCATAGGCCATCATTACATCAAAATACAGATTCTGTAATCACTTTCTCAGTTAATCAATGAATCAACCATTGCCCTCTTAAATTAGAGATAGAGAATAAAAGTCTTATTTTTAATGGACTCATATTTTTTTTTTAATTTCTTTTTAGCTTGGCTGTTTTCAAAGAGTTATTGTCATAGCCCTATCGTCTGCACTGTTGTCTGTGCTGTCGTCATCTGTGTCGTTTTGCAAAAACAGTGACGTTTTATAATATCTCTGTCATTACTGAAGATATTTACTGCAACCTCGAACTAGTTGTTATCTTTCAAAAGTGGAACCCATAAAACGGGCAAGTAACCACCAAAATATTTTTGACACAGTTATGCCCGTTTTTTGTTTTAGAATTTTCACCAAAAGCAACTTTAGCCAAGCATGGGTATCTGCATGCCATGCTCTTATTTAAACATTGACTTTTTGAGGTCATAATTTTTAGTATGTTTATGTTCATAAAAACCCAACCTATTGAAATTTATTGATAGACTAAAATAGCAATTTTATGTTACTAACAGAGAAAGCATTTATAATGTTTTTTTTATTAAATAGGTGGTACGGGAACCATGCCAGGGGGTACAGGCACTGGAGGAACTGGTACAATACCTGGTGGATCGGGAACCATGCCAGGAGGCACTGGAACTATCACAGGTGGAACAGGAACCATACCAGGTGGTACAGGGACCATGCCAGGTGGGACAGGAACCTTACCAGGAGGAACTGGAGGAACAGGAACCATACCAGGTGGTACAGGGACCATGCCAGGTGGGACAGGAACCATCACAGGAGGAACTGGAGGAACAGGAACCATGCCAGGTGGAGCTGGATCAATGACAGGTTCAACTGTACCATCACTTAAAGCACTATATAGAATAGATCATAATACAAACTTTTTCCAAAGTAACAAAATTTTAGACTCATGTATATTTGCCAGTGTTTCCAGATGAGGAATTAAATGATGCAGTTTGTTTTCTAAAGACAAAGGTAGAAAAAATTATAGCAAAAGGAGAAAATGCTTGTTACTCTCATTTTTTTTCCTGATTTCTATAATGTTTTAACTCTTTACCAAATGACAAAATTTTAGACTTGTCCAAATTGAAAGCATTTGCAAATGACAAATTAAATATGATTGAAAAATTGAAATTTGTTTTGGGAAGGGTAGAAAACATTGTGGGAAAAGGAGAAAAGGCTGGTTACCAGCATTTTCTCCTTTTCCCACAAGGTTTTCAAAAGGCTTCTTTCATAGGGTCGTTAAAAGTCAGAATTGTGTGGTAAAGAGTTAAATAGCCATCTTCCTTGATTTTGTTAAAACACATGATCATTTGGCAAGGGATTAACTCTTGTGAATATCTTATAGATTATGAAGTTTACTGTCAAGATTATGTTGTTATGATTGACTTTGTATGGCAGTCAGAATGAGTTGAGAATATTTTTGCAATTGAACTTTTGGATCCAAATCAGTAAATGACCCTTTGCCAAACAATGCTTCAAGGAGATTATATACTGTAAGCACATAATAAAATGGAAGTTATTTGGTATAGTATTTCTAAGAAAACTGGTGTTACCCTTTTTTTTTTTAAATTCCCGAGAAATACCCTGCTACCTAACATAACTCAAACAAGCTTGTCTTCCCTGTTTTGAAAATATGACAAATGAGTATTTAAGCCTGTATTCATTGCAGAGAACTGCTTTAGTCTTGCAGCAGACCATGTTTCAAAATATTGCGAAGAAAAATCAGACAACAAAACAATGTCAGTTTGAGAGATTTCTTCTTATTGCACAATGTTTTCAAAATTAGTCTGTTGCATGACAAAAATGCAAGTTTGAAAGTATGTAGATGTAAACCATGCACTGTCTTTTTTTCACCAGGACCTTGTGCTGATGTTATGGCCAACTGTGCTTCTTACGACAAATCCACATGTACAGATCCTAAATATTCCCAATGGGCCAAAGCTAACTGTGCTAAAACTTGTAATTTGTGCTCCCAAGGTACTGTATTGTTTATACATTCATATTATCTGTTAGTCATCATTGATTTCAATTATAATGTGCTTGTAAAAATTACATTTAGAAATAAACATGTAGAGTACGGTGGTGATACTTTCAATCTAACAGGAGAAAAGTCGAGGTCTATAGACGTACCTTTGTGTGTAGACCATTTAACCTTTAGGCTGCTAAGTGCAACTCACTGACCTTTTGCAGACAGTGTAGATCAAGATCAGACTGCACAGAACGTGCAGTCTGATCTTGGATCTTCACTGTCCGATAAGGAGATATGTTTCCTCCAGTAATACCTTTGAAACAGGAAAATGTCAGTTTATACCATCGGTTAGCAGGATAATAAATTCATAAATTTTTGTTATCAAGTAAAGAGAAAATGTCCTGGGTCCATATTTACCAACCATTCTTAAGAACGTTGTTAGTCTTATTCTGAAGAATTATCTAATTCTGTAAAGTAACACACCTTCTGATTGGCTAAACCAAATGGTTTAGCCAATCAGAAGTTGTGTTACTTTCAAAATACATAATTAGACCAAGAATTTTCTTAACCCTTAGGCTGCTTATCGCGACCCACTGACCATTTGCGGACAGCGTAGATTGAGATCAGACTGCACAGAACGTGCAGTCTGATCTTTGATCTACACTGTCTGATAGGGAGATATCTTTCCTCCAAAAATACCTTTGAAACAGGAAAGTTTTTGGCTTCTACTATCTACTATAAAGTTTCATTTCTTTTATTCAGCAGGATAAGGGTTAAAAATGGTTGATGAATACGGACCCTGATACATTTTTTTCCTTTTTCAGGTGGATCTGGTATTGGTTCAGGATCAACAGGAACCATGACAGGCACAAGTAAATTGTTTCACAATTACACATAAATTTCTACAGAGTTATTTTTCTTTTTTTTTCCTAGTTTGTTAACGTCTGAAAAATATCATATCCATACTTTTAGCTCTTTACAAACTGACAAAATTATAGACTTGTCTAAATTCAAAGCACTTACAGATGGCAAATCAATTGTTTTCAAAACATGAAATTTGTTTTTCCACGGGTAGAAAAAACATGGTGGGAAAAGGAGAAAATACTGGTTACCTGCATTTTCTTCTTTTCTCACTATGATTTCAAACCCCTTCTTCTCTAGAGTCATTTAAAGTCAGGATTGTCTCTATCTTTAGGTAATCATTTGTGTCTTAAAGGATAGAAAACTTTGTTGGAAAATGAGAAAATACTGTTTTACCAGGATTTTCTCCTTTTCCAACAATGTTTTTATCAGCCTCCTCAGACAGGGCTGTTAAAAGTTGTGCAAGTGGCAGAGGGTTAAATGACAATAGTCTGAAATATACACATGAGCTCAACTATTATTTTCAGATTGCCATGACAGCATCTCTAACTGTGCCCAGCTAGACCAAACGCGCCATATTTGTACTGATGCTGGGGCCCAAATTTATGCCAAACAAAATTGTCCACTCACCTGCAATCTCTGCTGTAAGTGATCACTTTTCAAGGAGTATATGCAGTTGAACCTGCCTAACAGAAAACCTGTGTTGAGCAACCTGTAGCTTTCAAAGACAGGAATCTTCTTTTTTGGCACTTTTGTATTAATCAAACTTGCTTTAAAAGACCACCTCCTGTGAAAGACCACATTTTTTACTTCCCTTGGGTGAAGGATGAATACAAGGTTGACTTTATATCAAAAAATTACTGTAAAAATTTTTATGCATGTAAAGTAGACATGTTTTTTGTAAATATTTTGTGCAGAGGCTCAATTGCTTCTTACAATCATTTCCTGCTTTTCCCCCCCCCCCCCCCCACGATATTTTCTGTATGATTTACTCTTTCACTGCCAATGTCACCTTGAATAGCTTTTGCAGATGGCAAAGATCAAGATCAGACTGCACAAAGCTTGCAGTCTGATCTTGGATCTACACCTTCAGCTATCTGATGCTAATATTCAACCGAAAACAGGTTCATTTGAAATGAAATAGATTTTTTTCAGACTTGGAGAAAAGTCGGCTCCATTTTTGGCACCGAAAGAGTTAATAATGAAAAAAAAGCTCAGCATTTCAGTAATTTCAGTCCTATCTATGATTTCTGATTAAAAATCAAAGCACTAAAATCACTGAAATTTTGGGCCGTTTAAAGTCATATTTTTAGATGTACTCCTTTCCTTCAAACACATCTTCTTTGTGTCACTTGTACATTTTTGTTTATGTCCATCAGAAAATTGGTGTAACCCTTGATTATATAATCCACACCTGTAACAATTTTGTGGAAAAGGCTTTCAAGAACATTGTTGGAAAAGGAGAAAATGCTGGTAATCTGCATTTCCTCCTTTTGTAACAATGTTTTCTATCCTTGCAAAGACAAAACCCATCATTTGAGTCATTTTCAATTTTTCATCAGCAATTTGGACGAGTTTCACATTTTGTTGTTTATGAATAGTTAACTCTTTACCAAACGACAAAATTATAGGCTGGTCCAAATTGAAAGCATTTGCAGACGACAAAATAAATGGAACTCAAAAACTGAAAATTGTTTTTGGGAGGCTAGAAAACATTGTGGGAAATGGAGAAAATGGTGGTTACCAGCATTTTCTCCTTTTCCCACAATGTTTTGAAAAGGCTTCTTTCTTAGGGTCGTGAAAAGTCGGGATTGTGTGGTGAATAGTTAAAAAGACTGCTATAAACTATAAAGCTTACATCCTGATATACCTGACTGAGCTACGTTTTGAAGTTTATCAATTTTTTTTACTATGCAATGTATATCAGTTTAACCCTATACCACACAATCACAAATTTTAACAACCCTAAGGAAGAAGCCTTTTGAAAACATTATGGGAAAAGGAGAAAATGCTGGTAACCAGCATTTTCTCCTTTTCCCACAATGTTTTCTACCATTCCAAAAGCAAATTTCAATTTTTGATTCACATTTGTTTTGTCGTCTGCAAAAGCTTTCAATTTGGACTGGTCTAAAATTTTGTTGTTTGGTAAAGAGTTATTGTACTTCAAGGAAGAAGGTTGTTTAGTAGAGAATTGGCTGAATGTTGATTCTATGCCTCATACTTAATCATAATTTCATCCTTCAGCTTCAGTGACAGGAGGTATGACTGGGGGCATGACAGGTGGAAATACAGGAGGCATGACAGGTGGAAATACAGGGGGTATGACAGGTGGAAATACTGGAGGCATGACAGGTGGAAATACTGGGGGCATGACAGGTGGAACAACATACACAAGTAAGTGTTTTAAATGTTTGCTTGTTTTAAAACTTGCCACCACAAACAAACAGTCTGATATGGCCAGAAAATAAGCAGCAAAACGAACAATCTGACAAAATAAGGAGTGAATGGCTAAACAAAGAATCTGCCAAGGCTTGGCTCCTCCAGTATACAATTTCTATAATGACATTTGCATTATATTCCCGCATGGATTAACCCTTTACCATACAATCCTGGGTTTTAATGACCCTGAAAAATAAAACTTTGAAAAGGTTAAAAGGTTTCATTTGTACATCTTAGTTACAATGCTGCTGAGCCCCCATAGCACAGTCAATAGCGCACAGGAATTGTGAACATGGGCGTCCCTGGGGTACCCAGCTTGGCCAATTTCTTTCTGAGGATCGATGATAGTCATTGCAACAGGATTCACTCATCTCTCACTCCTGACCATTGTTTTGAGGATGGGAAAGCAGCCAGTGACTTGGGAAGAATATTGTGCAAAGCACTGGAAACAGAAACTCCAGGAAAACATGGATAGGTGCACTGGCTGCCGTGTTATAATTGAAATAAAGAAATAAAGTTGAAAATGGCATGAAACGCCATACAAATCAATCAATCAATTGTTACAATGCCCGCTGTGTTACTGAGTTGCACTAAATTCAACCTAACCCTTTATCACTCCAGTGTTTTGAAGATACTTGTAAGGGTCCACCTCATTTTTTGCCAAGAACATTTTATCAGCTGGAATGGATCCAAGATCAAACTGTAAATTCTATGTAGTCTGATCTTGATCTACACTACCCACTTAACTCTTTACCAAACAGCAAAATCTTAAACTATTCCACATTAAAAGCATTTGCAGATGACAAATTAAATATGGATAAAATGACTGGATTTTTCTATGAAATGTTAAAAAACATTGTGGAAAAGGAGAAAATGCTGGTCACCAGGATTTTCTCCTTTTCCCACAATTTTTTTAAAAGGGTCCTTAAAACTCGGAAATGTGAGGTAAAGGGTTATGCAAGTTTTATAGTACAGAAGAATAAGGGTTAACATCCTATCTATTTACAGCATGCACGGATACAATGAGTAATTGCAAGGCTTATGGGTCAACTGTCTGTTCCAAGCCAGAATACTCACAATGGGTAAAGAGCAATTGTGCTGGATTCTGTCAGATTTGTGGTAAGTGTGTTAATCTTAAACATTTTTTCCACAATATATTCTGCTTTTCCAAAAACAACTTTCAATTTTTGAGGCACATACATTTTGTATTCTTCAAATGCTTTCAATTTGGACAAGTCTAGAATTTTAACCCTTAGGCTGCTAAGTGTGACTCAAGGTGTTTTGCCGGACAGTGTGGCTCAAAATCAGATTGCACAGAACTTGCAGTCTGCTCTTGGCTCTACACTGTCCGATAAGGTATTTTTCTTTCCAGGGAAATACACCTTGAAATCGCAATTATTTAAAATTTAACTATTAACCCTTTCCCAAACAACAAATTTTGGACTGGTCAAAATCTGAAAGAGTTTGCAGACAACAATTTTAAATTTGATGAAAATGGCAGAAAGGTCTCAAAAAGGGTAGAAAACACTGTGGGAAAAAGAGAAATTGCTCGTTACGAGCAATTTCTCCTTTTCCCACAGTGTTTTCAAAAGACTTGTACTGCAGACACGTGAAAACCAGGGCTTGTTTGGTAAAGAGTTAAGTGGAAATTTTTGTTTCATCTATTTAGCAGGTTAAGAGTTAATGTTTGGTGAAGAATTAACCCTTTTCCAAACGACAAATTTTAGACTGGTCCAAATACAAAGAGTTTGCAGACAACAATTTTAGATTTGATGAAAATGACAGAAAGTTCTCCCAAAGGGTAGAAAACACTGTGGAAAAAGGAGAAATTGCTCGTTACAAGCAATGTCTCCTTTTCCCACAGTGTTTTCAAAAGACTTGTACTGCAGACACGTGAAAACCAGGGCTTGTTTGGTAAAGAGTTAAGTGGAAATTTTTGTTTCATCTATTTAGCAGGTTAAGGGTTAACGTTTGGTAAAGAATTAAATGTCATGTGATTGTTGTATCATCCTTGCCATGCAAATATGGTCAAACTTTACTTGTGCAAATCTTGTAAAACGGTATAGGATTGGTCTGTAACTAAATATCTCAGATGAATGCCAGAGATCTTTCATTTTTTGCTCAACTAACGATGCAGATAAAATGCATTTTGTGGTTGAAAATATTATGATTAGATTTTAAACTAAGCAATTTCACCTCCACCTTTTTCTTAACTCTTTACCACACGACAAAATTTTAGACCTGTCCAATTTGAAAGCATTTGCAGACGACAATTTCATTGTGGCTCATATGACAAAATTTGTCCTTGATAGAAAAGGAAACATTGTGGGAAAAGGAGAAAATGCTGGTCACCAGCATTTTCTCCTTTTCCCACAATGTTTTCAAAATACTTCTTCCTCAGGGTCATTAAAAGTCTGGATTGTGTGGTAAAGGGTTAAAATAATTTCAACTATGCTAGTGGCTGTTGAGCCTTTACTTCTGAAGAAATTGAAATGTTCTTCAAATATCATCAAATACAGCAAGTTGTAAACTCTTCCAAATTCAAAACATCTGGAGAAGACAAATCTGAAATCGGCACAAATGAGCTTTAGTTCTTTCACAGAGTGGAAAACAATGTGGGAAAAGGAGAAAATGCTGGTTACCAGCATTTTCTCCTTTTCCCACAATGTTTTCATAAGGCTTCCTTCATCGGGTTGTTATAATTTGGGATTGTGTGGTAAAGGGTTAATATTTTCAAGTAAATGAACTTCAAGTTGTTGTGAGTCTTGCCTGGTTTAACAATGAAGAATTACATCTGATTTGTTCGTGTGGTGGTAAACACTACTTAAAAATTACTTCAGTTATATCATGGCGGCCAGTGTACCTACTGCTGCTTTTCTTGAGTTTCTTTTACTGTTTCTTTGCACAATATTCTTCCCAAGCCATTTTCTGCTATCCCACACAACCATCGTCAAAACAATGGTCAGTGGTGGGAGAGGTAAGAATCTCGTCACATTGAATTAAATCTGAAGCAAAGGAATAGGGGCTGTAGGTCTCAATTTCACATCAAAGGGATTTAAATGTTAAGTTATTATCATTCACAAGTGTTTGCAGACACAATAAATTTTAACTTTGTGCAACAAGTTAAAGTGTGAATCGTTTGTCTATTTGTAAACAGGAAGTGTGAGCGGTGGAACAGGGACCATGCCTGGTGGTACGGGAACCATGACTGGTGGTACAGGCGGCTTTACTGGTGGTACAGGAGGCATGACTGGAACCGGCTCTGGGACAACCAACAACTTTGGGACACATGGAGGCTTTATCAGCTCTGGAAACCCACAGACTGGACAGTCCAACGGTAAATAATTTTTACTCCCTTTTTTCAGGTGACAGAATGTTTTGACTGGTTCATATTGAGAGTTCTATCATTGTGACAACCTTGACAGACAACAAATTAAACATGGCTAAGATGATGTAGTTTGTCTTTTGAAGGCTGGATATCATTTTGGGAAAAGGAGAAAATGCTATCCTTTTCAAGACAAATACTATTTCTTGAGCCACATTTAATTTTTCGTCTGCAGATGCTTTCAGTATGGTCAGGTCGAAAAGTCTGTGGCCTGTAGAAGATTTAACTCATTACCTCCATCAAATAATGCTGTGTCTCAGCCAATTAGAAGGCTAGGCTTGGATTTAAGAATTCAGACTTAGAATTGTTCAGGTAAATATGGCCAAAAAGAATCTATATACTGTTTATACTGTTTTAAGATTAACCCTTTACTGAATAAGCCCTACTTTTAATAACCCCTAAGTAAAAAGGCTTTTTAAAAACATTGTTGAAAAAGGAGAAAATGTTGGTAACCAGCATTTTCTTTTTTTCCCACAGCATTTTTCACCCTATCAAAGACAATTTGCATTCTTTGAGCCACGTCTACATTTTCATCTGCAAATGTTTTCATTTTGGACAAGTCTGAAATTTTGTTATCAGATGAAAGGTTACCAAACAACAAAATTTTGGACTCAACCAAATTCAAAGCCTTTGTAGATGACATATCAAATCTAGCTTAAATGATGATTTCTGTTGTTGGTAGGGTAGAAAACATTGTGGGAAAAGGAGAAAATTACCAGCATTCTGTCCTTTTCCCTCAATGTTTTCAACAGCCTTCTCCTTCCAGGTCATTAAAACACAGGATTGTGTGGTGAAGGGTTAACTCTTTACCAAACGACAAAATTTTAGACCGGTCCAAATTGGAAGCATTTGCAGACGACAAATTAAATGTGGCTCAAATGATGGAATTTGTGTCCGAAAGAGTAGAAAACATTGTGGGAAAAGGAGAAAATGCTGGTTACCAGCATTTTCTCCTTTTCCCACAATGTTTTCACAAGCATTCTTCCTACAGGGTCGTTAAAACTTGGGATTGTGTGGTAAAGGGTAAATGACATCATTTCAGGCTGTTATCACAATGGACAAGCCTATCAACAAGGCCAAAAATGGAGAGATGGTTGTAAGTTTGAGTGTACATGTACTGATGCTTCCAAAGGACAATACCAATGTACATCATTGTAAGTACATAGCAGGATTTTTTGTAACCTTCACGCAAAAAGCAAAACTTTTGTTCACCCTTTACTTAAACAGTCCTGTGTTTCCACAACCATATGGGGAGAAAAGCTTTTGCAGCATTTTCTCCTTTTCCCACAATGTTTTCTACTCTCTTGAACACATATGCAGTCATTCAGCTACATTTAATTGCTGTCTGCATATGGTTTTAATTTGGACAAGTCTATGTTGTGTCATGTGGTAAAGCGAAAATGCTCTACCCGGTAAGAAAATGAGAGGATACTTTGCAATCACGAAAGAAGACAGAAGTAACTTCAAGATTTTCTCTAAATTTATCAAACAGTGTTGACAAAGAAATAACCATACTTTCTCTGCAGCTTGATCTCATCCACGCTTTCTGAAAAAACAACCCAATGGGATGCAAAAAAAAACAACCTTAGTTACTTGCAAAAGCAACTCGATAGCATGCCAAAGAAACCAAATGTGTAGCATGCAAAAGAAACCAAATAGTATGCAAAAAAAACCAAATAGCATGCAAAAGAAACCAAACAGCAGGCAAAAGAAACCAAATATCATGCAAAAGAAACCAAATAGCATGCAAAAGAAACCAAATAGCATACAAAAGAAACCAAAAATCATGCAAAAGAAACCAAATCTGTCGCATGCAAAAGAAACCAGATAGCATGCAAAAGAAACCAAATAGCATGCAAAAGAAACCAAAAAGCATGCAAAAGAAACCAAATAGCATGCAAAAGAAACCAGATAGCATGCAAAAGAAACCAAATAGCATGCAAAAGCATAACAAGGCAGATGCATCATTAACTGTTTACCAGTTGACAGAATTTTAGAATTGTCTACATATTGAAAGCATTTGCTGATGACAAATTCAATCAAATGATGGAATTTGCTTTAGTGAAGGATAGAAACATTCTGGAGAAAGGAGAAAATGCTGGCTACCAGCATTTTCTACTTTTCCAACAATGCTTTCAATAGCCTCCTACCTCAGGGTCATTAAAACCTGGTACTGTTTGGTAAAGAGTAAATTCACATTGATACACATGTTCATTATTCATTGAAAAATGTTTGTTTCCTGTGATTTATCATTGCTATGAAATCATTATAGCTTGCTTTCTTTTGCAGTCCTCATAGTGAGTTTCTTTACCATTTGTCATTGGATTTTCTGTGTAATATAGTTCTATAATATAGTATAATATATGATTCTATAAATCTCATCTTTCAGTCTTTGTCTTCTTTTGACATTAACCCTTTACCTCAAAATTCAAACAACCCTGAAAAGTAGGTGTTTGAAAACATCATTGGAAAAGGAGAAAATGCTGGTAACCAGCATCTTCTCCTTTTCTCACAATGTATTCTATCCTATTGAAGACAGATATCATCATTTTAGCATTATTTAATTTTTCATCTACAAATGCTTAAAATTTGGACCTGTCAAAAATTTTGTCGTTTGGTAGAAAGTTTGATATGACTGTGATAGAGTAAGCCAATTTATTTCTATCTATTTATAGATGTGCTACGTGGAACCTTCAACCCCAGTGTCACTTAGAACAGCCTGCCGCAGGCAAGTGTTGCCCAACACCCTCATGCCCAGCTGGTATTTCAATACAGTACCCACCAAACTACGTTGCCAATTAATTGAAAAGCATGTGACAGAGCTATAATATTGTTGTATTTATTAAACTGATAAACTTGAAAATGTTTTGGCCTTTTTGCTTGCAACTGAAGGTATGTTGTTAGAAACTTGACTTTGTTTTTTGTTTTTTTTTTAACTCTTTAGCAAACAAGAAATTGTAGACCGGTCCAAATTGAAAACCTCTGCAGACAACACTTTAAATTAGGGCTTAATGATGGAATTTGTCTTTGATAGGATAAAAAACATTGTGGAAAAAGGAGAAAATGCTGTTCACCAGCATTTTCTCCTTTTTCCACAATGTTTTCAAAATTTCAAAAGGCTTTCTCAGGGTCAATGAAGTGAAGATTGTGTGGTTAAAGGGGCAAGCAGCAATTACTAACTCATTAGGGATCCTGCGTGGCTCAGCGGTAAAGTGTAGGACTAATAACCTGAAGGCCTCATGTTTAAGCCACACTTGGAAGCGGTAGGTTATTTGTGGGAGTGTCCTCAGGCAATACACTTCAGCCTAGTACTGGTGACACCCAGGACATACATGAATATGTGAGCTGTCACATATCATATGACCGAAATAATGTTGAAAGTGGCTTAAAACTCTATATGGTAATCAATCAACTAATTTTACCATCCCAAATCAAATTTGCAGCAGAGGAATTTGAGAACATTCTGGTGAAATGCGAATAATCACCAGTAATGAATGTTTGAAACTAATTGAAAACATTGTGGAAAAAGAACAGATTGTTCGTTGCAAAGAGTGTTTCAGATTTTTGGCACTGGTATTGAAAGAGATGCAGCACGAAGTCAATTTTCAAAAAGGCTTAGTAATTTTATGTGTAGGGGAAGTAATTCTGACGTAACTTTTGAAAGACGATTCTAATACTAGTTGCTTCCCTTGGATTGTATGTCTACGATTGGATTTTAGCAAGGCTTTTGAAAACATGAGATAAGGTGGAAATGCTGGTAACCAGAATCTCCTCCATTTCCACAATGTTTTCTATCCTTTCAAAAACATGTACCATCCAGACCTCCCGATAAGAGGCAGTGATGGTATTCTAAATCCATTATTTCTCTTCCAAACCCTGTGTTGTGGGTACTCATTAGAATCCTCTCGATGAGAATAATGTCTTCAAGTTTGAAATCAAAATCATCCACTCTGTCTGGAGCTCTGTTTCATCTTTTGAGTCACACTGAATTTGTCATCTGCAAATAATTCAATTTTTGCAAGTCTGAAATTTTGTGGTGAGGTAAAGGGATAACCCATTACCTCACAAAAAAAAACGGACAATTTTGAAAAAAAAAAAACTTTGTGCAAATGTTTTGTAATCAACATGAATTAAGGTTTCTTACATTTAAACATGTGAAAATGAGTCTAAGTGGTCGTTCAACACTTAACAACATAATCCAGAGTTCCAAGGACCCTGAAGAATAAGTCTTTGGAAAACATTGTGGGGAAAAGGAAAAACATACTGGTCACTGGAACTCTCTCCTTTTCCCACAATGTTGTCTATCCCTTCTAATACAAACTACATTGTTTTGACACATGTAATTTGTCATCTGCAAGTGCTTTCAAATTGGAGCAGTCTAAAAGTTTGTCACTTGATAAAGAATAACCAGCATTTTCTCCCTATCATTCCCATAATGTTTTTTACCCAATCAAATACAAATTCCATCATTTCAGCCACGTTTAACCCTTTACCAGACGACAAAATTTTACCTTTATCTAAATTGAAAGCATTTGCAGACAACAATTTCACTGGTGCTCAAATGGTGCAATTTTTCCTTGACAGAGTAGAAAACATTGTGGGAAAAGGAGAAAATGCTGGTTACCAGCATTTTCTCCTTTTCCCACAATGTTTTAGAAAGTCCTCATTCCCTTGGTCGTTAAAAGGCAACGTCGTGCGGTAAAGGGTTAATTTGTCCTCTTGCACATGCTTTGGGCCAGTCTACCCGTTTGATAATGTGTTTATCTCTGTTTAATCTTGGAACTGTTATTGATGTCGTCAGTATTACAACTGATGGAAAATTTGTTTATGTGTAGAAAAAACTTAAGTCTGTTACTTTGCCCAAGTGCACGAACGGACTCGGTTTCTGCCTTAAGTTTTGATTGGTATTTGAGATGTATATACATATTTTACTAACATTAACAGACTTAAGTAACATTCTCAAATCTTGAGCTGGCACAACGTTTCAGACTCAACTTTGCAAATTAAACAGACTTAACTCAGTTAACTCTTTACCAGACGACAAAATTTTAGCCTTGCCCAATTTGAAAGCATTTGCAGACGACAATTTCAATGGTGCTCAAATGGTGCAATTTTTCTTTGATAGGAAAGAAAACATTGTGGGAAAAGGAGAAAATGCTGGTTACCAGCATTTTCTCCTTATCGCTCAATGTTTTCAAAAGGCTTCTTTCTCAGGGTCATTAAATGTCGTCATTGTGCAGTAAAGGGTTAACAGACTTAAGTCCATTATTTTGCTGAGCTGAGTCAGAAATGTTGCATCAACTCGAGATTTAAGAACGATATTACAGTCTGTTAATGTTAGTAAAATGTGCCTCAAAGAACAAACTTAACTTAAGTTCGTGGACCTGAGCATAAGCAGAATTGAGCAAGATGAGATACTTAAGTTTTTTTTTTCTTGAAACTGGGCCCGGTCCCTGAATTCTGTTTCATGTTATTAATATTGTTAACTTTGTTATGAATATTGCTCATAGTTTCTGAGCAGTATTCATGACAATGTTCATGGAAATGTTGGCATTTTCTCCTTTTCCAACAATGTTTTTATAAAGCTTTTTTACCACAAGGTTGTTAATTCTTTCCCACATGACAAAATTTAAACTTGTCCAGATCCAAAGCATTGGCAGACCACAATTTTGATGTGGGTCAAAGGTAGGATTTGCTTTTTAAGAATGGAGAAAACATTGTAGGAAAAGGAGAAAATGCTGGTTACCAGCATTTTCTCCCTTTCCCACAATGTTTTCAAATGCCTTCGTCCTCAGGGTCGTTAGAAGTCGGGATTGTGTGGTAAAGCGATAAAAAAAGCTAAAAACTGTAACCGTCCAAGAACTACAACACGTTCATGTCGAAAATTCAACCCAAAACTTTATACTCGGCGAATTTCTTACCGAGGATTGATGATAGTCATTGCGACAGCATTCATGCCTCTTCCACCATTGTTTCGGTGATAATTATATGGGATTTCAGCAACCCGTGGCTTGGGAAGAATATTTTTGCTGAGCACTGATAAAAGAAATCCCGGGAAAGCATGCAGAGATGCTCTGGCCGCCGCGATATAACTGAAATAATGTTGAAAACAGCGTTAAACACGATACAATCAACCAACATTATAACCTGTTTTGTTGAAGTTGGAAATATCGAATGAATACCATGAAAATGTTTAATATTAATTTTGAAAATGCTGTTCAATGTTTTCTCCTTTCTGTTCAATTTTCAAGAACATAAATGGCTGTTAGGATCGGGCAAAAATGGTTAACTCTTTAGCTAACGTTAAAATTTTCAGACTGGTCCATTATTATATAAGTATTTGTAGACGACAAATTAAATTTTATTCAAATGACGGGATTTGAAAAGAAAGACATTGTTGTCGGAAAAAAAACCAAAAAGTGCGTGCTGACAGTAGGCAAAGTTTCATTTTTTCCCGCAATATTTTTAAACGCGTTCTTTAGTGTATTAATAAACCTAATCCCGACTTTTAACGACCCTGAGGAAGAAAGCTTTTCGAGAACGTTGTGGGAAAAGGGAGAAAATGCTGGTTACCAGCATTTTCTCCTTTTCCCACAACGTTTTCTACCCTTCCCAAGACGAATTTTCAATTTTTGAGCCGCATTTATATTGTCGTCTGCAAATGCTTTCAGTTTGGACATGTCGAAAATTTTGTCGTTTGGTGCAGAGTTAAAAATACAGGGTTGCTTGGTGGAGGGATTATTCGATAGGACATGCGTTTGTTTTATTTCTGCCTGACAAATTTCTCCCGCTTTGAAACTAACCATCTAAAATCTATCTTATTTATGCATTGTTTAAGTAAATTTTGAAGGGTCTGGTATACTTCCACTAACTATATCTTTGGGCATCTTTCCTTTGTGTTGTTGTCGTCCATATTTTTTTTTATCAGTAATTGTTTCTTCAAGTCCTTTTAAAAATTCTACAAAAAAAAAATCTAAGCACTGACTAAGCTCACATATTTTAGTGTCAATATTTACTGACTGCTTTTGCAATTAAATACAAATAAAATTAACCAAAAATTTAGCCTAACGTCTGTATTTTAGAATGTTCGAAACTGTTTCAACGAAAACAAGGGTGTAATGCTTTAGAGAGGCGGCACCCAAGTCATTTGTAGCGATTATATTCTGCAAGCTGGAGAAAACAGATAGCTATGTGCTTTATTGTTTCACAAATCTCTACTGACTCAATCCTTTTCTGTACGATAATTTTGGTAGGCAATCTTAACCCCTAGCCTGCTAAATAAATAAAATGAAACTTTCACGCCAATAGTAAAACCACATATTTTGATATTTTTTTATAGGCATCTTCTCGTCGGACAGTGTAGATCCAAGATCAGACTGCACGTTTTTTGCAGTCTGATCTTGATCTACACAGTCCGCAAAGAGTCAGTGAGCCGCGCTTAGCATCTAAATGGTTAATTCATTATTGTACAGGCTGTTTTTAGACCTTTAAGAAAAACGATTACATTTTTTTAGATAAAGCAAATATTTGAAAGAAAGGAATATGAGTATAATTGTATTTTTTTTTCCGAGAGTGCGTAAAACATCAAAGCAAAAAAGTATAACCGATTGTTACAAGCATTTACTCATTTTCCGACACTATTTCAAGGTGCTGTCAACTGTATTATAGTCTATTTTGGGTACAGTAATCTGTAAAAGAAAAACACAAAATATCACAAAATATACAGGATGTAGGCTACTCTCTTGATGCTTCTACCAGTCAGTTCAAAATATATTCATGATAGTAAAATGGCCGACTACTAGCTCCACCATATTGGGAAAAAAAAACAATCTGACCTAAATTCAAACTTTAAAAACGACGAATGAAATATGTTGCGAAGGACGTATTTCAGCCACGGGCTCCTGGTGATGAAACGATTTGATTGGTAGATTTTTGCGATTAGTCCACGCCATTTTGTCTTTGGGGACACCCAGATAATAATGTAACCTAGAAAATAGAAAATATAGATCACGTTTTTTTTTTTTTAATAATCTTCTTTTAGGACTGGACTTTTTTCTTTTGCTCCTTTTCTCATCATGTGTCCACTATCATCAAAAGAACACTGTTCTTTCCTTCAAATATATTTGCTCTGTTTCTCTTTGCTAGATATTTCCCTTAAATAACATTTACGATAACGCACTACCCCTTTCAGCACCATAGTTGGTAGTACAGGTAACTGTCCCTGAAGGCGATTTTAGTTTTTGACTGGGTGCAGTGCATAGTTAACCCTTTCCCAAACAACAAATTTTGGACTGGTCCAAATTGAAAGAGTTTGCAGACGATAATTTTAAATTTGATGAAAATGGCAGAAAGTTATCAAAAAAGGGTAGAAAACACTGTGGGAAAAGGAGAAATTGCTCGTTATGAGCAATTTCTCCTTTTCCCACAGTGTTTTCAAAAGACTTGTACTGCAGACATGTGAAAACCAGGGCTTGTTTGGGAAAGGGTTAAGGTCCAAATATGAAAAGAAGCACGTAAACGTCTCATTATTGGAGAGGTCATCAGACCTCTCCAACAGTGGTGAGTTTAAAAAGCAGACTGCCTCAGAAATTGCTGTCTAAATCCAGTCTTTTTGCGAAATTGTTCTGATACACATTCTGTTTCGTCATGGTTTTATAAATAAACCGAAATCAAGAAACTGAAATAGGAAATAGACGTTGTTTGTTTTCGTATGACGGATTAAAAAACTTGAATGTCATATTGATTTGATTGCAAATTACCTCTCCAATAATTGTAATTTTCATTAAGCAAATAAATGTAAGCAAAGAGGGGGGGGGGGGGAAATCGTTGAAAAAAAGAGAGAAAGAACACCGCGGGAAAAGATCACACAACTTGAAAACGCGGGAAGAAGGTCACGTGACTGTCGTGTAACGCATAACTGGCATTAACACAGCGGTAGTTATTTAATGTATTACTTGTTTGTCACATGTACCAAAGTATAATGATATCAAAAGCCAAGAAACTATTTGAAAACATTGATGCTGACCTCTCCTGGCATCTTCTTTAAAGAAGCCAACTTGTTTAGACTACATAGGTGGTAACAGCGATTTTTAGATCAATAAAGATATTTACTTTGAAGATGGACAAGTTGTTTACTTCCAAAAGGGAAACCACACCAGAAGGACAGCACGTTCTGTGCAGACTGACCTTGTACCTATTCCGCTTTTTTATTCAAGCCTGTAAGATAAAAATGAGCCATGCTCTGTGAAAACGGGGGTTAGTGCATCTGCGAAAAGTATCGACCCAGGTCAGCCTGCGCAGTCGCGCCTGACCGAAACTTTTCGTAAACTGGCAGCCTGTTATCGATCTTCTATCGGACGGCTACGGGAGATACAACGGGTACCAGTTTAAAATTTTCGCTGTTGGTCAATTTTCTATATGTTCAGGGACCAGTCTATCTCATGATTAAGTCAGTTGTTAAAAAAAAATGGTTATTATGGATCCATAATCATGGGATGGCTTGTTGGTATCATGGGTCACGGAGATGCATTAAGCCCCACTTTTGCCAGAGCGTGGCTCAAATCTATTTTCGGCCGGCAAAACATGTCGAGTTATATATTTGGAGCTGAAAGTGTTAACTGTTTACCAGACGACAAATTTTAAACTTGTCCAAATTGAAAAAAAAAGATGCAGACGAGAATTTAAATGTGGCTCAAATGATGTAGCTTGTCTTTGATAGGGTGGAAAGCATCATGGGAAAAGGAGAAAATGTTGTTGTTACCAGCATTTTATATCCGGGGTCAGCAAATACAGAAACCATAAAACCCGGGACCAATCATCCGGTTACATTTTATAAGGTTCGTTAAAAGTCGGGTGACGGAAAGGGTTAAGTTACAGAAAGTAAAAAAAATGCGAACAACAGGATTCGTCAAACTATTGTAACGTCAATGTTATTTATTATTCCCGTGCAGTAGTTTACCAGGAGGCTTGTGAAGGCTTGTTATTTTCCCTGGAACCAAACTGTATTATTTAACTGACAATTTCATCTTCAGCATCAATTTAGTTAAATCAAAACCATTCCAGAGCACGTGGGTTTTTATCGGCTTCTTAAAAGACAACATGTCAAACGCAGAGGTCTGCACGTGACAAGCCCGAGACGAGAGTAATGAAAACTGCTTCTCAAGTCTTACAAAAATGCCCGGATGGAAGCTATGGCCAAGAATCTTAGAAGGAATACACAGATTTATTTCAGTACATTCTTTGAGGTTGATTATGTTGTCTAAGTATGGTAGAAAGTCTATTTAACTATTTACCAAACGACAAAATTTTAGACTTGTCCAAATTCAAAGCAGTGGCAGACGACAAAATAAATGTGGCTAAAAAATTGAAATTTATTTTCAAAAGGGTAGAAAACATTGTGGGAAAAGGAGAAAATGCTGGTTACCAGCATTTTCTCCTTTTCCCACAATGTTTTCAAAAGGCTTTTTCTGTAGGGTCGTTAAAACCCGGGATTGTATGGTAAAGGGTTAACTCTACCAGATGACAAAATTTTGACTTGTCCTTATTGAAAACCATTTTCAGACCACAAATCTAATTAGCCCTTTACCGCACAATGCCGCCTTTTAACGACCCTGAGCAAGAAGCCTTTTGAAAACATTGTGGAAAAGGAGAAAATGCTTGTAACCAGCATTTTCTCCTTTTCCCACAATGTTTTAATCCTATCAAAGAAAAACTGCACCATTTGAGCTACATTGAAATTGTCGTCTCCAAATGCTTTCAATTTGGACAAGGCTAAAATATTGTCATCTGGTAATGGGTTAAGCGTTTAAACGTGTCATTTTGGATAAACAGACGTAAAGGAATCTTTGGACACTGTGGGAATAAGGGAAAAAAACAAAAACGCCAATACCAGCATTTTCTCTTTTTCCTACGATGTTTTCAAAAATTTTCCAAATGATTTTGAAAACGAGAGAGAGAGAGAGAGAGAGAGAGAGATAATGTTGGGTACATTCAAGAGTCAAAAATAGATAATGAAAAGAACTTGCTGAAATAAACACATTTAATTTTGTTGTAATTCCAAGGTTTGACTCTTAACAAAACAATGCTTAGTTTTAAGCTTTTGAAAACTTCGTGAGAAACTGGTGGTAACCACCATTTTTTTCCTTTTCTCGCAATGTTTTCTGTCTTTCAAAAGACAGATCACATCATTTGAGTCACATTTACTATGTCGTCTGCAAACGCTTTTAATTTAGACGAGTATAAAATTTTGTAGTCTGAGATTTAATGAGTTCTGTCATACTCGATTGTTATTGCCAATCAAATTTTCATTTAGTTCAATCATATACATCTGCACATGTGTTCCTTTAAACGGCAACTTTATTGTCGTAATCGTAGTCGTCGTCACCGTCGTCGTCATCAACAATAACAACAGTTATCGTCGCTTAAAACATGATATCATTTAATAAACAGTTATACTTTCAATCTACGTTATATTTCATCAAAACCAAGATCTTACAGTCATATAGATCTGCATTTGTGTTTATTTAGACGACGAAGATAAATATCATTGTCGTCGTCATCAACAATAACAACAGTTATCATCGCTTGAATCCTGAAATCATTTAATAAACTGATATAATTTCAATCTATGTTATTTTTCATCAAAATCAAGATGTTACAGTCATATAGATCTGCATTCGTGTTTGTTTAGCCGACGAAGATAAATGTTATAGTCGTCGTCGACGTCGTCGTCGTCACCGTCGTGGTCAAAAACAATAACAACAGTTATCATCGCTTGAAGCATGATATCATTCAATAAACTGACATAATTTCATTACATGTTATTTTTCACCAAAATCAAAATGTAACAGTCATATAGATCTGAATTTTTGTTTGTTTAGAAGACGAAGATAAAATGTCGTCGTCATCAATAGCAACAGTTGTCGCTGACTGAATATAATATCAGTTAATAAACAGATATAATTTCAATCTATGTTTTTTTTCATCAAAATCAAGATGTTACAGCCATATAGATTGGCATTTGTGTTTGTTTAGACGCCGACAATAAATGTCATGGCCGTCGTCTTCACAGTCGTCGTCATCATCAACAACAACAGTTATCGCTCCTTATAACATGATACCATTTAATAAACTGATGTAATTTCAACCTGTGTTATTTTTCATCAAAATCAAGATGTTACAGTCATGTAGATCTGCATTTGTGTTTGTTTAGACGACGACAATAAATATCATAGTCGTCGTCGTCACCGTCAAAGTCGTCGTCAAGAATAACAATAACTATTAATCTTCGCTTGAAACATGATACCAGTTAAAAAACTGATATAATATGAATGCATGTTACTTTTCATTAAAATCAAGATGTTACAGCCATGTAGATCTGCATTTGTGTTTGTTTACGTGTCGTTGTCGTTTGTTTTGTCACCATCATCGTCTTTGTGATCATCATCATCATCATCGTTATCCTCCTCATCATCATCAACCAACTTCTGGTTTACTGCAAAAGGCTATCAGTTACCGATATAATTTCAATCTGTGATGTTGTTTTTTGTCATGATCAAGATGTTACACACATATAGATCTGCACGTGTGTTTGTTTAGACGGGACATCCGGAAACAATACCTTGGGGAAATACCAAGATATTGGTTAACCCTTTACCAAACAATCCCGTGTTTTAACGAAAGGGGGGGGGGAAAGAAGAGAGAAGCCTTTTGAAAACATTGATGGAAAAGGAGAACATACTGGTAATCAGCATATTCCTTTTTTGCCTCAATGTTTTCTATGCTTTTAGAGTCAGGTTTCATCAAGTGAGCCACATTTAATTTGTCGTCTGCCACAGCTTTGAATTTGGACGAGTATAAATTTTGTCGTTTGGTAGGCTATTTAACCCTTCACCACACAATCCCAAATTTTAACGACCGTGAGAAAAAGACCTTTTGAAAACATTGTGGGAAAAGGAGAAAATGCTGGTAACCAGCATTTTCTCCTTTTCCCACAATGTTTCCTGACCTTTTACAGACAAGTCTCATCTTTTGAGCCGCCATATCTAATATGTCGTCTGCAAGTGCTTTGAATTTGGACGAGTGTAAAGTTTTGCCGTTTGGTGGGCTATTTAAAGAGTTAAGGGCTAAGGGGTAGATCTACTCCATTGGGCTTTACACCGCTTTTCACACTTGTGTGGCGACAGCTGAAATATTTGAACGGCGTCCTGCAACAGAGGCTTCCATGCATCAATGTGATACATTATTATAGATCCATGAAATCCATTTTATCTAACAAGCAACTTAACCCATTACCACACCATCCCGAGTTTTAACGACCCTGAGGAACATACCTTTTGAAAATATTGTGGGAAAAGGAGAAAATGCTGGTAACCAGCATTTTCCCCTTTTCCCACAATGTTTTCTACCTTTGCAAAGGCAAGGTTCAGTTTTTGAGCCACGTTTAATTTATCGTCTGCAAATGCTTTCAGTTTGAACCAGTCTAAAATTTTGTCGTTTGGTAAAGAGTTAAGTGATGAGAAAGAAGGGCCCTCGGAGATGCAGAAAATTGACCAATAGCAAAAGGAAACGACACAGGTCAGCCTGCGCGGACTACAAAGACTGACCTGAGTCGATACTCTTTGCAGATGCATTAAACCTCCTTTTCACAGAGCATGGCTCGTTTATGTATGCCTGGATTTCATTTACAAGTACAATGCAAAGCAGAAATGTTTGGAGAAAAAGAAGTTAATGTCTGAAATGAAATTAAAACCCTTGAGAGAAAAAGTAACCTGCCATTGCTTCTTTGACTCTATGATACATGTATCAAAACTTTGTTTACTGCATGTGCGTAGGAAGTCATAATTGTCTGCTCAAAGTTACATGCAGGTGATGTGGGAAAAAATGATGAGAAAGTGGAAATTTGGTATAAACAATTTTCTTCGTTCCCACAATGTTTTCAAAAGGTGTTTACTGCAGGGACCACAGAAATATTCGTATTTGTATGGTAGGCTAATTGTCTATCAATGTTTCGATATTTACACGCCTTATAACGGGATTGACGTTATAACGGGGTTGACGTTATATGCCGGGGCCGCAATATAGGTATATTGAACGTTATAAGAGTATCAGCTGCTTCAACTATTCAACGTCATTGAGTTTGTTCCAGCAGATGTCACCAGTGTTTAACCCCTTTTTCTTCATAACCAAATTTCAGGCAAATCATAGCGTTCTATCGAGTGCACCAAGTCATTTAAACAATTGCAACATAATTCCGACTTTTAACGACCCTGAAGAAAGAAAGTTTTCGGAAACATTGTGGGAAAAAGAGAAAATGCTGGTAACCAGCATTTTCTCCTTTTCTCGCAATGTTTTCTACCCTACCCAACACAAATTTTAATAGTTGAGTCATACTTATTTTGTCGTCTGCAAATGCTTTCAATTTGGGCCAGTCTAAAATTTTGTCGTTTGGTAAAGAGTTAAACAATTGCAACACAATTCCGACTTTTAATGACCCTGAAGAAAGAAAGTTTTCGGAAACATTGCGGGAAAAGGAGAAAATGCTGGTTACCAGCATTTTCTCCTTTTCCCACAATGTTTTCATACCATTTCAAAAAGCAGAAATCAGTTTTGAACAACATTTATATTGTCGTCTGCACATGGTTTCAGTTTGGTAGAGTCTAAAGCTATAGTCTGTTAGAGAGTTCAGCATAAGGACGGAGCGCGGTATCTCAGGCGATAACGTGCAGGGCTAGTACTGAGGGCGTGGTTAGCTTCAGCTTTGCCAAACTCTTTTCGAGAATTGATGATAGTCATTGCGGCAGAGCTCATACCGCTAAACATTGTTACGGCGATGTTTATTGGGAAAAAAGGCAGTGGCCTGGTAAGAATGTCGTGCGAAGCGCTGTAAAAAGAAAGTCTGTGGAGCTATGGATAGGTGTACTGACCACCCTGATATAGTTGAAAAACATGTTGAAATCGACGCCTTATTCCACTTATGCAATTTTAACCCTTTACCAGACGACAAAATTTTAGCCTTCTCCAAATTGAAAGCATTTGCAGACAACAATTTCAATTTGGCTAAAATGGTACAATTTTTCTTTGATAGGGTAGAAAACATTGTGGGAAAAGGAGAAAATGCTGGTTACCAGCATTTTCTCCTTTTTCCACAATGTTTCCAAAAGGCTAAGAAACACATTGTAGGGAAAAGGATATACATGCTGGTGACCTGCACTTTCTACATTCTCCACATTCTTGACAAAAAAATCTTCTTCTGTGTCGTTAAAAAGGGAAGTGGGGTGTGTATTAAAGGGTGTTAGCACAAGGATGCAAAGGACAACAATGGACAATGTAGGTCAAGGTCAGAGTGTGCAAAAAAAGGCAGACTGGTCTTGTTACAATGGGGTTCGATATTTTGAGAAATTGCAATATCGTGGTCGTCTTTGTCGGCGGAAAATACCCCTAAAGTTACATTCATTTTGCATTCACTAAAGGTTAAGCTATGCTCTAATTGTGGACGCATTTGAACAGTGAACGCTTTAGCGACAAAGTTGCGAAATGAGTACAACACCTCTCTTTCCCCCTCCCTCCCTTCCGCCGTCTTTTACTGAAAGCATTGACGGTTATTCTGGCGTTTTTCTTACATGTGTACACGTAAAGAAGATACTGTTATCATGACATGAGCGAGCGGGCGAAACGAGTGCGAAAAAAAAAACCTTGTGATAAAAGAAGAAATGTTGCTCGTTAATCATTTATATCTAATGAGAATGGTTTAAAGGTCATCTGCTGCAAATAGAGAGAATGAGTTGATAATTAAAATTAGACATGCTCTGTGAAAGAGGGGCTTAATGCATCTGCGAAACGTATCGATCCAGGTCAGCCTGCGCAGTCCGCGCAGGCTGACCTGGGCCGAAACTTTTCGCCATTGGTCAATCTTCTACCTGTCAAAGGACCATTCTAGCTCATAATTCAGTTGGTTGTTAAAAAAGGTAGCTATTATAGATCCATAATTATGTGATTGCTTGCTGGGTATCATGCATCATGAAGACGCATGAAGCCCCCTTTTCACAGAGCATGGCAAAATGTATATTTTCCATCACATACAATGATAATAATAAATCAAAGAGGCATACAGTTTGCAAATTAAATGCTGGTTTAGGCCAGATTTTGCAAAATCTTGGCTTTTTTTTTCGCAAAACGTTGCAAGATTTTGGCCTTTCTTTTCTGCAATTTCATCGCTGACTTTGGCAAGAATATCCAAAATAAGAAGGTAAGATAACCGAAAAGGTAGATCTGAAATCAGACTGAACAATTAGTACAGTCTGATCTCGATCTAGTTCGTTCGCAAAAGCATCTAATGTTGTCCCAAGCTTGCTATGAGTTAAGTCATTCTTGCTCTGCAAACTAACAATAATACTACAACCATCTGCTACCCACATATGGTGCAAGGCTTTACCACGTAAAATATGCGTTTTTATCTATATTGAACTTACATAAGTAACAGCTGATATGAACCCTTTAACAAACACAGATATAATTTATCTTGATAAAACGGTAAAAAAAACAAAAATAATATTGTATGTTTCTGATGTTATCGAGATACTTTTAGTTTTTCCTTTGAGATTTTAAAAAGCTCTTGACATACCGTGTTAACACCGCTGATTCAGCTGATAACGGTGTGTTTAGAAGTGATTGTTGTTTAACTCTGTACCAAACGACAAAAGTTTAGAATAGTCCAGATTCAAAGTGGTTGCAGACGACTTATACAACAGAGCTGGAAATGATTGAATTTTTCCAGGAACGGTTAGAAAACATTGTGGACAAAAAAGAAAATGCTGGTTACCAGCATTTTCTTCTTTTGCCAACAATGTTTTCAAAAGCTTTCTTCCCTGCAGTCGTAAGAACACAGAATTGTTTGTCAGAGAGTTGAATAAATCTAAAACGATGCTCTGTTATATATGAAGCAACCACAAAAAGTTCTTTACAAATATGAGCAACGATGGCTCGTCAATGGCGGAATAATTTCACCAATAACAACTTTTAATGTTCTAGTACCAGTGTACAAAGCGTCTTTCTATATGGTGTCACACCACTCGTTTTTGGCCACATTGAAAATAGAGCGAAATCGACAATGTTTAGAGTTCCACAGATTGCTTAATGGCAAAATTCTGGCTTCTCGGTCTGTTGTTCTCCAAAGTATGACCATAGGCCTACAAAAAAAATGCAAAAAAAAAAAACAATATGTCAACCGATTGCGTTTTTAGCTAAATTCCAACCAGTACAGGCACCCTAAAATTTGCCCTCTGAGGAACACCTGTTCACGGCCATGACCCCAACTTTTTGTTCCTCCAGTAATACAAAATAGTCCTGTCAAAGTACATTATAAATGCATCTAAGTGGTCCCCCAATGCCCAAATTTGAAGCAAATCTAAATTATATACCTCCAAGCCATCTCGGCTCCATGAAACAGTGCAGCAGAAGTGCTACTGCAAAATTTCATATGGGACTACTTTTGACTACTACGACTACGACCCGGAAGCAGTCTCGCAGTGGTGCGACACCATATATGAAAACCATTTACCAAACAATCAGAATCTGATGTTTTATATACGATCCTGAGCAAGCAAGCGTCTGAAAACATGGGGGAGGAGAAAATGCTGGTTACCAGCTTTTTCTTTTTTTTTCCATAATGTTTTCTATCCTTTCAAAGATAGATTATTTAAACTAGATTTTATTTTTCGCCTACAAATGCTAATATTAATTTGGGCTTGTAAAAGAGTGGTTGTTTTGAAACAGCAGGCTAACTGTAAGTGTCAAGATGACACGGATAAGAAGTTGTATCAAACTTGAAGTTTTGAATTTAAATATTCAACAAAAAAAAATGTATACTGCAAATTTCTTTAAGATTACATATCTGTTAGAAGCTGCATTTATTTCAGATTCGATAAATGAAGTTCTTTAACCCTTTTCCACACAATGCCGAGTTTTAACGACCCTCAGAAAGAGGCCTTTTAAAAACATTGTGGGAAAAGGAGAAAATGCTGGTTACCAGCATTTTCTCCTTTTCCCACAATGTTTTCTGTCCTCTTACAGACAAATCTCGCCATGTGAGCCATACCTAATTTGTCGTCTGCAATTGCTTTCAATTTGAACAAGTGTAAAATTTTGTCGTCTGATAAAGAGTTAATTCTTTTCCAGACGACAAAATGCTTGGACTTATTCGAATTGAAAGCATTTGCAGACGACAAATTAACCCTTATCCTGCTGAATAACATATATCTAACTTTCAAGCCGATAGTAAAAACCCGAATATTGCTATTTCAAACTTATGTTTTGGAGAAAAAACTTCTCCTTGTCGGACAGTGTAGATCCAAGATCCGACTGCACGTTCTGTGCACGTTCTGATCTTGATCTACAATGTCCGCAAAAGGTCGGTGGGTCGCGCTTAGCAGCCTAAGGGTTAAATATTGCTCAAGTTCTTGGAGTTGTCCATTTTCCGATTCAGGTCTGCCTTTGCAGACTGCGCAGGCTGACATTGGTCGATACTTTTTGCAGATGTATTAAACCCCCATTTCACAAAGCATGGCCCATACGTTCAGGCAGTAAAGAAGACAGAGATATTCCCATTTGATGGTTGATAACATAAAAAAATCTCAATTCAAGATCAGACTTTACAATTTGCGCTGACTGGTCTTAATCTTAACTGTCCACAAAAGCAACCAGATTCATTGTAATTATACGTGCATGCTATTGGTTAGAAATGAAGGGAGACCGCAGTTTATGGTTAGATCGTCAGACTGTCAGGACAGAAGGTCCGGGCTCGCAACCCGCAATCTGAAGGTAAACCTTTTGACTTGCATCACGGCCTGTGCACTGGTTAAAGTTCCCAGGAAGCAATTGTCGAGGGTGGTTGATTTAAGTTGTGTCTCACAATCGATGTAAAATAAACAGGTTTGGACTTCAGTGGGTTCTGGCCTTACGGGTAAAGTAGATGACACATTAAGTTCTACAAGTCAATGGTACCACCCTAGAGAATTGGTTTCTGGTAAAGCAATCACCTATGTCATTTACTAATTACCTTCTGTAGACTTAATGTTGTGTCTTGCAGCAGACCACTTTTGAAAACATTGTGGCAAAGAAAGATTGCTCGTAACCAGTTAATTGTATTCAATGCTTCTCTACTCACATTACAGTCCCAAGTTTTGACGACCCTGAGGATTAAGGCAACGGAAAACACGGTAGCCAGAATTTCTCCATTTCCAATTATATTTTCTACACCTTCAAAGACAAATTGCATCATATAAGTAACATTTAATTTGTCGTCTGCAAATTATTTCATTTTGAACAAGTCTAAAATTTTATGTCGTCTGGTAAAGAGTTCAGGAGAACAGCCAATCCCATTGCCACCAAAATGGAAAACTAGCTTCTTAGTGGGCTTTTATGACAAATGGTTGTCTTACACAGGTACCTATGTTGCAAGTATGTTGAAAACAATGACTCGATAATTCTATATACGATGGTTCCTTGATACAGGAGGTGACTGTTGACCAAAAAGGTATGAAGGTTTGTATGGTGAAAAAAAAAACGAGCAACCAACACTAAGCAAGCAGATGAGTCATGCTCTGTGAAAAAAGGGTTTAATGCATTTGCGAAAAGTACCCACCAATGTCAGCCTGCACAGTCCGTATTTGGTCTATTGTCTGCATGTCAAAGGGCCATACTACTGTACTATCTCATGATCGAGTCCAGTCGGTAGCGTACAGGACTCGAGATCAGGAGGTCGCTGGTTCGATCCCCAGCTCGGCCAATTTCTTTCCGAGGACTGATGATAGTCATTGCGACAGGATTCATTCTTCTCTCACCGCTGACCATTTTTCGACGATGGTTATGTGGGAAAGCAGCCAGTGGCTTGGAAAGAATATTGTACGTAGTACTGGTAAAAGAAACTCCAGGAAAGCATGGATAGGTGCACTGGCCGCCGCGATATAACTGAAATAATGTTGAAAACGGCGTTAAACACCATACAATCAATCGATCAATCATGATCGAGTCGGTTGTTAGACGAAATGGTTTTAATGGATCCATAATTGTGTGACGACTTGCTCAGTATAATGCATCACGGGAATACATTAGACCTCTTTTGCAAGAGCATCCATGGCTCATATACAGTTCCCAGAGAAAGCAAATAATTGAGGCTTAATGCATCAGCAAAAAGTATCGACCCTGGTCAGCCTTCGTAGTCCGCGCAGGCTGACCTGAGCCGAATCTTTTCGCTATTGGGATACATTAGACCTCTTTTGCAAGAGCATCCATGGCTCTGATTTAACCTGTATTTCAGATAAAGAGCAAGTAACAACACATATTCCTGAGGGTTTACAGTAGTTGTGTACCTTGTTTATTAGAATGACTCAAATGCAGGGCCTGAATGCCAGGCTATCTGCGCGGGCTGACCTGGGCCGAATCTTTTCGCTATTGGGATGCATTAGACCTCTTTTGCAAGAGCATCCATGGCTCATATACAGTTCCCAGAGAAAGCAAATAATTGAGGCTTAAAGCAAATAATAAGGGAGGCTTAATGCATTCAGCGAAAAGTATCGGCCCAGGTCAGCCTGCGCAGTCCGCGCAGGCTGACCTGGGCCGAATCTTTTCGCTATTGGGATGCATTAGACCTCTTTTGCAAGAGCATCCATGGCTCTGATTTAACCTGTATTTCAGATAAAGAGCAAGTTACAACACATATTCCTGAGGGTTTACAGTAGTTGTGTACCTTGTTTATTAGAATGACTCAAATGCAGGGCCTGAATGCCAGGCTATCTGCGCGGGCTGACCTAGGCCGAATCTTTTCGCTATTGGGATGCATTAGACCTCTTTTGCAAGAGCATCCATGGCTCATATACAGTTCCCAGAGAAAGCAAATAATTGAGGCTTAAAGCAAATAATAAGGGAGGCTTAATGCATTCAGCGAAAAGTATCGGCCCAGGTCAGCCTGCGCAGTCCGCGCAGGCTGACCTGGGCCGAATCTTTTCGCTATTGGGATGCATTAGACCTCTTTTGCAAGAGCATCCATGGCTCTGATTTAACCTGTATTTCAGATAAAGAGCAAGTAACAACACATATTCCTGAGGGTTTACAGTAGTTGTGTACCTTGTTTATTAGAATGACTCAAATGCAGGGCCTGAATGCCAGGCTATCTGCGCGGGCTGACCTGGGCCGAATCTTTTCGCTATTGGGATGCATTAGACCTCTTTTGCAAGAGCATCCATGGCTCATATACAGTTCCCAGAGAAAGCAAATAATTGAGGCTTAAAGCAAATAATAAGGGAGGCTTAATGCATTCAGCGAAAAGTATCGGCCCAGGTCAGCCTGCGCAGTCCGCGCAGGCTGACCTGGGCCGAATCTTTTCGCTATTGGTCTATTTTCTGTATGTCCAAGGACCAGTCTACCTCATGATTCAGTCGGTTGTTTAATTTAAAAAAAAAAAGTGGCTATTATGGATCCATGATTATGTGATTACTTGCTTGGTACAATGCATCGCGGAAGTGCATTAAGCTCCCTTTTGCCAGAGCATGGCTCAATCATGTTGAAATTATACTCATGCTTGGCAAGCATCATTTTTTAGCAAGTGCATTTTGTTTTCCCTTTTAAAGGTCTGTTCAATATAGGTTGGACTGTGTTTTTAGTTTGAGGTCTACTTTTGGACGCGCAAGAATATTTGGGTAGCGTCATTAATCATCGTTAAGGAACGGGTTAGATGTTAAAATATTTAACAGCTGCTCGGAAAGCAGAATGGCTCCTGTAGGCTGGCCTGTTTAAGATAGAAGACACCTGTTAAATGTTTCAAACCCTTCTATCTCGCATCTGTTTTCTGTATCTAACTTTAGACTGGCACCTCTATAATGGACAGTTGCAGATAAGATGGTATCATTTTGCATGCTTGTGTATTCCGTTGTTTTTGACACGGCTTTACCGACTGGAGAAAATAGAATCAAAGTGCTGAAAGTTCCGTTACTGTATAGCGTTGATTGACTGCTTTTTTACGCATTCCCACTTTTTATCGTCAATGTTGTTAACAGTACCTGCCCCGTTGTAGTTACCATTTCCTGTGGAAGTTCCCTGTACAGATTTTTTCACAGGTATACATTACAACATACATTCACTCTGATTAAACTTGACCTTGCTTTATCGGGTCAATTTGATTGGAACAATATGGTACGCTGTACTGTTGATATGAACCGTTTTGCCTATGCAGAAATTGCTTAATCTCTCTATTTATAGGAGATCTATAATGCATGCATAAGAGTGGAAAAATGCCCAAATGATGCAATTCTTCCAATTACATTAGTATTTTATTGTCGCCAAGCCCCCCATAGCTCAGTCGGTAGCGCACAGGACTTGAGAACAGGAGGTCGCTGGTTCGATCCCCGGCTTGGCCAATTTCTCTCCGAGGATTGATGATAGTCATCGCTACAGGATTCATTCCTCTCTCACCGCTGACCATTGTTTCGATGATGGTTATGTGGGAAAGCAGTCAGTGGCTTGGAAAGAATATTGTGCGGAATACTGGTAAAAGAAACTCAAGGAAAGCATGGATAGGTGCACTGGCCGCCGTGATATAACTGAAATAATGTTGAAAACTGCGTTAAACACCATACAATCAATCAATCAGTTTAATTGTCAACTGGGTTGTATATTACGACAGGTTTTCTTAATCCTTAAGCTGCTAAGCGTAACTCACTGACCTTTTGCGGACGGTGTCGATCAAGATCAAACTGCACAGAACTTTCAGTCTGATCTTGGATCTAAACTGTCCAATTAGGAGATATTTTTTCTGAAAACAATAAGTTTGAAATAACGTTATTCAGGCTTTTACTATCGGCTTGAAGGTTTATTTAATTTACTAAGCAGGAAAAGGGTTAACCCAATGGTTTAACTCTTTACTACACAATCCCGACTTTTAACAACCCTAAAAAGGAAGCCTTTTGAAAACATTGTAGGAAAAGGCCAAAATGCTGGTAACCAGCATTTTTTCCTTTTCCCACAATGTTTTCCACCCGTCCCATAGCAAATTTCAATCTTTAAGTCACATTTAATTTGTCGTCTGCAAATGCTTTCAATTTGGACTAGTCTAAAATTTTGTCGTTAGGTAAAGAGTTAACTCTACCAAACGAGACTATTCTGAGGTTGTCCAAATCCAAAACACTTGCAAACGACAATTCAAATGTGGCTCGAGCGTCGGGCTTTGCTGTTGAAATGATTTAAAAAAAAAAAATGTAGTGCGGGAAACGCAGAAAATACTGGTTACTGTTTCCAAACGATATTTTCAAAGTTTTGTTTTTTTCCTTCGGGGTTGTAAAGGTTCGACCTGCGTCAGACCGGTTTTATGTTGACGTGTTAGAACCTTGGTCTAGTGTGACTGTAGTTTAGGATGCTGTCAAATGAAAGAAACAAATATTCAGCCTTGACGAGACAGATATGTGATCTTTTCAAATTCGGGTGTTTATCCGAATTCCGAGAAATTAATACATAATGCTTACCGGTATGTTCTGATAAAATAGTTGGTTTACTGATATTGTTGAAAATCTCACAGAGATATAAATAAACAATTTAAGTGCATCAGTCAAAAGGATGAAATTTCATGACACATCAAAAGCATCCCTATCAGTTCATCTTTATGCTTCATCTTATCTTTTTTGGCCATTAAAACTGCTAAACATTTATAGATTTACCAAAGAGAAAATGATAGGACAAATGACAAACATCGCATATAGTGTGAAAAAGAGCAAAACATTTCCTTTAAAAAAAAAAACAAACATTTATCCGACAGTCCCGAGGAAAACGGCTTTGTAAAACATAGTGGGAAAAGGAGAAAATACTGGTTACCAGCATTTTCTCCTTTTCCCACCATGTCTTCTAACCTTTTAGAGATAAATCCCACTATTTTAGCGACATTTGATCGGTCGTGCTCTGATGCTTTCGCCAGAAACGAGTCTAACAGTTTGTACTTGTTAGATTGAAAGCATTGACTACAAATCAAATTTGAATCAGATGATGGGTTTTGTTTTAGAACGAGTCAAAAACATTCTTGGGGAAAAAAAAGAAAATGTTGGTAAGCGCCAGCTTTTTTCCAAACGATATTTTCAAAGCTCTTTTTTTTGTAATTTGCTCTCAGGGTTGTAAAAACAAGGCGATTGTTTAGTATAGATTCAGACAATTAAAATCAATATCCAAAAAAGTGAAATTTTGTATCATGAGTCGTACTTTCAGAATTTATGAATAACAGTTATATCAAATTTTGTAAAGTTCTGTCTGTTGCTTTTTTTGGCCCACGAGATGACGGTTACTTGTTAGCCCGCCGGCTGTTTTCGAAGAAACATTCGAGGTATTGTCATCGTCTGCATCGTCGTCGTGCAAAAACTTGACATTTTATAATTAATCTCTGTCATTACTGAAGATATTTGTTTCAAACTTGGACTAGGTGTTACCTATCAATAGGGAAATCCATACCACAAGGGCAGTTAACTCTTTCCCAAACAAGCCCCGGTTTTCACGTGTCTGCAGTACAAGTCTTTTGAAAACACTGTGGGAAAAGGAGAAATTGCTCGTAACGAGCAATTTCTCCTTTTCCCACAGTGTTTTCTACCCTTTTTGAGAACTTTCTGCCATTTTCATCAAATTTAAAATTGTCGTCTGCAAACTCTCTCTATTTGGACCAGTCTAAAATTTATCGTTTGGGACAGGGTTAACCATCAAAATGTTTTTGACACAGTTATGCCCGTTTTTTTTTTCCGATTTAAAAAAGCAACTGCAGCCGAGCGTTGGCTTCCGCATGTGGTCTTGTTTTTAACCTTTTTAGCGCTATGGGCGAATACATGGGCTTTTTACAGATCGTGCTATCTGATCTTGAATCTATACCGTCTGCTTGTTTAGAAATATTTCTGGGTTTCAGTAGACAGTAATTTCGACAGTGGTAGAGTTAATAAAATTTGGTACCGAAAGAGTTAACTATCAGCTTACTGAAGACAACTTTATGGGCTTTGGTGTAGATCAAAACAAAGACTCCACAGATCATGCTGTCTTATCCTGAATCAATACTGTCCATTTTTGTGTTCGACCAAGGTCCGTATCCACCAACCAGTCTTACGAGTATTGTTAGCCTAATTCTCGAGATTTTCTGAATTTCAAAGAAATGCAATTTCTGATTGGCTAATGAAAATGGTTTTCCCAATCAGGAACAGCGTTACTATCCAGATCTAGAATAAGACTACGAATGCAATTTAGACTAGTTGATGAAAACGGACCCGGCTGACAAAATCAGCTTTTATATCGTAATATTTTGAGCTTTCCCTAAGGATCGAAATATGTTCGTTTGGTTTATTTCGTAGTCAAAGAGCTGAAAGTGAACCAGTACTGTCAGGTGGGCCTGATTAAAACCACACGTGTTTCGGGATTACATAACCAGGTGTTCGCCAATCCCACTGGCGCCAATTCCTAATCTTTTTTACACGCGCCAGTCTTGTAAATTTCGGAGAAGAAAATGTAATGTGATTGAATTTTTAGAGTTGAAATTTCTGGAACTGTGAAAATGTGGCGATATGTCATCCAACAGCGTGTGACGCTTTTATATTGAGAAATCATGCTGAAATGTGTAATTTGTATTTTTTTTTTTCTAATGAAGTACTCTGTATCAATCACACCAAACGTATGGGTCTTGTTAAAAACAACATTACAAAAAAAAGAGAAATTGTTGTGCGTAAAAATTTTAAAATCCCTACAGAAATTCATTATCCTGACAAATTACAGTTTGACCACAGACTCTCTGGCCCGGATAATTCAACCACAGACTTTTTGGTCCAGAAGTTTTGCTCAAAGACTTTTAGGCCCGGGCGTTTTGCCCACGGACTTTTTCGCCCAGACATCTGCCAACATACTCTTTGGCCCAGATGTGTTTACGTTTCGACCACAGACTCTTTGGCCCGGATAATTCGACCACAGATTTTTTTGGCCGAGAAGTTTTGCTCAAAGACTTTTAGGCCCGGACGTTTTGCCCACAGATTCTTTTTGCCTGGACATTTTGCCGGCAGACTTTTTGGCCCGGGCGCTTCGACCACAGACTTTTTTGCCCGGATATTTGCTAACAAACTCTTTAGCCCGGACATTTTTCCAGAAGACTTTTTGACCTGGACGGTTTGCTCACAAAAGTTTTTTGTAGCTAAAGTTTCATCCAATTTCGTTTTTTTTTTTTCCCACCAGTACATGTAGGATAAAAAGTTTTGTCAAATTCGTAATACTGAAGAGTATCAAAAGTAATTACAAAATCAGACGCTAAATGATCAGAAACTTAAAAGATATATTTAGGTAATACAAAAGGCAGGAAAACACTCTAATTATATCCTTGCCATTTGTTGGATTTTTTTAAAATTCCATGTTCAAATAACCAGCATAACTCATGTCTATTTCCATCGAACCACATATCGTATGGAGCATTTCGTACTTTTGTCACAATTTTTCAGTCTCATTTATTTAGCTGTTAAACCTTATTTAATGATTATTTCTATTTTACAGGATCGCGTTCAGTCTTCTGCTGCAAAATAGGAAGTAAGGAGTAAACTCTTTACCAAACGATAAAATTTTAGACCGGTCCAAATTCAAAGCATTTGCAGACGACAATTTAAATGTGGCTAAAATGATGGAATTTGTTTTTGATAAGGTTAACCCGTTCCCAAACAAGCCCTGGTTTTCAGTTGTCTGCAGTACAAGTCTTTTGAAAACACTGTGGGAAAAGGAGAAATTGCTCATAACGAGCAATTTCTCCTTTTGCCACAGTGTTTTTCTACCCTTTTTGATAACTTTCTGCCATTTTCATCACATTTAAAACTGTCGTCTGCAAACTCTTTCAATTTGGACCAGTCCAAAATTTGTCGTTTGGGAAAGGGTTAAAAACATCGTGGGTAAGGGAGAAAATGCTGCTTACGAGCATTTTCTCATTTTCCCACTACGTTTTCAAAAGGTTTCTCTGTCAGGGTCGTTAAACTTGGGACTGTGTGGTAAAAAGTTAACTTTTTAACACACGATAAAATTTGAGACTTGTCCAAATTGAAAGCTTTTGCAAACGACAAACTAGTAATTTATTAAATGCAGCTGAAAAGATGGTAATGATGTGAAAGTGTAGTAGTTTTCTCTTTTTCAAGCAATGTCCTCTACCACTGGAGAAACAAATCCAACCAAAAGAGGTACGGTTGATTTGTCGTCCGCAGGCGCTTTCAATTGGGACAAGACCAAAATCTTATTGGAGAGGTCATCAGACCTCTCCAACAGTGGTGAGTTTAAAAGGCAGACTGCCACAGAAATTGTTGTCTAAATCCATTTGTTTTTGCAAAATTGTTCTGATACACAGTCCATTTCGTCATGGTTTTATAAATAAACCGAAATAAAAAAACTGAAAAGGCAAAAAACGTGTTTCTTTATATGACGGATTTCCAAAAAGATTTTTCATACTGTATTGATTTAATTGTAAATGACATTTCCAATAATTGTAATTTTTCATTAAATAAATAAATCTAAGCAAAGGGGAAAAGATCACGTGACCTGCCACTGTATCAGGGGAATTCGTACCCTGGAGAACTCGTACCCAAATGTCGAGAAGACGAGTTCTCTGAGAACTTGTGCCCCACGAATAAAGATAGTTGATCAGTATGTTTTCAAGTTTTATTTTTCAAAACTGATCAGACTATAGCAGTTTTCTCGGTTTTATACAAAAATCTATGGATTTATAACGATGTAGATTTGATGAAATAACACACAGAGTTGCCTCTAGGATGCGGGATTGCGTGAATCCGGCGAAAAATTAGCTTATGAACGCAAAAAAGTCGATTGAAAATAAAAGCCAATTAACTATTTGAAAACATTGATGCCGACCTCTCCTGGCTTCTTTTTTTAAAGAAATAACTTGTCTAGTAAAGTGTTAAATGTCCTGGTTTAAACAATTGTGAACAATACATTTCTTGTACGGGAGTGTCTTGCAGAAAATGTTTGTATTACGGGACGGTGGCCTATACTTTTGACAAAAAAAAAATTATTTGTAGTCTAAGACCTTGAGCGAAAAGAAGAAAATGCTGATTTACCAGCATTTTCTCCTTTCTCACACGGTTTTCAGAAGGCTATTTCCTCTGGTGGTTAACACGGGATTGTGTTGTAAAGTGGTTAATGTTAAAAGCCACTGGAAGGCTTTTATCAACAGTTCCAATGAATAAAATGACAATTGAAACATCAACAAACAAACCAATAACACAAAACAACGAGGACACTTGCAAATTAGTGCTTCAATTTAAAGGCCCGATAGCGTCCAAAAAGACAATGCAGGTGTTAAAAAACATTTAAATTTAATTCATACCATAAAAAAGTATGGAAAAGATTGTGTAGATGACAATCTGTTATTGTGTGGTCGGTCCAAGGGTTAGGTGATGGCAGAAAAATGGATTTTAAAGTCAGGCAAAAAGTAAATAAAAGATAGAATGACCTGACAAGTTTTAACCTAGTTTTGAAATTAATTACTCGGCCAGCAACTAACACTTGGGACGATTGTACAGTAACAGATTGTAATCTTCACAATAATTTCCATACCTGGAACAAAAAGCGAGGTTTTTTGGGGGGCGAAGCAGAATGCGCTTCCTTTTGATCTACTTCATGGTATTGATATATTCGAATGAATAAATAGAAATTTGTGATTGGTCAAAAATGTGTATTCTACGGGCCCCTTCAGGCCTTTTTGCGGGCAAATGTACGCCGTCTGTCTTTTTCTTTTAACCCTTTCCCAAACAAGCCCTTGTTTTCACGTGTCTGCAGTACAAGTCTTTTGAAAACACTGTGGGAAAAGGAGAAATTGCTCATAACGAGCAATTTCTCCTTTTCCCACAGTGTTTTCTACCCTTTTTGAGAACTTTCTGCCATTTTCATCAAATTTAAAATTGTCGTCTGCAAACTCTTTGAATTTGGACCAGTCCAAAATTTGTCGTTTGGGAAAGGGTTAAAGATATTTATTGTTTACACTTCTTCTTCTTGTGAATTTCTAAAGTTCATAGAAATATCATGAATTAGGAATTGTTCTTCTTTTATTGCCACTGACGACTTATGTAGCTTTAGTGAACGTTAGCGGATGGTGTAGATCAAGATAACAGTGCACAGAGCGTGCAGTCTGATCCTAAATCTACAGAGTCCGTCACTTGATACTAAACTATGACCAAAGTCATCTTCAAAAGTACTTTAAGACCTCGAACAAAGAAAAATTTCTGGAGTTGGTGGTGAAAGGGTTAAACGTGGTATATAAATCGCTTACCAAACAATCAATTGTTTTGATGACCTTGAGGAGAAAACATTGTGGGAAAATGATGAAACTGCTGATAAAGGGCATTTTCTCCTTTTCCCAGATTGTTTTCTACCCTTTAACTCTTTACCACACAATCCCAACTTTAAACGACCCTGAGAAAGAAAGCTTTTGAAAACATTGTGGGAAAAGGAGAAAATGCTGGTAACCAGCATTTTCTCCATTTCCCACAATGTTTTCTGCCCTACCAAAGAGAAATTTCAATTTTTGAGTCACATTTATTTTGTCGTCTGCAAATGCTTTCAATTTGGACTTGTGTAAAATTTTGTCGTTTGGCAAAACCACAAACTTTTAGACTTGGAAGTATTGTAACGACTTGCAGAACACAAATAAAATGTGGCTCCAATGATGGGATATGTCTTTGAAAGCTTAGAAAACATTGTGGAGAAAGGAGAAAATGCTGGTTACCAGCATTTTCTCCTTTCTCCACAATGTTTTAAAGCCTTCTTCGTCAGAGTCGTTACAACTGGGGATTGTGTGGGAAAGGGTTAGTTTAAACATATTTTATTTGCAACATTTTACATACAAAATATAATAAGACAGTTACAAAATATACGTAGAAAATGCTACAAAATGGATTGGAACGAAAGCATAAGCTTATACTGTTCCTTTCCATGGTTTCTAGATGGTATCAGTCCTATTTTATTCATTTATTAATTGATTTAACAAGTAAAAGAAAAAAAAGTGCCAAAAGGGGAGAATGTGTCAGTTACGGATGCTATAGACAGGAAGATCGTGCGATGTGGGATGCTTTCTAAACCAATATTAAGAAATAGACTCTATTGTCTTTATACGTTCGATATAATAGCAGAACGAAACTATAGAATTATTAAAAGAGTTAAATAGATTTTCTTTATAGCTTGAACCTTTTGCTATCCTTAATAAAAGACTGCACTTCTAAAAATACTGTTACATTTTCTTGAAAGGTGAGGCTTTCGTCACCGTACAGCAGGACATCCAAACTGACAGTTGTGAATTTCTCAATAGTTGCAAAAAGCTTATTTCTAGCGACAGTATAATACCCACACTCTAACAGATAATGGTGACTAGTTTCAATTCCACCACATTGACACAAAGGCGAAGCAACTAAATTTTTTTGGAACAAGTCAGAATTTAGAGAACTACATTTATTACGCAGTCTAGTGTGGATAATTTGATATTCTCTTTCACCAATAAAATAAAGCTTATTAGGTATAGGTTTTTCCCTGTCAAGATATGTCTTAAAGGCTGCAAGGGATCTAAATTTCTAATGTCATCGGGCAGAGCATTCCAATCGTCCACCACTGACGGAATAAAAGAATTCTTATACATTGAAGTTCTACATGCAATGCCTTGGAGATCATTAGCTCGTCGCAGGTTATAATTCGTAGAATTTCCAACCGTATCTGGGACTAAAGACGATAAATAAGCAGGAGTAATGCCCTTAATCATTTTAAAAAATAGGATTAATTTGTGTTTTTTCCTTCCATGTCTCAGCGATTCCCATCCTGCTTCATTTGTAAGATAAAGGGTTAAAAAAAGAGTCCTATCAATTTAGCCACATTTTTATATGTCGTCTGGAAATACTTTCAGTTTAGACAAGCCCAAGATTTTATCGCTTTGTAAAGACTTAAACTTGGAGATATTTCAAAAGCAAACTTTAAAACTCCAGTCCACAGTTTACCACATGATCGAAAATCTCTGGAAGTCCAATCAACATGAACGTGATCATTCGGCGCCAGAAGTTCCCGTATTGCATCTGTGGTTCAAGTTAGCGCCATGTGGCGGATGAATTATGAACACCTGACGTTTTTAACATACCTGTCTCTAAAATACCTTCACTTAGTGTCTGAATTCTACCGTCCTAACTCTGCGATATTTACACCCTCGTTTTCCGACTTCTGACAGATCATTTGTTATACAGAGAAATGTCAAAATAAAACATGGAAATTGCGTATCTAGACATGGAACTTGTTTATTAAGCGCATATTTACCAGCTTTCTTGGTTACCTATTACCAGTATGTAACTGAATTTGACATTTTTTCTCGCCTAATAGAAAACCGCATGGTCACAATTTCAAAGCTGTTTCAGTCTAGGCATTATCCAATAAAAATTCAAACTACGCGTTCTTTTTAGTCTCATCTTTAACGTCTCTCTTCGTACTACTACCTGAAATTGTAGTCTTTATGCGAGGGAATAGTCTTTTTGTCATTTTTTTTTTTCAGAATAACTTTCATTACGGACGACACATTTAAGGTCTCAACTAGTCATTAGCCTGGTCTTAGAATGAAAAGAAGCAGGGAAAGGGGAAAAGTTTCAATGTAGAAATGTTTATAACCATTCTCATTGGTGAGCTAAAGCATTCTAAAGTGATGCTATATTTTGAAAAGTGACCCTTGACCGGCTCTGCGTTAGGTTAGATTAATTAGTACATGTAGATAGTGATCAATGTCTCAAAATGATTGACGCATCTTCAAAGCCTTCCACCACCATTCGAACTGAACGCAATTATTCCATTGTGGAAACCCTATAGGCCCAATAGCGGCAACAAGTAAACAAAGCAGATGTTAACTCTTTCCCAAACGACAAAATTTTAGACTTGTCCAAATTGAAAGCATTTGCAGACAACAAATTAAATGTCAGTAAAATGATGGAAATTCTTTTTGACAAGATAGAAAATATTTTGGGAAAAGGAGAAAATGCTGGTCACCAGCATTTTCTCCTTTTCCCAAAATATTTTCAATAGGCTTCTTCCTCAGGGTCGTTAAAACTGGGGATTGTGTGGTAAAGGGTTAAAATGTATTTTAATTTAAATCATACCATTTAAAAGTATGGAAATGATTGTGAAGATGACAATTTGTTATTGCACGGTCGGCCGAAGTGTTAGTTGATGGCAGAAAATTGAATTTTAAAACTAGGTCAAAAGTTGTCCATCTCTACCGTTCTATCTTTTTCTACTTTTTAAAATCCATTTTTTGCTAGCGACTAACATTATCATTGTTGTATATTTGGCAGGTTGTATATATCGAAGTAACACAAATGTATTATACAGGAATATACTCTAAAGAATTATAACCGTGTATGTACATCGACAATATAACAACAACTACGCTAAGTAATAAGAGTAAGCACATTATATATCTGCAGCCGACAAATGAAAATAGTCTGTTTCACACATTCAACATACACTAAACAATCGTCTTCACAATAATTTCCATACTTTTAAATGGAACGGTTAAATTCGAATGCACTTTAACAACCGTTTTGTTTTCTTTTGGCCGCTTTTGAGCAGATTTACGCAACTTGCATGTGCAGCATAGGGCAATTTAAAAGATACGCCAACTAATTTGTTGCAATTATGATTACCTTGACAATACATTTATGACATCTCATATTTTTCATTTTCATAACGTGAAAGGGATGACTTGTTGAACATGAGAAGCATCCATTTAATTCAATAGCTTTTGGAAAGTTTCAAATATTAAGGGGCAAAAAACTGTTAGAGCAAAAATGTTGCAGATTTATTTTTAAATAGACCCTGCAAAATTGTGATGAAAAGTTCACTTACAAAGTCTCGTGAATTATTACAGCTTTGAGATTATAACTTCTTAACTGTTTACCAGATGACGAAATTTTAGACCTGTCCAATTTGAAAACATTTGAAGAAGACAAATTGAATTTAGTTTGAATTTTAGATTTGTCTTTGAAAAGTAGAAAACACCGTGGGAAAAGTAGAAAATGCTGTTAACCATGATTTTCTCATTTTCCAATGAGGTTTTAACATAACTTTTACCTCAGGTTTGCTAAAAACGGTATTGGTTTTGATCTGTAAAAAACAAGGCGTTTTCACTGAAAAAAGAACAAAAAATATTTACTTATAACGACATATGCTAACGAGATTATTTCTCTCACGAGTATATTTTTTAGACTTTTAAATCCACTGGTTCTTTTGATCTGAAGTGCAATTTAACTTTATAAACAGCTGGAGGAATACAAGGCCATCCAGTAGAGCAATACAAGGTCATCCTGGTTCTCTTGACCTAGAGTGCAATTCACTTTTATAAGCCAGTAGAGCAATGCAGGCCCATCATGGTTCTCTTGACCTAGAGTGCAACTTGCCTTTGTCAACCAGTGGAGCACAAATCAAGATCAGACTGCACAGAAGGTGCAGTTTTATCTTTGATCCACGCTTATGTGCCAAATGAACAATAATTAAAATGGCTCTTCATCAGTTTAAATGGGATTGCATGTATACACAACCGTCGGAAACGTGTGTTTTATTTATTTGACAGCGAAAATGTTAAAATTATTATATTTGGGCTATTTTCGACAGACCGAAAAAGTCCATTTGGTTTATTTGATATCGTATGGGTGATTATTAAAGATTATTACAGACGTTCCTCTCTGCCTATGCGTTTCAAACCGGCACCACCAAACTCATCGCACGGAACAAGAAACACCAGAGCATTCTGGGAGTCTTTTTGCCTTACATCTGTTTTCTTCCTCAACAGTCATTCACTAAATAGTTACATATCCTTGTCTATCAAAATACCGACATATGTTTTCCATACGAAATCTCGCTCGTATTTTTCCCTTTGCATGGCTCAGACGGGCACGTGTTTTTTCAATCCATTTCGGCGCCACGGTGTCTTGTCGAAATCTGCGATTTAGCTAACATGAGCTGGGTACAGCTGAAATAGCTGTGTTTTATTTCTGGTGATGCTTTTTGACTGCAATTCTACTCTTGTAATGCTGAAACCACACATGCCAGATGGGAAATTTGAACAAACATGTGTGTTGAACTAGACTGGGAATGTTTCATTTCTCTTACCCAATGACGGGTCTGTTATTATTTTGAAGGAGATTTTTTGAGTACACATGTTTTTTTCCTCTCTCTGTTCTTTTTGGAAACAAATTCTTAGAAGTTATATCAATGATAATGATCATTAAGTAAGCAGAAATGTACCTTTGAGTGCTATTTAAGTTTACAAAGCTGATTTTTGTATTGTTACACCCACTTTCGAACTGAAATGCGCTCAAAATTTATATTTAACCCGTTACTGCACAATGCCGCCTTTTGACGCCCCTGGGAAAGAAGCCTTTTGAAAACATTGTAGGAAAAGAAGAAAATGCTGGTAACCAGCATTTTCTCCTTTTCCCACAATGTTTTATGCCCTATCAAAGAAAAGTTGCACCATTTGAGCCACCTTGAAATTGTCGTCTGCAAATGCTTTCAGTTTGGACAAGGCTAAAGTTTTGTCGTCTGGTAAAAGGTTAAACGTCGCTCTTGCAAAAGGGGGTTTAATGCATGTCCGTTGTGCAGTATACCAACCATGTCATCACATAATTATATAGCCATAAAATCCATTCTGTATATCAGCGTCCTGAGCCATGCGGTAGAATAGTATTTGGGCGTGTAGAATATTTACAAATATCAAAAAAAAACCGTTTGGACTCATGTCAACCTAAGCGAACTGCGCAGACCGACATGAATCGATATTTTATTGTAGATGCATTAAAGCCTCTTTTCACAAAGCATGGCCCATTCATATTCGTTATAATTACTACGGCAATGCTTATGTAAGGATTTTGCTATGAATATCTTTGGACAACAGTACCTCAGACTCATTAGAAGTTCAGGGTCCGTATTCACCAACCATTCTTAAGGACGTTCTCAGTCTTATTCGCCAAGATTTTCTAAATTTGAAAGTAACATAACTTCTGATTGGCTAAACCAAATGGTTTAGCCAATCAGAAGTTGTGTTACTTCCATGGTTTAGCCAATCAGAAGTTATGTTATTTTCAAATTTAGAAAATCTTGGAGAATATGACTGAGAACGTTACTGAGAATGGTTGGTGAATACGGTCCCAGTCCAACGAAACAGAGTCGAGACTAGTCAGCAACCTCAGAAACTGTTTACCTCTTTTAGAAGCTCTAAGTATGTAAGCACAACTTCTTTTGACGGTTGAAAGTCTAACCCACTGAAACTTACACAGATCTTTAGCTTACAGGCTTGACTAAACTAGCGGGCAGTATAAATCCAAAATTAGTCTCCACGTTCAAGCCATAGGTCAAGATAAGACTGCGCAAATGTGTAGTCTGATCTTGATTTATGACGTAAAAAAGGTCTTACTAGTGGTCTTACAGTGCTTTGCCTGCTACTGTCATCGTCTTCTACCGGAAGTTGACGCCGCATAACAACCACACAGCGAAAAGTAAATCCTCGATTCTCCGTATACTCTGAGCCATCTATTAAAGAATCTCACAGAAACTTTAAAATCCTGTCGACTGATACAAAATTATTACTGAAAAAATATATATATATAGGCTATGCTCCGTGAAAAAGGGGGATTAATGCATTTGAAAGGAGTATCGACTCATGCTAGTCTACGCAGTCCGCGCACATGGTGTAAACTTTGTGCTATATGTGAATTTTCTGGATGTCCAAGGAAGATTCAGCATCATGATTCAATTGATTGTAAGACTAAATGGATTTTTATGGATCCATAATGATTATAATTATGATGACTTGCTTCGCGGCGAAGATGCATTAAACCCCCTTTTACCAGAGAACTGCTCATGTACATTTGGGTCACGCTCTGGCAAAAGGGGGCTTAATGCATCTCCGTGATCCATGATACCAAGCAAGTCATCACATAATCATGGATCAATAAAATCCATTTTGTATAACAACCGACTGATTCATGAGGTACACTGGTCGTTTGACATGCAGAAAATTGACCAGCAGCGAAAAGTTTCGGACCAGGTCAGCCTGCGCGGACTGCGCAGGCTGACCTGGGTCGATACTTTTCACAGATGCATTAAGCCCCTTTTTCACAGAGCGTGGCTCATTTATAATAGCAAAACAAGGAAATGCCAAAGTACAGAACAGAACAGATTTTATAGTCTCAGGCAAGCACATTCCGGGTACCGCCTCTAGGTGCTTGCTACAGCAGAATTTCTATAGGTATCACAGACACAAGTCTGTGTCGGTTCGTTCTACCCCAGACAAATACGCTTTCGTTTGTTTTCACAAGAAAACCATGAATGGGTGCAGAACTGCACTTCTGTATGAATTAACTGTGATACTAGTCATCGAGTGAGAAGATAATCACACGAGATATCAATTAAGGTCATGATTAATACAAAACAATACGATACCTTGCTTGCAGTGCTATGCTTCATGAATGGATGTTATTCGGCAAACCTCGGTGATCCTTCGGGTATATTACGATGGGTAATATGCACCTACACGTTACACATACATTTCTTCGCCGGAAATACACCGCTTTACCGTCTATAGAAAACACTGTTCTATCACAATTCTCCGATGGAATCTTTCTTAATACATTTTTGGTGACCAACAGTTTTTACATTCATATTTAACTTGGTCTACAAATTCGTTGGCATTTTTCAGCGACATGTTCATAGCCGTGAATAACTTCGCCATGGCTGTTGTTGCCGTTGCTAATCAATTAGCAAGGGCGTCGCCATGTTTAAGATCATGTGACTGGCAGTATTTCAAAATGGAAACCAAAAAACGGATGAGGGCACTTGTCACAAATCGGCCGATTCCGTAACTACATCATATTTTAATTGATCAACGGATCATCCGAGATTTGCCGAATGGTACATGTACGAGATTAGATGTAGTTACGGAATCGGCCGAGTTGTGACGAGTGGAATGGATATATCTAAATCATCAAAGTACTGAAAGTACTGACAGACTAGCGAATTTGATTGATTGATTGTTTGTATGGTGTTTAACCCTGTTTTCAACATTATTTCAGTTATGTAGCAGTGGACAGTGCACATATCCATGCTTTCCTGGAGTTTCTTTTACCAGTATTCCATACAATATTCTTTCCAAGCCACTGGCTGCTTTCCCACATTTATATTATAACCATCGTCGAACGTGAGAGAGAAATGAATCCTGTCACAATCATCAATCCTCGGAAAGAAACTTGCCGAGTCAGGGATCGAACCAGCGACCTCCTGTTCCCAAGTCCTGTACACTACCGACTGAGCTGCTGTGGCTATGCGTGCTATTGGTTAACTGTAATCCACTTTAAGTTTAACCCTTAACCTGCTAAAAATGATAAACGAAACTTTCAAGCCGGTGGTTAACATCTGAATATTGCTATTTCAAAGTTACATTTTGGAGAAAATAATATATCCTCTTATCGGACAGTGTAGATCCAAGATCAGACTGCATGCTCTGCACAGTCTGGTCTTAATCCACACTGTCCGCAAAACGTCATTGAGTCGCGGTAGTGCTGGTAAAAGAAACTCCAGGAAAGCATGGATAGGTGCTCTGGCCGCCACATTATCACTGAAATAATGTTGAAAACGGCGTTAAACACCATGCAATCAATTAGTCAATATCCAATAGCACAAGATGTAGTTAACTATTTAACTCTCTTTACTAAACGAAAAATTTTACGCCAGTCCAAATTCAAAGCTGTTGCAGACCATAAATTAAAAGTGGTCGAACTGATGAAATCTGATTCCAAAAGGGTAGAAAACAATGTGGGAAAAGGAGAAAATGCTGGTTACCAGTATCGTTAAAACTTGGTATTGTTTGGTAAAGGTTTAATATTCAAGACTAGAATAACAGTTTAACATAACAGTTTAATTGTACACAATGATCTAAATAATGAATGACTGAAGGAATGACAAGGGTTGCCTGTCCAGTGAGGGTTTATGTAACTGGGATTTGCTACAAGTTAACCTAGGTGTATCTATTAATAGATTCATTCATAACGTTACAGTGGTGTAGGAAAAACTTGGTATTGTTTGGTAAAGGGTTAATATTCAAGACTAGAACAATAGTTTAACATAACAGTTTAACTGTACACAATGATCTAGATAATGAATGACTGAAGGAATGACAAGGGTTCCCTGTCCAGTGAGGGTTAATGTAACTGGGATTTGCTACAAGTTAACCTAGGTGTATCTATTAATAGATTCATTCATAATGTTACAGTGATGTAGGAAAAAGTGATTCTCTGCTTTGCATAGGTCACTTAATTTACATATAATCAAATATCTGGTACCTTGTAAATGACATCTTGTTCAGTTTATTACTTTGTAAGACGACATATTCAAATTGGAGTGGTAGAGATTTAGTGGTTTTTTGTCAAAATTGTCATATATAACAGAATTAAGATTTATAACAGAAAGAAGTATTTTTCTGTGAGGCAGTATTTGGCAACTGTGGGGTTTTTTGTTTACTTTGACTCTAGGTCAGTCTTGATGCCTATAGACTAGCTTCGCTAGTCTGAAAACAAAGTCAAAGGTATGACGAAAACGCACACAGAAACATTCATATTTTTTTCTTAGTCTATCAGCGTTATAACAATAACTATCAGTTTCTGATAAATGAAAAATAGTGAACTTTCTTATTGAAAATTTGCGTTTCTTTTATTGAAATATAACACCGCTGCAGGTTCTTTCATTTTATTAACATCATGCAAATACTAAATAGAAAGTGTTGTTTGCTATTCGAGTTAACTCTTTACCAGACGACAAAATGTTGGACTTGTCAAATTTGAAGACTTTGCAGACGACAAATTAACTGTTACTCAAATCATCAAATTTGTCAGTTTACAACAGATAGAAAACAGTGTGGGAAAAGGAGAAAATGCTGGTAACCAACAATGTTTTCAAAGGCCTTCTTCCTAAGGGTCGTTAAAACTGAGGGCTGTGTGATAAAGAGTTATATAGGTAAGATAGAGTAGCCATCTTATTAATTTAACGGTGGATAAATAAAACGAAGTTTTATTGATAAAGTAGAAATGTTAAATGTGTTTTTGTAACGCTGTGAATTTAACTCTTTACCAAACGACAAAACTGCAGACTTGTCCAAACTGAAAGCCGTTGCACACTATAAAAAATCTGACCCAAGTGACGAAAATTGTTTCTAAAGGGGTAGAAAACATTGTTGCGTTGGTGAAACATGAGAGAAAGCTGGTAACCAGCAATTTTTCCTTTTCCGATCATGTTTTCAAAAGCGCTTTTCTTCGGGGTCGTTTAAACTCGGAATTGTGTGGTAAAGGGGTAAGATTAAGTATTGTCAAGCAGAGTTATAAGAAATATAAGGAAAGACAGTATCAATTTTGGCAACATTTCTCTCTTTAATGAGCTACAGTCAAAGAATAATATTCTCATTGTTGTGAGAAAAGAGGCGCGGTGGATTTTTTATTATGTAGATATAATTGAACATTAGGTTAAATCGAATAAATATGTTTGCCCTCATAAAATAGCATGTCTCGAAGAGTTTCCAAATGCATTTCCTACTTCCCAAATACTCTAATCAAATAAAGCCTCCTTATCCAGGAAGAACTGTATGGGATCTCTAGGAAACGGCTGGATATACAGTGCTGGCATTTACTTGCACTACTTCTTCTACAGAGAAGCAAGAAATATCTTCTGAAAAAAGACTGCGTAAGAAGAACTGGAATATGAAAACTGAAACGCTTACGTGGTTCAATTTGAAGAAAAAAGTATATTGTGTCATGGATATACTTGCATATAGGCTTGCAGCCAGGGGCCCGCAAAATAAACAAGTCAAGATTTTTGACCAATCACAAATTACTATTTATTCATTCGAAAATACAAATACCAAAAATGGGGTCAAAAGCCAGGTCATTCAGCTACACCAAAAAAATGGGCATTTGCGGACGTCAAATTAAATGTGGATCAAATGATGGAATTTGGTTTTTTTTTTAAAGGTTAGAAAGATTGTGGGAAAAAGTAAAAATGCTGGTTCCCTTTTCCTCAATCTTTTTAACAGTCTCTTTCCCCAGGGTCGTTAACTCTTTTATTACCAATGGCCATTTAACCCTTTACCACACAATCCCGACTTTATACGACCCTATAGAAGAAGCCCTTTTGAAAACATTGAGGGAAAAGGAGAAAATGCTGGTACCTTTTCACACAATGTTTTCTACCCTTTCCCAATCAAATTTCGATCTTTGAGCCACATTCATTTTGTCGTCTGCAAATGCTTTTAATTTGGAAAAGTTTAAAATTTTGTCGTTTGGTAAAGCGTTAAGTAGCTTTAGCGGACGGCGCAGTGTGGTCTTAGATCCAGACCATCCGCCATGTGATACTGCGTATCTATGACAATACTCATTTTGCAAAAGCTGTGGAAATGTACTGTTAGAACCAGGAAAAAGGTGCAATTTCTGGAGTTACTAGTGAACGAGTTTAAACCGGATTTGCCGGATAAATGTATGACTTTAGAGCACTCCAATGCAACTTTGTGTAGCAGACAGCCAAAGGCGAACAATGTAGTGCAAAGATAAGTAAACTGGTCCCCATTGTACATAAATATGTATTCATACATGTGCGCTTTACCTTATCAGGGGAGGTAACCAATCTAAAGGCTAGGCTACAGAAAAGCCTTGTGTAGTCTAATATTGGACCTGTAATATTCGATTCCTCGTGGGGCAGTCTGGCAAACCTACCCTGAAATACTGTAATTATATGAAGGCTCATTTCATTGACTTAAAACGCTCATTTTGTTTAGTTAGTAGTATAGACAAATTTTAGGGTCGACTCCGATTGCTTTTTTTTTTTTGGCCTCCTACAGTGCTGGAAATGATCGAACGCTGATACTAATTAAACACTGGCAAGTCGCCTCTACTATATACGATAGGGACGATGCGCCAATTCACGTCTTATTTTAATACCAGGCAGTGTTTAATGGTTGAATAATGAAAATATCGGTGTTCCGTGATACACCAATGAGAGTCAAAAAAAAAGTCTATGCCCAAATTGACCAAAGTTCTCTAGGAAGATTGATGATAGGTCATCTGCATAAAGACAGGGTTGATTTCCCTCTCAGTGCTAAATGTCGTTTATTCTTTGTATTATACATCCCTGAGAAACCAGTCGGTGCCATGTGAAGAGTGTTGTTCGTAAGGTAGAATATACTCACTACGATGACAGGAAATGCAAGTAAAGTCTAACCTTGAGGATGCAATGCATGTTTACTTTGATGCACACTATTATGTAGCATGAGGAAAACATGGAAAAAAAAACTAGTTCTTAAAACACTCTCTGGAAGCATAATAAAGTTTACTAAAGACTTTAAATCGACATCTGCCTGTCTGTCCGATCGTCCGTCCGTCCGCCTGCCCGGTCGTCCGTCCGTCCATCTATCTTTCTATGGATAGGTACACTTACCGCCATGGTATAACCGAAATACTGTGGAAAAGAGCGCCAAAAACTAAACCAAACTAAACAAAACTCAAAGAAACATCTGATAGTTTCAAATGACGCCGCACTGTAACTGTACCCTAATCGTGCACAGGTGGAGTTTCAACCGAGCTCAAGTTGTTTCATATGGTAGATATTAGGAGCAATCTAGTCTTCATCCGTGCTCAATTATTTACGAATAACAAGGGTAATGCAACCGTGAGACAGTTATCTGCTTATAAATCGAAACAGACCCGCTCTGACCTCGATTGACTATAGATCGTGTCCCCATTTGACTCTGTACGAATGTCCTGGTTCGTTACTGTCCGTGATGCTACACGGGTAAAGCTTTTTGGAATATTAACCTTTCAACAACCTTTGAATATTTTTCAAAACATTGGAAAACTACTAAGGAAATAGACTTAGGACCCCCCCCCCCAAAAAAAAAAAAAAAATGTGGGAGAAGGAGAATGTGCTGGTAACCAGCATTTTCTCATCTTCCCACAATTTTATACCCTTTCAAAGATAAATTCTATCTTTGGAGCTACTTCGAACTTCGAATATATTGTCTGCTAATAATGTCCTCAATTTGGACACTCCAAAAATTTTGTCGACCTTTAACCCTTATCCTGCTAAATAAGTAAAACTTTCAAGCCGATTGTAAAAACCCGATCAATATTATTTCAAACTTAGTTTTAGGAGAAAAATATCTCCTAATCGGACAGTGTAGATCCAAGATCAGACTGCACATTCTGTGCAGTCTGATCTTGATCTACACTGTCCGCAAAAGGTCAGTGAGTCACGCTGAAGGGTTTAAAGCAGCTCTTAGTAACAGTTCTGCTGGTCAAACTAAGGGTAAACCAAACCATATTCTCACCGACCGAAGTGCCTGCCTAATGACAGCGACATTATGCTTCCCATCTGCACAGCGCGTTTAAAGCACAGTAACATCGACAGACGACTGATTTTGTCTTGAAGCAGACGACTTAAATTGCCTACATTCAGAATCTGGCAAAGGAGAAATCACTTGAAACAGGGACTCTATATTTATACTGTATTTACATATAAGCGGCGCGCTGGAAAAAAGGAGTTAAATGCTTCTATGTAATGCATTGTACCAGGTAAGTCATCACATAATTAAGGACCCCAGTAATCCATTTTTGTCTAATGTCTAACAACCGATTGAATCATGAGATGTAATGGTTCTTTGACATGAAGGAAATTTAAAGATTGGAAAAAGTTTCGACTCATGTCAGCCTGCGAGGAATACGCAGGTGAACATGGTCGATACATTTTGCAGATGCATTAAACCCCATTTTCACAGAGCATGGTTCTTATAATTATGATAAAATGGGAATGACACTACAATTTGTATTTTTGCGTGCTAACCGGCTTCGCATTAAAACATCATCAAGGCAACGCGTTGGCACGTTAAAAGACAAACTGTAGTGTCATTTTCCTTTAATTTCATATTTTCTTGTTCCGGGTCATCTGGGTCATTAAAAATGTGATCTTCCTTTTGTGATATACATATTTGAGCTATGCTCTGTGAAAAGGGGAATTACTGCATCTGCAAAAAGAATCCACCAAGGTCAGTCTGTGCAGTCCGCGCAGGCTGACCTGGGTCGAAACTTTTTTGCTTTCAGTAATTTTTTGTGTGTTAAAGGATCATCCTACCCAAGGATTAATCCGGTTGTTAGACAAATTGGATTTTATTGGTCCATAATTATGTGATGACTTGCTCGATTTAACTCTTTACCACACAATCCCGACTTTTAACGACCCTGAGAAAGAAGCATTTGAAAACATTGCGGGAAAAGGAGAAAATGCTGGTAACCAGCATTTTCTCCTTTGCCCACAATGTTTTCTGCCCTTCCCAAAACAAATTTCATTTTTTCAGTCACATTTATTTTGTCGTCTGCAAATGCTTTCAATTTGGACCAGTCTAAAATTTTGTCGTATGGTATAGGGATAATGCATCACAGAGATGTATGAAAACCCCCTTTGCTAGAGCATGGCTCATATATACTAGTACATGTATAATTAAATAATATATAGAGTGATATATTGTTCCTGTTTGAAACAAAACTCCCTTTTTCCATGGACTTGGAAATCGTCCCTAACTTTCAGACATTTCCCTCTTGTGACACTTAACTAGTCTATCAATAGCCTACACGGAGATGGCAAGAAAATGAAAAAAGAATTGGCACGTGCAAGCCGTCCGATCAACATTTCCCCGGTCTGAAATCCCCGAAAAAAAAAATGTTTAGACCTAAAGATTTTGTTATCTTTTTGCCAGGCAGCGAAGACAATTGATACCTCAACTGTTGTCACGGTGTCAAGTTTTATGTATCTGCACTTTGAGAAAATAATGGGGTTTCTTTTATTGACCATGAGCGTACGTACAGTTTGATCTGAATCTATGTTGTCCGACAATTTGCAAGATGGACTCGATGATGACATCTCTGGAGTTGTTTGTTACCAACTACATCGAACACTGTCTCCAAAACTTATCCTGGCACTAAAATTGCGTTGTGTGCACACTTCTGGCTGTGTAACAAACATTATGGTTCCCAAAGACTTTTCTTTCAAAGGTGCCAGGCACCAAATAGTTCCCCGAGAAATAATAGAACGGACTCATGCTCGACAAACACAATCAAATCAGCCCTGGAAATATATCTTAATATGCCCTTCCATTTCTTTCTCGAGACAACAAACAGCCGCTGAGCAATGTTTCACGCCAATGGAGGTCAAATATTTAAGTGGAACTACTTTTGACCACTTCGACCCACAAGCATTTTGTTGTGGTGCGACACCTCTTACTCTTAGCAGATGGAAATGGCGGACAAATCTAATTCGAAATGTTAGACCAAGAAGACAGACTGCTCTTCTCTTTTGCAGCATGTAACGTGAGAACTTACTTTTGAACGTTTCTTTTATAGTGTCAAAGCATCGATAAAACCAATAGCCAGTGGCTGACTTTCATTGTTTATCGTCAACACCAGAAGACAACATTTTAGTTATTATTTGCAGACGACAAATCAAATATGCTCTCAATGGTAGAAAGGGCAAAAACATCGTGGAGAAAATGATGGTTAAAAGCAGGTAATCAGTTTCCTATGATGATTGAATATATCTTTTTCATCTGGGTCATAAAAAATGTGATCGGTTTGTAAAGGGTTTTAAAAAATTCATCCTGTTGAGTGAAAAGAGCAATTGACAGACAGCGTAAGTTGTATAGACTACTGTAGTGAGCTATTCTAGCGTTTTGACAAAATACCGATTATCTTTTAACTAAACCAAACTGAAAGCATCTGCAGATGACAAAGTACTTGTAACTCAAATGACAACTTCTGGCTTTGGCAGGGTAAAAAAAATTGTGAAAAAAGGAGAAAATGCTGGTTACCAGCATTTTCTCCTTTTCCCAAAATGTTTTCAGTAGCTGTCATCTTCAGGGTCATTTAACTTGGGATTGTGTGATAAAGGGTTAACTCTTCACCAAACAACAAATTTTCCATCAATGTTTTGAAAAAGCTTCTTTCTCAGGGTCGTTAAAACTTGGCACTGTATGTTGAAGTGTTAACCCTTTACTGCACAATGCCACCTGTTAATGACCCTGAGAAAGAAGCCTTTTGAAAACATTGAGGGAAAAGGAGAAAATGCTGGTAACCAACATTTTCTCCTTTTCCCACAATGTTTTCTTCCCTATCAAAGAAAAGTTGCACCATTTGAGCCACATTGAAATTGTCGCCTGCAAATGCTTTCAGTTTGGACAAGGCTAAAATTTTGTTGTCTGGTAAAGAGTTGAGAATCTTTTTGTAATGGTATCATATGTATTTTTCTCTTTTTTATCAATAAAAGCATTAAGACTTATTTTTTACAAGTTTTCTTATAACTCTATGCTGAAAAAATATATATACTTGTCCGAACAGAAAGCACTTGCAGATAACAATTTGAATTTGGCTCAAATGATAGAATGTGTCTTTGATGGGGTATAAAACATTGTGGGGGAAAAGGAGAAAATACTAGTTACCAGCAATTTCCCCTTTTCCTATAATATTTTCAAAAGGCTTCTTTCTCAGGGTTGTTAAAACTCCAGATTGTGTGGTAAAGGGTTACAGGTATATGAAGATGTAATTGGTCTGTTTATAATTTATGCCTATCTAACATTAACCTCTAGAAACAAGATTATGGCAGGAGATTTTGATAATCAGGAAAATTAACATGATGTACATGTATGGTTGATACATGAATGAAAGTGAAAATATTGTGGCAATAGAAGAAATTGCTAAGTATGACTAATTTAGCTCTTTATCATAATTTTTCCAGAAGAGGAGAAAAGTCTACTGAAGGAGGTAGTGGATTAACCCTTTCCCACACAATCCCGACTTTTAACGACCCTGAGGAAGAAGTCTTTTGAAAACATTGTGGGAAAAGGAAAAAATGCTGGTAACCAGGGTTTTCTCCTTTTCCTAGTGTTTTCTACCCTTTCAAAGACAGATTTCATAATCTGTACCATATTCATTATGTCGTCTCAGTGTTGTGCCTAGGCCAAAATTTTGGGGGGACACAGGTGTCCCCCTACCGTGATTTCAAGGGGACACTAGAAAAATCTAGGGGACACACTAAATATAACTAGTTTTTCAACCGTCCTCTGCGATTCAATTTCATCTGCAATTTTTCTATTTTTAACACTTCCTGACATAAAGTCGGTCAGCCGCAACTGGCGTTTCGCCATATTGTTTCATTGACAACAGTAAGACTGGTTTAAATATCGGACATCTGTTAAGCGACTTTATCTCAGTAAATTCCTCGGTCACAGTCTACGTTGTGCAGGTGCCCATTGTAATTAACGCAATGTACGTAAATACCGAAAAGGACTCCAGATAAGGAAAATCTGGCGGATTTTCATGAGCGCGCCCTACATCCCGCAATGGCTTAGATTTTAAGGGACATTGGTAAAAAAATTGCGGGAATCCCGCAATCCCGCAGCCTAGGCACAACACTGTCGTCTGCAAATGCTTTCAATTTGGACCAGTCTAAAATTTTGTTGTGTGGTAAAGAGTTCAATTACAGAAAGGATGAAAGACAGATGGTCTGCAACTAGGGCCAAGTTTTCTGATATTGGATTTTATAACCCTTTGCTAGACCACAAAACTTTTAGACTAGAGCAAATTCAAAGCTTTTGCAGACGAAAAAATGAATGTGGCTCAAATGATGGAACTTGTCTTTGATAGGTATAAAACATTGTTGAAAAAGGAGAAAATGCTTGTAACCAGCATTTTCTTCTTTTTCCACAATGTTTTCAAAAGGCTTCTTTCTCTGAGGGTTGGTAAAACTTAGGATTGTGTGGTAAAGGGTTAAAACCCATCTCATACCAAGAATTCATAGATTTTGGCCATTATTTCCACTTCTATTCATACTTTTACCAAGCAATCCTGCGTTTCATTGACCCTGATAAAGAAGGCTTTTGAGAACATTTTTGGGTAAGGATGAAATACTGGTGACCAGCATTTTCTCATTTTCCCACAATTTTTTCTAGCATATCAATGACAAATTTCATTATCTGAACCATGTTTAATTTGTCGTCTGCAAGTGCCTTCAATAATGGGTGAGTCTGAAATTTCATGTTCGAATTTCATCATACAGTAAAGAGTTAAAGCACAGAGTTAAAGGCCCAGTAGCAGCCAAAATTTGATGCTAGAGTCAAAATGCATTTACATTTAAATCATACCATTTAAATGTGTGGAAAATGTCAAGATGACAGTCTTTTATTGTGTGATCAGTTCAAGTGTTAGTTGCTGCCAGAAAAATGAATTTTAACCCTTAGAGTGCCGAATAAACTTATCAGACATTTTCATGGTAGAAATACGACCCAAATAACTGCAACTTCATGGGTTGCTTTTGTCTACAATGTTTAAGCAAAGCGGACAGTGTAGATCAAAGATCAGGCTACACATTTTGTGCAGCCTGATCTTGATCTACACTGGCTGCAAGGGCAACTATAGTCGTGAAAGGCGCTTTAAGGGTTAAAATCAGGCAGAATGTAAACAAAAGACAGAGTGACCTGGCAACTTTTACCACACAATCAGGAGTTTTGGCAACCCAGGGGAACTAACTTTTTGAAAATCTTGTGGGAAAAAGGAGAAAATGCTAATAACCAGCATTTTCTGCTTTGCCAACAAGGTTTTGTACACTTTCACATACAATTGTCATCATTTCAGCTACATTTAATTTGTCGTCTGTACATGTAAATGCTTTCAATATAGACAAGTCTAAGATTTTTAAGTTTGGTAAAGCGTTAATCCTGTACCACACAAATATTAGTTTTAACCCTTTACCACACAATCCTGAGTTTTAACGACCCTGAGGAGGAAGGCCTTTGAAAACATTGTGGGAAAAGAAGAAAATGCTGGTAACCAGCATTTTCTTCTTTTCCCACAATGTTTTCTACCCTCCAAAAAACAAATTTCAATTTTTGAGTAACATTTATTTTGTTGTCTGCAAATGCTTTCAATTTGGACTGGTAAAGAATATTGTCGTTTGGTAAAGAGTTAATGAACCTGAAACATAAGCCATTTGAAAACATTGTCTGAAAAGGAGAAAATGCCAGTAATCAGCATTTTCTCCTTTTCCCATAAGGTTTTCAATCTATTCAAGGACAAAGTACTATCGTTTGAAACACATTTGAATTGTTGTCTGAAAATTCCTTGAATATGGACAAGTCTAAAATTTTGATGTGTGATAAAGGGTTAAAATAGTAATCAGTTGTCCAGAGAATTTCTTGACTCTTTACCACACAATCATGAGTTTTAACGACCCTAAAGAGGAAGCCTTTTGAAAACATTGTGGGAAAAGGAAAAAATGCTATTAACCAGCATTTTCTCCTTATCCCACAATGTTTTCTACCCTTCCCAAAACAAATTTCAAATTTTCAGGTACATTTATTTTGTCGTCTGCAAATTCTTCTAATTTGGATGAGTCTAAAATTTTATCGTGAGGTAAAGGGTTAATTAGGGGCCTGAAATTTTTCTGAATTCTTTGTTTGCAGGAGATAATCATCATGCTAATGTTAGCAGCATTTGTTCGATTTAGAAAAAACAAAACCTGATTGGCACCAAACTCTATATAATAGAGCAAAGGGAGCATAAAGTGAGAGAGGGAGAAAAATGTTACGGAAAATCGATGTATTAGTTCCAATGAGAAGCATTCCAGATGGCAGCTAAGGGTTTGGTAAATTTTATCTTGATATTTATTGGATAATATTTGGTCTGTTTTTTACTTGGGACCTTAATTGTCTTTTCTCCATCCAGTATTTTAAAACATAAAAGCGTCTTTCACAACAGTAGTTGACTTGGTGGCAAGTGTAGATCGAGATCAGACTGCACAAAATGTGCAGTCTGATCTTTGATCTACACTGTCTGTTTTGCTTGACATTCAGGGTAAATTCAACACTGAAATTGCTTCCATTTTGGTTTTATTTCCGAACTGAAAATAACTGTTGGGTTTATTTGGCGCTCTAAGGATAAACAGTTAACAGTCAACAAATTCATAGACTTGTGAATACTGAATGCATTTGCAGGCAACAAAATGAAATGTGGCTCAATTGATTGAATTTGAAAGGGCAGAAAACTTCACTGGAAAAGGAGGAAATGCACTTTCTCCTTTTTTCCCACATTTTTCAAATGCTTTCTTTTTCTGCAGTTGTTAAAACACAGGATTGTATGGCAAAGGGTTTTTGTCATTACATCTTAACCCTTTCCCAGTGTGAAATTTTAGACGCTTTCAAATTCAAAACATCTGCAGATGACAAATTCAAAATTGGTACAAATGAGCTTAAGGTCTCTAACAGGGTAGAAAACATAGTGGGAAAAGGAGAAAATGCTGGTCACCAGCATTTTCTCCTTTTTGCCCAATGTTTTCAAAAGCCCTCTTTCCCAGGGTCGTAAAAACCCGGGATTGTTTGGTAAAATGGTTAAAAGAAGTTTCCATAGTAGATGAAAATATAAATGAGTAGCACTCTAGGAAAAAGGGGTTTAATGCATCTCCTTGCTGCAATATTCCAAACAAGTCATCAAGTAATTTTTGATCCAAAATACATTTTTGTCCAATGAGTAGCTCAGTTGGTAGTGTAGAGGACTTGAGAACAGGGGGTTGCTAGTCCGAATCGCCGGCTCGGGCTATTTCTTTCTGAGGATTGATAATAGTCATTGTGACAGGATTCATTCCTCTCTCAACGCTGACCATTGTTTCGACGATGGTCACGTGGGAAAGAGGCCAGTGGCTTGGAAAGAATATCACGCTTAGTGCTGGTCAGAAACTCCTGGAAAGCATGGATAGGTGCACTGGCTGCCGCGATATAACTGAAATAATGTTGAAAACGACGTTAAACACTATACAATCAATCAATCAATTTGTCCAATGAATGAATCATGAGGTAAAGTAGTGGTTTGACAAGTAGAAAATTGACCAATAGCAAAAATATTCGACCCAGGTCTGCCTGCTTGGACTGTTCAGACTGACCTTGGTTGATGCTTTTTACGGATGCACTAAATTCCCTTTTCATCGAGCATGGCTGAAATAAGCTATCATGAATAAAGGTTTAGTAGATGATTACATTTTATTATCGCAAAAAGAAACCAAGTGCATGTTACACGCAGTTCTCAATTCACCACAGTGTTTTCGGATTTGGTCTGGTGCTGAAAAGAAAACAGTTGCCTGTATGAGTTAACCTGAGATTACAGAATTTTTTTTTTTAACTCCAAAAGGTGCATGTATGTAATCCTTAACCCTTTGCCAAACAATGAAATCTTAACTTGACAAAACTGAAAGCATTTACAGACAGCAAATTAAATGTGGCTCAATAGATTATTTCTCTCTGAAATGGTAGAAAACATTGTGGGAAAAGGAGAAAATGCTGGTTTCCAGCATTTTCTCCTTTCCTCACAATGTTATCAAAAAGCCTTCTTCCTCTGGGCGGTTGAAAAACTGGGATTGTGTGGTAAGGGGTTAATTGTTTTTAGACATACAGAAATATCAAGCAGTCTACATAATCAGCCATTTCCTCCATTGACTAAATCTTCACCAATTTAAAATTAATGATCTTAAGACTACCAATATCAATTACAATTACAAGAAAGACAATTTGTATTGTTATATAGTGTTTAACACTGTTTTCAACTTCATTTCAGTTATATCTCTGTGGCCAGTGCACCTATCCATGCATTTCTGGAATTTCTTTTGCCAGTTTTTCATATATTATTCTTTCCAAGCCACTGGATATTTTCCGACATGACCCTCGTCAAAGCAATGATCCGTGGTGAGAGAGGAATAAATCCTGTTGCAATGACTATCATCAATCCTTGGACAATACATTTGGCTGGACATTAAAACATTATGTTTGATTCAAACAAGCAACCCCCTGGCCTCAAGTCCTGAAAGCTACTGACTGTGCTACCATGGTGGGCACAAGAAAGAAGAACATTGGACAGAAACTTAAAACAATACGAAATCCGTAACAGAGAAGCGTTTGTGCAGAAATGAGTGAAATTGGTCCTGTGTAGGCTCAGTGGTGAAGTTGTAGGGTTTGAAACCTTGAAGCTGCAGGTTTAATCCTCACTGCAGATTAGCAGGCATGTCCTTGGGTAAGATACTTCAGAGTCTTGGCCTATGACTGGTGAAATCCAAGACCCATATAAATGAGTGAGTGTCTGTAATATGATTTAACCCTTTACCACACAATGCCGCCTTTTAACGACCCCGGGAAAGAAACCTTTTGAAAACACTGTGGGAAAAGGAGAAAATGCTGGTAACCAGCATTTTCTCCTTTTCCTACAATGTTTTCTATCCTATCAAAGAAAAATTGCACCATTTGAGCCACATTGAAATTGTCATCTGCAAATGCTTTCAACTTGGACCAGACTCAATTTTGTCGTCTGGTAAAGGGTTAAATAATGTTTAACACAGCACAAACCTGAGGTAGAGGGGTCCTTGAAAATGCTGAAAATCAGCCAAAAGTAAAAGGTTTTGACACAGGTCAGCCTGCGCTGAAACTTCAGTCTGACCCGAGTTGATACTTTTTGCATATGCATTGAACCCCCTTTTCACAGAGCATAACTCATTTGTAACTGGCATTTTCTCCTTTTCCCACAAAGACAAATTCCATTGTTTGAGCCACATATAATTGTCATCTGCAGTGGCTTTCAGTTTGGTTAAGTCTAAAATTTTTTTGTCATTTGGTAAAAGGCTACCCTAAGTAAAATATATGAGCCATGCTCTGGGAAACGGGGGCTTCATGCATCTCTGTAATGCATTCTACTAAGCAAGTCAATACATAATTATGGATCCATAATGGCTACTTTTTTTAAATAATCGACTTTACCATGGGGTAAACTTGTCCTTTCACATACAGAAAATTGACCAATAGCGAAAAGTTTTGGCCCAGGTCAGCTTGTACAGATTGCGCAGGCTGACCTGGGTCGATACTTTTCACAGATGCATTAAGTCCCCATTTTACAGAGCGTGACTCATATTCCTTTTACAGTAAATGAAGTTTAGTTTGCTTGTGGGTGAGCGAAATCTGGTGCAATAAGGTAAAATAACCATATTCATATTTTATTGTCTGTCTCCTGGATTGGCACTTTTTTTAAACCCTGTACCACACAATCCTGACTTTAAATGCTCCTGAGAAAAAAAAGTGTTTGAAAACATTGTGAGAAAAGGAGAAAATGCTGGTTACCAGCATCTTCTCCTTTTCTCACAATGTTTCCTACCCTTCCCAAAACAAATTTCAATTTTAAAGTCATATCTATTTTGTCGTATGCCAATTTTTTCAGTTTGGACGACAAGTCTAACATTTTGTCATTTGGTAAGGAGTAAAGAATTTCTTTCTCAGACATCGCCATAGGCTACATGATTTTCTGTTTTCATATCGTGGGTGGACATTGTGCCAAATAAGCTCATATTATAAGAACCCGGAGGAAGAAGGCTTTGGAAAACATTTTTGGGAAAGAAAAATTTGCTGATATGCAGCATTTTCTCCTTTTCCCCGCAATATCTTCTACTCTTTTTAAAGGCAAATCCCATTTTTGTCTCATTCGATTAAGTCTGCAACTCTTTTAACCCTTTACCAGACAACAAAATTTTAGCCTTGTCTGAATTGAAAGCAGACAACAATTTCAATGTGGCTCAGGTGGTGCAATTTTTCTTTGATAGGGTAGAAAGCATTGTGGGAAAAGGAGAAAATGCTGGTAACCAGCATTTTCTCCTTTTCCCACAATGTTTTCATAAGGCTACTTTCCCAGGGTCATTAAAAGGTGGCATTGCGCAGTAAAAAGTCAAGGACAAATTCTATTTGATTCTCATTTAATTTGGTCTGCAACTGCTTGTGACCCTTTACCACACAATCCTGTGTTTTGAAAAACCCTGATAAAAAAGGGTTTTGAAAACATTGTGAGGAAGGGAGAGAATACGGGTAACTAGCATTTTTCTCCTTTTTCTGATGTTTTCTACTGTTTCAGAGACAAATTCCATCATTTGAGGCACAATCAATTTGTCGTCTGCAAAATGCTTTCAGTTTGACCCAGTGTTAAATTTTGTGTTCTGTATCGGACAAGTTCAAAATTTCGCCATCTGGTTGAATTAAACCTTTACCACACAACAAGATTTTTGACTTGTCCAAACCCAAAGCATTTGCAGATGACAGATCAAATGATGCTCAAACTGTGGAAGTTGCCTTTGATAGGGTAGAAAACATGGTGGGAAAAGGAGAAAATGCTGGTTACCAGCAATACTTTTTCCACAATATTTTCAAAAGAATTCTATCTCAAGATTGTTTAAAGTCGGCATTGTGTGGTAAAGAGTTAAGTTATTTTCTCATGCAGATTTCTTCTTCATATGTTTCAGTAGACTTCTACTGAAATCATTGCTGCAAAAGGAGAAAGTGCTTGAAACAGGCCACTGCTTTCACATGTATTTTTTTAACTTCATCTGAGGCGTCTACGGCAAATTTGTTCAGAGGATACTGAGTTTAACCCTTTACTGCACAATGCCGCCTTTTGACGCCCCTGGGAAAGAAGCCTTTTGAAAACATTGTGGGAAAAGGAGAAAATGCTGGTAACCAGCATTTTCTCCTTTTCCCACAATGTTTTCTACCCTATCAAAGAAAATTTGCACCATTTGAACCTCACTGAAATTGTCGTCTGCAAATGCTTTCAATTTGGACAAGGCTAAAATTTTGTCGTCTGGTAAAGAGTTAAGCTTTTACCAAACAATATAGTTTTGGACTCAACCAAACTGAATCCACATGCAGACAACAAATTAGTTGTAGTTCAAATTATGATTTCTGTTTTTGATAGGGTAGAAAACATTGTAGTTTAAGGAGAAAATGCTGGTTACCAGCATTTTCTCCTTTTCCCACAATGTTTTCAAAAGTCTTCTTTCTCAGGGTCGTTAAAACTTGGGATTGTGAGGTAAAGAGCTTTACCATACCACAAAATTGAACTTGGAATAATGCACCAGTTCCAACAAAATCATTGTGGCAAAGGAGACATTGCTTCTTTTGCCACAGTGTTTTCCAGAGGTTTTAGCTGGAAAGAGGCAAAAGCTATTTCCTGTAGGAAGTAATAGATGGTGAAGAAAATTGTGTCTGCCATTATTGTCATGACGGGGCCTGTTTGTTTGACTTGCTGGAAGGGTTTAATAATGATATTCTGGATGATGGGCTGATCGACACCTGAGCCCAAATTATTGTTAATTTGTTTCTGTTACATTGTTGTATTTGGACTTGACATTCTAATAATACCAGTCTATTTGCATTTCGGATGTGGTCTCTCACTCTCTCGTCTTCTATTTGCTTTTACCGTGGAATCTTAACTAGTTTGTCCATATATGGAAAAAAGGCTTTTTATTTCATCTGAGCCTTATACCAGACAGTTCATTGTTTTTACATACAAGAAGAAGAAGGGTTTTGAAAGCATTTATGGAGAAAGAAAATGCTGGTGACCAGAATTTTCTCCTTTTCCCACCATGATTTCTACTCCATCGATAATGAATTTTATTGTTTGCACCAGATTTAAATCGTTGTCTGCAAAATGCTTTTGAAATTGGGCTGGTTCAAAACGTTGTCATTAGGTATAGAGTTAAAATTTGCAGGGAAAGAGCCAGTGCAGAAAGTGTAGGCAACCACATGCGATGCTTTCTTTTCATTTATGTACTTTTCTATGAAGATTAATATTTTGTTTAGCCCTAGTGCAACTTGTAGGCTTAATAAAATTGAATGAATAAGAATTAACCCTTTACCGCACAATGACGCCTTTTGACGCCCCTGGGAAAGAAGCCTTTTGAAATCATTGTGGGAAAAGGAGAAAATGCTGGTAACCAGCATTTTCTCCTTTTCCCACAATGTTTTCTACTCTATCAGAGAAAAATTGCACCATTTTAGCCACAATGAAATAGTCGTCTGCAAATGCTTTCAATTTGGAGAAGGCTAAAATTTTGTCGTCTGGTAAAGAGTTAAAAAAGCTGAAAACAATATCTTGAGAGAAACTTTTTGTAGTAACGATGGGTATTATCCGCAGTCAGCAGTTATCATCAATTCTTTATTTAGTCATTTAATTCAATGAAAGATGAGCAAATTCCATACTTGTGATGTAATATATGACGTCACTATTTTACATGTTCATCTGTAGTCACCAAGTCCCAAAGAGTGAGGCAAGTTTTATCAAAATAAAATTTCCATATGTTAACGTGTATAATAAGGAGGGTGGTGTTTTTGCCTGTGCATAACGCATATTGAAACCTACTTGATTGCAAAAATTCAACCATAATATGTAAAAGTTAAGGTTATAGAACAATGTTAGCATCACAAACTCAAACTTGCTTTGTCCACCATAGTGCAGTTTATGGAGGTGTCAACAAGTGCTGATACTAATTTTATGCCATCGGCAATTAACAACAGGTACAACATGAATAATCACAATTCTTTCTGCCCGGTATGTGAGTTGTACAGGTGATGTGCTGGAATTCCCAGACATCCAGTCAAAAAACTATCCTTTCGATGGCGAAACTGTGCATGGCTTTGAGTTTCACACAAAACTTATAATATCTCGGGGTCCATGATACAAACTACTTGTTGAGTCCTCTTGGGGTTGACAGTTATCTAAAATTATACAAGTAGTTTTATGTGAATGTATTATCTAGCTGATAACGGATTAGAATTAAAACATAATGACAAGTAAGACGAGGATTTTGATGTTTATTTTACAAAATCTGAGTACCATGTCGAAGACAGATGAACCGTGTCGATAACACCTGACATATGCGCATGTAATGTTGGTGTTATTTTCTACGTTGTGCAATAAGGGACCATTATCTTATACCATCAGGCCTGCCCGGATAGCTCTGTGGTTAGCGTATCTGACTCGTGAACTGGTGGTTGTGAGTTCGATACCCGATTGAGGCAAACTTTCTTTCCGGTGATTTTTCGCTTCTCACCTCTGATGCATGTGAGAAAAGTGGTCAGTGGCTTTCAAAAGAAAGTTGTGTTAGTACTGGTGTGAGAAAGCCAGGAAACACATGGGTACATCACTGACCGCCGTGATATGACCTGAGCTGTTAAAATGGCGTTAAACCCTTATATAAACAAACAAAACTTATACCCTCAGATCAACAGAGTATCCTCAAAATTCTTTAAGCAATGAAAGACATAGAATAGTATCCTCAAAATAAACCACATAATAAACTTTTGTTTGTGTTTGTAGTGGCTATCATCAACATGGTTAACTGTCCAATTTCTTAAGGTGTCAATAATGCCCTGTGTTGCTCTTCTAGGGAATAAAGGTAAATTTAAAAATGTTTTGGACAAGAGCAAACTTGAAATTGCAATTATTTGGGTTTTACTTCTAGAATGAAAATGTCTTTTAAGTTTATTCAGCTTTTTCACCACACAAACATGTTTTAGACTTGTCCAAATTCAAACATTTGCAGATGACATGTTGAATGTTGCTTAAATGGTGAGATTTGTCTTGGAAAGGGTAGAGAACATTGTAAGAAAAGGAGAAAATGCTGGTTACCAGCATTTTTTCCTTTTCCCACAATGTTTTCCAAAGCCTTTTCTGTCAGGGTTATTAACACTTTACCACATAATCCTGACTTTTAACAACCCTGAGAAAGAAGCCTTTTGAAAACCTTGTGGGAAATGGAGAAAATGCTGGTAACCAACATTTTCTCCTTTTCTTACAGTGTTTTCTATCCGTCCAGATACAAATTTTAATTTTTCAGTCACATTGATTTTGTCATCTGCAAATGCTTTCAATTTGGACAAGTCTAAAATTTTGTCGTTTGGTAAAGGGTTAAAATATGAGATTTTTGTTTTATAAAGGTTTAACCCTTTACCGCACAATGCCGCCTTTTCACGACTCTTGGAAATAAGCCTTTTGAAAACATTGTGGGAAAAGGAAAAAATGCTGGTAACCAGCATTTTTTCCTTTTCCCTCAATGTTTTCTACCCTATCTAAGAAAAATTGCATCATTTGAGCCACGCTGAAATTGTCGTCTGCAAATGTTTTCAGTTTGGACAAGGCTAAAATTTTGTCGTCTGGTAAAGGGTTAAGCTTTAGCATGGAACTTTTCAAAATCATCAGCTGCAATTAGGTAATGAGTTATCATGGTTTATTGCTCTTTAAATTTGCTCTTCACCTGTTCTAATTCTCATGAAATAATTATCTAATTCATATCTAGGTTCAGCCCACTACCCCTTCTCTCTATAGCTTAACTTCTTACCAGATGAAAAAAATTCAGACTTGTGCAAGTTAAAAGCATATACAGATGACAATTAACTCTTTACCAAACTAAAAAAATTTGTCCAGTTTGAAAGCCTTTGCAGAGGACAATTAGATGTTGCACAAATTATGAAATCTGCCTTTGGCAGGGTAGAAAACATTGTGGGGGAAAAGGAGAAAATGCTGGTTACCAGCATTTTCTCCTTTTCCCACATTGTTTTCAACAGTCCTTTTCCTTGGGCGTCGTTAAACTCAGGACTGTGTGGTAAAGGGTTAAATGCTGCTGCAAAGATGAAATTTGCTCATGAAAATGGAGAAAGCATTGTGAGAAAAGGTGAAATGCTGGTTACCAGCATTTTCTTTTCCCGCAATATTTTCAAAAGGCCTCTTTCGTAAAGTCCTTAAACTGGGGATTGTGTGGTAAAGGGCTAGATGCATCTACATTATAACGACCAAGCATATGCCAGCATGCACTGTACAAAGATGCTTTTACATTTGCAGGTATTTACTGAAGTTTCGTTAGCTCATCCTTAAACATTCGTTAAAGTATGAATGTGTTGGTCATTGTTTGCCTTAGGTATGTCAGAAATTTTTGTGCATGCACAAAATATTTTGATGTTTGCCAACAAACAACTTCTTATACAAGAGGTTTGTTCAGTGAAGACAATGCACTCTCCACTACTTTGTTACATATTCTAGCCAAAATAACGAATGTGCAACCTTATGGCTGCTGGAAAGCAGCCAGTGGCTTGGAAAGGGTGGTGTGTAAAACACTCGTTAACTCTTTACGAAACAACAAATTTCAGACTGGTTCAAACTGAAAGCATTTGCAAAATGAATGTTGCGAAACTGAAGGAATTTTTCTTTGAAAGCATAGAAAACTTTGTGGGAAAAGGAGAAAATGCTGGTTACCAGCATTTTCTCCTTTTCCCACATTTTCAAAAGGCTTCTTTCTTGGGGTTGTTAAAACTCGGGATTGTGTGGTAAAGGGTTAAAAAAATTCCGGGAATCCATGGAAAGATGCACTGGCTGCTGTGAGATGACTGAAATAATCATGAATATGGTGTTAACGGTTAAAAACAAGTGTTATACAGAACCTTTGGCTAACCTTGAAAAAGAAGGCCTTTGAAAAAATTGTGGGAAAAGGACAAAATGCTAGCTACCAGCATTTTCTTCTTTTCCCACAAATTTGTCAAAAGCTTTCTTCAAGGTTATAAAAACTCAGGATTGTAAAGTAATGGCTTAACCCTTTACCACATCTTGAAATTTTCAGACTTGTAAAAATTTGAAACTGTTGTAGGTGACAAATTCGATGTGTCTAAAATGATGGGATATATTTTTGAAATGAACGAACAAATATTGTGGAAAATATATTGTGGAAAAAGGAGAAAATGTTGGTTACCAGCATTTTCTCCTTTTCCTGTAATCTTTCCAAAAGCCTTGCTCCTTAGGATTGTTAAAAGTTGGGATTGTGTGGTAAAAGGTTAATTGTGGTTGTTGGTTCCAGGATGAAATTTGGCCTGTATAGTGTTGGGTTAGCCCTTAGAATGCCAAGTAAACCCAAAAAACATTTTTGGTGTAAGAATAAAACCCAAATATAAAGTGCAATGTCAAGGTTGCTCTTGTCCAGAATGTCTCAGCAAAGCTGACAGGGTAGATCAAAGATCAGACTGCATGTCTTGTGCAATCTGATCTTGATCTACAATGGCCACAAAGATGACTATTAATTTTGAGAAAGGGGCTTGAACTTTTTACAAAGCAATCTAGAGTTTTAATGGCGCTTTGCAAGAAAGCATTTGAAAACATTGTTGGAAAAGGAAAAAATGCTGGTGACCAGCATTTTCTCCTTTTTCCACAATGTTTTCTACCCTGTCAGAGAACTTAAGCTCATTCGTACCAATTTTGAAATTGTCGTCTGCAAATGTTTTAAATCTGGAAAGTCTAAAATTTATTGTTTCAGAAAGGGTTAGGGGTTGATAGTTACTAGCATCAGGTGTGGTTTCAATTATAGTCCCATAAATAGTGATATTTTATTGGAATGATTATTGGGGGATCAGATGGTGCAGTCCGCTCTTATTGAGTGCCTCAGGATGCAAAACAATTCTTATGAATTTCTTACACAAAATGCTGTTCCCATTTTATACTTATCCCTTATTCAAAGGTGCCAAGCTGGAAGTATACAGGACTTGAGACCAGGGCGTTGCTGTTTTGAATTCACAGCTCGGCCAATTTCTTTCCTAGGATTTATGATAGTCATTGTGACAGGATTCATTCCTTTCTCACGGCTGATCATTGCTTGGATGATGGTTATGTGGGAAAACAGCCAGTGGCTTGGGAAGAATATTGTGGGAAGTACTGAAAAAAGATACTTCAGGAAAGCATGGATAGGTGCACTGGCAATAATCTGAAATAAAGTTAAACATGGTGTTCAAGACCATACAAAGAAATACAAAATGCACTCTAAAGGCAAGTTTTTGACACATACAGCTATTATAAATCAAAGCACTGGTAGGACAGACAGCATCACTGGGAGCAGTTTGATATATAGCACTGAAAACCAGCCTAGCTATAGCTTTTATAGGGATGCAGTTTTGTACTTGTGACTCAGTGATGATCAATTATTCTTGCAACCTGCTTTGTGGATTTGAGCTTGGATGGGTGACCAGGCTGATGCATGTTACATTAATTTTGGTGGCAGAGGTCACCCCACGGATTGTGACAACTACTGGATTGGAGCTCCCTTACCCTCTGATCTTTCATGTATTTAGTTGTATATATTGGTAACTTATAGAAAGGTGAGGGTCACTCAGACTTTTCACGTACTTAGGCCTATCTAGAAAAAAGAAATATAATCTGGTTTGACCCCTTTAAACTCTTAGGGCAAAGGTCAAGGTAAAAATGTCTGTCAGCATGTTAGACTTTGTCCATATGATAGGATGACACTAGTTTGACCTAGATACTTCACACTTGATTCAGATACTCACTATAAGCTATTGCTGATCCTTATTCCCTGGGGGTCAGTGGTCATAAATCTAGTAACTTTCAAGACACTTAACATAGCTTTGGCCCCTTTAAACTCTTAGGTTAATGATCAGGGGTAAAAGTGCCTGTCAGCATGTTAGACTTTGTCCATATAATAGGACGACATTGGTTTGACCCAGGTTCTTCAAACTTGGTACAGATATTTACTATGAAATATTTTGATCCTTATTCACTTGAGATCAGTGGTCATAGATCTAGTAACTCTCAAGATACCGGTACTAAATATGGCATAGGCAGTAAGTATGGAATGGTTGGACCATCAAAGTTAGTCAAACTTAACTCTTTACCACATCACAAAAATGTAGATTTGTCCTAATTGAAAGCATTTGCTGATGACAATCTGAATTCAACACAAATGGTGGAATGTTTCTTTGATAATGTACAAAATATTTTGAAAAAAGAAAATGCTGATCACCAATGTTTTCATAGGGCTTCTTTCCGTCTGTCATTAAAACTCAGGATTGTCTGGTAAGGGGTAAATTGATTGATTGAATGGTGTTTAATGCCGTTTTCAACATTACTTCAGTCATATCGCTGCGGCCAGTGTACCTATCCATACTTTCCTACAGTGTCTTTTTACCAGTACTCCGCACAATATTCTTTCAAGCCACTGGTTACTTTCCCACATAACCATCGTCAAAACAATGGTCAGCAGTGAATCCTGTCGCAATGACTATAATCAATCCTCAGAAACAAAATGGTCAAGCCGGGGATTGAACCAGCGACCTCCTGTTCTCAAGTCCTGTACTATGGGGCTTTGCAAAAGGGTAAATTACCTATTATTGCCATTTAGATATGATTTTCAGGTCAAGGGATCAAGGTCAAAATGAGGTTGTATGTCAGTATTTCAATGTCATTCTAGTAGCAGTAGTTAATGATAAGGAGCTTAAGGTTAATTAAATAAAGGTCAGGTCTTTACAGCAGTTCCACTTTTTCTGATTTCTCATTACCTCCAGAAAAAAAAAAGCATAGGAAGACTTCAAAAACATTCTTCTGTAAAATGGGTCATCAGCATGAAGTAAAGTTTAGTACTTAAGTACATTTACAAAACATTGTGCAAAAGGAGAAATAGCTTGATACAAGCAATTTCTTCACTAGTAACAATGGCTGAAATGGGTTGAGGTAACCTGTGCCAATAATGACTGTAGTCCAGTTCATGACATTTCGTCGAAAGTGTGTTTCGTCGAAATCCATGTATGTTTTAAAAATACCAATTGCTAAATTCCTAGATTTATTTCATGAAAAGTTCTGTCTGGGAGGAAGATATGAGCCACAATTTGTCTGGGTTAGTGTAAGGGTCAGGGCTAGGGATCGTTTTTGACCAATATGGTTTTCGAAGAAATGTCCACACCCCTGTGATCTGGTCAAATTCTGACATTTATTGCTTAGATACACCAATGGAAAATTACTATTTTCAGCAGTATGAAAAATCTGGAGGGCAAATGAGCAACTGCTTGAACAAGCAATTGCTTCTTTTCCAACAACATTTCTAGAGCTTTGAACTGTAGAGGCATACAGATGTGTATTTTTATTGTTAATCCTTTACCAACCATTACTATATTTTAACCCATTACTACAGAATCCTGACCTTTAAGGACCAAGAGGAAGAAAGCTTTGGAAAACATTGTTGGAAAAGGAGAAACTGCTGGGTACCAGCATTTCCTCCTTTTCCAACAATGTTTTCTATCCTTCCAAAAATGAATCAATCATTTCAGCTACACTTACCGTAACTTGTTGTCTGCAAATGCCTTTGATTTGGACTAGTATAAAGTCTTCTTGTTTGGTAAAGAGGACCCTGAGGAAGAAGACCTTGGAAATCGTTGTGATTAACTGGTAAAAATATTTGTTTTCAGCATTTTTTGTCCATTTCCCACATTTTCTATCCTGTCAGAGACAAATCACATCATTCATGCCATGTCTGCAAATGCTTTCAAAATTGACCAGTCTAATGTAACATTTTGTTGTCTGGTAAAGACTTAATTGGTTTTCTGGAGCTGCTTTCATTTTGGAAAACTCCAAAATTTATTGTTTTGGAAAAAGGAAGTCTACTTTTCTCCACTGAGTTCAAGTGATCCAAAGTTTTCCTACTCATGGAGTAAAGCGTTTGTCCTTCCCCCCCCCCCCAAAAAAACCCCATAAATTTTAATGGCCCTTAAGGAAGAATTTGTTCGAAAATATTGTGAGAAAAGGATTGTGGTCATTAGTATTTTCTCTGTTTCCTACAGTGTTTTCCACCCTTTTAAAGACAAATCCCACATTTGATATGTTGTCTGTAACAGCTTTCAATTTGGATGAGTCTAAAATTCTGTTGTTTGGTACCGCGTTAAAACTGATGTGTGAAACCCCATTATATCTGGTAACAATTTATTGTTAAAGTCACTACTTGGAGCCTTGTGCCACCTGATCAGTGCTAAATTGAAATTTTCTTCGCACATCACACTGTGTTAGTAAGAGAAATGTCACAAAGTTATTACAAAATGCACATTCAAACACCTGTGTCTGCAGGGTAACCCTTCACTGAGAGAAAAATAATTTGGCATCTTTTTCTGGGAACTTCTTACTTTTCATATGGGACCAGTACTCAGGCACTTAAAAAGTAACTCTTGACCAGATGGCAGAAAATTTTTAGACATGTGAAAATATTTGCACACAACAAATTAGATGGCTCAAATGATGGGATTTGTCCTTGGTTGGTTACCTTAGAAAACTTTGTGGAAAAAGGAGAAAATGCTGGTTACCAGCATTTTCTCCTTTTCCCACACGGTTTTCTGAAACTTTTTTCCTCAGGGTTATTTGCACAAGGAATTACATGGTAAAATATTCATATACATATGGTAAAATATTTATTATGATCCAAATTTGGTTTGTTAGTTGATTATATCATCACAAATTTGATCCAATAAATATCAATGAAACAAAGAAACACAAAATGATTTGGCTGTAGTATGCTCCTTGAACTATTCTAACTATTAAATTTTTTTTTGTGGCATTTGTCGAAGACAATGCCGCTATTAGTTCAATATGGTAATTTAAAAATCATGTATAGGAAAGGAAGTAAACCTAATTAAACTTAATTTTTCTAAGGCAAATAAGTGTCTCGATAGCACTCAGATATTTAACTCTTTACCAAACAACAAAATTTTAGACTTGTCCAAATCGAAAGCATTTGCAGACGACATAATTAACGTGACTCAAAAATTGAAATTTGTTTTGGGAATGGTAGAAAACATTGCGGGAAAAGGAGAAAATGCTGCTTACCAGCATTTTCTCTTTTTCCCACAATATTTCCAAAAGGCTTCTTTTCCAGGGTCGTGAAAACCCGTTATTGTTTGGTAAAGGGATAATTAACAACGAAGTATTAAAATAAACTGGATTAGGGCATCATTCATGGGAATACCGGTACTTCTTTTTTAATTGAAAATATCCGCTATGGTATATCCGCTATGGCCTTCTATTAGTGCAATAATACACACAACTCTTGTCTCCTGACCGTGTTCGTTCCAAAACCAGTTCATTCCTGGGCTTGTTGGTTGTTTTGCTTGTTCATCCGGGCTTGTTTGTCCCACATTATTGTTTTTTTAATTTTTTAAATTAATAATTCCAAACAATGGCTCCCTTGACAAATGCTACACTAATGCTTTCAATGCTTTGATTTACTAAGATTTTAGGCCCTGGTACAATTCTTCTTTTCGTCTTAATTGTGGCAGATTGACTTTGGGAATGCTTCAAATGTTTGTTACTCTTGATAAAATAAGAAAAAAATAAAGCACATGGTCTCATAGGCAAAATAAACTATAACCTGTTATAAAAGCTTCATATTGTTTCCTTTTTTCAACTTTTCCTTATGGAAAATGACATATTAACTCTTTTACTACTAATGACAACTTGAGTAGCTTTTGAGGACGGCATAGATCAAGATCAGATTGCACAGAATGTGCAGTCTGATCTTTGATCTACACCCTCCGCTTACCTGTTTTTAAACTATGACAAAGGTCATTTTCAATAGCAGTGGAAATCTATTTTTAGAACTCAGAAAAAAGTGGAATTTCCGGAGTTAGTAGTGAAAGAGTTAATCTTTAACCTGCTAAATAAGTGAAATGAAATTTTCAAGAAGATAGTAAAACCCCAAATTTGGCTGTTTTAAAGGTATTGTTTGGAGGAAAAATATTTCTTTATCGAAGAGTGTAGATCCAAGATCATGTTCTTTGTTTGTTTGTATTGGAGTTTAACACCGTTTTAACAGCTAAGGTCATGTCACGGCAGTCAGTGTACCTACCCATGTGTTTCCTGGCTTTCTCACACCAGTACTAACACAAGTTTCTTTCCAAGTCAATGATTACCTTTCCTCCACATGATCCAGAGGTGAGAGGCAAAAAATTGCTGGAAAGAAAATTTGCCTCAATCGGGTATCGAACTCACAACCACCAGGTCACAAGTCAGATACGCTAACCATTGAGCTACCCGGGCGGGCAAGATCATGTTCTGTGCAGTCTGATCTTTATCTAAAATATCCACAAAACGTCCATAAGTCGCCCTTAGTAACTTGGGGGTTAATGATATTTTCTGAAATGAATCTAAGAAATCAATGCTAGATGACTGATAAGTCACATTTTTCATTGAGAAAATTTAATCGTAAAAATAGCACAAGCAGATTGTCATTGGTAGAAGATGGAGACTAAACTTTTGATGTGGTTTCTCGCTACCTGTACGTGGAAATGATTAACAATACGTTATGTTCTGTAACAAAGTGCTAAACATACCTTAACCCTAACAGCGCCTTTCACTACTATAGTCGCTCTTGCAGTCAGTGTAGATCAAGATCAGACTGCACAAAACATGCAGTCTGATCTTTGATCTACACTGTCCGCTTTACTGATTCAGTACAGACAAAAGGCAGCCTCAAAAACGCAATTACCTTTGTTATATTGTAGAACGAAAATGTCTATTGGGTTTATTCGGCACTTTAAGGGTTAAGATTGGAAAAGATAATGGGGCTTCTAAGGTCTATTGACTAGAATTTACAAGGTATGATGGGCCACATTAACTATAAACTGCTATGAAAATTGTAACAGTAACAAATCCTTTTTTTGCATCAATGGCAATAAATTCACAGTCTGCATAATGTAAAACATACTGAGAAATCTAACCCCAGCCTGTAAACGAGTTTATTTGTATATTGTTTGCAAAAATTTGAAAATGCCTCTAGTTTGTCTCATCCAGGAAAATGTAAGATGGAGAAATTGGCTCCAAGGTTTGTGGCTCATGATGGTACGTAGTCTCATGGGTCATATAAAATACATAGCCTGCTATTAACCCTTTACCACACAATCCCTGGTTTTAATGACCTTGAGCCAAGCCCCGTAACTCAATTGGTAACATACAGGACTTGAGAAAGGTCGCTGGTTCGATCCCCGACTTGGCCAATTTCTTTCTGAAGATTGATGATAGTGATAGTTGCGACAGGATTCATTTCTCTCTCACTGCTGACCATTGTTTCGATGATGGTTATGTGGGAAAGCAGCCAGTGGCTTGGGAAGAATATTGTGTGGAGTACTGGTAAAAAGGAACTCCAGGAAAGCATGGATAGGTGCACTTGCCGCCGCAATATAACTGAAATAATGTTGAAAACGGCGTTAAACACCATATAATCAAGCAATAATTTAATGACCTTGAGAGAAAGGCCTTTTGAAAACATTGTGGGAAAAGGAAAAAATGCTGGTAACCAGCATTTTCTCCTTTTCCCACAATGTTTTCTACCCTGTCAAAGACAGAAATCATCACTTGAGCTAGATTTAATTTGTCGTCTGCAAATGCTTTGAAATTTGGTGGAGTCCAAAATTTTGTCGTTTGGTAAAGAGTTAACTACTAAGACAACAGTAAATCCATTTCACATCATGGTAAAACATGAGGAAGCAATGGCATAGTCTGGATTACCTGCCCCTACCACTACGTTATAGGGTCAGGCAAAGCGCAATAATGGCGGCCTCCATGGCGACCCCAAGCTTAGCATTAAATGCTTTCCTGTTTTTCTCAATTTCATGTGATCCAGTTTGATCAGTGAATAAAATGAGATCAATTTTGTACAAAATATACATTACTGAACCTAAAACGTGCTTTTGGGATATGGTTTAAAATTAAATTTGACAATGAATCATTTTAAAAGTAGCCCTGTTTTCGGACGTTATATCGGTCCGTTGAAATTTCGGATACTGTAAGCATTTCTGATATGTAGCTTTTCTCACTAAATAACGACAATTAAAAAAACTGATGTCATTACTTTCTTGCAACTGATCTGTTTTCAGTTCAGTCTCTAGTAGGATTTGATCAAGTGAAATAAAAATAATCTGTTACTTCTGCATGTTACAAACGGGGGCTGCCATTATTGCGCTTTGCCTGACGTACTTTTGAAGTACGGTGGCGTACCAGACTAGCAATGGCACAGTTTTCAAAAAAATTGTGACTGTGACTCATCCTGGAAAGATTTGTAAAGAAAAAAGGGGTTCCTAGGTTTGTTCACCAGGATGTTCAAGCTCTCATGGGCCGCATAAACCTATAGCCTGCCATTAAAACTGTTACAATAATAAATCCATTTTTGTAGTCTGCCTGTGGTGTCTTTACAAGTTCCTTTAAAGTCATAAATGTAATCCAAGCCAAAATGGCCGGCCCTCAACTTTCTCTTTCAACAAGCATGATTATTATAAAAAGATACAGCAGACAATTTTTTGACGACCCTGTGGAAGAAGCCTTTTGAAAACATTGCAGAAATAGGAGAAAACGCTGGTAACCAGCATTTTCTCCTCTTTCCACAGTGTTTTCTTTTATGTCAGAGACCATCTTTTAACCCTTTCCCAAACAAGCCCTGGTTTTCACGTGTCTGCAGTGCAAGTCTTTTGAAAACATTGTTGGAAAAGGAGAAATTGCTCGTAACGAGCAATTTCTCCTTTTCCCGCATTGTTTTCTACCCTTTTTGATAACTTTCTGCCATTTTCATTAAATTTGAAATTGTTGTCTGCAAACTCTTTCAATTTGGACCAGTCCAAAATCTGTCGTTTGGGAAAGGGTTAAGCTACAGGTACATCATCTACAAAATTCTCATTAACCCTTTCCCAAACAAGCCCTGGTTTTCATGTGTCTGCAGTACAAGTCTTTTGAAAACGTTGTGGGAAAATGAGAAATTGCTCGTAACGAGCAATTTCTCCTTTTCCCACAGTGTTTTCTACTCTTTTTGAGACCCTTCTGCCATTTTCATCAAATTTAAGATTGTCGTCTGCAAACTCTTTCAGTTTGGATCAGTCCAAAATTTGTCGTTTGGGAAAGGGTTAATTTTGTGAAATCTAAAACTCTAATGTTTGGTATAGAGTTAAGTTATACTGACTACTCCAGGGGGAAAAAATTATCAAAAGGTAAGCACTTCGAAATATATCCAACATACTGTACATAAAAACTTTTTTCAATTATTTTTGTCAAGTCTGAAATGTGTATGACATTTTAGCCCTGTATTAAATGTATCTGTTTCTGTGAACCTGAAGAAGCTTTCTTTAACCATTGTAGGAAAAGGAGAAAATGCTCATTAAATCTGCTAAAATTTTTTTTGCCTGTAAATGCTGCCAAGATGGATCAGGGCCTATATTCGCCAATCATTCTTAGTTTAATTTTTAGTCTAATTCTAGATTTAAAATGTAATGCAACATCTGATTGGCTAAACCATTTGGTTAAGCGAATCAGAAGTTGTTACTTTCAAATTCAGAAATATCTTGAAAATAATACTAAAAATGCTTATAAGAATGGTTGGTAAATACAGACCCAGACTGAAATTTTGTCCTCATGTATAGAAATGATTATGACACTGTATTCAGTACTGGGCTAAATCAGCAGATTACTGTATATTATTTTATTCCCAAAACAAACATTATTGTAAATTTCTTTTTATGTTTTTATTTCTTTACCATTTCCTGTATGTGACAAAGCCAGGTATGAAAGTACAATGGAGTTCAAGCGGAATGGTGACAAGATTAGATCCGAGCAAGGAGGTTAGTATGTATGTTTCGGGGTGTCAATATTGACGGATAATTGTCCATGTTAACTTGGTATTAGGCTTTGTGTTTACCTTCACACACCCGGGCAGAAGTTGACGCTTTACCAGATTGCAAAATGTCTTGTTCATATTGGAAAACTTGTGGGAAAAGGAGAAAATGCTGGTAACCAGCATTTTCTAGTATTCCCACAATATTTTACTCTATCAGAGAACTCAAGCTCATTTGTAGCTATTTCAAATTTTTTGTCTGCAGTTAATTTCAGTTTGAAAGAGTCAATGATTTGTTATTTTAGAAAGGGGTTGAGTCTTTACCAGATGACAAGAATTTAGAGTTTCTGACAATTTAAAAGCTTTGCAGTGACAAATTAGATCTGGCATGATAGATGCACACTTGTCTTTGCAACAGTAAAAGGAAGCATGGAAATAAAAATTGTGGTAGGGATGGATACTGGTTTCCAGCATTTTTCCCCCCCTTCCTAATTTGTTTCCAAAAGGCCTCCTTCCTCACTCGGGTTCATAAAAATAATTATGGGATTATTTGGTAAAGGGTAAGCAGTTCCTTTATGTGTCCAAATTCTATTCCATGAAGGGTATAACTTATTTAGTCTGATGACTGATTTAATCCTTAAAGCACCTTGCACAACTAATGTTGCCTTTGCAGCCAATTTTGAACAAGATCAGACTGCATAAAATGTTCAGTCTGATCTTTGATTGACAGTGTCTGCTTTGCTGAGATATTCTGGACAAGAACAGCCTTAAAATTGCAATAATTTCGGTTTCATTTTTAAACTGAAAATGTCTGCGGGGTTTATTTGGCCCTAGAAGGGTTAACATTGTTATGATTTTGTTTAGTCTGATCTCAAAATTCAGCTGTGAAAGGTGATTGGATTAAAGTAATGCATCAAATTTGTGTTGTTTTCAGAATAACTGAATGATTTGAAAATACCTGCATACATGTTTTTTTTTAAAAAAAAAAAATCAATTTTCTGATTTACTTTTAGAGCAGTGAATATTCAGTTAATGAAATGGCCGTTTTCATTGAGGAAAAACAGTCAACTTTTGTTACTTCTAGGTTTTGTTGCCTACAATTTGTAGTAGTGGACAGTGTAGATGCACTATCAGATTAGACTGCTCACTCTGTGCAATCTGATCTTGATCAGCACTGCCCTCAAAAGTGAATTGAGTCAATTTTGGTGAGTTATCACTTTACCACACAATCCCGACTTTTAACGACCCCCCCCCCAAGAAAAAAGTCTTCTGAAAACATTGTGGGAAAAGGAGAAGAAGCTGGTAACCAGCATATTCTCCTTTTCCCACAATGTTTTCTACCCATCTCAAAACAAATTCCAATTTTTCAGTCACATTTAATTTGTTGTCTGCAAATGCTTTCAAATACTTTGACAGGTCTAAAATTTTGTTGTTTAGTAAAGAGTGATTATTCTTTTGTTGTACAGATATGGAGGACCTAATGTGCAGCAGTGACTCTAAGGATGGTGAGGATATAGAGGATATTTGTTTTTTTCGGTGAAAGATCGAAATTTATTTCATCGAGCTGCGTGCCACTCGTGAAAATATTACCGATGATGTTCACTTGATGAAATAAATTTCGATCTTTCACCGAAAAAAACAAATATTCTATTTATTTCGTGCTTCTAACGCCTTTTTTGTGGAAATCGGTATTCTCACTGGTCGTACCCGTGTAATATCGAAAAATGTTTTCACCGCTATTTCTCGATATCCTACCGGAAAGCATGAAATAAGTAGATCTACTTGATGGTAAGTGAATCATATTACGAGGTGATGGCAAGTGATATGAGATATTTATCATATACCTATATAAATATGAAGCCTGAAGCATTTGATGGTAAGTGATATTACAAGCTAATGGTAAATCAGTTGATATTACAAGATGATAATAAGTGTTCTTTTATGCTTTTCGGTAGTTTATAGAAATCTAATGGTGAATGTTATAATTCACCGGTGAATGCTATAACTTTTATTTTTGACATGCCACGGATAATTATGAAACATGAATGATTTTTTAGTGGGTGAATGTCATGTTTTATAATATAGTCATAGTCAACATCACTCATGATGTCATTATTACAGCTAATCCATATCAGACTAGATTGAATAGATATGATTCACTTGAAAAACACCTATATTTTTCATGATGAGCAAAAATTAGATGTGAGGTTAGAGGTTACAGTGAAGAGCATAAAAGAAATAGGATAATTGTTTGTTTCAGTGTATGATTGAAATTTCTTTCATCTTGTGAAAAGCAAAGACCATATTTTCACTCTGGTTTTGCCACTTGTGAAAATATAGCCTTTCACTCGATGAAAAAGACAATTATCCTCTATATTACAAAATGTTTGATAATAATTATACCTATAGATATTTTGCCTGATGAACTTGATGGTAAATGATATTACAAGATGATGGTAATTGATATTACAAGATATTTGTCATTTGCCCATTAATTTAGCCTGGTGCAATTGGTAGTAGTTTGTGTATTATTACATGATAGTGGTAAATGAAATTACAAGAAACTTATCATTTCGGTACCTAATATACCTAAATATTTAGCCTGGTGTGCTTGATGGTAGTGATCGTACAAAATGATGGTAAATGATATTATGAAATGATAGTAAGTGATATCACAAGACACGAATCTCATATACCTATAAATATGAAGTCTAAAGCCAGATGCTCTAGATGGTTGTGATATTATAAGATGATGGCAAATTGTTTTTGAGATGATTGAATATGATAATACAAGATCTTTATCATAAATATTTAGCCTGATGTGCATGTTTTGGGTAACATTTAATTTGTCGTCTGCAAATGCTTTTAATTTGGACAAGTCTAAAGTTGTCATCCAGTAAAGAGTTAAAATATTATAGGACAGGGTTAACTCTTTACCAGACAAGAAACTTTTAGACTTGTCCAAATTGAAGGCAATATCAAATGACAATTAAATGTGGCTCCTATAGTGAAATTTGTGTTTAAAAAGGTAGGTAACATTGTGAGAAAAGGCAAAAATGCAGTTTAACAGCATTTTTTTCCTTTTTTCACAATGTTTTCAAAAGCCTTCATCCTCAGGCTTGTTAAAAGATGTGATTATTTGGTAATGGGTAAAATCCTGCACAGATCGAAAACAACATATGTTTCAGAAATATAATAAAGAAACAAAAAAAACCACAAACTTCAAACTGCTGACCATTGGAAACACAGCAAGCTGACAGCCTCTTGAAACATATGTTAGATAATCGTACTTGTCATTAACCCATTACAATCCTGCATATGATCTGTTTTGTCTGGCAGCAGACTGCTTTCAAAAATATTGCGGCAAAAGGAGAAATTGATCATACAAGAGTATTTTCCTTTTGCCAAGCTGTTTTATGTATAAAACATGATACAATGTTTTTGAAAGTTGTATGCTCTAAATTTGTTTTGGGAAAGTAGTGAGATGGTTTCCCTCCTCTACCCACCCCCTTCCATTTTTAACCCTTTACCACTCAATGCCACTTTTTAACGCCCCTGGGAAAGAAGCCTTTTGAAAACTTTGTGGGAAAAGGAGAAAATGCTGGTAACCAGCATTTTCTCCTTTTCACACAATGTTTTCTACCCTATCAAGTAGTGGTGTACCGATAATCGGCAAGTATCGATTAGCGGCGTGTTGGAAGCTCCCGATGTCGATTATCGATTGAACTTTGTCATAATCGATGATCGGCAGGAAGTCTGCACTGTCGGTCGGGTACTCGACTTTATATACCGGTGTCTGTTAACAGCGTTTTTTTTCCTTCTATGAACGGGTCCGTAAAACGAACCCGTTCCCTATGCCAAAAAATGACCTTTTTTTCCCAAAATCCAGTTTAAGAAATTCCCAAAACGAAAGACCCCAAGTCGTCGGCTATTTTTTGGATTTCCCATAGCCATATATATATTCCAATTATCAGCGATGTCATTGGTCAAAAAAAGATGAATTTCCCAAACACATGTACTTCCTTTTTTTTTTTAGATCAACTGGTCCCGGAGTGTGCTCTCTATTATTAATATAAGCCGGGGTCCAGTGTATTTAGTTCGGAGAACTCGGTAGTGAACGGTGCTTCGTTTCTGTGGCGCCAAAAACTTGAGGTTTTTCACGCTCGGTCTGACATGTGATTTCGCGGAGAGACTACAACGGTAAATTAACGTGAAAATGAGCCACAACAGCAAATATTACCGAAAAAAGTTAAAACCAACGGAGTGTAAAAGGTTAACAGACTTTATCTGTAAGAGGCCAAGTCATAATTCTAGCCAAGATGAGGTCGACGAGCCTGAGGAAAGTGAAAGTAAGCGCCCGTCTGCAATCGTACATAGAGATCAAAACACTTCAAGTACAAGATGTAAACAAGTTATCCCGTTCACAGCAGGCTCGAGTTTTGAGGGTGAGCAAGCTATGTCTGCCATTCAGTGTGAATCTACCTGCCACCCTGATCCCACTGTCAGTAATGAAACTCTGTTTGCCTCTAAAATAGACCATCTACCAGAACCCAGTCCCTCTACCATATTCCTTCTTACTAAAAAACAAATGACACTTGACTCTAAATTGGTATTTTCAGTAACATGAGAAGCAGGGACATTGCCCTTTGAAAAGACCAACTTATTTACAGTACATGTATTTCATGTCATACTGAACAATAAAAGTAAAATGTCGTGATAGTATTTTTGAGTTCAGTTTTAGTTTCAATGACTTAAGAGGGAAAATAACCTCTATTTGAGGGTCTAGTGCAAAACTATTGTAAGTGCATATATTTATATAGGCACTTACAATAGTTTTGTGCTAACCTCTTGTATTGTGGTAGTACATGATATGCAAGGTCTGTGTCTAAAATCATCAAGAAAATAATTCCCAATTTTATAGAAAACGACGCATTTTTCCCAATTTGCCTGGTTTCGGGCCCGTTCCCAAAACTATGAGAAAAAACGCTGTGTTAACTGGGTTTTATCACTCCCACAATAACAACAACAATCAGCCGAAATACTTCTGTGTTACAAAGCCAAATAGCACAAAGCAGAGGTGGTTAAAAACCAAAAGGTGTATAGAAAGCAGGTGCAAAGGTAAAACTACAAAAAGTCTATCTGCAACACAAACAACAGCATAATACATAAATGATACAAGGTTTTACAATGAAACATGCAAATTTATGAGGAACCGATTATAATCGGAAGAATCGCATCGGTAGCAGCAACCGATTCCAACCGATGATCGATTATGATTTCTAACCGATGTCCCATCACTACTATCAAGAGAAAATTGCACCATTTGAACCACACTGAAATTGTCGTCTGCAAATGCTTTCAATTTGGACAAGGCTAAAATTTTGTCGTCTGATAAAGGGTTAATTATTGAAAGAAAATCTCACAAATGTTTTTAATATTTTTAGCTCAGCTGTTTTCGAAGAAAATGCCACTGTATTGTCAAAGCTCTAGTGTCGTCTGCATCATCATCATCGTACAAAAACTTTGACATTTTCAAAAACTTTGATATTTTATATCTCTGTCACCATGAAGATATTAGCTTCAAACTTGGACTATTTGTTAACTATTAACTGGGACAGGTAACCATCAAACTATTTTAGACACAGTTATGCCCCTTTTAAGACTAAGAATTTTTACAAGAGGCAACAGCAGCTGAGCGTTTGGCACCAGCGTGGGGCTCTTGTTTTGTGTGTGATTCTTATGTATAAGTCATAATATCTAAAACTGGTTATTTAATAATGGGCAGAATAATAATTCATTTGACATTTTCAATCCATGTAGCCAAGCCCCCGTAGCTCAGTTGGTAGCGTACAGGACTTGAGAACAGGAGGTCGCTGGTTCGATCCCCGGCTTGGCCAATTTCTTTCCGAGGATTGATGATAGTCATTGTGACAGGATTCATTCCTCTCTCACCGCTGACCACTGTTTCGACGATGGTTATGTGGGAAAGCAGCCAGTGGCTTGGAAAGAATATTGTGCGGAGTACTGGTAAAAGAAACTCCAGGAAAGCATGGATAGGTTCACTGGCTGCCGCGATATAACTGAAATAATGTTGAAAACGGCGTTAAACACCATTACAATCAATCAATCAATCAATTCAATCCGTGTAATCAGTTATTGCTCTTTTCATGCTTTTTTGGCAGGACTATCTAACTGATTGTCTGATAATGTAGATCAAGGATCATGCAGAATGTTCTGTTTATTCCAATCTTAACTTCTATACAGTATGTATAATACTGAAGTAAGTGAAGTAGTTCAAAGCAGGCAAGAGTAAATTGATTTTTCTTTCAGATGTAGAAAAAACTTTAGTAGTATGAATTAAGTGCTTTGTGAAAAGGTGGTTTGCATCTGCAAAAAGTATCTACCCGTGTCAGACTGCACAGGCTGACATAGGTTGAAACTTGTTGCTATGGGTAAATTTTCTGCATGCCAAAGGACCATTACACCACATGATTTGGTTTTTAACTCTTTACCAAACGACAAAATTGTAGACCAGTCCAAATTGAAAGCTTTTGCAGACGAGAAAATAAAATTTAATGTGACTCAAAAATTGAAATTTGTTTTTGAAAGAGTAGAAAACATTGTGGGAAAAGGAGAAAATGCTGGTTACCAGCATTTTCTCCTTTTCCCACAATGTTTTCAAAAGGCTTCTTTCCCAGGGTCGTGAAAAACCCGGGATTGTTTGGTAAAGGGTTAGGCCTAACAAAAAAATATCTGTGTTTAGGGTTTCGGTCCCAGATGCTGTAGGTAGGGTAGGTAGGGATTTCTTTTTTTTTTCCAGAAACTTATTACATGGACTATGTACTGAAATCACCCCCCCCACCCCCATTTTTTTTTTTCAGTCGTAGTATAAAAAAGTTTAGGATTGGCAGCATTTTCTAGGTAGGGTGGGGAAACCCTAAACGCAGATATTTTTTTTTTAGGCCTTAACCCTTTCCCAAACGACAAATTTCGGACTGGTCCAAATTGAAAGAGTTTGCAGACGACAATTTTAAATTTGATGAAAATGGCAGAAAGTTCTCAAAAAGGGTAGAAAACACTGTGGGAAAAGGAGAAATTGCTCGTTACGAGCAATTTCTCCTTTTCCCACAATGTTTTCAAAACACTTGTACTGCAGACACGTGAAAACCAGGGTTTGTTTGGGAAAGGGTTAAACAAATTGGATCCGTATTCCTTGACAACTTCCTCTGTGTAATGCGTCACAACTATGCATTAGACCCCCTTTTCTTGGAGCACCACTTGTATAATAAGACGTTTTTGAACATTTATTTATTATCTATAGGCATCATCCTTAACTCTCTACCCTATGACAAAAATGTAGACTCGTTCAAATGGAAAGCATTTGAAGACGACAATTTAACCCTTTACCACACAATCCCGAGTTTTAACGACCCTGACAGTAGAGACAATTGAAAACATTGTGGGAAAAGGAGAAAATGCTGGTAAGCAGCATTTTCTCCTTTACCCACAATGTTTTCTAACCTTTCAGAGACAAATTCCATTATTTGAGCCACATTTGATTTGTCGTCTGCAAATGCTTTCAATTTGGACGAGTCTAAAATTTTGTCGTTTGGTAAAGAGTTAAATGTGATTCAAACCATGAGATTTGTCTTTGATAGGGTAGAAAACATTGTGGGAAAAACAGAAAATGCAGGTTACTAGCATTTTCTCCTTTTCCCACAATATTTTCTAAAGACTTCTCCGTCAGTATTGTTAAAACTTGGGACTGTGTGGTATAGGGTTAACCCTTTACCAAACGACAAAATTTTGGACTTGTCCAAATTGAAAGCATTTGCAGACGACAAAGTAAATGTGACTCAAATATTCAAATTTGTTTTGGAAAGGGTAGAAAACATTGTGGGAAAAGGAGAAAATGCAGGTTACCAGGGTTAGGGAGAGAAATAATGGATCTAGAATACTATCACTCCCTTTTATCTGGAGGTCTGCAGGCTCCATGTATGGGTGAAAGGTAAAGACAGTTATCAAGAAATTTGTAGAAGTGAGATTCTTTTCCGTAACCCTTTCCCAAACAAGCCCAGGTTTTCACGTGTCTGCAGTACAAGTCTTTTGAAAACACTGTGGGAAAAGGAGAAATTGCTCGTAACGAGCAATTTCTCCTTTTCCCACAGTGTTTTCTACCCTTTTTGAGAACTTTCTGCCATTTTCATCAAATTTAAAATTGTCGTCTGCAAACTCTTTCAATTTGGACCAGTCCAAAATTTGCCGTCTGGTAAAGGGTTAAAATCAAAGCAACACTGTGAAAAGACTTTGTTGTCCTTTTCACTCTTTACCACACAGTCCCGAGTTTTAACAACCATTAGGAAGAAGCCTTTTGAAAGCAATGTGAAAAAAGGAGAAAATGCTGGTAACCAGCATTTTCTCCTGTTCTTACAATGTTTTCTACTCAGGTGAAGGCATTTATCATTGTTTCAGCCATCTTTGATTTGTCGTCTGCAAATGCTTTGAATTTGGACAAGTCTAAAATTTTGTCTTGTGGTAAAGAGTTAAGATGTTTGGTATTGGCAGGTGCTTCTTTCTGATCGTTTCTTTCTGATCGTCAGTCCCAGAATTCTTACAGTCACTGACAGGATGGTTAATCCTTTCCCAAACGATGAATTTTAGATGCGTCCAAATTGAAAGCATCTGCAGACGATAAATCTGAAAGTGTTGACAAATAAAATAAACTTTAAAGTTCTTAGGTAGAAATATTGTGGGAAAAGAAGAAAATGCTGGTTACCATCATTTTCTACTTTTCTCACAATGCTTCCAAAAGGCCTCTACCTCAAGTTTGTTAAAACCTGGTATTGTTTGATTAAAGTCCCAATAAAGTCCAAATGTAAACAATGCGGGGTAAAAAATGAAGTTAAATTTTAATCATACCATTTAAAACTATGTAAATTAATATATCGATGACACTCTCTTAATGTGCGATTGGTCAAAGTTCCATTCGCTGGCAAAAGAATTATTTTCAAAGCTACAAGAAATACTACCAGGTATCTCTAACTTTTGTTTACATCAATAACGATGACGTAGTTACACCACGTGATACCTTGGAGCTAAGGTAAACGAAAAACAAAATGGAGGACGGTGTGACGGTCGTGAGAATCATATTCGACAGAAAACCAAGTTCGTTTACCGAATTTGCCGAAGAGCGACACAGAAAGAACAAACGGGCGTGTATTTCAGGATTTGTTTCTTTTGTTTTGAACAAGAAGCTCCGTGTAAACATACAAAATGAGCGAACTGTCTGAAAACTGATGCGGATTTCAGTTCGCATTCTCGAATCAGTAAGTCGCCTTACGTTCATCTTATATTTATTGTGTTAAAAACAGATTTATCGCTATATCTGTATTGATTTCCGCATTTACTGTTGGATCAGGATACGTAAGCACTTTCTGATTAATGAATATCGGCTAGTAAGATGAAACACAGGTGAACGGTGAGCGACAGTATAATTCATATATTACACACTAATTTACTATTACTTAGTGTGTAATACATTAATTATACTGTCGCTCGCCGGGCACCTGTGAGATGAAAGTGATCTTTCATTTTTGCGCAGCACCCGATTGACCCATTTTCTTCGCAGAGAATGCAGATAATGATTAAATGTGCATGAATGTAGTCTGAACCTCGGATATACGCGACGCATATTTATTCGGAGATTGGCCATTTAGCTAGCAATCCCTAGTTTTTACGATATTGAAAAAATGCTTTTGAAAACATGGTGGAAATATGAGAAAAAGTTGGTAGCCGACATTTTCTCCTATTTCCACAATATTTTTCTTGTATCACAGACAAATTTCATTATTTGAGAAATATTTGTTTTTCCGCAAATGCCTTAGTGTTGGACAAGGCTAAGTATTTGGGGGGGGGGGGTATAACACTTTAGAAATGCAATTGAAACTCAATGTGTTAAATCTGCACCATTTTTTAAAAAAAAATTGGCTGAATTTCTTGGGTGACACAAATTTGAACGTAGAACCGAATTATCTTTCCCAAATCTGGTCAGTGCACATATCAATGGAATCTAGGTGTTTTTTTTTTAGCAGATGACAAAATTTTGGACTTGTCTAGATTGAAAACATTTGTAGACGACATAGCTTGTATTGGATCTACATGATTTGTATTTGAAACAGGAGAAACAATTGTTGAATTAAAGGTAAATACTAGTCACCAGCAGCATTTTCTCCTTTTCCTACAATGTTCTGAAAAGGTTTATGCCTCTGGGTCATTACAGCACTGGATTGTATGTTAACCCTTTACTACACAATCTCGAGATTTTACGACCCTTAGAAATAAGCCTTTTGAAAACATTGTAGGAAAAGGGGAAAATGTTGGTAACCAGCATTTTCTCCTTTTCCCACAATATTTTCTCCCCTATCAAAGACATATTCTATCGTTTGGCCCACATTAAATTGTCGTCTGCAAATGCTTTCAATTTTGACAAGTCTAAATTTTTGTCGTTTGGTAAAGAGTAAAAGATGAATTTGCACATTATGAGGTCTGGGGTTCGATCTGCTGGTTTTTTCATGGGAGTGTCTTTGGGCAAGACACTTCAGAGCCCTAGCCTAGTACTGGTGAATCCCAGGAAATACATGAATTTGTGTGATGCTGCCATGATATGACTGAAATACTGTTGAAAGCGGAGTAAAACACCATTAAATTTCTAGCACAGAATGTTAAATGATATGTAAATGATATTCCAGAGTATGGAGATAATTACTTTACACATCTCTGGCCAATGTGAATGGATCCTCCTACATGATGATACACATACTGAATTATACTGACTGTGCAGATGCAGATGAGCCTTGGTTTCTGACTCTGTCATGATTGTGATTCCATTTCAGTAGATTCAGAATTTGGCGACCACTTTTCAGGTACATGTGTCTCAATCAGATAAAACAAATTTTATTTTCAATAGCCAAATTCACAAAATTTACATGACTGGTAAAGTAATGAAAATTCAAAACAATGTATTGCAGTTTCAGGGATTCACCTCAACCCACCACATGGGCTATACCTTTAAAGAAGCAGTGTAGATTCAAGATTACTGGTATACTGCAAGAAGTTTTTGCTGTCTCATTTTGCTAGATCTTAAATGAAACCCTTATTATAGGCCAGGATGAAAATGGAGCAGAATTCTTGAAAATATGCTGTTGGACAAAATACCGGTCGACCGCTGATTAAGCTACTACTGTGCTTATGCGACTGAATTTTGTTTTGTCACTTAGGGCTTCACAGTTCTCCTATATTACTTGAGCTGACCCTTGTGATACTAGTAATGCCACAAGTTTTATTCAACTGAACAGATGTAAAGGGCTCAAGGATTATTTCATGTCTCAGTGGTAAATGCATAATGTAAGTAATCCATGACTCAGATTCAATTCTCACTGGGTTTTGTTGGGATGTCCATGGGCAAGTTACTTCAGATATTGTTAAAACTCAGGAAACATATGAATTAACGATCTATCAAAATGGTATGACTGATATAATGTTGAAAGCTACATGTATGTATCACTCAATCAATCAAACTGGGCTTCATTTGCAAAAGTGCTGATTATTGAGTAAAAGATACTGCATTACACTATTCTAGAATTTACATGTATCATACATGTAAACAGAATGATTGTCAGAAATTGAAAGGCTAAAAACTACATTCATTTGTTTGATGTATAGCCCATACTCATGATTGTATGTGCTACTGTTTAAAGGCCCAGCAGCCACCAAAAGTAAACAAAGTGGGTGTTAAAATGCATTTTGATTTAAGTCATACCTTTTGAAAGTACGAAATTGTTGGGAAGATGATAGTCTGTTGTTGTACAGTCGATCCAAGTGTAAGTCAATGGCAAAAAAAAAAAATTGAAATCAAGTAAAAAGTTAACAAAAGATAGAGCAGCATAGCAACTGCTGACCTACTTTTTGTGTACTTTTTGCTACTATTCGGGCTTTGAGACATATGCCATACTAGAGTAAAGAACATGTGAAGAAAATTAGTAAAAGGTTGGAAATGCAGCAGCAGTCAATTTTGATCCATATGGAAAAGTAACATTGTGGAAGATGGAACACATGTTTTCTTCCCTACAAATGATAAGTAATTACCAATGCTGTTTCGAAACAGGTTTGTTAAAAGCTGTATTTGTACAGTTATGACTTCATACATGTACAGTTTTCAACATTATTTAAGTTCAACCACATGCTGGACAAATGCTGCAATCAATTCTGTTATCAAATGGAATGAAGTTGGAGTAAACCTACACCTATTACTATACTGCTGTCTTTGTTTTTTTTACAGTTTCAGATTTAGATAAATTAAAAAAGAGAATACGTCTTTTTTTTTATTTTTCAGATATACAGCAGAATAATCAGATTTCCAAAGACATATTCTGTGGTGTTGCTGAAGAATATGTAGCATGTGAATACTTGGCCTTCAGTACTACGATATAAAACTGGCTGGTTCAGATCACAGCTCTTACAAAGACAGATATGTTTCATGCAACAATCAAGGCAATATAATGTAATATTATTTTATTATTTTAAATACATGTACAATCACAATAGTCTTACAAGAAGAATTTGTGGACAAAAAATAAAAAAATATATTCATACATACAGAGCAATGTAAGAAGCTACTGCTTTCCCTCAACTCTTTACCAAACAACAATATTTTGGACATTTCCAAAATGAAAGCATTTGCAGAAATTTGTTTTGGGAAAGGTAGAAAACATTGTGGGAAAAGGAGAAAATGCTGGTTACCAGCATTTTCTCCTTTTCCCACAATGTTTTCAAAAGGCTTCTTTCCCAGGGTCTTTAAAAGTTGGGATTGTGTGGTAAAGGGTTAACCAAAACATCCAAGTTATTATGTAAAGCACTATTTAATCACTTTAACAAAGAAAAATACTTTTGAAACATTATGGAAATAGCAGAATTGCCGGTTACCGGTATTTTTTCCTCCATAATACTATTCTTCTTGAAGCAAATCTTTTCATTTGAGCTAATACGTCCAATTTTTCATCTGCAATTGTTTCCAGTTTGAACAATTGAACTAAAATTTTACCAACTGGTAAAGGGTTGCGCACCTGCTTGGAAAGTAAGAAAATGGTAGCCGTCTTGCTTCATTTTGACAAAACTTGTTTCATAGTAGCAGACAGTATAGATCTAAAATCAGACTACATATTATGTGCAGTCTGATCTTTATCTACACTGTCTGCAAAAACAACTTTTGTCTGCAAAAACAACTTAAGTTGGTTCCAGGGCTTTAAGCTGCACCCTGTAGCTCAGTCTGTGGCGTAAGGGACTTGAGAACAGGACGTCGCTGGTTCAAACCCTGGCTCGGCCAATTTCTTTCCTCTCTCAACGTTGACCATTGTTTTGACAATGGCTATGTGGGAAAAGCAGCCAGTGGCTTGGAAAGAATACTGTGCGAAGCACTGCTAAAAGAAACGCTAGGAAAGCATGGATAGGTGCACTGGCCGCCATGATATAACTGAAATAATGTTGAAAATGGCATTAAACACCATAGAATCAATCAATCCAGGGCTTTAAGGGTTAAGGAATGTCCTTAGGCAAGGCATTGCAGAGCCCCAGCTTTGTGCTGGTGAAATACAGGAAAGACAGTAATGAGTTGTCACACTGACATGAATAAAAATCTGAAATAATGTTTAAAGTGGTGCAAAATGCTCCAACAAATAAACACCCAATCTTTACAAGAGAAGAACATTTTAGTCTCGTCTAAATTGAAACTATTTGCAGATGAAAAAGTACATATAACTCAACACAATAAATGTCTCTCTGGAAGGGTAGAAAACAGTGTGGGGGAAAAAAGAAAAAAATGCAGGCTACCAATATTTTCTGCTTTTTCTACAGGCTATATTGTACCAAAATTTTCTCTTTATTCCACAATATTTGGAGAGGCTGTCTTACTAAGAGTTGTTAAAACTTGGATTGTTTGAAAAAGGTTTAAATTTAATAATGCGCCTTTTACCTCTATTTCATATACTAGTAATTCTCAGCAAATTCTCTAAAATTCACTGGCTGTTTCCCCCATGAGCAAACTCAAATCATGTTCAGGAGTTTGACAGGATCAAATCCAGTTGCAATGACACTTAACTCTTTACCACACAGCACTATTTTAGATTGGTCCAAATTAAAAGCATTTACAGACAACAAAATAAATGTGACTCAAAATTTAAATTTGTTTCTGGTAGGGTAGAAAAGACAGTGGGAAAAGGAGAAAATGCTGGTAACGAGCATTTTCTCCTTTTCCCGGAATGTTTTCAGAAGGTATCTTCCATAGGTTCGTTTAAACCCGGAATTGTGTGGTTAAGGGTTAATAAACAAGGACGTGAAGATGCTTGCAAGCCCACCATGGCCTTTTGGTTGATATGATTTGTAAAACATGTGTTCAAAATTCAACTGTAGCTGGAGCTTGATAGGTAGTTTCCTACAAAAAGTAACCTCCCCCAGCTTTATTGCCAGTAATATCTCTTTACCAAACAACAAAACAGACTGGTCCAAATTGAAAGCAGTTGCAGACAACAAAATAAATGTGACTGAAAAATTGAAATTTGTTTTGGGAAGGGTAGAAAACACTGTGGGAAAAGGAGAAAATGCTGGTTACCACCATTTCCTCCTTTTCCCACAATGTTTTCAAAAGGCTTCTTTCTCAGGGTCGTTAAAAGTCGGGACTGTGTGGTAAAGGGATATCAGTTATTGACCCAGTGAACATGAGTAAGTGTACAGCTACTGCTATACAGTTGAAATGCTGTTGAAAATAGATTTATTGCATTGTGACATATATCAGTCAAATACATTTACTTGTTTCTGTTTCTCTTCCTACCTTAGGTGCTCTATGATGGAAAGTTTTACGTGAACAGTATTTTTACCCAAGATACAGATAGCCAGTATTAAGTTTTTACAACAGTCATGAAGAATACATGTATTGAATTAAGATTACCAATATGATTAACTCTTTACCAAACGACAAAATTTTAGACTGGTCCATATTGAAGGCACTTGCAGACGACAAAATAAATATGATTGAAAAATTGAAATTTGTTTTGGGAAGGATAGAAAACATTGTGGGAAAAGGAGAAAATGCTGGTTACCAGCATTTTCTCCTTTTCCCACAATGTTTTCAAAAGCCCTCTTCTTCAGGGGTCATTAAAACCAGGGATTGTGTGGTAAAGAGTTGAGTGTGATATTTTTGTGACCATTGTTTTTTATTACTAAAAGGAAAATTATTGAAAGATACTAAACTCTATTTCCAGTTTAAGCCTTTACCACACACTCACGGCTTTTAACAGCCCCGAGAGAGAAGCCCTTTGAAAACATTGTAGGAAACAGAGAAAATGCTGGTAACCAGCATTTTCTCCTTTTCCCCCAGTGTTTTCTTCCCTTCCCAAATAGAATCTTAACTTTTGAGTCACAATTATTTTGTCAACTGCAAATGCTTTCAATATGGACTAGCATAAAATTTTGTCATTTGGTAAAGGGTTACAGTTTTAATTCATGTTTATGAATTTTAAAACAAAACCATATCTTACAAAGTTCGAGACCAATAAAAAGTACATTTGAGCAAACTGCAATTGTTTTCACTATCTACATATTTTCAAGCTTTTAAATCAAGTATACAATGGTCCTTTAGCAAACAATCTCGTCTTTTAATGACCCCCAGGGAGATAGCTTTAGAAACTTCGTGGGTGAAGGAGAAAATGTTAGTAACCAGCATTTTCTTCTATTCCCTCAATGATTTCTACCATTTCAAAGACAAATCTAATCCTTTACGCCACACTGAATTACAGTAGTTGTCAAAAAACACTTCCAATTTGGACTTGTCCAAAATCTGTCATCTGGTAAACGGTTAACCCATTTCTGCACATAGTTTTTAACTCTTGACAAACAACAAAATTTTAGACTTGAAAGTATTTGCAGATGATAAATGGGACCCAAGTATTGAAATTTGTTTTTGGAAGGGTAGAAAATATGGGAAAATGAAAAAAAGTGCTGGTAACCAAAGAATTTCAACAATGTTTTCAAAAGTCTTCATCTCTAGGGTCGTGAAAACTCAAGATTGTTTAGTAAAGGGTTAAACCGACAAAAACCCTTTTTAAAGTACCTCACACAATAATCTTTCCAAGCCACTGGCTGCTTTCCCACATGTTACAATGAATATCATCAATTCTAAGAAATTGGAAAAGCCAGGAATCAAACCACTGACCCCCTGTTCTCAAGTCCTTGACTGAGTTCCAAAAGAAACCTCCAAAATCCACAATTTTGATCCAAAATTTCTAATATTACGATCACCAATCACTGCAGAAGTCCATTCCGATGTTACTGGTATACTGTTAAGTTAGTAGATGCACTAATATTGTCCATATTTGTCTATAAACTGAGAATGATTTTTTTCCCTGTCCACACTGTTCAAATGTCACGTCACTCTGTTCAAAATGAGACACTGAAATGACAAGAACATAAATTTCTTTTTAACTCTTTATCACACAATCCCGACTTTTAACAACCCTGAAAGAAAAGGCTTTTGAAAACATTGTGGGAAAAGGAGAAAATGCTGGTAACCAGCATTTTCTCCTTTTCCCACAATGTTTACTACCCTATCAAAAAGAGAAATCATCAGTTTAGCAACACTTAATTTGTCATCTGCAAAATTAATGCTTTCAATTTGGTTCAGTCTAAAATTTTGTCGTTTGGTAAAGAGTTAAATAATGCAAAGTATGTATGGGCCACATTCTGGCAAAAGGGGGCTTAATGCATCTCCAGGTGTTTTGAAAACATTATGAGAAAAGGAGAAAATGCAGGTAACCAGCATTTTCTTGATTCCACACTATGTTTTCTACCCTATTAAAAACAAATTCCATCATTTGAGCCACAGTTAAATTTTGGGCTGCAAATACTTTGAATTTGGACTAGACCAAAACTTTGTTGTTTGGTAGAGTTAAATGAAATCCTAAAGAGGCCATTTAACAACTATGTCCTTGTATCTTACACTGCCATTGAGACTGCATTCGGATTTTGAGTCTGAAATACAAATTTATTTAAGGTCTCCCTGGCTCGGTGGTAAAGTGTAGCACTCATAACCTGGAGGTCCGAGCTTTGAGCCTCACTGGAAGCAATGGGTTTTTCATAAGAGTGTTCTTGGGCATGACACTACAGAACCATGTACCATTAAAACCCAGGGTATACATGAATAAGCAAACTGAGGCAAGGAAATGACTGATATAATGTTGAATGCCACATTAAACACCATTCAATCAATCAAGTAAATTTAGATTGAAAAACACATGTATTTTTAATCTACTAGTCTCAGAATGTATCTCTAGAACTATTTTACAAGATATGCTCATTTCTTTATACAGTAAACCCTGCCCTTGTGGCCACCTTTATACTAATTCTTTTCAAGCTGATAAAATTTCTAACTTGTCCAAATTGAAAGCATTTGTAGACAACAAATTGAACGTGGCTCAAATGACGGAACTTGTTTAAAAAGCTAAAATCACTTTTGGAAATAGAAAATGTTGGTTTTCACCTTTTTTCATTACGTTTCAAAAGCCTTCTTTTTCAAGGTAAAAAAAAAACACAATTTGAGAGTCTCTTTGGTGCTGGCTTAATACAAACCAGCTTTTGAGTGTACCTTTTGTGCTTGCTTACTAAAAGTTGGACTTTAATTTGTTTTAGCCCCAAGGCATGCCTTTTTCACTCTCAAGAGTACATTACTTTTACGAAATACTACTGCAAAGCCCTAGTGGTGCAGCTAGTTGCATACAGGGCTTGAGATTGGGGGATTGCTGCTTCAAATCCCTAGCTCAGCCAGTTTCTTTTCCAGGACTGATGATAGTCATTGCAACAGCATACATTCCTCTCTCAATGCTAATCATTGTATTGACAATGATTACGTGGAAAAGCAGACAGTGGGAAATTATGCAAAGTACTGGAAACAGAAACTCTTGATAAGCATGGACAGGTGCACTGGCTGCCGTGATAAAACTGAAATAATGTTGAAAATGGCGTTAAACAACCGACAACTGGGGAATGTTCACAAAAAAAAAAATCAACTAAATGGAGGAATGTGAGAAAGGAGCAGTTGCTTGTAGCAAACAATTGCTCCTTTCAAAAATTTATGGCAAGGGTGTAAAAAAGTTGTATTTGATCAATTATCCCTTCAGCAGCTGATCCTTTCTAAGCTTGAAATATAATAGACTTCAAAGTTCTAACATTAATGTGTAATAGATGTAGATCTAAATATCATTCAAATACCTGTTGACATGGACTGTGCTAAAATCTGTGAAAAAAAATTGTCGTACAGCAGAGATATAACACCAGACTGGGATATCTATTTGGCGGTTAACAAACATCTTGGTCTCTCTGTATCACACCCTAAAAAAATACACTGTTTTTAGATTGGAAAGAAAAGAGATCAGTAAAAAATGACATAAAAAATTATTTTTCTTAATCACAATGTGGTAGATAAATATTACTTGAGTAATAGTAAACTTCTACTTTTGTCTTCAATTGTCTTGCACTCCAACAACTTGAAGTACATGTATTTATCAGCTTTGGAATATATATCTATAATTTTGAAAAGTATGGTTCATCTGCAAGCAATAACTTGATTGATGAAGTAACATCAACTCTGTCTTCAAAAACTAGCAGTAAAAATATCAATAAGCAATGTGTTTTACTAAACTCTTGAAAGTTGAGAAATATCCTTTGTTGACAGCATAGATCGAGATCAGATTGCACCTAGTAAGAAGTCTGACCTTTGATATAAAACGTCCACCACCTGATGCTAAACTCAGGTCAAAATTCGCTAGTAATTACAGACCCGAAAAAAAAAAACCCCACAACATTCTTAACTTTTTCATTACCTACGAAGATCAAGATCAGATCGCACATAATGTAAAGTCTGATCTTCGTTATAAAACGTCCGCATTTTGTTTGACTTATTCCCCATGGCTCATATTACAAACCTTTATACCTTGTGTAGACATTCGATTTTGTATGCGCCGAATTTCTAACTAGTCGAAATTGTAATAGGCCGAAAGTGTTATAGGCCGAGATGTCATTCGATGTTTGGACGACTCTTGACAAGAAGAAATAGGCATATCATGATCGAAATAAATATAACACAATTCCGATTTACCAATCAAATGCATACAAATAAATTAGATACGATGAGCGCAAGTAATTTAACGAAAATTAAAGACTTACCGAAGTTTCGCAACGTTTTCTAAGGAGAGAAAGCACATCGTCTGTGTAATACGTCATCGGTCACATGGTGTCTACAAATAGGACACCAGAATGATTCCGAATAGTGCGTAGTAACGTCAGTTGGGAGAACTGATAAAAAAAAAAATAGGATTTTTGTATGGTTCTGTGACATGAACCGATGCTGCTATGAACGCCCCTATCCCCTTGGCGACAAAATAAGAGTAAATCTAACAGATTCATGCCTTTTTTCAAGCATAAAAAAATTCTAATTTTGGACTTTATTGGGACTTTAAGGATTAATCCTTCACCAAACAATCCTGTGTTTTAAAAGCCCTGAGAAATAAAGCTTTGAAAACATTGTGGAGAAGGAGAATATGCTGGAAAATGATAACCAGCCTTTTCCTCCTTTTCCTGCTATACTTTCTACCATTTCAAATACAAAATTTTGTCATACTGTAAAGGATTAACTCTTTACCAAACAACAAAATTTTAGACTGGTCCATTGAAAGCATTTGCAGATGACAAAATAGATGTGATTTAAAAATTGAAATTTGTTTTGGGAAGGGTAGAAAACATTGCGGGAAAAGGAGAAAATGCTGGTTACCAGCATTTTCTCATTTTCCCACAATACTTTCCAAAGGCTTCTTTGTCATGGTCGTTAAAAGTCGGGATTGTGTGGTAAAGGATTAACTCTTTACCAAACAACCAAATTCTAGCACTGTCCAAATTGAAAGCATTGATTTTGTGGACGGCAAATTAAATGTGGCATAAATTATAAAATTTGTCTTTGAAAGGGAGGAAAACATTGTTGGAAAAGGAGATAATGCTGGTTACCAGCATTTTCTCCTTGTCCCATAATGTTTTCAAAAATCTTCTTTCTCAAGGTCAGTAAAAGTCAGCATTGTGTGGTAAAGGATTAATCTTATTACACAAACTTTTTTTGTATGACCAAAAAGAAGACACCCAGCAGGCACTGTCATCTGCACATTTTGTACCAAAATTGGGAAGCTCCCACATCGAAATGCTGACCTATCCTTTGTTACCACACAATCCTGAATTTTAACGACTCGAAGAAAGACAGCTTTTGAGAACATCATGGGAAAAGGAGAAAATGTTGGTAATTTAGCATTTTCTTGTTTCTCACCATGTTTTCTTTCCTGTCAAGACAAACTTCATCATTTTAGCTGCATTGAATTAGCTGTCTTCAAATGCTTTCAACTAGCACAAGTCTGAAATGTAGCTTTACTCTTTACCACACGACAAAAATGTCCAAATTGAAAGCATTAATGTTGCAGACAGGAATTTAAATGTGGCTCAAATGCTTGAATTTGTCATCGATGGGGCAGAAAATATTGTGGAAAAAGGAAAAAATGCTACCAGTATTTTCTTCTTTACCCACTATGTTTTCAAAAGATTTCTTTCTCAGGGTCTTTAAAACTCAGAATTGTGTGCTAAAGGGTAAAACTGCTTGTTGACACTTCAGCAGATGACAGAGTTATATATCGACTTATCCACATTGGAAGCATTTGCAGAATACAAATTACATGTTGCTCAAATGATGAGATTTGTCTTTAATAGGTAATAAAACATTGTGGGTAATGGAGGAAATGGTGGAAATGAGAGATTTCTCCTTTCCTCACACTGCTTTGAAATTTCTTTTTCATAAGGGTCAATAAAACAATGGATTGCTCGCTAAAGGTTGAAAAACATCCTTCAACTCTTTACCAAACGACAAAATTTTAGACTGGTCTAAACTGAAAGCATTTGCAGATGACAAATTGAATGTAGCTTAAATATTATTAAAATTTTCTCTTTTTGAATAGGGTAGAAAACATGGTGGGAAAAGGTGAAAATGCTGGTTACCGGCATCTTCTCCTTTTGCAACAGTCTTTTCAAAAAGCCTTTTTCAGGTTTACTAACACTCATGATTAAGCGGTAAAGGGTTTACTCTTCACCAAACAAAATTTTGGAGCTTGTCCAAATTCAAAGCTGTTGCAGACGACAAATTTGATGTGGCTCATTTCGTTAAATTTGTCTCTGAAAGGGCAGAAAACATTGTGGGAAAAGGAGAAAACGCTGGTTAGGGTTAACCAGCACATTCTCCTGTTCCCACAATGCTTTCAAAAGGGTCGCAATCGTTGGTAAACACAGGGTCCGGTTGTTTTGTAAAGTTTGAAAGAATTGTCACTACCATATTTAGACCCTGGGTATATGGGGTTATTCCGGCCAGTTGCTCATTCATTCCCCAAGGGGGTACAGGTAAATAATCCAGACACTGTCATGCGGTTCCATGGCAAGTTGCATATCACTTTGTCATTCTGACAATTACAGGCAAGTTCCCACTCTTCATTCCAAGTATGACAGTGAAACTGATTTTCTTACTTTATATCCTTAACTCTTTACCACACAGCAAAAATGTAGACTAGTCCAAATTGAAAGCATTTGCAGACAACATTTTAAATGTAGCTCAAAACATAAAATGTGTATCTTAAGGGGTAGAAAACATTGTGGGGAAAGAAGAAAATGCTGATTACCAGCATTTTCTTTTTTTCCGACAATGTTTTCAAAAGGTTTCTTTCTTGGGGTCGTTAAAAGTCGGCATTGTGTGGTAAAGAGTTAAGGTACCATCCACTACTATAGTCGCCTTTGAAGCCAGGGTAGATCAAGATTACACTGCGCAAAACATGTAGTCTGATCTTTGATCTACACCTTCTGCTTTGTTTGACCATCTTGGATAAAACAGACCCTGAAATTGCACAAATTTGGCTCTTAATTCTGGACTGAAAATGTCTCTTTGGGTATATTCAGTGCTTTAACTCTTTACCACATGAGAAAAATTTAGACTGGTCCAAACTGAAAGCAATTGCAGACAACAATTTAAATGTTACTCAAATAATGGAGTTTGTCTAAGATAGGGTGAAAAACATTGTGAGAAAAGGAGAAAATGCTGATTACCAGCATTTTCTCCTTTTCCCACAATGTTTTTAAAATGATTCTTCCCTAGGGTCGTTAAAAGTCGGGATTGTGTGGTAAAGAGTTAAGGGTTAGCAACAGAGAGCACAGCATGCACAGCCTCGGTCTGTGATTACCAACCATACTAGAGTCTAAATGGATTTCATAGACTAATTCTCAAGGATTTTCTAAATTTCAAAGTAACACAATTTCTGATTGGCTAAATCAAAAGCCAAGCAGAAATTATGTTACTTTGTACATATAAAATTGGACATAGAAAGCAGTTAAGAATGGTAGCTGAATACTGACCCCAGGGCTTGTGCTTATAAAACTTGAATGTATGTTCAACTGAGTTCATGCTCAAATGCTGATTAGATTGAATCGATATGAAAAGAAAATCTGGCAACCCCCAATATGTTAACTCTTTAAGGAGCCGTCAAACCATGATGTTCTGGTCAACGTTCTCTACATTTCAATCGTTCGATTTTTTAGCGTTCTGAAAGAATAGAAAACATCATAGGAAAAGGAGAAATGCTGTTTACCGGCAGTTTCTCTTTTTCCCACAATGTTTGCAAAAGTCTTCTTTCATAGGGTCATTAAAATACCGGATTGTGTGGTAAGTCTCGTTATTTTTCAGAGAGATTTCTTCACCCTTTACCGCACAATGCTGCCTTTTAATGACCCAGGGAAAGAGGCCTTTTGAAAACATTATGGGAAAAGGAGAAAATGCTGGTTACCAGCATTTTCTCCTTTTTCCAAAATGTTTTCTACCCAATCAAAGACAAAATCCATCCTTTGGACCACATTTAAATTGTTGTCTGCAAACGCTTTCAACTTGGACAAGTCTACATTTTTGTTGTCTTGTAAAGGGTTTATTTCAAAATCAATGAGCCACATTTAATTTTTTGACTGCAAATGTTTCCAGTTTTATGGAGTGTAGGATTTTCATCATCTGGTAAAGAGTTTATAATTAAATATGTTGCAAGCCATATTTCTATTGTCAAAATACTTTAAAAAGTTATTAAGCTGCAACACAAAAAATTAGTAGTTATTTAATGACAGCTTTAGAAAAATGTTAATCATGAATTCTATACAAAACAATCCCATGTTTTAATGACCCCTTTAGGAAGAACGGTTTGGAAAGCATTGTTGGAAAAGGAGAAAATGTTGGTTACCAGCATTTCCTCCTTTTCCTACAATGTTTTCTAAGATAAATGTAAAAGATAAATGTCATCATTTTTGAGCTGCATTTAATTTTTTGCATGCCAATGCTTTCAGTTTTGGGAAGGTCTTAAAATTTGTTGTCTGGTTCACTCTTTACCAAATGATAAAATCTTAGACACATCCAAACTGAAAGCATTTGCAGACAACAGTATAAACTTAGCTGAAATGATGGTAGCTGTCAATAGAAGTGTAGAAAACCATGTTGGAAAAATGAGAAAATGCTGGACCAGCATTTTCTCCTTTTCCCAGGGTTTTTTTTAAAAGGTTATTTTCTCAGGGTTGTTTTGTATGGTAAAGGATTAAGGGTTAACAGACCATGATACTATTCCAGAAGGAAACAGTTGATCTGGCACAGACTGTGATCAATGAACTGTAGTTTCTGGGAACTGAAACAGGTCCCTGATCTGGACTGTGTCTCTGCCTATTTACAAATATAGACTGGGACAACCACCTTAAACAAGCATGATTTAATTTTCAAATAGAGGCTCTGGCTTGTCTCATATCCTCTTATATCCAATCTTGTTTGTCCAAGAATTCCTGGATGATACAAACCAGATGGTGCTGTTATGCAAATTTCACATACAAGGGTATGAAGTCACATTCATTGTACCATATTGAACCAATTTTGTTGCAGGCAGATGTTTTTTTTTTATTCCTACATAAATCATTTCTTCATTAAATTTTAGGTAATGCCGTAACTATTTACCAAATAATCCAATTTGAGAAAGGCTTTGAAAACATTGGAAAAGTAGAAAATGCTGGTAAACAGCATTTTCTCTTTTTCCAGCAATGTTTTCTACCCTTTTAAAGACAAAGTCCATCATTTTAGCAATAGTCAATATGTTGACTGCAAGTTACTGCTTCCAATTTGGACAAGTCTTAAAACTTAAATACATAAATTAAAGGAATTTTTTTTACACAACATTAAAAGCTGAGAAAGTTCTCATATAAATGCTTGTTGTGGCAAGAATATCCTAAACAACATCAAACAGTGTATATTCAAGATTAGACCACATCCTTTGAGAAGTCTCATATTGACCTTTTACATCTGTAAAAGCATTAAACTCTTTACCACACAACTAAAATGTAGACTTGTACAAACTGAAAGATTTAAATTTTGCAGACAATAATATAAATGTGGTTCCAATAATGGAATTTCTCTTTGACAAGGTAGAAAACATTGTAGGGTCACCAGCATTTTCTCCTTTCCCCACAGTGTTTTCAAAAGGTTTCTTTCTCAGGGTCGTTAAACTCTGGATTATGTTGTAAAGGGTTAATTCTGTTCTTGGAGTCCTATTGGTTAAAACATTTGCAACAAATACCTTTTTAAGACATGATTTTGTATTGAAGTAACATTTGTTTTACCATCTTGAGCCAGTTCCAGAACAGCAGGTGAAAATTTGCTTTTCCTTTTCTACAAATTTTAATGCATGTCAGATCCTGCTTTGCAGCCTAAGAGTTTATTATTTAGAAATTCTCTTTTGTTATCAGATTGGGCCTTTAACCCTTTCCCAAACAAGCCCTGGTTTTCACGTGTCTGCAGTACAAGTCTTTTGAAAACACTGTGGGAAAAGGAGAAATTGCTCGTAATGAGCAATTTCTCCTTTTCCCACAGTGTTTTCTACCCGTTTTGAGACCTTTCTGCCATTTTCATCAAATTTAAAATTGTCGTCTGTAAACTCTTTCAATTTGGGCTAGTCCAAAATTTGTCATTTGGGAAAGGGTTAAATGAGTTTACTAATTGAGAAATTGCTTGAGGAACTCCTTGTTGGTTATTGAAGTAGACCCTTTGAAGGGATTAACTGATAACAATTATTGAGAAATTAATTGAGGATTTCAGTGTTGGTTATCAAAGTGGGCCTTCAGAATTATTTACCAATTGAAAAATTGCTTGAGGAATGAAATGTTTGTTATCAAAGTGGGCCTTCAGAGTTGAGAAATTGCTTGAGGAATTAAATGTTTGTTATCGAAGTGGGCCTTCAGAGTTGAGAAATTGCTTGAGGAGTTAAATGTTGGTCATCAAAGTGGGCCTACACAGGAATTTACTAATTGAGAAATTGCTTGAATGATGGTTATCAGAGCTGAGAAATTGCTTGAGGAATTAAATGTTGGTTATCAATTAAGTGGACCTTCAGTGGAATTCTCCAACTGAAAAATTGTTTTGGGAATTTTCTTGTTTTTATCTGAGGGGAGTCATTTCCTTTTATTGTACAATACTATATTTAGCTCACCCGAGCACAGCATGCTCAAGGTGAGCTTTTGTGGTTGTCCGATGTCCGTCATGCGTCGTCTGTCGTCAACATTTATCTTGTGGACACTCTAGAGGCCACATTTCTTACTCAGCTGACCTGAAAATTGGTCAGAATGTTTGTCTTGATGAAATCTTGGATGAGTTAGAATTTGGGTCACCTAGGGTCATAAACTAGGTCACTAGGTCAAATTAAAGAAATACCTTGTGGGCACTCTAGAGGCCACATTTTCTGCTCAATTGACTTGGTCAGAATGTTTGTCCTAATTAAATCTTGAATGAGTTTGAAATTGGGTCACCTAGGGTCATAAACCAGGTCACTAGGTCAGGTTGAAGTAATACCTTGTGGGCACTCGGGAGGCCACATTTATTGCTCAATTGACCCGAAAATTGGTCAGAATTTTTGTCTTGATGAAATCTAGGAAAAGTTCAAAATTGGGTCACCTGGGGACATGATCTAGGTCACTAGGTCAAATTAAAGAAATACCTTGTTGGCGGTCTAGTGGCCACATTTATTGCTCATTTGACTTGAAAATTGGTCAGAATGTTTTGATTGATGGAATTTCGGGTGAGTTTGAATTTGGGTCACCTTGGGTCATAAACTAGGTCACTAGGTCAACTTACAGAAATTCCTTTTGGGCACTCTAGAGGCTACAATTCTTACTCAATTGACCTGAAAATTGGTCAGCATCTTTGTCTTGGATGAGTTCGAAATTGGGTAACATAGGGTCATAAACTAGGTCACTAGGTCAAATTTAAAGAAATATCTTGTGGGCGCTCTAGCAGCCACACTTCTTGCTCAATTGACCTGAAAATTGGTAAGCGTGTTTGTCTTGATGATATCTCGGATGGGTTCAAAATTGGGTCACATAGGGTCATAAACAAAGTCACTGGGTCACATTGAAGAAATACCTTGTGGGCACTCTGGAGGCCACAATTCTAGCTAAATTGACCTGAAAATTGGTCTACATGTTTGACTTGATGATATCTGGGATCAGTTAGAAACAGGGTCTCATAGAGTCATAAACTAGGTCAGTAGGTCAGCGTCGGAGATTTGTTCTATTTGTGACCAGGGCACATTCGGGGACCATTACCCATCTACGACAGCCCATGTTTTATGTAGAGATATAGAACAAAATATTACCGGTCTATGACAGAGATATAAAACAAAATCTTAAAAATTCTTGTCCTTAGCAATTTGCCTAACATCATATATATTTGGCATGTAGTCCTTTCAATTATGACCCTGGAGTGAAATTTCCCCTTATTGACTCAGGTGAGCGATCCAGGGCCATCATGGCCCTCTTGTTAATGATCCTGATGGAGAAGGCTCATGAAAACTTTGTGGGAAAAGGAGAAGAATGCTGATTACTAGTTTTTTTCTCCATTTTCCAGAGTGTTTTCCATATTTTCACAGTCAAATTCCATTTTTTGGGTCCCATTTTATTTGTCATCTGCAAAATTAATGCTTTCAGTATTGACGAATTCCATCATTCAATTCATATTTTATTTGCTATCTGCAAATGCTTTCAGTATTCACTAGTCTAAAATTTTGTAATCTGGTAAAGAGTTACAAGCACAGGAATTTACCAATTAGTAACTGCTTCAGGATTACATTGAGGACCTTTAGAGGACCTAAATCCAGAAATTGCTATTGAGGACCTTTAGAGGACCTAAATCAAGAAATTGCTTGAGAAATTTGTTTTGGTATCTTAGGGGATCCTTTGAGGAATTTTCCAACTTTGAAATTGGTATAATAGAAAGAGGGTCTGACAAGGACTTTGCTGAATTGGAAAATGTGTGAGGCTTATGTTGTTGTTTGGCTTTAGCATTACAAAGACAAATTTAGCGATTTTTAGGTTAAGATTAAGATAAGAGTGCACCAAGCACGCTGTCTTGTTTTGTGTGGTCACCGTAACTGTCATATATTTTTGTGCAACATTAGGACCATGCCAAAATTTAATTTGCAATAACTGAGCATTGGAGGATAGCGAAGGCACTTGAAGCCAAACGTTAACCCTTCACCGCACAAACCTGGGTTTTAATGACTGTGCCAAAAATGGCTTTTGAAACAATTGTGGGAAAAGGAGAAAAATGCCCCTTTTTCCCACAATGTTTTCTGCCCTTCCAAAGACAAGCCCTATTATTTGACCCACATTTAATGTGTTGTCTGCACATGTTTTCAAATTTGACAATAAAAATGATTTTGTCATTGGTAAAGTTTTAGGGTTTCATCTATGCAAAACATGTCCTGTTTCAAAATGTCTAGCTATTTTCCAAGTTAGTTATTTATTACTTTAAAAACTGGGAAATACGCCTTTTCTCCAAATAAAGAACATAGTCTACATAGAATATATCAAATGAAAGTTTCGAATTTTACACAATTTGACTGTAAAACAGAGTTATAAAACCAGTTAATCACTGGAAACTGCTGTAAATTCTGACAAGCTCAGTATTTATATGCACACAGTAGGTATTTGCAGCTGGAATCTGTCTCATAACTTATATTTTAGTTCAGTGAAATTTTTTTATATGACATAGAATTGTAAATTTTAGGTTGTTCATTGGAGTCCATATTTTATGTTAAATCCCCGACTTTATGGCATTTTACTGATAGAAAGCATTTTCTCCTTTTCCCACATTGTTTTCTACCTTATCAAAGACAGATACAACCATCAGAGCCAGATTTAATTTGTCGTCTGCAAATGCTTTCAGTTTGGACCAGTCGTAAATTTTGTAGTCTGACAAGGACTTAAGACCTTTATCAAGTTGAGATAGACTCGGGTCCTCAGAAATTAACCCTTAACTCTTTACCAAACAACAAATTTTTAGACTGGTCCATATTAAAAGCACTTGCAGACGACAAAATAAATTTATGGTTGAAAAATTGAAATTTGTTTTAGATAGGGTAGAAAACACGGTGGAAAAAGGAGAAAATGCTGGTTACCAGCATTTTCTCCTTTTCCCTCAATGTTTTCAAAAGGCCTCTTTCTCAGGATCGTTAAAAGTCGGGATTGTGTGGTAAAGGGTTAAGCTGCTAATCGCAGTCAACTCACTGACCTTTTGCGGACAATGTAGATCGAGATCAGACTGCACAGAATGTGCAGTCTGATCTTGGATCTACACTGTCCAATAAGGGGATTTTTTTCTCCAAAAAGTAATTTTGAAATACCATCGTTCAGGGTTTAACAATCAGGGTCCGTATTCACCAACCATTCTTAAGAACATTCTTGGTCTTGTTCTCCAAAATTTTCCAAATTTGAAAGTAACACAACTTCTGATTGGCTAAACCATTTGGTTTAGCCAATCAGAAGTTGTGTTACTTTCAAACTTGGAAAATCTTGAAGAATAAGTCTAAGAACGTTCTTAAGAATGGTTGGTGAATATGGACCCAGATTAAAAGTTTTAGTTAAACTACGTAGCAGGATAAGGATTAACTGTTTACTAGACAAGAAAGTTTTAGACAAACCTGTACTAAAAACATATTGAGACGACTAATTAACCCTTTCCCAAACAATCCCTGGTTTTCACGTGTCTGCAGTACAAGTCTTTTGAAAACACTGTGCGAAAAGGATAAATTGCTCGTAACAGGCAGTTTCTCCTTTTCCCACAGTGTTTTCTACCCTTTTTGAGACCTTTCTGCCATTTTCATCAAATTTAAAATTGTCGTCTGCAAACTCTTTCAATTTGGACCAGTCTAAAATTCATCGTTTGGGAAAGGGTTAATCATGTGTCAGGTTATGAGTTTTGTCTTTGATTGGGTAGAAAACATTGTGCTGGTTACCAGCATTTCCTCTTTTTCCAGCAATATTTTTGGAAGCTCTATTCCTCAGGGGAAGGGGAGAAGGGGGAAGGGGCGGCGTTAAATCAAGGGATTCATCTGGTTTGATGAAGGGGTTTAATTCCAAACTTGGACATCTTCACTGATGCCTTGCTTAACTCTTTACCACACAATCACGACTTTTAACGACCCTAAGAAAGAAGCCTTTTGAAAACAATGTGGGAAAAGGAGAAACTGCTGGTAACCAGCATTTTCTCCTTTTCCCACAATGTTTTCTAACCTTTCAGAAACAAATGCAATAATTTTAGCCACATTTAATTTGTCGTCTGCAAATTCTTTTAATTTGGACCAGTCCGAAATATTGTCGTTTGGTAAAGAGTTAATGGTGATAACAGGGAACTTGTAACCATCAAAGCTTCCTTCGTTTTGATTTGCTGTCAGTGTAGAACATTACTGGACTGTTTGGAGCTTTCAGTCTGATCTTGGATCAACACTGTCTTGGGTTTCAACAGAACAATTAAGGCCAGGCCTTTGAAGTGCCTTACCTACTGACACTCCTATGAAAAACCCCTCATGCTTTGAGTTAAAATCAAACTGCTGACCTCCAGGTTTCGAATTCTACACCATCACCACAAAGCCACTTAGGTTTTGGTTAGAACTGAAGAGATTATTAACTTTTAGAGCGCTGAATAAACCCAACAGACATTTCGAGTTTAAAGAATACAAGCCAAAAATTACAATTTCAATGTTCCTTTTGTCACAGTGTTTCAGCAAAGCATACAGTGTAGATCAGAGATCAGACTGCACATTATGCACAGTCTGATCTTGATCTACACTGGCTGCAAGGGCAACTATAGTTATGAAAGGCACTTTAATGGTTAACATTAAACACAAAATTATTCCCCTTATCTGTCCTTCTGAGGTCAATACAGATTCTGTATTATAATGGGCAGAATACAGGCACATCTGCTACTGACTGATAACCAGTTCAATTGTAACCCTTAGAGAACCTGAAATACCCAATGGATACTTTCTGTCTAGATGTAAGACCCTAAAAACTGGAATTTCTAGGTTGCTCTTGTCCAGAATATCTCTTTAAAGTGGATAGTTTAGATTCAAGACCAGATTGCACAGTTTGTGCAGCCTGATCTTGATCTACATTGGCCACAAGGGCAACTGTAGTTGTGAAAGAGGGTTTAAGGTCTCATTTTTATGCATTCAGAACACACTCATTGACTGACTCTCTTAGCCCTAACCTAATCCTTGTGCCATTTGAAAGAATTCCAGAAAAATGCTTTTGAAAATAATCTGGAAAAAGTGGAGAATGCTATTGTAATTTGTATGCATTCACTACAACAGAATCCCATTATTTACTGAAAATTTTCTGTTCTCTTTTTTTCTTTTGCTTCTTTCATTGTGAATCTTCCAGCAAAATAGATGTTAACACTTTAAAGACCCAAGTGCAACTTTGTCCAATTTCAGACAAAGTAAATCAAAATCAAACTGCATTTTGCAGACAATGTAGATCAAGACTAGACTGCACAGACCTTGCAGTGTGATCTTGATCTACACTGTCCACTATTTAGCTTTTATTTTCTGGCAAAAGCAATTTTGAAATTGAGACGATTTGGTCTCTTTTTGTCCTGTTTGAGAAAACCCATTTTGTTCATCTTACCCTTTACCAGACAACAGAATTTTAGCCTTGTCTGAAATGAAAGCATATGCAGACGCCAATTTCCATGTGGCTCATATGATGCCATTTTTCTTTGATAGGGCAGAAAACATCGTGTGAAAAGGAGAAAATGCTGGTTACCAGCATTTTCTCCTTTTCCCACAATGTTTACAAAAGGCTTCTTTCCAGGGTCGTTAAAAGGCAGCATTGTGTGGTAAAGGGTTAACTCTTTACCACACAATCCCGACTTTTAACAACCCTGAGAAAGAAGGCTTTTGAAAACATTGTGGGAAAAGGAGAAAATGCTGGTAACCAGCATTTTCTCCTTTTCCCACAATGTTTTCTACCCTTCCTAAAACAATTTTCAATTTTTCAGTCACGTTTATAATCTCGTCTGCAAATGCTTTCAATTTGGACCAGTCTAAAATTTTGTCGTTTGGTAAAGAGTTAATACTTTGATGGTTAATGCGGAAGTCATTGGTTTCCATTTGGTTAGTCGCCCCTGCACTAAAGCTGGGTTTTTACTGTTCTTCATGTCCTATCTTATCTGATAGGATTCCCGTTTTGGTATTTACAGAAGAGTTAAATTAAACCAAAGGTATTCTTCAGGAATTATGCCAGATGTGTTTGTTCATTATTCTATAGGTTTGCATGACATATTTGCTTAATACTTTACCACACAATCCCGACATTTGACTACCCTTTTGAAAACAATGTGGGAAAAGGAGAATATGCTGGTAACCACCATTTTCTCCTTTTCCTACAATGTTTTCTACCCTATCAAAGAAAAATTGTACCATTTGAGCCACTTTGAAATTGTCGTCTGCAAATGCTTTCAATTTGGACAAGGCTACAATTTTGTCGTTTGGTAAAGGGTTAACCCTTCACCAAATGACAAAATTAAAGAGGTGTCGAAATTCAGAGCATTTTGCAGAATGACAAACTAAAATTTTATTGAGGTCCAAATGATAGAAGTTGTCATGAAAGAGGCAGAAAACATTTTGGGAAAAGGAGAAAATGCTGGTTACCAGCATTTTCTCCTTTCCCCACAATGTTTTCCAAAGGTCATTTCCTCAAGCTTATTCAAGCCATTACCTAACAATTTCTTGTTTTAACCCTTTCCCAAACAAGCCCTGGTTTTCACGTGTTTGCAGTACAAGTCTTTTGAAAACACTGTGGGAAAAAGGAGAAATTGCTCGTAGCGAGCAATTTCTCCTTTTCCCCACAGTGTTTTCTACCCTGTTTGATAACTTTCTTCCATTTTCATCAAATTTAAAATTGTCGTCTGCAAACTCTTTCAATCTGGACCAGTCCAAAATTTGTCGTTTGGGAAAGGTTAATGTCCCTGAGGAAGAAGTCTTTTCAGAACATTGTGGAAAAAGGAGAAATTCCGGAACCTAGCATCATCTCCTTATACAACAGTGTTCTCTACCCATACATGTCTTGTCATATGAGCTGTTTGTCTGCAAATGGCTTCAACTCGTTCCCACATGACAAAATTTTAGACTCATCTAAATTGAAAGCATTTGCAGACGACAAATTTGACATGGCTCAAAAGATAAATGCTGTCTTTGGAATGGTAGAAAATATTGTGTGAAAAGGAGAAATACTGTTTTCTAAAGGCTTCTTCCTCGGGGTCATTACAGGACGGGATTGCTTGGTAAAGGGTTAATTCCGATTAGTCTGAAATTTTGTCCCCAACTCTTTTCCAGACAGTAAAATTTTAGACTTGTCTATTTTCAAAGCATTTGCAGATCACAAAATTTAATTTGATGTGGCTTAAATATTGAGTGCATTCAATGAAAGGGTCTAGAACATTGTGGATAAAGAAGAAAATGCTAGTAAATCAGCATATTTCTCCTTTTCCCCACAATGTTTTTTACCATTTCAAAGACAAGTTCCACAATCTAAGTCATACTCCATTTGTCACCTGCAAGTTCTTGCAAATTTAACCAGTCAAAGTTCTTGCAAATTTAACCAGTCAAAATTTTGTTATGTAGTAAAGAGTTAACCCTTTCCCAAACATGAAATTGTTGTCTCTTCCAAATTAAGAGTGACTGCAGACAACAAAGTCAAAATTGGTACAAAAGAGCTGTAGTTCTCTGAAAGAGTAGATAACATTGTGGGAAAAGAAGACAATGCTGGTTACGTACATTTTCTCCTTTTCCCATAGTGTTTTCAGAAGTTTTCTCTCTCAGGTTCCTTAAAACTCTGCATTGTGTGATAAAGGGTTAAGGATTAGAATTAATTAGCCCCACTTTTTTATGTAATTGTTCACTAGATGTATTTGTCTATGGTATTCTGTGGGATCTAAATTCTGTGAATAATTTATCCTGCACCTGTGCGTTTCCATCATCAAAATTCTTTATCGGAAAAAATTTTAGCCCTTAACTGTACAATCTCTGTTTTCACATCATGTCAAAGGAAGGATTTCAAAACATTGTA